>CM059602.1:63010000-64260000 GCA_030412105.1 Cyclura pinguis
TATCACAAGGAATTTTTGTATCTGTTTACTTCTCTCACCGTACCAGTTCCTGGTCCCTGGTGACATTTTCACGCAAGTCTTGTTATCCACCCCAAACTTCTAAGACTATGAGCTCAAGCTAAGTGCCCTCTTTTGGAGGTAAGTCCCACAGAAACCAGTGAGACATGGAAAAAGAATGTGGAACTCAGAGTTCTCCTTGTGAGATGTTTTTGGTACCACCAGTGAATTTTTTAAGGACTAGACGAGAAACCAAACGTACAGTGCTTCGATATTGATTTTTACATTCATGTTCCAGATCATCTTAAAGAAAAGCTGATGTAAGCCTCAGGCTGTGAATCCACCCTTACTCCCCAGTAAACGTGGTGGGTGGAATGTAAACCAACTGAACTGGTAATCCTTCCCTCATGCGGCAGTGGGAATTGGGTCTCAGCTCATGCCTTTTAGACATGGCTCTGAGATTCGAGAGCTCTGCAGAGTAAACATCTACCCTGTTTAGGTAGAAGCCTCCCCCATTCTCCCCCCTCCTAATATTTTCCATATGAAGAAGGCTTCCTGAAGCTACACACTGCCCTGTCGGTGATTCTTAGGCGGGTTAGAGACGACCCTGGGAGCCTTTAATCCCCTCTTTCTCTTTCATCCTCAGCCACAGCTGGACGCCCCATTGATGTGGAACAGACCAAACACCAGGCCTCTCACTAAGCTGCTGCTGTTGCTGCTGCTGCTGCTGCTGTGGGGCCTCTCCTGCTTTACAATGCAACCAGGAACATTGCTCACATCTTTCGGCATCCTCACACAGCCCGATATACCCACAGCGCCAGCACACATCCAGCCTGCGTCGCAGCCACCTCCCAGCCACAACCCCAAAGCCCACGCAGTTTGCTTTCCTTCCTCCCCAATTCAGAAGGGCCCATTCTATGTCTTTTGCTTTCCAACCACATAATCCTTCAGTATCTGCACCCTGATTTCTTCCAATAGCTTGCCGAAGTCACAGCGACTCTGCAAAGCATCTTCCCCTTTTCCTCTCAAACATCCTGCATGGAATTATTTTCCTTACCTCCCCTGTTTACTGCTATAGCTACCTATTCTCTGTGACAAACTTCTTGCCCTCCAGATCAACCAGGAATCAAGATCAACCATTAAAGAGAGATTTAAATAGTGAACACTGCCCTCCCCTTTAAAAAACACTGCTGTGCTTTTAATTGCACTAAATCAGTTGTGTTTCCATATTATAATATATTTAATTATGGTGTCAATATTATAATTTTCAGAGTGTATTTACATATATCTTTTAAAGTTTATCTGGAATTCCAGTCCTGAAAGAAAGGTAAGATAACAACCAAACCAATCATCAAAAATCTAGTTTGTGGTGTCTTAACAATTTGCTCTATTTAATATGGTCTGTCTTTGCCCTGGATATAGAAGAACCCACACAGATAAACCTTACAGAACCAGAAACACACAAAGAAAGAAATACTGGAAGCATAACTAGTCCCAAGAAATTTTGATGCCTGAGGCAGAGGAGTTAAGGGCACTCCAAGTCATAGGCCATTTCCACACTAGCCTGTTACAGTGCTATTATTCCACTTTCAATATCCTATGGAATCCTGGGGTTTGCAATTTAGGGAGAGGCCCAAAAGCCAAAGGCCCCTCCCTAAACTGCAAACCCCAGGATTCCATAGGATGTTGAAAGTGGAATAATAGTACTGTAACAGGCTAGTGCGGAAATGATATGCCAAGGTGCACAGTCTTTAAAGCCAGGCATATTAATTCAGCACAGGAAGCAGAAGATCTCTCCAGAACTTCTACCCATCTTTAGCAACCCTAAGGCAAACCTAAGGCAAACCTATGGAGTTTGGAGTTTTCTTGGCAAGATTTGTTCAGAGGGGGCTTGCCTTTGTGTTCCTCTGGTCTCCAGAGTCATAGTTCCCTGCTCAAACCACTGCACCACGCTGACTCTCATGGAAGTAAAAATACAGTCACAGCAATTCAAGAACTCTATACTTCCCCTTCCTAGCACCCAGGATCTGCTGCTTCTGCCTAATGTTAGGGATGGCCATGATTTAAAGTATGATTTTGAGCATACTCTAGAAGCTGATCAGGCACCTCAGTCCAATGATAGACAGTGCAGTTAAACTTAGAAAGAAGAGTAAAGTCGAGGGCAGAGGAACAGATGATGCCCTCGTTCTTACCAAAAGTCCCAGGACTGCAACCCTGTAATGCCTGCCTGAACTACACCACTGCAGTCCCACCAAATCTGCTTTTCAGCTTTTACCTCCAAATGACATCGTCAAAACACATCTCACTGTTTGAGAAGTGCTTTTTCCTTTGGAATTTTTCATCAAAACAGAATAGGGGCAGCACAAACATAGGGCCATAGTAAAAACATAGAGTCAGCGTGTTGAAGTGGTTTGAGTGTTGGACCTAAAGCCATTTCCACACTACACTGTTATAGTGCTATTATTCCACTTTCAACATCCTGTGGAATTCTGGGGTTTGTAGTTTACGGAGGCCCTCAAAATGTTCCTCCCTAAACTGCAACCCCCAGGATTCCATAGGATGTTGAAAGTGGAATAATAGCACTATAGTAGTGTAGTGCAGAAATGGCCTAAGATACTGGGAGGCCAGGGTTTGAATGCCCACTTGGCCATAGAAACGCCCTGGGTGACCTGGGGCAAGTCACACTCTCCCAGCCTCAGATGAAGCCAAGGGAAAGCCCCCTCTGAACAAATCTTGCTGAGAAAAGGTTTGCCTAAGTCAGAAATTACTTGAAGGCAGACAACAAGACAACAAAAACCTGGGAAACTGTCTTATATCAGGTGATATACTGCTGCATCTATCTAGCCCAGTGTTTTTTACCTTAGCAGCGCCTTTCACATTGCCTACTATTTCATCAGATCTTAGAAAATTCTTTTGTGGATTAAAATCTCAGAACTCCCCAGGCACACCATTATGAACAGCAGCTGCAAGATTTGGTCAGTCCAGCACGGTTCTTTTCTATTTCTTATCTGTCCACAACGTAATCTTATTGCATTTCACAAAAAATGTTTTAGTTATGTTTTAGTTAGAAGTACATGCTTTCATACCATGTATCCTTTCATGCCTCTAAGTTGAAGGATTTTTATATGTTCTTTTGGAAATACATATCAACTCTTACCACTTCCCTAAAAAGTCGTTGTCTGGCTTATGGGATGGAAAGAATCACAGACAAACCTGTGTGAAACCATTTTGTATCTGGAGTACGTCCCATCACACCAGACACTGGCCACTTCTACCCCCCATGTCAATGAAGTGGAATTAAGGGATGATGATGACGACGACAATGATGATGATGGTGATGGTGATGATATCAATAACTATCAGACATTGGTGGAAATATGGTCACAGACTGCCATCTACTGTCATCATGTACATTGCAGGCTTCTCAAACTAAGAAGAAGACACTGTTAATGTTTATGTCTTTCACATGACATAACAGGTGCAAGTAGTGTCACCAGGTTTTCAAAATAACAGTCATTGGACAGTCAAAATCCATTATGTCAGGGTTGACAATCTGGAAGTAGTTATTAACATGTTTGTGTTCTACCTAAATACCAAATGAAAGTACTAATATAGCTTAGTCATTTGTTTCTCTGTAAAATTAACATATTGTACACATTCATTAATTACATGATGCACACATTTCTGTCTTTATGAAGGCACCACACTCAAAATATTCAAGATTTGAAAGGGGAGCATCTTACTCAGTTTATATAAAAGGAAATGCTCTCCGACCCTCAAATAGGGGACCTCGCTTGTATTAAGGGACACCTCCTATCCCTAAAGGGACAGCCTTTCCAATCTTTAAATAAGGAACATCACTTACAATAAAGGACACCTGGCAACCCTAGGGACAAATCATATGATGTTGTGATATTCTGAGTATATACTGATGGTGAGCACAACTGCTTGTGCAGAAAAATAAAATAAGGAAGAATTCCAGATGTAAAAGAAAGTTAAGCAAGAAATGTGAAAGAGAATCTTTCAGGGCTGACATCCTAGTTGTGTAATACTGTCTCCTCTGGGACCTTGAGGGATCCCTTTAGAAAACCATTGTCCTTATTTTTTTTTTCACCTAAGCTTTTGGAACTCAGTCACCACAGCTTGATTTTGACTTATTACATCAAGGATTTTATTTCTTTTGCTGAATTGTTTTAAACTGTTTACATTGATTTAAGTTTATTTCATGTTATTTTATCACTTTTGTTTTACCACATTTATATACTGCCTTTCTGCCCACCAGGGCTCCCAAAACAACATAAAACATGAAAAACATTCCTAACACCATTTAAAATGACTTTAAAATTTTGTTTTTAAAAGAACAAAGGCTATACAAAGTAATATGATTTAGGATGCCTTCTGGAGTCTAGAAAGAATGAAACCAGACCAACTTCCCTTGGGAGAGAGTTCCAAAATTGAGATACTGCTGCTGAGAAAGCCCATCCCTGGGACTTTCAGATTTAGAGTGTGATAAAAATGTTTATATAAAAAAAATAAAATGAAAGCCAAGCAAGGCTGAACAGCCATCACTTACTGCCCTAACCAAAACCATGTTTTCTTTGTTATCCTTCTATATCCCAGCTCTTTCCTGATACTGTAACTCATCATGGTTTACAAGATATTAACCCCATAGAGATTACAAATGTACAAAATCATCAGCAAAATATATACCTGTAAATTATTTTTTAAAAGCAATTAAGCAAGTTATAAAAATTAAAATCATATAAATATTCATTAAAAGACAGACTATAAAAATCAGCAAAACAGCATATCATTAACAGCTCATTGATGTCAATTCTTAAAAGCCTGTCAGAATAGGAATATTTTCATTTGTCAATGGAAGGATAAATCCTGGCTTTCCGAGAATGTCAACCTTGGTAAAAGGTTGGCAGATAATTATGTATTTCTGATCCTTGTCTGCCCTCTAGAGGTTGGAAAACATCATTGACAGTATAAAATGAACCTAAGAGGCTTCATATGTTCATTTTGCAATCCCAAACCCACAGCTGCAGTCTTGTTGAAACATCTGCCATGACAGCAGTTGCAAAAAGGGCCACTCAGGACCTTTCCACACTGCAGAATTATAGCACTAAATGATTCGACTTTAACTGTGATGCTAACCTCAAGTTTAGGGAGGGGCAAACCTCAGGATTCCACAGGATGCAGCCACAGCATTTAAAGCAGAGTCATAGTGCTATAGTTGTGTAACATGAAAGGGCCCTGAGTCATAGAAAATGCAGCAGGAAAGTGTCCATGAACTCTTGGTTCTTGCAACATACTTCTCCTCCATGCATTGGCCTTATGTTTCAATTGGAATTGAGTAATGTTTTTCTCTAAAATATTCAGTGGCCAAATCTTAAGCAAAAATTGTCCAATGGCACCAAAGATATACTAAAGTTTAGCCACCATGAGTGACCTGGAAACCATTATGAATATAGGAAATATGCTTTCCTGATCTAGAATTCTGAATTCTCTTATGAATCCATAGACTGGTTTGTGGAGTTTGCCCTAATCAATTCAGTGGAGGACACACAGGGGCAACACACAGAACAGAATGTAAACATGAGCCTAAATCCAAACCAAATAGATTTAGTGGAATTTGCATAAGTGTTGATTAAAAGGGACTACCCTAGCTGAGAGTAGTAGTAAGATTTTGGTCAGAGATGGGCAAACTGCAGCCTTCCAGATATTGCTGGATTGCAATTCCAATCACTCCAAGCCTACATAGTCAGTGGCAAGAATGTGGGAGTTACAATCCAACAACATCTGGAGAGTCATATTTCATCCACCACTGACTTAGGTCATAGAGCTCCTTCTTCTATTAAAACATATAAGAAACTTATTGCAGGGAAAGATTCTTCATGTACATATTCAAGTGTCTGGAAATGAAGCCAGGATCAGGACACTTGGGTAGATTTTTAAAAAAGGCAAATTGCCTACTGATTTCCTGTGCATATGTTTCTAGCCTGCCCCAGAGCACTACACAGACTGCATATTTTCAATTAAAACATTGTTAGATGAACCTGAACAGATCAGAGTAAGGGACTATCTATGATTTAGTTATGGCTGAGTGGGCAAAATTTGTCCCTCCAGATGTTGCCAAACAGCAAGCTCCCAGTATTCCTTAGCAATGGCTACGCTATATTTTGGCCACCCCTGAGTTAACCTCATGGGGGTAGTCTGACATTCCCCCTCCCATGGCCCTATGATCAGGCCAAATTGGACCACTAAGAGTGCTATGTGCTTCAGTCCTCTTGGGAATTTTCAATCAGAAGTATACTAAATGATCAAGCACAGTGCCCCACTATAGTAAGTGAGTCTGCCCAAGACTAAGGCTATTGAAATGTTAACAGGGGACAGAGAAAATACTTTCTTCGCCTCAGTCTTCTCCCAAAAGAAAAACAATGCTCTAATTGGTGAAAATAGAATAAATCATGCAATAAGGAGACTACAGCCCAAAATGGTAAAGAGGTAGTAAAGAAATACCTACTAACTCCAAATGAATTCAAATCTCCAGGACCAGATGAACTGTATCTAAAGAGTACTAAAGGAATACGCAGATGTAATCTCAGAGCCACTATCAATAATCTTTGTGAATTTTTAGAGATCAAGAGAGGTCCCGGGAGATTAGAGGAGGGCAAATGTTGTTCCCATCTTCAAAAAGGGCAAAAAAGGGAACCCAAGCAACTACCAGAAAGCACTCTTAGGAAGAGCTGTTCAACAACAGAATAGACTGCCTCAGAGGGTGGAGGTCTTTTAAATAGAGATTGGATGGGCATCTTTCAGGAGTGCTTTAGTTCTGTATATGTGCATGGTAGGTCCCTTCCAACTCTAAGATTCTATGATTCTGTGATTCTATGCATGCAGTGTATCTTCTGCTTACTTCCTTCATTACTTCTGCATGGAGGAGATTTCTAAGAAGAGGTTGTCCTGGTAAAACTGTTTATAGACAAGGCTGACTGGATGGCAATGGAATGGGAGAAATAATTTGCCCTGCCTCTGTGTTTGGAGCTCTTCCCAATACATTTGTGTTCTCAGCACCCTCCATAATTGCTCAAAGTTGATCAGCAAATATGCCCATCTCACTGTCCACCCTTAACTCTAGAACAGGTCTTCTATCATGAAATACCACTCTATTCTGCATTGGTTAGGCCTTATTTGGAATACTGTGTCCAGTTCTGGGCACCTCAATTCAAGAAGGATATCAACAAGCTGGAATGTGTCCAGAGGAAGGCGACCAAAATGGTGAAGAGTCTGGAAGCCATGCCTTATGAGGAACGGCTTAGGGAGCTGGGTATGTTTAATCTGCAGAAGAGAAGGTTAAGAGGGGACATGATAGCCATGTTTAAATATTTGAAGGGATGTCATGTTGAGGAGGGAGTGGGCCTGTTTTCCGCTGCTCCAGAGACTAGGACAAGGAGCAATGGATTCCAAGCTGCAGGAAAGGAGATTCCACCTGAACCTCAAGAAGAAATTCCTGATGGTCAGAGCTGTCTGGCAGTGGAATATGCTGCCTCGAAGTGTGATAGAGTCTCCTTCTTTGGAGGTTTTTAAGCAGAGGCTGGATGGCCATCTGTTGAGGCTGGATGGCCCCTGGGGTCTCTTCCAACTCTGATTCTATGAAATTCTTGCATCTCAAGCTTGGTGGGTAGACAATGTTGAACTTTGTATTTTGAAAGTCTGTTGTCTCAGAGCCTGTACATGACATCATATTTCCACAGCTTTTACTTTTAAAACTATGTGCTGGGCTCTTCCTGTCACATGGCGTGCGTGAGTGGTCATTCGTAATAGCGCTGCGCAATTCTGAACCCCCACCTGCTGGTTCCAGCCGGTTCGAGAGCCATCTGAACCAGCTAGACACCCCCTCGGTAAGGGGGATGCGGAAAAGGTCCAAAGGGGATCCAGAAGTCCGGTGCTGAGCTCTCTCTGAAAGGAGAGAGCGGAGGCACTGTGAAGGATCGTAGGACCATGACGGAACCTCCAGGCTCACCGCTTTAGCGGCACAAGCGCCGCCGTCAACTTTTAAATCAAGAAGACACACAGAGACTACAATTAGCAACCCGATCTGGATTACAATTATTTAAGATTGCAAGAAGTACAGACTTGCATTCGCTGAAAGTGAGCTGCTTTAGAAAGAGACCCCGAAGGCTGTGAGTTGGACTGAAAGGGCTGACAATTTAAAGCTACAGTAACCGGGTTGGTGAGTGCGAGGTTGGAATTTTCCTTTTCTTTTTTGCTATTTCTTTGGATATAATACGGTTTCTTTTACAAATAATTAAAGAGTTGACTTTTTTGGACTGGACTGGACTGGACTGGGATTAACATTGGAAGGTAAAGATTTCAAGTAACTGATTCAGCTTTCTTGCTTAAAGAGACTTTTTTTTTCCTTTTAGTTTTGCTTGGCAAAACAGAGGGACTTGTGGATTTATATGCTGTCATAAATACATTCCTCTGGATTAATACTTCTTTTGGGAACTAACTTGGATTTGTGAATTGTTTTCTTGGTTTTTTTGTTGGAAAATGTACTTTGGTGTGGTGGTTTGACGAAGAGGAATCTCCGTGTTTCTTTTAGTTCATCAAGGATTTTTGAAACTAATTGTTGTCTTTGGCACCTGGATTTTGATTTTGGATCCTTTTCTTAGTGGACAATGGAATTAAATAGAAACTGATTTTAAAAGAAGTAACCTGGCTCTTATCTACAAGTAGACCCACTAATGCCATGGGATTTACAGAGGTATTAGTTATTCTTACTTACAGGTAGACCCACTGATGCCTTGGGATTTACCCAGATGTAAGTGGATCTTACGTATGAGGAGACCTATTGATGTCTTGGGATTTACCTTGGTGGAAGTGGCTCCTACCTATGAGTAGACTTATGGATGCCTTGGGACTTACCTATGTGTAAGTGGTTCTTTGTTACGAATAGACCTATTGATGCCATGGGATTTAACAAGGCGTAAGTTAGAAGCAACTAGAGAACTGAACTTTTGTTTTGGGACTTTTCATGAACATATGTTTTAGAACTTTATAGATTTTGCACATTTAAGAACTTAAGAATTTTATGAACTTTTTATGAACCTTGGAATTGGATGAAATTAGGATACTACAAGACATTAACATTTACAGAATATTGGCTACAGGGTTACAGACTGAGCTGAACTGTTCATGTGAAATTGAACTTTTCTAAAGATAAGAGGCTACTGGAACACCCGCTCCCACGCAGAGAAGCGGCTGGATTTTATATTCAAGGTCTTGCTAGCTGTTTACTAAGTTGAGAGCAAGCTTCAAAAGCCAGCCTAGAAGAATTGGGAGGGGGGAGTTGGAGTGAACTGGAGTAAGCTTTGTTTTTAAAGGGAAGCTTTTGTACCAAAAACAATTCTTGTATATATATTTTGAGAAATAATTACTTTGAAGTATTTGAGCTATAATCTTCAGATTTGTATATATGATTTTATTCATTTATTTATCTTTTGAAATTATATTCCTTTCTGATTAATTTAGAGTGCATATAATAAGGTATAGGCTGATATAGACACTATTGCTTTGTATGTTTTTGTGTTTTATTGTATATTTTTCTTAAGAGATTTAAGATGACTTTATAGAATTGACAAGTGCCAGGACAACAAAGATAAAGGTCAAGACTTTTGGAAGAAAAATTCTGTTGTCAAGAAAGTATAAATGGAACCAAGAACAAGGAAGGGAACGGCGGCGGCAGCTGCAACAACGACTACCCAGCTAGTAAGGAGAACATCAACAGAAATACCCCGGAAAGATTTAATGTTGCAGATGATGGAGGAACTTAAGAACATTAGAGAGAACATAAGACAGACAGAGAAAGACATCAGACAGGATTTAAAGGAGACAAGAAAAGAGATGAGAACAGATATGAAGCATGAAATCGATAAACTGGGGAAGAAATTTGAAACCTTAACTAAGGATGTTACAAAGATAAAGACTGAGACCAAAGAAATAAAGGAACAAGTTACACAAGTACAGACAGAAATGATTGAAGTAAAGGGGAAGCAACATGAAGAGGAATTCCAGATAACATTGCAAGAGTTACAATATCGAGAAAGATGTCTCAGATTTAGAGCCGTTCCTGAATCTAGCGGTGAAAATTTATATGAAAAAAATGGTTCCGGCTTTGGCAGAATATCTAGACATTGATGAAGATAAGATGGAAGCTTGTATTGACAGAATGTTCAAAGTATCCTCTAGAATAGTGAGAGAAAGAAAATTACCAAGGGATATTATAATAACCTTCACTCGGACAGTTATCAGAGACAAAATATTACAGAGGAGCTATGAAGGAACATTTAAGATTGAAGATAAAGATGTAAGAATTTTTAAAGACATACCATATCAAATACTCAAGAAGAGACAACATTATAAACCTCTGGCCAATCTTTTGATGAAGTTACAGATCAATTACAGATGGGAGAAGACTGAAGGCATTTCTTTTATGTAAAAACAGCAGAGATATAGGATTAACTCAGTTTTTAAAGCCAAAGAAATGATGGAAAGGTTGAAGAGAGATTTACAAAGACCTACAGCTGGAGAGAAAGATGAAGAACAGGAATCATTGGAAGAAGAAAAAGGAAAAGAGGAAAAAGAACAGATACAAGAAGAAGAGGTGGAAGAAGAAACAGTACAAGAACAAGAATTGGGAGAGGAAGGAGAGTTGGCGGCAGAAAATATACAGGATTAATTGGAAAATTAGGATAAATAATTTTAATATAAAACTGATAAAATGGGGCTAAAATATACTCTTGGAACATTAAAGGATTTAACTCTGAATATAAAAGAAGACAGATATTTCATCATTTGGAAAAACAAAAATTGGATATAATTTGTTTACAAGAGGTTCGAATAAGGACTCAAGATTTGAAATATGTCAGAAATCCGAAACTGGGTAGCTGCTTTGCAGCTACGATTGATCAGAAGAAAAGGGGGGTATTGATATACATCAATTCAAGATATGGTGCACAACAAAAATTTCAGGATAATAACGGGCAATATTTGGCGATAGAAGTAAATATGAAACAGGACAAGATATTAATAGTTGGAGTATATGCACCTAATGGAGCTAAAGGAGAATTCTTCCCCAAAATACACAATGAGATACAGAAATATGTGCAAAAAAACAGGAAACACAAAAGTTATCGTTCTGGGGGACTTTAATGGAGTTATTAATCCAAAAGTGGACAGAACAGTACAGAAGTTAGTCCCCCGAAACAACGGTAAACTGCCTAAGAGTTTTCTCCAAATGATGGATGATTTAGATCTTTATGATACATGGAGATATAAAAATGGACAATTAGATGGATATACTTTTTTCTCAGACAGACATAAATCAATGTCTAGGATTGATATGATTTTGACATCTAAGGATGTGATGTTGAAAACAGTGGATATAGACATTCTTCCAAATTTATGTTCGGATCATAATCCGTTGCAAATGAAACTTAAGATTATAGACAGAGAGAGGACATGGAGATTGAATGAAGAGATATTCAAGAGGGAGAAGTACATTAAACAAGCAAAAATAGAATTAAATAATTATTTTAAGGAGAACATGACATCGGAATTACCAATGAAAATAATTTGGGATGCAAGTAAAGCTGTGATGCGAGGAAACTTTATCAGATGGTCCGCGGAAATCAGGAAAGAGAGGAAACAGATTGAAGATTCGATTCTGGGGAAGATGAAAGAACTAGAGAAACAGATGAGGGAAAAACCGATGGACAACAAGATAAGACAACAGATGAAGGTTTGTCAAGCTGAATTAAATCAACTAAATTTGCAGGAAATAGAAAAGATGCGAAGAGTGAGATATACTTTCTTTGAACAGGCAAATAAACCTTCTAAACTTTTAGCCAGTTTACTTCATAAAAGAAGGGTTAGAAATATTATTACAGAGATTAGAGTCGGTGATGGGAAAACTACAAAACAGGAGGAGATAAAACAGGCTTTTTATAAATATTACATGAAGTTAATGAGTTTGATCTCCTCAACAAAAAAACAAAAAGAAATGGAAGAATATTTGGAAAAAATGAACAAAATGAGATTCACCGAGGAGCAGAAATTGATTCTGAACAAACCCATATCGATGATGGAGACAGTTGAAGCTATTAGGAATTTGAAGATTGACAAATCTCCTGGACCAGACGGCTTTACTGCAAAATATTACAAAATAATGGAACATGAAGTTTCGATACCTTTGCAGAATACAACGAATGAGATAAGAAAGGAGGGAATACCCGACACCTGGAAGGAAGCTAATGTGGTTCTAATACCAAAAGAAGGAAGAGACTTAACAGATGTCAAGAATTATAGACCAATTTCATTACTGAACACAGACTATAAAATTTTTGCTGCAATTCTGGCTGAAAGACTTAAAAAGGTTCTTCAAGAAAATATACATGAGGACCAGAATGGCTTCTTACCAAAGAGAATGATGCAAGACAGTGCTAAATATAATTGAGTATTATGAGAAACATAATGAAAGAAAATTGGCAGTGATATTTGTGGATGCAGAAAAAGCCTTTGATATGATTAATTGGTCATTCTTGAAGACGGTCATTAAACAGGCGCAAACCGGAGACAAATTTATCTCTTGGACTGAAGCAATATACAGTCAACAACAGGCACGATTGATTATTAATGGAGAGAGAACAAAACAGATTGAATTGCATAGGGGAACAAGACAAGGTTGTCCCCTATCTCCGCTGTTATTTATTATGACATTGGAAATACTTAATAATGCCATAAAGGAAGATAAAGCAATAAGAAGACTTCAGATAAAGAAATATCAGTACAAACTTAAAGCATTTGCAGATGATTTGGTTTTGTTTCTGGATGATCCTCTAAGCAGTATTCAAAGGTTGATGGATATTGTTCAAGAATATGGAGAATTTTCTGAATTCAAGATAAACAAGGAAAAAACAGTGCTTATAACAAAAAACATGAGGGAGAAAGAAGAGAAGGAACTTGAGCAATTAACAGGTTTTAATAAAGGTCAAAAAGCAAAATATCTGGGTGTCTGGATTACAAAAAGAAATAATGAACTATTTCAGAATAATTATGAAAAAAATGGAAAGAGATAATCAAGGATTTGGAGAAATGGACTAGAATGCGACTATCTTTGATGGGAAGAGTGGCAGTCATAAAAATGAACATACTTCCAAAGATGAATTACCTTTTCCAAAATCTTCCTATTATTACAAATACTAAGCCTTTTATACAATGGAAGAGAGATTTAACTAAATTTATATGGCAAGGGAAAAAACCAAGAATAAAATGGAATATCATGACAGACTCAATAAGAAGAGGAGGGTTGGGTCTACCGGATTTACAGATATATTTCAAGGCAGCGGCATGTACATGGATAAAAGACTGGATGAATCTTCAAAATACGAGAATGCTGACATTAGAGGGAGCTGATTTAAGGATGGGTTGGCATGCCTATATGTTCTATGGGAAAGCTGCGGTTGACAAAGACTTTGTTCATCATTTTGTAAGAAAATCACTACTTAAAATATGGACTGACTACAAGAATAAGAACATTAGGCAACTACCTACATGGGTCTCCCCTCAAGAAGCCTTCTTTGGAAGATGGTCTGTTTCAGATAAGCGGCTGTGTTATGATGACATATTAGAAATGACAAATCTGAATCTTTTTAAGATGAAATCAAGAGAAAAATTAGAATCAGAAGGAATAAAGTTAAACTGGTTCCCTTACAGACAGTTAACTGAGAGATTCCAGATGGACGTGAAAACTTATGGAATAGAACAAAAAGAACAAGGAAGAATGTTGAAGTTACTGTGGGAAAACCAGCTTCATTTACTATCACATGTATACCAGGAGATTTTAAATCAAGAAAAAGAAGATGAGACAGTCAAATCAGCAATGATATTGTGGGCTCAAAATCTCGGACATCCAACTCAATTAGAGCACTGGAAACAGAGCTGGCAACGGACACAAAAATTTACTGCAGCTCAGAACCTAAAAGAGAACTATTATAAGCTTTTTCATAGATGGTACATGACACCAGAAAAATTAAAGAAGATATATAATACGGGAACAGGTCAGTGTTGGAAGTGTCAGGAGAATGTTGGAACACTATTTCATACGTGGTGGTCATGTCCTAAGGCTAAAAAATATTGGAATGATATACATAATATGATATGTAAAATATTGAGGGTTCAAATTGATAAGAAACCTGAACTGTACTTATTAAATATGACACATGTGTTAGATGGAACTGTTGCAAAGAAATATTGGTGAATAATGCTGTATATGATTGCAACAGCCCGTATTGAATATGCAGGGCTATGGAAAACTGAGCAGATACCTACAATAGAGCAATGGTGGGCAACTTTTATTGAAAATCAGAATACAGATATAGTCTCTCAGAGATTAAAAGGAAAATCAGATGATAATACTAACAAAGAATGGCAAATGGTTCTGGAAATGGGTAGGGTGTTGACAAGTAATAATTCTTAATTCATGGTAGCATGAGTAGTTAGAAGTAAAATTCAGTGGAATATCATGGAACATGTAAAGTAGGGTCGAAGAGCAGGATCTATCTTGTATGTTAACAAATGCAATGCGATGCATAATGTTGATATGTCAATGAAATAACACTATTGAAATCCAGTGAGGAGTGGAAGATAGCAGTAATAGTTCAGTAAAATGTACAATGAGAAATGTTGTTTTATACGAGGTAATCATAATAAAATTAATTAAAAGAAAAACTATGTGCTGGAGGTGAAGATTTGTTAGAAGTCCTCGTAGTCATTTTTACATTCACTTAATGTGGTCTCATAAATTTTCCTCCTTGATTGATGTACTAATTTTAGGCTTTAATCAATTTGGTAACATTAATTTTATATTTTATCATAGTGTTCATGGTAACCACATAATTAACTGATTTGGCTGCTTGCTTTTTGTTGTGCTGTTGTTGCTATTATTTTATCAGAACATATTCTATATTTTCACTGTTTAGTAAAAATGCACCTATAGGTAAGTGAAATTCATGAAGACCTTCCTACCAGTCTTGAGCCTCCCCACCATAAAAAGTGCACCAGAGTCCCCAGTAACCATTAGAAAAGAAGACTGAGCTCTTCTTGTTCTTGTAATAATTTAGTAGTAAAGTCAATTATTTTAGCAACCCATGCCTGCTGAAATTGCCTCTTCCACAAAGCTGTGACAGACCTATGAGCCCTGTCTTCTTTTTCTCTAGGTTTAAGGACTGACACCCCTGCCCCCCCCCCCCAAAGAAAGAACAGCTTTTGAAACAAGGATTTTATGAACATAGTTGAACCCATGCCAGTGACACTGTCCCTGGAAAGGCATACTCTGTGGTTGTAACACTGGCCCTACACTTATATGACTTCAGCGAAGAAGCAGAGAATAGGTCCAGAGTGGGACACAACAGAGGCCATGCATGTGCCTACACTAACCAGGTACAACAATCTGATAGTACTTTAACTGTTATAACTGATTTAATCCTTATTCTTTCTTCTCAGGGTATCTTGGGAAAAAGTAGTTCAAGCAGTGATTAAAGTCAATTAAGTTAGAGATTTTCTAACTAAAAGGGGCCACTTAATTATTTTTCAACTAAAGTGATTGACTTAAGTTGGAATTTGAGTATTAGCTTAATTCCACCATTAAGTTCTTAATAAAGTTATAAATTAATTAAATGAGAGAGACTGCTAAAGAGCCAACAAATTTTACATTTCCCAAGGGATACTTTACCCAAAGCCTAGTTCTCTTTGATTTCTGAAATCTACTTCTTGCTTTTTGTTAGTCCCCCAGGGCTGGGGAATCACATAATTTCAGCCACACGGCTCAAAGCACATACTCAAGAGTAGTTCTAGTGGAAAGAATCATGTTAAGGGCTTTTGATGCTAGCAGTTTCAGTTGCTGATCCTTACCCACTGCATTTCTGAAAATAAGGAAGGATCCATGTTATTGAAACTAGACATTTGATAAAACCTGGAGAACTTTCTAGAGAGGAAGGAAAAGAGATGAGACTGTGAAGAAGGGAGAAGGGAAAAGGAGTAGAAGCTTTTCTTGATAAAGGGGATGAGAAAGGGGATGTTCAAAAACTAATTCAACTGTTTCTCTCCAAAACTGAAAACACGGAGCAGGTAGGGAGTGTAAACTCTTGCATGCCAATGTCATTATGATAAGCTTAAATCTAGTTTAAATTTAATGGCAATTTGGCATAAACACAAGGCTTATTAACTCCTTTCTAGTACTCTTCCTACTTCTGAGTTGAAGGAAGTACACTGGAGCTCTCTAAAACAGAAATTTCAGTATTTCACCAGACTACAGATCTCAAGATTCGACATGATGGAGTCTTGAAAGTCAAACTGATATAACTATATAGTACAGGTGTAATCTATGTGGAGTCACTATTCACGATTGAGGAGCAAATCTGTATACAGATGTGCCATCAGCATAGTAAAGCATACATATCAGATCCCATGTGATCTTAGAAGCTAGGCAGGGTCAGCCCTGGTTTGTACTCTGATGGGAGACTGCGAATTAATATCAGATAGTGTAGCCTACATTGCAGAAAAGAACTGGCAAAACCACCACTGAGTATTCCTTGCCTAAGAAAACTCTCTGAAATTCATGGGGTTGCCATAACACAGACACACACACACGTCTTTAGAAATATAATCTGAAGAGAAAGCTAGAGATATGGTTACCACTGCATTTGTAAGAAAAGACTACCGATTTTTAACAGGAAAACATTCAATAATGCAGTTATTCCATAAACTGGCAGGCTATACATGTTGGCTTTATAGAAGTGCACTGGAAGAGCACTGGAGGAGGGGGAAGTCCTACCATATACAAACATTCGTAGTAAGGCATTGCTTAAGTTGAGAAATTGCAATCACTCCCTGTGACTACCTTCAAACTAAGAAACTGAAGAATTTTATTTTAGGTGTTGCTTATGCAGTGATTGTGATTAACCTTTATTAGGCATACTATAACATATACATATACAATAAAACTTCAACAATCATTTTTAGAAAATTTAAGCCATAAGTATGTTGCCTCCACCAGAAAATTGGCCATTAGCCTAGTAATATACGGATTCCGATCTTCCAATAAATATTCCACTGATAACCTATCCAAACAGATATTCCTTTCCAATAGCCTCCTTAACAACTTTTCCCTTGGAATTATATACAATGGGCAAAACAATACAATATGATGGAGAACATCAGGAGCTTGAGCACAATAGCATATACGATCCAGAAAAGGGGTCTGTAGATATCTGCCCTTAGTCACACTGGAAGGATGTACATTCAACATTGCAAGTAGAAAAGCCTTCCTTGCCACCAACAATGAGAGAGTTTGAAAATAATCCAGAATCCTACCCTGCAAGGGGGGAATACCAAGCATCAACGGGGAACAAACCCTAGGAGGTGTTGGATATGACAGCTGATATTCCCTCTCCGCAAGGCAGGCCCTGATAGTCTCAAGACACTCCTTTTCAGGTGATAAGAGGAGAGAATCCATATTGAAACCCCCCCATAGACATTATTTTACTTTCATAAAATGTAGCCCACCTGGCGTAGTAAACGTCAGATTGAAGGAAGCATAAAAGGCCAGATCTAATAGGCCTAAAATGAATCTTAAACCAAGATCTATAAGTCATCAGCCAGGCTTCGGTTTCAAGAGAATTCAGGCCCAATTCTGCATAAAGAGTCAGATGATGTACACATGGGGGAACAGATAATATTCTCCCGAAATAAAGTGTCTGCAATCGTTCAATCTCCTTGTTAAAGTCTGGAATCCAGGTGAATATACTATAAAGTAATTGCAGTCTTAATTTGGTTTTGTAAATTTTTAAGGCCGCCAGGATATCCTGGTTGCCTTTTTTATAGTAGAAGGATTGTGCAACAGGTAAAGCTCTTTTCCCTGCCAGAATTACCTTATCTCTCTGTTTGTACCAGTGCCCGTTAAAATGGAAAAGGACACCGAGGTAAACATACTTCTTGACCTGTTCAATTGTCTGGTTACCAACCTTCCACGTTCTCGGGACAAATCTCTTAGAAAATACCAATATTTTGGATTTATCAGAATTTACCAGCTGGTGAAATTTATTGCAATATTCAAAAAATCTTTTCAAGGCTCTTGCCAAACCCACCTGAGACAGGGACAGTAACAATGTATCATCGGCATACTGAAGTACAAATAGCGGCCGATTACCCAACGAAGGTGGGTGCGAATCTACAGTGGCCATAAAGACAGATAGCTCAGCCACTAATAGATTAAACAGGTGAGAAGCCAACACACATCCTTGTCTAGCTCCTGCATCTTATGCAGTGTATATGTTGATCAGAAGAAGCCTCACTGTGTTAAATGATTCTTACTCCCCAGTAGGTATGCTTGGGATGACAGTTTAAGATGCTTTCAGAGATCTGTTTTTTGTTTTTGTTTTGCATTAGTCAACTTCATAATACCCTTTATTCTGACAAAAGACTAGGTTTGCTGGGATTTGTAGTTTGGTGAATAACAAAGAAAGTCATTTTTCAATGTGGTGTAACATTGTTCCTGCTTCCCCTCTTCCTTGTTTCTGTTTTTTCTTTTTCCCCTTTCCAGGATCTTGGAGTGGGTACCATCTGCAAAAGCATGTAGTCAGCAAAGCAATGCAGCATATTACAAAACACTTTCCTAAATGTGAAGAGACAGGAAGAATGAACATGGAGCACATGACCATTCAGTCAATGGCCTTTTGGGCACTAGACCGTTATGGTGCGATTATTCCACTTTCAACATCCTATGGAATCCTGGAGTTTGCAAATCCCAGGATTCTATAGGATATTGAAAGTGGAATAATAGTACTACAACAGTCTAGTGTGGAAATAGTCGATGCTAAGGTAGAGTTTATATCTACCTTAGAACAGGGATGGGCAGGTATGAAGGCTTGTTTTTATTCTGGCATACGCAAAACCCCTAAGGGAAAGGAACTTGTATAGGCCATTGATATCAGTGTTTATATCACAAAATAAAATAAAGGAGATTTTCCTCCATGATACTAAGCCCAATCTGTTCTGTTCACTGACCTCATGGCATCCGTTGGGTATCGTGCTCTTAGATTTGCATTAATGGTTTAATAAAATATAATTTTAATGCAAGCAGTGAATTTGAAAGCTGCAAAGGGCCTTTGAGCTTCCTTTCAGAATCCTCCAAGAGAAGTGTCCCAGCAAGATATGAAAACCTGAGTAGAAGTTGATCTGAAAGAAGAAAGGTCCTTCCTGCTTTGCCTCTGGCCCTTTCCACACGATGTCTCTGTCTTGTTTCCACCACAGGATGGCAGCGGTCAGCAGGTCGCGCTTCCACATGACATTGTCGCCGTCCCACTGCCATCCTGTCGTGGAGCGTCGTGCTTTTTTGCAAAATGGAAAAACCTGTTTCGCATCTGTGATCGCGTGGTGCTCCTGTCACTTCTGGCCATGTGGAAGCTGCAGAAGCGCATTGGTGATGCTTTCTTACGTAGCGCAGCAATGGAAAAAGCCCAGCTGTGCTGAGGAAGGAAGATGTGGCGCCATTGTGTTCTCTTCTGCAGAGACTGAGCAGGTACAGAGGGGAGCGTTGCTGATGCGCTCCCTTCTGGACCTGGGACTGCAGCGAGACAACACGGAAGAGCGTCGTCGTGCGGAAACGGCCTCTGTCTAACCAGATGTCATCATCATAGCATCTGAGCAGTCTGGTCTTTGTGGGAGATAAACCAAAACCTTTCATCAGACATCTCTGCAGGGTTCAGACTAATGGCGTAGGGACAGGGGGGAGTGAGCGGGCGGTGCACCCTGGGTGACACTTTTTGGGGGGTACCGCCACTCCTTGCCTGCCCCCATGCACTGTTGCCCCACTCCCACATTCTATTGTCCCAACCCCATGCACCATCACCCTGACCTGTGTGCCATCACCCCACCTTTGCCCTGCCCGCCTCCAGCCCTACTCCGTTCGTGCCAAGTTATGCCACTGGTTCAAACTGACTTGCAGCCTGCAATCCACCCAGCCTTCTCTCCACTCTGTTTAAGTACTGAGTGCAAGAAACTTTGGGGGGTTGGTTAGATTTTCTCTCCAGTGAGCCTCACACTTTTAAAATTGCCCTTCTTTGAATGCTTTTAACTAAGTTCCACAATATACAAGCAAAAAGCAGAAGATAAAAGTCTTTTTTATCACTTCATTGCATCGAAAAAATCTTTGGCTGCTAAATTTCTATCTGTTTGGGGCATACAAGCAGGCGAAGCAAGTGAAGTTAGACTGGCTGACGATTGTATTCTGTAGTCCAGGGCAGTTCAGTTCCCTTGACTATTGTGTTGAGAAGGTCCCATGTTAACACATATAACTCAGAAGCTCCCAAGCTGTAGTCCACAGGCTCTATTTTCAATAGTCCACTGGAGGCTCCAGAGCAGTTAAAATGGTCATGTGCTTGATTTTATTTTACTGCTGACAAAGGACGCTAAGTTTTGACCATGGCCTATGCTTTGATTTTATTTGATTTTATCACTGACAAAGGCAACTGAGGCAATTTTGACCACAGTCCAACTTGCACACCCTCCAACTATCCTGATTTGGCAAGGGTAATCCTGATGAATTCTCTGACATTCCACCTTTTCAGCTGGTTTTAAAAGGTCCCAGTTTCTCTCACCTCTTCCCATTTTCCTCCCCTGTCCACACCTTACTTCAATTGCTGCAAATTGAGTTCAAAGTGCAAAAGCAGTTTGTACTCAATTAAATCAGCAGAGGGAAGGGGACTGAATCTTGCCCTTCTGTGTAGACTCAAGGCAGAAGCAAACAGTAACAGCCTCTCCCAGCTTGTGTGTTCTTCCTCATTAATCACTTTTGCCATTTTGATGACAGTCTGATGTTACTTGGCTTCATGTGCCCTGGTTTGGTCTATGAGTGTTGGGAGTACGAACTTGTTGACCAGATGAAACACCATAGTTTCTGTGACATGGCTCTGGTTTTGATGATGCCAGCTAAGGAGGAAGAAGAGAATTCCCAGCAATTTTCAAGTGCTTTGCAAAAAATTAAAATGAAATAAAAATTCAAAACCACTAATGTAATTTACATTTGTAACCTCCTGTATGTACATTCCAGGGTAACTAAATGGATGAAACACAAGAGTGGGAAGCTGGTAGACAAAATATTATTATGCAAAGTTAATGCATACAGTAGATCTCAAAACTCTCCTCCTCACATCCTAATCGTCTATACCAGTCTTTGTAAATTGTTGCCATTGCACAGCAGAATAAATACATAAAACTTTGCTTATTTCATTACCACATGCAGCATTGAAAAATGTAATCAATTTTCATCCTGCTCCACAAAAACACAAGGGGTTCTGAATAATTTTCTGAATCTGAATTTTAAAGTATTACTCAGGCATCAGGACTTAGTTGTAAAAAATTCATTGCTGCGAAAATCTCCATGATTTTCCTGTGCAGAAAAAGAATTTAGAGGCAGAAAACCTGCTTTGTGCAAAATACACCAAATCCTGCACAAATATACTGGATTTTGCACAAAAAATACATGCAGGACAACTACTTTTTTCTGTGGTGGAATACTTGTGTTTGCACAAATTGCTTTTTTTTTTAAATTAGCTTAAAAGTTACACAATGTACATAAACATGTAGATTCTTGAGCAGAAAAACTATATATAGTTTTCCTGCATGTGCTTTCTGTGCAAAACCCAATAGTTCTGCATGGGAATTTTCTCCCCAAAAACATGTTTTCTCCACAAGCATTTTTTGGCACAAATGCATTTTCACTAATGAAGTTCTAAATTACAAACAATCTTGTGGCTTGTCTCCCCTTCTTCATCAGGGTGTCTCAGCTGCTATTACGGGAACATTCTTTATCAATGATGTGAATATTGACAAGTATTCTTCAGATCCCCACACCAGGCTAGAAGATTTTTTTTTAGTAAATAATTAATATTTGTGGTTTAGATCCATGACCATTATTATAACTTGAGTTAGCGCACATAGAACACATGGTAGATGTGAGGAGGTAATTGTATCTACAGGCTAATGAACCTGTGGCCTCTAGATATTGATGAACTACCACTGTGTTACCCTGTGAACTGGGGGTCTCAGGAGGGACACCAAAATGTGCTCAACTAAAGGTGGGGAAAATTAGCTCAGAGTACTGCTTAGCGTTACGAGAGGCAGGGTAACGTAGTGAGATCTTGAACCCTATGTCTACGGGGTCGGGTTGAGTCAAGGAGAACACAGAAGTTGAAATAATAAACGATGTTTATTAAATACAAGCAAAACAGTGTATGTGACACACTCATACAGGATAACTAAAGAGAATAAAGGTTGGAGTGGTATAGAGGGATTTTTAGAGGGATTGTTGGTTTGGGTGATACTTCACCTGTCCTGAAGCCCGGAAAAATAGAGAGCGAGGCTGAGGTGCGATGTAGCTCAGCACGTGGAGCTGAGGGGAGGCTCGCCAAGCAAAGCGGCAGCAAGGCGGGATGAAACTCGGGAGCGATCCGAGGAAGGTCTCGGAATCAAGGGTTTTTATAAGGAGAATTGTGATTGCAGGCTATGCCATACTTGGGGGACAAAAATAGATTTGGAGTTGGAGACAAAGCCTCCAAAAGGTCAGAATCTGAATGATTGAGTTATCGTAGCGGTTCTCAATAGAGTAGCCAGTATGCAAACACAGAGTACTTGGGTATTGCATAGTTTACCCATCAAGCTGCCATCACGGGGCAGAGGCTCTTTTGTAAGTAGCATGCATACTTAATTAGAGTACTTGCCTGGAGGTCTCCTAAAGCAGTGAGTCAGCTATTTTTGGCCTACCGGTATTGTAGTTCGAATCTTACGGCTATTAATGGCCGAGCTTGTTTACATGCTTGTCCGGTGGCCTCGCAAGCACGTGGAGAGGAATAGAGAAGTGCAGCCGAATTATGATATCAAGAGGATATCTTTAATATCCCCAAAGCTCAGACTAGCCAGGGCAGTAACAACTGCTATCATCCATCACCATTAATCAAGCAGGCAGGGGCTGGTGGAACCTAGATTCTAACAGGGGCTGCAGGGATAGGCTTCTCCCAGACGTATGTTTTGGAGAGATCCATGAAAAAGAGAATTCACTCCAGGCATTCCTTCATCCCAGTAGTGGTGATGAAAGGTATCTGGTGCTGTTCTCCCCTTGGGCAGTTCCTAATGTACAGGAACAACTTCGTGGTCTGTTAATAGCAGTGTTGTTTTATTTTTCAGACTCAGGAGAATAGATTTCAGGTCAATATTTTATGCTACTGTTGTTCTGGTTACTCTCCTGAAGAGATTCTTCTTGTGAGTTTTATTGTCAAATCAGTGTACGGCAGGAGTGGAAAAAGAGGAGATATGCAAGAATCCAAAACTGCTGGATTGATCCATCTAGATCCCAGTCTAGAGATGGGAACCATGTGGCCCTCCAGATGTTGTTGGGCTGCAAGTTCCAGCAGCCCTACCCAGCATAGCCAATGGTGAGAAATGCTGGGAGCTGCAATCCACCAATATCTAGAGGAGCACATAATGCTCATCCATCCATTTCCACTCTAGTCTCTCCAAGCAGGGATGCCATTTTAAAAATCCAGGGAATATGAGCTAGGGCATGGGGTATTTCTTGCCAGCAAGAAATAGCATGAATTGCAGACCAGTGCCATGAAGTGTGAGGCATTAAAATTTTCCACACAAAGCCACCCACACAGAACAGCTGTGAGAGGAGACAGCCAAGAAGTTTGTGGTAGGAAGGCAGAAAATATTTGCAGATAGAAGCAGACAGGAGGAACTGCTAAACTAAGCAAACAGAGGGCAGGGAACAGAGCCTGTTGGGAGAAGAGGAACTAAAAGTGCATTCTGCTCACCCAGCGTGGATATTAAGATCAGGTGGCAGGCCAGAAATATGCAGAGGAAATGGCTGTTGCCAAGGATACAGGCATGCTGGGTGACCTAGGGCACTGTCCACAGAGTGATGGAATTTAACTTTTTTTTTTTCTTTAAAGATGCCAGCCACTGAAATGAATCTAGATGGAGTCTGGAAAGCCATTCTATGGATGAATGGGTTGTCTCATTTAACTTACTTCCCAATTATATTTACTGTGATCCACCTCCCAGAAAGTTTCAACAAATATTCCACTCAAAATGTGAACAGCTGTCTCTGAGTCATTGGTTTTCTTGATTACTATACTATCTGTTTCAAGACTAGCCAGCCTAAAGAAAGTATTCTAGTGTCAATCAGATTGGTTTTAATTTCCAGAGGGACAGATGTTCACGCCTGCACCAAGAGCAGGTCTTTTGGAAAGCTAATGGCTTTTATCTGCCCATTTAAGATCAAGCTGCCACCGCCACCACTATCTAAATACTTTGCATTACAAGTGGGTTAGCTCATACCAATGTGTTGCCTCATGACACCAGTGGCTACATTGTCAGCAACAACAGCGGCAGAGGAGGACAGAGTGATTACTAGCTTCCTGGCCATTCCAGTGGCCATTCCAGTTGCTGTTCCAGTCCTGGGATGAGGTTGAGTGAAGCAGTGCCCCCATGCTGTTGTGCTGTGGGAAAATGGGAAAATGCCTGTGTAAAATTCCAAGAACCTAACCAGTACAACTGGTTAGGCAGGAGTTATGCCAGGAGTTATGGCATAGCCGGGAGTAATGCTAGTGTAATAGCCTAAATACCCTAAAGATACCAAATTCAGACTGATCTTGGAAGGTAAGCAGGGTCAGCCCTGGTTAGTACTTGGATGGGAGACCACCAATGAAAACCAGGTGCTGCAGGTTATGTTTCAGAGGAAGGAACTGGCAAACTGACCTCTGGGCATTCCTCGCCTGAGAAAACCCTATGGAATTCATGGGGTCCTTAGTCGTCAACTTGAAGGCACATATGCACATACAAAATAGCCCAACAGCCATAATCACTGTGGAAATCCATCTTCCTTCCCATTACAATAAGAATTACAACTAAGCTCAGAAGGAATGGGAAGCAATAGTTGGCAGGTGATATCTTTATCCTCACTCCATTCTATGAATCCCTTCCCCCAGTGCTACTGAAGGTATTACAGTGTAAGTTTTCATAGGCTACATTCCTCTTCACTGGATACATGTAAAATTATCCCAAACTTCAGGTGTGTAAACACACATAATACACATGGTTGGAGGGATTGTTTAGTAAGGTCTATTGGGATTTAAATGCAAAGAGTATATTGACAATTCAGTTAATGCTTTAAAGTATGCAAGATAAGCAATTAGATTAGTTGTAGAACACAGATGCAATTGTGCTAGCATCTTTGCATTGTGCTTTGCAACACCTTTGCATAAGTATTGCTACCTATTGTGATTGCCTAGCAGAAACACTCTCTGCCTCTTGTTTCTTCCCCCTCCCTGGATTTTTGTATCTCCTAGCCTGATGAGGAGTTTGAAAGAAGTCAGAAGCTTGTATATTCTTTAGGGAATTTCAGTTGCTCCTAATATTTGTCAACTGTGGACATGAGATTTTTTTTTCTTTCTTCATTTACCCTTATCTATCCATCTGCCTGCCTGCCTATCTATCTATCAATCAAAAGACCAACGAGTCCCTGCCAAGTGCATTAGCTCAAGGTTGTTCTCATTTTGGGATTAGCCAAAAGAATACAGAGTATACTTCTGAAACCTTGCATGTTCTAATAAATTGCTGCATTTTAAGATTTCATCACCAGTAACAGTCTGCTTCTGTACCTACGGGGCACAAACTTTGTACCACATATGTGAGAGCAAGGTAGTAAGTTTGGTGTGCAATGGAAAGTGAAACACTAAGGCAAGAACGTAGTTGCAACAGATAATGCACTATTGTAGTAGCAGGACAAATTTTGCCAGTGCTCTTGGGACTGCATTTACTATCCTTTGCAGTGTACATTATCAATAGCATATGTCAAGTGGAAATTGTATGAATCTGTTATACATTGCCCCAGGAGCCATAGTGGGCTCAGAGGGGATAGGCAAATGCTATAAATAACTTTAGAAATGACCAGGAAGTTAATGGGAATTCAGTGGATATCAGCAGTATTGGCCATGCATGCACTGTAATTAGTAGTCAGTGCCTAATTTCATGCATTCCTTTCCTGATGTAGCCACCCCTCTAGCAGTGCTGATGCCCACAATATCAGCAAGTGTCATACGGTTGGCTGGTACATTGCTTAATCCACAATAGACAGCTGCAGAAGTTCCTCTTGTATGTCCTTGGCGCCTACAGAGACAAAAGATTTTTTGCTCTTGTGCAAGACCATCTTTTCATTTTTAGTTGGGAACTTTTCTCGCTGGATCGGCCAAAGAGAGATGGAAAAGTTGATGTATCTTGTCTGCTTGGTCTCCTTGTCAGGTATGAATGATAGTCCTTCTGTCTTTACTGGAGAGATGATGAAATGGCTCTATAAATAAATTATGGTGCAATATATAGGATGAGTGAGGTCAGAAAAGGACTAGCTGTATGCATGATGCTGAAGAAAGAACACAGGTGATCCTACTGTGGATTTTTCCCCCTTACTTTGCCAAGTGCCTTGTGTTTGCTTCTGCCGTCTGCTCATGGTACTCTGTAATAATCTCCTTGGGATCTAGTATAGGAAAATTTAGTACAGGGGGATTAAGTTTAATTACCTTAATGGTCCATCTGTATAGATCTGAAATTCTGTATACTGTATAAGATCAAAAAAACAATGAAAACTCAGGTCCTGATAATCGAATGGACAGAGCAGAAACTGTAATATCCATGATGTTTTCTGTACCAGTTCACATGTAAATTTGTTGTGGTTATTAATTTTACTTATATCTTGACTACATAGTTTCAAAGTGGCTTGTATTAGCTTTTAAAAACCTTAATATGCTTGTCTCCAAGAGGTTCACAACAAAAGGAAGACAGATGGTTTAGGGGAGAACAGTGATTGGCTAAAATGATACTGACATTTTAAACTCAAAAATCTACTTTTAAACTAACAAATAAACCATACTACCTTGCAAATAACAGGAGCAAAATGTCATGCAAAAGATACATTGTTTTCTGTAGGCCATCACTTGTTTAAATGTTTCCTTGTTAAAGAGATACTGTGGACTGGATTGGAAAAGTGGGGAAGAAAATTACTCAGCTCCAAATGCAATGGCCCTGCCCAGGAGGTATACAGAAATGCATTCTCAATATTTGTTTAATAGAGCATCAGGAAATGATTTGCATGTATTAATGAGCCATCATAGAGTGAACACCACAGAAAGAATTGCCATCTAGCTTAATGTTAGTACTTGTTTCCAGCTCTTGGGGCCTGGCCCTGAGTCCCTAGTTTTGTGGATTGTCTCCATCTGGAAGACAAGGGTACAAATTTACAAATTTTGGTGGAATCTTCTCCAGCTGAGAGGAAGTGCTGTGTGCAAATCTCCAACTGAGCTGGCAAAGCAGCAGCTTGCTACAATTTCCAAGGATTTTATTTGTTGCTACAACTTGCAAAAGTCTCCAGAAGGTCCCTATATTTGCTTAGCTAGTTTTCTCCTTCACTTAGCCATTGTGTTGTCAGGGCTCTCTCTCTGATCTGCATCCATCTTCTGACTAGAAGCAAATAGGGCAGATTAAATGTTCCTGATCCTGTCTCCCTAAGTAAGTGAGAAGGAATAATCTCCTCATTGCACCTTGGCCTGGGAAAAGCCCCTTTAATTAAGCTCTCTATTTTAATGTCCAAAAAGAAAAACACAGTGCGAGTGCATGCATGCATGTGTGTGTGTGCCTGAATGTCAAAGTATGAGCAACTTTGGCTGGTACTTAATTTGTAGTGGTTAGTAAACTCACCAGGGACTTTCCTTAGCTCTCAGATTTTAGCCTGGAACCCCTCAAAGCCTGGAACAATCCTGAACTGGCAACCCTACTTGTCAACTTGAATTAATTTTGTTGTGACTACAATTCCCAGAATCCTCCAGGACACTGTGGCCATGCTAGTTTGAGGTTCTGGGAATTACAGTCCAAAAATTAATCTTTTCAAACTGTGCATCTGGCTGAACATTCATTCATACAAATCTCTTTTCAGTGGAAACCTGTCACACATCCATCACAGAACCCTGAGAGTCAGGACACTGTCCCATTCATATAAATTAACAGGAGACATTTAAACCTGAGAATGGAGAAAACCAATGACCCCTTGCCCGACTTGCATTGCCTGCCAAAGAATTTTTTACTCCAGTGCTCTAGGGCCAGAACTCTTCTCAGGAGAAAAAAACGCAGTGATTTAAAAGACAAAAGCATGGGTGCAGAAAGGATTCAGTTCTTTCTTCTGCTCTCTAATAATCTCCATTTATTGATTCACAGAAATTCAGTAACCCATGGTAGAACACAGTGCTGTTTTGTACACCCCCCTCCCTCAGTTTTCTCCCCATTGGAAAAAAAAAACACTATGGGGGGAGAGGTAGGTGCATGTTAAATGAGTGTGAAAAGAAACATGCTAGAAAAGATGCTGCCCAGAAGATAAATACTTCAGCCTGTCCCCAAAAGAGAGCAAAAGATGGTGCACACTTGCATACAGTTTGAAAGTGCTAATATAGAATCAATTGCTCTGATTTAATGGGAAGACAATACATTTCACTATAGTGGGGGTGGCTGACAAGGTCAACCATGTATCTACTCGGTCTAATCCCCAAATGCTAACTGTTGATAGGCTGCTTCCAGGCCTCTTCTCCTGGCATTTCAAATTGGACTTAGACAGGCTTTCAAATTAAGCATTATCTTCTACAAAGGAAGAAGTCATGTAGATCACATGGAGCCATGGGAAGAGGAGTTCCATTACTATTGTCATATCGGGTATCTCAGATATTTCAAAATGCTGGTCTTCCCCCAGCCATCATGAGATATTAGATTCTAGGTAGGAGGAGAGGAAAGCTACAATATTTTGTGAAATGGAAACACCCGCCTGACAATTAAAGGGAACGGGTGGATGTACAACACACCAGAGTCCCTCATCTTGTTAACAAAAAAAATCTATGATAGATACCCTCCCAAACAGAAGTAATAAAGTTTTTGAGGGGGCAGAATGTCATGTCAGGTATATTCCATGCCATATGGATAATACGGCTCATCCACAATTATGCATGACTGTAGATTATGCTATTAATGTAACATAAGATTTATATCAATCTAATGTGTTACAAGCAACCATATGGTCAACATTGAGCATTGGTTACTATCGGTATCATAGTTGTAAATGGTTATGTAGCCCGGCTGACAAGTCATGACTGATTACTTAGAACTGATAGCAATCAACAAGTGATTTACTATGTATGACCTTTAGAGTACCTAGGGTAAAACTGCAGTTAACAATGGGTTGCATATGAAAGAAAGAGTCTGGGAGTCTCAGCCAAGTGAAAAGGGATCAAAGAGAAAAGGTTGGGCGAAAAATGGCCTCAAAGTGCATGGACAGTATTAAGTGAGTCAGACATCCAGAGCACTGAAATAAAGATAACACAGGAGATATGGAAATACTTGGAATCAAAGTATGGGAAGTTAGTTCCTTAGGAAAAGCTGGAAGTTAGAGAGAGGCATAAATCCGAAGAATCCACCAATGAGCATTGTGTGTGCATAAAAGTATGTACCACCATATAACCCAGTGTGTGCTGTAAATCATTAACTCCAGCAACCATTGTAAGTTAAGCATACTATACCTCATTAAATACCATGGGGAAAGAATTGCAGAGTAGCTAAACATGATAACTATGGTTTGATCACCTCTTAGCTCAAATATGGAAGACTGGAACAGAATCTTTCTTTCCTTTCTAGATGCACACACAACTGAGGATGTTGCTATGGTGTACGGTATCGAAGGGAAGCCCATCTCCATCAACTGCTCTTATAGCCCCAAGGAGAATCAGTGGAGAGAGAAAAGTTGGTGCAGATACATCAGTAAGAGGGAGTGTCAGCATGTTGTCAGTGCCCGGCGTTTCTGGATGCCATTCCTTAAGAGGAGAAATGGCACCACTGCCATTGCTGACAATATCCGTGAAGGGATCCTTACAGTGACCATCAACCCACTCAAGAAGCAGGATGCTGGTTTATATCAGTGTAAGGCAGACTTCCTGGGGGTTGTGAATACCCTTCAGAAGGTGAAGGTGAACGTCCTGACAGGTAGGGTCTCTTTTAGGCTGAAATATTCTAAGTGCTGCTTTTGAAACTGTTGTGGCTTTTGATACAGCATAATGATATCAGTGAAGATCTTACCCCCATTGTGTATCTTCATAGAGTGAAAGCACCTAAATCTCTCTTTTTCTCTTCTCATGCAGTGAGGTGGGCAACTTCAGTGGACAGGGCAAAGTTTGACCCACAAAGAATCCTCCTGTTAAAATTATAAACAGCCGGAAGTCCACTTCAGATTTTAAAATATTGACCATTTCCTCACTGTAATTTACTGAAGCCAAAGAGCTCTCCAGCTGAGAATTCTAAAGGCTCCTCCCTAAACTGCAAGCCCCAGGATTCCATAGGATGTTGAAAGTGGAATAATAGCACTAAAAAAGTGTAGTGTGGACATGGGCATTGTTTTCACTTTTAAAAGGCATTTGGTGGGTCTGCAGCACACCTTCCAGCTGTCCCAGCTTGGTAGAGACAGTCCCAATGAATGTTCTTTCATCTCACTTTTTCAGTAGTTTTTAAAACATCCCAATTTCTATCTGCTCCTCCCACTTTTCCCTTTGTCCTCAGTTTACTTCAATAGATGGAAATTTATTTAAAAGTGGAAAAGTAGCTTGTACTCCCCTCAATGAGGGGAGAGGAAAAGAAAGGGCAAAATTTTGCCCTCCTAAGCAGGTTCAGCCAAAAGCAAACTGCTGCAGCCTCTCCTAGCTTGTGTATTTTTCCTCATTAATAGCTTTTGCCACCTTGACCACACTCAAATACTGCTTGGTCACACACGTCCTTGTTTTCATCTGTAAAATGTTGGAGGTTATGCTGCCATGATATGCAGGCAAGTACTATTTCCTGGAGACTTCCAAGAGCATGACTCTTCATTTTTAAAGTAAATTTTTAAAGTATTTTCCCACTATGTGATTTGGAGGATTCCTCCCAGGAGATTCCTTCTTGATGCAGTTCCTCCCAAGATACTACTTCTTGCTATGCTTTCAAATGCTGGGGGGCGGGGGGTGTCCATGTATTTAAGGTTGCAACTTTATACACATGTGTCTGGAAGTATATTCCACTAAAGACAATGATGCTTAGTTTTGAATAAACGTTACTTGGTAGTGCTCATCCTAATCTGTGTATTAGTGGCTTTCTTTTTTACGATGTTTGTTTTTTGCCATTGCCTTAATATAGTCATTTTTGGCAGCTAATTTTTTGCATTTCTGCCACTAGGCTTATGGGAAACAGAAGCACCAGAGGAGCCCAGAGCAGTGCACAGCATCTCCAGGTAAATCTATACCTTAATTTTTAGTGAATACCTTGGTCTATTACAACAGCCTTGGATACGTTTATCTATTTGTTAAAAGACAAATGTATGACTAAATGTAAAGAAGTCGGGGTTAGATAGAGATTAGGAGTATTTGCTAAAATGAATGCTGAGGGCAGCTCAGGTGGTTTTATTGCATTAGGATAGAAAGATGAACAAAAATTATGGCAATATTATATTTCAGAATATACAATATTTGATTTTATATTAGAAAAAAGAATGGAGTATATGGGTCAGCCAAAAGTAAGTGGAATAAACTAATAGAAACAATTAAAGAAGAGGAGGGGTACAAAATTGTAAAAGATGCAATTAATACAATTCTCCACATCAATGGAAAGGGGTTTTAAATAACAGTTAACTTTGTTCCAATTAACTTTGTTATAGCAGTAGGAACATTAATACATATGTTATATTTATATAAATATATACAAAGAGAGAGGGAGAGAATTAAGTTGTTAGTCATATGTGACTAATGGTTTTGTATTAATTTCTGGAATATGTTTTCCGTATGTATATCTGTTTGTTAATCACTGCAATAAATACACTATTTAAAATTTTAAAAAATGAAAAGGAAATCTGCCACCTAGTGACTGAGGATCATATTATAGGTTACAGAAATATTTTAATAAACTAAAGTCAATTAGTCCATTTTAAACACAAAATAACCATGAGGTACACACCTCTAGGATACCATTAGCATCCAGGTCAAGTTTTAGGGGATCTAAGTTTTACAGTCTTGGAGCAAAGCTGGATATTTGCTTTTATTATTATGTATGAAATTAAAATACTGAGAAAAACATATTCAAAGTAAGTGTACCTCACTTTTGAAGAGTAAGAAATTCCAGTCATTTTAACTAGGTTTCAGTTTTCTTCAAAGGAGCAAGTTGAAGCCTTCTGGTATTACTGTGGTCAAATATAAAATAAGAATTCACAGTATTAGCATGCCACAGATTCCTGCTGACCAACAGATATTTAGGGGAACCCACAGTGCCAGAGATGTCCTTCTGAGAGCAAAGTGAGCTCTCTGCCCCCTTTGCAGATGCAGTTCCTCCCAGGAGATTGCTTCTTGCTGTGCACAAAGGACTCACTTGCCCCTTCCCTTTGTCTAGTTCCGGGGAAGAAAGATGAATCAGCTTCCACCAAAACATCTTTTGAGAGATTTTTCTTCTAGGCATTTTATCCTGACAGCTCCATTGACAAGAAGCTCAGATTCTAGGATTATAGTCAAAGCACCAGATCCTGTTTGATCTTGGAAGCTAAGCAGGGTCAATAGCAGGTAGTACTTGGGTGGGAGACTACCAATGAATACTAGGTACTGTAGGCCAATGGTTCTTAATCTGTGGTCTGTGGACTCCCAGGGGGCCACAATGTCCTCATGAGGGGGTCTGCAAAAGTTTGAAGAAATGTTATGAGCTTTTACAGTTAAAATAGGAAGGAAGGAAGGCAGGAGGAAAAACAAATTGACATATAATAATTCTAATAAAAATATTGCAATAGGAGTGTGTGCATTTACTTATTTCTCCATTCTCTCCAAATCTGAAGATCCTTAATGAGCAATTTTAAATATGTGATGCACTTTATGGTTTTAAATCTTGAGTTAAGTCTTGGCAGTCCACAGGAACAAAAAATATTTAAAGGGGGTTCACAGTAAGGAAAAAGTTAAGAACTGCTGCTGTAGGCTATATTTCGGAGGAAAGAACTCGCAAAGCTGCCTCTGAGTATTCCTTGACTAAGAAAACCCTATGAAATTCATGGGACTGTCATAACTTGACAGGAGACTTGAAAGCAAATACACACATACACAGAATTGTAGTCAGAAGGTATCCGCATCTCTTTACAATCAGAGACATTAAGTAGCAAGGCATTCCTGAAAGATTAAATTTAGAGTAATCTGAAACCCCAACAATAGCCACAAATTTAGTTATTAGAGATGGTAACTGTGTTGAAAGGCATTACAGATCTGAATAAAAGCTATTAAGGGCAAATAATTGGGGTCTGGGGAGATTACTGTTGCCTGCATGTCCTGCTTATGAGCTTCCTAGAAGCATCTTGCTGGAGACTGTTGGAATCAAGGTGCTGCTAGACTAGATATCCTGCCTCTGATCCAGTAGAATCAGAATAACTGTTATCATAGTACATTGTCATGTGATTTGATTCAAACTAGTAACTCATGGTAGTACAATTTCCAGACACAGCAATAGTGCAGTGTAATCTCCAACAAAAAGATAAGTCTTCAAAGCACATCCCCATTTTTGATACTAAAACTGAGTAGTTTTCTGAAAACTCAAGAGCATGGAAAAAGCATCCCAAGGAAAGGAATGCAATCAAACACACACACATGGGAGAAAGCAGGAACCTATCTAGAAAAGTAGGCTACAGTTTTCCTTGTGCTTGGCTTGTGCCGGTCCTATCGAATTAGCAGATGGATTATAAATTGAAGTAGCCCAGAAGTATAGAATACAGAGGATCAGAAGTTGCAAAAGTTATTATCTGTATTTATATGCCACCTTTCTCTGCAAAACCAAGATTCAAGGCTGCCTTCGATTTAATAATAAACCTTCAGCACCATAAAATTAATATGAAAAATAAAGAATGGGATTAAAATTACAGAATGGCATTAAACATCAGTCAAAGCTTTATGGAATAAAACCATCTTCACTGCTGATGAAGAACACGGTAATGAGGAGGCTAAGGTGACCACCCTGGGAAGAGAGTTTTGTAATCAGAATGCTGATATAGAAAAGGTTCTGGATTTGGCAGGGCATGTTCATTTCTCTGAACTTCCTTCATCCCCAAGCTACAGTTGTAAGACAAAATGAATTTTAGGGCCTGTGGAATCCTGTTCTTTCCTTGGAGACATTCTGATTCTACACATCCTCTGCTCTTCTTAACTGCAGTCTTACTAGGGGTACTTGAGATTACTATGACACAGGAAATTACCAGTTCCTATTACAGCTCTCACTCTTTATCAAATGATACAAGATGAGAACAAATAAAAAGGCAACAATGAGATCTGATTGGTTGACTTCAGTGTAACTCACAAGTGCATGTCAACTCTGACATCTTAGCAGGGATGCAAGTAGTATTTGCCATATTTATGGCATAAATAAAATGACTGTAGATTAACTGAAGCTGGGCTTTGCTGAATCCCCATCAAACAAGACTTGAAGCAAAATTAAACTAGAACATGGAGCACAACAAAGTGCAACAAAGGTGATGCAGGGGCTGGAGATTTGGAATAAAATGTTGCAAGAGTTGAAAGTATATTTAGCCTGAAGATAGCCAGCTCCTACCACCTTCAAAGAACTGTCATGTCAAACACTTCCAACAAGAGCCAACTTGTTCTCTGTTGCTCTAAGTGTAAAACCCAAAGCATTTGCATCAAATTAAACAAAAAGTAGATTTTGAGGAAATATTGGGAAGAATTTCCTGAAAGTGCAAACTTGCCATGGAAGACAGTGTTTTCTCCTTCATAAAAAGCTGTGGTTATATGGTAACTTTTGAAGTCCATTTCAACTCTGATTCTTTGATTCACAGCATGTGAATCAGAGCTTGGACAAATAACCTTTGAAATACAGCAACTTTCAGAATCTCATTAGTCATGCTGACTGGGGAATTCTTGAATTTGTAGTACACCAAGTAACTTTTTCAAGCTTTGCAAGTCAAAGGACAAAGCAGATTGCAGTCATCATCTATACTTTCCTGATAAAATTGTTTGAAGCTATTTTTCTACTTGTGCTAATAGTTTCCAGTCAGAGAGCACCATTTGGAGTATGTGTGGGTGGGAGGTGGGTTCATCTGTTTCCTTCACTGTCCTGTTTTGTAGGGCGCTCACAGCAACCTAATCCTGACCCCTTGAGGTCTAATGCTATCATGTCTACTTGGCTCTTCAAGAGCAGAGTGTTTCCATTCTCTATACAGGAAGATTTTCCACCCGCTATTAGGCTTCCATATGGAATGCAAACTCTTGGCAATGAAATATATTTTATTCTTGCCAAGAGCAATGTTAAACAAATACAACTTTCACAGGAGAAACATTTTCAAAACACAATGAACTGTGAAGGAAAGGAAAGGCATGTCATTAATCCAACAAGATTCTGAAGCCATAACTTTCTTTCAAATTATTTTTGAGAGCCTCAGCAGTAAGCACAGAGAGCTTAGAAAAGTTGTCTTTTGGGGCTACATCCTCCAGAGCTCCTAGCCAGCATCACCTTGCTGTCCTATCTATCCACAGTGGAGCTTAATATCCCCAATGGGTGTCTCATTCCATCATGCTTTCCACTCTAACATCAGCTTAGCTTAGCTTAAGCAGGGTTACCACATCACACATTTTTACCGTTAGACCATGCTCTAGGCTAAATCTAGGCTAAACTTGGTTTCATTGGTTACTTATAAAACCACACCCTATCAGTGCCACACCAGATACTCAAGTACTAAAGGATGGCCACAGAAAACTCTGACCTGGGCAGATAGCTGCTCCTTGAGAGGAACTGTGATCCTCTCAAGGATATGAGCAACTCTCAGGTTGTTCACCCATGACTTAAAGATCCTGAACACCTCCATCTTGTCAGATCCATCTTGTCTATGCTGGTGGTCACAGAAAAGAAATACGTGCCACTTGAGCTGCTATCTACCCTAATCTAAGCTAATTTACTGCCTGCAGATGGATGTTGCCTTGTCACCCATAGAAAAATTAGTTTCAGTGGTCACTGAATCTGTGATCTCTGAGGCCCTTTCCACAACTTGCCTGTTCTCGGCACTGGGGCACCGGGATCGCTCAAGCAGCCTCTTGCAAGAGGCTCTCACATCCCCGCTGCTTTGCCTCCACAGCCACTGCCTGCTAGCGAGCAGGCAGCATGAGGGCTCCTCCTCTTCCTTCTGCAGCGCAGCCTGGGATTTTCACAGGCTGCGCTGGGGCTGGAAGCACGAGCTCCACAGCTCCGGAGGTTCCGCATGCATGGTAAGTGCACGCGGGGCCCTGGAGCGATGCACAATTGCACACCTTTTTTGGCTAGAAGCTGAAAATGAAATAGTGCGCAATCAGCACCTGCTGGCCCCAGCAGCATTGCGCAATTGCAAGGATATCATGTGGACGGCTCCTCGCAATTGTGCGACACTCCAGAGGCCCTTTCACATGGCGAATGCCGTGCGAAAAGGGCCTGAGATTCATATGTATGGAATTGGGAGTGTAAAGGGCTGCCTTATTATCCTTTTGCTCAAGCAGCAAATATTTGAGGCTGTCTTAACATTTGTTAGTTTTCATCTATCCCATATTTTCATTTGGGCAACTATTTAAAAGCTCTGAAAACAGATGTAAAACACAGAGCCAAGCAGATTCATCATGTAGAAGAGACTGAACTATATACCTTTGGAAATGCTTACCCAGCAGTTGCCTCTAATTAACAATAAGGGCGAGGAACAAACTAAATCCTTGTGCCTATCTACATGGAGTAAGTTTTCTGTTTCCATAGAACAGAGGAGAGGTCATTCAGTGCCAGCCCCAAATGCCCCACCAGAACTCCAGAGCCCTAGAACTCCAGGGAACTATAATGTAATCCAGAAAGTTCCAAAAGAGGGGGCAAGCATGGCATTCCAGAGCATGGTTGTGTATAGATTACGTTATAAGTATATCCAGTTTAGTTTGTAACTAATTTTGTAACATTGGTACTGTGTCTCCACTGCAAAAAGACCAGCAATGGTTGCTGCAATGGCCTGTATTTTTCTTTTTTTAAAAATACCAATAATCAACAGAATATTGCACAACAGAGTATTTTGGAATTAGGTAGGCTGAGAGATTCAATCAACAGGCAAGCTGACGTGCAGTTAATTTTTTAAGAAGGGCTTACTTTTTAATGAATCACACCTCACAGAATTCAAAACATAAAATGCATTTATTTAAAAAGTACTCTGCAGGGCTGGGTATGTACTTGCTTGAATTGCAGTGTTCTGCAAACTAAAGTCTATTGCCAAGTTAAACTTCAGGAGGAGGAGATGGGGGCCTGCCATTATCGCAAGGAACAAAGAAGCAGAAAGAAAAATTAGGCCATAACTGCACACTTTTCCAAAAGAACAAAGGTTGCAATCCTATGAGCGCTTGGGAGGGTATCCCAGAGGCCACAAGATAAACGAGATTCCTCCCTCTCACATGCACACACCTTTTGTGGGCTCTGAAGTCTTTTTCCTGCTCTGAGAGCAATAGAGTCATAAGGAGGGTATTTTGGAAAATAAGTTGTGTATGAATCTGGAGAAGCTTTGGATCCATGGGATGAACAAAATGCAAACACGGTGCATCAGTCAAAAATGTCCAGCTGCTTCCATACAGGAACATACACGTGTATAACACTGGATGTGGCCTCCCTATTAATATCCCTCTTCATCCCACTCCCAGCCACTGAAGACCAATTTCTGTCTCACAAGGTCCTTATCAGAGCAAGCAGCAGGGTTTGTGGAAAGCCAGTCACAGAGGTTCACTTCATAACCCCTGGACCATTAAGAGGTAGGCACAGCACAAACAACTCCATGCCTCTGAGTCAGGGAACTACACTTCTGAGTAGGGAAGGGTTATAATTAAAAGTAAAGGATTATAATTAGGAATTAAAGGATTATAATTAAAATCAATATAATATAATTAATATAATTACAAATTTTGTTGGTAATTCTAGGAAGGGAGATAAAGCCAGTGCTGGTCAAAATTCACCAGTTTGCCCCTTGGTGTCCTTGATAATTATAATCTGTGGCAGGCACAACTGAATCCAGAAAATGCCACATAGATATATTCTTTAGAAGTTTTTCCAAACTTCCTCGCTGTCCAAATAGAATTCAAATAGACACAGTAAAATTAGCCATGTCAAGCAAACTCAAAATTGTCATAAGGAACTACTGAAAATCATTCCCCAATGTCTTTATAATAATTAAATCATGTCCTTCACAATTTGTTGTATTTGTGTCTTCCTAAAGCACCCTGTCAGATCCAGAAGTCAAACTCTCCATGGTTGTGTCTGCATTCCTGAGCTTCAAACTCCTGATTGCTGTCCTCATCCTAATTATTGCCCGAAGTCTGAAGAACAGAATAACAGAAGATAGGAATAGAAGAGAAAATGAACATCAGCTCTTCCCAATTACAGGTGATGTCATAAGAATACTAGAACATGAAAAAACCCCTATTTGAACAAAGGCCTAGTTTAACTTTCTCCAGTCTAGTGCTCTCCAGATATATTGGACTTCAACTAACCTGATCTCTCACCATTGATCATTTTAGCAAGCATTGGTAGGAACTGTAGCCCAAAACGACCAGAGACAACCACACTGGTGAGACAGTCTGGTATCCCATTTTCTACAGTGACCAACCTAAGCAGGCCATGAGGACAACAGCCAATGCCTGTTTGTGTTCCACACCAACTCAAATTCAAAGTAATGTTGGCCATTTCTGCACTAGAGTGTTAAAGTGCTATTATTCCACTTTCAACATCCTATGGAATCCTGGGGCTTGCAGTTTAGGGAGGGGCATTTAGAATTCTCGGCCAGAGAGCTCTTTAGCCTCAATAAACTACAAACCCCAGAATTCCACAGGATATTGAAAGTGGAATAATAGCACTATAACACTCTAGTGCACAAATGGCCTCTGTCTCAGATACTGATGGTAGATAAGCGGCCATATGATGAGCAGCCTTGTCTAATAGCCTTTCAAAGCTGCCCACCCTTGGCAGTTGTCAGTACATTCTGCAGTGACACCTTCCACAATCCAACTATGGATTATACTCTGGGTGAGACTGAAAGCAGAGCTGTTGCAGAGGCCTTTGGGGTATGGGACAGCACTGGCTGGATATTTTGCACCAACTACAGACTAGGACAAGGTTTCAGGTGGGGGAATTCCTGTGCAGAATTAGATTGTCTCCCAGATCACCTTGTAGCATCCCAAGCCATTCAGGACCACATAATATGATTTTGCAAGGAGATGACAATTGTAATATGAGAGTCTTAAATTGTACGCTGCTTCCATTCCTGGAATTATGTTGTCCTAGACAGTTACCTGGTCTGGCTGAGCTAGTTCTCAAAAAAAAAAAAAAAAAACTCCGTCTGTTTGAACAGGTCCTCAAAACCCAGAAATTTTACAGTTGAGGGCAATAGGCTTAGGCCATTTCTGCACTACACTACACTGTTATAGTGCTGTTATTCCAATTTTAACATCCTATGGAATTCTGAGGCTTCTAGTTTACTGAGGCAAAAAGCTCTTTAGGTGAGAATTCTAAAGGGCCCTCCCTAAACTGTAAATCCCAGGATTCCGTAGGATGTTGAAAGTGGAATAATAGCGCTATAACAGTGTAGTGCGGAAATGGCCTTAGTTTTCTGCTGACCTGTTAAATGCTGATATTTTAGATATTTAAAGTTGTGTATGAAAGATGTATGCATGATGTGTTTTGTACATTTTGGTTGGTCAATTGAGATATTGCTCTTTTGGGTATTTGGGAATTTATTGTATTTTGCTGAATGGCCAACATGCTACTACTAAATATGTTTCTTAGTAATGGGTTGTTTTCTATTTTTTTCCTAATTGCATCGAATTGGTTCTAAACTTGAACACATCATGCAGTCCAGAATATCCAGCAACAGCACAGGAGTCTGAGGTCTGTGTCCAGTTACTGCTGAGAGCTGATCACACTGGAAAGAGTACAGGAGTACGCAATTAAATAGGTTGAGATGTTAAACGCATAGATAAATATGTATGCTTAAATTCAATTGCTCTGGGTCTCATATGGAGAGAAAAGCAGGATATAAATCAAACAAATAAATATATAGATTGCAAGTGCCAACCAGAGCAGGCCCCCTGAATCAATGTGATTTATACAAGATAATTCAGCAGCTGATTCAATGAGCTCTTTCACATGAACCCTATACCGTGTTCTGTTTTAACTGCCAAGGCAACATCCTGTGGAACCCTGAGTTTTGCAGCTTAATGAAGGGTACTTAAAACTCTCAGCCAGAAATCTCTAGTGCCTTACTAATAGAATATGAGTTATAAACCTAGGCTACCATAGGATGCAGTTATGGCAGTTAAAGGGGAATAAAATGATACAATTATACAATGTGAAAAGACCACTGGGTCTACCTTAGTTGGCACTAGCAATTGGATTTAGTTCATAGTGTGCAGTTCAGTCCCTTTTCCATGAACAGTTACATTTTGTGGGGGCCCTGGTCTATCATTACTGAAGGCTCTTTTTATTTTTAAAGCCCTTGTGCAGGGGCGGGTGGGATATATTAAGGAAAACCAGCAGATGTTGTGGGGAAAATTAAATCTTTCCCATATCAATTTGGTGATCTTAATTCAGAGGTACATGTACAAAGAGAAGAGGCTGAAGCGACACTATGTATTATGTAGTGTAGTAGTCACACTTCTTTTTAGGATCCAGAATTATTTGTTTCCTCGAATTGTGTCTGCCTGCCTCTTTGACCTGTGTATTTGAGTCAGCCCTGACAAAAGCAGTCCTAGTAACCGTAATTTTGAGAAACCGCTAGGAATATATTTTAGAAGATGTAGGGACCTACATCCTTTGATAGTGGTGCTCCGGTAAATAAAATTACCTCAAACATCTAAAAATTATTGAGGACTTTAAATTTATGCTGTGGGCTCACAAATCACTAGTTCTTCAAATTACATTTTTGTGGAAGAGTTGACTTTTGTTCCTTAGCTTTTAGGATATATCACTATGTAATTTTTCACCTTGCTTTCCAGAAGCCTAAAACAGAAATGCTAGAGAATCTTGCTATGTCTAGAAAAAAAGCTTCATGTGAAAATTGTGGCCATTTCAAAATGATGGACTTTTGTCTCCCTGCTTCATTTCATTTTATAACTCATATGCTTTTTCCTGTTTCCAGCATAACAGGAAATGGATGGCATAGCTGAAGGCAATGGAAGAAAGGAGAAGAACAAATAAGGCTTCACAGGTAGACATGCAGAAGCAGCTCCAACAGACAGAACAAAAGAGACTGGTTTGCTCTATCCTGCATTCTGCGTCCACTGCAAGGACTGCTGTGGTTTTGCCTGCTTTGCTGCACTGTCACAGAATACTAGATGTAATCTTAAGTGACTATCAGTGACAAGTCAATTTAGATAGCAGTTTGCATCTTGAGGAACTAACTCTAAAATCATAGAAGTATAGATTTCAAAGGAACCCTAAGGGCCATCAGATGAAAGACAGTCCACTAGACTAAAGTCTTCCTCAAGATCACAGCATCAAGAATAACCTTAGGACTGTTCCGTACCACTTGGCCTTGATGAGTTTAGGAAAACTCAAAAGCTTGTAAGTTTTTTTTAAATGGTCTTTATAAAGCTATTCCCCACCTGTAATTTTGAATTGCCTTGCTGTAATGAATGTCAAATGGATGAACCATGCAGAGGCACTTTTCATTATACTGTATGTTGGGAAGAATCTATAAAGAGCAAGAGTAAATGTAGCATTTCTCTCAATCCTTTCACTTGCAAAGAGTGCACAACAATAAGCATGTGTAGATAAATACAATAAAGACTGTAATGAAATTTACATAAATGAAATAGCTCAAAATGATTAAATAAAGGTGGACTTCATTATGAGCAGTTAAGAGTTCCATTCCAGAGACAACTGACTGAGTTTTGAGTCATGCAGATGACCCTTTCTGGATAATCCTGACTGAAGTGAAGCTGCACCTGGAGTGAACCTTGGTACAGAAGTTCTGTTTACACTTAAATTTGCCTCAGAGGCAAATTCCTTTCCAGATGTTTAAACTAATCACTTATATAACAGAGGAACACATTCTGTTGGTTGCTGTCAGGAGTGTCTAGTTCCAGCATGAGTTTACATACGCTATTATGAGGAAGGTGGAAGAGTGAGGGTGTCACTCTTTTGAGGCTCATAATGCAGATAATGACCATCCTGGGTAGAAAAGTAACTGATATCTTTCCATTGTTTAAAGATCCAATCACATAAACAAATTATTCAGCAACTATATTGCAAGAGATGGCAGTCTTTGTGTGCTACCAAATATATTCATACCCATATGCTATTTAGATACATCTGTCCTGGAGACAAGATATATTCATCCTCACTCATAGTGCTAACTTGTTTGTGTTTACTTAGAAATGAATACAGCAGTGCTCACTGGAGCTTTGTTGTTCTTGTGTGCCTTTAAGTTGCTTCCAGCTTACATCTAGGTAAATGTGCACTGAGTTGTAGTCTCATCATTTCTAGATTAGCATTTCCCAACTGTGGGTCCCCTAGATGTTGTTGAATTACAACACCCATTGGCCACACTGCCTGGGGATGACAAGAACTACAGCCAAATAAAATCTAGTAAGCTGCATTTGGGAAAGGCTACCCTAGGGAGCCAGTGCAAAGAAGTGAATACTGAAAAATATTCACTCAAAAAAAATCAAAAATAAATTAACAAGCAGTTCCAAAGGAAAAAAAAAATTTTTAGGAAACATGAGAGATACAAGTGAATCTCTTAAGCAATGTAATCAATTGGCAAGGCAGAAGCTGAACAACAAGTAGTCTCAAGCCTACCCACAGACAGACACACACAAACACACAGGATCTAGCAGAGAAAATAAGCTTTCTCTTCTTTGTAAAACATGTGGACGTAACTTTATTTATAATCACATATATGGTCTAACGGAGGAGAAAGGGAGAAAAGAGGAAAGGACAGGTTGCTTACCTGTAACTGTGTTTCTTCGAGTGCTCTTCTGTGAAGTCACACAAATGGGTTTATGCGCCTGCGCGAAACAGCATTCGGAACCTTCTCCAAACCTAGGAGTAGGCATTTTGGCAGTTGACCCCTCCCTCATCCTCCTGGGGAATATAAGGCCCCTCCCTGTACAATGGTCAGTTCTTTCACCACTAGAGAAGCAGCATGGGAACCAACCATCCAGCAGGACACGATGTGGGGAGGACAGTTGGGGCCATGTGACTTCACAGAAGACCACTCGAAGAAACACAGTTACAGGTAAGCAACCTGTCCTTCTTCTTCGTGGTCTCTGTGAATCACACAAATGGGAGACTAGCAAGCTGTCCTATTGGAGAAGGGAATGTCATGCTAAAAATTCTTTTTATTATCATCATATATATCAACAATTACATTTCAATTATTTTTGTCCTTTATTTTATGTGTGTGTGTGTGTGTGTGTGTGTATCTCAATAAACTGTAGCAGTATCTTCACCATGCCGAATAAATTTAAATTTATTCATGCCAAGGATTCGTTTCTGCATTCATTTTCAATTTTGACTTTTTTTTCCATCACAGAAGAAAATAAAACTGTTCTCCCAAATGTTGCATCATTTCTTGCTCTGTTATCTACCTTATATAGAAAAATAAATGTCATTGGTTGTTACCATTGATCAGCTTTGCATATGTCATGTAGTTGCACACCATGGAAAGAAAATAACTGATGTCACCACAGAGCTTGTCGAATAGGCCCTTACATAATTGGAAAGTATTTTTATTTTATTTTTATTTTTTTCCTTCCTGTGATAAACCAGATTCCCACTGCTTTGGAACATAATAAAAAACAAGTAACCCTTTTGCTTTACTAATGGAAGCATTAAGTTCTCCATAAAAAACAGTAATGCACCTCTGGCGTGAAGGCAATGCAATCTTTTCTCCAAATCAGTTACTGAGTTTCCCATGTATGCAGGTAGTACAATGTCCTGGTTCAATGAAATTATGACTCCACCTTAGGTCGAAGAGTAATATCTAGCCTTAAAAACAACTTCCCTTTATGCAAACACAAGTATGGTGCATCCATTCTAAATGCACATAATTCACTGGCTCCCTTAACATAGGTTTTGCCACTAGAAAAATAAAACGCCAAAGAGAACAATCGGAAATCACAGTTTGTGAGTAATTTAAAGGATTTATGTGTAAGTTGCAACAGTACTACATTCAAAAACCCATCCTGGTACTGGTAGTCGTACTGGGAGGTGTAAATGTTTATAACCGGGAGGAAAACTCTTAGCTGTAGGATCCATAAAACTAGAAAGTTTTCCTTGTTGCTGAAGATACCAGAAAAATGCTGAGAGATAACACTTTACCTACCAACAAGATAGATCTTTTGCGAAAAACAATATATGCACAATACCGCATAATTGGAAAGTGATCCCGATGTCCTTTAAGTAGGAACAATACTTCTCCATTGTAGGCAAACCGTTTAGACATAGAAGGTTTGTGAGCAGCCAAAAGCATTTTGTTTTGTTTGTTTTTTTGTTTTTTTCTTTTTTTTTCTTTTTTGAAAGTCGAGGTAACCTCGTACCAGAACGTGAGTGTCTGCCATGAGACCTCAGAGGCAAGAGTGGTGTCCTTCGCTGATGCCTTGTTGGAGAAGTTAGCTCCACAAACTCACATTGTCAGGATCTCGACTGTCTAACCTCAGGGGATCTCGACTCTCAGCCACATGTTATGGATCCCACAGAAAAGATAAGTGAGGAATTCATGATATCCCCTTCAGAAGCCACACAGACTTCTTCAATCTCGCTAGATGGTACCGCATCTCTGTTCACATCTTGGGCAATCATGCAACGTGCATTCCCTGCCGCAGTACTCAGTACCGTTGGAGACGGGGATCAAATTGAAGCAGGAAGACTAGGCTGCTCTACTCTTTTTGATTTCTTCGACGGTCCTTCATGGGAAGAGTCCTTCAATCTACTCTTCTTTCCTTTGTCTTCTGTTTTCTGTCAAGAACAGTACAGTTTGTTGTCTTTTGTTTTCAAATAGATCCAACACAGTACTGTCCATTGGAGGAATATGTTACTTATTCCAATCTCATTCAGTCTTCATCTGTAGCAAGACAAAGGTGTTCTGTTGAGTGCAACTGCCAAAAAGTTTTCTGTCCCTGGTAGATGAACTGCGGAGTGGACAATCTTCTTCGAGAGGCAGAAATTAATTGCCAACATCAGTAACACACGCGACCAAGTCGCTCCTTATTTATTGATATAGTATATCACTATTGTGAATATGTAGAATGAACCCTAAGTGCACATCCCTCACTCGTCCTTCTGACTCAAGTTATTGCTAGCAAAAACACTGTTTTCCATGACAGCAGGTTAATGTCACACTTTGCCACAAGTTCAAATGGCCTGCCAGTGAATCACATTATCACAAGAAGTTCAAGCCCCAACCTGGTACAGGGGGTTGGACTGGAAGGCGTAAATGCTTATAACCTTATGAAAGCATCTTAATCACAGGATCCAGAAACAAGGATGGTCTTACTTCTTGTTGTAAATGCCAGGAATTTGCTGCCGCACAACACAGCATTGATGGGAATGATAGCCTGTCAGATACCAACAAGGCGAGGAACAAGAAGATATCCACAGTACCGCACATCCGTCGGTCAATATCATTGTCTCGTAGATAAGCACAAAATTTTCTCCCATCTATATGCATATGATCTCGACATCGAAGGTTTGGGTGCAGCCAAAAGAATTCTCCATATCGGATATATGAATTCCGTTACTTCAATAAGGGAAAAAAACTGACCAAGTCTTGAACTCGTGACCGAAAGCTCTGTGGCGTCGTGCCCTGACCACTCAGCCATCCTGGCAGTTCCATACCTTCAATCATACTGACCGAATGTCAGGATGGCGGACAGTATCGAAGTAGATACTTAATAGGTCTAGTCTGTAGGAAAGCATCGTATGCCGACCTTTGGACATTTGTAGAAGTAGTGCAAACCAATTATTGTATTTTATGTTACCTATTATTATTATTATTATTATTATTATTATTATTATTATTATTACATTTACTTTCCAGATGATGCTATGATGAACTAGTTAACAATATATGGAAGCAGGATGATACCTTTCCGTTGTAAGAAAGCTACCACCACTGACAAGCATTTGGTGAATACCCCTGGTACCGTACTCATACCAAAGGGGAGGAGTCTGAGTCAATACGATTGATATCCTATTAAAAAGCTGAAATTTATTCAACATAGGCATCATCAATATCAAGGTTATTATTTGAAAGAGTTTCTTCTGTATATAATGGTTGACACGTCTGAGACCCAGTATAGGGTGAGGGCTACTGTCTCTCCGTTTTTTTTTTTTGTTTTTTTTTTGACACCAGGATGTCAAGAACATTGTAAGCAGGAGCAATATCAGTATCTAATGTGGTTTGATGTCGAAACCATGCTTGATGTCGATATCTAAATAAATCAATGATAGGAATCTGTTTGAAAAGGTATCATCCTTTGGCTGACAAAAACTCTATGCTTAGGTTGATCCTGATATCTTTTTGTTTTTTAAACCTGCCGATGGTAATTTTCTAAGGAGTGTTGTTGAGGAGTTTACCTTTGTTGTCATGTAGGCAACAACTTGACACTCTCCCTGTTCCACTTTATCATCAGTAGTACCACTGAACAGACCCAGCTGAATCAAAAGATAAAAAGAGCATAGGAATCAAGCATAGGTATCAAGTGTAGGTACCAGGTCTAGGTATCAAGCGTAGGCACCAGTCTAGGTACCTAGCCTAGGTATCAAACCTATGTATTGAACCTAGATACCAAGTCCAGGCACCGAGCCCAGGCACTGAGCTCAGGTATTCAGTTTAGGTATCCAGCTTAGGTATTATGACTCTAGCCTAGTTATCAAGAGTCTTAAAGCTGCCACTTCACTAGCTCTTCTGTCAAAGTTATAGTTACTCGAAAAACAGTTTTCCAAGATAGTACTTTGATTAACTGTAGGGAGTTGTCTCCCTGTACAGATTACTTATATTGGATACATAAACAATTGCGGTACCAAAAGGAGGATGCAAAAAACCACCACCGGTATCAAGATGAAACAGAAAAACAATTTTGTGTTCTGAAGTTGAAATCTAAGTGCCCAATACTGATGTCGGAAGGTGTTGCCAACAACATCTAGAGGAGCAACATGTGATGGAGATTCAGAGTGAATTCACTGGTCTAGGCACAGAGCCTAAGTTCCAAGCGTAGGTATCCAGTCTAGGTATCATGCCCAGGCATCCAGCCTAGGCATCAAGCATTGGTATCGAGGCTAGATATCAAAGCCAGGCACCAAGCCAAGGCATCAAGTCCAGATACCAATCCTAGGCACCAATGTCAGGTATCATGGTTGTACAGTATCATACTACCAAGAATTGACTGTATGGTAGTGTTGACAATGCACCAAGCTCAGGCACTCAGAATAGATACCAAGCACAGGCATCAAGCTTAGGTACGAAAGCTAGATATGAAGTCTAGGTACCAAGCCTGGGTATCAAGCCAAGATATCATGGTAGTATATATCATCGTCGATATAGAGAGTTGATGGTATCATCTCCTTGAGATCGACAATGCCATTATGGTAGACAGGTTGACTGGAAACCGCCTCTATGAGAATGGCAACACTGTCAAAGGTAGAAACCATGGATGCGACCGATGGCAAACCATCTACTTAAACTGACAGTACCGATCGGTATGGGGGCTGATGGCGAATGGTTCTTCGAGACTCAGCCATTCCATGGATTGCTGTCGGTACCAGAAATCACCTTGGGTGCACTACTGTTGAAGAAGCAGTGAACAAGCCCCCTCGGTGCCATAATTCGCCTTAGAAGTACCACCACTACAGACACGGTGGGGGAGACTGTGGCCAGAACAGTGTTGTTGAAGGCACCAGTTTTACTAGAGCAAAACCTGAAGTGGCCACTCTGTTAAGCCTTGTGTGCAGGAGTTGGTGATGACAGATCATGCAATGCAATCCTCTGAGAGGCAGGTAGGCACGCAAATCCGCCGATATCCAAGATATTGCCTGTGCACGAAAAGCAGAGTTTAAAGACCACTGCCGAGGCCAACCACAGAAAAATTCTGAGGGGTCGTAGAGAAGGAGATATAACTTCCTCAGTTATAACAAGAAGATTCTGCGCCGTTTGCGGTGAAGAACAAGTTTGTTTGCTCCTTCCTTTTATGTTTTCAGCAGTGATTCCTCCTGTGAGAGATCATTCAATTTCTTTTGTTTTTCTTTTTTTTGTGGCAAGTAGGAGGTAGATGTTTACTCTCGGTCCCTTCCAAGAGGACGCTGACAGTGCCTCATCTCGAATTCATAGTATCATGCAAAAGAGGCAAAAAGAGAAGTTAAATGTTACAACCACCAAAATGCCAAGAAAAACCTAAGTATTTAGTCAAATCTTGTTTAAAGAAACTGTTAAACTGATCTGAAAGCTAGAGGAAGGCTCCTTTGATGCTGCTACCACGGTGGAAGAAAAGGGACTGACCATTATACAGGGAGGGGCCTTATATTCCCCAGGAGGATGGGGGAAGGGTCAACTGCCAAAATGCCTACTCCTAGGTTTGGAGAAAGTTCCGAATGCTGTTTCGCGCAGGCACGTAAACCCATTTGTGTGATTCACAGAGACCATGAAGAAGAAATGGCTACAAGTAAAAGCAATGCAGAAAGAGAATGGGTGTGGAAAAATCACCAAACAAACAGGAACTCACCATAATGTCAGCTATGAAATAGTAAGAATAAGCATGCAAACACTGCTAACTCTTAATAAAAGCAGGGATGGCAATGTATTAGGGACTGGGACTGGAATCCTGCATTGCAGTTACAGATTCATAACCAAGAGTTATAGATCTGTAACTGTTCCACATTCAATCACAACCTGTGGTGCAACAAGCAGAAGCTTCTGCTCAATGCACAGCCACTTGGAGGCAAAAAGAGCTAGCTGCGGCATCCTGAGGCATCCAATTGCCTGCACTCAGACCTTCATCACACGGAGCAGCTCCCTGACATATAAGGTTGACTCCGGCTCCCTGGTGTCAATTCTGTAGTTACAAATGCAATGTAGGATCTTGGCCAGGTGTCAGAAATAAGAAACATCTCTTGTAATTTTACGAAGGTTGAAACTCTTTGGGCCTTTCCACATTACACTGTTATAGTGCTATTATTCCACTTCAAAACTTCCTATGGAATCCTGGGGTTTGCAGTTCAGGGAAGGACATTTTGAATTCTCAGCCAGAGAGCTCTTTGGCCTCAGGAAACTACAAACCCTAGAATTCCACAGAATGTTGAAAATGGAATAATAGCACTATAAAGCATAGTGTGGAAAGGTCCTTTGTCACAATTCTGTACCACCAAATCCTCCTAGTGATTGGTGGGCAAAATGAAGTGCTAAGAAAAGCTGGGTAAGTTACAGTTAACAAAAGCTGCTGCCTTGTGGGGAGTCTGCAAACATTTCAAATTGTGAAGGTCCATTTCCCAATTACGTAATCAACGGGCTACAAAAATTAGGCAACTCAGCAGCTATTATTCCTTGTGGTTTATCCTTCCTCCACCCTTTGCTGTACCATTACTAACCTGTGACTCTTACTCACCACAAGTTCTTGAGAAAAACAGTCTATCTCCTCTGGTTTGAGAGTCTGCAGCACAATTTTGACTGTGTTTTCCATTGATACAGCAAGTTGAATAACATGAGAAAAGCCATTTGCACAGGCTGGGCTAAAGATTATGTATACTGAAGCTGATCTACAAAGAGTATCTTTTTGATACCCAAGTGAGAATCATGTCACCCAGCTCACATACAGTTATGGATATTCAAATTCATCCTTACAGGCATCTAGGCCTATACAATGCCCACAACATACTTTTCTTAATGAGTAGCTTTACTCATCTGAAAAACTGGTCAAGTGTTGGAAGAAAGAAACCTCAGCAACCAATAGTTGTTGAAACATCCAGTTCTATAAAATGAACTATAAAATTTTGGGATTATATAACCAAGAAATAAGACTTGAATCTAAGAGTAACAAACCAGCACAGCATCTTCTCAAAGATTTTCTAATAAATTTATGGTTGGTCATAAAATTCCTTTAAAAATATGGTGATAATGTTGCTTTTAACGAACCGTTTAAATCAGAGGTGGGCAGAAGGTAGTTCTGGATCTACTAATAGATCTCTGCATCATTTGCTTTAGATCAGCTAGGATTTTTGATTTTGTGTTTGTTAAATAGTAACAATAGTAAATAGTTGTTGTTAAATTGTTAAATAGTAAAAATAGTAACAAGAAAAGGCTTTTCCAAACTGGTTCTCTTGGAATTAAAGAGAAATCTCCTCAAGATGGGAATAAAAAGCTGCAGCTGGTACAGGGACTTGTCAGAAAATAGTCCAAGACAATGGAAATATTATTTGAATATTAAAAAAAAAAAATCAAGAGCTACTACAGCAACAACAACCAGAGCTTCCTGGCACATATGGTCGATCTGGAGAAGCCCAAAATAACTGTCACATACACATATATACACACATATACACACACTATATTTTGAAATTCCACTATTATATTAAGAAACTGGTATGTGTGTAAGAACAGGAGTGAATTTTTATCTGAAAGAAGGACTATGAGCTCTGTTCATTTTTGGTTTTGTCGTGTGACTTCAAGCTGTTCCTGGCTTTATGGTGACTCTAAGGCAAATCTATCACAGGATTTTCTGAAAGTGCCTGACACCTCCAAAGCCACCCAGTGGCTTTCTATGTCCAAGCAGGGAACTGAACCCTGATCTTCAGGGTCGTAATCCAAACCACTACACCATGCTGGCTTTCTAATTTTCGGTATCCAAACCAAATTCTTTATTTCTAACTATACGTTCTATGCTTCTGATTCTGATTGGCAGATCTTGAACTTCTTAGTCAAAGTAGATCCTGCAGGCCTCAGATCTATCTCGCCTGGCTCTGGACCTCAGAAGACTGCATCATGCTTCTGTGGCTGCTGTTTTAGGAAGTGATGTTGCATTATCCCTAGTTACTTTAGGAGGGGCTGGCTGTTTCATGGTGCCTCCCAACAGCATTATTCAGTCAAATTTACCCCAGATGAGTATGTTTTCAGCCAAAATTTTTGCAACTGAAAAAAAATCAGTAGTGGGTCGCTGGGGCATTTGGTGGGTGGGTGAGTGGGTTTTCTAAGAGTCCCACCGGACCCTCCTCCCAACTAAAATGATAGAATCAAAGAATCACAAAGTTGGAAGAGACAAGGACCATCCAATCCAACTCCCTGTCGTGAAACCACAGGCCAGACAGTTTCTATCGCTGCTTTAAATAATGAGCTACATAACAGCTCTGATATTCAAGCACCATGTACATACAGACACATATATATAAAAACATATGTGCATGCCTGGAGAAAGATATATACACATGGACATGCAACAGTCACCTCATCCGATGATATGATGTTCAACAGGAAGAACTGGCCTTATCAGTCACTATTCAGCCCAATGCTTTGTCTGTTAGGGTACATCTGGAAATAAATTGCCCACAGTCTAAGCCAGGCAACTCATCAACACTAAAATGAAGAACATTTTTAGAAGCTCTTCCCACAACTCCAAACCAGCACTGCTGATCTGGAAGAATAAGTGACAGACAATGACAAAGAGAAATTACTTCCTTCCTAAAGGGGCAAATTGAGCTGTGCAATACTCTAGAGTCTAAACTCTATTCAACTACAGGATGGAGGAATTTTCAAGTCTTCTGCTAATGCTGTTAATGTTAACAGGTATGACAAAGAATTCTGCCCTTTTATGTTCATCACTATAGAACACAGTAGCATGGTGCTGAATTAAATGAAGCAATTAGAGACCTTGCTTGTTTATTTTTGTAATCAATACTTTCTGTTAACAGCAAACAGGCAGCAAGTTTTGTTCCCATGTTTTATTTCTTTTAGAGAGAGGAAGCAATCCTATGTGTGCCAATTCAGAAATAAACTCCTTTGACTTAAATGGGATTTAATTCCAGGCATGTTACTGGCAGATTTCCTCCTTCAGCATGGAGCTGAACGAGATTGCCTTTGGGGTACCTGCCAACTCTGCAGCTCAGTGACCAGGATCCTACAGTAATAAAAAGCTCAAGCAATGGATTGTAGTGTGAGCAATTTTACGTTGTTTACACTCATGCAGGAAGGTAGAAATAGCAGCGGCAGTGATGGCAGGAAGAGATGGCTGTTTCTTGAATGCCCAAGCCTTAGGACCCCCTTGAAACCAGGCATTCATGAAATAAGCATCTCATAACTATCCACCTTATCCCACCTTCTTCTTCCCTCTTTTCCATGCCATTGTCACCACCTTCTCTTCCTGCACAAATACAACAGTGGAAATCTAGGATCTCGGTCTATTACTAAGCGTAATGTGCATAGGATTGCAGCCTTGTAATGTGATAGGATTGGGGCTGGGTTGAACAATGTTTGGGAATAATTTTCAAAGTCCTGATTCCTCGATTGAAAAAGAAAGATCTCAAAAAATTGTAAAAACTGATCAAAACTTGTTTAGCCTTGTGTTGGGCATATTTGCTTAATTGTTATTGTCAGAAACTTCTTCTCTGCTAATGGAGACAGTCTTCGATAACAGATATTTTCAAGTATGAGGGGTTTTTTTTTACTTTCTTGCTCCAAGCAATCTAGGAACAGCTGCAGATGAAAGACGAAACCATCACAACATCTACTAAAGTCTAATAGCCATTTCTGCACTAGACTGTTATAGCGCTATTATTCCACTTTCAACATCCTATGGAATCCTGGGGCTTGCAGTTTAGGGAGGGGTCGGCCGGCCCCTCCTGAAACTGCAGACCCCAGGATTCCATAGGATGTTGAAAGTGGAATAAAAGCACTGTAATAGTCTAGTGTGGAAACGGCCTAATGTCAAAGTCTGCACCGCAGGCTACTCTTTCCATCTCAATACTGTGATTACACAGATCCCATGGCCACAAAATGAAGTCTGGCTCCTCCTTTCCCACCTCACCACCACCTTCCTTCCCATTCTTGCTTTTTGTAACATCTCCACTGACAAGAAGGAGAAGGAGAAGAAGGAGAGAGAGAGAGAGAGAGAGAGAGAGAGAGAGAGAGAGAGAGAAGAGAAGAGAAGAGAAGAGAAGAGAAGAGAAGAGAAGAGAAGAGAAGAGAAGAGAAGAGAGAAGAGGACTTGGAAAAAAGAAAAGAAAAGAAAGGATCTAGGCCTTAAAAGCTTGCAAATTGCTATGACCTGTTGATTCACCTAATGAAATAATTACACTAATAGATTTTGGATTTTTTTTCCCTTTATGTGGTTATGTTTGTTTTATGTTTGTTTTCAAGCTCAGTTCTGTTCAGAAATCAATGGGTTGCCATCAACAGATGGCTTACAATAACAAGGAAAAGTCTAAAAAATGTTCTGGAAGGAGTGAGTGTGCTTTCAAAAGGTGTTGCATGTCTTTCTCTCTGCTTGGTTTACCAATGTACTTTAATTTTTCTAAGAATATGTTTTGTGTGTGTGTGTGTGTGTGTGAGTTTGTATAAACACAAACTGCCAGAGAGATGGAGAAAGTTATTTATGGGATCTTTTTGCCTCAAGTGCCAAAATAACATAGCTGCCCTTGGGAACTATGGCCCTTTCCACATGTGGGGGGGGGGAACGGGCGAAAACGCCCAAAAACGGAGCTTACCGGCAGCCGGGTAAGTCCGTCGCTACACGGAGCAGCACGAGCTCGCTGCTCCATGTCCTCCGGCGTCCCAAATGGTGGCTTCCGGTTGGTGGAGGCTCTCCACCAACCGGAGAAGCTCGCCAGCTGGAAGCCCGCCCCTGGCAGATCTGCAGGCACGCACTTGAGCACGCCTGCAAATCCACTTCGGAGCCGGGTGATGGAGCGGCGTGGGGCTGCACGCTCCATGCTTTTTAAAAACCTCGAAAAAGAGGTTTTTAAAAAACACGCAGCGTGGCTAGTTCCGGCCGCTCCTGAGTGGATTCTGGTGTGGAACTACAAAAAGTAGTCCACGCCAGTCCACTCTACAGTGTAGAAGACCTCCGTGAGAGGTCGCTCTGCACCATTTCAGAAGCCCGGTATGGAAATGGCCCATGACTACTATGACTTTGAGAGAAGGTACTATTTTGTGCTATACTTCAGGCAGCAAAAGGTCTTGGGCTGAGCGTACATGGCTGGATCTTCCATTTCTACTTATCTAGTGGCAAGTGGCTATGGAGCACATTGCCAATTCATCTATCCATTTCATTGCCTTTGGGGTCAGAAAACAAGGTAGATCTGTGATCATTAAAAAGAAAATCTATCCGAAACCTAGCCATACTTGACACAAACAGAAAATGAAAATGGCACATAGGGGCTGCAATCCTGTATGGCTCAGTATAAGACAATAGTTCTGCACGTGGATTTACACCAGGCTGAAACATATACCATTCCATGCCTCATGGCGAACAGGTTAGATTGGAGAAGCCTCTGGATATATCTCTATGGCCAGATGCAGAATGAGTATATCAATGCTGAGATCTGCCATGTCCTCTGACGGTTTCAGCTCTGCTGTAATAATTTTGCATCTGGCTACAGGGACATAGCCAGACACGTCTGAGCCTGCCCCCTCCCCTCAAGGCACAGAAAGTCCGGGTGGATGGAGTGGCTTCAGAGCCTTCATGTTAAGTTGGGTGAGGTTTTGGGCTTTGGGGAGGAAAGAAGGGAATACTAACCTCTGCAGAGCCAAGAAAAAAGGATATATGCAGGTCTAAGGGAAACTTAGGCATACAGAGGTCAGTAAAACGATGCCAGCCAGGATGTGCCTCGCTCTGATCTGCAGGCTCTTGTACCAGAGTGCTATACCAGAGGCAACAGAAGCCAGCACAACAGGACTACTGCTATATGCTGCCACAGTGGGATTGCCTAGCCCCTATCAGTCCTATGTGAGATGTACCAGAGGCAGGCATTATTGAAAATCAGCACAGATGGGACTTGCATGGGCCATCAGATGCACAATTTTCTACCTCCAAGGCTAGATTCTGGAGATGTTCATTTTCTCCTCTGTCACATTAACTCAGGTGTGGGCAACATGCACACAGTGGACCACAGTGGCCTTCATGTCCTTTTTGAGGTCCCTCACTGCCCCCAGAAAGTTCTTTTTAAATTGGCACCTAGGTTTTGTTTACAAAAAAAGTTAAAATAATATTTGTCAACTGTCTATATTTGCAGATATTTTTCTTGTTCTTGTTCCAGGCGTTTCTGTGTTCAGTGAGGCATACTCATCTCCAATGTCAGAAAGCTTTCCAAGATCAGACAATGCAGGAAAGAACTCAGAAGAGGTGAAGTTAGCACAAGGAATGTCCCTCAGAATAACAGCTTTCTGTGCCTATCAATATTTGCAAGGAGAGATAGTGTGGTGCAAGGAAACAGAGCAGAAAGAATGTGATCCTAACAAACGTCTCAGCCTTTCAGGACCAGAGGGATGGAAGTTTCTACCTAGTAAACCCAACCAGAAGTTCACACTGGAGGGCCCAAGAAATGGATGCCTTTCTTTGCTCATGACAGCTCTTGAAGTAGAAGATTCAGGGACGTACTGGTTTGGACTTCTTGATGGCTTCAAGATGCTCTCTTGGAAGAAAATCAAAGTGCTGGTTCACAAAAGTAAGTATTTACAGGCAATTGAGTTAGCGATTTTGTGGATAAAAAATGAGGAGCTACAGTAACTAAACATACTTTCAAAATCATGCACTCAGAGATTTCTCTCCACTAGGAGCATATATTGGTTTTGGACCAATATCAATCTCATGTCTCTCCTCAAAGAATCTTGGGAATTGTAATGTCTGAATATGGCGACATTTGTTTGTTAGAGATTTTTCCACTCCCCCCAAAATAACAGTTGCCATGATTCTTGAGCAGGGAAATTACTATTAACCATTTTAAGTCTGCAGCACTGATTGTCCATAATCCCTTGCTAATAAAAGAATCAATCCATGGACATTATTACCACCCTAGTTTATTTTTTTCTTTATTTTTAAAAGAAATAGAATAAAGAAAAAAGAAAAAATGCATACTAGAATAAGAGAGATCTCTACAGACAAAGCCTAAGAATGATATAAAATAATCATAGGAGTATAATAGTATTACACAACATATAACGTAATTATACATACCCAAGACACACCTAAAACACATTCATACTTCCTAACTTCAGTTTCAATCATTCCTCATTCTCTCTGGCTTCCCAACTAGGTTGTCCTTAGAATAATAAATTAACTAGAGAAATGAGTATCTATTTCCTTCCTTTAAATACGTCAGGGCTCTACTAATATTACCTCTTTTGTAACTTTAAGTCTTAACATTGATACGATACAGAGATAGTTTTATATTACATATAAAGAACTGAATAAAATTCAACCATATCTCTCTCTTGAATCAACAAAGCTCGCTATCCTCAAGTCTCCCCACTTGCTTTTAAAGAATTGTATAACTGGATCCCATTTCTTAACAAACTTTCCAAGACGGATCCCTCTTATTAATGTCGTCAACTTATCCATAAGTGCCATATCAAACAATTTTATTTCTCAATCTTCTACATTTGGTATGTCTGATATTTTCCAATTTTTAGCATAATTGATTCTTGCAGAGACTGTCATATAAAATAAGATTTCACCATATTTCTTTTCCAACTCATCTTCTGGCATACCCAGCAAATACATTTGTGGTGACATGTGAAAGTGTATACCCAGAATTTTTTCAATCTTCAAACATATTTGCTTCCAATACTTCCTAGCTTTTGGACATGTCCATCACATGATTACCACCCTAGTTTAGAGATGGAAAAATTTTTAGCCTCAAGTCCTGCATGCAGTGCCAGGTGATGACACATTAATCCACATCTCAGTATGCAGAGATGAAGATTTCTGGTAGGGAAAAGCCAAAAGCTTTTCCTTCCCTCAGTGATTGCAGCATTCTAGTCAGGGTGAACATGCCCAAAATAAATCCCTTTACAATAAGTCTCTCAAAACAAATGGTACAAAAGGCCTTCACATTATGTTTTCACCAAATAAATGTCATATATACAAACCAAAGAAATTTCATATATTCAAAATTAATTTTCATTAGTCTTTCTAGTCTTTTCCTGATACTCCACGCATGGCAAAACTGTAGAGCCCATGTTGTTAGACTGGGGAAGATGAGCATTAGTTTGACAGCATATCGGAAAAGTCAAAATCCTTTGTACATATGTTTTGCTATTATGGTTCCAGGTTTTCCAGTGCCTACTAAGATGTTCTCACCTCCAACATCTATCACTCCTTCCTTTGAAAGGCATGGCAAATTAGGAGTGAAATTACAAGAGGTGATCAAGGTACAAGGAGAATCCCTCATCATGGAAGCTTTCTGTTCCCAGAAAGATGTACAAGTAGAGAAAATCTGGTGCAAAGGAGATCTACTAAAAGAATGTGATCTTGCCAAACCTGTAAGCCTCTCAGGAACAGGGTGGAAGTATCTGACTCCTGAACCAAACCAAAAGGTTGTACTGCTAAATTCAAGAAATGGCTGCATTTACTTTTTCATGTCCTCTCTTCAAATAGAAGATTCAGGAATATATTGGTTTGGAATTCTTGAGGGTCAGAATATCATCCCTTTAAGAAAAATCAGAGTAATAGTTCAAAAAAGTAAGTACTTGAAGATATTTGGGTGGATGTTTTCTATATACAAGGGGAGCTCCTGTTGTAACTAAAACCCAATTATGCATACAGTGAGAAAAAACCCATGGTACAGCCTTGCTAGAAATGTACTTTAGCCTGCAGATGGTTGAGCATGTTTGTACAAAACAAAACAAAAACCATGAACATAAGTTGCATGTCTTTATGAAGTGTTCTAGGACAGACTTTTCCAAAAATTTGGCTTTTTTTTCCTAACTAAAATGTCCAGGCACTTTTATTTCTGTGTCGAACATTCAAATGTGTTGTTGTGTGCCCTTGTTTCTGACTTACGGTGATCCTAAGGTGAAGCTATCATGGGGTTTTCTGGGACTGAGAGTGTGTCACATGCTGAAGGTCACCCAGTGGTATTACTCTCCCATATGTAGCCTGAAATGGCATGGTCTCATGAAAGTTTCGTTGATCCCTCTGTATATGCAGACTCATTCTCAATGACAACTTTACAAGAAAAAAAGTTGGTAAGAACTGCCAGGGAAACCTGAATTACTTGAATCAGAAAGCAGCAATTTTTGGTAAAGAGTGTGAAGTAGTAACATTACCAGTTTAACTAAATGGAAGATACAGAACATTCTAAAGATCTCTACTATTGTTCACTGTAATTAACAATGTTGAAAATAAGGTAACAAAGCAACAAAGGCAGCTCAATCCAATTATCTCTACGAAGAATAATAAGAATGACAAAACTTGAAGTTTTATTCTTTTTTACAGTACAATTTCATTTTCAGGAGAGAAAAACAATGGCATTGTGGCAGTTACCGCTGAAGATGAACAAAGGTACCAACATTAAATGTATAATCAGAAAGCATCAGGATTAGGGGGGTGTGCATGTTGCAGAAGTTACTCATTCTGCCTCCCCGTGTTTCCCTATACTTTGGCCCAAATAAATTAGGCAAGCAAAAGTACAACTGCAGAGTTTGACTTTTCAACTCACAGAACATTAAAACCATGTCCAAGGCCAACTTTTATCATACCCCACAGGAGATTCTGCCCTGCAAAATCCAGTACCAACCACCTTCCCCTTTTGATCAATGTAATTTATTTTTGTGCTATTCCCCTTTTGTATGCAAAGCTCTAACACTCTGCTTGGCTTCAGTGCATGTGTGCGAATGTGGTGTTTTGTTTGCTAGTTTATCTTATACTGCCCATATGCACTGATCACACATGCACAGAAGAAAAGCAAAGAGACATGGATTTGGGAAGGCAGGTTGAGAGGATGGTAGGAGGAACTGCTCTCTTTCTGTGCTTTATTTGGACAAAGATCAGCTCCTCCATACCTACAGAACAGGAGGAAGATGAAGGACTGCCCCAGAACTAATCAGCACCCATCTGTCACCCTTGGGCTCAGGTTAGTCTTTCAGTTATTTCTAGATGCCCCTGGTCTTTGTGTGAGCGAGAAAGAGGCAGGGGCAGAGAACAGGGAAAAGTAGAGAAGTGCCCAGCTATGTTTTTATTCTTCATTTCCACCTATGTGGAACATTGTCATACGTCTCCTGACCCACAATCTTGGCTATAAATTTTTAGAGGTCTTGCAATAAGGAGACTGATTATTTTAAGTAAATGCATTTCTAGGTTTAACCTCTACCTGTCCAAAAGTTAAAATTTTCCTTCTTGTCCTATCATTTTTCAGTGTTCCAGCATACCAGTTTCTGTCTCTGCCTACAAAATTTACACACACTCATGGGCACCAGCTTTAACTGTACAAGGATAGAAAGGGACAATTATCTGAGGAAATGGAAGTTATTTACTCACAGGCCCAAAATGCTACACTTCTATGATCCTCCTTGACATGTCTCCTCTTTCCTATCACTGATTGGACTGCAGTACTGTGTCTACTTACTAGCAGTTGTGTTCCTGCTGAATATTTGAGTTTTTAATTATGTATTTTCACATTGTTTTAATTCTTTCAATTGTTTAATTATGTTTTTTAGTATTCTATGAATTTTAATTATGTCTTTTAATTGTAAGCTGCTTTGAGTCCCAACCTAGGGAAAAAAGTAGGCAATAATAATAATAATAATAATAATAATAATAATAATAATAATAGAAAGCTCATTCAACTGAATAAAGTGAAATTCAAAGCAGACTACATTCTTCCCATCCTAGTTTAGCAGATAAAGAAAGTACAGCAAGCTCTTTACCATGAAAGAGATGATATGGATAGTGTATATATGTATATGTATGCAAGCATAGGAGTGGCCAAGCGTGTGTATGGTGAATGGGATATGTGTAGGTTACCCTACATGTATGTGAATGAGAGGACAAGCCTTTTCAAGCTAGAGTTCTAAATGTTTTGTGGTTTTTTCTCCCAGCCCAGAACCAACTGTGACAATTCCTATCTCTTCTGAACCACGGTAAGATCTTCATCTTCCATTTAGTTAAATGCTCTCAGGTCTGGCAAGCTGGGAGGCTGGGTAGCGAAGTAAAAATTTGCCTGCCCATCTTGTGATCCATCCTTAGTCCCATCAGCTCCAGTGGGTAAAGGCCAGCCCTGACCATGATGGGCACTTGTGGCACTTCTAGACCTCCTTAATTGTGCCCAGAAGTGCTTTTGTTCTCTGCACCTAACATACGAATCTCTGTCTGTACCTTTTCTCCAGTGCACTATTGTGCTGCAAAGCTCAGGCCTTTTATATGCTTGTAACCCCTTCTGAAAGCAAGGTAAAATGTAATTATGTACTACAGGTACAAAAGGTATCCTGCCAAATTTATCAGGTACCTGTTTCTGCTTAAGACAGGTTTAATTAATACATTGTGACTTGTTTCAGAGTTTACCAAATTGTCTTGGTTCTGGGCTCCATTGTGGTTGGCATAACAATTATTGCAGCCCTCACATTAGTTGTCACAATGCTCCTCAAGAGGAAAATGAGAGGTAAGTTTCAGCTTCTTTTGTCTTCATGCAGCTCTGCTCTGTTTTTAAAATTGCAGTTTTTAGCACCTGATAGGAATGTTAATGAATAGATATGAACATCAAGTATCATGAGAACATCAGACTCATAGCCTTGGAAATTACAAGAAATGTAGCTACCAGTAACAAGTTACTTTTCAGTAGTGACAGTGTACTTTATTGAAAAAGTAAAGTAATGAATGAGAATAAAGTTACTTTATTGGTGTAACAAGTAAGGTTTGCCAGTTACTTCTTAAAAGTAACCCTTACAGGGCATTTTTAGGCATTTCTAAAATAGTTTGGCAAGGATTTTTTTTCAAGTTTCATCTGCTTTCTTATCAATTCTGTCTGGAATCCTTTTGAGCAGTTACCAATATGTAAATTACAACTGCGCATTTGTAACCACTACACATTCAAGATCCTATAAAGTCCTTAGTTTAGGGGTTATGTAAGGATTATGAAAATCTACTTAGTAGTGGGTGCCTCCTGGCATCAATGGGGGTTCATTCCCCCATCAATCAAGAAGTGGCTGCTTGATGGTCCCATCCCCACCGCACTCCATTCACACATATCAAAAATTTGTGGCAGGGGTCCTTTTTCTACCTATCACACTGGAGATCACTCACTAGAGAGGGGGGGAATGTCAAGCAATTGCTTATTGAGTGACAGGAAAATAGTACCCAGTCAATCCCCGTGGCAGTTTACCAAAAAGAGGCGTCTGTGGGGGTCCAGCTGGAATCCACTACATAGCACAGTAGTTACAGCACTACATATTATGAAATGGTCATATAGGATTCCGCTGAATACCATTTAAAAGATAATTGAAGACAAACGTAAAAGTATCAAGCAATGCAACAAGTTGCCTTTTTTTCCCCTGAGTGCTCCAAATAGTGAGAAAATACCTTTAAACACTGTAATGAGTAACAGAATGTTTTTTCCAAACAAAAAAAAGGACTTACTTTGATCTGAGATAGTCCTTTTTATCGAAGTAGGCTGTACCATTCCAAGTCTGCTTTGCATTTCTTTATCAGTATTTTCATTTCTAAACTACAGTAAAAAGAAGGTCTCTGTGGTAGGGAAACAGAATTCTGGGCTCTTTTGCATCAACTGATAATAATCATTTCTGCTTCTTATGGGGCAGATGTTGTGAGCCTCACCTATTATTGGGCTGTTTTAATTGTTTATTAATGATAAACAAATGATGCACAAGGAGTTTATTTGCCTTGTGTAGCAACTTGTTTAAAAACAGCTGCAAACTGGAAAGGAATCTCTGGACAGCTGGAGAGATAGATTATAGACATTTACATTGATGAAGAAATTACCCACCCAGCCTAAATTATTCCAAAATAAACAAATAACTGAAAACTTTTACGGCATTTGCTAATAGTTTATTAAACCAGGGAACATTTGACCTAAGCATGCCAGCCTCTGGAATGGTGCCTTGGCTTCTTAAATTTTGTTGTTGGGATAGGTTCTGTAATTTTGTAACTAGAACATTTTCTTTTCAAGTCACAGATGTTTTATCCAAGGGTATTGCAGTTTTTGTTAGTTTTATCTTTTTTTTTAATTTTTAGCTGGATTATAACATTTAATGTTTCCATTTTTAAAAAAGAAAATCACTCCATCCCCCCATTACTAAAGGAGGTTGCAATATCTGGGTATGCTAAGAAGACAAAGAAAGAGAGAGACCAGAAATAGGTCCCTACTGATGGGCAGATCTGTTAAAGAAATAGGACGATGTTGGATTTGGGAGGGAAAGAGGCTGCTCTCAGAGAAATTGGCAAGAGGGAACAGCTGCCCGTAAGCCCTAGCAGCAACAGCCGGCATAACAGAGGAAGTTCTTAGTCTGTTAGGGCTGAGATTTGGTTAGTGTTTCCCATTTAGTTAGGTTCACCTACAGGTTTACAGGAGAAAGTGAATTGGCCTTGGAGAATACAGGCCTTCAGGCAGGTATCTTCCAAGTCCATCTCTGATACTTGTCTGGATATGAGACATCTAACATCATTTCAAGCTACAAGACATGGTATAGAAAAGATGCTCGTTCCCATTTGTATTGCCAAAAATATGCAGTTGCATATTACTGTTAGGGAAGGAAAGAATATTAAAAAAATATTCAAAGCGCAGTCAAAATACATGTTTCCTGAGTGTTGGGAAATCCTGACAAAGAGAATCCTAGACCAATAAGAATCTTCAGTTTAGGATTTATTCTGTGCAAAAATTTGCACCCGTACTGCTTTTGCACAGAAAATAGCATTTTTTTCTGCTGAAGAAATAGCATTATGTTCTGTGTCAAAATACTACAGTGGGCCCTCAGTATCTGCTAAGGTTTGGTTCCAGGGCCCCCATGGGTACCAAACTTGGTGGATGCTCAAGTCTCATTATGTACAATGGTGTAGTAAAATGGCATCCCTTATACAAAAAGGCAACATCAAAGTTTGTTTTTTTGGATTTTTTTTTGGGGGGAGGAGCATTTTCAAGCTGTGGTTGGTTGCATTTGTGGATACAGAATCCACAGATAAGGAAGGCTAACTGTATTTGCTATGCAAAAAAGATTCTGCAAATTTTGTGTAGAATAACTCTTTGACTGCAAATAGTCTTTAAAAACTGCAGTTTCCAAGATCATCTTGCAGAAGGGAGAAAATAACTAGAATTACTCATTGCTTCCTTCAAGACTGAAATTAATTAAGAATTACAATCTGTCTCAGATTATTAATGTGGTACAAAATCTTATTGCATGTGACTATGTAGAATCAGGGTCAATAGTTTTTCCATTTCCCACAGTCAGGGCCACATTAAGGTCTTTGTAGTCCCCAGGCACTCTTGGACTCAACCCCTTGCCTTGCCTGACCACTAGGGATGTTTTCACCAGCCCTAAAATCCCATTTTCATAAGCCCTAGGCACTGTGCCTAAAGCGCTTAATGGATAAGGTGGCCCTGCCCACAGTCTACGCCTTATCAAAAATATCAGGATTACTTTCAAACTTATTACCTGCCTTTCTTCAAAGCCTTGCAAAAGCCATGCCAGGTTTTCACTTTCACTTTCAGAAATCTGTAAACACAAACAGAATCATTTCTTGTTTTATAAAGAAGCAAACCAGGATGGTCAATGAATGTGCATTCAATAAGAGCTACAACTAATCACAGCTGCCTGACGCATATCTATATTGTATGTGTTTGGCACATTCACATATTTAGGCATACACTTGTGTTGTTGGTATTAGGCAAAAACTGTAGCATGTTACGTGGGCCATAGACAGGTACGTTCATATACTAAATGAGACTCTCTTCTTGATAGCAGCAGATGACCTGAATTTTGCTGATAACCCAAACTGCAGAGTAATAACATTACAGGTAAGTTCCCCTTTCGTAAGTTAGGAGAATACTGAAAATTAGTTATATTAGCATTATCAATTTCCATAGCCACATACATCCAACTAAGCATTGCATTCCTAGTTTATCTTAATTTCATCCAGTCACATAGGGACAGGGGAGACGTTCATCCCGGACAGCAATGTTTTTGGGGCGTTCCGGCCCATAGCCAAATGCCCGCACACCCTGGCACACACTGCAGCCACACCCCCACATACAGTGGCCACACCCCTCGTACTGTAGCCCCCCCTCCCGCCCCGCCTCCACATACACCAAGCTCTGCCACTGATTTCATCTGAGGGGATTGTAGGGACTATATTTGTAGTATTAGATGTGTAGTAACTGCAACCTCTTCTTGAGAAAGAAAAACTTGACTTCTTGCTTCTGTGTTTCATTTAATTTTCTAAAAAATAAACAACTGCCTGTTCCTAGCATTAATTTGTACTGACCACTAATGGTTACTGCAAATGCTGTGTTCAAAGCTCAAATTCAGTAATGCCCACCAGAAATTCATTCTCATTTTCTGGGGGGTTTATTGTGGAGTATAAGATATAAATTTAATTCATATCCACTTACACTTCCTGTAAATTTATCTCTCTGAAAATTCTCATACATTGTGTATTATCTCATTTACAAAATTTTCAGTAATGTAACACAAGAGGAATGTGAATATGTGTCTATTTGTGGCCTTTTTTAAACCTGTGTTTCACATAACATTTGCATTCAGTCCTGGACAAAAGAGTACTATGACTGTCAGTTTTGACAGGACTGTGGGGAAAGAAACCAACAGCTGTGATCCTATAGTCCCTGGAATATCCAGGGAACCACCCAATATAGTGGCTCTTCCTTTCTGCAAGACGTCTCCTCTTGGATGCCTTCCCATAACAGTGGCAGAAAGGTGTGTCACTCCTACACCCAACAGCAGAGAGGGCAAAGGGGAGTATCTTCAGAGTCTCCTTCCCCAAGCCAGCAAAAAGTTTTGGAGTGAGCATACATATTTTTCTCCCATAGAAAGATAAAAACTCCTCCTCTTCATAAACACCTTCTGCCCAACTGATACAATTTGATAGTTCCTTGCCCACACATACCACTCCTCTGCCAAATAATTTATCCTGTTTGTTTCTAGCTTGAAAGCCTGTGTTGTTGGGCTGTAATGTATCCACCTACACCAGATACGTTCATTCAATTGGCTGCTCAACTAGCCCAGAAGTGGGGAACCTACGTTACTTCATGTGGTATTGGATCAGGGGTTCTCCGTACCCTAAATCAGCCTTTTAGAAAAAAGACTACTAGAGTGCATTTACAGAGTTTTAAAAGACACAAATTCATAACGCACACTAAAACTAATATGGGTAGAGACAGAAGACTACCTGCACAATGTTCCGAATCGGAATTTGATCTTACGAGTGAAAGACGGCTTTTCTTGTTTTAATTTTATTTGGGTTTCTTAACAGTTCTCAGATAAGAAAAGCAAAGAGCATTTTTTTAATCTGTTGGATAATCAAAATCAAACCATTATACTTAAAGTAGCAAAATTTTGCTACATTATGTGTAAGATACACCCTCAAGTGGTTAATAGTTGCGATGTTAGATATTAGAAGTTAACTTTGCTACTTGTTTTTATGACTGTACTTATTTATTCATTGGTCAATGACTAAAATAAAGTCTCTGTCCACCAATTCTCAGATACATGACATCAATGCTGCCAAAAATCCTTCAAAAAAAGAAACGAATGCAGTATATGCCATACCAAACAAGCCAAAATCAAGGGTAGAGGACATCACATATGTCAACACAAAGTTTCCACTGAGGTCAAGTATCATCAAACATCAGAGTGAACCACATTGTGTGCTTCCCTCTCCAGGAGCTGTGGAGTATACAAACATCATCTTTGGATCAAGAATTCCACATATCAGGGACTAAAGACAGGCTTAATTAGCCCTCTCCTCTTTTATAAATTGCAAGGTTTGTCTCCTGAAATGTACCAGTGAGGTGAGAGCTTCTTTGTTTTAGAGCTAAAAGGTATATTCAAGATACTCCCCTGGCTCCTGTGCAACGCTGTACTGATTATATTAAGAGCGGGTAGGCTAATCTAAAAGCCTGTAGGTCCACTATCTAGAACCAATGTACTGCTCAATTACTGGGCGGTGCCCCTTGAATATGAATTTGGCCCTACCATTAGGCAAAGTGAAGAAACCCAAAATATCAAATGCAGGGGTGTACAGGATCTCCTGCCTTCAGAGACTCCAGCCATACCCTTGTTGAAGGCCACAACTATGTGTCCCATAAAGCCTGCTCTGCACCCCCTCCATTAGTTCACTGTCCTCAGGTCCTATAGTTTGTGTATGTAGAACAGAGCACCATATTGTCCTTTGCCTGTATCAGCAAAACGTCCTAGCACGGGAGACGTGACCCTGTAATCGCAGGAGGATATGGCTAAAGTAGGCTTTACGTAGGACGCCAAGCACTCTTAACCATAGTTTGAGTGTCATAGATGTGTAGAATATCATGAGTGTCATGGATGTGTAGAACAAGCTTTTTTAAAAAAAAAGAAAAAGAGGAAAAAAAGGAATACTATAGATACTATATTTAAGCTCTTGCACTATAGCTGTAGTGATTTGAGGATTGGACTACAACCCTGCAGACCAGGTTTTGATTTCCCACTCTGCCACGAAAACCCACTGGGTGACCTTGGGCCATCACACTGTCTCAGCCCCATAAGTCCTTGAAGGCACACAACAATTATAGCTGTACCTATTGAAGGACAAATGGGACAGATGCACTGTTATGTTTAAATATACAAATGTCCTAATGATTAGGCTCTGGAAATACAGGCTATCCAAGTTTAACAGCAAAAAAAGATGTTCAGGGAAGGAATTATTTATTCACACCTCCCCAAACACAGCTTACTTCTTGATTTGTTTTTCTCCTTAGTTGAGCTCCAATATCTAATGTTGTTCAGGTAGGAGCTTAAGAAATGGGGTGGAGGGAGGCCAGTAGCAGACACAGGGACACTTTAGTATTCCTCAGCCAGATATCCTTTCTGCTGTCAATATCAAATCTCACCACTCTCTGCTGGTAACTGGGGCAGTATTACAGGTTAGGTATATAGAACTGTAGCTATGATATCTTGCCTGGCATTCAAGGAATATTTGCAGAGTAAATGTATAAAAAACAATATGCCATCTGTTTCAAAATGCCTTATGTTGGTGGAAATTAATGAGTGAACATATCAAAGTGATGATGATTTCATTGCATCCTTTTCTACCCTGAAATGGTATGTTTTGGGCTGGCATATAGTATGTGTCTTATATTATAGTCATCCTTCCACATTCATGGAGGTTAGAGGCACAGGCCCCAACAAAATTAGAAAAACCACAAATACCTACAAGCCCCCCAAACCATATATAACACACAAAAAAGAGTATGATATATTTAAATCTGGGATGGGAAGCATGCCAGCCACCTGGTTTGGCCTTCAAGGTGGCAGGGTTCCTTCACAAAGAATGAAGCGACCACTCAAACCCACATCAAAACAGTCCATAAGTCCATAAAGGAATTACTCTACCATAATGAAGAAATTTACTAGAATAGGTAGGATCCGATATGACTTGAACAGCTGGTGCAACACAATCCAGCTCTTATTTGGCTTTGAATCATCTCATTTTTTTTAACTTTTGAGGTTCTAACTTATTGAACTTGTGCAGGTATGCATACTCTTTACAGTGCATTCCTTTTAAAATATAAGGAAACATAGGAAACATGAGGATAGAGAAACAGCAACAGCATTTCTGAGTATGTGGAAGAGAGAGTGGAGATGGGGAAAAGGTTCAGACAAGTAAAACTCAGAACTCACAGAATTTTTAAAACAAATCCTGTGCTTTTTCATTCCTAGTAAAGCTGTTGGGGCTTACCCATGGCATTCTTGATATATGAAGCACGTACACTTTCCCAGTTTTTCTTGAGCAATGACACTAGAAAATTGTTAGCCAGCTGAATGTTGTAAACCAATTGATCTTCTGTCATTTTCACATGACCAACAGCCACAGTTAGACCGAGCACCTGAGGAGAGAAATGAATATATTGAAGGTCAGTTATTGTTGTACACCTTCAAGTCATTTCCAACTTATGACGACTCTAAGGCAAACCTACCACAGGGTTTTCTGGGGCTGAGAGTACGTGACATGCCCAAGATCACCCAGCAGATTTCTATGGCTGAGTGGGGAACTGAACCCTGGTCTCCAAGGTTGGAGTCCAATACTCAAACAACTACTCCATGTTGGCTCTGTAGCTTTGTGATAACTACAAACCAGCACAAATGCAAATAGACAAAGTTCTCTTTGGTATATCAACTATGATGGTTAAAGATTTGATTTAAAAAACAAAAAGGACTGGATAACATCCAACAGATGTGATATGGAAAGGAGACAACATCTCAGGCTGTTGAAAAAAGAAATGATTTTATCTGTGAAAACAGCCCAACACATTTTGGCCTGGAAATATTTTTATGGCCTTCTTCAGGCAAATACAACTTTAAATCCAGCTGCAGGGATTCTAAAAAGAGTGTTTCCAAAGTAGAAGGTTTTCATGGCCGGAATCCACGGGTTGTTGTGGGTTTTTCAGGCTAAGAGGCCTGAAGGAGTCTGTCAAGGAAGATCTGCTCAAGACAGAACAAGAACCACTATGGCATTATCATCACCATCTTTATGCATGGAATTATTATTATCTTTTTTCATTTTAATCTTGATAATGCACTTGACCTTATCATATTTGGCCACCATGTTCTCATTGTGAGTGAGAAGAGAGGAGACCTTCCCAGCTTCAGGCCAGGACTCAGAATTCAGGGAATTTGTTTAATTAGTAATCTCAGTGCCAAGCACCAAACTTCTTCACTGTAGGAAAAGAATGTCCAGTGCTGTTATATACTTCACTACACATCAATATAAAGCTTAATTAACCCTTGAGATCATTGAAACAGTCTTCCCTTTTCTCACATACAATAAGCCCAAAGCATGCAGCAACAATACTCGAGTTCAGTTGAAAGGCTAAAATATCTGAGCCATTTCAAAAACTGTCTAATTATTATATAGAAAGATACTTCTAAGAATTAAACTTACAATATGGAATTAATCAAAATATGCAATAATACTGAACTGAGTTTACTACAAGTCTACATACTCAGAAGACATAGATAATCTTGACCAATGATTCATTCAGTACTAACCACAGGAACTAAGTTGGTCTTTTCTGTCCGTACTTCTTGGGCAATCTGATGTGTGGGACCAGGAATTTTCTTCCAGTGTGCCAGGAACTGGCACTATATTTGTGCCCACTGGCTACAACAGCTTCTTTCATTCCTGGAAACTTTTCAGGGACCTACAGCCAATGGCTCAAGGACTAGCACCAGCTCAGGGACTTCTACTTTGAATAGCTCTGCTTTATATTACCGTTGAAGTCAGCTACTATAAATTAGACTTCAGAATTGGCCTTGCTACAAGGGGAACAACCCCATGCAGTTGCCCACCCCTGCTCTAAGTAATAAAAAATGAGACATTACAGTTCTTGTTCTAAAGGTGTAATATCCTTTTGTAGAAGTAGCAATAAGACCTCTCTCTGCTAGACTGTATAATAATAATAACTCTAAGCTCCTGTTCTACAAAAAAATTAAGTAGCTCTTCTTTATTAACACAGCATTGCATATAAAATCTAATTTCTACAGCAATTCCATTTTTATTCTTGGGATTACAGTCGTATTGTGGCAGGACTGGACTTTACAGCTGATTAGATGGAATAATGGCTATCAAGTCCAGTCAGCTAGAATTTGCTGACCCCAGTGAAAATATTGACATCTTCAAATCAGTTGAGACATATTCTAATTTGTTTCAGTTCACAAATTACTAGTTGCAATAAGCCAGTCAGCTTCTTTTTTAATTGTAACATGCTATCATAAATCCTTTTATTCCTAGCAACCATAATTATTTGATATTGAAAATAAACATCTACAAAATCATATATTATTGAATATTTTGATATTATTGTATTATCCTTGTGTTCTGACATTTCCCTCCTCCAGCTATCAGAAGTGCACACTGTTCTCTTGCAACAGTAACTAAAAAAATCCATTAAACAAACACATCTTAATCATAATTTCCCCAACCAATTTCCATTTCTCTCATTTCCTTGGAAGTGGCAACACTGAATTCGAGAGGGATACAGACTAAAAACTGGGTTGAGAATAATAACAAACCTGACAATGCCAGAAAAATGCTTATCCTTCTGTGAGCCATAAGTTTTCAAACTGATCTGCAATTCCAAGAACCTAAGAAAAGACAACTTTAACTTTATTTGCCGAATCTCAAGAAAGCAAGTTTTACCAGACATGAACTGGGGGGGGAAAAAACCTGAAATGCTGTATCAAATATGCTGTGCCGTGTACTTCTTTTGTAAAGAATTTTACAGACACAAAACAGAAAGAAAAGAGTTCATGCTTGCTTGGTTTCCCCTGGCTTTCCTGAAAGATTTCCTGTACTGCTTCACACAAAGTGTCATGAGAAACTTTGCTTCTGTAGACTGAAGAGTACACATACAAATCATACAAGTCAAACAAACATAACAATGGGAACACAAGAACAGCTACAAAATTAATTGCCATGAATGTAGCAGGATGAATGACTCTACTACTTTTAAATAACATTGTCACAGATGTCTGAAGTTATTTCCTCAATTGTTTGCAGGATCATTTTCTGTGAATGTTGCGCTCAGTTAGTTAGAAAATGAGAAACACAAGCACTGGAGTCTAAATTTAAAATGGGAGGATGCTAAGCAAGCTGCCCTAAGGAAGGTACCAGTACTAAGTAGATTCTTTTCCCAGTTGCCACTCATCCCATTTCTCAGGGTAAATCAGGTGATCTACTACATAAAGACATACATTAAAACCCTTCTCATTGAGAACTTAACTCTCAGGCATGAACAAACATTTCCACTTTTAGAGTAATATTCCTGTCATGGGCCATTGCCCGGTATATTCTTGCTTTAATCTTCCAGTCCATTCCCAGCATCACAGTGCGTTGTAGCAGCAGCAGGCCTAGCTAAAGCCAATATTGAAGTTGTTCTATGCTCTGTGTGTGTGTCTCTCTGTGTGTATACACGTGTGCTCACGCATGTGTGCACCTTCAAGTCACCTGTTGAATTATGGCAAACCCTTGAATTTCATAAGGTTTTCTTAGGCAAGAAATACTGTACTCAGATGTGGTTTTGCCACCCCCCTCTATGTGAGGTGATCCCTAACCAGAAAAGATGCTATCCAATACTTTCTTTCATGCAGCTTATAAGCAGTTCTGTGGTAAGTCTCATTTATTTCACAAGGACCATCCTCAGTTTCATATCGTCCACAAATATTTACATTTACTTTTTAACTAGGTATCAGGTTGCAGAAGAGGAAAAAGACAGCGATAACCAACATCCCAGTTTTCTCTAGCAGTTTCACCCCCATCTACTCCTCTCTGTAAGTGAGCAGGAGAGAAATATTCTCTGAGGGGAATTCCTGCATAGTAAGGGGTTGGACTGGATGGCCCGTGTGGTCTCTTCCAACTCTACATTTCTATGATTCTATGATTCTAAGTCATTTCACCCACAGAATTTCACACATATGCAGACGTACATTCGGTTTTTGGCAAGAGGGTGCAGATGGAAAAGAGATTTACCTGGGAGCAAGAAGCATTAAATTCATGGTTTACTTTTGAGTAAGGCTGCGTTGCACCACAGGATTATATTTTTTTCAGATAGCAACATAAGCAATTACTTTAAAGAAATGAAATATCTTAAAGGGGGGCAGATGAAAGCAGGACCTAGGCAGTAGGCGAGCTACTACACAAGAGGGGATCCAGCAGGCAGCTAAGGAAGCAAAAGGCCCTAGGAAGAGCCAATATAAGCTAGAAGCAGCTTTCTCGTAGGTGGAAATGAGTTGAAAGAACAAATCAAATACATGCCCAGCGTCCTCTAGGCTCATAGGGCCGGCAGCCAGAGACATACCTAGGGTGGGACAAAAGGGACAGCTGCCCTAGGCATCAATGCTGGAGGGCACAAAAGAGCCTTGCTAAAAATGTAGCTGCAGCAGAGCAGGAGGAGGAGGAGGAGAGGGTGACGGCAGAGTCGACAGGGGAGGAGTCTCAGTCGCTCCCCAGCAAAGCCTCCTCTGCCCTCCATGTTTGGGGGTCCATGCTCCCCTCCTTCCCTCCCTCTAGGGCAGGCTCAGCAATCCACTCTTGAGTGTGTGAGTTGTCGGCAAAGAGCTGCTGCTGTCGCCTAGCTGTCTGACCAGCCTTTATAGGCCGGCTGGGCACAGTGGCAGGAAGGGTCAGGCGCCAGGTGTCTCCACTCCAGGGGGGCGCTCCAGCAACTCAGGGGCCTGAGAGGAGCGATATTCCTATGCTCTCCTGACTGGCTGACAAGTTGACCAGCTTAGACAGCACGAGGAGGGAGCCTGTCCAAGCGGCTCTCACGCATCCTGCCCTACACCCCCATTCCTTGGAGCTCCTCTCTGCAGCTTCCAGAATCCCCCAGGCAACATGGGAGAATTCTGGGAGCTGTAGTAACAGGCAACTTTGCCCCGAGGTGGGCTACATCGTACCTCAACACTGCGTGGGTATAATGCCTGTCCCGATCCGGATGAAGTGTCCAGTGGAAGTTGGTAGACCCCTTTTCCCCTTTTGCCTTCCATCCACAGATGCAATTTTAAATCAGTTTAACTCAGAGGAAAATCCTGCAGACCCATGGACGGATCACTTCAGGATCATGAGGACTTGGGGGTTATGAACCTTCTTAGCTTCATGCTTTTGGGGGAAAAACACACTCCTTTCCCCCGCTAAGGCATGTTAACAGACATCTGCTAGATCGGGTGATAGAAAACTTAACCTTAGTTGACCGGCGGTTTTACCTGGATACAGCCCACGGGTGTGATGTTCCAATAAGCAAGTACTTTATCATCAAATTGTTTCGAACTGTTATGATGATCCAAAAATGAGAGTAAACGTCATGATCCAGCCACAGTAACACATTCCAGTTCCTTCCATCAAGATACAAAAGATGGAGTACACATTCTTACCTAGGAGTAAGCCCCTTGCACATCTTGGGTGGGGGGCTTACTTCAGATGAATAGGCTTGTGCAGGCTGGCCTGTTGGTGGTAAGGTTTATGCGCACTTAGTTCAGGAAGGAACAGACACTAGTTGAACTCAGAGGGCCCCACCCCCTCACAGGCGCTCTCTCCCACTGTAGAACAATTCTTACAGTGAAAAAGTTTTTCTGAAGGTTTAGCTGGAAAAGGGGCAAAGTGGCAAAAGGAATGCAAACACATCAAATACAACAGTTTTACTTGTGAATGATTTTTAGTGTCTTACTCTCTGCTGTTCTAAAAATCTGTGGACTGAATAACAATTTCTTCCGGGAACAGAAATCTCATTTGGAGGAACAATGCTCTCATTTTGCCCCTACCCCACCCCCTGCCGCCCATTAGCTAAACCCTGGAATCAGTTGATGTTTTAGATCAATTTTATATTCTTAATGAATCAATAAGGTATCCCCACTTCAAAAATAAAAATTATGAAGATTGCAGATGGCAAGGATCTCTATAGTTGTTTGTACTGCCATGTAACCTAGACATCTAGATATCCCTCTGCACATTACTCCTGAAAAATGGCATTGATATAGCTGGACTGATGTTGCATATCTTCTATTCTTGGTAGCCAAAACATTATGTCTGTATACTTAAGACACCCCAATAAACAGCACTGAAATATATACCAACGTCTAAACTCAGTTTGAGCCTATTCAATCCTGTTTTCTCACCCATGTGTCACTTCATGGTCATGAGCTACAGATGTCTAAATCTTCCCCATGGTGCCTTCCAGTTTACACTGTGAAAAAGATGGTAATAAACTTTCTCTTGTTCCTTTGTCTCATTCCTACTACACTGCTCCCTGGCCCTTCCCAGTTGTCTCATCTGTCATGCTCTATTTAGTGCATCTCCCCTGGGTTGAGCCAGCATGGTGTAGTGGTTTGAGCACTGGATTACGACTGCAGAGACAAGGGTTCAACATTTGCCCTGTTTGGAGGAGCCCCATGTCAAACAGATTTCTCAGTCCTGCCTCCACGTATCCTAAGAGGCAGTGTCATAGGAGATGCCACACCCACATGCCCTATTTGTTTATATTTAACAAATAATATATTTTAAAATATAACATTAAAACATATAAATAATTAATCCTGCTTGACAGCAATCCAAGAAGTACATACATCAAATGTAAACCATGAAAGTGCTCTGACTTCAAATCTTTTAGCTGCCATTTTCATCACTTAGGTCAAGCAAGACAAGAAAAAGAGTTAATGGTACAATGGACATAGATTCCTTTGATTCTTCTGCCTTGAAACTGTTCTTCAGTCATTCCCATTTCATGGTTGCCAGCAGTGAAGAATATGGCTGTCTTCCTGAATTTCCTCTATACAAAAGTCATTCAATTTTTTTTTCTGGAAAATTTTTCATCCATTAGTCACTCGCTTTAGTGCAACCTGGAGAGACTTCTTTAAAATTGTTTTGTTGAAGTCAAGAGCAAACAATAAGCGATGCTGGTGGGCCAACGTAATCTAAACAGGAAAAGAAAATGTAAGCCATGTAGTATATGCTGTTGCAGAACTGTAACTCTTCAATTTACTCAAGTCGCTTCTGCCATCATCTCCTAACCTGATCACCTAGTTAGTCTAATGTGGAGATGGGCAATCTCTGGCCCTCATGTGCTTTTAGCCTACAGCTCCCATCTTCTGTATCCAAGATGGCCAACAGTGGGGGATGATGGCCGCTGCAGTCCAACAACATCCCAAAGGCTGCAGGTTGCCCACTTTTGTCTATTAAATGTACACAGGCTGGAGGCAAAAATCTATTTAGTTGGATGCATCTCTGAAGAATTCAACTACACTTTGCTTCCTAGAACGTCACTATTTTATCATTCTCAAAATTCCTTAGGTCTCTTTTTTTCCTTGTAAGTCCCTACGAAAAACATATTAAAATATACATCATTTCCTCAATATTGCACATTCAAAATATAGTAATAAACCAAACATAAAACATGTATATTTCCCTAAACTTCAATGCGTGATAACAAGATTGAAATCACATCAGGTAGTATCATATTGTTAGGAAACTGGGAAGAAAACACATATTGCCACTGTTTATTAAAACCACAACAGTATGTTTGCCAGTTTTGTCTTACAGATCTTTTAACCAAGTTTGTGACTCACAACCTTAGTATTCAGCAAAGTGGAAACGGAAGAGGAATGAGGAGGTATGTCCTGTCTTCCCCTATACACCTAAAAAATACACATATTACAAAATGACCAGAATTTTCACAGAAGGCAATATGGTAATGCAATAGGTTGTTTCCACAAACTGTTAATCTTTCCCACCTGCAGCAGCCCCCCCCCTTCCAAAACTACTGTTTTCTCAATCTAACACAGTGTAGGCGTCCCCACCCCACAGCCAACACCGATTGCAGGCATCTGGGTTGGTAAGGCAGTGCATGCCTGCAGTAAATGAAGAAGTCACCTGTACATATTGCAAAGATATAAGACACATTTATTTTACCAGTGGGATGGAAAGGATTAGTGAACGTATATAACAGAATAAGTCACCATTTTCTATTTTCAAAATTCCTGGTGTAATTACTCACACTTTTTTGGTATTTGGTCAGCACAGTCAGAACCAGTTTTGCATAATACATTGATGTGGCAAATTCTGGAGCCATCTGACAAAGATTTAAGATCAAAAGATTGAAGAGCTCAGTAGACAATTCTACCTGAAAAGAGAAGTAGAGGGATGAGGTTGTGAAGGAGGGGAAGGACCCTTACCAAAAATATTAATCATCTCAGCTCATTACAACTGCTTAGATAGTCTCGTGAAGAATCGGATGAATATGAAGCCAGTAATATGTTGTCCAGGCAAAGTCTCCTTGAACACTAAAGCAGCTCAGACCGTAACCATTTACGCCCTGCCTATCAAAATGATGGCCTTAACATGTTCCACCTTTTACAACGTGCTTCATGCTTGTTGTAAAGAGATGGGACTGAAATGGGGCTAACAAAGGACTGGCTATCCACCTGTCTAGAGAGAACAAATGTATTCAGTTCCATTCCTTCTAATTACTGAAGCCCAGCAGGACTTAAATGGATATAGTCACCTGTCGTCCCAGCAAAGAATGCACAACTGCAAGGAGATCTTCTGACCATGGGACCTGTATAATATGACTGAAAAGTAAAATGAGAAAAACAGAGAAACAGGGAAGGAAGAAAGGAAAAGAAACTACAATTACAAATGGACTTTGTTTCATTGATGGATATTATACCCTGCTCAATGAATATGTTAAGAGGCATAAGTAGTTAATACCACCAGCCACATTCATATGTAACTCTGAGCCAAAAATCCTGGGTTAATAAACCAGGCTATGCACAAGCAGTATATGGATTAAATTTAGACTCATTCCATTTAAGACTAGAAGCCAAAAACTATCTGATGCAGCTCCAATATAACATTTCATTTTGCATTAGGAAGAGTTACCTGAATACCAGTCTCACATACTCAGGCTCCAAACATTCTTCAATCAGCTTGCACACTACCTTTATCTGCTCATGGCCTGCAAAAGTAAAGGTAGAAGACTTAGAGTGTGCATTTTATATAGTTCAAGGGGTGTACAAGGAACATTGTTAAGTAATGACTTAGGCACTTGAAGAGATTCTAATTTGGTCGTTTCTTTAATAATAACGACAACAACAACAATAATTTATTTATTTCTTATCCACTTCTACTCAAGGTTTGAACCAGGATTCACATGCAACTTTCTCATTACAATCAGTAGTTTGGTTCTTTAAAAAAAAATGCTAGGGTGCCAGCTGGCCTACAATCCACACCCTACCTGCTAATCTTGCAAGTGTGGGGGATGTCTGATGATTTGGAAGGATAACTTTCTGCACAGGATCAGAGGCACTTTGTATAACTCTGCATATTTTTGAGTAGAATATCAACCAGGAAAAAGGGTTACAGAATTAAGCCAATGCAGTCAAATGCACAAACCTGGACCTAGAAGACCTGAGGTCAAGTCTCATCTTTGTCACATTCACATAGTATGCCTGGGGCATACATGTGCATATATGGGTGTCAGAATGAGGGGTATGATACTCTTACATCAGTGTTACTGTGAAGGTGAATAAAAAAGACTTAAAAATTGTTTTATAAATTAAGATAGTAAACAACCACAGGAAATACCAGAAATTGCAGCGATCTGAATTAGTTCAAAGGTGGAGGCAAAGTGTTTAAAAAAAATTATGGAGCATAGAATCAAAACACCCAGTAAAATGCTGCTAAGTCTCTACGCCTCTTTTGATCTATTTACGCTAATATTCAGCACATAGCAAGGAAATTATGCTGGAATAAAATGAATAACATTACAAAACTGCAGGCTCTGTTTCTGTTGAAGATGTGATACCCAGTGTGAAACAGATGAGAAGTACAGAAGCTGAAGGACTTAAACATATCGGGTTTGGTTTTGGGGAAAATGTTCATATGAAACAGACTAGTGCAGCCTAGGAAGGCAAAGGCTTACTAAAGGGCTTTTACAGTTTTCTGGAAATTCTAGGCATGTACATACAACAGAGAAGCCCCACTTAAGTTCCAAATGGGCTCAGTTACAAAATTAAGTATAGGTCTGGTGCTATCCCTGTGCATAATAAGCAATAGTGCTTTTGCTTTAAGTGGGTAAGTGCAGAGGGCTAAAGAATTTTGATAGTCTTCCTGACACTGTGCAGGCTGCATTTTTTAAAACTAGGAAGTAATGTTCCAGTCAGTTCTGGTTCCTTTTCTGATGTTTTGGGGTTGTTTATTTGAGGGGAAATCAGGGACTTGTAGTAAAACTGCCCGCATAGGAATGATTTTGGTTGAATATTGGTGGGTGGGGAGAGTGTTTCCCAATATGCTGAAGACTGCGACTTATGGGAGTCATCCAAAGGGGGCACATGGAGCCACATGGCAACCTACACAATCAACCTACACCATTCTGCTATAAAGAATGAAGGTTTTTTTTTCTACGTAGCTTTCCTTTCTTTTGTCTACTCTGTTTTCACAATTGGCAAGATGTGGATTTATAAGACTCCCTATTCTCCCCCCCTTTTTTTTCTCCTTTTTTTTTCTTCTTTTGCTGACATGGATGGAATTGGAGGGATCCTCAGTCCCTCACCCCCCCATCCAATGGTAGCTATTAAACTAAAATATTAATTAGTAAAAACAAATAAGGAGCCTTGGAAGGCATCTTGTCCGTAATTCTGTCTACGCTCAGTCATCTGAGCTTGCTTCTAGAATAATTTATATCTCTGCTACAATCTGGATCTCAGACAAAACAAATGAGCATTTATTCTTAGTATACTTAATAAGCTTACCTTTCCCTGGAGACTGTACAACGGAAGATATCAAGCTGCAACAGACAGGGCGAGCATACTTGGAGCAGAACATCATCAGGGCAGTTGTGAGAGCCCAGGAGGCTGGCTGAGTCAGCAAGAGAACCTACAGACCAGAAATGGTGCAGAGAATACTACCTAATACACAACCAACAAACTTCCATATCAAGATAAGAGTTGCTACATTTATCTTTAGTAATACCAGCTAAACATGTCTTTAGATATGAAAATGTGGCTTCAGTTTGCCAGAAATTAAGAGTGAAAAAAATTATCAGGTTGTTTTGCTGTGTCACTGGAAATCAGTGAGCATATAGGTTTATTTACCTGGCAGCACTCTTTACCATACCATCTACAACTCGCACTCAAAAGCACCAAAGACAATTACAGTCTGCAATGTTCAAACCACTGGATGCAAAGTAATCTAATTAACCGCATTTCAGGGTGGTTTGTGGATGGCCACCAATTAAATTATCCAAATATCATTGCACCAATATTTCAGTGTTGCTATAACATGACCAATACATTTTATTTACTTATTTATTAAATGACCTGCTCTTTCTCAAACATACAACATGACACTGGAGCCAAATTACAAAGGTTTAATGGCCCATGTTGGCATCTGGGAAAGTTCTCATTATGAGAGCTGCACTGCTTCGTCATTTCACTACCTGGCTTTGCTCATGCATGGTCTGACTTCCCATTGACTTCTTGCTGCTCCTTAAATTGCTTCCATAGAGATCTGCAATTTGCTTCTAGGTGCATTTCTTATTAAGCATTCATTTCTCAAATACATATCACTTTCTCATTCAGTTTACTCTGGCCCAAGCATTTAAGTTAACTGACTAATTTACTGCTCTGAGCAGGAAAATTAATGCTTAAATTAAAACTTATATGTATATTTGTAACAAGACATAGGCAGAGAGTTGATAACAGACAATATACAAAGGGGATGCAGTGAACCTTTAGTGCCAAACTAGACATTATACAAAAGACACTTGAAATATTCTGCTGACTCCTCTCTTTTCATGCAGAAGTAGCAGTAAAGAACAAAGGGAATAAACGAACATAAATGAGTCAAAATAGGAATAAATCACACTGCTTTCAGAATAAAAAAGGGATCAATGGACAGCTTAGTATTTTTTCTCAGATGTTTTCCCATTCAAAATCCTCCTCAGATTATTTTGTCTGCAGGGGAGGAAAGATATTTGCATTCTTTTCTTGCATACAGAAAATGGTGGAGGGCAATTTTGAACAGAACAGTATTTGATGGAAAAAACCCCAATATTTTTGTTTCTGGTTAAAAGTTTCCACAGCTACTGCTGGTTTTCCTCTTCTCCCTCCAATAATTCCTTTTACTGTTGTTCTGGAATGTAACAGATTTCTTCCATCTATATGTAACAACTAGTTTGGCACTCTATCAAAAGCATAATTTCTTAGTTGAAAGGGGATAGGGTTGGTCCTAGAGCAAATCAAACCTGAATTCTCCCCTAGAAGCCAAAATGACTAAACTTAGGCTGTCATACTTTGGCCATATCCTGAGAAGACATGACTCACTAGAAAACACAGTAATGGTTGCTAAGGTAGAAGGCCGTAGGAAAAGAGGAAGTCCACATTACAGATGGATAGACTCAATCAAGGAAGATACGTCCCTGAATCTGCTAGATCTGAACAGAGTGGTTGATGATAGGATGACTTGAGTGCTTCTCATCCATAAGGCTGCCATAAATCAAAGTTCACTTGACAGCAGTTAACAACAACAACAACAATAGGTCAGACACAAATATATGAGCAGATAAAATAGATAGGTCCTATTAAAGTAGATGGTAAAGGCAGATGAGGAAGTGGAGATTTTAACCAGACAAATAAGGAGTTGTTTTTATTTGCTTGTTTTTTATAAATATTAGTGGTCCTGGAAAGACCACTACTATTGAAAGATAATTGAAAGAGTAGAAATACCCCTACCATTTATAAAGTAACATTATTCTGATCAAAGAGCCACTGAAGCTGCTGCCAAAGATTAAGGTTTTGATTCCTCAAATAAATTGCCATACATACCCGGGGTAGGAAGAGCTTTGCAACAAGTACTGCTGCACTGCTATAGCTGAGATCAGGTGAGAGTGCCACTAACCAAGTGCAGAATTGCAGAAGCTCATTCTCTGTACACTCTGAGAGCTGCAGTAATGAGCACAAACCTTCCAACTACAGAAAAGGAAAGAGGACACAAATATTATTATGAGTAATCTGTTATCCTGGTATCACTAAAACTTGGTCTATCTACAAATGTGGTTCAACTCTGACTTGTTGCTTTCTATAACAGCCTGTAGTCTAGGAACATGCTTATACCTAGGAGCAAGTTCTAATGAATGCAGTGGGACTTATTTTAAAATAAGCTTGCTTAGGACTCTTTTTTTTTTTTACAAAAGGTGTAGCTCTGTCAGTCTGTTGCAGGAGAAAAAAAGATAACTGTATCATACCTTAAAGATCAACTAGTTCTATTTTGCATAAGCGTTTGTGGACTGCAGCCTACTTCATCAGAGGGGCAGAATCATGTTATAACACATTTTATAGTCTTTAAGTGGCAACAGTTGAAAAATTACTTTTAAAAAGAATTATTGTGATGACATGCTGTAGCCATTCATAATGGAGGTTCAGCACATCCTCCTACCACTGTTCACTTATGGGCAGGTCATTATAGTCACTCTTAATGGTAAGCTCCCATGTTCTGTAAGTTGTCATAGAAGTTTTTGTTGTTTGTGCCTAGGACTGAACAGTAAGTCACCTTAGTGTTCATATATGCTTTTCAGCCTACTAACCTGACTTGGAGTACATTCATTCAGAATCTGCAACTCAGAGGGAGCCTTCCCATCAGAATGCTAAAAGTAAAAGAAAAACAAAAACATTTAAAACATCTCAAGACTAGAAGATGTAATGGTAAAATGAATAAAGAATAGTTGATGCTTCTCTGAGATTGTTGTAGGACAATGGCCTAAATCCTCTTTTTAGTCTTGACTAGAGTGGATCCATTCAATTAATAACATTTACCCACATATAACAATTTATTAAATAAGTCTACTCTAGTTTGGACTACCTAACAGGACACCAGCCTACAAATATTATTAAAGCATTTAAAGTAGAAAAGGTATAAAATAAACTTGTCTGCCCTCACAATGAAAGTCACTTCAAATACACAGAACTTTCTTTAGTAGATGTTTAAGACCATGAGGACATCTGTCTCAGGTAGAAATGCACTAATACTTACATCAAACTGCATCTGTAACTGTTCCTTAAGTTTTGGTACATGCACCTACAATGCAAGAGAAAAATCACTTAAATCACTCTTTGGACTGGACTGCATTCTTCAGATTACTCTGAAATAAGCAGCCTGAAAGTAAACTGACTGCAAAAGTTAACTTAAGAGTCAAGTTTATAAACCCTTCACAGCAATGCTTGTTATGATCTACTCTATTATGTTGCTATTAAAGGGGGCAGGCAGAAAGGGAATGAGTGTAAAGATGCATGGTTCAGAGGGCATACCTATAAGAAATGCACTGGATCCTATTAAGCCATGTCCTATTTTAAGCTGGGGTTGTCCATCGCCAATGGGCGGACTGAATGCGAATGAAGCCACAACAAGTATCAAGTCTCATACGAGGAGCTAAGGCAGACATTTTATATTAAACCCTTGCAAGAGGCCAGGATATTTCACATTGCTGCTGTTTTTCTTCCTCTAACCACACCTTTGCTTTCCTAGGAGCAGCTTCTTCCAAAGACATGTTAGAATTTACCCTTTCTGGATTTTTTTTAGTAAGTGATACCACTAAAATAAAGCAAGCCTCTGTAATTCCCTCATGTTCCTTGTAGGAAGAAGACCAGGATCTGCTTTTCAAAAGTTACAAGTTTTGGAACATTCCATGTTTCAGATATTCAGATAAGGGATATTCAACCTATAGTCTTCTTCCATTTGACTCGTTCATCTCATTTTGCTGGCTCTGATTTGGACTTACTAATTATGTTTGTGATGGAAGACATAGGCGTTTGTAAATATTCATTGCAGAATTAAACAATAAGCATACATTAATTCTGTAACTTATTATGGACTATAAACCCTGAAACTATGAAACTAGAATCTTTTTTCCTTCTCACTAAACTCTCTTCTTTAATGGTCCCATCTCTTTCTCTGACTCTTATACACAAAAAGACATGTTGTGCTTTATTACATTTTGCCAACAAATTAAGTATCCATTTTTTCCACTAACCTCTTCTGAGCTACCTACTTCTCACTGCCTTACCCTTTTAAATCAAAGGCAGGGACTTATCTTGTTTTTTTAACTGATATGTAAGCTGCGATGAGAATCTTTCAAGCTATAAAGCAAGGTATAAATGTAATACTGTATATAAATACACTTTCCACCACAAGCAGGTCTTTACTAAAATTACAAAAGATACAGTGCAATAACACTGTAGGCCATGCTATCAATCTGCTTCAAGGCATGTTGATACCCTTGCTATTTTTTGTATCACTTTCCTGGCTTTCAGCAATTTTGAATACTAAATCTTTGGTCCCCCAGATGTTTTGAACATCAGTTTTGAGAAGTCCCAGTCAGCACAGCCAATGGTAAAGGCTTCTAGGAGCTAAAAAGTCCAAAACATCTAGTAGGCCAAATAGTGAGAACCACCGGTCAAGCAGTGGTTCATCAGTACAGAAGATAACTGCAAAGCCTCACTCGTGAGGAGTACTATGTTCCATATGCTTGCACAAGGTGTCTGATAGAATCTAAGAGCTTGATCATACCTTGATATGATCAGGAACCTCAGTTGCAGTATCCTGTGGAGGATTCTGATTTGCTCCCCCTCTTTCTATTGCATTCTCCTCAGATGCCCTTTGGCAGACACTGTCACTCAGATTGTGAACAACTTCATTTCCGGAAGCGTCCATCATGAACTCATTCTGTGCACTAGGCTCACCAACTCCCTGCGGTACAACATCCAATTTTAAAAAGTCTGTATCCGTTTCAGTGTCCAGTCGTAACCTCTTCCTCTGTCTCTCTTCTTCAGGATCCAGAGGTTCCTCAGCAGCTTTCTTATTTTTCCTAATCTGAGACCCAGAAACAGGAGCATCCCTAGAAGGAACAAGGCAGGGATCTGCCTGTTTAACATACCAGCTTAGCTTTCTTTCTAAAATAGGTTTGCTATGATGGGCCATAACCTTCTGGCACAGATTTTTCAGCTGCCGTTCACAGACACCTGATAATAGGCTTGGTGTCAAAGTGCTCTTCCCTTCCAGTCCCATCTGTAGTAAATCCCTCAATCTCTGCACCCATGGATCTGGGCTAGTATCCTGCCTGGAGGCTTGAAGAAGACGTCTGAGGCAGTCTTTTGGAACTGCAGATTCTACTGTAAGCAGCAAGGAAAAGAGATTTCTCTGGCACAACACTGGAAGCAACAGCAGTAATGGCATTCTAAAATGGAAGAAAGCAATCAAGAATAAGTTAATTTTGTCATCACCAAAGTAAAATACCGTCTCTGTAATATACACAGATGATGCAACTCATTGTCCAGCACACTTCAGGAGCTATACATTACAGGAGTCACAAGATTACTGCAAATACCCAACAGCCTACCAGGACCTTTTGTACTAGGCTTCTGGAGATCATGAAGAATAAACCTGGAATTCTCTGTATGCATAGGCTGTCTAGCATAAAGCAACAGGTCTTCTCCCCAGCACTAATGCACGTTACACAAGAGAAGACAAGCAAGAATTTGATACGACAATATTGTTTTCAGCAGAATGCTGGTATCTTCTGTAATATGTAGTTCTTTTCTCAGTGACCAGCTGTAGGTCTTTTAGCTGCATAAAGAACAAATATGGCTGTGAGTTCAAGTCTAGACACAACCTTGTACGACAGGATACAGTGGGCCCTTGGTATCCTAAGGTTTGATTCCAGGACCCCGCATGAATACCCAAATCCATGGATGTTCAAGTCCCATTATGGACAATGATGTAGCAAAATAGTGTCCATCATATAAAATGGCAGGATTAGTTTGCTTTTGGGATTTTTTAAAAAAATATTTTCAAGCCATGATTGATTGAATTTGTGGATGCAGAATCCATGGATATGGAGGGCCAATTGTACATAGCAGAATTTACAACGATGTGTTCAGGTTTATACTGCATCCAGAATTTTAATTTGAAGTCAGATTGATGAGAAACCATTAATGCAAGAAGGGAAAGCCAATTTCAACATAGTATATTAAAGACACTTTTATCAGCAAGGAAAGAAAGATTTGTTCTCTTATACAGACCAGAACTCAGAACTAAATTTATCATGATGCAAAAAGACTTCTGTTAGTGCAGGAGTTTACCTTTTGTTCCTCTATCCTGTTACCCCCACACACACTTGTTTCTGAAATTTGCTCTGGAGGGTGCTCCAATTCTCTAGAGGAGATCTAGGGTATATGTAAGGGCTACAGTGGGAAGGAAATGTTTGACCTATTAGCAACATCCATTCTGCTTATGGAGAAACAACACTGATTACAACCCTCAGTGTGTACAGCAAATTCTTAAATACGAAAAATCAATCTCTATATAGAGGACCGACTTCACCATTTTTCACAACTGATTATCTATTAAGATCAACTGGGTTGAACAACACATCTCAAAATAATCCTTCTAGATGCTGAGCAATGTCCACAACCCACTATAATGTCACTGAGGCATTCTTAAAATTTCAAAATAATTCTGACATGGATGATGACACTTTTCCAACCTTTTTCTAAAATGAGAAATCTAAATAACTCACGAGATTAGGGTCTTCTCAGGTTCTTTGAGCACTGGTTCTTCAGAACACAAGCACTCAGTGAATGTCTGCCAGTTGAAGCTCCGCCTTCCTTCTTCCCCAGACTGGGAGCGCTGAAGGGTTCGGAAGGCAGCTAAGGTCCCACAAGGCCTAGACATCAGTGTAGACAGAAGGAGACGAGAGGTTTTATCAAATCGTTGTAGCCAAGGAGGTGAGTGCCTATCCATGTTGACAGCACTGTTGATCAAATGAACATGAAATAAATCAATGGCACAACTGGAATGCAACAAAAGGTAATCTATTCTAATCGTTGCCTTGAGACAAGTACCTCAGTTACCACCAGTGGACCACTTCTAACCCCCATACAGTGCTCAAAAAAACAATATACATATGAAAAACAAGAATAATACTGTGAGCAGCAGAGCCAGACATGAATAGCAAGTGCAAAAAAAAAAAGCACCACAAAAAAGGGACCCATAGAGTTCTCAGTTTTTCCATATGCTGTTTCTATCACTGCTTAAGACAATTTGTTGTTAGTCCTGCTCCTACTCTGAGTGTGGGATGGTTGTACTGATTCAGCAATGTAGAAACGGAACTCTGTATGCCCAGAAAACACTTTGTTCTTCTTCATATCCCAAGGCTGAGTACAGAGACTACACACAGGTATTGCAGTTTCCAAGACCAAACCCAAGTTCACTTAATTCCTGTTCAAACAATCTTTTCTCATGTCTTTGATTGTCCTGCCCTAAGGAATCAAAACTTAAACTGGATGTCAAAGTCAGGGTGCTCCCTCCACCCTGAAACCTAGCAGCTTCCACTTCATCTGTTTGTTAGATTCTAAGTCTGAACACAGAGGCTGCTATATTAGTAATCTTTGTAAGTTGTTCTGAAAGCCTTTTTGAAGGAGAGGAGCAGAGCAAAAATGCTTGATCTAAATAAATGATTCATTTGGGGTTTAATAATTCCCTTAAGCTTTCCAACAGTCATGAAGTTTGCCCATGGAGACTCCACAGCCACTAATTAATCAACTAAAAATTGTTGCTCAACATAAAGCTGGAGACAAGAAATCTTGTCATGAAGTTTGTATTGTATACTCCCTTTTCCTGTCAAGAGTCCAACAGTGAAAAATAAACAACTGTGCAAACTAACATGTCTGGCTACATGGTAAATGGACAGTACTCTTCAACTGCATTTTTGCTTTTGTTAGCAAAATAGATCTTCCTTTGGCTAACACTGAGCATCTCTAGGATGCCATTCCAGTAGCCTCTAATGAAAAGTTAAATCTTGTGCCTATTATCCTACAAGCAAGACCAACTGAACAAAGTGAGTTAACTCTGAATAAGCACACACTGGATTGTTATTATAGAACTATAATTTCTTATATATGCACTGAACTGGGACCTGATAAATTTAAGGGAACTTCCTTCAATTTAAACAGGTATAAAGAAAACCCCACGAAAATCCAAAATCCATCCCGTACTAATATCTTTATTAGGCTAATCCAAAAGCATTAAACACATTATGCTACCTTTCGAAGCCTCATAAACTTCAAAGATTACAATATCTCTTCATCAAGTGCAGGTTTGCAATCAGATGCACACTTACTTGGGAATAAGACCTGCGGAATTCACTGGAATTAAGTTCTCCCACACTGGGCAAAGGTGAAGTTTTATCAGGGAAGATGGTACAGAGGTTGACTCATTGCAGCCGGTTTTGTTAGGGGACTAGTGAAGCCCAGGGTCAGGTTATAGCAATTGATTTCCTGTATTCCTGTTTTTAATAAGCAAAGGGGTAAATATTCTTCTACCTCTGGACCAACATCTTATGAGAGAAGCACTCAAAAAAAATCTGTATTTTTAACTTCCATTTTTTTAAAAAAAAATTATTAAAACACACAAACAAAGCTTACATTCAAGCATCTTGTACAAAGTCATTTCTTCTTATATTTTTCTTATATTACATTATATATACATCTTGCCTTTTCATTTTGCCCCCCCCCCGAATAAGTGGTATTAAAGTTCCCAAAATGTAATTCAATTGTCTGTAGTCAAATTATATTTACATTTCCCTGCTTAACTACATCCTTGATTTAAAAGTCAACATTAACCATGTTGATGTCAGACCATTGATTCCTAAAATATATTATTACTTCTTCCCAATCTTTGACAAACTTTTCTAAACTGACTCCTTTCAATATATATGTAAATCTGTCCATTTGCATCACGTCAAATAGTTTCAATTCCCAATCTTTTGCTAAAGGGAGAGATGGTATCCTACACCTGAACGATTATCAAAGATATATCAGTAACTTCCATTTTCCAAAGAAACACTGCTGTACTGGCATTAGGCGCCCGAGGACAGTCTGCTGTGAGTTGCACTTTTTTCTTGCTCCTAGATTTTTCATTTGCAAAATGAGTTCAACGCCAACTATGTTCCCGCTCAGCAGAAAATAGGGAAGGGGCAAAGGAGCGAACTGGGATGCAAGTGGTCTAAACGAGCGACGTCCTACTCGGGCGCCCATCCCGCCCCTACCTCGTTCACGCCATTTCCTCGCGTCCCCCGCTCGGCCTCGTCTTCCTCTTCCTTCCCGCGCTCTGTTCTCTCAAAGCGCTTAAACTTCCAATCCGGGGGACGCGGAGGAGGAGCGAGCCAGCGTCTTCCGGCTATAGAGATATGAAACGGTTAGACTGCCTCACCGTGCTCTATGCAGACGGAACTTCTCAGTTCGTTCAGCCCCTGATAGACTCCCCGTGCGAGCTGCCTGAAGAAAGCAGTAATAAACATTCCCCAACCAAGGCTAGTGTTCTTGCTCTTTCTAACTCAGGATATTTTTTTTTTTTTGAGAAGCGATGAGCCAAACCAGCAGTTCTTTCAGAGCCCTATGTGTGTCTCTTTAAGCGTACAATCCTGTACGTTTCTGCTAAGTAGTTAAGCTCGGTGAAGTTAATGAGACCCGTTCTCATGTACGCGGGTACAGAATTATACCTTCAAACTTTTTAAAAATGCCCCCAAATGGCAAAGCCGTCCACACTTTCTAAAATTCTAAGTAGTGCGGTGTGTGTTGCAAGGGGGCAGGACTTGAAGCTGAGACTGTTCACAGGCGTAGAGTTATAATTACAGTCAGACCATTTCCGCACTACACTGCTATCGTGCTATTATTACACTTTCAACATCCTGTGGAATTCTGGGGTGTGTAGTTTACCGAGGCCAAAGAGCTCCCTGACTGAGAATTCTAAATGCCCCTCCCTAAACTGCAAGACCCAGGATTCCAGAGGAGGTTGAAAGTGGAACAATCGCACTACAACAGTGTAGTGTAGGAATGGTCTCAGAGTGGCTGAGAATCATTCCATACAGGTTCAGCTCAATAGACATAAGAACAGTCGGTAAAAATCAACAGAAAAAAAAATATTTTTAGAGAGCTCTGAACAGAGGCACATTCATTGTCCACAGTAAATCCTGATTGGTTCCCCACATATCTATTGTGCCTCCTCCATTGTCCAATACTGAAATGTGTCTCCTAAGGCTTAGTTGGTGGCATTAAGTACTCTTAAGTTAAAGTGGGATGGGAACTGCTTGAAAAGCAGCAGCCCATCTCTACACATCTCCTATTCCTTTCGAAAGCCAAACCGGTGTGCCTGACAGCAAATCAGAAGTAATATGTTACTTCCAGCTCTTGTTCAGGGCAATTTTCAGCCACGTTTCAGGTGTGGGGTAGCAAACTGCATTTTGAGGGAGTTTTAGGACGTTCTGATTTCGAGGCAACTTTCTCCATCCCTGAACTACCTTATGGTGGTACTTTTTGATTAGCTTCCTTTTGTCTTTAGTCCTACCACCACTAGAATGTCTTCAAGAAATTATCTGAAATTGAATGTATGGCTCTCTTAGCCTCAAAGAGGTCTCCACCCTCAGATTGACTGGTTATGATCTCTTCATGTGTAAACTCAGCTTTGCACCACAACTCTGGCTGCAGACAACATTAGACTAGTCTTTACATCAATGGAAAACGAATTGCTCAGATAGGAAGGGAAGAGTGGCTAGGGCTGCTGGACGCACAGTGCTTTCATCTCCACTTGTTCTTCATTGAAGAAACAATGCAGACTGCAGTGTGTGATGTGCTACAGTTGCAGAAGTTCTCTCTTCCATCCAGATATAAAACATACAGGGGTCTGTTGTCTTTTCCCCCTACCTTGCGCTCGTAGATAGAGGTCGGATTGGATTAACTTCAGTCTCTTCCATCTCAATGAAACTTAAGAGCAATGTTGCATGCTGCATTCTGCTCATTTCATACACAAAAACCCACACAGAACCGTTATGCATCATCTAACAAAGTAGGGCTGTACACTGCTGTTGTGTTTACAGTAATAATTTATGCGCTTGATTTCAGTTGGGATTAAGTTGGAATAAACATGTATAAGATTGGTCTGTGAAAAGCTGCCTCATGACAGGTCAGGCTCTTTTTTCCTCTGATAGCAGATGGGGTTTGTAAAACCACAGTACTATGGAACCCTCTTTTTCTGTACCATCCCTCATACCCTGTAGGCCAAGGGCAACAGGCTCCCCACTCCTATTTTAAAACATTATGTGGACAAAGGCTGGGGAATGTGTGCCTTCCAGGTGTTGCTGAATTAGCCCAGCCAATCTGTCACAGTAGTTTCTGCAGAAGGACTAAGGTTTCCATGCCTGAAACAGACTGAGATTAGAGCAGGTAGCAGCAGGTACTGACAACTTCATTAAAGAAATGCATACAGCCTCATTTTAGAAACATGCTTAGAGGATAACATGAAAACCTTAGGGCAGAAAGATGGGATATAAACAGTTCATTTGTAATCTTTTTGGTGAAGACTCACAGATTTGTGAGAATATCCTAGCAGCATTGTAAATACAGTTCCACATTCCCTGCTCCAAACCACTTAGAAAATTATATTGCTGTCAGTGGCACTTTATTGACAAGTCTGCATACTGAGGAATGCTTTAGGGTAAATGCATCTCTCACAGTCTGCTGTTCCTTCTTTGTAAACCTATAGGATAGTGACAAAGCATGGCCACGCACTGTTAAACATAATTTTCTGTCAGGTGTATCCATCCACATGGCTAGAGACAGACTTTTCAATAGCAGGAAGGGAGAAAAGAGCAAGTTGTTGCAGAAAAAAAGATTCTGAACATGTGTGTGCACACTGCCAACTGCATCAATTATCACACCACTGAAGTATTAATACGTCATTAGGAAGAAGAGACAACACTGTACAACTTCATTTTTAAAGCTCATTTTATTTCATATTCTCCAGATTATTCGAATTAAAAAATATATATGGGGGGGCTTACTGATCCCTGATCCTAAGGGTTTAATTACAGAGTTAAGCCTCTGCTACTAATTGATCACTGCATCAATAAAAATCTGAGGTTTAGCATACATTCCCCCCCCACTAAGCCCCTCCCTGCACCTACATTTGGCCTACTGTACTGACACCCAACAACAGTACTGCTAGACAACAGTGAGATGCAGGTGCTGCCTGCTGTAGATAATAGCACTGCTCAGCAACCCTGCCTTCCTGAGGAACCAAATACACAGCAGCATGAACACACCCAATCACTCAGCCTCTCCAGAATACACAGAGACTATCTGAACCCCAGAAAACCGGGTAGTCTTCTAGAAGGCATAGCTGGGAAGCTCTCCATGGATCCCACATCAGGAAACCCAGCATGTAATTAACTCTAAGGCCAGAGAGGAGGAGATGTAAAGACTTACACAAGCAAGGGACAGGAAAATGGCAGTGCAATTGGTGAGATATAAAAATACTACGTGCCAAAAGTAGAGATAGTACTTGCTTGGCCTGTGAATCAGGAAGCCTTCCCCAATACAGAATATAGAATGAGTCCTTGCATCACATTCTCCTAGTCTATGCATTTCAGTAGAAATACTGTAAAGACCTGCCAGATAACTACAAGCCATTAAGCCAATCATTCCACACCCATTCTTCAAGCCACAGCTTCACATTCCATTATGACTGTTCCCAGAGCCAGCAAAACACAGCCTCCAGAGAAGACACGGTCATCATCATCATCATCATCATCATCTAGTCAGAAGAATCACTTGAATCCCAGAGAAAGTCTGAAAAGTCGAAGTCTCTATCTCTCTGTAGGAGTGCAAAGGTAAGAGCCCATTGGACGAGATACATGTCGTCATCATCCTCATCCGAGCTGTCAGATGGAGACAAATTATACGCCTGTAGTAAGGGACACAAGAAAAAGCAGACCTGAAATCACACCATTAATCTGTAAACAGCAAACAGGTTTATGTCGGAAGCACAGAGAGGCTTTACCAGACATTGTAAAGGAAATCATATACGCCAAAATAAGGAGCACTGCTTTTGTCTGCTGTTATCTGAACTCTTAGGAAAAGAACACTGCATGAATAGGATTCAAAGACATAGCTGTGTTAGCCTGTTATACAGACGGATCTAGTAGCCCCTTTGAAACTGAGAAAGAGGTATGTAGCATAAGCTTTTTAGACTTGGTCTACCAAAGACTACGCTACAAACTTCTTTCTCTCAGTTTCAAAGGTGCTGCTTGACTTCTTTGCATGAATATGAATTACTAGGGCTGGCCCAACAACTGGAACAGAGGCTCAGGGAGGCAACAATTTCAAAACAATGTACATTTTGATATTGCATCACCAATTGTGTGTGGGGAGTGGGAACAATGTGTGATCCAGCAGATGTTGTTGCACTACAACTCTCAGCAGCCCTAGCCAACATGGTGAGGAATGATGGAAGTGGTACTCCATAATATCTGGAGGATCACATGTTCTTCTTCTGTGTTCTATAACAGAAATGGACAGAAGGTAGACTACAATCTCCTGTGGATCCATGGATGACTTAAAGTTGATTAGATAGGCTTTTGTTGTTGTTGTTGTGTGCCTTCAAGTCATTTCCAACTTATGATGACCCTAAGGCAAACTTATCACAGGGTTTTCTGGGGGCTGAGAGCGTGTGACATGCCCAAAGTCACTCAGTGAGTTTCCATGACCGAGCAAGGAATAGAACACTGGTCTCCAGAGTCAAAGCCCAATGTTCAAACCACTACACCATGCTGGCTTTCTACTGCTGAATGCTAATTGTTCAACAGGAGCAACAAAACTTCATACCTCTGAAATGAAGAAAACCTACTGGATGGTACCAGCACTGGATTTTTCTGTTAAAAGAACTGTGAGCTCATTGCTGGTGTTGAACAAATTCTTAGTCTGAGTTCTGTGCTTAATCTCCCTCTTCTTATTTCTATCAAATACATGTCTACTCTGAGGCACTATTTTGTATCTAGCTCCTGTTGGATGCTGACGATCCAACGATAATAAAAAAAGTACATCCCACAAGCTTGTAGTTTGCCCAACCATCCTATACAACAATTTTAAGAATCCTGGTGTACAAGCTCAGAACAGCAGGTTGTCTTGGGGGAGCCTGAGTGGATCCTTGGGGTACCCTGGTGCTCAATAACTATTCAATTACCTAGTGCTCATCCTATCTTCAGCGTATCAAGGTAGCTTTACTTACAATGGGTTGCCGCCTCCGCCATTCAGGTCGTTGTCGTGGCCTTGCAGCAGGGAGCTGGCCTCTAGGAAGTTCATGCAGGTAGATACACTCTGATTTAAATGGGCAGTGGCCATTTCCTCTGACAAAGAATTTGCATCTTATTTTGCTAGGAGGAAATGAAGATAATGATTAGACTAGAGTGTAAGCAGATGTTTGAACTGCTTCTCCAGCAATATCATCCAAGAGTTACCTAATCCTAATTCTTCCAACTACTGCTTTTTCAGAAACGTAGGAAGGCATACTGGAGTTTTATAGCACAGAGGCAGCTAGGGCATATTACAGTGCACACTTATTCCAAGCAGAGGAATATTCATTAATCAGCAACTTGTTCTCAAAAGTATAAGCCACTTTAAGAGCACAGGAAGCCAACAGAAGTCATAAATCTGAAAATATTCTGGAGATTACAGATGTGACTATGTGGTTCTCCAGGTGCTGTTGGACTACAACTACCATCAGCTCTAGCCAGCATAGACAGTATGGCCTTCCAACATCTGAAGGGCCACACAGTCCCCACAACTTACTTTAGATCAACATTGTTACCCAGAACTGAGTACAACTCCATAGCAGGGAAGTGGGAATATAGAGAAAATCAAAGACATAGCAGCAAGGCATAATTAACAGTGAGGGATGCATCACATTCCATGACCACAGATGAAACCTCTCCACTAAATAGACAGTGATGGGAGTTATTCTGTACTCAGTCTTTAAACAAGTCCGCACGTATTTCCTTCAGCTCTTAAGTTGGGCTTTTGACCATACAGGTCTTCTTTCCTTTCCAGAAATGTGCTACTGGTCTGGTCTTCACACTACTCTTGCACTGGTTTCAGGTGAAGGATTATAATCTCTAATAGCCTCCTTCAACCTGATACCTTCCACCCTGTCTGGGGATAATAGGACTGTAGTCCAAAACAACTGGAGAGTACCAGCTTGTCAGCAGCATTAAATCACACTTTTCCAAAGCTAGAAATACATAGAAATACTAGATGGTTTTTGTTGATGAGACAGCTACTTACCTAGTTCGTGCCTTGAAAGACTCAATCAGTTTCTCCTTCTCTTCTGATTCAAAAACCCAGTATTTGTTGGGGATAAAATAAGTTGAAGTGACTCTGCATTCTGGGCAGCCCCTAGAAAGTGAACATAAGATGACATGAACATAGGATGACAGGACAAGATTCACTGTTCATTTGACACTTCAGTTCAATTGGTCCCTTAAAAGCTTGCAGCATTCATGGTTCTGAATCAAGATCAGATATCTCTGAACATCTCTGCTTGGCACCAGCAACCATAACCAATAAGAACATCATAACTAGGAATGCAAATCTTCTTTCTCAAGAATTTGCAAAAAATACTTTCTTTTCCTCACAGAAGTGCACATAGGCCATTTCCGCACTAGAGTGTTATAGTGCTATTATTCCACTTTGAACATCCCATGGAATCCTGGGGCTTGCAGTTTAGGGATGGGTCTTGGCCACACCCCTAAACTGCAAACCCTAGGATTCCATGGGATATTCAAAGTGGAATAATAGCACTATAATACTCTAGTGTGGAAATGGCCATAGTGTTTGTGTCCTGAGTAATTGTCCCAGGTGCCTACTTAGGTGCCCTAAGTAACTGTTCCTAAGTGCCCACTGGATTATCTGTAGATATTGTCCTATGCTATTTTGTTTTAGACGCATGGTGACATAAGAAGTCAAATATGTTGCATATTTGCAACATATTGCATTATTTCTATGCACCCAGTCTCTACAGTATAGTTATGGTATCAATGTCTCTTTGTATACAGGACTTAAATAGTTTGCAAAAATTGCTGTGCATATTACATTTTAGATCATGGTATTTTCAGGAGGAAATGTTTCAGTTATAGCTTTTGATCAGACTTCTATAATCCCATGGAATAGAGTGGATTCTAAACAGATGGTCCCCATCTACAGGTATATTTTCTTTTTTTCTTATAACTTTTCTGTTCTGAATCCACATTCACACTGAGTGTCTAGGATACTGTGGTTATGTATGTTTTTCCAAGTCCTTACTGAGAGATGAAACTGACTTGGGCCAACTACTATCTCTCTCAAACTGGCCTACCTCAGGGGGTTGTGTTGGGAAGATAAAGTGCAGAAGATAGCCATCTCTGCTATGTTTTCTCAGTGGAGGAAAGGTGGGATATAAAAATTATTAATAAATAAAATAAAATACATGTTTTTTTCACAAGTGATTTTCAAGACCAGCATTCTCCCAGGAGGACAGCAAAGATCTGGCACACTCAGTTCCATTCATATTGTTGTGACACTCAAGCGTCCAGAAAAGCAGTTTCCATGGGTTGGGAACATTACTTTTTGGATTGCAACCTGCAGAATCCACAACCAGAATAGCCACTATCAGGCCCGGTGTGACCAAAAAGCAACTTTTCTAAGCTCTGGTAGTTATCCTTATGGTCATTTTGCTTCCTACCATCTCACCAACTGCTGCATCTTGCTTACAGGAAACCAAAATTTCTATACGGTAAGGGATTATGTAGCAGGATGCCAGGACAGATAATACAGTTGGCCCTCCAAATTCGCTAGGGTTAGGGGCACAGAGCCCTCACAGAAGTGGAAAAATCGCAAATATCAAAATGTGTGTGTCTATATGAAGAGGACTGAGGCAAGGTGGGGAAAGTGGTCCAAGCCAGGTCAGAGAAAGAAGAGGAGAAGGCGGTGTGTTAGATGGTGGCCCTATGCTTCTCTGTCTTGCCCCTTTCCTTCCTTGGGTGTATGTGGGGGGGCACTGGAAGGTTTGTGATGCTGAGAAATCAAGCTGTGTCATCCTTAGCAGGCCAGGCTGGTGGTGGAGGAGAGGGACCAGAGGCAGCTTTTTAAAGGGCTGCACAGCCTGCTTGGAGCCACCGAGGAAAGGTTCCCCCAGAAATGAAGCACCTGAGGTGGGGGGGGACAGGGATTGGAGAAACTCACAAATAATCAAATCTGTGAAAGTCAAACTGCAAATGTGGAGGGTTGACTGTACATGCTTCCAATAGCAACCTAACAAAAGACTTAGTTTACACAAGTATGAGACAAGAAATTACTACAGAACTCTTACTTTATCACTGTACTGTGAAAGTCCCGACTCTTCCGCCACTTCCGGATGCAGCCAACACAATAGGCGTGGGTGCAGTTGGGAAGAATGCCAAAGAGACGCTCCTCAGGTAAGGCCTTCTGAGAAACTTTGTCCATGCAGATGCCACATACCACATCCTCACTCTGTGCCACTGCAGCAGCAATAGCACCTGCTGCACCTGAACTCCCAGCTGCCTGAAAAAGATCACTACACCTGGTTAGTACATTGCAAAAGGAGATCCTGAGTGCCTTCAGGTGCCAGAAGCAGAATCAGGCAAATTTTCATCAAAAGGACAAGATGGCTAACCAATTCTAGATAGCTGGATGCAAGGAATGAGCCCCTAACTCAATCCATTTTAAAAACTGTCAGCCTTCTAAAGCTAAATCATAATATGAAGATAAAGAACAGGGAAAAAACAGAATGCTTGGTGCACAAGCAAGATTCTGTTGTTTAGTTTTGTGACTTCCATCTTAGCTCATCTTTCCAACTTCTCCTTTTCCTTCCTAATAATTCTCTTCCTTGTTCCTCTGGTTCATTCACAAATCACTCTCTTTTCCTGATCTTTTCAACCACTCCACACCTACGTCTCTCCTATTTTCTCCCCTGCCCTTTCAAATTCCTTCCCCAGAACTGTTCCTTCCTCATTCCATTTCTTCCTCTCCCAAGACTGGTTGGCCTAGATGGTTCACAACCAGTAGAGCCCGTCAGCTTTGAGATGTATACCAACCACAGATGTGGGTGGAAATGAAGGAGAGATAGAGAAAGAAGGGCACAAAGTGTACCATCCAGAATTCTCTAATAAGAGAGGGGAAAAAAACATATATACAGTAGCAAATTTGAGCTACGCAGTGCTCCTCCGAAGCATTACTGGTCTTCATGCTTACGCGGTCATCTGTTTGCTTGTTTTTTTAAGGCACCAGAAACAAGTGGAGCTTTGCAACATTTCCGAAGATACTAACAAGGTTTTTTTAAGGATATGCAAACTGCATTGTTTACTTGGATCAGTCCTTCAGTCCTTGTTATTTCACATTTCCCTGTGTGGGTACCAAACTGTTACATTTACTCTAAATCACAGTGGCAAGGAGTTAGCACCAAGTCTGTGCATCACCAACACAGCAGCCTACAAACTTCCCTCACTGTTCCCCATTAAAAAGAAAAGTCTCACGAGATTTTGTTATTCTAATACCTAATATAAAACTAAAATTATAAGACAACATGCCCTCTGACGATTTTTATGGTAATGTTCAATCCTATCACCTCTGCCCCTTGGACATCTCACCTACCTTTGGCTCCTCTGAAACCAGAGAAGCAGGAACAGCCTCGTTCACGGGTGCAACTTCCGGCATCAAAGATGTGGTGTCAGTTTTCTGCTCATGGGATCTAGACTCTGACCAGGAGACACAATTAAACACGAGATCTTTTTACTAAAAGTCCACATAGTGATGCTATGTTTATAAGAGTGCTTTGAAATGTTAAATGCTACACAAAGGAGGGGGGTTCAGAACCACAAGCCTTGACACCCTCACAAAGAGATAGAAATGCATAAAGAATATAAAGGAGTCAAGTGAGAAAACCCAGAGGGAAGAGCTATCAATGTGTCAGCAGAAGTGTATCTGGCCCTCTTCATTCCACATAGAGTTTTTGTCTTCTGCAGGGATTGAGGAATCACCAAATGGCAGTTAAGCTCAACAAGTTTATGAACAGTGCTTTGCTTTCCCTGCTCCTTCCCCCCAATTCCTCACTGCAAACAAGGAGCCTTTCATTTTTAACTGTATGGAAGCCACTTGAGTGCTTGAAAAAATAATCATCAAAATCTAAGGAATGCATGTCTGGAATGTTGGAAGTGACTGATAAGAGAGTTTGAAAACTAGAGTCAGCTGCAAGAGAGAGCTGGAGTGTGATTGTGGCAGAGGGTGGAAGTTAGAAAGAGTAATGCAATTGTTTTGGTTATCTGGTGAGAGCAGATTTTAGACTAGCCATATTTAGGTGGATAAGATGAACAAGTAGGTGCTTATTTGAATAATAAGAACATATAAGAAAGTACTTTCCAGAAAGTACACTAAGTAACACTGTAGCCTTTTGTTTTACTTTTGTTTATAATAAAGTTATTGTTTCACAGGTAGTTGTAAGTGGCTATTTTGTATCTGTGATAAAAGCACAAACACAAAAGTGAACAATTAAATAGCAGGAACCAGTTCATAGCTGTAAACTTCTAAAGGAAAGAAAGTGCAAGAGGGAAAGTGATGTTGAAGCCAGAGAACTGCATAGCTGGGGGAGGGGAAACAAGTTACAGAGCTACTTCAGTACACTAGCTGGGACAAGTAATGAAACTAAAGTGTAAAAAAAAAAGAGTAAAGGTATAAACAATACTTTCTCCACTCCCGCTTCCACACTTCTACCTCTGTGAACACAAACAGGTCTCTTGGTGGAAAGTGATGAGAGAGTCACCAACTGCATTTAAGTTGGAGGCAGGGGCTGAATTTAGCTTATTTAGAATACTGAAAAAACAAAATCTTATGGGTCCTAATAACAAAAAGCATTATATTTTGATAGAAGAATTACAGTTGGCCCTCCACATCTGCAGGTTTCATTTTCACAGATTTGATTATTTGCAAGTTCCTCCAACCTCTCCCGCCCCTCCCCCTCAATGTCAAGTGCTCCCTTTCTAGGGTAATCGTCCCTCTCAGCAGCTCTCATCAGGCCATCCAGCCCTTTAAAAACCCACCTCTGGTCCTCTTCCTCCTCTACCAGCCTGGCCAGCTAAGGATGGCTCACAGTCTGTTTTCTCAACACCACTCTCTCCCAATGATCCCCCCCCACACCCAAGATGGACAAGAGAGTTACAGAGCCACCATGACAACCTACCCCTTTTCCCTCACTTGGTCTGGACCCTGGTGCCTGATTTCTCCATCATGCCTGGCACTCCTTCCCACAGACAAACATGCATTTTGATGTTTGAGATTTTTCTACTTTTGCAGAGGTCTTATGCCCCTAATCCTAGCAAATGTGGAGGGCCAACTGTACTTATTAGCTGTCAAATGATAACAGTGTCAGGAGAAACAGGCTGGATAAGTATGAATAAGATCAAAGTGCTCATTCAAGGTCACGCAGATGAACCAGAGCTGACGAACTCCAAGACACTCTGGTCTAACAGGCAATCTTTGTCTTTCTAGATGTTCTGAATGGCAACTCATACCATCTTCATCACTGCCCATTCAGAACAGACTGACAATTTGTAGGCAGCAATTGTTATGCCTATCCCTGCTCTAATGAATCTTGCAGGTGATCTGAATTTTATCTGGCCTCAAATGTTCCAGCTCCAGGAGCTGTAATCAAGGTTGCCCACTTCCTACATTGCCCCTGCCTGAAGCTTACCTGAAGTTGCCTCTCTGGGGACAAATTCTTTACTGAGGGCCCAGTTCGGAGGATGCAAAGAAGTGATAGCTTTTTCTCCATCTTCGTCTCCCTCATCCAACGACATGCTCATGCTTCCAAAGTTCGTCTGTAACTGTGCCATGCTTGAGAAAGCTGGTTCAGAGTCACGCCGGGCACCACCCCAGCTCCTTACTGAAGCTTCCGGCAAGATGGCTGGCTCTGAGCCCCGACGACTGAGTGACAATACACCTCCCTGCAGTCCATGGTAGGCAGACTCTGAGCCCCACCTGCTCAAGACTGGTGCTTCCGAGATATGCTGGTAGCTGAGAGAACAAACAGTGATATAGCATCTCATTCAAGGCAGAACACAGCAAGCAAGTGTATTCTCTCACCCAGAAAACACATTCTTTTATCCCATTGCTCAAAATTGCTGAATAGGTCTTGGAGAAAGAGCAAAGCAGCACAAGACACCTTCATTTCAAAGGTAGCAACTGCTCTTCTATAAGCAACAGGGAGGGATCACTAAAACTCTGTTGGCTGGTTGCAGAGTAGCACTTACTGGAGCTCTTCTCACTCAGGAGAAAGGGTGAGTGAATCTTTGCAATTCCACCTTTCCTTCTGCCTTTGGAAAAGCTGCTCTGAAGGGTCATAGGACTTCTGGAACAACAGAAGGGGCTGCAGGGGGAGTTAGCAAAGATTTCCTCCATGCTCCTTCTTCCAGCAGCAAGAGGTGCTTTGATTATTCCAAACATCATTGTGGGATTCAGTTTCTGCTGAATCCTAATGCCTTCCATGAATAGAAGGAGCCCTTCCATTCATGGAATACTGAAACTGGATTCCAGCCAGACAAATATATGGAAATCTATTTCCTCAACATGAGCCACCAAACAATCACAAGGAGGAGTGCTTTGCTGGACTGAACAAGAGCTTATTATCTTCCCCTCTGTCAGCATTTGGTAGCTACAGCATTTTGCTCCAATATCTAATCTGAGAAGTGGACCTTCTTATGAGACCTAATATTTTAGAAAAGGAGTCAGAAGAAAATCTGGTTGCTTAGGTGTGATGCCTAAAGATGAAAGCTGGCAAGTTCTCATTTCACCCTCAGGCCTCTCCTTTCAGCTGTACTCTCTACAGTATGGAGCCTACATCAACCTGACATAGAAGTCCTGTTGTCAAAGGTTATCCAAGGTGAAGTTTAGAGTAATTGAAGCATTATTCAGTCTCCATTCAGCTATATGAATTTCTACCACCTTCTTCAATGCAGTAAAAAACAAAATATCCAGTATCTCGGGGATTGAGAACAGAGGAACAACCAAGCCAGTATAGAGGTGGTCTCAGCAAATGAGGCCACACTGTGTCCTCTCCTCTGAGCAACAATGTCTGCCATCTGTACTAAGACTCCACTTCAGAAACAAGGCTGAGCCACTTTTTGCATTACAGCTCTAGACAATTTGTACTTCTTTAGCTTCTATTTGCTGCATTTATATACCACTTAGAACAAAATCTCTATGTAATTTGCACAATAACATACACATTACAGTATAACACAACAAGATTAAACATATATAAGCAATATAAAAAGGCAGTAATGGCATCTCCTGCTTTTTGACAGTCCGCTTTTTCAACCCTTTTCAATTATAACTAGAACGCATATATGCAACACGTGGCCTGCTCTTTTAACCTATTTTGTCATGTTTCCACACACTTCTGTAACTACATACTGCTTTTTCTCTCAATTCATACTTATAAAAAAACACTTTTAAAAAGACTGGGTTCTGCACTTTGACAATTTCCAGTTTTTGACAATGTTCTGGTCCCTAACTTCTCAAATAAGTGGAGGATGTCTCTATAAAGCAATTTACATTTTTAAAAATATTTAAATACACATTAGAGACTAAAACACAAATGAGGTGAGGAAAAGAATAATTACAAACTAGAAGTCTCATATAAATAGGCATGCACTGAAGAGTCATGTAAGTCAGCAGTTTCTGCCTCCCAAATTATGTAGGTGGGTGAAGTTCCAAAGGGAACATTGCAAATGAAGAACTTTTCACTGGTGGCAAATTGGGCAATAGTATTACATTGGCTGCAGAATAACCATTAAAGCCTGCTGTGAAGATCTCAGGTATTAGCTGGGCACATATAAGGAAAAGTAGTTTGCTAGCCTCTAGTGGTAGTTCAGCCCCAAGACATTCTTCCAGCATTTCCACCCATGTTTTCTCCCTCTGCTTATTTTACATAACAGCACACTGTACATGACATCTTCAAATTGACTAGTGAGCAATATTTATTAACTATACAGGTTATCACTGTCTGTTTTAGAACACTGAAGAGCTCCTTTATTGAATCATAAAGAAACCCTTTAAGATCTCTCATTTGTAACTATTATCTGGTAGAATCATACTGCTTCTGAATACTGACCTCAAGGAGTTTCTTTTGTCTTTGCCAAAAAGCACGTGCTACATCCATTCAAACCAGAGACAGGGGGACAGTAATGATTCTGTCCTTTTCTTATGTCATTTTTGTGCAGCCCTTGACTTATTCAACTGCCCAGAATCCCTCTTTTCCTTGAAATGTAACTTTAAGAACAGAATAAATAGAACCAGTGCATCTGAAACATTAGTCACTAGAACAGAGCTTTCCAAACTTTTCATGTTGGTGACACACTTTTTAGACATGCATCATTTCGTGACACCGTAATTCAGTAAGCGGAGCTAGCCCCTCCACCCAGGCCTGGCCTACTGCTGCCCTTGCCGGGGTCTACCTTGGCCCAGGGTGGCGGAGACAGCAGGAGAGGCAGCTCCTCCACCTGGGCCTGGGCCACCATAGCCACCATCGCTGGGGTCTTCCTCAGCCTGGGGTGGCATCAGGAGAAACAGCCCCTCTACTCGGGTCTGGTCTGCTGCTGCCGCCGCCGCCCTCACTCGGGTCTTCCTCGGGCCAGGGCAGTGGTGGCAGAGGCAGCCCCTTCACCTGAGCCTGGCCCACCACAGCAGTAGGAGAAGCAGCCCCTCCACCTGTTACATTTGTGTGACACATCTACACACTGCAGGCAACACACTAACATGTTGTGACACACAGTTTGGAAAGCTCTGCACTAGAAGGTGTTGGTTTATTTCCCCCTCCACACACTTTAAAAGAATCTTTACCTGCAGCGGTCTCCATAACCACAGAATCCATTCTGGAAATACTTGCAGATCTGGGTTGCCTTCCTATCATGAGAGAATCGGCAGTTCTGACCCCATCTGCAGGCTCCACGGGCAAAGTTTCTGAAAACAATGTAAAAGCCATTTTTTAAATTAAGAATAAGAATTTTATCATATACCTGGAAGGTACCTAGATGCCAGAAAAAAAAAAGAAAAAAAATCCAAACATTTCTAACCTGGGATGAGTTTGAACCTAAGGATTAATGCAATTAAAGAATGACATGAGCGATTAATAGCACTAACTTAGTGAACAGTATACTATCTAAACCAGAACAGGCTAACATAGTTGCACTGCTGCCTATCTCAAGATTCATTGAGTATCTGCAGAAGCCAGAAGATAAAAACGGAGGGCATATCCTATTTTAAACCATGTGGTTTCAGGAGAGGGTTTGTGCTTCTTCCAACTGGAACAGTCTCGTAACATTTGTATTCTGCACATAATCAGCAAGGCACCCTGCTCATCTTTTGGGAACCATAACAATCAGGCCAGAAAGAGGCCATTTAAAAGGAGATTGATATGTCAAAGTTTACCAAGGCTAAGAAGTGCCTCTTTGTGTATCTGAAAACGTCTGAGAGTATATGATTCAGTTTGGAAGTATATGACTCAGTCTATTCAGCAATATTAGCTAAGGATGTTGGTTAGGAAGTTTTGAATTTTAAAGCAAAATACAGGCCTATGTGACAGCTGATCATCATTAGCATGACAGATGTCTGCTGTGCTATACTTCCATTTGCACCTATTGTGGGTTGAATTTAAAGAATCAGCATCAAGCCAAAGTAAGGACACAACCAGAATTCAGCATGTTTACTTACAACTATTCAGAAAAGCCACAGCAATGTTTTAGGTGGATAAGAGAAAGAGCTGCTAAAGGGGACCTACTCAATAAGCCAGAGCTACAAGCTCTGTCTAGGTCTATGGCAAGGGTATGGTGGAAGGGAGACACAAGAAGTACCCAGGGACAAATTCAACATATCTAAAACAAGTTCAAGCAAGAAGAGGATCAGCAGCATTCCTCATCCAAAAAAAATTATAATACCTGAAAGGAGGGTACAAAAGCTCATGGCAACTAGATAATGAAGGGGCTAGATTATGTAGAGGAAGTTCGAGTACAGGAGACAGGGAGAAAAGGCACCACTTCACAGCTCTGCAGCACTAAGAAAAACACTTGAAAAATCAACTGTCTGGTAAGCCTAAACAGTCAAATCCATGACATTCTAGAAGAGACACATTTCACAAATACCACTTTCACATTTTTGGGGTGCATGCATGAGAGAGGCAGAAGCAGGGGCCTGTTTTAAGAAACTGGACATTACACAGGAAAGTGGATGTACAACCTCATTTCCACCCCCTGAATTTTTGTGTCATCTGCACCCAAATGTAGCCTATCTGAAACGCACTTTTCTTCTGCAGACTTGCACAGAGTTGGGAACATCAGTTCTCACATTTAATTCTATCCTTGTTATACAGCAGTTAATTTCAACACTGTTAACAAACATGGCCAAGGCCTTACCAATTTCTCCTCCTTTTCCGTGGCTGCCTATGCTGTGGCTATTGTCTTCATTACCTGCTGGCCTGTTTCTTTGACCTCTACTGAAACAAAGAATGCTAGGAAAATTGTTATCAATTCTAACCTAACCTTGTATTTTAAAAATACCGACAAATAATTTGTGATGTTTGCAAGGCTTCCCTTGATGTTGTCTCTTTCACTGAGGAAAATGGGGGTGGGATGGGAGAGGGAAGAGACATTGAAGAAATGGCACAAGAAAATGCAGGAAAAAGTAAGCAAGGCCTTATTTTTCAGCCCCTTTATCTGATTGACTCTAACAGACTGTGCTCTGCCTTATCCCTCCTACAAGTATTTTGTGAATGACTAAGTCATTATAACTATCTGCACTTCAGTTCGCTCTCACCTCACTTTTAACAATCCCTTCCTTTCCTACCATGACTCTGTAGGTGTAAATACATATGAATGTAGGTGTATACACACAAACACATCTACTTATAACTTTACATGAAGTTATGTAATTAGGCATATTTATTGTGATAGCATATGTCCCTTCAAGTTGCTTACTGATTTATGGTGAACCCATCAATTTCACAGTGCTTTCTTAGGCAAGGAATACTCTGAGGTGGCTTTGCTAGTTCCTTCCTCTGAAATATAGCCTCCAGCATCTGGTATTCATTTGGTGGTCTCCTGTCCAAGTACTAACTAGGACTGACCCTGCTTAGCTTCCAAAATCAGACAGGATCTTAGACTCCACCTTTCCTGCAATGAGCTCAAGTTGACAGACAAAGCTCTCCTCCTCTCCCCACTATCCTTATAAACAGCTCTGGTTGAAGTGGGAGACTCCGACTGACCCAAAATTACCCAGTGTGTTTTACAGTTACTTGGCAACCTAGATCTCCCAAATCCCAGTTGACTACTCTGTTCCGCCACACTGGCTCTATAAGTATCTGATGGAGTGAATCATACTCACTAAAACCTACAAATCTGTTAATCTTGAAGGTGCCTCCTCTAAATGCTAACATAACTCCGTGTCTTTCATGCTGCCGTGTCTTGAGAAACCAACACTGGAAGATACAACAAACTATAAAATCCACAAAACAGGGATACCTTTTTGGGCCAACTAAAAAGCTCACAAAATACCATGCAAGCTTTTGAAGCTTCAGCCATTCTTCATCAGGTAAATATATTAAAAACCATACAGGAGAAGAAAAGCAGTTAAGTGTCATAGGCCTACATTTCATCTCAAGACACTACTTCTGTTGTCAGCTAAAACGGTCGGGAGAGATACCAGTGCAGCCAGAGGCCACTCAAAGGGGGGAACAAAGCCAAGCAATAAAATTTCAAATCCATTAGCAGCAGCAAAAGAACTTCCACTGAGATCCAACTAGAAGGTTAGGGCCTGTGACTCTAACTTTCCTTTTCACTTTTTCTTCTCCTGTGTGATTTTTAACATCTTCACCTGTGGCAGAAGATAGCCTTATGTATTTCGTGTTTGTCAGTTGGCTCACTAAAGGTATCACGGCTTCGTGGATTTTTGTTGTATTTTGCTGCATGGCCAACCGGGTTACCCCTGAAGGTGTTTCCAACTCTGGAAAGTTACTTGCACAGTCATCGTCAGCGGCATCCCCCCCCCCCCCCCAAAATGTGACCTCACTATTCTCCAGCCTGGCTTCCCTGAAAACTGAGAGCGGCATTAACCGTTTCGTTACGCTTTCCCGTAGGCCGCGAAACAGCCCCTCAAAGTTTGTTTTGAGGGAAGTGAAAGCGTGACCCAGCATTGCACGGCTTTTAGGCCACGCCACAGCCCACGCCAGGCCCCAAAAGTGGCGTGTGAGGAAGAATGTGCAAGAAGGCACCCCTCCAACCCACCCCGGGCTTTAGGAGTAAATAGGCTCGTTCTCTAGAGCCTGAGGCCAGTTGGGCACTAGGCTGTTAGGGCGCTATTTTTCCACTTTCAACATCCGTATGGAATCCTGGGGTTTGCAGTTTAGGGAGGGGCCTTTACGGCCCCTCCCTAAACTGCAAACCCCAGGATTCCATACGGATGTTGAAAGTGGAAAAATAGCGCCGTAACAGCCTAGTGCCCAACTGGCTTGAAACTCAGAGAATTCAGAGTTTTGGGGAAACCTGTGCCCGTGCTGTTCGAACGCTTCGGAACAACAACAAACGCGCAGCAGAGCTCGGCGGGATGTGATGTCAGCAGCCGCAAGGTCGCCAAAGTTTGTCCAGCGCGGGGAAGGAGGCGCTCAGCTGCCAGGGCGCAAAACAACTCCCCTGCTGAATCCCTCTCCTAGACTCCTGCCACACGCGAGCAGCCCCTCGAGCAGCCTCTTCACACAAACCAGCCGGTCAGCGGGGACTTTCCGTGCTCAAGTCTGACCACCCGCTCAGCGCACGTGGGTCGGAGGCGAAAAGCCCCTCGCGGGCGATCGGAGCAAGGCGGCGCGCGCGGGAGCGGCTCCCTTCCTTTCCTCCCCGCCAGCCTTTCCTCCCTCGGAGAGACGTCTCACCTGCACGGGATTCTGCTGGATCCGGGCCCTTTGCTGCCCTGGCGGGAGGAGCCGCCTCCTACGGACCACCAGGGCTCCATCTCCCAGCCAGGCAGGCAGGCAGGCAGGCAGGCGCAAAACACAACACCTCTCCGGTGTACTTCGCCGTCCCACCCTCCAGAAATAGTTATAGCAGGGGAGTGGTTTAGGGCCGGAGAGCCCATTGGAGAGGGGAAGACGGACACACCCGGCTACCTATTAGGCTAGCGAATGGAGCGGCTTGAATTTGAACGGGACTCGCCTCCCATCCTCTCCTCGGGAGAACTGGGTTGCCATATTCAATAAGCGGTGGGTGGGAGATGCGTGGGCAGGAAGGGAGCCGCGCTTACTTGGCTTTCGGCCCGTTGCGTAGAGAGTCTTCCCGCGCAATTCTGTAGGCCAGTCTCCCTCAAAGTTCTGCCCATATCCTGACCTTTCTAAAACGAGACCGTAGTCTCCCGACAACCCTGTGAGGTAGGACAGGTTGAGAGAAAGCAAGGAGCACAAGTTTACCACACTAGATAGTAATAAACGAGGCCTACTGAGAGAAGGTGGGCGTGTGTAAGTGTAGCCTTCATTCCCACCTTTGGTTCGGCAGAATAATAGATTCGGTTTTAAAAGTTAAAACAAGGTGTTTTTTTTTTATTTGCTGGCGCCGGGGGGAGGAGAAGTTTGAACTCTTCCTTGTTGCAACACTAACAGCACAAACATTTATCGCAAGGTGAAGCCGATGAGTATCATACTTAAATTTTAAAAATGCAAAACGGTTCCAAAATACGTTGACTTAGAAGCGAATTACTCAGCGGTAAGGCTGAATCTTAAACACACCGGGGAAGGAATGCCACTGAAGGGAGTGCAGTCCGCAAGGGCTTACTTCTGGGGAGAGCGCATAGAATCATAGGTGGTTGTGGGATTCATGCCCTCCCCCGCATTCGCCCGGGGAGGAGTCGGTCTCGGCCAGCGCCTAACATGCTGACAGACTCAGTGTGAACAGCACCTGCAGTACGTTTTCAAGTAACAACCAGCTTAGTGTGTTTTGGTGTAAAAAGAAGGGGAAGAAGGAAAGGGGAAAAGAGGTTTTGAGGCTCTGTTATAATTAACTGGTTTCAAAGAGATTGGGTAGCAGGCCTGCCAAGTTACTAGTTGTTGAATGACTTCTGTTGGAAACAATTCCTTTGAAGGTTTATGACTAGTGTCCCAATGGTTTCTTAGTGTTTCACATTTCACTCTGATTCCTCCACTCGTACATCTATGGATTATGTACCTGTAGTTTGAATCCAGTTGCAGTTTTCAAAGCGGTAGCTGTGTTTTTTTCAGTATATTATATTATTATATATTATTATAATATTAAAGACAATCTTCGATATATCCTATAAAGATAGTAACCATTTCATCACAGTTGGGATCTGTATCTCAATCACCACAACAAAGGGCAACAAAGAGTCTGTGAGTCTTAATGACTGTTTTTTATTCATGACATAGACCAGGGAGTGGGAATCAGGCACTACATGCGAAGTGAGTAGCTGCTTTACCCTTTCTATCTATGGAAGTGCCCTGAGTATTTCCAGACTCTTGAATGTGTTTATGAAGGACCTATTATTTCTGTAGGCATTTCTGTATATATCTTGACACCTTTCAGCATTCCTCACCATTGGCTATGTTGGCAATGCTGCGAGTTACAGTTCAGCAATTCGGGGAGGTTTCATGATTCCCACCACTAACATTAACGTTTGCATGTCAAAGGTGCTCTTTAAAAGTGCCACAGATCTTTGTCATTTCTGATAACTGTGGGCTAATAGGGCTACCCCTCTCTTATTGGTATATGCAATTGAAATAAAAATAAACAATGTGTAATTTCTTGAAAGAGAGGGTATGAAAGTGAGTTTGTCAGCTGAAGTAAATCTGTGCCGCTGGCTAGCTTGAGCTCACATGATAGCCTTAACTCTTTTCTTAAACTGGCAGGTTTTTTTTTTAATCTCTGGATATACTGGGCTATGGAATGGTTGTAACAATGATACTACAAATCAGTCAATTTCATATTGCTAAGTCAGCCTTCCAAATGAAGCAGAAATTCTAGTAAATGAAAGACTAGGAAGATCAAAATGTTCTCGTTCAGACTTGTTCTGTGTTCTTAATGTCAAATTTGTGTTCATTTATGCTCTTAAACAAAAACTGTCCAGTTTGACCTATGTACATGTCTGTTCTTTTGCAGATCTTAAAATGATTATCCTAAAAGTGAATTTCAAAGACAGAACACAGTGGGAGACCACTGAGATACCCCTAGGGCAGAGCTTTCCAAACTTTTGATGTTGGTGATGCACTTTTTAGACATGCATGATTTCACGACATAGTAATTCAGTTTTACTAGCAAACCGGAGGTTAAACTAACCTCTTATAAGAGATACAGACAGATACATAAATTGTAATAACAAAATGTACGAGGACACAACATATCTCATGAAAACCTTTCATATATTTTTAAAAAATATGATTTATAAATAATAACATACATTTCCAAGATTGTAGGCGACACACCTACACACTCTAGGCGACACACTAACGTGTCATGGCACACCATTTGGAAAGCCCTGCCCTATGGTATTACAATCCCGTCCCCTGGAAAACTGTAAAGTCTATGATTTTTGCATGTTTTGTAAAGCTGCAATCCTATGCAAATTTCCCTGAGATTAAGTCCCACTTTAAAGCTGCAATCTTATGCACAATTGCCCAAGATTAAATCCCACTGAACTAAATGGGGTTTACTTCTGAGTAGGCAGGATTGCACTGTATCTGTTTATTGTTACAGTCGTTATTAAAAACTGAAGTTCAAAATCCCCACTAAGGCAATACCTTTAATTGTTGTTGCTGCTGTGTGTATTCAACTTGTTGTCAAGTTATGGTTACCCCAATGCAGAACTATCACAAGGTTTTCTTGGCAAGAGTTGTTCAGAGGGGGTTTGCTGGCTTCTGAGGCTGAGACAGTGTGACTTGCCCAAGGTCACTCAGTCAATTTTCATGGTTGAGTAGGGATTCAAACCCTGTTCTCTCAGAGTCCTAGTTCAACACTTAGGTCATTTCCACACGAGACTTATAATGCTATTATACCACTTTCAGCATCCTATGGAATCCTGGGGTTTGGAAAGGCCCCTCCCTAAACTGCAAACCCCAGGATTCCATAGGCTGTTGAAAGTGGAATAATAGTGCTATAACAGTCTAGTGTGGAAATGGCCGTAGTCCATTACATCATGCTGGTTCTCTCAGTGTCTTTTATTAGGCCAATTTAAATGTTGCAACATAGTGTTCAAACTTTCAAGTTCTGCAGAACTCTTCATTAGAGAAAATACTGAACAAAGCAAAAGGGGATGGGAATAGCTGATGTAAGCCATTGAATTTGTATCTGATTACATTCCTTGGTATGAGGACATTCAAATTAGGCTCTACCAGGAACTGTGACAGTTTGACTCCCCAAAGGACAATTGTGAAGAGCCCTCTCCTGCAACCTCCATTTTTCAAAATATGAAATCTGGCTGTTAGAATAATCTCTGTTCCTAGGCAAAATGCACAATTTCCTTGTGGGTGCCTGCAAAATTAGTTAAGTGGAAGAATAGGGAAGCAACAACAGAGATCTCTCCACTTCAAAGAGAGCCAAGACATTTGAGCAGTCAAAACAAGATGACCAAGCAGCTCTTTAAAAAAAATCCATGTGCTCTGTAAGTAAAAACAAAAAAGCAAAGCTGGGTAACACCTTTCTTAGGGCCATTAAAATGTCACTGAAGAAGCAAGCTTTTGAATTGTTCAGAACTACTCATCAGGTTAGGCATTACAAAATTTGGGATGGTGGAGCTGTCCAAAACACAGCTCCAGAATTAAAACAGAGAGCTCTGTGACATGCAAAACACTAACAAGTGATTGTGCTTTCAGCTGCCATAGATTACAACCAACCTCACTGTCTATTACATTTTTAAAATGCAAAACAGTAAAATGTACAGGAAAAGCATCATGATGACATAAGCTGTGTTCAAGAAAGCATAGTTTATGCCATTATAAAGTTGCTAGCCCACAGGACTCTGTTGTTTTCACAGCAGCAGTAATTGAAGATAAGAGCTTCCCTAACCTTGTTCTTTTTTGGCTTTGTGAATGGTTATTACGTTTATCTTGTGTTTGTTTGAGCTTTGCCTAGGAATGCCTTAGACTGAACTCCTTTCATTTTATGGCCTTGTAGCCCTACTGTTTACACGGGATTTTTCTCTCCCTTCCCTGCCCCCCCCCAACTTGTGTTCACCCAACTCACTAACACACCTCTGGCAAAGTTGACCCATTCTACAAATCTTATACTGTAACAAATCTGTTAGCTTTGTAGGTGAGACAACATGCTTTTCTGGTTTTGCTGTAACAGGCATCAGATGTTTCCAGACAGTACTCTCCATTTTTTCTATGTTTGTGGGGAGGGCGGGAAGGAAGAGATAGAAAAGCATAGGAGTGTTAGAAGTAGAATATGACATTTCTTTTGCCCCTATCAAATTCTGTGAAAGTAGTAGGGTGATTGTGTAATGAAAGCCTTGTCCGAAAGCACCCTAGCATGGCTCCGCCTGGAATGGTACTTGGAAGCATTTTTCTAGTTAACTTTTGAAAGACACTGGAAACATGTAGGATAGATTCATTTACTGAATTAAAATTTCAATATTGTGGAAGTTGGAATATTGGAAATATTGTGAAAGCTGGTCTACCTAAATTCCACTATAAACAGAGGTATTAGTATGCATTTCTGTAGTAATGTATAAAATTTTCAGTGTTCTAGAAACAGCCAGTATACAATCAAAATATCTTGATTGTATGAGAGAGAATTAAGTGTGGCCAAATGTTTGGCTGTCTTGATTGGCATAAATTATGCCTATTTCTATGGTTTTCTTTCAACAATTTGATCAGGTAATCAGGGATTTAATTAAAAACGGCTGAATGTTCCTTGAGAAACACTGAAATAGAGAAACAGCCGAGGAGTAATAGTTGAATCTGGATGCAGATAACTCTTTGCCAAAGTGGGAGAAAACTAAGGATGTGGCTGTTCCCTTTAGGAATGTGTTGCAGGACTATCAGTTCTGTTGACCTCCTTTGAAGTCACCAAACGCTCTGCCTGTAAGCAATTAATTATTCTGTTGTTGTCGTCGTTGTCATTGTCGTCATCATCATCAAAGTTGTTAAGTATTGTATTGAAAATGCTACAATGAAACTAAATCATGCACTTACCGTCTTGCCATTTTAAAATTTGCAGGCTGGTCTTATGTTGTGGCCAAGAATGTGAATGAAATGTTGCAGTTCAAATATTTTGTTTGTCCTAATATTTAACACCGCATAGCACCTCCATATTCAGAGTGTTTTCACATATATCATTGTATAGTGAGCCTTACTAGACAAAAAGGGTGGCTACCTTGCAGCATTAAAATCTTGTGGGATTTCAGTTTCCATCAACCTGAGCCAGCATAGCCAGTAGTGAGGAATGACAGGAGTTCACCAACAGTTGGAAAACTACAGCTTGTCTGTCACAACTACCATGGGAAGGTTAGTTAAATATATACTTGTTCTGGGAAAGGAAGAGGGCAGTTAAGGCTGGGAGTGATTGGGCTCCCTGAGAACACCAAATGGCACAGACAAGATTCTGGAAGCAAGTCTCTTTAACAACTGTGCTTTAGCAGCTCACTGTACACAGGGGGACTTATTGGAAATAAGAGCCCAGATCAATCCTTCCACCAAGAAATACCTTTGCACTGTCCAAAAAATAAAATAAAATAAAATAACTATCCAGACTAATAACACAATATAATCCAAAAAATATTTTTATGCATTAAAAATATTGGATGGTCCTAACAAGGAATTATTTTACTCTCTCTGAGGATTTTTACAAGGGATAACTAAAAGAAGTCCTAAAGAGAGCTGGAAATGGGTAAAAGAAATGCTACATTGCAATAGTTTCTTAAATATTTATTCTCAATTTATATAAAGCTGTCAGTCACTATTTATATCATTACAAACACCTGGAGTTTGAACTTCTAGCAAAAATATACATTTCAATTTGAGGATTGCTACAATATCTCATTCACCCCCTTCCCCAAAAGAGAGAGTACATACTTCTCAAGCACTGAAAATACATGTCCAACAACTCCTGAGGGAAAGCAGGGTATCAGGTGAAGAGACCTTCAAAAGATACTGGGTGAAGAAGCAGGCCCAAGGCTTTTGAAAAGCTTTAAAACAAAACAAACCTTTTCAGTGATTTGCCCATCTCTGGCTCCTGCTACATAAATCCTCCAAACTGCTTTACTAAGACACATTCCACCAGCCTCACATCATTCCTGTGAGGTAGAGGTGGATCATTCCAATCTGGAAACAGAGGCACAGCAGAGTCAAGTACCAGCAGGTAATTCAGTGCAGAGCTGGAAGAAGAGTGCAAGGATTAAATAATTTGCTTTCTCTTCACTAGCAACAACATTCCAGCCAATTACACAATGTAACTATCATGTGTAGGTAGTGATTGGAACTATTCTGTCATCAATGACTACCAAAGATTCCATTAAGGACTACGGAGTGTCTAGGAAAGAACCTTTGTAAAGGATTTGCTGCCAAAGCCCTGGTGGTCCCTGAGAGGAATTGGTAGGACACTCAACATATTTGTCAATTTCCCTACCAACAATGATCTCAAGGGATTGCAAAGGTATTATATCAAGGAGAAACAGCTAAATTCTGAACACAGTAGGCTTTTATTTTGTATTTGGTGTAGGTAAGATCCAAAACACCACGGACAGGAGTGCTCACAAAATCTTTTGAGAATTTTGTTCACTTAATCAATGTAAAAGGAGTTGAGTTAGCTACTGCAACACTGTAGGGCAGTGGTATTCAACAAGTGGGTCAGGACTATGAGGTGGTTCACAGTAGGGGTTACAATGGCTGTTACTAACATTTTCTTTTATAGGGAGAATGGGCCCCATCTCTTTCCTGCTGGGCACAACATTCTGGGTGCACAGGCTCTTTAAACTAGGTTCTATGTTGCACCCTGGTTACACATGAGTCAGGGTAACCACCTCATAAGATGACTTTCACACGGCTAATTCCTGCTTGTGCAACTGTACAAATAAGGCTTGCTTTTCTTGTTGTTTGTCCAGACTACCAGACAGGTAACCTTGTATAAAAAGACTCACTCTTCTGCATCACTGTCTGGGACCACCAACCAGATTAGTTGCTAAAATATAAAGTATAGGGTTTGGACTGTAATAGGAATGAGCCAGCAGATATGCCAGACTCTTGAACTGCTTGAAAAATATCTGGTGGAAAATTAGGCAGGTTACAATCAAAGTCTGAGAAACAAAGGACCGACTCCTTGCTACACATCAAGCTCCCACAGACAGGTGGTTTACATGGATAGGACAGCTACTTCCACAGAAAAAGAGGGTCTCCTTTCATATTACACAGTTGTAGCTCTATAATTTCACTTTAATTGTTTTGGCAACATCCTACAGAATCCTGGGCTTTGTAGTTTATTGACACACTAGAGCTTTCTGGATGAGCACTGCAAACCTCAGGATTTCACAGGATTTTGTCATGGCTGTTAAAGGGGATCATAGTGCCACCATTTTGTAGTGTGAAAGAGCCCAGAGACTAGTGTAACTATTCCTCTTTTCCTCATAGTCAAGGAAAATCCTAATTAAAGTTATATGATGCAATAGGCAGCATGGGAACTTGCCCAATACCATGTCATGCCCCTTGTCTATCTAGACCAGCACTGCTTCATCTAACTGGCAGTAGATTGCTGAAGTCTCTGAGATAAGAACTCGATAGAGCCTGCTATAGTATGCTTTCAACCAAAGATTGAACCTGGATCCTTTCACGTGCAAAGCATTTGCTCTGTCACAGAATTATGCTCTCTTTTGAGAAACATTAGTTGTACTCTGAAAGAAGTAAAACATTAAAATGTACTTTCTTTTGGGATACTGAAAGCTGTTTCCCTAAATCTAGCCAGGAAGACAAAATGTTAAAATTGCTGATGGGGAGTCCAGAAAAATAGCTGATTTGAGCTGAAATGGTTGGGACAACTGGTAAATTCAAAGAAAGTTTCTATCACCTGATCATCTGTCACTGCACAGTAGTGAAAGTATGAAATTCCATTTGCTATATCATGATTCTTTTAACAATCATTCAAATCCCAACCCCTAGCATGCAATCCATTTGAAAATATACTGAAACAAATAAGCTTGGCTAAGACCGTGTAACCAAAAAAAAAAAAAGGTACTGAAACCTCAGTGCTAAGGTTCTGAGGCCATTCTCCATCCAGCATCATGGTGATCTAATCTGGTATCACTGATGCTGAGAATATATTGGAAGCCACAGAAGAAATCTGACAGGTCACACAGTGCATCAGCCATGGCTACCCAGAACAGCTTCCCATGGGCTGCACATTCCCATGACAAAATAACCTCCCTGCAGCTGGAGAGCTTCTGTGATAACTAGGTTGAAAGTGGGAAAAGGTATCTGGTGAGATCCCTGCGGACTGGAGCAAGACAGATGCAAGAGATTAAGAGGAGTATTGGAGCCTGCTCTGAGCCCCTGCAAAATCCAAAACAAATGATTGTGGATACCCAGAGAGGAAATGCTAAACTGCTCTATGCTTATGCAGTGGTTTCTGCTAACACTAATGACAAAGGTGGTGAAAACAGTGGACAAACACAGCACATATCATGCTGTATTTCTTTGTAGGAAAGGCACAGATACAATTCACATATCAGAAATACCCTTTCAGATGTCTCCAACAGTTCTGGAAGACCAGGTAAAGTTGGGGATGTGCAATCATTACTATTTTCTCTAACATCCTCAAATCATCCCCATCTCATAGATCTGAGTGCTGCCCTTTTAAGAATGGGATTAATATTATATTCTCCCAGAAAAATAGACCATCAAGTGCTTACAGCCAAACGTCCCCCTTCCCCCAAATTCCATGGAGTTTCATATCCCCTTTTGATCAAATGAAGAAAGCAAACGGACTTTTGGCAGCTACTATACCACTCAAGAGCAAAATGCTATGGTGACTCTTTCAGGCTCATCTCCATTATTTGGCAAGTACTGGAGTGCAGTGTTAAGGAACAGAAAAAAAAATAAGCCCTTCTTTTTTCAGTAAGGAAGCCCTATACATGTCTATAAAGAGCTTTGACAAACTGCACTGTAGACCAACACAAAGAGGAGAAAAAAGAAATGAACATTGAGAATAGGAGGTATGGCCTTTCATGCAGAAAACATATGTTTTTTGTGCACTGAGGGAAAAGGCCAATACCTTTCCCTTCAAAGAGTCTCTACAAGGACTGTTCGTACCCTTCATCAAATACTCTGAGGTTTCTTTGGGAAATTTAAATAGACATAAACACATATCCTCTTTGTAATGTCCTAGAATTTACAGCTGAGGGCCAAAGCTAGAGTCCAAAGCACAATAAAAAAAATATACAACAGATCTAAGGTGTAAGTGCTGTTCCTGTACCTGCCAGACAAGCTACTGTTTGCTTTAATTTTTTGAATACACTCTATGCGAATAAACAGAACAATCCAACCCATAGTCCAAAAGTATTTGTGAGGTGTGTGTAAACGCATCCTCAGCTGCTTTGTAACAGTGTAACAGCTGAAGTGTAAAAACAGATTCTTAGCTTATGATGTGCCTTAAAGTTTCACTTAGTGTATGTTAACGGAAGCCCTGACCTACCACTGTATGGTAGATGCCAAGTCTTTTGCTGTATATTCCTGTGCACAGTTACACAGCAATTATACAGAAAAGCAATTCCAGCAGAAGAGACAGAAGACACAGGCAATTTCTTTGCTAATGTACAAAGCATTTTGCTGTATTCCATGGCTTTAACCTATCTCATGACCGCAAGCTACTCAGTACATGTCTTTGTAGATTTCCTGCAAAAGAGGATGCAGAGAAGTCTCTGTCTCTGTCTTTTTGATCTTCTGCACCAGCTGGGCATGCTCAGTCACTAACTGGCGCAAATCAGCCATTTTCTGCAGCAGCTTAGGGAAGAGGTATTGAGTATCAGGGTGATTGGCCTGCAGGTGGAACTCAAGGGCTTGAAGGATATTGTCTTGTATCTCTTCTACCTGTTTGACATTCATCAAACCAGGACGGTCTAAAAGAAAATGAGAGAAAGACAAAATTATTTACTGAAGATTTGCCTTTTGGAGCACTTGTTTTTCTTCTGAGAATACCTTTTACTAAGAAACCTTGTCTGCTCCTCAGTGTTGCATTTTTGGGGCTTCAGGGAGCCTTCTTCATGAAGGGAGGTTAATCTGTATGAACACCCCATCTCCTGAACATATACACTTAACAGTTTGAAGCAACGCAGTGCAAAAGAAAAAGTTATATAATAAGAAATCTTGGTCTCTTGATGCTGCCAGATGTATATCCACCCAAGAAGCTGGAGAAGCTTTGTAAGATTTGAAGAGAAATGCTGATTTCATATGGAACACTCGAAGCACTTCTGGGTGCTTCACAATTGCATTTCAGCTTCCCTGACTTTTCATATTAACAGTGACCAGACATTTTCTATCTAAAACGCATTAATAGTTGCCACTCATTATATTCATTCTCTCAAAGGAATGCTTATTAGGAAATATTTCATCTTTTCCATTTTTCTGTTCTATTATAAAAGGTGTGATAGAGGCCCCTTATAATACAATTCCTTCTTCTGATGCATGACCATTTTCCATAATCAGTCTCTGGTGGTACTGTCAAGGTTGGCACCTCTGAAGAAATGGGTATATATTTTGGGATGCTCAGAGATGCACTGCTGTCCATGGAGGCTCATGTCACTACTATAAGAAGGGCTGCCTATTACCAGCTTTGACTGGGATGCCAACTGCATTCTTTTTGGTGAAGGGATAGTTTGGCTTCTGTGTCTCATACTGCTGACAACTTCACATCTGGACTACAGTCATCTATTCTTTGTGGGGCTTTCTTTGAGGCTGGTTTGGAACCTGACATTTATACAGAATAGAATGACCTTAACATTCAGGATATTGCATTCTGCATAAATATTTAACCCTGTTAATAATCAAGCCACATCACACTGATTCTGCATCTGCATCAGCTAGAATGGCTGGCTACTCATTTCTGGGCCCAATTCAAAGTGCTGTTATTGATCTTTGAAACCTTCAACAGCCTGAGAAAAAGTTACACACAAGCCCATCCAGGCTCACATGAACCTGCCAGAACATTCAACTCTGTTCTCAGTCCCCATCAGGAAGCAAGGTTAGCTGGCAAGCAAGAATGACAATCTTTTACAAGTAGCTCCAATTTACAAACTCCGTGTCTTAGAAGATATGAACAGATCCTTTCCTGCTGTTTTTGACACTTGTTTTCTTAACTTCTGGCTCACTGACATAGAATTAAATGGTGTGATCTATGTTGCTTTTCATCATTTTGAATATTTCTGTGATGTTTTAAACTGATTTTACAACAGACTGTCTTAAATGGCGGGGGGGGGGGTAATTAGCAAGGTGCTTGAAGATGTATATGTGATTTCAGCTAAAACTGTAGGCCATTAGGGCTCAGCCAGATCATAGTCATGGATAGCTTCAGAATCTTAGCTGCAGAAAAACTGAATGCAGTTATTTGAAACATGTTCTGCTTTCAGCTCTGTCTGAGAATGCAGACAGATGACAGATGACATTCCAAGAAATGAGACCACTGATTTGATGTCACTACCTGTTAAAAATCTGCTCTTTGTCCTACTGTAGTCTCCATTAAAACTAGTTCTGCAGGTTTGGGGCATCAAGTGCATGCAAAATACTCAATCTTCTTCTCAAGAAGGTGATAAACACAGTTAACAGTTGTGTGACTAGTGCTGGATAACACCCATGTTTTTCTCTCCTAACAATAAAAAGGGGGGCAGGAAGGCCTTTGCAGTGGAGCCTGGTGGGCAAGAGGAGTAAACTTACTGTAGAACATGATAGGTACAAAAGCAAAGAGGACTGTAAGGAAATACACAAGTACCAGAGACATTTGGAAATGGCCACCATGTATAGGTATTTCTGAGCTAATGCCTGAAGCCTTTGAGCCAAGATGGTTGTAAAAGAGAATATAAATAAGAACATTAGAAAAATCCTTGCTAGACCAGCCCAGAGGTCAATCTAGACTTGTATTCTGTTCCTATAGTGATTAATAAAATTCTCATGAAAAGCACAGGCAGGATGGGGAAAGGAGATGGTGCGTAGTTTCCTTCAGACCAGCTGATTCTATCTGGAAAGTTGCTGGCCATTACTGCATTCTCATTACTTCAACAAACATGGGGTTGGGACAGTGTTTTTGGGAACACGCTATTAAGTTTGACCATGTGAAAGAAAAAAATCTGGAGAGACAGGCGGAAACTCGTATGCCTAAAGATTGGGAGCCTTTGGACGTCCAGACACTTTATATCAATTCCCTGAAGGGCCAACAAGAATGGAAAAGGGAAGTGACTGCAGAAGCTATACACCAAAGCATCTGGAGAACAAAAAGTTCCATATCCTTGCTACCAAATAACTTCTCTCAAACATACAGAGATCTGAAAAGGACCAATAAGTACAGAAGAATAAGATCCAAGCAGTTAATGGGTTGTGTGATATAAGGAGAGCAGTGGGCAGCAGACAGACTGAGAGAGCAGCAGCAGAAGAGAACAGAGGATTTACATAGAGAATTAAAAATGATGCTATTACAGGTAAGCTGAAGGTGAAGAAAGGAATAAGGATGTAGCATTAAGTGGAGAACTTAGATGGATGTGGTTGTCTGGACATCTGAGGAAAGGGAGAGTAATCCAAATCATCCTTGAGAAGGTGGGCAGAGGGATATGTTTTAGCGTTGAGCTGGTGTTCTGGAGGGGAGGGGGAGAATATATAGTTCCATCCTATGTCTGTTTACTTTAGAGTTAGTTCTACTATGCTCAACAGGATTTATTTCCAGATATGTGGACATGAGATTGCAGATACAAAATCATCTGATCATTAAACATACCTCTGGTTAGCTTCTTCCTCATGTCTGCATTGCTTACTTAACAACCCACTGCTTACTTAACAACCCGTCCTATGTTACCATGGTCCTGTTCCCATCAGTAAGCTTTTAGAATACCTACAATGTTGTTCGCAACTAACTTTCCCTCCCACCAGTTCCCTCACTCCTCAGTCTCACCTCCACACAAGATGATGGCAGCTACAAACAGAGATAAGTCACTGTCATCCAGCTCTAGCGCATTGAACTTCACAGCAAACTCAAATTTGGGCTCCATGATTTCACTGAAGGGCTTGCGCAAGCTGCGCAGAAATTCACGAGTCACAAAGCCATTCCCATTGGCTACTAAGAGTCCATCCTTGTTCATAATTGAGGCAAGCATGGCAAAGATGGCTTCATGCACCCCATATTTCAGCAGAGTCACTTGATCATTAAGATAAAGGCTGATGAAGCCAGGGATGCTCTTGGCAAATTCTGTAAGTTCCCGCACTGTCTCTACTGATGTACACTGGCAGCGATAAAAAACATGAACACCAATCTCCTTGTAGGGTGGTAGTCCATTTATTAGCTGTTTCCACACCAGTCCCTTTTCTGCTTGCCACAGAGTATCGATGTCATGTATCACAAAAGGCTACAATGAATGAATATACAGAGTTAGGATCCTGTAGTGAAAAATCAAGCCACAAGCAATGCATAACTATGAAAATTGCAGCAACAACAGTTCTAGGAATTCAAGAGAGACCTCCACCATTTTAGAAGCAACACAAGACTACTCTTCACCATTTAATCATATAGTTGTTTTCTGTTAAAGCCACCTAACCACCCAAAAAGTACAGTTAAGCCCAAACACACACTATTGATATCATTTGTGGAATAATGATGTTTTCATACAGAGGGATTTACTATGTTAAATCTGCTAACATTCACATTTGATCATGCAAAGGGATCTTGTAGCACCTTTGAGACTGAAAGAAAGAAGTAGGCAGCATAAGCTTTTATAGACCTAAGCCTACTTCATCAGATACATGAAGTGAAGTGCCTAGGAACAGACCTGTATAGCTATGAATGAGCTGGTGGCATGTGTGAACAGCAATACAAATGCAATACTTGTGAATATGGTCATGAGATAAGTTCAGTTTTACCAGTGGTCATTGGGGGACAAAGGCAAAAGGAAAGATGTTGCCTAAAGCCAAGGTGGGTAGATAACCATATGAATGGTGGAGGGAGTTATTGGAATGTAGTATGATGCTGGCTGGGAACCACAAATAATTCCCAATTGGAATTCCCATTCCAATAACTCCCTCCACCATTCAAGTAAACCTTTTAGTCTCAAAAGTGCTACAAAATCCCTTGTGAACTGCATATTTGATCATGCAGTTCACATGAGCGTTCTACCAATCTGCACACAGATTTCTGTTTTTTCTAAATGAATCAGAAAATGTGGCACATTCCAAGTTACTTATATTTGCACCGAACTGTCATGTTACTTGATACTTCTTTGAACCTTTCCCACATTAGGACTATAGTCACTGGGGAAAGTGTCCACCTTGACTCAGCCCCTATGAAACTTACTACTGAAGTACAAGACTGTTGGGCCAACTGGTACTGCTTAAGGTACCTGTTACATTTTAGCCTTAAGCAAATAAAACAGTATCACCAAAAGCCAGCATGGTATAGTGGTTCGAGCATTGTCCTATATTCCTGGAGACCAGAGTTCAATTCCCCATTCAGCCATGGAAACCCACTGGGTGACTTTGCATGTCATACACTTTCACCCCCAGAAAACCCTGTGACAAGTTTGCTTTAGAGATGCCATAAGTCAGAAATGAAGGCACACAACAACAACAAATGTATCACTAATTGCAAAGATGAAAGTCAGAACTACAGTGTCAGTGGGGGCAATGCCACTGCATATCCTGATGTTTAGAGGATTCAGAGGACTAATAATAGAAAAAACAGTTCATTTCTATCAAATAAATTCAGGCTGTTTGGCATTACAAAAGATAGACAGTGCTGAGTACTTGCCAATCATCAAAATGGTGGAACACTTTATTCATTCATTTATTCACTTCTAAATCCAGAAATACCACAAAAGATGTGAAAACCTGGGGGAAACAAGATACTTCCCCTAGCCCCTGCTCAACCCCTCAGGCTCAAAATTGAAAAACAGGAAAGTCTAGGAGAAAAAGCAAACAACCTTTTATGCAACACTTTTTTATTTTCAGAATAAGGTGTGACATGCTCTTTAAAGTAATGCCTTAGAATAATATTACTACATAGCCAATTCACACTGTCGCCAATAACTTTGATCCAAAATTCCAAAGCAATAATGTTAGAAATTATTACATTGCTACTGTATTTAACTCAATTACTAATTAGGCACTCTGGGACTGTTTGAAAAGTACATTTAAACTTTCCAGAATACAGAGCACCATTAGATACATGGTGCTGAAGTGGAATTTGGAAAACTGCCAAGCTACCAGGGGCAAGGCATAGCACAGACTGCTTTTACTTCTCATGTTCTTCAGATTACTCTATCTTCCACATCATGACAACACGGAGAAACTAATAGGGAATCTTGTTCAGCTCACATAAACCTTCAGTTTCTGGAATCTCCCCTAAATCACCTACAACAGACCACAGAATCAACCGCTGAATGGTAAGTCAATAAGTATGTAAATGCTATTGATTAAATGGGTTTACCTTAGTGGGTGCTAGCAATTCAACTGAGATCTATGAAGCTGGTAGGAGAAGTTGGCAATAAGAAGCTATGAATTTCTCACAAACCACTTCTAAGTATAGAAATAAATTTGGGTTGTGCAGTAATTTTCAAGTATATTTCACTGCTTCAGATGGAGAAAGATAGAAATTTAATAGATAAGAAAAGCTAATTTTAGCAGCCTCTACACAACCTGGAATCTCGTCAACTACAAATGACTTACTTCGCTTCATTTTTAGGCCTCTTGGTCTGAGATACTCACCGGGGTGCTGCTAGCTTTCCCTGTCAGGATGCCTCGTGCTTTCTTTTTGGTCATGTTGAAATTCTTCAGGTAGGCATTGTAAATGTGCTTGGAAAAGACTTTCAGGTCAGCCAGCTGCTGGTTCTGGCAGTTGATCTCTGTAGCTGTCAGTCCTGCCACTAGCTTCCTTTTTTCAGCTTCTGGCATACGCCCGAAACGAATGGCTAAAGAAGCACAACAAAACAGAGACAAAGTTAAAGTCCATTGACTAGAAAGATTAGAAATGGAATTTTTGCAACTGTATCACCCTATCTTTCCAATTATATATTTGGTGAAGAGTTTTCATGAGATACAATTACAGATGGAAGAAGGAAAACAGGAATTAAAGAAGAACATTACATTTACAGAAAGCCCCTGCCTTTTGATGCCCACTTATCTGATGACTTGCTCGTTTGACACTTCCAAATTAAGAACAACTTCCTTTAATTTGATGGGCTTTCACTCCTTCATCAGTTCTTCTTGCCTATGGAGGCTTGCTTGGGACTATGCACTCTGCCTGCAAAGTGAGCTAAGAAAGGAAAAAAGATGCCAAACCAGCTGAGAGAATCCGCAAGCAGCGCACATGGAGTCGTCTCAGGTGAGCTTCTGTAAGTCCTTCATGCTTCTTACAGTACAATACATGGGTTTCACTTTTCAACCAATTCCATTTTCTGACAGTGCTCTGGTCCCTAACCCGTCAGGTAACTGGGGAAACCTGTATATCCTGTCTTTCCTCCAAGCAGCAAAACTAGAGCTTTGAGACTTAGTTTCTGGGATTACAACTCCCAAAATCCCCCAGGCATCATGGCCGAAAAGGCAACTTTTTTGAGCTGCGAAGAAAATGAAATATACACAGTCCACTTCCACTTTATGATCAAAACCATACTGCGATATCTCAGACAGGTCAATTCAGTCGCTGAATGGGGATTTAAGCTATCCTTAGCCTTAATCTGACACTACCTCATACTGGCTCCCAAACTAACTATTAAACTGACAGTGGACTCAAAATAATCTTCAGATATGGCAAGGAAAAGTAACCCATAGAGAGTTTATTTTAATGTATAGTGGGCTCTCCACTTTCCTTTTCGTTAACTTGATTATTTATGAGTTTGTAGCTCCTCCATCTTGCAGGATGTGCAGTTAGAGAAGGCAGAAGAGCTGCTATTGGATGAAGAGACAGGAGAAAAAATGGGAAATGGATTGCAGAGTGTGAAGTAAGAGAAGGCAGAAGAAGTTCTACTGGAGGACAGGAGATGGGAGGAGCAGGGGGAGGAGGAGAAGGGGAGTCGAGGAGCTGGATTGGCCATAGCAGTAGCTGGTATCTGCTTAGATTTAGAAGGCAATTTTTCCACTTTTGCAAGGGTTCTGCTCCCCTAACTCTTGCAAAAGTGGAGAACCAACTGTATCTTAAAGACCTATCAATATATACCAAGTATTTTGAAAAGCTGAGAAGAAAAGGAAACCAAAAAGCTGCCCACAAATATTGTAGAATAAATGAATTTATTGTGCAATACTATGCACGTTTATTGAGATTAAATCCCCCTATGTCCCCTGTGTTGTAGTGGTTTGAGCACTAGACTATGGCCCTGGAGGCTGGGGTTCAATTCCCCTCTCAGCCATGGAAACCTATTGGGTGACCTTGGGCACATCACACACTCTCAGCCCCTAGAAAATCCCATGATAGGTTTCTGACCATAAGTCAGAAATGACTTGAAGGCACACAACAATAACAATGTACTTATGACTGCAGTCTGAAGGTCAAGTTTACCATATGCTTAGCAGACATTTCAAAACATACATTCACAACAATCCCCTCTCTTTTATGAAAAGCACTTTCAAGGCTCCAAATCCAGATTGGGACTGGAATGTACAGAAAGGGTTTACCACCTTGCTTCTTATGCCATTCTCATCAAAAATCCCACTATGTTGTCATTTGATCCCATAAAACTCTACAGGAAATATACCTGGGAGCGGTTAAAGCTCTACAGAGTCCTTCCAAGAGCAAGTTTACTTATCTTTTAGAAAAACATGCACACTGCAGGCTTACTGAGATCCCTATTGCATATTTATTCTCTGCTGTGATGGTTTTTAGCACTGACTTTTACAGGTGAAAACTGTTTTATAATGATAACAGCAATTTTACTGGCTTTTATTAGCCAATAAACTTTTAAATAGAAAGTTGCATAAAAATTCTTAAAATAAAATAACAACTCTTTGCTTTAGAGAAAGTCCTTTACAGCCCACCAACCCACACATCCCCAAAAGTTTCTAATCACTGCCAAATATTTTACTTGGAATAAACACATTGTTCTCTTTGTCCCCTTCCATTTACCCATCATCCAGAGACAAAGAGGCCTCACCATTGTGCGACATGCCTAGGGACAGGCATTTCTGAAAGCGGCAGTACTGGCACTTGTTTCGGTTCTTTTTCTGAATCTTGCAGTTCCGCTCACATTTCTCATACTCCAACTTCATACGTATTGTTCGACGGAAGAAGCCCTGACGGTGAGGGAACAGAACAGTAAGTCAGATGTTGGACAGAAACTGGGAGAGAAGTTAATTCTGAGAACAGCACTTCATTTACAATTTCTAGGATAACTGCCAGGTTGAACCTTGGGACACAAAAACATTTTAAAGAACAAAAATTGGGGCTTCAAAACAAAAGACCACAGACAGAGATCTGTCACATGGGATAAATGTACACACAAAGAAGGATACAGGAACGCAGGGAATCAAATGTTTTCACCTTATTTATATATGAAACAAGACAAGAGAGACGGACAATATTGCAAGTGGCCAGCAGGGGGATAGGAATAAACAAACGCCAGCCTCTAAACATCCTTGCTGTCTCTCTGCCCCCATGTTTGTTTTTTGGCCTTGAAGAATTTTGGCACCAGAGACAGAGAGCAGCTCCACTCTGTCAGCATTTGTGAACGGGGGATGGAATGTTATGATTGCTACAGCCAGCCAAACCATCTGGAGCAGAATATAGTCACAGGTGCCCTGTGGCATATGTCAGCCAAAGATAACTAATCTCTACATTCTCAGAGAGACCCAGGATGCACTGGAGAACACGGACAGTAAAGAAGGATACTAAAGATGCACAGCTATACAAATCCTCTATGTATACTTACCGACAAATTCCAGAGGGGTAGACATGTCAACCTGAATACTTTAAGTCTCTTAGTATTTTCTTATTTCAAGGAGATATCATTACTTTATCTCCTCTGAATATAGCACCTTGTTTATTCCATTCATTTGCAGTGTGGGACTTGTATTTACTCACTGAAGACCAATGGTCTGTTTCTTCTAATCTTCAGCTTGCACACAGTCTGTATGTTGCATTTTGTCCATACCTTGCACCCTTCACATGCATGCACTCCGTAGTGGAATCCTGATGCCTTGTCACCACAGACCCTGCATTCTACATTCAGACTTCCCGAGGTTGCCTCATCACAGCCCATCTGAAGTTGGTCCGATAGAGAAGGAGAAGAACTCTGTGACAGATCTAACAGGGAAGTCAAATATAAAGCCGTTACACTGCTATTCTTCAAGGCTAGGCAGACAGACACATAGCAATGCTACAGCAGAACCTCCTCACATGTCTTTCACACTCCCCAGACATAGCCAAGCAGCTTGAATCCACAAACTGCTGGGTTTTGAAAGAAACATCATGACTCTGGAGACCAGCGTTCAAATCCCTCCTCAGCTATGGATACCCACTGGGTGACCTTGGGCAAGTTACACTCTCTCAGCCTCAGAGGAAGACAAAGATAAAGCCCCTCTGAAAAAATCTTGTCAAGAAACCCCTGTGATAGGTTTGCTGTAGGGTCACCTTAAGTTGGTAACAACTTGAAGACACACAACAACAAAACAGGCTTTGCCATGCATCTTGGAATACCTGAGTAGAACAACAATAGAATGGGCTATCTAATCTATTGTTTCTAGCATGTATAGCATTTCCCAGTTTTGTTCATGCTCAGAACAGAAAATGAAAACAAAAAGATGAATTAATTTTACCCTCCCAGTTCAGAAAATCTGGCCAAGTTATTGCATTAGAGTTCCCGAACAACACAAAAACTTTTGGCAGTGAAACACTCCTTAGTATCTGGTTGTGAAGAGGACTTCTCCTCAGAAAGGAATTTCTTGCCATTGCAACCAAGGCAATGTTTCTTCTCAGTACAGTGGGTCCTCAGTATCTGCTATGGTTTGGTTCCAGGACCCCCAGTGGATACAGAAATTCATGGATGTTTAAGTTCCATTATGTACAATGGTGTAGTAACATGACATCCCTAATATAACATGGCAAAATCAAAGTTTGTTTTGAGAATTTAAAAAAAAAAATTCTCAAACTGTGGTTTGTTGAATCCATGGACACCAAATCCACAGATATGAAGGGCCGACTGTAAAGGCACTAGAATTGCTCTGGGTGCCTTTCTCTTTCCTTTTCATCCCATGACCAGGCTGAATCACATTCTTCTTCTTGAACAGAACCATGAGCAATTTTGTAGCCTTGGCTGTCAAGGAATAGTTTATTAAAAAATTTCAACACAAGCACCTCTCCATCTTAGCTCACTCGCAAAACCTAAGGCCATAAGCCTGAAAATGACCAATATCTGATGTTATAGGGGAAGATTTTCCCCCTGTCTAGTCCACAAATCTAAACAAAGTTGTGAAAGAGAGATTTAAAACTTTGTTAGAAAGTTAATTTGCTTAATAGGTTGCTTATTTACTTATTTATATCCTGCCTTTCTCCCAGTATGAGAGAATTGCATTTGCACTTCAATCTTCTTTTGTTGAAAGTCCAATAAAAATTAGAGGTATGCTCATAGGATGGGAATACTAATAATAGCAACACAGTAGCACTACTTGTCTCAGAGAATCTGCAGACAACTTGAGAACTGCAGCTGCAGTTGATATAGTTCTATGAGTTGAATCCAGTACCTCTTGCCTTTAAAATGTAAATGAGAGATGCAAATACCAGCACTGTGAATTATCAGATTTGACTGTACCCAACTTTACAGATATCTCGAGACATTGTGGAAAATATGTTTTCTTAACATGACACAAAATGAATTGATTGATTTATTTACAATTTCATTCATTACTTTAAAAAGGGGGGCAATTAGATAATAAGAGCTACAAAACAAATTCAAGGATAAGTGAGGTGTAGGTTTTTTATAACAAGTTACCAACAGATCAGATATGTGCTCTACTAGCTTATGTTGTACATCACTGTACTAAGAGATAAAATTATTTGTTTAAACTCACCATACTATATTTATTTTCAGAGCAGGCATCACCCAAACAATACTATGGCTGTATACTATCTGGAGGCATGATGCAAACCTGTAGGCTGACCCCATATCAATTTATTCTACTTTCAACAGCTACATTATGTACTGTAAAAATATATTACATTGATAATAATAGTAACAGCTGAATGGTATGGCTATTCTTATGCTACAGTTTTTACAAAACTCGTTAGTCTTTGCTTCCTCTATAACCAAATAACGTAGAGTATTACAGCTGGCCCTCCACATTTGCGGTTTCACTTTTGCAGACTTGATTATTCATGGATTATTTGCTGCTACCTCCAATGCTGCTCTATGCCATTTTTAATATGGACTGCAAGCCTTGCAAGACTGAGGCCATTTCCACACTGCACTGTTATAGTGCTATTATTCCACATTCAACAGCCTTTGGAGTGCTGGGGTTTCCAGTTTAGGGAGAGGCCAAGTTTTGAGTCTTTAAGATATCAACTAGAAGAAAGAAGAATTTACAACTGAAGAAACAGAGAAGTAACAATCAGGAATGGGGGGGGGGTGTTCTGAAAGTCCGAGCCAGAGATAAGTAGGACAGAAATAACATCATAACTGGCAACAAGGACAAAACTGAAGGAAGATGAGGTGCCTAGATAACAAACGTGAGTGTGGGGAATCAGTATAAAGGATAGATTGTATTCTGACAGATTTTCCACTTTCAAAAAGCAAGAATAATGTCATCCTACTGAGGACAAATTACATGAAAAAAATCTATTCTACATATAAACCTTCTTAAAATGAGCATGATGTGTTGCTCTATCTCTCAAACCTTACCTGTGTAGCTGATAGAAGGTGCTGAATTATCTGGTCCTTCATTTGGGTCTGAGGCTCCACCTACAGCTGTCACAGCCTCTTCCTCTTCCTCCTCCTCTTCCCTGACCTCAGGTACTTCCTCCTTTGGCTGCTCCATAGCTGATCACCACCCTTCACTGCCAAGGCTGCAGCCCCTGTCATAGCTCTGGCATCATCCACGTCTGTCTGGGAAAGGGCCTCTGTCAAGCTGTTCTGCTAATCTTCAGAGAAAAGAATTAAAAATGTTGAAAGGCATGCATCATCGACAACAACATCAAAAACTCTGCATTACAGAGTTTTCCCTAGCACTTCAGGACCACTTAACTCCATGTGCGTATTGGGATTTATATAATCTGTGCAGCAGCAACTCCCAACTGCACTCAATGAAAATTCATCATACATATTCTAATTAAACCATATGTATTTTCACAGATTTTGAAAATAATGGCAAGGAAGGTTATAAAGTTCAAGAAAGGAGGAGATGTATGAGCCATTCCCAGTAGTATATGAAGAAAAACAGGAAGCTATGGAAGAGGAGGATGTCCTGCTCTCTAATCTTTCACCTTTGAATCCATGGAAGATCCCTTTAACCTCTATCTCAAACTTTGAACTTCTTATTTGCAAAAACAATCCTTCTCATAAATAGAAGGGAAGCCCCTAAGAGGGAAAAAGATTATCATACGCTATAAATTTGGGTCTTTTTTGTTAACTGACTCCAGAAAACAGTGAGCATCTTTGCACCTTCGTCCTTTTCCCACTTTTATGAGTAGCTTACACAGTGATTGCTGTACCCATATGAACAATTCCTTATTTTCTTTGGGACAGACTGCAGAACATAGCTGCCAGCCATATCCTGAGCTCATTCATTCATTACATTTGTCCATGTAAAAGTTTTCCCAGGAATAGCTCACTTATATGTACATAACATATACTGTGTGATCAGGGCTTAAAAATCTCTCTCTATCTCATTTTAAAAAAACGTGTTTACAGTATTTTATACAATGAAACTGCTCAGGCAGCAATTTCAAGCAGAAAACTGGTGTGTGTACAGGTCCACGTTTATTAACTCACTCCCTTCTGTTCATTTTTATGCTAAAATTCTTCCCTGTTCTACTCCTATCAAGCTGCCAGAACATAATATACAGTGGCAAAGCAGCCTGAAGGTAGTAGCAGAAGAAACTCCTCTCCCCTTTGAGCCTTCTCCCAATTCACATTGCTGTGTTATATAATTATTTACAAGCTGAACAAACAACAAAAGAAAAAACACCTCCGTGCAATTCACTGAATGTGCAGTTCCACTCCATTTGATTCATCAAATAGTCTCTTACTTCTTTATACAGGCGAAATGTTAGGATTTCTTTCCTTGGGTTGTAGACTTAAAACCACTATCCTGCCATATAGCAGTTCAAACTGGAAGAGTCATGCAGACATAGAATTGCTTTCTATGCTGATTGAGACAATGTAAGTGATATGATAATAGCTGCTATAATCTGGCTTTAGGTGAAGAACGTAGAAGACTGGGATGGGGAACAGCATTCCATCAAGCTAAAGTATTTATGCAATCTATAGCATTTTATATTTGTAAATCCACCTGCATTCCTTGGCCTCAGTAAAAACCACCTATAATCTTTGCTGTGTACGGCCTTTCTTCAAAAAGAAAGTGTATACATATTCTTCCCCCCAAGCACACTGCTCATACCAATGTGGACTCAGTGCAATATTCTATACCCATCACTTCATTAAATGGAAGAGGTACTAGGTTTGCTAGGAGGTGGATGCAGAAAGGTAGGATTTACAATGGGCATGTAGCTGTATTTACATTTGACACTTATTTTTAAATGGATTTGTAAAGCATGAATAGAACGAACAAAACCAAAAGCAGTGGAAAAAAGGGAAAGGGATGTACACAGGATATGAATAGGAGGTGAATATATATGTATGGATATAAGCTAACCACATTTCCAAAAATGCTTCTTCTTGATATTAACATCTATAAAATAAACATTTAAGCATAGTAGAAACAGCAATATCTTCTGACCATTGAATGATAAATGGTAAATGTTCATCTTTCCAACCTTAGAGTATAAATCTTTTTGTGACAATAAAAGCATGCAGGATCCAACAATATTGAGCTTCAGTTAAATTTCAAGTCACAAGAATATAACTTAATAGAACATATGCTTCCTAAAATGTCAAAGAGTCTTCTAATGCAAAATTAATACATTTTAACACATTCAGCCAAAAAAGAGTTACTAAACATGCCCCCAACATGTGCTGCAAGAAAGCTTTCTCTGCATTACATCACCAACATTTAGCTGAAGCAGACAATTTTTTTCTAAGATATAATGGTGACCAATACATGCCTCGTTTGATGTTTTTAAAAATTGGATGACATGTGCACTCCAGGTCTAGATTCAGGAACGCACAGCCTTCAAAGAACTAAACTGAACAAGCATATGCACAAAGAAGGCAACTGTAGTGGGGGAATAGGGATAGTCCTGCTAGTTTTAAACATTTAGTTGTCCTTACAGAGCTAGAGAGGCAATACTGCAAGCAGGCAGCACCTAGACTTCTCCAAATTTCTTAACATACAACATACAAAATTTCTCAAGAGTTCACAGAACATATGAGTTGGCCACAAGGAAAGATTCATTCATTCATAAATGGCTCATATTAGAGGCAATGCAATCCACAATACTATCACAATATATGGGCAAACTGGGAACAATATGGAGCAAGCAGCCGGCATTTCATTTTCTTTGTGATAAAATATTTCATAATGCTAGGGAAAACACAACATATCCCTAAAACAGAACCACTTCCTTGAGGGAAGGGGGCTGGTCTTAAGAAACAACTTAATAAACACTTGTGCTTACTGTACAGAAAAATGATGGTCTAGAAAGGCCTTAATATCCAAACAATTGGAAATGTATTTAAAACTTTATCTGGATTAAGAGTATAATTCCTGCCAGTTAAGTCCAATGACTAAAGAATGTAGAATCATCACTTGTACTTATAGGCAGGAGGTTATCTGAGTTCAGGGAAGCAGATACAACTATACTCTGATCCTGTTTTCGATACACCACTTTGCTTCCAAAGCTGCCTGAAATCAAAGTGCATACAATACCTTTTAAATAAAACCCTGCATGTTTGCACAGTTGAGGAAACTAGATGAAAAGGAATCTGTAAGAGGACAGGCATCAATAAAATTACAAAACTGAATACTCAAGTTATTGGGTCAAATGCCACCCGTACAAACTAATAAGAGTTAATGAACCAGCACCAAATATTTCACCATTAAAATATATACTTTATCTGATACAAGATGAAGGCTAACTATTAAACTTGCATCCTATAATGAGCTGGCAGGAAGGAGTTAGCACAACTAATGACTTGCTAGGACAACCACCTCTCCAGGCTCAGCTGAGATCATGCCTCTTTTCATCGTCCTCTGAGATGATCAGAATTTTTTTTAAAGAGTTCTGTGTTTGATTTTATTCAACATGTTGTAACCAGACTTTCTTTCTGCTGCCAAAAATAATTTGTTCTGAGTGGTTTTTTGCTATCCTATGCAGATAGGCTTTATCTCACAAGGACTAATAGGAAACAGATCAGGTGTGCCCTCTCGTAATTATCTTAATTCTTCCAACAGGAGGATTTGTAAAATCTTATCCTTGCCTACCACACTCTTCAATCTCTGTGCAAGCACAAAGTGTCAATTATTATTGCATTTTTAAAAAGCAAACAGAAGCAAAAGCAAATAGGGAGGCAATGTTTTGCAGTGATTTGAGCACTGGACTATGACTCTGGAGACCTGAGTTCAAACTCCTACTTAGCCATGGAAATCCATTAGACGACCTGGGGCAAGTCACTCTCTCTCTCAGCCTCAGAGGGAGGTGAAGGCTAACTCCCTCTGAACAAATCCTGCCAAGAAAATCCTGTGATAGGTTCACCTTAATGTTGCCATAAGCTGGAAATGACTTGAAGGTACACAACAACAATGAATAGAATATATACTAGGGGAAAACAGCACAATGTGCTTGTAAAATTGAAATGGAGCACACACATATGTTATTTTATGTCTTAGGATATACTCTTCATGTAATTTTTATTACAGTATTTGTCACTCTGTATTTTACACAGGGACTGGGAGGTGGCAATACTGAAGAACCATGCATCTTCAGGCACAATTTAAAAGATATGGCCTATTTCATATTTCATTTTGCAGTCACTGCCATTTATAAGCCAATAAGTTTATAAATACTGTCAAAATGCAAGTGGTTATGTATTGGACAGACAGGGGCAAAAATTAATTAATTTCCCTACTACAGTTGGCCCTCTGTATTCTGCATCCACGGATTTAAACAACCATGGCTCAAAAATATTAAAAAAAAATCCAAAAAGCAATCACAAATTTTGGCATCTACAGCGTTTCCTGGAACCAATCCCCAGCAGATACTGAGGACCCACTGGATAAAATTTACCTTCTTTCTAGCCTGTCCTTGCTAGGTGTAAATTTCCTCCAACAAAAATCATGTTATCCTTTCCTCTTGTATTTCAAAAGTCTCTGAACAGATTCATTCTATTAAAGACATTCACAGCAGTGCTGTAGCTTCCAAAGAGCTTAAACAGCAAACATTCACCAGCTCATTGTTATGGTGGTTCATAATAAATTATTTGGAGGCACTCAGCCCATGCCTTAGTAGAAAGGTACCTGAACTACAAAGGGATATATTGTGCAACAGGCAATCTTAGGTCTTCTTCCTAGAGACAGACCAGCAAAGAAACTAAGAATCAAATAAATTACAGGAACCGAATTTGTCTTACGACAGACAATGGAGATACCAAACATACCACAATATTATAGGAAAAATATTTATACAGACAGAGGGGAATATGATTATTTTCATACTCTGATGGACCTGCTTGTGTTTGCAGAAATGAGAAGGGGGCAATCTCTCCCTACAGCTTCTATATACATCCTCAAAAATAGCTCTGGAAGGTTGGGGCATTTGGGGAGGCACTGGGGTGGGCTGTTTTTGCTGCTGCATATCTTCAAGTGATTTCCAACTTACAATGAACCTAAGGTGAACCAACCATGGAGTTTTCTTGGCAAGATTTGTTTAGAGGGTGTTTGCCTCTCCCTTCCTCCATGACTTCAAAGAGAAGAAAAAGAAAAGGATGTAATGCTAGAATCTTTGAATTCTCAACATTTTCTACATAAATTTCACTTTTTAGAGAACAGCTAAACTGACAAGCAATTCATTAGGTAAGATTTCACAACACTACATGCAGGCACCAACATAACCAAAAATATTGTTATGAAGTGAAGCCCAGTAAATTATTTCAATGGAACTATTAAATGGGCTAGGTTAAGAAAACCTCATGAAAATTGCAGGGTCACCCTAAGTTGAAAAGTGACTTGAAGGCACATATTAGACAAACATATTGTCTCCTTCTTCTGTTCCTGCTATTAGGAAAAAAAACTGCTAAAAAAAGAAAGAAATGGATTTTGAAAAACGCAAAGAATTTGTTGTTTAGGGCTCCATCTTAGGATGCCAAGCAACATATTGTATACTCTATGACATAGTTTCTCAACCATAATTCACTGGAACACTAGGGTTTTATGAGAACTTGCCAGGTATCTCTTGAGAAATTGTGTGTTTTTTGAGCTGTAGATATAATAAGTTTTATAGAGGGTTCCCTGAGACCTGAAAATTACTTCAAATGTTCCCCCAGGATAAAAACATTGAGAAAGGCTACTCTACAGAAAATAGAGGAACCAGGAGAGGAACCTCACTATGAGAAAACTCTTTCATGCTTTTGTATTTATAATTTGTGCATCAACTCATGATTAAAAAAAAAATACTTATCAGCAACAGCTTTCTCACTTTGTAGCATGAAGCATGTAAACACAGGAACTCTGTAGCTGTTCTGCTCCTTGTATGTGTCACACTTACTGTGATGCATAGCCAAGCAGGCATATTTAATACCAATATTCCTTTCTTTTCTGAACCATCTGAATTTAAAATACAAATGTTTTGGTATCAGGGCCTAGCCCAGGCAAAATGTGCCCAAATTGTTACTTAACAGAAACTATGTGCTTCCCACAAAAGTATGTCAGATGTGTGCATGCGTGTATGCTTGTGCACGCACACCTTCAAGCTACCTGTCAGCTTATGGTAACTTCATGAATTTCATAGGACTTTTTCAGGCAAGGAATACTCAGAGGTGGTTTTGCCAGTTCCTTCCTCTGAAATATAGTCAGCAGCACCTGGTATTCATCGGCAGTCTCCCATTGCGAGCTGACCGTGCTTAGCTTCCAAGATCAGACAAGATCTGATGCTGTAGGGTATAGGACTTTAAAAATGTGTTATTTCACAGAGGGAAACAACAGTGAGATATTCAAGAGATGGATAAACACAGCCTATTTGGTCCTTATCTTTTGGCCCTACAGCTTGGCTGTTTTTGTCAATTCCATGGACCTAATTTAGTGTTTCTTGCAGATGTGCATAAGAGCCAAAGAGGCATTTGAAAACAATGCTGTTTGAACAAGTGTGTTTGAGATATACTTGAAACAGTAACAGAAATGCACAGAATTCTTTAATTTAACCCATTGTAAGAGCTAGGGAAAATTAAATATTATTGCCTTTTGTGGAGGCATGTTCAGTTTTTCCTATTAGGCTGTGTTACAATACTTTTTTTCTCAGAACTGAGTAGTTAATGGAAAACATTTTGAATATGAGAAAACAAAGAAACTAACAGAAACAATATAACCACCTGGCCTAGAAAAAGCTACAAATATGTACACAAAGGAGCCAGTATTTCCAAGTGTGATGATGGCTAAATTGTGGGAATCTACAGAGATTATTCCATGTGTTTCCATATATGCACATTTCTATCTGAGAAACATGCATATATAAACATGGGCTTACTCCTCTCCTTCTTAGAACTGTAGCTCTATTCAGTTACCTATTTTAGGAACCTGAGAAGATGCTTTTCTAATGGCTCAAATAACCATCTTCGTTTTCATTTTTAACGGAATTATGTGAAAAACAGCAAGAAAAATATTGCAGCATGCTTTTAAATAAGTGAAGAGAGCCCTAAGTTCCTCATAAAGGATACTGAGACCCCATTCACGCACAATGTTATCCTTGGCCCAGTCCCCCAACTAGCACTGTAGGAAATGGCAGACAGAGAGGAAAAATGTCCACTGTAGTTTGAAAGTAATGAATGAGATCCTTAAAAAATACACCTACATAGAAATGAACCCAAGACTTTAAGGATGAACATCTGTTAGAGACTTGGGAGGGTGAAGATGAAGTAAGGTGTGGAAAGACACATACTAAGACACATAAACAGTCATTACTCAATCCCCAGTTCAATTTCTCTAATCTTTAAAATCCACCAGAACAACAACACTGATATTTTGTTTAGAAAAACTATGCATGTATTCCCTTCCTTCACAGCACAATGGTACTTTAGTATGATGGTGGCCCATCCTATGATTCCGCCCCCTCCCCAGCAGTAATCTGTTCCTTTGGGCAAACTCAAATTTGCTGATTGCTAGCTCCTTAAGCTGGACAGAAACACTCTGTCCCACTTTGAGACATTAATCTTGCCTACTCAAAATAAAAGACAAACTTGCTAGGAGTATGTGATATAACTTTTAAATTGTGAATCAAAGTGACTTACATGGAGATTTCACAAAGAAAGTGTAAGACTTTTACAACAGGGACCCAGTTTAGGCACAGAGAAACCATCCATCACCTTTGCAGTCTTTTCAACTAACTGGTATCTTTGCCACAAAGCAAAGATGATGACTACAATATGCAAAGTACAAAGGGGTATCATCAATAGTCACTTTCTGGGGAAAAAACAGAAATTATTATTATAGGAGAGATATGAACTGACAACATGGAGGTTATTATGATTTTAAGACAGAATATATTTCAGTTACTAGAACTGTTCTCTCAAAGGCATGTTTTACAAACACAATTTACAGCTCTGCTCAAGCAAGGTACTTTCATCTTGGTGAAAGTTCTCATTCAGATATAGCTTCTTAACTGATAATAGGGGTGCTTCTACATGAGTCTTTTGTTGTGACATCCTCCAGCATCATTCACAGCATTTTATGGGGTTAGAGATCCTGATGTCAGCATTTTCCATTTTTAACTTTCCTGGACATATCTGTTGCTTCTTCTGCCTCTCTTTCTTACTACAGAAAACCAATTAATGCGGAAAAGACATGCATCATGTCTTTCCATTAGTAGTGCTAAGACCCACCTTCATTATAAAGGCCAGGTACCTTCATTATAAAAGCCAGGTTGCAGAATATACCAACCTTACATTTAGCCCCACTTAGTTAATATTATACGCTAGTCAAATTAAAAAGACTATATCCAACAATATCGAGCTAGTACCTCACCAAAACCAAATCAGTGAAAGTTACCTCTTAAGTGAGATGGTTTGGATGGAGCGCAAAAAGCTCCATATAATTGCTTCATCCTACCAAATTAAACCCATTACGCAGACCAGGGAAAAATCTGTATTTGTATACCTCTGTTTTTCTTGCACCAGTTCTGCATTCCAAAGGGGTGGGAGTTCCTGTGGATTTAGTACTTACTTAAAGGCCTCACCCATTTCAGCAGATGAAAGCAAGGACAACCTTCATCCTAAGTAAAGCTAACACAGCAAGTAGGAAAGCAGCTGTTAACAGTAGTAAGTAATCAAAACACAGTAAAGGAAGCTGAGAGCAGCACAAACACAAAGGAACATTGTGCCTGAGGCACTTTAGTGGTTGGCTCCAAGGACACAACATGAGAGAAGTTTTTTAACTGACTATAAAACTAGTGGGGAAGGGAACCTTTCTGCTACTGTCAGCTAGCAGCACCGAGATGCCAATAGCAAAAATGCTCCAGGAGGGCTCATTCAAGTTTCCAGCTGAGCTTGCCCACACCAACAACAACATGGTTAGAGAATGAGATCTAATTTAAAAGTGTTAACATTGAGAGTATTTTCCTTCTTCATTCTGTCAAGAATCGTAGCTTCCTGACTCCTTCCTTTCCCATGAGTTTGGCAGATAACAGACTAAATCAGCAAGAAACAATGTCCAAGGAACAGGGGAGGCTCATCCACATATGTCAACAGTCAAAAATAAAATAAAATAAACTGCAGGTGCACTCCTGCTAAATCACTGCTCCCTTGGTGTGTTTGGTCTAACTTCAACAGCCATACCAGCCAAATCAAGCAATTTCCACATATGCTCAAATGCTGCATCTTGAGTTATGATCTCCTCACTATGAGAACAAAGTTTAGCATTTGTTGTACATGCCCAGCTGTTCTATTCGATGTGCCTACTGCACTCTCAATCATAGCTAGAAGTAATCTAGCAAGCAGCAGTGAGTATCAGACACAAATGCGTGCCGTTCTCCATCCTCCACTCGTACTGATGGGGCGGAAGTGTAAACATTTGTGGCACAATTTCACTGTAACTTTTCAGAACTTTTAGTTATTAAATAAAATACTGTGTACACTAAACGCAACAGCTGGGTCTCTGCAACAAATGCTAAACTTTGTTCATGTAGCCAAACAGCCTTGGAAGTGAGCAATCACCTTCTGCTATTGTGTTGCATCTTGGTCTGAAACCTCCATGTGTGTGCGTGTATATGCACATGAACGTAGGTTTTTTTTTTAAACAGGACTGGAAAATCCATATAGCTCTCCAGATATTGTTGGACTTGAACTTCCATCAGCCCTTGTCAGCATGGCCTATAGAAAGAGATGATGAAAGGTAGAATCCAAAAAATATCTCAAGGGTCAACGATTCTTTAACCTAGTTGTATAAAGCCACTGCCCTTTACACGCTTTACTTGCTATTGCTAAACCCAGACTGCCTGTAACAGCTTGAGACTCCCCCTGATCATCAGGTTATAGGGCACTTTTATCTTCTTGCCTGCTTCTTTCAATCTTACTTGCTTCATTCAGGTTCTCTTTTGACTCACTTCCTCTGTTCTCTGTTGCTTCACTTCCTTATGACCTGGGTTGGACTGACCTGTTACTATATGTCCTTCTTGGATTTCTAAATTGGATTACCTTTTATGGGAAACCTAACAAATCAGGCCTGCCCTGTCTTCTTGCTGCAATTCTGCCTTTGTTCACCCTATTTTTACAGCTAAATTACTAAATTATTTAGTAAATGATTTTCAAAGAAAGAAAGAAAACATAATCTGTGTTCCAGAACTGCATAAGATCTTTCCTTAGGAGAAAGCTCGATCCCATTTCTGTTTTGTAATGAAAGGCTGCCTCTGGAAAACACTGAAAGCAGAATTCCCATCAGTTACCTCCTTCTTTTCTCCTGCTGCTAGTTCTTTAATACTAGCATTTTAACAGCACTCACAAATTTAAACAGATAATGGTTTTCCTATCACTTGTCTCCATGTCAGGAAAAGTTATACTTGTTTAAGTGCTAAACATCCAGCTGGTAACAGAAATTCTAGAGCAAAGCCAATAAGAAGTTCACCTAATTCAATAAGAATTTCACCTAATTACTGGCCATTACTGGGTCTCTTACAATCAATCACCCGTTCTTAATTTTAATAGAGATTTTTCATACATACATATATATATGTGTGTGTGTGTGTGTGTGTGTGTGTGTGTGTCTGAATGAAATATTCTATCTATCTATATATATAGAAAAAGTGTTTGTAGACTTGACAGATAAATACTTATCTTAAGCAAGACAGTGCTTGAATATAACTTGACCATAAGGTCCCATTTTGCTCAATGCATAGTATTGCACAGCTTGTTATTAATGATATGTATGCCATTTCTGTCTCTGAAGATAAATCTCATGGGAAGAAAGTGTGGCAAAGTAAAAGATGCCAAAAATCTCTAGAATATTTTTAGGCAAGGAGGAAAAGTAAACAGCTGATGACCAAATGAAGCTTTTGTGTTTTCAAAGAAAATGCCTACAATGGATTTTCTGGTTAGCGATTTAAATATTTCCTCCAGTAGCATATTCAGGCAGTCACTGCCAAGAGGACTAAAGCCAGAATAGGGCCACAGAGAAACAGGGAGTTCAGAGGCAAGCCTGAGATTTTCAGAAATAGAAAAATATATATATTTGATTTACTTTTAATAAAAGGGTACCTTCTCTAACCTTGTCTTAGGAGGTGTGGATACACTGCAACATTTCATGGAAAGCTCAATGTGTAATTTCCTATTGTGGACTTTCTGCTAAACCACAAAATTTATTCACTACATCTCTATGGTAAATGAACCATATAGAAAGCTGTAGTTAAGCACCTAAACTTAAACCAGCTTTTTAACATTCACACTAGAGTATTTTTGTTTGTGTCCTATTTCATAGCTTTAATGTGAAGTGGCCTTTTCTCTAGGGATTCATCTCTGATATGAAATGCTTAACATGATTTCTGTAAACCCTCTGCTTCACACATCAGCTTCTTGGCATCACATCATACACTCTCATGATTCTTAGTTACCAAAGACAGTCTCTTTTCTCTGGTGCCTGCCTTTGGTAACTTGCTACCCTCAATTTGCCTTTTGGATAAATACAGGTGATGCTTTTTAGAAAGTTCATCATATGCATTTATTTTGTAGGGTGCAATTTCTTTCCTTCTATGCTTTAGAAACCAGTGCAGGACATTTTACTGAAGAGCACCAACTGAAGCAGACAGAGAAGAACCTTGGGTGATATGTAAGGAGCAGTGGCACTGCAGAAGGGATTCTTGATTTGAGGACAGCAGTGCTATCAGTATGCAAGGATGGAACAATTTTCATCTTGGAAATATTAAGGACATTTATTCTGGAAAGCCAACATGGCATAGTGGTTTGAGTGCTGGATTATGACTCTGGAGAACAGCATATGAATCACCGCTCAGAAACCACTGGAGGACCTTGGGCAAGTCACATTCTCTCAGCCTCAGAGGAAGACTGTTTTTGTGCATTTTTCACAATATAACTGAATTGATCCAATGTACTTGGTGTTAGGTTGATTTCACAGTTCAAGTAAAATTTTAGCCACAGACCTACTGGCTCCCAATTCACAGCCTTGGCCATTACATTACAAAATCATGTAGAATTCCCCAAAAGTTTTACCATCATTTTATCAGGACATATTTCTATCTTCACTCACAGCCATTAAAAGTGAGGACACAAATTAGCAGTCTAATATACAGTACCTACTTGTGTACATAAACATATGAACCACTAGTCTATTATCAGAAATAATTTTACAAAGTAGTATCATTAGAATGTATACGCTGCTAAGATTTGTTTTTATTTTTCAGCAAACAGAACTTCTACATGTTTTTTCCAAGTTTATTACTTTAAGGTTTATATATGACAGCAGCTGTCACTGTAGTCTTTAGGTACTGTCCTAGACCTTCTCAGGTGACAAGGCAAATCTTGTTGGCAGATAACCTATCATATTGGCTGAAGAGGCTGTAAAACAGGAGGCACTGCTAAGTGCATGCAACTGCTTGAGATAGCCAGAATGTCTGGAAAGCTTCCCAAGGACATTAGATCATAAAGCAACATCTTGAGGGAATAGGCAAGTTCTTGTGCTATAGAATCAACATACGTTCTACCAATAAAGCTTCTCTATGACATACAGTTCTGTATAAGCTCTAGTACAATAGGTAGAAATTAATGAACATTTCAAGTCAATTCATTTTACAGGACATAAGCCCCTGAAGCAATAAAAGCAAATGACTTTTTATGTCTTGGATAAATTACCACTTTAACACTAAGGTAAGGTGAAAATGTGAGTATACACAAAAAGCTAAAATACATTTTCATGTCAGAAGAAGGTGGGCCAGTCCTGGCAACCAGGCATCCTTGTCCTTAAATGGCGTATCTTGCCATTAACAGAAAAGAAGGAAGTTGATATACGAGAACAATACGGAAGTCATATGGCAACAATTCTTTGTGGAGAATCGATGCTCTAGCAAATATGCTCAACACAATCTTGCTCTGGCCACATGTATTTGGTTTTCCAGATCATGGAGTCTGCGTGTTTGCCATTTCATCCAGCCAATCAATAACAACAAAGCAACTACCAGTGCTACTTGAAAGACTAAAATCACCACAATGGGGTGGAGGGCAATATTTAACACACTGTTTGAACTTGGTGACCATCCAAGAAGCACCTCCCACCAAGCATGGTCTCCAGCTGACTTGACCATAGCTACAATCTGGGCAATTTCCTGATTTCTGTGCTGAATCTCTAGTGTGGCATTTTCACCCATGTCTTTGAGTTTCAATAATTCCTGCTTGAGGGATGGGTGGGAAAGCAGATTTTTCAGAGTAGAAAGGCCAAAGCCAAGAGAGATAGGAGAGATCTCTCTGTACAAAGAGGGGTAAGCCTTCATATGTTGCACAGTCCAAACAGGCACCCAAAACTGGAAATCACACCCCACAATCACACTAATATTGCAAAAACAACGATTAATATAAGGCAGCATAGGTTGCATTACAAGACCATTAATGATTACAAACTCACATGGAGTTCTTACACAAATACACCCCTTCCCAATGTACACAACTGTAGAAGTTTCTTCTTGAATTACATCAAATGAGCAATGAGAATTATTTATGAGCTGAGGAGAGAAGCATTCATGGTGCTCTTCTAAACTATGATCATCACATATAAAACCCAAGTTTTCCCTCTTCACACAGCCCTGCACATTAACTGTTTGCCATTCACTATCCCTCATGTGTGCCCACCGATTAGAGTCTCTGGAATACATGACCAAATCCTTTTCAATCTGAAATCCTAGGGGGACAACTGGATAGACTTGAACAACTTGGGTGGCTTCTACAGTTACTATGAATAGCCGCAGCATATTCTGGGTAGAATCGTAAGATGCATTCAGTAACCTCCACCATGCCTCTAAAGCTTTTTCACCTGAGGTAAGCTCAGGCCAAATTAACCTGCTTACCTCCATGGGAATTTTCCCTGCTTTAGCCTCTCGAACCATTCCCATGACTACATTCTGTGTGATTGCTTGTGCTTGTTCACATGCTAGAGCCAGGGAAACATTGTTTTGAAGGGACTGGATTCCAGAGACTATCAAAATATTGTCATTTTCTAAAATTCCTTCCCAGACTGGGAGCATTTTACTGATGGCCCGTGGTTGTTCTGTGAGCTGCAAGAGAGATTTGGTTAATGGGGCAGTCAGCTTTCCCATCTGCTTTGTTGAATATGAAAGTTTATTAGCTAGCACTTCTATGTTGGCTGCATCTATGATAGAAATTCCTGCCCCTAGGGAGCCAAGCCAATCTTTCAATTCCCTTTTAACCTTTTCTCCATGGTGTACTCCCTCCCACATTTTAACCCACTCTAGCCAACCTCTGTGGCTGACTTCAAGAAAGGGGGCACACTGGGGCACTCTTTGTGACACATTCAAGCCTTGAAAATGAATCTGAACTTCTTTTAGAGAAGTTTGAGGTTGCACGACAATTTGCTCAGGTTGATCCATTTTCAGTACATGAGAACCAACAACAGGATTTGTCATGTGGCGAAGGAGAAGAAGATCTCTGATCAAAGGGTTGAATTTAAGAACTGTTTTGTTTGGAGAGCCCAGTTCAACCATGTACATGCCTTGCTCACTTATTTCTTCCGCGATAGAGATATGCCCATAGAACTGAAACTTAATAGAGGATGTTTGCTGGTCACAGTGAGTCCCTTCAACTGGTACCACCCAATCTGGGGGACCCTGCCTAAATAAGTCAGTTCTCTTTAGTTCCCACTCTTGTGATTCCCAATTAACAATTGAGTGGGTGACATTAATTCCAGAGGGTGAAATCAAGGACAACTGCAACTGATCTCCAGGAACCCTTGCAGTTTGGGTCCCAATGATAGCTCTCAGGTGCAGGGGTGCACCAGGTTTCCATAAGGCAGCAGAAATTAGAGCAACATCACATGAACTGTCCTGGATGTTGCTGCTTCTGGTTGAATGAGAGTCCACATGCGTTTTTAAAGGTCGGCAAGAAACAGGAATACGAAAACTGTCTGCCTGCATGTCATAACAAAAATGTCCAACTTCACCACTGGCCTTGAGAGTGCAATTGGCTAAGTCTCTCCAATGGCAGCTGACTGAGTCTGAGGCAGCATGGAACATGTACAAATGCTGGAACACTGCGGGGTTGGATTTGTTGGCATATAATCCATGCATGCGGCATAGCAACTTTGCTTCAACACCTCCTCCTTTTGGTGAACAGGCCCACAGCTTCACAGGGATGGCAGACTCATTCTGCATGGCAGAAACAAGCATCCATCCATTCCACAGGAACAACAGCAAAGGCAACATCTTGGAAACCATCTGAGAGAAAGAAAGCAGAAAAAGGATCTCCAAAAAACCCCATTGCGTGGGTGTAGGCTGATCATTTGAGAGAGTGCTTCTTAGTTACACTTGCCAGCCTCCATAGCAGAGGGCCAAATTCCTAACATCATTTCCACTTTACTGGCGATCACTGGAGTTTGGTAATTACAGGATAAGAGTGGTTCGTACTATTTACACTTCTATAACAGCAGTCCAAAACTCTACTTACTTAACCTATTGCCACTCCAGTGAAACACTGCCTACCCTGAAGGCAGGCAAAGTACAGATCACAGTTTATTATGATAAGAGGAACCCTATGCAATGCAAGAATTTCTACAGCTTAACAATGATAAACAAACAAATGGAAGTTGAGAGACAAAACAGAATTGACCTACCAGCATCAAACTTCTGTAATGTTTGCTTAAACACTCTGAAGTACATTAATATCAAGTGAGACTATTTCTATAAAAAGCAATGCTATCAATCCTTTCCCCATTCAGATAAAGCTTCACGTATCAGTTCCTTAGAAAACCCTGCACCAACAAAACCTAAAGGTCAGACTATTATGCAACTTTACACCAAGAAGTAGTCAACAAACCTCAAGCTCTGCTGGCATGCTGAAAAACTGTCAACAAGCAATGCATGCGCAAGTTACAAGAAAAAAACCAAAACATTTTACCCTGCAAGATTGAGTATTAAGTCTTGTTAGTATCAACCCCTACTGCATTTTAAGCAAAAGCTCTTTTCCACTTGGATTGCTTCTTTGTGCCATCTTAACAACCACTGGATACTGTGATCAACACTTTTAGAATTTGATCTATGCCCACCCTAGACAATACCACTGCTTAGACCGCTTTTCACCTGTTCAGCAAACTCCAGACTTGACTACGTGGGGAGGCTAACTCTGTTGAGCCCTTTACAGGCTTCTATAGATGTACACTGATCAGGTTTAAGGAACTAGACTTACTTGAAAAAATATTAATATTATTAATACAATTCTCTATAATACAATTTTTCAAGTGTTGAGGTCTCTTACAGATGGTACTCAGCCTATGGTAAACAATGAATATTATTCTCTGTGATAAAAAGCTGTATAAGAAGCTGTCATTAAAAGTCATGCTGTACACAAAGAAAAAGAAGTGAGGGAGCCATTTCTCTAGCTATCACTTGTAAGAAATCCTGATATTGAGAAATTTGAGGCATTAAAGTGGAGCATCTGGTCTCTTAACAAGTATCTCGCAGATAATCCCTGAGAAGTTTAGGCATATCCTGTTTTTAAATCAGCAGTATAACTACTAGACAACTGGCAACTTCATTAACAGTTTTCCAGAACTGGGCACCACAAAATACTTCTAGTACATCAAATGTAGGTGCCTGAAACAACTTCTTAAGCTTAAGCTCACTAGTGCTCCAACATTCAAAAAGGGGAGAGACTTTTAAAAACTGCCTACACACTAGGCATTTGACTTGGAAATTTTGGCCATAACAATCATGGAATAGAAACCCATTTTCTACTTTAATTATGACATTTTAAAATTTTCCACTCTCTGACACTGTAAACTTCCATTCTGCACATCTGTACAATACCATAACTATCATAGTCCTTAAGGATTATTTTCACTGAGATGGCAAGACCATCAAAATGTAACCACATAATGGGGGATCCTACTAGAAGGATCAAGATGGAAATGCTAATAAAGCAGTCATCTCTATAAAGTCCTTCAGCTGAAGAATACATGAGACTATACACCATAAGTACTATGTATAAGTATCCATGTTAATATTACTCATACAAATGTAAAATAAGTACATTAAACTATACAGTATATCTGTATATATGCTTTTCTTAATAAAAATGAATGTTTAAAAAGAACTACTGATAAAAAAATTCAGAATCAGAATCAACAAATGAATTCTGATGTTATTACTGCTCATGAACCTGTATGTCATTACCTTGTATGCCATTTAGCCAAACTTACTTTTTGTCCAAGTAGCCAATGCTTTATATTCTGAATGCTACCCTGAAGTATACTTCAAGTGTAGTTTCTCAAATTCTTTCAAACAGAGGTTCCCAATTCTTTTCCCTCTCTGCTTTTCTCTAAGTGCTCTCTAGGTGCACAGAGAGAAAGTGCCTGCTTACCCCACTGATTCGGCTTTGGATTGGAAGCATTTTAATCTGCATTCACCTCATATTGCTGATAAATACTTAGCAAACCATATACTCCTTCCACAGATGGGCTTAGAATCCCTCAGCAGGATCAGGGATAATTGTATTTACAGTTACATTTTCCTACCACATTTACCAGTCATATCAACAACAACTTCCTGTCTGGCACCTAAACATATTTGCAGTGTATAAAACAAAAAACAACTCTGTGAACACTCCTTCAATGTTATGACTATCAGGTACTATGCCCATGAGATCCGATAGAACTAGAGTACACAAACATCACATTTGAAGGAAAGAGCACTAACATCATTCAAGTCAGTTCACAGTAAATAGGGTCAGGATTCTACGGCATCAAACTGCTCACACCATGGACTACAGCATAACTGGTTTGACAGTCCCAGTACTTTAACTGGGAGTACTGAAGATTTCCTGTGCAATTGCAAGGGTGGTGACCCCTGCCACCTGATGCATATGCATACCCTCACTAGAGGACATGGAAGCCATCTGGTTTCTGCCCTTATACCAGAGGCTGGCTTTATATAGAGTTTCCTGTTTATTTAATGACTTGTTCTGAGGGATCCTCAAAGCCAAGGTAGGGAAGAGTGGCCTGGAAAATCACATGCGCTAAGGCACTGGAAAGTTTTCAGGCCATGCTTCCCATGGCGCCCTTGTTCCAAGGACTCCTCAAAACCAGTCACTGAAAACACACACAGTATTATACAGAGCCAGCCTCTGGCTGGAGACATATGCCAGGTAATTTCTTGTAACTATGCCACAGGGATTTCTGCTTTGCTGGTATCTCAATCTATGGCACTAAGGCATAAAGAGAGATGATAAAATCTACGACACTATCCTTCCTGCCACCTACCTCAGAAAAGAGACACAGGTAACAGGTAGATGACAACAGTACTCATCATCCTTATGGAAGCATACAATTTACAATAAAATATATAACAGAAGAAGTTAAATTTAAAACACCAAAATTTCAGCCCATTAAAAGCTGAATCCTAACTACAGTACACCTGCCCAAATAAGATGATTTTCCAACATTCCGGCAAAATGCTCAATTATATTTTACCCCTCCTTTACACTAAAAAATATTGCTCAAGGCAGCTAACAAACATATTCAAGAACAAATTCAAAAGATAAGAGGTGTAGAAATTTGGAATGAGGAATTCAAGTTAAAATCTTTCACTGATGATATAGTCATCAGATTAGAAGATCTTTTAAACGGAATCGAATACTTGATGAAAAAATTTAAAGGATTTCGTAGATTGGCTGGTTTTAAAATTAATGTGAACACCATTGTTTTGTTTGCCTCCATCTCCATGGAGACTGCTTCACTTCCTCCCTCTGGCCAGACAAGTGTGCCAAGGGCCCAACCATCAGTTTCCGTGCAGCCACTCGAAGAGCAGCCATGATGGCAGGCTGCTTGAGCATGGAGGAGCTGGAGCTGATGGGCAAAAACGTAGAGCATCTGGCCAGACAGAAGTAGAGGGAGAGGAGAGGAGAGAAAACCCAGCTAGGGACAGAAGGAGAACAGGAATTGTGAGGAGAGCCACAAGGAAAGAAACAGAAAAAAAGGAGGGCTGTGATGGGCAAAGGGAGAAGTGACAGACTGCATCACAGCACAGGTAACTGAAATCACACATATTAGCATGCTGATTATGGGGTACCATCTGTATTCCTGAGGTAAGCGTAAATGAGATTGCAGCCCTAGCAGCTATCTGCTAATCTGGAAGGGTGAAACAAGCATGGATTAAGACTGAGATCTAACTTTAGAATGCAGTAGGCTGGAAATAATGAGTAAATCCCCCTTTTACCCATTCAAATCCAAAAGGAAGAATAAATAATGTGGTAGGAGAGAAAAACAAATAATGCCATAGGAGTAAAAAACAAAAGAAAAGAACACACAAGAAAGCTGAAAACTAGTCAACTACATAAACATTTATATGAGTTAGCCAATTAATAAGATACAAAGCAAGAACACAGAAAACAATAAACTTTCTATAGAGAACTAGATAATTTTTACTAGAAATCTTAGCACGCTTCCACATGTGGGAAACAATACTATGCAAATGTAATATTTTAATAAAACAGAAATAAATCCATACTTAACCTGGGTGTGGCATCAACAAACCAATCAAATCGCCATCAGTTTTTAGCAATACAAATTTTGAGGAGTGAGTGGTTCAGCTATACTTTCCTCTGGTCTTGAATGAGATTAATGAGATTAGGTATGGTGAACTATGTGTCCAATCACATGTTTATCAAACATGCAAAGGGACCATGTATGCATGTGTATACTACATGGCCAACCCCATGGCTGCTGGAGGATGCAACAGGTACATCCACAAAGAAGTGGTTCTAGCTTGCTCATCCATCCATCCCCCTCCACCTGTCCACCTTTGGTCCTATGTTGGGAAAAGGTGAAATACAAATTAAATAAAGACAGGATATAAATTTAAAATGTAGAAGTAAATAAATCTGAAGTATGGCAAAATTACAAGAGACAGGCCCAAACTGCACACAAAGCTGTCTGTAAATCTTATCTCTTCAAAAGTCAACAAGTAACATTATGATAAAATCATATGATCAGCGTAGATTGCACACTGAACAAGCAACGTTTTGTTAATGATTTCACAGGGATTTAGTAAGCCATGAGTAGCTTTCTTTCTTTCCTCATGAGAATATACAATCCCCACCCCCACCACCATCACCACCAAAAAAGAAAAAAGAAAGAAAATGGCGTCAAGCCTTGGTTTAAACTAAGACAAAAGATCTGTGAGAAATTGTCTGTGCCATGGTATAACTGTGTGTGCTGAGAGTGATGAGCAGGGTCCTATAGTGGAGCACCATCTGAGGAATTCTTATGCTATGCTGGACAATGCATAATCTTAGCCACACACACACACACACACACACACAAAAGCAGTAGTTATAGGCAAATAAAATAGCATTTTCCAAACATATACATTCCTTTTCCCCAAAAGGTTCAGAGCAGCATATATGAATATTGTGTCACTTTTGGTAGAACAAGTAATCTATACACACAGTACTTTCATTCTTTAAATTTTTCATAAGCATACTCAGTTTTCAACAATGCCTAGCATTTGTATCCTACAGACTTGAATAGCTGTGCAACAGAAGCTACACATCAGTTTCCACAAGAGTGCCAATGCCTCCATCTGTCATAATTGAGATTCCATCAACATTTCCACTATAATAGCTCAAGCATGTTTGGCCTGTGCACTATGGGAAGAATGACTTCCTGCCCAGTTTGTTTCAAATAATGTTGAGTCTAGAAATGAACATGATATAGCTCCAGTACATTCCTGCATTTGAAATCATTTTTTTTCACAGCAGAAATGTTATATCACATGTCACTATTGGTAATATTCAAGTAACAGTAAAAGGAGATGTGTAGGGCCTTTATTTTTAAGAACAAATTATTCAGTCCTTAAACATAATTTGCCAGGAAAATATTATGAGCGTAGCATGCTCCTTTCATTCACAAGAAAGTTTGATTTCCTTTGGAAGGGAGAGAGACTGTGAGTCTGACTGTATCTTTGTGATCTGTTCATTTTCTTTTAAATGCAAATGCAGAACTGGAGCATACTGGAAGCAGATTTCTAAAAACAGCACAAGTACCAATTGCATATCAGGTTCATAGCACAGCAACTGCATCTCAAGTATACTTCAGTTTCAGTAAACTCTAGATAAAAGCTTTAAACTTTCCTATTCTCTGTGTCCCAATTCAAAGGATCTACAAACTTTTTGTTTGGCTCCAAAGAGATAGAATTATCACAAGGAGATTTCTAGACATAAAAAAAAATTAATATTCCTTAAGGAAATAAACAGCAGTCTCTGACCACTCACACACACTATTTGCTGGATTATTAAGTCCTTTGATACTCATCAAGACATAAAGCTCCAGAACACTGCATATTCTTTTCAAGTGTATCTCACCTTTTCTGAACAAAAGCTTTAAAACATGAGAAAATTAAATCACATTATGCACGGGAAATTAATCACCAAAAAAACTGATGCCCTTTGAGATTAACATAATCAAAGATCCAGCACAGTGACATGGTACACTACTGTCCATAAGCATTTTTCATAACTTTTCACCATTTCCTCAATGGCCAGAGCTCAAGGCAGTAGAACTGGGAATCATCCAGACGCAGCTCCAAAACACCTTTAGCCTAATCTCTCCAGACCTCTGTTACAAATGCCAAATAACAGAATTAATGTTTTACTGCTTCTAAGCAATAGATTTGCCATATAGGACAGCATCATAGGCACTCATTTGTCCACGTCCTTTTCACGGTATAATAAAAAGAGCATACACAAAAAAAGGCAAATCATCTATTAGGAGAATTTGATGGAAGGCTGATATCACTGGAAAAGAACATGTGACTTTGTATACTATTCCACTGCTCCACCTCTGAAAGTACTAGGTGCTCTGAATGTTTAGGGAATAACAAACAAAGAAAATAGCCCAGCCACTGTTTCATGACTACACTCAGAATATTTGCCCTTTCTCAGTACAGTTTTAGACCAAGGCTGTACATGAAATGCTGCTTCAGCAGGAGTGAGCACAACAGCACCAAAAACCCAACAATTGTTCAGACACATCTGATAGTCGGGTGCAGAAGTCTTCCTCCTTTGAATGAAGGAAGTTGACTTCCCATGGTGATTCAGAGCTTGTGTACATGTTTTGCTCCATGCCTCCTGCTTTCTTGGTTTAAGCTTACACACTTCCTGAAAAGACCCTGTGGAATAAAAAGGAAGAAAGACTGGCTCAAGTTGTTCTTCTGCTATAAAAATGATGAAGCCACTGCATTGTCTAATACAGTATCCTCAAAATCTCAGTAATGCAGAAAGAAGCAGTAAGCAGCCTCCCAAAGAACCACCACCAAAAGGTCTTTTGTCTCCTCTTTTTTGGGCAGACAGTGAAAACCTCCCACAAGTATAAATATAAAACCAGAAGTAAGAGGTTGTAGCTTTTAGAATCAAACTCATGAACACAAATGCAAGTCAAATTGCACTGCACCAACAGAATTCCTCATCCACTCACACTTTGCTTAAAAACCTTGTGACTGAAAAGGTCGAAGATGCCATAACAGAAAAAGACTCTAGAGGATTAGAGATATTCAGATTTATATCAACTACCTCTCCAGCAACATATGAACAACTGTAACATGACATGTCGGGCCTAACTGAGGCTTTACATATGAGAACTGGATAGAGCAGGTACATCCCCAGGGCATTTACAAGTTCCCCTTTACTCACCAGACTGAGAAAGGGGGAAGAAGCAGAGTTGGTGGTAGCACTTAAAATCACTGGGCATCTGTTAGGGCTTCCCAAAGGTCCAGCCAACCTAAGTTCCCACAATACTCCTGATTAAGCATCATTCTGGGATTTTAATGGAAAGCTGAAAGAATAAGTAGACCCAGTGCTCAAGTTTATGACACAAGAAAGCTGTATTCCATAGGACATTTTAATTAGGCCTCCCTCAAACCTGTAATGAGCACTGGGAATGAGATAAGTACACTGGCACAGTCTAGCCATTCTTTATCTGTATTCCAGTAATTTTAAAGAGAGAGGTGGGGACAGAGAGAAATTCACAATCAACTGGCAAGGCAGGATTTGAAAAACTGAGGGGAGAGAGCGTGCAGATAGTAACAAATGCAACCAAAAAGACCTTTGATGAGCTCCTGCCTTGGTTAACCCACATGTGGATTGATCCTTCAACCTACCTGAGAATTAATAACTCAAAGGCAATATCTTCATTTTGGCCAAATCTGGTAAGGAGGTCTAGCAGGAGTTAAGGATCTCCTTGGCAGGATTGCTCCTCAAGTGCCACAGGCTTATTTGAGCAAGATGTTATGCACAGCCTGGGTATGAAGAAGCAGAATAGTTAGTCTGAGCCTGCAGGGGTTGATGTCCTGCTTGAAAGAAAAAATGCAGTCCTCTTCCCAACTGCTGCTCCAGAGGAACACTTCATAAGGACTATAGATTGTGCCATCTACTGTAGTACATATGCAGGCTTTAGAAGACATACACAGGCTTTAGAAGACATAAGCAGATGTAAACAGTACTCATCCTTGACCAGCCACTTTGCATATCATTCCGGAGAGCCATTATTGTGATTCTCACCTTTATTTTTTTATATAAAATATGAAATGCATCCACTGCAGGGGTGTAGGGGCTGCAGGCTTATCTGCAGCAGTGACATTTAGGAGGAAGTGTTTAACCTTTCCCTCCCTCCATGGCATTTCCTCTGATCAAAGGCACTGCTATATGTTTTCCTCTTACAGGGTTATGGCAGGCGCGGCTGGATTTTGATTATGCAGATACAAGAAACCTCTCATCACATCACTGCTCTTTCCTGCAGAGCTGCATTTCATGAAAAATGAGAAGTTGGGGGAAAATGACAAATTATGCATTTGTTGTGTACCATATAGTTGACCCTGGCAGCTCACAAGGTCAAGAAACTGCAAGTATTATTAGGAATTTAGAAGAAAACAAGAATTACTGTGTTCTGGAAGACACTTTAAACTATTTAAACTACTCCCTCCCTGCACCTAACAGCTGTTTTCCAACAAAAGATGCATTAGAACATACAGTCAAATGATCCTACTGACTTATTTACAATACTGAACATGCATCTGGAACCCTTTTAGGTGGGGTATAAGAACAGCATTTGTGGGAGTTATGGGAATAAAACCAGCTAATGGGGAAAAGTGCAGCCCTCAATTTATCCTTCCATTCTTCCAGTCAAATTATTATCTTGAAGGGAAACTGTTCATTTAAAAGCTACCCCCCCTCCAAGAGAAAAACTTAGAATTTTATTACCTCCATTCATATGCAATACTTACAATTTGCTCCTGGCTGCTCTGAGGCTAATTACATTTCCTATTAGGAGCAGTCTCAGTATAGCCTGGCTTTCTACCTGTGTTGCTCATTTTCCCTCTGTAAGGAAAAATTGTTTTACTTTGTTTACCTATGGCTAACTAGTCATGCAAACTGTCAGAAGGATGGTACTAGTGATCACTGCCTGTCGTCGTGAACAGTTCCACTAATAAGAAAGATTTCAAAGAAAAGCCATGTTAATCTCTTGCAGCATAAAAAAGGACAGGGGAAAATGTGGCAGTACTTTTAAGAGTAACTGGTTTTTATTTTTGCATGAGCTTTTATGGATATAAACCCACTTCTTTAGATGCAGTACTGAGTGGTATTAAGGTCTCAGCAATTAAGAATGAGTACATACGAAGGATTCTACTATCACTGAAATATATGTAAAGCACAAAAGTGATACGCACAGAGTACCATAACAAAAATGATTTGAAATTTGACACATGGATTATGGCACTTTCAGCTTTCACACTGTTGTTGTTGTGCAACTTCAAGTCATTTCTGGCTTATAGCGACCCAAGTCAAACCTATTAATGGGCTTTTTTTGGCAAGATTTGTTCAGAAGTGGCTTATTTGTCTTTTCTTTCCTCTGAGGTTGAGTGTGACTTGAGTCTCCAAGGCTAAGTGGGGATTCAAGCCCTGATCTTTAGAGCTGTAGTCCAATGCTGTGCTGGTTCTCTTCGGCTTTCACATGCAATTAATAATGCAATGGAAAATAAAATGTTTTATAATTTTTGGTTTCCACTCAAACTCACTAACTAAATTTGGTTTCTAATCCAGTTTCAGTGCAGGTTCTTATTAACAAATATTAGAGTGATTCAGAATGCACTGATGAAAACATTGTAGGGTAACATATTTTTCAGTATGGGGATGTTGTGCCTGCTTAACAACAAATAACTGCAATTTTGACTGCCTAAATTAACTACTCACATCTTCCTTATTCCTAATTCCAAAGAACATTCACAGAATTTTCATCTGTAATTCAAATCCCAAATCATAATCAAAGGAACCACTGTGCCAAGAAGCACTGTGTTGACAGTGAGAAGTCTTAATGGTACTCTAAAAAACAGGGTTATTAGTAAACTAAATGAGTTTTCCTTAAATTTCAGATACCCTGATTTAGCCCAACTACTCCTCCTATGGCACAGAATGACAATGCCAATCCAACGCTGGCTCTCAGCAGGTAAGGGGAATCACCAGAGCAGCTTGACGGACTGGAGATCATAACATAGCACAAATTGCAGGAAAATACACTTCCTGGCTCCCTTACTTAGACACTACATATAGTTCTCTCTTCACATTCAGGGGTTTGAGTTTTGTGAATCTGATAATTCGCGAAGCATTCAGGTGCTTCCCCCCACCCCATTGTCTTCCTCCCTTTCCCTTGCTTTTTGCCCTGGGCATGTGTGCCTTCCTTCTCCGCACCTGGGCAAAAGGTAAGGGAATGGGAGGGGGAAGCACTGGGCATGAAGAAGGCAGGCACATGTATACCTTCCCTCCCCAATTCCCTTGCCTTTTGTCTAGGAGCAGAGAATGTGTGCTGAAGCAAAAGGCATGCTGAGGCAAAAGGCAAGGGACTGGGGAGCAACATGTGTGGAGAAGTAAGGTGTATGCATGCCCCCCCACTCTCTTGCCTTTTGCCCAGGTGTTGAGAAGGTAGGCTGAGGCAAAAGGCAAGAGAAGAGAAAGCACCACATGCAGAGAAGGAAGATGTGTGTGTATTTTCCCTCCTCTTATTCCCTTGTTTTTTTGCCCAGGCACAGAGAACACACGCTGAGGCAAAAGGCAAGGGAATGGGAGGGGGGAGCACCATGTGCCAAGAAAGAAGGTACTCCAAAGCAAAAAGCAACAGAATGGAAGGGGGAGGCAGATGCAGAGAAATAGGGCATGTGCATGTCTTCCCCCTCACACACACACGCCCTTGCCTTTTGCCTGGGCATGGGGAATATGCACTGAGGCAAAAGACAAGGGAATGGGGGAGAGGCACATGCCCCTCCATCCATTCCTTTGCTTTTTGCCCGGGCACAGAGAAGTCAGACACTCATGCCAGGGCAAAAGGTAAGGAAATGGAAGCACAGGGGGAAATTATTCATGGTTTTTCCATTCTCACAAGGGTTCTGTGCCCTGATCCTTCACAAAAGTGGAGGGCCACTGTACTTTATTTCATTATCAAAATGTCTAATTGTTAGTGTGGGAATGCATTACATACAAAAACAGAATTATAATATAGTCCAATCATTTTTGAAACATTGGCAGAGAGGCTGCAATTGTACACCACAGATGATCTGATAAAGATAAGGAAATACATAATTTGCATTTGGAACGAAAACACCATACCCTTCTTTCAGGCAAGGTAATGGAGCAAGTCTTGCATACTAGCCGATTAAGTTATCTAAGAACAAGCTGCAATAACACTTACAAACTACATTTGAACTGTTTTGTTTGGAGTATCATTACACAGTACTTACTGTACAGTATTTACAATACAGAAATACTAACTTAATATTCTATGAAATATTGTTAGAAATCATAGTCTGTAGTCTAGCAAACTTCATTTAGTTTCTGATTATTCTTATTTTTAAACAGAGATCTTACCAAAATAATGCTTAGGGGAAAAGTGGCAATAGTTTATCACTCAAAGCTTTCTCTCAAATTTCTATGTAGGATACCTAGTGATATTCTGACATGCATAATGAAACAGTAAATTGTTATCCACCTACTGATATATCAGTATATTTTAAAGTTAGCACTTCAGAAAAAACCAAGCAAATGAGGTTCAGCCAGATTACAGGGTTCAAATATATCATATTTCAGCTATGCAACATATCTCACAAGCTTTTAAATGGCTGGGGCTGGCATCCTGTTGGCAATATACACAGGCGTTAAGCTCAACCTAGGCTGCTTTTTGTTGTTTTGCTTCTTGAAGAAATGGAAATTCTCTACCAGCCTCGCACATCGACCAACTCTCTCCACCCCATCTTTTTCATGCTTTGTCCTCACCTCCACAGCTATTTAGCAGCTGGTACAAAGTGGGAGATGGCTTACAAGTGTCTTATTATGTGACTGTAACCAGATACATACTGTTGAAGGCATCCTAGACAACCTCTCAGAGGAAGATGATACGTTGTTGTGCATCTGGCTATAGTCACATAGCCAGATGTGTTTCTGACACCCCCTGTTCTCCACCAGCCACACGTGGACATGAGGAGGTGCAGGAGGAAAGTGAGTCCTGTGGGAGGGGAAACACTTCATAGTTCTGCTATGGTGGAACTTTACACTATGCCTCCCAATACAGGATCTTGGCCTGCCAGTAATCCCTGTGTGTAGTATTGGAACTGAGAACCATCCAGTACATATCCAAAGATATGTGAAAGTCCAAAACTGAGATTCTAAAACTATTGCAAAACAATATCATTTAAAGAAGTACAGTTACCTCTTCAGAGCAGCTGTCTCTGTTCCCCCTTTGGTGAGAGGCACCTTGTAGTCACCATGTCAGCATAATGGAAGTCTCTGGTGGAAGAGAACTGCAAGAGAGCAAAACACATTTCAGTCCATGCATAACAACCACATGAGGAAAAAAATTAGAATAAAAACCCAAGGATGCAAACCCGAGTACTGTATACTTCCCAGGAAGTAAATTCTACTGAATTCAGTGGGACTTACTTCCAAGTAAACATATGTAGGGTTAGAATTCTGTTTCACTTATGCTCCTCTACCATCTTAAGCCAATGAAGTAGCATTTTAGGCCATGTAACTGAATTTTCCCTATAGGAGTGGTTCTCAAACTGTGGGGTGAGACCCTAAGAGGGGGCATGATAGTTGCTCAAGAGGGGTGTGTGCAAGAAAAGTCAGCCTGCACGTACACCAAATGTGAAAAGAAATGTGTTTGTGTACATGCACTGCTGAGGACTGACTGATCTCTGCAAAAGAGCAATGCGAAGTTTCTTCCCCATTATACCTTCCTCCAGCTTCAGACATAGCAAAAATTGGCTTTCTTTTCTTATGCTTTTCACACTCAACTTCTATGAATGTTCCCTCATTTGTTCAAAAGCTGCATGTCCCTAAGCAACCATGAGGCAGTTTCCCATAACTCCCACAAATGCTGTTCTTATCCCGCACTGCCCACCCCACTGTCCCCCTTCCATTCACTTGCCTTTTGCTCAGGCATGGAGAAGGAAGGCACAGTACACCCAGACAAAAGGCAAGCAAATGGGTGGAGGACAACAAGGGGGGAGGCAAGGGGGTGGCTCGCGAATCATCGTATTTCTGAAGGTCAAACCCACAAATGTGGAGGGAGGACTATATATATGCTTTAAGTAAATCCACTGAGTTGAACAAGGCTTATTTCCAGCTGCGAAAGTATGACTTACTGCTTTAACTAAGGAATCTTATGCACTTCTATTTAGAAGTAAATTCCACTTAGTTCAATGGGGCTTACACCCCAGGTAATTCAATAAATGCTGATAAGCCAATACTCTCAAACAACAACAACAACACTAGCCTCTATCCTTCGCACATTAGTATGAGCTATTTCTGGTATATTAGCAGTGAAGTAAAAGAAAGCCCATTTATTAAGTTTTGCACAAATTTCCCTGGTAAGGAAGTAACTATTACCTGTCAAAGCAGGCAAGCAGTTATTTATAAGCCTAGACTATATTTTAAAACTAAACAATCAACTGCAAAGCCTTTGACTGATAAGACTTCTAGTAGTAAGAAATATTTTCTGTATCAAAGACATGAGACAAGAATCATCACGGAATTGCTTGGAAGAGACAGATTTTAGATTTTTTTTACATGAAAACTTTTAATTAGTACTGATCATAAAGCACAGTAGTCACAAGCCCTATATCCTGAAACTTTCAATCCCACCAGCATCACAAAAATCAGGGACATCATGTACTAGATGGGCACCAAGAGGTAAAAAGTACAAATGAATACCTATCCCTCCTGCTGCAATTATAGCCACCAACACCTGGAAAAGTCAGTTACAGTCACTTTTCAGTCCTTTTCCCTCCCACCACCATAAGCACATACATACGTTCTACTGGTTTTGTGTGTACAACAATGCAGCAAGCCAGCCAAGTTCCCTGCTGCATCAGAGGAGGTGGCACATAGTACACTCCCTGTTACAGCAGGAGGGAAAGACAGAAGTATCAGTGGCAGTACTGGCAGCCCTCATATGCACTAAAAATGAAGGAGGATGCAAAGAGAAGCCAGGTAAAGGTGATTTTCCCACCCACTACCAGCTCTTCTCTAGAGGAGAATTTTAAAAATAATCCGGTTCTGCATTAAAATCTATCTCTTTCTCTTTCAGCAACATGTTAGGGCCAGTAGAGATATTACCATTATTGTGTTCTTTTTATTCCCCTTCTCTTCCAACCACGGCAGAAAGGCTGTAGAGGTGTCATTGATATTGCTGCCACCCTCCTCCTCCTCCATGCTGAGGTAACCCTGTTGGGAACGGCTCACAACTTCACCTCCTCCATAACAACCACGGTTCTGTCCTAAGTACTATCTGGTACTATCCATGCTACAGGCCACACTCTAGAGCTAATCTTCTGTAATGGGTGAGATGTGGTGATCTATGCATACAGGGATTTTTTAACAGTTCTGTTGTCATGGACAGATCACTACCTGCTGGGATTTAGATTTACTGGGGCTCAGGGGACCAAGTGCTCACAGGCTCTAGTCTGTTGGAAAGCCTACGCCATGGCATCCGCACAGTATCATCCAACCAACCTGTCTCAATTGGTCAGGGACCTTTAGAGTGGTTTAGGGATTTTTCAAACATTTTTAAAGGATTCTATCAACAGAATTTTGTGTGCAAAGTACTACTTCTCCATAACTTTTGACTTAGAAGCAACATGCCAATTATTATATTGGTCTCAACACCCTCAAGAGAAGCTTAAGTCTAAAGGATTTAGTAACAAATATAAAATGCATTCTTTTTCTTCATTTACAGTATATACATCACTGTAAATACTTAATAGACTACTCTGTAAAAACAAACAAATGTTAATATTATCAACGACAAAGCAAGTCAGAGCCTGGCTATACATACATTGTAACAAGCCTCAGCTCAGTCTCCCAACTAGGAATGAATGAGGGCTGAAAAAGCACAATGAAATCTCCCAGTCACACTGCTAGGTATCTGCTGTATAGCAGAACATACCACTACAATGCAAAGCAATGCTTGTGCCAACTCAACACAACAGAAATCAAGTCCAGACAACTTCTGAACATTTTCCACACAGCCCCATTCTTTTCCAGAAAAAAGAAATCTAAACAACTACGGAAAAATATGAAAATATTTCATATTCTCAATCAAAAACATCTCATTCTGTGAAATGTTTGACAGAAAAAAAGGCCACATAGGAAAACAGGCATATGGATCTGAGACTTTCTTCTTTCTATATATTTAAAGTATCATTTTGATTCTAATGGAATCCTGCAAAATACATAAATTCACAGAGCAAATACAGTACTTTACCTTAAACAAGAGATGGGTACATCTGTCAAGTCTAATTTCAATGGACTTCCTCCTTTTCTTGCCTTCTTGTTCTGCAGGAATTTCATGCAGACTTTTTTTTTTAGAAAAAGGAAACAATCTACATGGATTTTAGGCTCATATTTCAGGTGGGTCAAGTAAAGAGCTTTTCTAAACATCTTTGAAATGTAAACAGTTTTTGTGTACACACTTTTCAGATGTGTGCATTTAACCAAATATATTCTTTCTTTCTTTCTTTCTTTCTTTCTTTCTTTCTTTCATGGAACACATCACAAACTCAAAAATGTATAGAATTTTGGCTACAAATTATATTTGGTTCCATATTCAGTCCAAGAGATGTCCAATTAAGTGAATACTCTTTTTTAAAAATTGCATCCAAATTTTTCACACATCCCTAGTTAAAAACATAAAGGAGAAATGTGCAAGCCAGTGTGAATACAGTTTACAATGTCAGAAAATAACCAGGAAGACCTGGCTGAACTACCTGCTCAGACATGAGAAAGTACCTTTAGGTGTCACTGACCAACCATCTCTGGGCCAATCACTACTTTTGACCCTAATGTACCTTACACCTGTGCTTTTCAGACTGTCTGATACAGGGGAACCAGCAAGTATGTATGTATGTATGTATGTATGTATGTATGAATTTACTGCATTGTGCCAGGGACTGGCTTTTGTCTATTGGCTATTATTGTCCATTTTTGCATTGTGCCAGGGACTGGCCTTTGTTCATTGGCTACTATTGCTTTTTTGTTCTCTGGAAACTTGCCAGGGATCAGCAGGCAATGGCTCAGGGAGCTGCACTGGTTCAAGGATCACCATTTTGAGTACCACTGCCTTAAAGCGTTGTTGTGAGGATAATAAGGAGTGGGAGGAGTGCTATTCCTTGAGTCTCTTCAGGAAAAGTGGATCAGCAATGTACTCAAAGTAAACATGGGGTATATCTCTCTTATCACAGGCACTGGTTTAGAGACCAGGCCTATAGTGAGCAATCATTCCTATGGTCAAAAGGACAGAGATGGGTAGTGTTCAGGTGATAGCAAGAATGACCACCTCCTGCCCTATCAGCCTGCTCAAAATCTAAGATTGTCAGCAGAAGCTGCGTTATAGTCTCCATACATGACAGTGCTTTCTCTCAGAAGCATCCTAACTCGCAACTGGGGAACTCCATCCTGAGAAAAGTCAGATTATCTCCATCCCTTCTAAATGTCCAGAGGACAGTGAACACAGTGCTATTTTACTTGGCTTTTGGATATTAAAATTAGGGGTATCTGTTCCAACTGTTTTTGTTTTGTTTTTTACCCAGTTTGCCTGGTTTTAGAGGTGTGTTTAAAAAGATGTCTGGAGTGCTTTAATTGGTTTTCCGTTATTTAATGTTTTTTAGTTTCCTACCCATTGTGCATCATCTTTGAAGCTCTGGAGGGTCAAGTGGCCCTCCACATTTGTGGGTCTGACTTTCATGGATTTGATTATTTGCGAGTTTCTTCAACTCCTGCTCCTGCAACTCAGGTACTTCTTTTCCTGGTGAACCCTCCCTCTCAGGCTCTGCCTCTGCTCCTCTTCCTCCTCCTCCGCTGCTGCCACTGCCGCCAGCTCTGCCTGGCTAGCTAAGGATGGCTTGGAGCCCAATTTCTGAGAGCCACAAAGAAGGAGATCAGCAAGAGAGAAGAAGTATAGGGCCACTATGTTGACCCATCCCCTTTCCTTCTCCTTGCCCTGACTTGGTTTGAACTCTTGGTGCCCATTCTCCCCATCATGCCTTAGCCCTCTTCCCACAGATACACAGCTACATTTTGATATTTGCGATTTTTCCACTTCTGCAGGAATCCTGCACTCCTAACCCTAGCAAATGTGAAGGGCCAACTGTATATTAACTAAATAAAAAGTAATGAAAATCACTTAGAACAGGGCTAAAAAAATGCCAGGAACTCTGTTCTTCTTTGACATACTATTATATAACCAAGTTGAACCAACTTATCACTTCCTGTATTCTGAACTTTTTAAGCTTTTGTATGTTGTCTAACTCCATTCAGCTCAATAAAATTCTCTACAAATTAACAGGCAAACCCCCACCTCTTAAGCTACTGTCAGACTTAGAGAAAAAGTTGTCATCTTCAGATACTTTTAATTTACTGTTATTGTGTGCCTTCAAGTTGCTTCCGACTTACAGTGACTCTAAGGTGACTCTGTCACAGGGTTTTCTTGGAAAGACTTGTTCAGAGGGAGTGCCTTTGCCCTTCTTTGGGCTGAGTGAGTGTGACTTTTCAAAGGTCACCCAGTGGGTCTCCATGACTGAGAAGGGATCTGAACCCTCACCTCCAGAGTCATGGTTCAGCACTCAAACCACTACACCACACTGGCTCTCTGTTATTTTACCAGTCTGAGGGGAAAAGATTAATATGTTTTGCTATTCGCTAGTGGGACAAATAATTCTTCATATGTGGTGGGCTAACTGCCACTCATATGATCCTACCAGTTTTATTTAAATTCTTATATCCTGCTTTTCTGGTGTTCATAAAGACCCATATTTAATTAGCCCACAGTTCCCCAGTGTAGCTTACTATACAACCTGGCCACAAGCAGACATGGGCCTTCACACACATCCTAATGGTATACTCATTCTTGCTGGACAGTAAGCAAGTCTCTCTCCAAACGCGGCACCCTACCAGTGATGGACAAAAACTCTGCAGACAGGAAAACAATTGGCTAAGGAGAACAGAAGTACACGGAGAAAGTGAAGAGGTAAAGCGTGTAGTAACAGAAGGTTCGGTAAATCTGCCACCGATGTGGGTGAGGAAGAGGTTAAACTACTGTTTGGCTCTGTTCACTGACTCATTCCCTTGTGACCCAAGCCACAGACAATGATGTGCCCCTTTATTGCTCAAATGATTCCTGTTATAAACCAGTGGCAGACTACGGTATTTTCTCTCATGTAAAATGTGCGGATGACCTTTTCTCCAGACTTTTGCGTAACTCAACTCACTACAGTATAGCAAAAAGCCTTTGATGACTGATGGCTACTTCAATTTACTGGAATTATGCCATGGGCATGACCCTGACTGAGATCTGAATAGACTTGAAAGAAAGAAATACTGAAAGAAAGAAAGAAATATAATCAGAAAAAGAGGAGGAAAGTTGAATCCCTATGCTACCAACCTCCTACTTTTTCTATGGGACTTCTCGTTCTTCTCACATTATTTTGTACTTTTGCATCTTTTCAACAGAGGAAATTAGCCATCTTCCTGCTTCAACTTTCAATTCTTTCAGAAATCATTACTGTAATGCTGTGCAACACTACCAGCTAGAAACATGTCCCCAAGATTGATCTCCACATACAAAGGGTGAGCTATTGCACTACACCTGGGAGCCAATTTTCTGCTCTGGGACCCTGTGTGGGATCTATGGTCTGCCCCCCCCCCCAAAAAAAAGGTCAGAAGTGACTGAAAGTCTATTTTTGTTTTTGACAAACAGTTATTTTAATATATCTGTCAAATCTATACAATTCACAGTATAATGCTATAAATGTCTACACAGAATATAAATAAGCCCTAATGGATTCAGAAGAAGTTATGATTTACTAATTCTATTTATTTATCTATTGTGTATATAGGATTGCAGTCTTAAGTACTTTAGTCATGATTTCAATGGGAACAGAAGTGTATATTTTAGGAGTGACAGCTATAAATGCACTCTCTATTGTACAAGATAGAGAAGTCTAGAAAGGCAATAAACTATAGTAAGTGAAGTACTAGTGGAGCACAGCTGGACAAAAGAAGTCAGTAATGATTGAACAAAACCTCTGACAGTGACTGACTTTTCCAACATCACAACAATGCTTCATATATAGATAAGAATGCAAAAATCCCTCTTGTCTATGTGGATAGCTTTCAGAATCGTAGTAGAGAAATACTCACATTTCCATTACACTGGGAAAAGTTAGGCAGGGAATAATGCCTGTTAATGGATGTCTACCACTTCTATTAAAAGGAATTACAAACTTCCCTTGGAGTCTTATTACAGAGATAGCATCTGCAGCCTATTTAAAGAACTCCAATTACAAAAAAAGGGGGGGGGCATTTCACACAACTAGAAATACCACCTGTATCACTAGAATAACCTCAACTTCTGCCACACAATTTTCAGTCCAAAAGCAGATCAACTTTCTCAATCTCAAAGGGCACCAGAGATTGAAGTACCCTATATCTAACTCATGACCAAAGTGGTCACCTTACACTAAAATGTATCTACTCTCAAAGATGAGCATCTTTCAATGAAAATATTTTATCTCTCTTTATTTACAAGATCACTTTTTTCATAATTACCAAACTGTTAAGTCAAGAAGAGAATAACAAAAGTTAGTTTAAAACACATTATGAATTATCAAGAAAGAGTTCATCAGAATCAAAGCCCATAATCAAGAATATTTTGTAATTTATTCAGTTGTCAGAGTTTAAGATTGGCTTCCTCGAGGTAACTATGAAACTGTGTGAGAATTAACACAGAGATAAAAACAAAAACAAATTTTTGCTATCCACAATTCTCTCCTTTTATTTTACTTTACTGGATCATCACTGAAAACTTTCTCCATGGTTGCTGGTGAACAACTTTGTCTGCACGTGGTCTGTCAAAGTTCACTAAAACTTTGATTTGTACATTGTTTTAGAACTGGTTTTGTTTATTTTAAACAGTACATATTTAGACATTAAATAATCTTCTCCCATCCTGTGCTCTTTCTTCCTAGCAAGTTCTGCAAGGCCCAGTCCTACCCAGTCCGTTTTCTATCTTTGAGAGAGAAAATGCATACATGCCAAAAGCAGCAAAATACTCCCACAAAGACCACGCCAGTGTTTTCTCTCGTTCTGGCGTTATTTCTCCCACCGTGCCGCCTCGGGGGGCAGGACAGGCAGGTGAATCGAAGTAGGAGCAGCCACTGCCCTCTCGCGCTCACCTGAATTCCCTCCTTCTAAGCAGCTCAGGCGCTTCACTTGAAAGGGCAGCAGGCAAGTAATCACAGGCAATGGCAACAACCATTTGCCAGGTGCCACGGAACAGCGGACAGCAGCTGCACTGGGCAAGCTGCCCTTCAAGGCACAATGCAAATACCAACCCTGCCCCTAATATTTTGTTGCCTGAGGCAAGGAAGTAACAGAACCTTCCCTCCCCCTCCACTAAATTACAAATCCAGACAAGTGATCTTATAGTACACCAGCATCTCTCCCCAGGCGGACGGTGGAAGCACAACAACATAAAACAACGACTTGCTACCCCTTCAAGACACCTCAGATCTGCCGCCCGAGGAATTAGCTGTCTCACTCTGCCCAAGGGTAGGGCCGCTCCTGGGTGTTACACCGCGGGCGGGTCACAGAGGCAGCCAACTGGGCACACGCTTCACCAGGGCTGCTTCCCTCGGCCGCCAGCTGGCACTCCCCGGGCACCGGGCCCTCGGCATCTGCCCTACAACGCCGAGCCAGACACGCTCGTGACCCCACCCCACCGCCAATTTAGGGGACCGAACGCGCTCCCTCTTGCGGACCGCCCCGCCCTCTAGCCCCCACCCCAAGCAGGGTCGCCCGTAGCAACGCCGAGCGCGCCTGCGCCCCCTCACCTGCCGCGCCGACGAAGCACGCACGCTCCCGCACCGCACTCCGCTCACAACTTTTGTCATTAAAGCCCCCCGCTGGCCCAACAGCAATCAGACCCAGCTCTCCCCCGCCCCCATGCGTCACGCGCGCTGAGCCTGACGCCACCGCGCACTTCCACCCTGTTGGCCAGGCGGCGGCGTGAGGGCGGTATTAGCATATCGCCACGACGACGGCCGAAGCCCGTCCCCGCCCACGACAGGCAGAAGGGAGACTTCCCCCGCCGGCGAGCGGGGCCTGGGCCCTGCGCTCCTGCCCGTGGCCGCCGGTGGTGGGTGTGTGGGTGGGTCGTTCTTAAGCGGGACGGGCGCCTGTGGGTGTCGTCGTAGTGCCGTCCGGGGGCGGAGAGGTTAGTCAGGTCTTGGTGAGTGATACTAGGGCGCCTTGTCTAAGCGCGGTTTGTTTCAAAACCAAAATTGAAAAGGTGGAAATAAAGAAATAAGGCGGGCCTCTTGGCTCTAAATTTGTCATTATTTTCTGTGGATATCGTTCCCCTTCTTTACAGGCACAGATGGAGATTCCGTACCCCTGAAAAACCACGCTCTCCAACTGGCCTGAGTTGTCAAGAGCAGTCCGATTGATCCTTGATCCCACTTTTTCAGCTGCTCTTAAAATGTCCCAGTTACCCTCTCCTCCAACTTTTTCCATTTTGTCCTCAGTTTGCATCAGTTGCTGCAAACTGAGGCCAAAGGACAAAAGTAGTTTGCATTCAATCAACTCAGCAGAGGGTCAGAATCTTGCTGCTCCCCCTGGGCTTGGGCAAAAGCAAACTGCTGCAGCCTCTCCTAGCTTCTCTTCTTCCTCACTGAAAACTTTTGCCATCTTGATGCTGTTTGGCACGCAGCTCCTGATTTTCATCTGAAATGTTGGGAGCGTAGGAAGAAGTGGATTGATGGGTATGAAAGCTTGTGTGAAAACCAATCAGTCCCATAGGAGCTTCTCAATTCTTTCAACTCCACTTTTCCCTTTTACGCTGAAGCAGACTAACGCCATTCTTTCTTTCAAAACAGTTTATACTGATAGATGGAAATAGCGGGTGGGAGGAGCAATCAAGCTGTTGCTAAAAGAGCAGCAACCCAGGAATTTGCATCAAATTTCATATTCTGCAGGCAGCTACTTGCAAGGTTGAAGTCATGGGTGTGGAGCATCGGTTTAAAGCAGCCTAGTGATTTCCAGCGGTGTTGGGACTACAACTGTCACCATACTTCAGCTCTGATCGAGGCAGTTGAGGAAGGCTGCCTTATTAGCACTTGGCAGAAGACTGTTAGTAGGGGGGAAACATCTGGGGATGCTTCCCTATTTGCTGTTACCCAAAACACTAACATTTCCCACCCTATTCAAGACCATGTTTGGGAAGGGTATCTAAACTTTATCTTTAAAATCTCATAAATTTACCTAAGATCTGTATTTTTCTAACAGGATAATCTGTAGTCTCTGGAGGTTTTTTTTTGTATTTCGAGGCGCTTCCTAATCTGAGAGTGTAAATAGTAGTTTACGTTTCTTGCGCATAAATCCAGTAATACACTCTCTCCTCCATATTTAGTACTGTGCTGTGTATGTTTTCAGAGAGCCCAAGACTACTAATTTCCAAAAAGGATAGAGCCTAGCTTTATGCCTAGTTACAGGCCACATGCTTTTAATTCCCTTCACACACACTCCACATGAAAGCATTCAACTCTGTGCATGTTCAGAGCCATATGACTAGTACTTAATACTGTTATACTTCACACTACTTTTCCAAGTGTTGAGATACTGGAGTGGGGGGACAGTACTTCACCTTTCTTTCTTTTGGAAGGAATCAGTGAGGGCTTATTGGTCTTTGCAGGACTGCAAACACAACCTCAACACTTTGGCAGCTAGCCCACTGGTCTCACATCACATAGAGCAGGAGTTCTTGACCTGTGGTCCCTGACCTAGTGGGCTTCAGAATGTCCATGAACTAGTTGCATTTTCCCTCTTCAGTTGCTTTTCTGCTACTTTAAAATTTGTGTTTAAGTGCATTTTTCTGAGGGGGCGTCTGCAGTTTTCATCATTCTCAAATGAGTATGTGACCCAAGAAGGGTTAAGAACCACTTTTTTTCAGGAAAGAACCAACTCTCTAAAATGATCACAGAGCCCCAGCTCAATTCACTGTGTCTCTAACTCAAATTGCAATCTCTCTTCATGAAAATATACCGAAATCATTTCATCCTTACCCAGAGGGAAGGCAAACTGAATTCTGCCCCTTTGGGATACTCAGCAGCCATGGGGGGGGGGGGCACAGGAACTACGTGTGACTAGTATTTCTCAAGAAGCATGTTGATGAGTAATTCACTATTTTGTCATGTCCAAAATCTGGTGAGGTATTGCCTCAGCACACACCATACTGATAGCAGTGCATGAGAAAATCTGAATGCAAAATCATGGTAATTTTTATGTTCTGGACATTGCGCTCTAGGGTATTGCTAAGCCCTTCCTGACTCAAATTAAATGATACCTTCGCTGCATTTGAGAAGAAACTGGAAGGATGGTGCTTTTCAAGTTTTCAGCTGAATCATCATCATTTTAAACTTCAGGAGGAAAATCATCAGTTTTAATTAGCATGCAGAAATCAGTGTTAGAGTACTAAACAATTTGTATATTTATATAAATATTTAATTAGTAAAAATGTGTATACACTGAACTCTGGTGGATACCAGAGCCACTGAGCATGTTGCCACATGTGCACTGTCTTGACATGTAAGACTAGAAATTGTTATATATGTGAGAAGCATTAACTTGTTAATAAGTTTATTAATTTGTATAAATATCTGAAGCCTTATGAGTGGCTGATCTAGCAACTACCTACTAGTGAGTATCTGCAAGACAAAATGGCAAAATGAGGATGGAACCTTGGAGATAAGAGCAGTAGGATAAGATGGGTAAAACGACAGGAGCATTTTAGCAGCTAAATAGAAATAAAAAATATTTTCTCAAAATTTCATGTAATTTTGTACATGCCACTTAGTATTCCAACTATTAATCTCAGAGGTTAGCCAAATTCTTAAACAAGTTGTCTGTATCAGCTCACTGTGGTCTGTCTGAAATTTTGATTGCATGCTGACCTGCAAATCTGAAAGCAGTATTATCAAACTGGTATTAGCCTATGATCAAAGGAAAGAATTGACATATAGCCTGTGATCCAATCAGTGGCAAGTTTTAATTGAGGCAACTGATGTTGGACTGCATAAAAACTCCAGTTCTTAATAATCCAAGTGACATGCACACAAAAGATTTTAAAGTGTATGTAATTTTAGAGATTACTGCATCAGATTCAGCAACTGTAGTGTGAAATAGGCATGCATTGTTAGAGAAGTCTGGCTGTCTCACTAATTGTGAATAGTCCTAACGCTATGGTTTTGCTTGAACTGACACCTGATGGATGAGAGACATAATAGAAAGTATGGATGTTCCTTAATGAGTCTAGACTTTGGAATATAATTTGGAAGCAGTGGGGCAGACAGAGGTTAAGGCAGTTTGAAGTCCCAGGAGAGCGTGATTGAGACACATAACGATTTTAAGTTGGCTGTCCTTCAGTGCTGTTACTCTTTAATAATCTGAACCAGAATTAGTAATTGTGAAACCTCTTTTCCAAGTCCTTTTTGTTTCAAAAACGCTCTGCTTTTATAAGAACAGTCCTATATTACAAACACATCTTACATTTCTGTCCCTATCCAAAAGCAATCAAATGCTTCCTTTGAATTTCTTATGGTTTTAGAAAAGGATGAAGATTTCACAGAATAAATAAACAAATTAAAATTCTCTCTCTGCCTCCCTCCCATAACTCATTGATCTTGTCAACATATCCTTTGCCTGGTGCCCCACCTTCTGAAATCAGGTGATGGCAACTGGTGAGAATGCTGCCTTCTTACTTGTGGCAACTCATCAGCATGATTCTTTCTCTGGAAAGCTTACTTAGAGTACACTCTTCTTTTTTTAGCCCAGGCAAACACTTCTTAAGAAATTCCAAGTTTTTACCAATGTAAATTGAATTTGATTTTACTTGTGCCAAAGTGGAAAGGAGAACTGACTCAGATGTGCAAAGGAGAATTGACTCAGAAAGACGAAGGGGCACTGCTAGCCAGTACACCAACATTACATTCTGATATATCAACCTAGTATAATTTGGCTTCTACTCCAAAAATTTCCCGTCTGCCTCCCCGACTCCAGTACTCCAGACTGACCTGGCTACTTTCTTTGGCTACTAACATCTCAGCCACCAGGACTGGACACAAGCCTTGTGGACTGTAGAAAGGAAGAAGCAAGTTGGGAAACTTTTTTTTTGATTATTTCCAGCTAGATTTTCTACAGGGAGGGAATCCAGGAAAGTACAGAATGATGAGCAACCACACCTCACCAGTTGGACAGTTGATTTTACAGTAAATATATACATCTAGAAAGAGCCTAATAGTACCTGAAACACTAACAGACTCAGTGTGGCACAAGTTTTCATGGACTGGAATTCATCGTATCAACTGCATTAAGGACCAGATATGTACAGATACACAGGCACTTTACATAATTCAAAATGGCTGTTGTCTTGAAAATTTCATGTTGCAGTAAATCAGTCTCTAAAAGTTACCAAATGTCTGCTCTCAAGACCACAGTTTAGTTGCCCTGTTTCAGATTGTATTAGTTTACATAGCTGCATCACCCCGGAGATGTGTTTTCTCCCTCTCCCAAAACACTGTTCCATTCTGCCAACTTTACATTTCCAGTATTCTTTTCAAAGCAGTGTATTTTGTTTTGAAGAATGTATGTATTGTGCACTATAGACCTGAAGCATAGACCTGGATAACTTAAAAATGAAAAAGACAGGAAAACTACAGTAATTGTTGCCTCTCTTATCTAATATATATTGACAGGCTCTAGTATTTTCACACTCTGAAGATTGTTTTGAAAAGTATAGATGTGGTTGAAGCGAAGTTTCACTGATCAACTGGGTAAGTGGTTACAGAACAAGTAGGTTTGTGGTTTTTAAACAGAAAACGTGCTCAGCAGAAAGCTGTAGCTAGTGCTGATGCAAGGAGTTTCTTCTCCAGTGAAGCTTCACAGAACTAGAAGTTATGAGAAAGGTTGCAGCTTTTTTCAGGGTAGTTTCAGCTGAAGTTTAGAAGTTCCACTTTCTTCCATTAACACAATAGAGAAAGGAAGTTGTGCTCAACTTCATTTCTTGAGGAGGGAAAAAGTCTGAAAAAAATGTTTCTTATCTTTTATGCACAAGATCTACTTGAACAAGAAAAGCTGTATGCCAACATCTCTATAAGGTATATGTTATCACTTCAAATAAATGGTAAAAGCTTCCTCTCTCTAGGCCAAATCCAGACTTTTAAGTCTTACAGCTTATATCATTTGTTAGCACTATGAAAACAATGGCACAGGTGGCAGGAGATCCTGCATAGGTCACAGTGCAGGACAGAAATTGGGGTTTTAGCCCTCCACTATTACTGCATTTTCAAAGAGGAAATCCCATTGCTGGACAGTACTTTATATATTTCATAATTATTGGACATTATCCCTTCTTTAAATTGAATTTTTATTAGGACCCGAGGCTGTTTTTTAGGAGTTGAAAGTCATGTCAGACCTGTAATTGCTTATAATTTGGATGTTACTACTGCTACCATTCAGTTAAAAGGCTTGGCTTTCTGGACTTTTTTTTTGAGGGGGGGCTTCAAAACCCCGTGAAACCTGTTTGATGTGCACAGCATTGTCAGAAAAAAATATGTTTATACCACAGGTAACAATGCCTCACTGATACTACTTTGACCTTCTTGAAAAAAATGTTTTTATCATCCATACTTTCTACATGGACAGCTTCTTGTGCTACTAGTCAATAGATATGTGCAGCTATTCCAGCTTTCCCTCTTCAGTGGATTTGTGTGGTACACAAAAATGTTGGACTACAAACAAAAGACAACAATGTGATACACCCATGCTGAAATTCCATGAATGAGAGACAGTGATTCTATGATGAAAAGCTTGTTTAAGAAGGGCCCTTAGGTGGCAGTCGTAAGCACTCTTACGGGAGAATAACCCCATTAGTGTCAATGGGATTTATTTCTGAATAAATGGGGTTAAGTTCATATTATAACACTGCAAAGTTATGGCATTAATATGTTCAGAACCCTGCAATTTCTCTAAAGTTGCCATAATTTTGCATTATAACATGGAATCCTTTTTACTTTCCTTATGCTCCTTTGCTACTATGAAGCCATCCTTCTTCTTGTTCTCTTTGCTATTTTAATTTCACTGTTGTCCCCCAGGAGATTCTATGTACAGTTGTTTTGTATGAAACTCTTCTTAGGGCATTGTTTGTAATCCCCTGACCCCATCACAGCCACAGTGCTCATAGCTCATCTCCAAAAAGTTATGCTGGCTCCTCCAAGCACCCTCTCTTCTATGTACTTTGGCTCCTAAAAGATAAAAATAATAATACAGATTTGGTAATAAAGGGGACATATTCACAAAGTCTTCTAATGAAAAATAAAGTGTATCAACTTAAAAAGTATATTATATGCTACCTAACCATTTAGTAAAGCCAAGTATCTAAGCCCTCTACAACTGTTTATTTTAAGCTTCCAGTCTCAAAAATTTTTAGAAAAGGTTACAGAGCTTGGAAAAGTTGCTCCCAAAAGAACAGGACCCAGCCTTTTTATAACCTATTTCAAAGCAAAATATATGTAAAAAAGGTATATTTTATGATTTTAAAATGTTTTTAAAAGATCTTGACATATTGCAGCAGTGATTACCAATAACAAGAGCTCTTAGGAATTTTTCATGCAAGTAACAGCACAGTATGGTACAGTCAATGTGGGCAGGACTTTTCTCCACCTGCTGAAACCAGAAAGAAAGTGCCAAGGGATAGCTGTAATCCAACAGGTCTGTATTGGAGGTGGCCTGGGTAGGAACTTTCCATTTTATCCATATACATCACATGTAGCTCTAGTACACAAAGCAAGTTGCCAGTGTAGCCCTTGGCTCAAAAGAGTACAATCATTGCCATAATCCCCATATAGTCTTTCCTATGTAGTCTTTACATCTGTCCAGTTTTCAAATCTGTATGCACTATAGTTATTGCTAAGCTGTTAAGTTGTTTACTACTTGATCCCTAAATTTAAACAAGTAGGCTTGCCTCCGTCCTGTTGCAATCAGAGTGTTTCTGAGGTGAGATTATCTTTTTCAGGCACTGGCAATTGTTTCTCAGTCTCTCCATTTATGTCTTCCTTCCTCTCATCCTTTGTAGCATCAGATTTCTTCTTTTCCAAATTCTGCTTCAGTTTGAGAGAGGAATCTCTCCTAGAAAGAAGTGCAGGACTAAAGCCAGGGAACCCTCCAGTGGTCACTGTACGCTTCTCTAGAAACAAAAGTATAGAGAAGTGGAGCTTTTTAGAAAAAAAAAATTAAAAAGCTTTGTTATGTATACATTCCTCACTATAACTGCCACAAATTCTCTCCCTCTTTCCATATGTGTATATACGTACATATTATAAATTATATGTAGACTACTGTGACCAGGATCCTAGCAGAGATAATAAATAACAGCACAGAACACAAACAAGTTGGAATGTTCTCAATCAGTTGAATGCAACAAGGACATTTGTATTTGTACAAGAGGACAAAAGATCTTTAAAACAATCATGGTCATAAACCCTGGAGGGATCTGACCTCTGTGCACACTTAGCAGGAAGATCAAAAGAACCATAACCATCAATTTCTACAACACAAGATTATTCCCTGGTATGCAAATAACTACCAGATACAGTTGTGTACTTAGTCTGGAAGCCTGAAACAATAAGGCATCTAACTGGTTATAACCATTTCAGATTTGGTTGCATGTATTTGTTCCAAATTTGTCATTTACCTCCTGGTGCAATGGGGTGCATTAGTCGATTCATCTGGACATTCCAGTGCTTTACATTGGTGCTGGCTTGTTGGAGCTTTCGTTGGGCCAGCTGCAATGGAACACGAAAAGAGTACAATACAAGTAGATAACAACACTACTTGACAAGTTTAGCATTTTGAAGGATCCATAAACCCTGAACCAACTCTCAACCACTGTCACCGTGGCTACAGAACAGAGGTTAGTTTACTATACTGTACAGCTTCAGAGGCATGTTAAAATCAATATAGTCCAACAGTAAGACTTCAGTGTCTAATTAAACTCCTCAGTTTTAAAATTCTGATGAGAAAAATACCCTGATTAATCAGCCAGCAATTTAAGAACTGTTAAATTGCTAAACACGTCAGTGGTAAAAATGCAGATGGAAAGCAGCATACAGGTAAGAGAATGCCTTGTTTTAAGAGACTGCTCCATGTAACAAGTACAGTATACATCATCTAAAAGGAAGTAAACTCTTCAGAAATATTGTTCTTATTTTGATCCAAGTGTAGTCAATTAAATAAATCAGTTGACTAAAACTCACATAATTAAATGAATTATGATTCTTCACTCAGGTCACAGCCCTAATCAAAAGACACTGAACAATCTCATAGTTTTGATAGTCCCCTATTCAATGTTTTTTAGGCACAGATTACTGACTAAAATCCTTGACAACTCTCTAAGAATACATTAGTGTGAAAGTAATAAAAATTTCAGAGCAATACTTCATTCCAAAAATCTTTTGCAAAAGGCAAGTAACTATACTACTTATTTAATGCACAGCATATCACATGGATGATAATCACAATGAGGTGCTTTGTGCAGTTTTAAAGATAAGGCTGAATGACTGCATATTTGGTTTTCTTTCCTTGGAGGAGTGCTTTTTAATAAGTTAGCTTCTCATAAAGCACTTCCACCAAGCTGAAACAGTCTTTGAGCCCTTAGTAAAAACCTGTGGATAGAATTGCTCCATCTGCGCAAGCAATTACAACTGTTTGCTGGGAGATCATAGATTCTGGAGTCGCAATGACGCAGCATCCAAGACATTATGTCCTCTTGTAGCATCATCACCAACACTGCTAATATTGGAGCTATACCTCTGAAGCTATATTTCTATGGTATAACTATTGTCTACTACTAGAGTTATTTTTGTCTGAGGATAAGGGTATTGATGATCACTACTCATGTCGGTAATATATTTCCTCCATTATCATTGGCAATACACCTTTGTTGGAAAAGATAAATATAAAGGTAGTATTGTACTCATGTCCAATTAGTGCCAACCTTTAAGAGTAATGCGAATATATATGTAGACTAAGTTAGAAGAGCAATAGAAGAAGAAGTAGAAGAAGATGTTGGATAGGTATACAAATTTGATTGTATATATTTCTTTGTTTTTTCTTATATATTTATAAAAAGCAAGAATGATTATTTGTAAATATTGATTGTTATAACTTTTATAATAATAAAATTAAAAAAAAAGAAAAAAAAGAGTAATGTGAACTGCCTGGTATTCATGAAGAAAGGAAACTATTTTTTGTTTGCAAAAAACCTCAGTAATCTGAGGAATTTGAAAAATAAAAATAAAACATTTAAAACTGTATAAACCAGTTTTCTCTAACCTCATGCTTTCGAGAAGTATCAGAGTACAACTCTGATCATCCCCATTTGGAGGGCACCAGATTGGGAAAAGCTGATGAAAGCATTTTATGGGTATGGCCAGTTGCAATTTGGGATTGCATATTTAAGCTTTTAAGGAGTTAAATATATAAACCCAACAGCTAGTCTTAACTAGAGTAGACCTACAAATCAATGGAACTTAAATAATGATTTGTCAAATTCCCATTGATTCAATTAGTCTATTGTAGCTAAGACTAGTAATTGGATATCTACCAGAATCATTTCTTAGGCATGCACCTCAAGTCATTTGTCATTTTGAACATTTTGTTTATCCAGCAATGGGATAGAAAAACTTAAAGAGCATAAATGGCATGTTTCTGTGGGGACAGTGACCCTTGAGATGAATAAATTGCTCCATGAAACAAAGTGAAGCAGAGACACTTTCCCCACCACTCACCATAACATCCTGGTCCATTCTCTCTCTGTTAAATCTCACTTCCTCTAACTGCTGTTGGGCCTCTTCCAGAAATTTGCTCTTGTTTTCCATCTCTTGCTTGAGGGCCAGCTTTTCATGCTGAGTCTTGATGATGTATTCCTCTTGCTCTTCTTTCAGTTTCATCAGTTGCTTCAATTTTTCCTCCTCTTCAGCCAGCAGCCTAACAAAATTTCATAGGAGTCAGTGACACTCGGCATTGCGAGCTGTTTTATTACCTAACTCCAGATCAGTCCCAAGATGCATAAACAATCCTTGTCGCTATGAATGAAATAATAGGTTCTGCTCTGTAAGGAAAGTGGACCATTGTCTTCATTCTAAGAATTCTTGCTTTTGGCACAGAAGGGAGTTTGTGGATAAATCTTTATCCTGGGTCAAATCCCTGCAAAGCCATCATTTTATTTTATTTTCCTTCTCCTTTATTTGCAGTACTGATCCATTCTCAAGTCTTGTTAACATTTACCTGTGCAACATTCGAAAGTATGGCCCTCCTTCTCCATCCCCTATTCCAGGTTATGGCCTAGTCATCTTTCACCTTCACTATGTTCTCCACTCTCATATTTAGTTTTTCTCTCACCTTAGCTACTTTCACATCGATCCATATATGTAACATCAAAATCATTCATGTTTCTATTATATTATTCATTTGTACCCGCTTTTTTTTCCAATGCTGAGGCTCAAAGTAGCTTGAAACTATTAAAACCAATACAGATTAAAAGTATGTGTGTGTGCAGACGCCTTCAAACACCTATTGACATATGGTAACCCCATGAATTTCATAGAGTTTTCTTTGGCAAAGAATATACAGAAGTGGTTTTTCCAGTTCTTGCCTCTCAAATATAGTCTACAGCACCTGGTATTTGTTGGTGGTCTTCCATCCAAATACTAACCAGGGCTGACCATCCTTAGCTTCCAAGATCAAATGAGATCTGTATATGTATATTATTTCACAAAGATTTAAACAATCTACGGAGTTAAAACTATTTAAAATTCATTAAAAGACAAAACATAAAAACCAACAAAACTGTACACCATTAAAAGCCCATCAAAGTCAGTTTCTACAAGCCTGACAGAATAGGGATAGGAATAGGAATGTGTTCAGTTGCTGGTGGAAGAAGAGTAAGGGAGGAACCATTACACCCACCCTGGAAGCAGCCCTTGAGAAGGACCTCTTCCCTTGTTCTCATCAAACCCGCCTGCAAATGCAGTGAGACACAGAGAAGGAGCTCACATGATGTCCTGACTGTCAGTGTTCTTTCTTAAATCCATATACTGGCTTCCTGTCCTTTCCAAAACCCACATAAACTGTTCGTTTCAAAATTCTCCAGTGCCCCAATTCCACCTTAATTCTCAGTTTCTTTATCCTGACAGATGCAGGACAAAGGAACCGAAAATTCTTCAGCTCCATCTGCCTCTGCTATCCAAAAACCTCTTGCAGCCTTAAATGTCTCCACTCTTCCCTCTTGCTGCTACTTCTTCTTGGAACCACCTCCAGAAAAGCCTATGTGATGATGCCACATTCTTGTCACTGTTATTTGCTGTCAAGTTGGCTTTAACATATGCAGACTCTATGAATGACAGAGCTCCAAAATACCATGTTAGCCCTGCTAAGATCTTACAAATTCAGTTCTGTGATTTCCTTGACTGAATCTATCCCCCTGTAATGCAGGCTTCCTCTTTTCCTAATGCCTTCAATTTTACCAAGCATTATTTTCTTTTCTAATAAGTCATGTTGTCTCACAATACGCTCCAAACATGACAACCTCAGTTCAGTCATTTTGGCTTCTAGAGAGAGTTCAGGCTTGCTTTGCTTTCAGATCCATTTATACATCTTTTTAGCAGTCCATAGTATCTAAAAAAATTCTGCTCCTACATCCTAAATGAGTAGATTTTCTTCCTGTCAGCTTTTCCAACTGTCCAGCTTTCACAACCATACACAGAAATTGAAAATACTATGCTATGGAAGATCCTGATTGTAGTATTTAATTATGCATCTTTAGACTTGAGGATCTTGTCTAGTTCATTCACAGTTTCTCTTCCAAATCTTAGTCTTCTTCTGAATTGACTACAGTCTCCATTTATTACTGAGCCAGGGTAGAGAAAAAACTTTTAATTATTTTGATGTCTTCATCATCCACTTTAAAGTTACGTGAATCATATGTGGTCATTATTTCTGTTCTCCTAATGTTCAACTGTAACCCACCCTTCCTATTAAGCCTCTGACACAACCCAGTTTTGTTTCCTCACTGTAACTAAGCCTCAGTATGTATAACTAAAATAGATATTCACATTCCTCCTCTCTTTAACTCTGCCTCCATTCCCATTTCCTTCTTCTGCTGTCTCTCTCAGTCACTGTGTTTAGATTGTGAACTTTTTCATGTAGGTACCTGTCCTCTTGAAATTAGTAAAATGCAGCCACATTGATGACATCAACAACATGAAACAGAACAAACTATAGGCAAGAGCCCTGGATAAGAGAGGCAGTAGAGTTTGTGATGGCTCTGGCATAGATTCTGATCCCTGAATTTTAATCCCAGATTTTTCCAGTAAGGAATGCATACAGTACAAGCTAAAGGAAGACAAGCTATTTCTGGGCAGTTGTCACCCATAAATGTTAAAGTATGTATAATAATGACCTGGAAAGTCACAAGCACTGTCAGCACAGATAAGGAGAAGTGTACAAGACTCAACCATGGGAGTGTTCACAGATCTTCCCAGAAAGGTAGATGGTAAGGAACTGGACAAGTCATGAGAAAGCCATCAATTGCCCCAGTCTACTCTTCTTTTCAGCTGCAGCAGTTTCTTTACAGCATTTCTTCCACAGGAGAAGAAAGTGGGGCATTCATCAACCATACCTGGCCTGTGCGTATCTCAGAGCCTCTTCATCCTGGCGAGCTTTAATCTCCTGTTGTAGTGCATCTTGAAGTCGTTGTTGCATTTCCTCCAGTTCTGTGATGCGCTTGCGCTGGCGTTCTGCCTCTGCCTCCTTCAAAACCATCTCAGCCTGCATGGAAGCACGAGCCTGCAGCCAGGAACAGAAAATGCCATTGGCATAGTAGAGTGCATAGTACCCAACAGCAGAGGGCAGTGGCAGGTAGTTAAATGCAGCCTGTCCCAATAGCTGGTAGACACTGTGGCCCTGAGTACTGTCTGGGCTATTAACAACTGTATTGTCATTTGCAATAAAGAAATTTAATAAGGAAAAGAAAACTGTATATAGTCCTCAAACTGTGAATTCTTTGGGACAAAAAATACTGGAACATTTTTGGCTAATAGCCTCCAGTCTCCAACTGTATGAGAGCTGCCACATGTTTGTTTTTGTGGCTAACACATGATGCTGCAAGGAACATCACCATCCTGAGTTAGATGGTACATGCCCTGAAATACGGCCATCACTTTTGAACAGCGTGTTAAATGCACAGAATTCTTTTCAAAGCAAAAACAAACTAGTGCAGTCTAATTCTGGTTTGCCCAAAGATTATATCTCTGTTCCTGTACAGGTTCATGTATCCTGTTTAGTAAAGCTCTTGCCTATAGCAATCTTTAACAAATCTGCGTTTATAACTGCTGGGTAACTAGAAGATTAAAGAAAAATTAACCAAGCTGAGGGGAAAAAAAGCATTAACAATAGCAGGAAGAAAACTTCAACAGCATGGGGCTCTCCACTGCATCATCACAGGCTTTCTTGCTTTATTGTTTTGGTCTATTAGTGAAACCACGGTGCTTTGCTTTACCAGTGTTAAGTGGCTATTTTTAAGTTGAGGAAGAGCATATCTCCTATCACTTTACCTCAAGGGTAGGCCACATGACCCAGCAACAGTTAGCAAGACACTTTACTCTCCACTGACTCTGCTATCACCACCACCCAAATTCATCAACAACTGAATGCTTGCTAATGCATCTTCCTGCACAACTGCAAGCCAGAAGGTCCTCCTCCCTTTCTGAAGTTACAGAAAAGGAAGAAAAGAGGAAAGGTGGTGCAATTGCAGCTGCATAGGTTGTGGCAGTGCTGGAAACAGCATAGGGGAAGAACAGTGTGGCCTGCAAATGGGTGTGAGTGTTGCATGCAGCCTGTGAAGGCTGTTGTGCCGAACACCCTGCTTTCTATGTTTCAAATAGATGCATTTTGACTGAACCAGGACGTCCAACCCGGACATCCCTAGGATTTGTTCCATCGGAACAGAAGACAGGAAACTGAATAAACCCTTGCCATGGTATTCTTTTTTTAAAGTTATAAAAAATTAATAAGAACAATAATCCCAAGATTACCTTACATCTAAAGAACAGTAATGTGATTTGTATAATGTGACATATTGTATACTATATATAATAGGCATGTACATAGGAATATATATATACCAAAACCAAACCAAAAGTTCTTCCTTAAACTTTCATCTAACAAAGGAATAGATACTTAGTTACCAACAAATAAATATAATAAAATTATAATTTTGGTAGAACTCCACTACTATATATTAATGTTAAGTTTATTAATGTCAGCTTATCTTAGTAAATTCAATTAATTGTTATAATCTTATTGACCCTGTGCAATTTATTTTTTCCTTTTCGGTCTTATCTATAATACCTCTAACTTGTTTCTTACATCCTTTATTATTTTGTGCTTTGATGTTAGTTTATCTAACTCCACCATGTCATACAGTTTCAATAACCAATCATCAGTGGTAGGTATTGCCTCTTGTTTCCATCTACATGTGAAGGTCGTCCTGGCTTCAATGAGCTTCCCCACGAGATTCTGATGCCTTCTTTTCCCTGATCTGATCTCATATCTTTCCCCAGTTATGGATGAGGGAGCCCTCTCTATTTCTGTCTTGCTTGAACACACCTGTTCTGCTTCGTGCAGTTGTATCTCCAACATCTTCTGCATTTCCTCATGTTGCTGCTGGCGCCTCTGCTCCTCTTCCTGGAGCAAAAGCTCTGCTTGCCGTTGTGCTTCCTTCAGCAGCTCCAGCTCTTGCAGCTTGCGCTCCTTCTCCTCCTGCAGCTGCTTGAGGCGCTGCAGTTCTTCCTCCTTGGCGGCCTTCTTACGCTCTCGCTGCTCTCGCTGTTCCCGTCTCTTCTGCTTTAAATCTTTGTGCAAAGACTTCTTGCCTTCAGCCTGGAGACGAATTGCCATCTGAATGGCTGCCAAGGGAGAAACGGAGAGAAAGGTCTGAGAAGACCATACAGCTTGCTGGCTGGACTGGAATTCTTAAGGAATGCCTTTTGCCATATCAGTCATCCATCCCATCCTTTTATGTCACTTTCTGAGACCCTTTCCAAAATGCCATCCTTTCCAGCAGCGAGGGGGTCTTTTCAGTTGTGACATCAGACTTTGGAACAGCCTCCCAAAGGAAGCTCACCTGGTGTCAACATTGTTTTCTTTTAAATGCCAATCAAAAACATTCTAATTCACTCAGACTCTAATTCACCTCAAACTTGCTGAGCATTCTTTGAATGCTTTAAACAAATGAAGTAGCATTTCAGCACTTTTGTGGTCCCGACGTTTAGGACTGCTGCTTTCTTGGCTTGCCCTGTGCTAAAAGCTTCCTGGGGTAGAAGCCAAGCTTTTTAGTCAGATTATAAGGCCTATAAATCTTTTGCGGTATGTAAACAGAAAATCATAGTCCTGCCCTCTACACACAGACACACAAAATATCAGAATGGTTTCCATCCATTTCTGGCAACCCCAACCATCTACACAGGAGACAATATTAAAAGAATCTGCCCTAAAGAGCAACAAGACAAACATTAAAAACAAAGCACGGGCAGTTTTTATATATATATTTTTAACAATGTTGGCAACTTATATTATCTTGGGTAGACTATTCAAGTCACATGGCCAGTCTATGAATGAAGGCTGATTAAAAAGGGGAGAGGCTTCTGCTGCTGACTTTGCCACCTACTATTTAACTTCTTCATTTCAGGAAATCTCCAAAATGGTAGGAAAGTAACCTACCTTTCAAAGAGCAGCAGCTCAGAAGTACGGCAGTGGCAGCAGGGTACTCACCAAGGGTCCACTCTTGCCTTTGCCTAGTGTCCGAGGCACTCATTTCATACGTCCGCGAAGCTGTTTTCACACAGAACATACACCGTTTCCCATCTTTGTCGGGTAAGATCTTAAAGTCAGAGAAGAAAAGAAGTTACAACCTCCCCCTCAGCTATTACTGACTTGGAACAACATAACATACAAGATGCACTGTCACCACCCTAAGAGAGCAATAACCCCCTTTTCCATAGTATTCCCAGCTTTACTCAATAGCCTTCTTATAACCGATATACAAGTAACAGGGGATAGAGCCCTCTGACCTATTCGCCATAATGGGACAACTAAGGGATTTTTCATATAACCATGCTGATCATCTGATGACTGGAATGATCACAGAGATGTGAGGAAGGGCTTTTATAGACAAAGCCTTTGTACTGTATTAATAAAGTAACAGGAGAAGCATAAAAGAATGATACACTTAACACTTTTCAATAACTGTGACTGTTTAAACTAGTATCAAATCCCTCAACCATTTTCTTCTCTTCCTCACTCAATTCCCCCACACCCCATATGCCTCCCAACCCTCCATCTTTACCACACAGGGCCCAGAGTCCACGCTAATGGCAAATACATAATCTGCCTCTTTCTATGCAGAAACCAACTGGAAATGCAACAAGAAGCAAGCCTAAAAGGTTATCTCCATAAAGTGCTCTGCTTATTTCAGACGTGGACCACAACAGAGAGCAAGGGGTCTGTGGGCCAACTGCCCATCAAAGTGCCAGAAACTGAAATCCAGAGGTGGCCAGAATTCTCCTTTTTGGTTTTGAAAAATGGTTTCAATGTCAAGTGGTGAAGTGTCAGAGACTGTCATCTATTTAAATGTTGAATTGCTGCTCCTGGAAGCTTCCAGAAGAAGCTATTCATCTCCCCTCACTTTTTTATTTAGACTAGAAAAATGACAGTCCAGTGAGTGTGGACAAGTCAAGGACTGCAAAAGCCACCTCCATATTGACACTTGTAAAATCACTCCAGGCAGATATTAGTACAAGCGCTCTAGTCTCTCTCCAGATGGTGGTTGCTTTTACCTTATTGTGCTGCTCCTTTCCTATTTTCAATACCACAAATTAGTTGATCCCTTCCATTCATCATATTGCCTCACTATTATCCAAAGTCGTATGTGTGGGGGTTCTCCATTCACAACCTAAAATGCAGCCAGTCAGTTGGGCACTGAAAATAGTGGGACATTCCTTGTGTGCTGAGAGGTAAATCTCGTAAATTGAAAGGCCAGTGAAAATCCACATTTTGTTGTTGTATTCTGGTCTTTACAGGTTGCCTTCATTTGTCTAAGAATGTTACAGAGCAATCATTTCCTTACTCTGCCACAGAAGTGCCTTTTTTCTCAAGTAATATCTATTACCTATTTACAAAGTCTTACGTACATGATAAGCAATTCATTCATACATATATACATATATAATCAGCAATTGTTAGATTCATTTAAGAAGTGGGTACATCTAAGCTTATAGTGCTTCTCTTGTCAAATTACCTCCACACAAGAATTTCTATCCAGAGAAATGCTCCCCCTTTTCTCCTTCCGTTCCTCACTCATGTAGTAAGAAAGATCACTGGGCTTTAAGGTGAACCATCGTTCTGACCAGTTCCTCCTCAGGTGACCTTTTTTCCACAGATAGCCCTGTTCTCAACAAAGACAGGGATTAGGGAGAGAGGCAGATACTTCGTAAAGAAAAATAGTACCAAAGACCTTTGCACCTAAAAAAGATTTCTGTCACAAAGGGATCGAACTGTGCCACATCTTTGCCAAATGGACTAGCATGAACAAGAAAATGTGTGTGTCTTGTGAGAATCAGGGATGACGACTTGCTTTGTTTCCTCTTTGTGCAGTTCAGTTAGCAGAAGGGCCTATTTCCTCATTGGTAATACTTCTGTGATACACTGAATTTCAGGATTTTTCCAGAAAGGAGGGGAATTTGTAACTCTCAGACATGTTGATTTGGCACACTTGTAAGCTATAAGGCCATCGTGATTCCTGCTAGTCAAAATGGCAGAGCAAGACTAAGCAAGATTCTAAAACAAGGACAGTTAAGTAACATCCCACATTAGTTACCAACTATCTACACTATACCAGCTATCTCCTGGTATGCAGAACCTAGTGGGAAATGCTAACATGCATGCAGGCCTCAAAGCAGATTACCACAGACTCTTTTGCACATCCATTTATCAGTGCAGAGGGAAAAAACAGGCATCAGTATAGATTCTCTGGCCTCTCCACATGTAGCTACTGCTTTTGCCCCCACTGTACTGCAGTTCCCTCACTTGGATGCCATCAATTTGTTGTGTTGTGGCCCTCATTATTGCTAAAAGGCGGAAAGCAGCAAACATAGTCTCCATCAAACCAATCAGGACTTCACCAAAGGAAAACTGCTTCTCCTGGTTTCGGGAGCTGGAAAGGGACATTTGTGGTTATTGCAAGAATAAAAGTTTTTTGTCCTTTTTTTCTATGTCAGTGACGATCAAACTTTCTATCATCAGGACAAGCTTGACAGAGATGAAAATAACTGAATCCCTCCTCCATCACAAAATGCTGACAAATGAAAGAGGAGTTTGGCACTATCACTTACTTGTTATAGTACATACACGAATTTCCTTTTATATCTAACCCCTCTTTAAAAATTCCTAAATTCTTTGCCACAGTTATTTCCTTGTGGTTATTTCATTTATTTGTTACACATTTATACTGCCTTTCCTCTAATGGGCTCAAGGTGGCGCACATGGCTCTCCTTTTTCCTCCTTATCCTCAGAACAACCCTATGAGTTCAGTCAAGCTGAGAGAGTGTGTGATCAACACGTGGAAGGAAAAGAACAGAAGACATGACAGTTCACTGCCAATTTTTTTCACACCTCCTTCTTTCTCAAGCAAAGGCTGCAACATTGAAACCTGCTGAAAAGTGAATGACGTCCTGCTAGAGTTCCCCAGCTCACAGTTTGAGAAACACTGAGCTAAGTGTGCAACATAACTAAGCGAACCATTTCTCTCCATTCCCAACGATGGGAGAGTTCCCTACCTGTTTCAACACATCCCCAATGATCTCCTGGTAGACCTCTTCAATGGCCATACTGATGGCCTCACGCTCTATTCCTCGCAGGAACCGGCCTGAATTTACCAAGTCAAGGAACTGCCAAACTGTTAAACCACTTTGCTGCTGGGTCTCTTGAGAAAGGTAGTCATCCAGCTCCCCACTGTTTAGCTCAATGCTCATGGCTGTGCAGATCTTCTTCAAGAGATATTCCACCTGAAAGAAGTGGGGGAAGTTAGCAAAGAACTTCAGTCAAAACTCCAGCCTCTCAATTCCAGGAAATAGCAGCAACCCCCCTGGGATCACATATCTTTCCTTTTACTCAGGGGCACTGGGCCCTTCACTCCAAAGGCCCTTCCTGAATCAAGTTATTTTAATTTCTCATGCAGACCTTTATTTTGTGGAAGCATTTTATCCTTCCACCCACAACACTTCCTTTTGATTTTGTGCTTATTTCTACCTCAGGCTGTACATTATAAGGTGTTATATGTGGAATTACCATTGAAGACAGTTCAGATTGGACATTGTGATTGTATTACAGCTATGTTGTACCAGTTTCACCCATTCCCAGTCCATCTGTGGTTAAATACAAAGAGATGGTTTTGATCTTTAAAAGCTTTCATGACACAAACATGAAATTAAGGACTGTCCATCTCCATATATACTTACACATACATTAACGTTTCATTGGTGGACTTCTGGTAGAAGTCCTTACCATCTGAGGTGATCCACATGACCATCAGAGAAAAGGCCTTTTCAGTGGCAACACCTTATTTGTGCAACTCTCTTCCTACTGAGGTTGTTTGCTGTTTACCTAATTGTCCTTTTGATAAAACATTTTTTATATCACCAAAAAGCAATTTTATCATCTCAATGATAGTTTTTCATTGCTTTTATGATTCTGTGACTTTGAACTTACTTTGATTATTTACATTCAAACGTAATGTAACAAATAAGTGATCGGAAATTGTATAGGTTTTAAGACTAAAGAAGAAAATATCAAGATGATATAACTTTTCATTTTCTAATGCAGTTGTTCCAGAAGAATGTCTTCAAAGTGATCTTCTATAGTGATAGCTATAAATTATATGAATAAATACTTTTATTTCTAAATAATTACTTTAATTACAAAGAGAGATGCAGAATTCTGAAGAATCAAGAGTTGTGAGGAAAATGCTCCAGTTGTGCTGTAGGAAGCCACAGATGAGATGAGATAATGTAACTGAGATTATTTCTCCTATTTTTAGAAGCTGACATAAGATTGTATGCAGGTTTCTTTTACCAGGTTTGTATTTTCATTCTAAACTTGGTTGCAGAAATAGAAATGCTTCTGCTCACCCGCTCATGTAGCTTAGTACTGATCTACCTTCTTGCCAACTTGCCTCCATCTTTCAGTGCTATCTGGACTATTTTTCTTACCTGGCCAGTTTTCGTGTCTTCGTGTAAGCTAAACCAAGTGCCTATGGCAATAAAACAATGGGCACATCAAGACTGCACTAAATGGAAGGGATAAAAATACTTTTTTGCTGCTTCTGTCTTGTACAGTCCAAGACTGGGATCCTTTTGGTCAGTCCCAACACATAGGTAAATCCAACTGAATAATAGGCTCATAGTGGCACTAACAATAGGATTTAGGCTCAGTTGTGTTAAATTAGATTTTACAACAAGATCTAGCAGATATTTGACATGGTCTATGCACTTCACTCATTAAGTCACCACAAATAAATCCTGGAAGAAAAGGTGACTTTGGCCCTTGCCTGGGGCACTGCTACATTACCTTCTGTGATATGTAAAGCTGTCCAGACACACCTTAAAGTGGCAATCTTATTCCCACCCACCTGGAAGTACAGTGTGCGCTCTGCCGATGTAGCTCCAGCACACACAAATGCAAGGTCATGCAAAGCCTTATGTCTAATCATCATCAAAGGATGGGCTGGGCACTTGCTGGCACAGGTGCACATATTTTGAATCCACTGATGATAATGTGATGGAGCATTCATGTTTTTTGTTTTACGTGAAGGTTCCTGGAACGGAACCCCAGCATATATGGAAAGTGCACTGTATAAACCCCACTGAATTCAACACAAGCTATAACTAAGTACACATGAATAGGATCATGTTACTGCCCTGGCTAGTCCGAGCTTTGGGGATATTAAAAGATATCCTTTTGATATCATAATTCAGCTTCACTTCTCTGTTCCCTTCCATGTGCTTGTGAGGCCACCGGACAAGCACGCATACAAGCTCGGCCATTAATCGCCGTAATATTCCTGAACAAAACAGGCAGGCCAGAAAATAGCTGACTCGCTGCTTTAGGAGACCTCCAGGCAAGTACTCTAATTAGGTATGCATGCAACCTACAAAAGAGCCTCTGCCCCGCAATGGCAGCTTGATGGGTAAACTATACAATACCCAAGTACTCTGCGTTTGCATACTGGCTACTCTATTGAGAACCTCTGCGATAACTCAATCATTCAGATTCTGACCTTTCGGAGGCTTTGTCTCCAACTCCAAATCTATTGTTTTCCCCCAAGTACAGCATAGCCTGCAGTCACATTCTCCTTATAAAAACCCTTGACTCCGAGACCTTCCTCGGATCGCTCCCGAGTTTCATCCCGCCTTGCTGCCGCTTTGCTTGGTGAGCCTCCCCTAAGCTCCACGTGCTGAGCTACATCGCACCCCAGCCTCGCTCTCTATTTTTCCGGGCTTCAGGACAAGTGAAGTATCACCCAAACCAGCAACTCCTCTAAAAATCCCTCTATACCACTACAACCTTTATTTCTTTAGTTATCTTGTGTGAAGGTGTCGCAGACACTGTTTGCTTGTGTTTAATAAAACATCATTTATTGTTTCAATTTCTGTGTGCTATTTGACTCGACCCGACCCCGTAGACATAGGGTTCAAGATCTCGCTACGTTACCCCGCCTCTCGTAACGCTAAGCAGTGCTCTGAGCTAATTTTCCCCATCTTTAGTTGAGCACAATTTGGTGTCCCTCCCGGGACCCCCAGTACACAGGGTAACAATCACATTATTCACCTCCTGGAATCTATTCTTTCCAGATCTATCCACTTCAGAAGGTAACTTACATTATTTCACTAAACAGGTCTTCATACCCACACTAATTAACTCAGCTAAGATAGTAAGATAGTAAGTTAAATTTAACTTAAATATTTAAAACTTCTGGCTTAAAAGTTACAGCTGGCTAGGCCTACCACAATAAAACAAAAAACAGGGAGAACAACTCACAGATAGCAGCGTTTGCCGCCTTGTGTACCAATAGCGCAGGCTATTCCCCTGCAATTAGGTAACGACAAGATAGCTTTGCTTAATATTTATATTCCTCCTACACCAAATGACCCTAACCTGTCCACCTATTGGGACCAATTGTCTAGTTATGTTGATGATATTGCCATCAGAAATGGTTCTCCAAGGATCATTCTTATGGGAGATTTTAATGCAAGAATTGGGCCTTCTAATGATTTTCTTTGTGATCACCTTATGATTGAGCTGGACTTGCCTCCTTACCCTTTAAACCTTCCCCGGGTCAGCATCAATGCCAAAGTTAATGAGAATGGGTCAATGCTGGCTAATTTTTGTATTCGTAACTCTTTTTTAATATTAAACGGTTCTGAGGGGTTCCCAAATGCTGATGGTTTTGCTTATATCTCACCAATTGGGAGAAGTACCATTGACTATGTAATAATCAGTCCCGAGTTGTTGAGCTTAATTGCCCATTTTGATATCTGTTGTAGGACTGAAAGCGATCACCTACCGTTACTTGTCTCCCTAAATTTATCTGTCAGCTTCACTACCTTTTCAAAATGATATGGCTGGCTATAGCTATGAGAGAGTGAAGCGCATCTGCTGGGACCCCAAAATGGAAGAATTTATTAGTAATAGTCTTAAGGATACATCAGTTTTAAATTGTTTTAACGCCCTAGCTACCAGTTCTAAGGTAGAGAACGCTCTGTTGGCATACTTAAACATTATGACTATCTTTCAAAATAAGGCTTCTTATCTTCCTAATCGCATAAAAGGTAGAGGAACTTGGTTTGATAAGAGTTGTCTCACCCTGGAAATGGAACTTAAGACAAATATTTCATCAGGCTTCCGCCAGTCCAGGGGCTAATTTGGAGCCCTATTATGAAGCCCGGAAAGAATACTTTAAATGGGATGAGGATAAAAGGAAGCTATTTTTTCAACGCAAGTGGTTGTCTCTGGATAAAGCTGTGTGTGTGTGTGTGTGTGTGTGTGTGTGTGTGTGTGTAACAAAAAGGAGAACTCTCTGGTTCCATCTATGATATTGCCCTCGACTTGGGTTTCCTATTTTTCTGAGAAAATGAGTGCCCAAACACCAGATGTTGATCTTATTAAAAACTCTCCTAATTTATGGAGTACAGTTTCGGCTGTGGAGATACGCCAGTTGATTCTTAAACTAAAATCTGGTAAATCTCCGGGATATGACGGCTTCCCAGCAAAGATTTTGAAATTTTGCCCTGAGCAATGGACAAAGGCATTAGCTAATCTATTTACTCTAGTTAACAACTCTGGCGAGATCCCAGCCGCCTGGAAAGACTCTATCATAATCCCTATCTTTAAAAAAGGGGATAGGAAGGACCCTGGTAATTATTGTCCAATTAGCCTCCTATCAGTGGTAGGTAAATTATATGCTAGCTATTTGGACATGAAGTTACTGAGTTGGATGAACTCCTAAGCCCTGATTGGTCTAGAGCAGGCAGGTTTCAGAAGGCATATGTCCACTGTGGATCATATAACAGTGCTTTCTTTCTTGGTGAAGAAATACCTATCACGCCCTAAGGGCAAATTGTACACGGCATTCATTGATTTGAAGGCCACTTTTGATTCAATTCATCAGCCGCTGCTATGGGATAAGCTTGGTAAGCTTAATGTAGATCCTGTGTTGTATCTACTATGCCAACTTCACTCAAATAACCAGTGCAGAGTGAAATTCTCTGAAACTGGTCTATTAACAGACCCTATTCGCTCTGATGTAGGGGTCAGACAGGGATGTGTGTTGGCTCCCCATCTGTTTAATTTATTTGTGGTGGACTTACCTGCTTTTATGACTTCAATAGACTCTCACCCACCTTCGCTGGGTAATCGGCCACTTTTTGTCCTACAATATGCCGATGACACATTGTTACTTTCATTATCCCAGGTGGGCTTGACAAGAGCGTTGAAAAGATTTTTTGAATACTGTGACAAATATCATCTGCGGGTAAACTATGATAAATCTAAAATACTGGTATTTTGCAAGCGATTTGTCCCAAGGACGTGGAAGTTTGGCAACCAGACAATTGAGCAGGTCAAGAGCTACATATACCTTGGCGTACTTTTCCACTTTAATGGACATTGGCGTAAACAGAGGGATAAGGTAATTCGGGCAGGGAAAAGATCCCTGGCTGCTATACAATCCTTTTATTATAAAAATGGGAACCAGGATATTTTGGCAGCCTTAAAAATCTATAAAGCCAAATTAAGACCTTTACTACTTTATAGTATACCTACCTGGATTCCAGTCTTTAATAAAGAGATTGAAAGAGTGCAGGCACATTTTTTTAGGAGAATACTATCTGTTCCCCTATGTGTTTACCATCTGACACTTTATGCTGAATTGGGCTTGAACTCTCTTGAAATTAGTGCCTGGCTGATTACCTTTAAATTTTGGTTTAAGATCCATTTTAGGCCTAATAGATCTGGCCTCCTATGCTTTCTACTATTCGATGCCTACTATACTAGATGGGCTTCACTGTATGAAAACAAAGTAATGTCCCTGGGCCTAAGGTTAGATTCTCTCCTTTTACTAACTGAAACGGAGTGCTTCAAAACTGTTAGGGCCCGTCTCTTGGAGAGGGAATATCATCTTTCATATCCATCACCCCCTAGGGTCTGTTCCCCGCTGATGCTTGGTGTGTCTCCCCAGCCGGGTAGAATCCCAGATTATTTTCAAACTCTTACGTTGCTGGTGGCAAGAAAGGCCTTTCTACTTGCAAGGCTGAATGTACATCCTTCGGATGTGACCAAGGGCAGATATTTACAGATCCCTTTCTTAAAGAGTACGTGCCATTGTGCACAAGCTCTTGATGATCTGTCTCATATTATATTGAGCTGTCCATTGTATTCAAATCCAAGGGAAAAGCTGTTAAGGAGACTGCTGGAAATGAATATCTAACTAGACAGGCTATCTGTAGAATACTTATTGGATGACCGAAACCCGCAGGTTACTAGATGAATGGCTAATTTCCTGGTTGAGGCGGCAAATTTATGGTTTAAACTGTCAAGCAAGGATCCTTGATGTTTTATTGATGGGTATATGTTTATGTTATAATATGCCTAATAAAGGTCAATTGAAATTGAAAAAAATTGAAAACAGGTTTGGTGGCATGATTGAGTAAATAGCAAGACCCTAAGTCCCAAGAATGCCTTCACTGCATTAGGTGTACCCCTTTAGATTTTTTCCAGCTCCATCAAAGTCAACTGTGGTGGACATATAGCTGTTTGCTACAGGGAGGAGTTGCAGCAGCACCAAACCTAATGCTCCTCAGAATATCTCCAAGATCTGCTCCTGATAGGCAGGAATGCCCAAGATATTTTGGTGCCTAAGGCAGAGTAACAAGCAACATCTCCCCCACCTCACTCACTCAAGTCATGGGTGCATAATACCCAAAGTCAGCAGAGTAATTTTGGCATAAAATCCCACAAGCACTTCTTCACATCTTTGCCAAGAAACCAAATAATTAATAATTTGCTTCCCTTTCATGACGCTCAAAATTTGCTCCTTAAGGTGGCCATCTCAGTCTGTGCCACTGCACAGTGCTCCTTGATACTCCATCCCTGTCACACATGCGGTGTTGCTTTCTGGGCTGCCCAGTAAGGTAAACCACAGCTCAGCCCAATCCAAAAACAAGGGAGAGCAGATTGAGTGTCTACACACTTTGCAGTGGACAGCAGGGAGGAAGAGAGTTTGCTCACCAAAGTGGGGAGGTGAGGGAAATCCCAAGAACCCAGGAACAGGTTGATGGTAGCAGCAAGTGGAGTTGCCTGGGCCGTTCTCAGTCTGGAAGTGAAGCCTTCTACCAAATATAAAATGCAAATTGATGCTGAATCCTAAACAGCGGTTTAGTAAGAAAGGCTGCTCAGTTTTTCAAGACCCTGAAGAACAGGAAATGCCTTGGTGAGGAAGAGGAAGTATAGCTGGTGAGTATATGCTTGCAATGCCTTTCCTCCCGAACTGAAGTGTGTGGTGGCAGGGAGGGGAGTGTTGAGCAACACCCGCTGACAGCAGCACACAAGACATAACATTCAGGTGTCAGCTGGAGTGTGTGAGAAGTGGATGTGACAGAATCTGCAGGGTGTACTTCTTTCTGTTTAGGCCTTTAATGGCTTTAGGGCCAACGCAAGTGGTGTTTCAGTCGCATACTGAAGATTTACAAACCACCTGACTGAGATTTCGCCTCTACTAGGAAACAAAAGAAACCTCCCTCTTTCCAACATGCCTTATGGAATTTAGAGATTATTACTGTTATTAGTGGTTTTACTTGACTGAGCAGCATTCCTTGATTGTAATTAACCCTTCATGCACTGCCAATGTAGAAGGATTGTATCCATTCCAGACAATCTTCTCCTTTTTAAAGTCTTCAACAGAAAATTGCACGAATATCCCACACCCTATCATAGTGCTCAATAGCTGGTTCCCCCTGACACACACACTCAAAACCAGCATTAGCAGCAGCAAGCAGCAGCAGCAACAACAGTATCAACAACTGTAAAAGAAGGAATTTTAGCAGGCATTGCTTGTTGCCTGCTGTGTGACAAAGAACACATGCTGAATTCCCTCCTCTATACAACAATTAAAGGTACAAGGGGTTTCTCTAGTTTTCACTCTGGAAACTCTACTTCGGTGGTAATCTGCTGGGGTCCACACATACTGACAGTCAGGGCTCAATCAAGCCCACCCCTTTTCTCTCTCTGTTTCCACTTCTCTCTTTCCTACTTCTACCCCCACCCTCTTCTCCACTCACTCCCCAAGAGAGCTGGCAGGGAAGAAAGGCACAGTTCTTGAAGAGTCTTGAACCAATCACTAGGGTATGGCTTTTGAAATTAGGTCAACAGCTACAGGTTGCCCTGTCTCTGCACTAAAGCATGAACTATATTAAAAACGGGCACTTTCTGTTCGTTTGTTTAATGTTTTTGTTTTGTTTTTCGTTTTTCCACGATTAGCTTAGATGGAAGCCTCTTACTCTAAGATAGAAGCATCTTGCTTCCACTGTTCCATGTCCTTTCAAGCCGACCAGATCACTTGCTTAGTAGATGGTAAACCTGTCACCTAAGACTTGTTCGTTCACACACGTGGACCCATATTGGGCAAAGTGTGAACTATGGGCCATATACAGCTCAAGGCCATTTTCAAGGGGGGTGTATTGACATTCTGCACAGTTTGGGCAGACTGGTCACTTTTCTTACATCTATGGAGTTGACCTGTGCAGGGCTTTCTTCAAAACTGGAAATAACTGGGCAGGAAATCCACAGGCACGGGGAGACAAAACACCTAAAAATGTGTCAAAATGGCCAGTAGTACACCCTCCCCCCAAAGTTTTAAGAATCCTACTGGTATGGTGGGGGAACAATTTTTCATCTGTCCCAAATTTGGGGAGGGGGTGGATTAAGGTTTGTCAAAGCAAAAACTGGAGAAGGCTCTTGTAGCATTAATTGTGGCAAGTAATAACTGATGAAATTCATTCTTCTATACATGTGGCCAGTGTGGTACAATGGTCTTAGAACACTAGGGTTTGAATCTACACTCAGCCACAGAAACCCACTGGATGGTCTTCGTCAAGTCACATTCTCTCAGCCTAAGAGGAAGGCAATGGCAAACCTCTGAATAAATATGGCCAAGAAAACTCTATAATAAGGTTGCCAAAGGTCAGAGTGAACTTGAAGGCACATAGCAATGAACAAATCAACATATAAACGGAAAGCACATTGTTACCGCCCTGGCTAGTCCGAGCTTTGGGGATATTAAAAGATATCCTCTTGATATCATAATTCGGCTTCACTTCTCCATTCCTCCCCACGTGCTTGCGAGGCCACCGGACAAGCATGTAAACAAGCTCGGCCATTAATTGCCGCAATATTCCTGGACAACTCAGGCAGGCCAGAAATAGCTGACACACTGCTTTAGGAGACCTCCAGGCAAGTACTCTAATTAGGTATGCACGCTACTTACAAAAGAGCCTCTGCCCCGCGATGGCAGCTTGATGGGTAACCTATACAATACCCAAGTACTCTGCGTTTGCATACTGGCTACTCTACTGAGAACCGCTATGATAACTCAATCATTCAGATTCTGACCTTTCGGAGGCTTTGTCTCCAACTCCAAATCTACTGTTTTCCCCCAAGTACGGCATAGCCTGCAGTCACAATTCTCTTTATAAAAACCCTTGATTCCGAGACCTTCCTCAGAACGCTCCCGAGTTTCATCCCGCCTTGCTGCTGCTTTGCTTGGCGAGCCTTCCCTTAGCTCCACGTGCTGAGCTACATGGCACCCCAGTTTCGCTCTCTATTTTTCTGGGCTTCAGGACAAGTGAAGTATCACCCAAACCAACAATCCCTCTACAAATCCCTCTATACCACTACAACCTTTATTTCTTTAGTTATCTTGAGTGAGTGTGTTACATACACTGTTTTGCTTGTATTTAATAAACATCATTTATTATTTCAACTTTTGTGTGCTACTTGACTCGACCCGACCCCGTAGACATAGGGTTCAAGATCTCGCTACGTTACTCTGCCTCTCGTAACGCTAAGCAGTGCTCTGAGCTAATTTTTCCCACCTTTAGTTGAGCACATTTTGGTGTCCCTCCTGGGACCCCCAGTTCACAGGGTAACACACATTTTACAAGAGGCCCCTCATGAGGATGAAAAAATGATGAATGATACCTAAGATGATTGTACCTTAGAGGCAACCCTGCCTGGAAGTGAAGAAAGTGGCAAACCTCCTCTAAACAAATTCTGCTACTCTGTGATAGGTCTTGTCTTAGGGTCACCGTAAATCAGAAATGATTTAAAGGCACAAAACAATAACGTACCTATGAAAGGTGCAGAAATCTCTACTGCTTTCACTCTGGCATTCCTACAAATCTCTTTCAACAAAAGCTAAACCTGGCCAATATGTGTGATGCTAGAATCCAGCTACTTCAAAGTTTTATCTCAAACTCCTTCAGAGCTACCTTGCCTACACATTAGGAATTTATGGAGATTTTGTCTAGTTTATATTTCAGAGTGAAGCAATCTGAACTGCATTTCCCAAACTAATACTGGAGTGTACAATATCCCTTTGGGTTTGTACCTTTTCAAATATTTTCAGCTCAAAAAAAAAGGGTGGGGGCACATTTTAAATTGTTTGTTGCAAGATAAAATATTTAGAACTGCATACTTTAGTAGAATGCATAGTAGAATGTTTAGAAATGCATAGTATGTTGAAAATATGCATTTAACTATGAAGTCTGTGTTGTTTTTTAAATTCTTCCTATTAATGCAAAACTAGGTTGGAACTGAATTACTAACAAACAGGTAGAGTTGACACACACTGGAAATAGACTCATCTGTCCATTTCACCTGCATTACTCTTTTTGGCAAACTGCACAAGATGACTCAGTGTGTTTGCATATATCTGTGCAAATCTGCAAATTCAGCATCTGTGAACCAAATCAGCCTCTGATTTTAGATGGAGCAGTTAAAAGAACTGGCAGAGGTCATTTCGGAACCGCTTGCTATAATCTTTGAGAAATCTTGGAGGACAGGAGAAGTTCCAGCAGACTGGAAGAGGGCAAATGTTGTCCCCATCTTCAAGAAGGGAAAAAAAGAGGACCCAAATAATTATCGCCGACTCAGCCTGACATCAGTACCCGGAAAGATTCTGGAGCAGATCACTAAGCAGTCAGTTTCTAATCACTTAGAAAGCAAAGCGGTAATCACGAGAAGTCAACATGGATTTCTCAAAAATAAGTCATGCCAGACTAATCTTATCTCTTTTTATGATAGAGTTACTAGCTTGATAGATGAAGGGAATGCTGTGGATGTAGCATATCTCGATTTCAGTAAGGACTTTGACAAAGTTCCCCATGACATTCTTGCAAAGAAGCTAGTAAAATGCGGGCTGGACAGGGCTACTGTTAGTTGGATTTGTAATTGGTTGACTGACCGAACCCAAAGGGCGATCACGAATGGCTGCTCTTCATCCTGGAGAGAAGTGACTAGCGGGGTGCCACAGGGTTCTGTCCTGGGCTCAGTGCTGTTCAATATCTTCATCAACGACTTGGATGAAGGAATAGAGGGCATGCTCATCAGATTTACAGATGACACCAAACTGAGCGGGGTTGCTAATACGCCAGAAGACAGGATCAAAATTCAAAATGACCTGGATAGATTGGAGAGCTGGGCCAAAGCTAACAAAATGAAATTCAACAGAGAGAAGTGTAAGGTCCTACACTTAGGTAGAAAAAATGGAATACAGAAATATAGGATGGGGGACAAGTGGCTGGATAGCAGTACGTGTGAAAGGGACTAGGAGTTTTAATAGACCACAAGCTGAACATGAGTCAGCAGTGTGATGCGGTAGCCAAGAAAGCCAACGCAATTCTCGGCTGCATCAATAGGAGTATGGTGTCTAGATCGAGGGAGGTACTGGTACCACTCTACTCTGCTTTGGTTAGACCTCATCTTGAATACTGTGTCCAGTTCTGGGCACCCCAATTCAAGAAGGACATGGTCAGGCTGGAGCAGGTCCAGAGGAGGGTGACCAAAATGGTGAAAGGCCTGGAAGACATGCCCTATGAGGACAGACTTAGAGAACTGGGTATGTTTAGTCTGCAGAAGAGAAGGTTAAGAGGGGACATGATAGCCATGTTTAAATATTTGAAGAGATGCCATGTAGAGGAAGGAGAGGGCTTGTTTTCTGCTGCTCCAGAGACCAGGACAAGGAGCAATGGATTCAAGCTGCAGGAAAGGAGGTTCCACCTGAACCTCAGGAAGAACTTCCTGACAGTCAGGGCTGTCCGGCAGTGAAATATGCTGCCTCGGAGTGTGGTGGAGCCTCCTTCTTTGGAGGTTTTTAAGCAGAGACTGGATGGCCATCTGTCGGGAGTACTTTGAGGGTGTTCCTGCATGGCAGGGGGTTGGACTGGATGGCCCGTGTGGTCTCTTCCAACTCTACATTTCTATGATTCTATGACATGCAAGCACACAAAGATTCTATTATGGTGACATATGGCTTTCTCTTTTTGTTAAGGAGCTGTTGCTCAGTAATAGAGCACATGCTTTGCAAAGCAGAAAGCTTCAATCTCCAGAACCTCCAACACAGGGCTTCAAAAGAAGTTAAAGAGCCTCCATCAGTCAGCATAGACAATACTGAGCTACTAAAAACAGAAGGCAGCTTCCTACATTCCTCTGACAAGTATACTAATTTGGATGCACCTCAAAACAATGCATTTTAAAAGCACAGGGCAGAGCTATCTACAGAGAAGAGAGCACTATACTTAATTGTCTTAACAGCAAGACGTGAAGAGAAAAATGTAGATCTAATTTGTACTGAAATATTCTGATAGATTTTGCAAAGGGTATTCACAAATGAAACAAAGAAAAAGGGGCTGCAGAAACATGACTGCCTTCATGAGGATGTATAGGAGGCTGAAATGTAGAACGTGTTTCTGTTTTACAAGATCCATCACTTGGATGCCCAGGGTGCAATCTTCAGCAGTGCCACTATTTTGTGAGAGTCTGTATAGTTCAGATCTGCAAATCTCTACGCAGACAGCTAGGATGGTTAGATGTAGAAAGAAAACCAGTTCCAAATATTTATGAGGCTCATTAACTGAGCTTTATGTAGTTATTGCAGTTATATTGCTAAGCCAATTACCACACAAATGTGTGTGGTGTGATAGTCCTGTATGGTAAGTGCAATCACCACAAAAAAAGAAAATAATTTAAAAGCAATCATACCTCATCGGGCACCATAATAAGAGGGTATTTGTCTTCAGATAAGAAATTAAAGAGACACCAAAGCTTGAAGGCATCTTCATGGGATACAACACTGTTCCCATTCCGGTCTGGCTTGTAATTCTTCTTTGCTGTTAACGTCCAGCAAAGCTCATCAAAACTCTCCTTCACAAAAGCGCCTTCTTCTACCTGCAAAGAAAACAGCAATTGATCATGCTTATTTTCTGTATTTTTCTCTTGCTACTCTAATATTGGGATTGTTACATGAGTGATATACCTCAAAAACCACCCGAAAAAAGTAGGGGTGTTATGCATTTTTCGAGCATCCTTCTCAGAGAACAGCAGCACAATTTGAGAGCTCTCCTGCATGAGAAAAGATAATAATCTATATTCCCATTTAATATACAAAAATATTAAAAGACAACAAGTATCAGTGGATGCAACAAAGAAAAAGCCCTCTTCTACTTTTAACTACTGTGAAAGAGAGGAAAAATCAAGGGGTGCATGCTGTCTTTATGCGGCATGCCAGCAGTAAAGAACCTTTTGCCCTCCAAACACTGCTGGAGTACAACTCTCATCATCCCTAACCATCATAGTTAACAGAGAAGGAGGAGGGGAGATGCAATCCAACAATATCTGGAGGGCCACGCATTCTACATCTCAGGAGTAGGATTTAATTGCATAGCAGTAGCTATGCCATATTGAATCAAACACTGAAGCAACTCTTGTGAAATCATAATATTGCATTTCATAAAGGCTGAGTCTTTATCTTCTGAAAAAATATATATGTTCACCATCTGATGGTCAGTAGTCAATCTGACATCATCTGCTTCAGCAGAGCAATGCTTTCCATTTCTGCATTATTTGTTTAGCTTTTCATTTAAAGGTTCTGATTTGCTGAATGTACAAGTCCTGACACAAAAAATTAAACTCACAAAAATTCAGCTTCATTCAAGCAAATGCAGACAATTCCCTTTTTTAAAAAAAGACATCTCAACTGAGTAGTCTGGCCATACACTTCACAGCAATCAATGAGAGTCTATTCAAGAGTAAGGGGCTAACCTTTAAACACTACTGAACATCTGCCTACAAAGTAACCCATGTCAGCCTGAACAAGAATTATTCAGATACCATATCTCATTTTACATTCCAGATCAGGGAAGAACTTGCCAGGGAAATCATGCTCGATTCATATTATACTAACAGTAGTGACATTTATGCAGTGCTTTCCAGTGGTAAAAACAATTCAAATGCATTATTGGTTATTCCACCAAAGATTAGAAAATGGATTTTTTAAAAACAACAACAACAGGTGATCCTGCTGGCTTGTGAGGGGACATATGGGAATTCCAGTCCAAACACTGAATCCAATCTTGTAGGCAAAAGTAAGTATTAAGGACATCCCCATATTTGGGCAGGAGGACCACATCTGAGAAGCTTCGAACTAGGGGTTCCTGATTCATAGTTCAGTCTCTTAGCCATTACACCACAGAAACTCTTTACTTATATATTTGTTTCTTCTGTGTGTGACAGCATGAAGGCCACACACATACATACACACACAGACTGCAGAAAGTGGAATAGAATTGCCACTTGGCTCTTAGAGGGGGAGGGTATGTTTTCATTTGTTTATTTATCCTTTTGTTCTTCGGACATCTTGCATGGCTAGCTTTGAGTTATTGTTTCATGATTTCATTCCGCTAAAGACCAAAACTGCCATGAATGCACTAGGCAGACATTCCAATTCTGCAACTGCCTAATGGGAATAACAAGAATAATCAAAGAGCTAAAGTAATTCGCATGATTGTAGCTGGGTGCTGCTGCTTACATCGCTGTCTGAACATAATTGGCATTCAGATCGCTTGGACTGGGAAGCAACTGGCAACTAGCCGGGAATTTAGCACATGTCCTATGACTCAGGCCTGTGCTTTATCCAAGCCATGAAAGAGTCTAAAGCTCCCTGCACAATGCATAAGTGGAAGATACCACGTCCTAGAAGCAAAGGACAGCACGTTTCCCCTGAAGCTTTAAGTTCAACGTGACTGCTGGAGCTGAACATTACCTATTACATTTTGTCCACTTCTTAACAGCTCTATAAAATATGTCTTTCACTTAGAAGTATCCTACAGCTACGGTACTTTGCCGATATAGTCAACCCCTTTGACTTTTCTACATTTTACTGTGTTACAACCTGGAACTGAAATTGATTGAACTGAAGTTTTTACCACTCGTTGTACACAAGATACTCAAATCTGTAAAAGCATGATATATTTTAAGCATGACACAAAAGTTAACTAAACAAACTTGCACTTGTTGATTGTGTAAGTATTCACCCTCTTTGCTGTGACATGCTTAAATAAGCTCTGGTCAACTCATGGCCTCCAAAAGTCAGCTAAGTAGTTCAATGGAGTCCAGTTGTTGCAGTTCTAATGTCACATGGTATCAGATTCAATATACCTGTTTTTGGAAGGCTCCTGAGTTTGTTGGAGAGTATATTTAAACAAACAGCATTATAAAGATCAAAAAGCTACTAAAACATGTCCACTATAAAGTTCAGCAGAAGCACCAGTCAGGTTTGGGTTGCAAAAATATAGTCAAATTATGAATAATCTCTGGGACATTGTTAAATCCATTATTACAAAATGGAAAGATTATGGTTCAATTATGATTCTGCCTAGAAAAGGCTGCCCACTAAAACTTAGTGACTGAGTAACCAGATTCCTCCTCATCTTGGAAGTTAAAGAGGGTCAGGCCTGTTTAGTAGCTGGATGGGAGACCACCAATGAATACCAGGTGCTATAGCCTATATTTTAGAGGAATGAACTGGCAAAATGACCTCTGCAGATTCCTGGCCTAAGAAAACCCCATGAAATTCATGGGATCACTGTAAGTTGACAGGCAATTTGAATGCACATATACATACAAGGAGGGAATTCATCAGAGAATCAACCAAGAAGCCAATGGTAACTCTGAAGGAGCTGGAGAGATGTGCAGCTGACATGGGAGAAACTATCACCTGGATATTCCACAAGCTTGGACTTTATGGAAGAGTGGCAAGTAGAGAGTCATTACTGAACCAAACACAGCAAAACTGGTGAAAAAGTTCTCTGTCCTGGAAAGACCAAAACTGAATTCTTGGGCCTTGCTGCAAAACACTATGGCTGGCATCCTGTAAGTTAGACTTAGGACATCATAGCTGTTTCATATCCTTATTTGCAATTGGGGCACTATTGCCAAGACTACAAATGACCCTGAAAACCATCTTAAAAGGCAGTCAGTCATCTGAATGATGCAGGTCGGTACTGCTGCCAAACAGATGCTACAGGATGATGTAAGCAGCCCTCTCCCGCCAGTAAGCAGTGCTGCAGGGAGCAGCAACAGGGATCTGCCGGAACTCTTCATCACAGTGTTGCCTGCTAGGAGGAGGAGCCTGATCATATGATGCTTCAGTACCCTGCTTGGCAGCAGCACATATCACCACTGCTCTGGACAGGTGATTGGCTTTTAAGGTGGGTTTCAGCGGTCAGATGGGGAGGTAAATCTCCAGCAAATGCAAGTGTACTTTTCCTCAGTACAGAAATCAAACATTAGCTAAAAGTCTCTATGCAGACAGCATTTTCTATGTTGGATCTCCAATGATCCTTCTAAGTAGTCTTGAATACTAGAGCACATGGATTACAGAAAGTTAGACACACTACATAAATGCATCCAGCACTTTATTGATGTGTCCAACCGGTGTTCATGAGATAAAAATGGAGTAAGTCCAAAGAAAAGAATCCATCACTGACAGTAGGATACTAGTAAATTTTCAAGTATAAGCACTCATCCTAACAGGGTCACAAAGGCAGTGGTGTATCTAGTGTAAACAATACCTAGGGCAAGTGTGGAACCTACCTTCTTACCCCTACCCCCCACCCCCACCACTACATGTACAGCTTTTTTGTGCCCCCCTGGCATTGGCACCCAGGACACGTGTCTTACTTAGCCCGCCCTAGGTACGCCTCTGCATGCAGGCAGTTTTGAAGAGTCCAAAAATACAGGTAGCTGTGTTGTTTCATGTTTTCAAAAACTATACAGTTCATCTCTTGCAGGAGGATTTGTAAAGCCAACTATTCTTAATTGCATATTTAAGACTAGGTCACTCCCAAACACCTTGTGTTACTACAGAAATCTCATTTGGGAGAAATGTGGAATATAAACTCAATAAACAAACAAACAATACATTGGTGCTAGGAAAATCAATTCTCCTCTCCACCTACAAAGAAGCTTGGGTTGTTGTGGCAGACAGCATCCTTGTTCCTTGTTACTGCCCTGGCTAGCCCGAGCATTGGGGATATAAAAGATATCTTTGATATCAATAATTCGGCTTCACATATCCCTTCCACGTGCTTGCGAGGCCCCCGGACAAGCACGCACACAGGCTCGGCCGATAATCGCCGTAATATTCCTAGACAATACAGGCAGGCCAGAAACAGCCGACTCGCCGCTTTAGGAGACCTCAAGGCAAGTACCCCCATTAGGTATGCAAGCAACTCTCAAAAGATCCTCTGCCTCGCGTTGGCAGCTTGATGATTGAGCTATACAACGCTCAAGAACTCCACGTTTGTATGCCGGCTACTCTATTGATAAATTTGGCTCTAACTCAATCATTCAAATTCTGACCTTTCGGAGGCTTTGTCTCCGACTCCAAATCCATTGTTTTCTCAAAGTCCGACCTAGCCTGCAGTCACAATTCTCCTTATAAAACCCCCTGACTTTGAGCGCTTCCTTGGATCGCTCCCGAGTTCCATACCACCTTGCTGCCGCTTCACTTGGCGAGCTTCCCCTCAGCTCCACGTGCTGAGATACATCAAACCCCAACTTCGCTCTCCATTTTCTTCCGGACTTCAGGACAGGTTTTGTATCACCCGAACCAGCTATCCCTCTGAAAATCCCGCTATCTTACTCACACCTTTATTTTCCTTAGTTATCTGTGTGCTTGTGTTGCTTACATTGTGCGCCTGTATTTAATAAAGATAATTCATTATTTTCCAACCGGTCTGCTTCTTGACTCGGCCTGACCCTGTAGACACTGGGTTACAAGATTCCGCTAAGTTACCCTGCCTCTCATTTTGCCAACTTGTGCTCTGAACTAATTTCCCCAACTTGTATAATTTTGATAGCAATTTGGTGTCCCTCCTGGGACCCTCAGAAAACAAGGTAACACCCTGCTAAGGGAAAAGGTCTGATTTTGTGACTCCATGAGCCTTGGCCCCAATACAAGACTGATCTCTCATTTAGAATGCACCATGGAAGATGATATAAGGCAAGAATAAGTGGCCTTGTTCTTTGTATGACAAAAAAAATACATCAAACATGTTTATTCTTCTACATTATGTACTCAGAGTTAATGAAGTTAACTTGATCATGTTTAATACATTCATACTTAACCTGATTACAAGACTTGGAATTTTAATTTGTAGAATTCTGGAATGCTCTGGCAGAGGCTGGACTGTGAAATAGATGGCAAAGAAGGGGAAAGCACGGGCCAGAGGGTGGGAGAGCAAAATTTTAGCAACGTAACACAGGGAACAGTGAATGCTCAGAATCCCTTCTCAGCTTAAGAATGTGAGCCTTCAGAAGACATGGGAAGATAGAAAACTGTCTTACACAGACAGAAAACATCAAAAACATCTACCTCAGCATCCAGAAGTCTTCATTCTTTCAGACCTGGACCAACCTTTACCCAAAATATGCAGCTGAGTGCCCATTTCCTGTTTGTTTTTACCATAACTTGTATGGTGGTAGTGCTATTGTTGGGTGACCCACTTTGGGTCAGGCTTCACTGCAAGCCAGTAATGGACTTTCTCAGCAGAAGACCAATGCCAGTGGCGGCAGCAGCTCTTTGGGAACTGAGATAGATCTTCCCCAATCCTACCTGAGGTACAAAGGAATGAACCTGGGAACCTGGAAGACGGACAACCAGCAGGGCGTAGTGGTTTGAGTGTTGAACTAGGACTCCTAGATGCCAGAGTTTGACTCCCCACTCAGCAATGGAAACCCACTGGGGACAGGGGCAAGTCACAACTTTATGGAAAAGCAATGGCAAATCTCCTCGGAATAAATCTTCTCACGAAAATTCTATGATGGGGTTGGCATAAGTTGGATCTGCCTTGAAGACAAATGACAATAAACTGCTAAACTGGAGATTCCATAGCCTATAAAGGAAAATGACTTCAGCTAACACCTTTTGTTCCAAATGAGACAAACCATGTGGTCTTATTTAGAAATGCTCCTGCATGGCAATATATGTAAGGCACAAAAATGATAAACAAGGAGTACCATAACAAAAAAGCTTTGAAATCTGACACATGGATTATGGCAACTTCAACTTTCACTGTCGCTGCTGTGTGCCCCCAAGTAGCTGCTGACTCATCACAACCTTCAGAAGAAACTATCATAGGGGTTTTCTTGGCAAGATTTGTTCAGAAGTGGCTTGGCATTGGCTTCCGGTGAGGCTGAGAGAGTGTGGATTTCCATGGCTGCCTTTTACCAGGATAAAAGGATTTTCCCAAGAATACATTCCATGTGTATTCCACTCAAATGGCATCTTCGTGAGTATGAAAGGGCTTTGTTGGGGACAAGACTATTCCATAATAATCTATCTTAACAATCACACTTTCTTCATGTGTATGGGTCTTTCTTCACTGTTTCACACCTGAATTGTTTGGCTTGCTCCACACAGGGCTATTGCTGGATGATATCGAATCACTGGAGGAAACAGGAGCACTTTTCTGCTTCTGGATGAGACAGATATATTGACAAAGCCCTCTCCTACTCCAATCCCAGCTTGAGACAAGCAAGTTTTGTCGGCCTGCCTGTTCCACTGAAGGCCAAGACGGCTTCTTGCTCCTAAACGGTGGACCTTTGTAATTCTAGTACTGCTAGATCCCTGGTTACAAGGAATGGTCTTATGCTTCAGTAACTTTAAGACATAAAGCTGTATATATCAAAAGGTTTCACACACTGCTATTTTGGGGTGTAAAAATAAATTCCCCACAAAGCCAAACATTCTCAGTACTGACCAAAGGGGACAAAGCTGCCTTGGATGTCTCATTTTTCCAAAAGCCTGGTTAAGACTTTGCACAACATTCCCCTTTAAGAAACAAAGATGTCTTTTAAATGCAGAGAACCAGAAAGAAAACCAGGTTTTATGAGTTCAGTTTCTTCTTTTTCAAATTCCTCTCTTCCTGACAAATATCCACATAAGTTAAATTTGAAAGACTTCCTTCCGCCCTTTTGCCTGCAGTCTTTTAGTCTTTTATTCAATGTTTTCTTTAGAGACTCTAAGATATTTGCAGTGCACATTCCTCAGGGGTCTGATGGCATGGAAAGGACAAATCTGCTACTGCTGGCTACCTAGTTTTCTCAATATCAAGCAAGATTTAATTCATACTGAAATATTCTGAACACACATACATGCACCCATTCAGGTATTCCATTTCAGATGCTGCTTCGGCTGTCTCAGTCACTCTTAAGCAGACCATGGAAATTTTACTTTTTTAGACTACAACTTCCTTTTATTTATTTTTTAAAATTTTTTTATTGTAAGAAAAAAAAATACATAATGTGACAAACATAAAAGTGAAGGGAAAGGTTAAAAAAATGCTTACATTTCTATTTCTCTCCAAATTCCATTTACATAGTATTACTTATACAATGTATCATAAATCATACTATAAATCATCATAGAGATTTACAACTCTACCACGTATGAATATAAGTACAAATAGATTACAACTTCCAGAAAGGATATGGCCACTGAAACAGCAACTTTTCCAAGTCCTGCTCTACACAGTAATGGACATGAATCCACAGAGAAAACCTAACAACTCCTCATTCCCCCAAGCAATGCTGTAAGGGGAAGAGTCTGAAGAAGGCAAGGTACTGAGATACTGTATGTTTATGTGCCTTCAAGTCACCTGTCAACTTATGGTGACCCCATGAATTTCATAGGATTTTCTCAAACTAGGAATACCCAAAGGCAGTTTTCCCAGTTCCTCCTTCTGAAATATAGCATACAGCGCCTGACATTTGCTGGCAATCTCCCGTCCAACTACCAACCAGAGCTGATGCTGCTTAGCTTCCTAGATCAGAATGGATCTGTTTCCTTTAGGGTATTTAGTCACCTTTGATAGGACTGCTCAAATCATTTTAAGGGTGAGCACAACTTTGATCTTCCTTGGAAACAGAGATGAAATTAGGTAGCTTTAGAAGCTGGACTTCATGGTTTTACTGGGAGTGTCAGAGGCTTTAATTTAATTAATTAATTAAAATATTTATATACTGCCTTCAATCCAAAGATCTCAGGGCAGTGTACAACAAAATCTATCAGACAGTTTAAAACAGTGTAGATAACTGACATAATTTTAAAAGGTTAAATATATAGTAAACAATTTAACAAGTAAGAAAGATTAAAATAATTAAAATACTTTAAAATGCAAGGGTTTTTGTAAAATCAGTTAGGCCTAAAAGCTCTCAGGAACCATGTTTTCACTTGGGACCTGAACAACAGCAATGCTAGTGCCAATTGGGTCCTGAGTGTTCCATAACTTAGGGTCCCATAGCAGAGAAGGCAGCTATCTATGTTGCTTCAGTTGTTGTTAAGCACAAAAATAATTCTCTCCTCCTCCTCTTGTCTGCCACCATAATTTCATGCTTTAAAAAAGTTTCTGCATCCATTATATGATTAAGCCAAAACACCAAACATCACAAATGGTTTGCCAAAATGTCCTTCACAAAAATCCATCCCTTGCAAGCATTTTGGAACCATCAGTTTACTAGAAACATGTAAGAAGGAGGAACTTCAGACAATGGAGAAAAATAGCAATGGCTGGAACTTACAAGTTACAGGTAACTATGTCACCTGTGTTACCTGTAAAAAGATCTTAATGAAATTACATTTCAGAGGTAATGTAACAAATGGGAATACTGTTAAAACATTTTGGGCGTGTGGGTGTGCAATCAGCAAGGTTTTCTACTTCCACTTTGAATTCCTGTTTTTATGGTTTTTCAAGCATTTTTCTAGTTTACTAATCTCAAAAGTTTTATTTTAACAAGACACCAATTCCCCTCCCCTGTGAAAACAAGCAATACAATGAGCAAAGCAACCAAATGTAACAGGCAATGAATTACTGGAGGAATAAAGAGACACCTGGTAATTAGTCACATTACATAACACGTAACACAAAACAGAATAGTCTTTCCACCTCTGGAAAACATAATTACCTTGTCCAAGATGTATTTGTTGAGATACGGCATGTACCCCTGACTAGATACTGGACCATCATCGTCATCTTTGAAATGTTCCTCCAGTGCCACAGGATCATGGGGGATGCAAAGTACAGTGTATAAGTTGTGAGAGAGCACCTGGGGAAGTTAAACAAAAACAGATGTTCAAGATGTTATGGGATAAGAGACTAGACGGCCCCCCCAAAAGAGAAAAGAAAACTTGGGCTGGGAGTGTTTTCCCCCTTTTCCCCCCATAGCTTTTTCCCCTGGGAAAAAAGTGATTACGGAATGATTTCTTTTTCAACAATAAACAAAATATTTAAGATAAGCTCTTCATATATTTACTCCCCCACTTTTTTTTCTAAAAATGATGTAACAGCAAGTCTTTCATGTAAGACCATGTATAAGATCAGAAAACTGCAATTCATGATCTTGGGTTTTTTGTCACAGCTCTTTTTATTGAAATGATTTCTTTATGTCTGCTTGGCAATACGGAGAATTAAAAGAGGTAAAATAATTTTCTGTGTTTTGCTGATTCAGATGGCTTCTTGTATTTTCATTGTTTATTTTTGCCTGCTCCTCATAAATCAACAAAACTGAAGAGGTTTCTTGCAGTTCAGGCGTTACAAAAAGTAAAATCTATTTGTAATTATTCTCTCAATAAGCTATACTTTTAATATTCTAAGTATGATCATTTTATGTTTAGTCAAATCAGACATAATGCATCCTATATTCCTAAAGTAAAAAAAAAATACTTTCAATCTATAAAGGATGACCCAGGGTGCTATAGTGATTTGAGTGCTAGACAACAATTCTAGATACCAGGATCTGAATCCCCACTCAGCCATGGAAACCCACTGGGTGCCCTTAGGCAAATCACACTCTCTCAGCCTCAGAGGAAGGGAATTGTAACTCTACTTTCCTGATTAATTATCCATCTATCTATCTATCTATCTATCTATGGGCAGATATGTTTAATTGGCACAAAATAGAAATCACATACAATGACTAGATAAGGCCATGTAGAAGAGGACTGACTGAAAAACAGGTCAGAGGTGATCTCAGAGCATGGCCAAGTTCAATTTAATCACTCTTGCAAGGAGAACAAAAAGGAATCTCCTGAGAGAGCAGAACCCCCTGTGGTTTGCACATCCTCTGGAAAACCAAGCCATAAAAACTGGCTACCAACTTAATTTGACTCCTAGTTGTGGGAAACTTCAAAGAAAGAGTTTTTTGAGTTGATTGATAACTCTGGTTCAGGAAAACAGGAAGATTTCGAACAAATCTTCACACCTATCCCTTTCCTGATCCCTGATTACACTGCCATAAAAATCTTTTATCCCATCTGCCTGATTCTGCCATTTGTCCTTTCCCAGGGAAAAAGGTCTGCCCCCCCCCCCCCCGCATGCATGCCTATATTTACGTTCCCTTTCTGGGGTTTTAGCTAGCTTTTTTTTTCTTTCTCTGGCTGGCCAGCTCTCTCTCAGTCTCTCTCTCTCATTCTCCCTCTCTCTTTGTTTTACCGAGCTGTCTTGTGTCTTTCCGAAACAGCAGCCTTCAGGATCAGATGTTGTATATTTGCTTCATCCCTTTAACTCCTCCCTCTCTTAAGATTTTCAACCTCAGTAGTCCTTGTGTGCTTGTGTGAGTGAATGCTTCATGTGCGTGCTTGAGTAATTTTGCCAATTTTATCAAATAAAAGACCACTTAAAAGGACACTTGACTTTTCTTTCTTTCTCATGCAGTCTGACCCTGTAGACATAGGATAAAAAGATCTCGCTAGGTTGCCCTGCCCTCTGTTTTGCCAAATTGTGCTCTGCTAATTTCCCCAACTTTTATAAAATTCAGGTGTACCCCCCCAGGGACCCCCAGAAGCCAGAGTAACAGAAAGGCAAACCTCTTCTGAACAAATAAGTCAGTCAATGATTTGAAGGCACACAAAAACAACTATAAAGTATAATAATATACATTTTTCATGTTTTCCTGAACATTTCCGGCCCTGCAAAGGAAAAACATCCTCCTGCAAGGTTTCAAAATTTCCAGAAATTTTATCTCTCCGCATGGTACCAAATTAAATGCCACCGAAGTAGATATAATTGTTTGTTCACATATTTGGGCTACTCACATGTTGAGTGAGGAAGTGGGAGAGTTCAGCTGAAGGAGCAGGGGAACTAACTTTAGTACTGATAGGGATATGAGGGTGAGGAAAACTCAGTCCTAAAATTAGTCCCCCTCCCCAATTTGGCTCGTACAGGAACAGTGCAGACATACAAATGGAAAGCATAGCAGCCAATAAGTATCTGGTATAATAAATCATCTAATATTTCAGAAGAAGTAATCTGGGTTACGACACCTAAAACCTTGTAATGCTTTCCAATTTGATATATGGTATTTTAATGCTTCAGTTATTTAAGATCACAGCAAAAAGAGAATATCTAATCCTGGAAAGCTATCCCATGATATGCCCCCAAATTTATATCCTATCACCACACCTCAACACAAAGAAGTTAATTTCTTCTGTAAACAAAGTATGGACCAAGGATTTTATTAACTCATCCCAACTGGTATCCAAATCATAAAAACGTTTACTTGAAGCAAGTTCCACTAAATTTCAAGGGAACTTACTATCAAGTGAGCATGCAGTCTTTTCTGTTAATTGGCTAGACTTAACGACAGATAAACCCCAGTGCTTTGATTTGAAAAAAGATGATTCATCTGGTACAGCTGATTTTACTAGTACTATTAATGCTGCAGCCTTTTCCCCGATAGGGCTTACAGGCCTTTTAGAGACACCCGACAGGTAGAAATTCAACAGTTTAAACTTATACCACTCACTAATTCCATGCCAGAAAAAGCAGGAGCTGCTGAGAGTGTCAGCTGTCTTGCAGCTATTTTAGCACAAGAGGGTTGCCAGAAAAAAAACGTGGTAACCCTACAACATACATATATTTGTGTTGGGTTTTTTTCCAAATTAAACAATTACAAATCAAGGAAAAAAGAAAAAGAAGAAAAGATGGGGGAAGAGGAAACTACTGTATATAGCATATGAAGGCAGGGTAGGCATACACATTAATATCAGATGACCATATTTCCAAAAACATCTTTTCTTAAAGATAGCATGGAAAGGCAGAGCTCAAACAATTAGTGCAGGACAGGGTCACCTGTACCTCTTAAATCTACACTTTTATTATATCAGCAATGCTATAATAAAAGAGAAAGTACCTGTTGAAACAGGGTCACCTGTATCTCTTAAATCTACATTTTCATTATACCAGCAATACTATAATAAAAGAGAAACTACCTGTTGAGAGTTCTCCTTCAGTGTAGATGTAAGAGATACAGGTGACCCTGTCCTGTATTAAATCTCCCAGCCCTGCTTTTCTACCCCATAACACAAAAAAGGAAGTACAAAATAAGGCGGTGGTTCTCTCTCCAAAATTAAGCTGTATTTAATCAGCAGCATCTGAAACTTATCCTGTCATCTTTCACATCCAAACTAAAACAATTCTGTTATTGAGTACTCTCAGCTGTTGGTGGGTGAGTAATCTCCAAACTATATAAAATTTTGTCCTTTGTTTCAGTATGAAGCTGTTCTGGTATTGATATATGTGCCATTGTATAGATCTGCCCCCTGCTGCAGATGGGTAAACTGACACAGGAAACTGGAGCTTGACTTTGTACAGCCAGAAGTTTACATAAAGGGCAAGTTGGGTCTTTCCAAAGGCCAAGGAAATTAGGGGGATGAGCTTAGTTAGCAGGCTGCCTAGGAAAAGGCTTGCCTCAGCCAGAAAATTACTGCTCTCTGGGGCCTGAATGTTTGCCTGAGAGCCAAACTACCGGTAGATGCAGTGTAAAATATCTGTGATTGGATTTTCCAGGATCATTTTCTTTACTTAAAAGGACCTACAGAGGGCCCCAATCTGGTTCAAAGCCAAACATCTTTATTCATTCATTTATCTACCACTCTTCTTTATCAAGCCCTTCTTCCAACTGACTAATATACAAATTAAAGACAAAGTATTTAATACAGTGTAAATAAAATAAAGCACCAGACCTAAGCAACAACATAAACAGTATTAACACATACACACCATCGCCAAACAATGCAAGTAGCAGTAACAAGCAATGCAAAGAAGAAAACTGATTGAAAAATATATCCCAGACAACTTTGGCTGGCTCCAAATTCCTTTTAAAAGAGGCCTTTTGATACCCACTGCTTGAAGACAAGTCAGCATCAAGACAAGAACTACCTCCCAAGGAATAGCATATTCTATAAAATTGATGCTACTGCTGCAAAGTACCTGGAAAATTCTGAACTGAACTTCAGTTACGAAGAACATTTTCAGAACACAACATCATATGTTGAATAGACTGGTTATGGTAGTAGGGCCTTATTTTAAAAATTTGTCTTTGGGCTGTTTCCCTAATCGAAATCCCTTCTCCAAGCTATCAGAAAGGAACAAAGAAGAAAAGACGTATCACATTATTTTGCACTTCCTTCCGCATCCCTTGGGGTTAATAGCAACTTAGAAGGAAGAATTGTGATCAGCAGGGGAGAAGGAAGAAATCTCCAAGGACTGAGATATTAACCCAGTTTGTAGGGCCTTGAGGCTGCTTTTAGGTATATATACAAAAGATTTTGGGAGATCTCGTCACGGATTTGCCATGCCTACTTTGGGCCTCTGATAAGGTCTAAATGGCTTGATGCAGAAATAATGAAGTTCAGGGACAGCAAACAAAGAAGCTGACCATAAAGATAGTGGTGAATCACAGAAACCGGATGACAGAGATACCACATTATTTTTCAACATACTCTAGATAAGCATTTTAGCTTTTCAAAAATCAGAAGCCTTGGACTAAGATCTTGATGCAAAAACTTGATCTTATTTTGAATCTAAATGTGATTACATCTCCATGCTTCTTCCCTCCAATGTGTCACATGTATGTACATGTGCACCAAGCACACAGCCCTTTCTAGATGCTACACTACTGCCCCATTACCTGTTTACACATCCCTAGGCTTTTTTTACCACATAGTCCTGATTTAAGTGACTGATATGTTGCACTTTTAGAGCACCCAATAATCAAGGGTCCTATGGGTGCTATATATTAAAGGTATGAACAATAAAATAAGAAACAGCACATAATAAAAGGAAAGATAAAATCATCAGCTTTTCTTCACTGACCTCTGTATGAGACATCAGAGTATCCAACCCAAAACCCCATGATTCCATAGAAAGATAGAATCATAATTGAAAGAGACCACAGGGGTCATCAAATCCAACCTCCATCCAGTATAGGTACCCACAGCTAAAGTATCCCTGATAGATGGCCATTGAATCCCTGCTTAAAAGCTCAAAAAAAGAAGAGGAAGCTTCTTCCAAAGTAGTCTATTGGACTGCTGAACAGTTCTCACCATCAGGAAGTTCTTGCTAAAGTTTAGTTGAAACTGCCTTTCTTGAAATTTGAAACCATTGGCTGTGTCTTATCTTCTTGAACAACAGAAAACAACTTTACTCCATTTTTCCATATGAGAATCCTTCAGATAACCAAAGCCAGCTATTACGTCATCTCTTAATCTTCTCCTCTCCATACCCAAAGCCCTAATCAGTCCTCACAGGGGTGGCTTCTATGCCCTTTACCACCTTGCACCACCTGGATCTATTCCAGCTTGTTAATGTGCTTCTTATGTTGTGGAACCCAGAACTGGACACAATAATGCAGGTGAGAGTTGACCAAAGCAGAATAAAATGGTACTGTTATTCCCCTTGATCAGGACACTATAGTTCTGTTGATGCAGGTTATAAATGTATTGACTCCCCGCTACCCATACATCACACATTATGTTTATCTTGTGGTCTATTAAGACACCTGGATACTTTTCACACACCTTCTGTAAAGCTAGATGTCAACCTTCCTATATTTGTACATTTGATTTTTCCTGCCTTACATTTCCCCATTGAGTTTCATTTTATTAGCATGGGCCTAGTTCGCCAACCTTTTAAAGCAATGTTGAATCCTGCCTTGTTATTCTAAAGTATTAGTTATGTCCCTCAGTTTGGTGTCATCTGCAAATGTGACAAACATGCCTTCTACTCTTTCATCCAAATAATTCATATATTTAAAAAAAGTTGGGCCCAGGATAGAACTCTGTGGCATCCCAATTATTACTCCTCTCCAGGATGAGGAAGAATCAGTGATGAGTAACCCTAGGATTCAGTCTATCAACGAGCTATAAATCCAGCTAGCATTGTCTAGCTCACATTTCAGCAGCCCTTCTTCAAGACTATAATGGATCACCTTATCAGTAGCCTTACTGAAATCAAGATAAACTACATCCACAGCCTTCCTTGGTCTATCAAGCTTGTAATTCCAACAGAGAGACTCAGAGACACAGAAAGACAAGATTAGTCTGATATAGCCTGCTTTTGAGAAACCTATGCTGACTCTTAGGCCCCTTCCACACGTGGGGAAGGAAATGCGTAGAAACGCTACTCACCGGCTTTTTCATGGGTCCGATCGGGTCCGTTGGGACAAGGAGCAGTGCGAGCTCGTCGCTCCGCACTGCTCCGGCGTCCAAAATGGCGGCTTCCGTTTGGTGGAGGCTCTCCACCAACTGGAGAAGCTCGCCAGCCTAAAGCCCGCCCCTGGAAGATCTGCAGGCACGCACTAGTGCGCGCCTGCAAATCTGCACCAGAGCACAGCGACAGAGCGACACGGAGGTTTTTAAAAAGCACACTGTGCGACCACTTCCGGTCGCTTCGGAGCGGACTGAAGTGTGGAACTACGAAAAGTAGTCTGACCCAGTCCACTCCACGGTGCAGACGACCTCCATCGGAGGTCGCTCTGCGCCGTTTGAATTGCCCCGTGTGGAAAGGGCCTTAGTAATCAGCACTCTTTTCTAAGTGCTCACAAGTAAACTGCTCACTGAACTATGTCTAGCTGGCCAACTGGTAGCTGCCCACGTCTTCTTTTTTTTTTTCTCCCCTAGCTGAAGATGGGAACAATATTCACCCAGCTCCAGTCTGCAGGGCTGTCACTTTTTCTCCAAGAATTCCTAGAGGTTATGACAGACAAAGCCTCTGACAGCAAAATGGCAAGTTTCTTAAACATCCTTTGACACAGTTCATCCAGTTCTAGAGACTAACCCATTTCAAGTAGCTAGGTGCTCCTATACAATATCGTTGCCTATTTTGGGCCACAAGGTCCTTCCGCTGCTTTTTTTCAAAAAAAATTAAATATTTTTAAAATATTTTCACCAGGTTGAGCACTGACTTCCTTTGAAGGGGGAAGGCAGAGGCAATTCCACTGTTTCCCAAGTGCCAGCATTTGGCCATCTTCCCATGCAATGGACCAACCTCTTTGTTTTTCCACTTACACTGAACATAGCTGAAAATAACCTTTTAATTTTTAATTTTTCACTTCTCTTGCAAGCCTAAAGTCATTCTGTGCTGTAGTCTTCCTGAACTTCTCCATACCAGTGCCTCCTATCTGTCTATACTGTTCTTTGATGATTTGCCCCTCCTTCCATTGCTTAGACATACATTCTTCTTTTAAATCTCATCTAATAAAAAGCTCCTTCTGCATCCATCTGGTTTCTTTAGATGCCTCTCACATTGCTTTCTTACTAGAATTGTTTGGAATTGTGCAACTGAATAAGCCATGACAGTTAAAGGAAATCGAACTGCTTAAACTGTGTAGTAGAAATACAGTCCAAGCCCTGTCTTCCCAGCCTCCTATATCTCAGTTAATCCAACCTTCCATCCTCACACATCAACTGCCTATTGATGAAAAGGCAAAATCATCCATTACGTAATATTTCCGATTACCATGATTGTTTCTGAAAGCTAGACAGTGAAGACTAGCGACAGATGAAAAACCAACTCATTTGAAACGCGCTGCTGGAAGAGAGTTCTGTGGATATCATGGACTGCTAAAAGGACAAATGAATGAGTCCTAGAGCAAATCAGGCCTGAATTCTCACTAGCAGCCAAGGCAACTAGACTGAGGTTGTCTGAATTCGGGCATGTCATGAGATGACATGACTAACTTAAAAAGACAACAATGCTCGGAACAGTAAAGAGGAAAGCAGTAGGAAAAGAGGAAGACTGTATGACAGGTAAATTGATTCAACCAAGGAAACCACTGCTCTGATTTTGCAAGGGCAGGGCAGTTGAGGACCAGGGCTTTTGGAGGTCTCACATTTATAGGGTCACTATAAAGACAAGTTGACATGACAGCAATAACAATATCACTGATCCTTTTTCTCCAATGACTGCAATGTCTGCAATTATTTACGGTAAAAACAGACACAACATTTTAGAGCAGCTTTTGCTAAAGCATCTTTGGCACATTCAGTGCAAACATAAAATTTCCACCAGAGGTTAATTCAGGGTAGGGGAGACACTTTTGCAACAACTTGAAGCAGAAGACAAGTGTGCAAAATGCTGACTGAAAAGTCTCTGATGTGTCATCAAAAAACCCAGTTCCCATTCAATCTCCAAATCGAGGAAGCCACTGTCCTGAGTTCGTAAGACCTAGAAAAAAATGTATTATTTTAAAAAAAAGTTCCACTGAAAGCAAGCAGTGGATACTCAGGGTAGCAGGGACAAGGCTGAGTGCTGGGGTTGCATTTGATTCACTGGTATGCATATCATATTTCAGTTGCAAAACAAACAGGCTAAGGGAAGCGGCACAGTGTTATAGGCAAGCAAAGAGGTAGTTCTTAGACTAGCAAAGTTTTTATCAAGACAAACCAAAAGAGACGCAGCATCAGTCACTCTTTTCTGCGGTATCAAAAATACTAAAAGAAAGCTATAGAAACTAAGAGAATTAGATGGAGCGGAAGGAGGAGTACTGCCCTCCCAGATAAAAATTCTGGCACTTCCAAGAAATTTTCCTTCAGCCCTCAAACTTCTAGCATTAATTAGACATTCAAAGCAAGAAGACTTGCGAATCTTGTAGATATAGGAGTTCTAAGAATTAACAATTTTCATTGTCCTACTCTCTGCAATGCAATAAATTTAAGGACAGAAGGAAAATTTCATTGGGAGGTAGAATTCTTCCTGGGAGGCAAAGGCCTCATTTGGCTCCTCCCAGCTATATGCCCCTTGCTTCACATATTTGCGTCTTTGCAAAATTCAGGTCTCTTCCACCTCACCCCTGCAACCATCCTCAAAAAGCTGGATTTAGCCTTTTAAAAAACAGGATCCATGACCTGTGTCTTGTTTATATGGAGGTTCAGATTCCCAGAGGCCTCTGAGAAATGTTACTCTGTAAACAAGGCATGAAGGGAGCATGCCTTTGTTTCAAAAGAAAAGAAATATTTTTTATGAAGAGAAAAGAAGAAGGGCAATCCTGCTCCATCCATTAAATTTTACAAAGGTTCACTCAGTGTTATTTTCCAGCCATAATCTTCCCTCGTCTTTCCACTGATTTGTCAATCTTTTTCCCTTCTACAGATTGTTCGAGAAGAAAAAGGCAGAATATCTGCAGAGTGCCTTTTAATTGCTAACATGAACAGCCCTTCATCTGAAAACACCCTGTGACTGGGGAAGATAAAAAGGCTGCTGAATGGTCGTGGTTGCCACTCCTTCTCTTACTGTTGCCTTCTTCTTCATCCTTGATTGCTCTAAGTTTCCTGTTTTCTTTCTAGTTACCCGGACACTGCTGCCAAAACAGCAAGTTCCATCACTATTTTCTTGTTCTGTCCCCTCTCCCATAAAACACCCTGGCTCAAACTGTTTCCCATCTTGTTTTCATTGGTAAGGGAAAGCCACAGTGAGCTTTGGGTGACCAAAGCAAATCAAAGTGAAGCTTCCAGCTAAACATTTCCTATTGGCATGTACAAGGGATCAATCCTTTTTGCCATTCAGCTGCAGGTTCTAAACATCCAGCCTTCTTCCATGTCTAATGTAATCAAGCATCACTGTACACTTACTGAATTGGCCATTCAGAGCCCTTAGAAGTAAAAGGCACTGCATCCACTGTAAAAATGCAGAGGAAAAAACCTGCCACACTTCGTTAATCAAATCCTGGACAATTGCACTTCTGTTTATGGCTGGGAAGTATCCTTTCAGGACCACCCTTGCACACCTCAAGCCTCTTTTCATCAGAATCTCTAAATATGTACACCCAAATTTTCCTGCATTTAAATATCCTGTAATCTTTCTTTCCTCATCCCTTTGTGCATGTTGCAAGCTGTTGGCTGAAGACAGTCAGCACGTTTGATTGTTTCCTATTGTTCCGATGTTTCAACATCACTCTCTTTTTCCTGTGATTAGCAGGAAGATAGGTAATGATTTTCTTTACCTTTTATCCCTAAGTTCAGGACTGGAAATGTATGTTCCTTCAGATGTTGCTGGGTTGCAAGACCCATGGTCCCTTGTTATTGGCTATGCTGCCTACGGCTGATACAAGGTACAGTACAACAACATCTAAAAGGCGAGTTGTTCCCCATCCTTGCTGTAGTTTATCTTCCCCTTCTTTGAAGCCAAGGCCCTCAATCTCTTCTTTTTCTTTCTCTCACGCTCAAGAAGCTTCACATTTAACCATTCAATTGCTGGCCAAGATCCTGCATGTCAGATGTAGCCACAACAAGAGAACTCTATACTTGTCACAGAATGTCTGATACCCTAGAAAGCTGAAATCTGATAAAAATATAACCCCAATCAACCTAGTCAATTTACAAGTCTGAGAACAAGAGAAGGAGTAGGTAAGAGAATAAGAAGGAGATAAAGACAGTCAAGAGTTTAAATGGGAGGAAGGTGAGAAGGTAGCTAGTATCACCTCTGTGGCTATGTTAGGCTCTGCCCAAGCCTGTCTGTACTGCCAAATTAGAGGCTGATGTGAATGCTTCATTCTGGAATTCCTGACATCATCATCATCTTTTGCAGAGAAAGAAAAAGCCAGTGGTGATGGGAAAGCTTATTTGTATGCGGGAGCACTCTGAGTGTGGAAAGTTACTTTTTGAAGTTATTCATTCCAGTTGCTCATCATAATGCTAGCAAAGCAATTCATTATTGTTTCTGATGATGTTAGACAGACAATAACTTGTTCCATAATTTATTATTTGTCTTCTACTTTGTTACCCTTTTTAGAAATAATGTAGGTTCAATAATAGAATGACTTAACACTTGGAAAATTTTTGTTAAAACGACTCAAAAAAATTGCTTTAAAATAACTGGAACCCACTACTCCTTACACCAATACTTAGTTCCCACCTGTCATGTTCTTTTTGAAGTGTACCTTTGTTACAATCTCATTACCAGAAAAAAGTAAGCCACTGCAGGTAACTATGTTGTCTGAAAATTGTTAAATCCAAGCTGTGGGGGAGGTTCAAATCTTTACCCTGGAATGAAAATCATGTGGCCCTTCAGATGTTGCTGAACCACAACTTCCATTAGTCTAAGACAGTGTTGAGGAATGCAGGGTATTGCTGCCTAGCGATATCTCCAAGGACATATGACACCCATATCAGCTTTACCCCTTTGCCTCAGCTCTAATCCACTTTATCTGCATCATTTCCTCTTAACTATAGAGCAAGGAACTTTATGAGTTTAAGACAGAGCTGGACAATTTCTATAGCCCCAGAGGTCTCGAAAGTTCAAAACATCTGGAAGGTAAAAGTCTGAGAACCACTGCTCATAAAAGACAATAGTACCTGGCTGCCTGCTCTTCAGATGTGTTGAACTACCTCTCCCATGTTGTCTGGGAATGATGGGAGCTATAGTCCAACACATTTAGAGACCAGCAGATGTGGGAAGGCTGCACTAGCCTGTCATGCCCCTGCCCCAGGACCCAGGCAGAGCTTTTTCCAACAGCCACACTCTAGAGACGTGAGAGGGACAGTACTTACGGCAGCCAAGGCAGGTGGAAAAGGTAGAGCCCTGCCTTCTGGCAGTGTTTATATGGGAAGAGCTTGTTAATTAGGCCACAGCTGGGTAGGATGCTGAGACGATATAATCAGAGGTCAGGAAGGCAGAAAGCTACTGGAATCTACTGATTTCACTGGTGGTGACAGCCTTGCCGACTCTTGCATTCTTTGTGCATGCTCTTCAGACCTTGGAGCTTTGCCTAGACCATAGATTCTGTGGTCTCTGGACCACTCTCTCTCTCTGGACTCTTGGTAAATTCAAACTCAGTTGCTCTATGCTTGCTATGAACTTGAACTACTTTAACAGTTTGCTAGTTTTACTGCTATCTGCCTGATTATACAGCTGTGAAGCCTTGGCAGGCTGCCAGCATAGGACACAGCCTGACTGACCTACAGATCTACCTTTGAAGATATCATTCTGACACTGAGCCTTCTCTATTGTGAAATTCCCATAACACCATCAACCATCCTAAGTCCAAACTAAGTAGAATCAAAAGCAAGAGCTCTCTCATGAATCTGAAAGAAGAGAAAGGTTCACAAATACCTGAAGTGAGGAATATGTGATTCTCCAAATATTGCTGAACTACCACTTCCTTCATCCCTGACTACTGAACATACTGGCTAGGGCTACTGGCCACTGAAGTGAAGTGACATCTGGAAGACAGAGCACAGGTTCCTTACTCTTGGTACCAATGAAAGAATTCCTCTGAGTATGTTGAACCCAGGCTGTTGGACTGCACATAAGAACGTAAGAGCCCTGCTGAATCAGTCCATTGTGGTTACCACAGTGGCCAACCAGATGTTGAAGGAAATTAAACTATCAGGTTTAGAGAAGGAAATTCACTCCAAGCAAGGGATGAATTCCTTGATAAAACTCACATTCACATGATAAAGTTTTAGAAACCACAAAGTGGTAAATAATTAAGTCTTCCCACTGACAGAACTGCTTCTGTCAAGAAAGAGCAAGGGGGTGAATCTACTTCAGAGGCCTGGATTACCCTCTGAGCTGATGGTACAAGGAGGCTGCTGGGAAAAGAATGTCTCATCATATGAGCAGACTTCTGCTTTAACAAGGTTAAATTTCACTCACAACATGGCAAGAGTCAACCAAGAAGATTCTACACATACAACTAAGACTGCAATTGTCTGCACATTTTACTCCAATCAAGTACACTGGGACATTCTTGAAAAGATAAATATGAGCTGCCCATGCTACATGAATTCTCAGATAACCACCACTAAAAATTATCTACGTAAACATAATTGGATGAGATGTTGTGACACCATCCGTATAAAGATTTTGACCTAAAGACCAAGCCAAGCCAATCAACCACCCTAGTTTCATCTTCACTGTCATTACTATTGAAAAGGTATCTCCATTTTTTACTCTGCCTTCAACTTGCCTTTTTAAATCTCATATATTTTTCATTTACATCCAGGAGAAAAACCACAGTTTACACATGGCTCTGCAATAGCTCCCAAGGGATGTTCTAGGGAGCTCCTGTGAGCCGAGGATCGAAGGAAAAATCTCAGTTTGTCTGAACAAGTTCAAGGAAACCTTCCTGTCCAATTTATCACTTAAGCTAGGTTCCTTTATGTACCTTGCCTAAACCCTTCCTCAAGCCCCTCTGATTGTAGGCAGAGCTGTGTTCTGCAAGTTAGCACAGAGGCTACATATAAGAACCTTGTTAGATGAGATCAAAAGCCTAGCATTGTTTCTCCCAGGTGCATACAGGGAGTTTGCAATTAGGATATGTGGGTAATGTCTCTCTTTGAAAGTCTGCAATCTTGTACGTGCCTTCAACTCCACCCATGAAATCTCAAGACTGTTTTCAATTAAGTGGGCTCCTCCTGAAACATCAACAATCTCATGGAAGCTTTCTTTAATTTGACAATCTATATTTCATTGATGAAAATCTAACGCTTATCTTAGATCTGTGTCAGTGGATAAAAAAGCTTGGGACCCTGAATATTCATGAGACAGTGGTGTTAGCCAATTTCTCACATTTGTTCTTTCTTTAACCAAACCTGTTCCCATTTTTAAGAGTTCCTTTTTGTAAGCATTTCTATTTTTTCACACTTTTATGTGTCTTTCCCATCCCTTCTCTATCCTTATAAAAATAATTTTATATGTTTGGTCTGCTCTTCTAGCTGCTGGGTAAGTGTTTGTTCTATGACGTGTTCATTTGGCTGATTAATGATGAGCTTTCCTATTAAAGAACTATACTGACAGAACTAAATAAAATACTACTTTTGGCATTTCTGAAGCACAAAACAGTCTTAATGTACCTTAAGAGAAACAAATTGGTTGTGGAATAAGCTCTCATAAGTCATTTGTTTGGATGCCTTTGGCCTACTAAACTCTTTCTCGCAATAAATGTGTTAAGTCTTTTGAATGCTGCAAGACTCCTTGTTTTTTTCTTGCAACAGGGCAACATGACTATTCTTTTGGAAGTGCGAAAAGCAGCCAAAGTAATGAAAATTTCCAATCTCTTTTCTTTATTCATCCACTTATAAAAGGAAGCAACAAATAAAGACGTTAAGCGCATGCCTTAGTATCACCCAGATTCTGCCACTGTGTCCTGATGACTCTGCATTTCTGCTCCTATAATGTCTATGCAAATTGAAGCAATGACTAACACAAGACAGAGGTCATAATGGATCAATCAAAAACTTCTTAATGGAAATGAAAGTGGCATCTAGGCATTGTGTAAAGGGGGATTTCAGCTGCTGGCTATGCATTAGACCAGAAAAAGGAAAAATGTGGCCTGGAGGCTACAGGCAGCCTTCTGTGGGTCTTTTTTCAATGTCCCACATGGCCCCAAAGCATGTGAGTGAGGTATCATCACCAGATTTTTGCCACCATGCCATTTTAGGCACACAAGAAGCATTTTATTTAAATAGAAATTAAAAAGGAAGTCACTTCCTGTTGCGTAAAAAAGGGTCTCCCTTGGTTGTAAAGTAGCTGAGCCCACAACCCAAATAGCCAAAATGCCTCTGGTACCTCCTATAGGGTATTTGGGGACATTTGTTTTGGCAACAGGGTGCAGCCTTCTGTGGTTTCTGGTGGGAGCTAACGCAGCCCTCCAGCTCCAAGAACTGCTCACCTCTGCATTAGACATTACTGTGAAAAAGGCCATACCAGTATAAAAGTGTTGTGTCTCAACCCCAACTAACTGGTTTACAGTGCACAGGCACCTCTTGGAAAAGACAAGAAACCCACCAAACTGGGACACTTAAGGAAAACACTGCCTGGGTACAATTACATCAAGGAACTTGCCCCAGTTGAACCCTCATACGCTCCCACTCCCAGCTTGTCAGCACAAGCAACATATCAGAAGGGACCTAAGTGCTTTAAGGAAGCAAAGTACTAGGGCCAAATCCAACACTAGTGTTAACTAGTGCAGACTTCTTGGAAGGAACGGAGCCTGTTTGTCACAACTGACTTAAGCCCCATTAATTTAATGGATCTCTTGCACGCTTCACCTCTGGCCATAAAGCAGCCATCTAAAGTATTTGCTCTTTACAAAAGGAGCAGAGCCTGCTGGGGGTAGCCTGGCCCAGGAAGCGTAAAAGGCCTCAGTTCCATTCAAGAGGCTATTGGAGCTAGAGTCCATCAACCTGGAGCTATCCAAGGTTCTGCAATGAAACTTATTTTGTTATATCTAATGCCCTGTAGACTTCAACTCACAGTCAAGGACAAAACACTTTCCATACATTCCTAATCAAGGTTCCAGATCACTTGGGAGAAACCTGTGTACACCCAGATCTCTGTACTTAGCGCCTCCTTCACACCAATGCCTAATATATGGCCATCCAGGGGTATAGCCAAAGGGTACAAACCCACTTCCTAGATGGGCCCAAGTATAATTGGGTACAGGAAATCTTGTCAATGTAGTCACTAACACTGTGGGTAGATGTATACATGTGCATTTCACTTATCCTCCTGTAAGTTAAACAACTGAACTAGAACTCTGTGTGTGTGTTGTTTTTTTTACAGTCGCTGAAAAATAAAGAGTAGGAGTCTACACTTACTCCTGAGTGTGCCACCACCAAACACAGCAAGAGCAGTTTGACATGCACCTTGGCTGTAACCCTACATCCAGGAGCCCTCCATGCAGGATTAGCATTTGGCACCTTACTCTTCGCTTTGAAAGGCTCATTGGATGGGGTTTTATTTATTTCTTTGAGATTTTTTTTGTCAGCCTTCTGCAACCTGGTGGTCTCCATACATACATACACACACACACGTGTGTGTGTCTGCACGCACGTATGGCATTCAGCTTCCACAAACACCAGTCAATCTGGCCAAGGATATGGAATGCTGGGACTTGTAGTGTAAAGCATCAGACTGTTTGGGAAAGACAGTGCCATATGATCAAGAAGTCTCATCACTCTTTTGGGCTAGTTTCATGCTGATTAGTCAACAGACTCCTTCCTGCTTCCCCCTCCATATGTTTACTCTCCCACTAAATGCAAGGCAGAGGTTCAGTCAGTGTTGGCAAAGCCAGGTGTCTCCAAAGGCGTGTGTACGGGTTCATTCCAAGTCTTGAGCTATAAGCTTGCTGCAAAACACAGAAAGAGACACTTTCTCCTGTTTCTTCTGGCATTCCCAGTCCCAGGCAGTGAGCTGTAATCTAGGCAGTGACAACATCTCCTCTGTCTGAGATCACATGATAGCTGCAGCAAACAGTATTCTTTGCTTCAATTCATAGGAGCAGCTGTGCTCATCCAAAGTCTCCTGGGTAGGAGACTTGTGGAGTTTTGGCCCAGCTTAATACTCACACAGATCCAAATGTTCATTCTTCTTTGGCTGTTCTTCCCTTCATGCGCCTCCCCTGGCTTAAAACTAAGAAACCCCCCTCCAGATTCTTGACTTGGCCCCTGCTCAAGATAGGCAACTACAGGGATCCAATCTAAGAAATATAACCCAACCTGTGTCTGCTGCAGATTTCACTGATGTTCGCACTAGCATGCATGTTTAGCTGGGCAGGTAACCAGCATAATGCTTGAGGCATTTGCTGATTTAACAGTACTCCCTTAAAAACACTGTTGCAGCTTTAAGAGTGATATAGACAACAATTCTTGGATTTAATGTGCAGTCTCCTTGAGCCAGATCATTTGCTCAGAGGCTATCTAATCAAACCCATCTGGCACAAATTTCCACCCACAGCCCAGATTGTAGACCAGTCTTCCCTAACCTTTCGCTCTCCAAATGTGTTTGACTACAACTCATATTACCCCTTATTGCTAGGAGAATGCAAGCCAATTACAGCAGTGTGTGCTAATGCATGTCTCAGACGTTTAGACCATCCATCATCTCAGAGTGGATCAGGGAAGCACTGGTGGGAACCAGAACTACTGACAATGCTGGTGCTTGAGAAACTGACATAGTGGTAACAGCTTGACAGTGCCCTGTGGCAAGTGACAATTTATTTTTTTTATCGATTATGAAAATATTTATAACTCACCCTATATCAAAGTTCTCATTAAAAATGCATTAAAGCAAGTTACACAATTTAAAACAATAAAATTAAATAAACTAAAAACACTTCAAACTTCAGTCATAAGTTAGAAACAGATTTTAAAAGATTTAAGAGATTTTAAAACTAGGTACTAATGAGGTCCAAAGGCTTTGATGAACAGCCAAATTTTAACTTAGCACGTAAATGATGTGACTGTTGGCACCAGTTGGACCTTCAGAGGGAAGATGTTCTACTGGTGGGATGGCACACCTGACAAGGCTCTCTCCCATGTCCCAACACAGTGTATTGATCTCACTGGTGGGACACACAGGAACCCCCCACCTGTAGATCTTAACCCTCAGCCTGGCACATACAGACAGACGCATTCCCTCAATTATCAAGGTCCCAAGCTGTTAAGGACTTTAAATGCCATTACAAACACCTTCAATTCAGACCAGATATGTATTGGTAGACAGTGCAATTATTTTAAGACTGGCATGATATGCAGTCTATATAGCACTCTAATCAGCAGACAAGCTGCTGCATTTTGCATTAGCAGCAGCTTCTGAGTCTTCTTCAAGGGCAGGCCCACACAGAGTTCATTACAGTAGTCTAACTGGAAGGTTAACAGTGTATGGACTACTGTGGGCAGGTTATCCTCCTCCAGGAAGGACCATAGCTGGTGCCAAGCATTCTGTGTCACAGAGTCCATTTGGTCCAGTGACAATGATGGATCTAGGAGCGCTCTCAGCTACATATCTGCTCTTTCAGGGGTGGGGGAATATGGCTCTGTCTGAGACAAGCTGTTTTCTCAGTTCTTGGATCCATGAAATACCAATCCATACAGCTTTATTTGGAGCAAAACCACAGTAACCTTGATCACACAGCAGTATGTTCTGTTTTAAAAAGCCTTCAGTGTTTCAAACCACTGTGCCATTTCAGCTCATTGATTACACCCCTGGTTATAGTAGATTCCCCAAGAAACATACACAACCACACAAATAAATATGAGGGGGAGGGAAGGAGGGAGGGAAGGATGAAAGAGAGAATGATAGAAGACGAAACACCAAAAATGCAAGAGACGCAGGGAAAACTGAACAAATATTCCTGGAATAAAAAAGTCTAAGACAATAACCTAGAGATGAGATCATTACTTTAGCAGTGAATCTTGAAGGTTTCAGGCATAGCTCTTGAAAAAGTGATGGTTTTGGACTACAACTCCCAGAATCTCCCAGACTACAACTCCATAACCAAAAGTTGGGAGTTATAGTTCAAAAAAAGTAACCTTCCAAGCTTGGGTTTGAGTTTCTCCCTCTTTAATCTGGCCCTGAAAAAGCTAGTCTTATGGCTTCTGCAGGTGGTAGAGATGCATGATGCCATGTCCCTTGTTGTCAGTACACTGGGCTTGTTTCTCTCAGCTGAATGTGGAATTATAATCAGCTTTTGTGTGGCACAGAACTGCGCTCTGCAGCAGGCGCCAGCATGAGTCAGCCATGGAATGTTTAATACAAGAGGAGAATGACAGCTCCTTTCCCCCTCACTGGTTAGGATGCTTTGAGACAACTGCTGGGGTCTGGAATGTGTGTTCTGGCTTCAAAGCAGGTGTTTGCCTTGAATCTTCAAAGGAAATAAGATGATGCTTCTATAGGAGAACCAGAAATGAGAGGTCAAAGCTCCATAAACTAAAGGGAAGAAGTGACAGCTAACGGTCAGAACAGGTGACTGGCCTCACAATTGTTTTCCTGATATGCTACAAGCTTAAGTGAAGTTACTCCAATGTGAAAAAAGATTCTAGAATTCCAGAAGTAAGGGCAAAGAACAGATTCAAAGCCCTGCATTCTGTGTGGGAAATGGAAAAGTAGATGTGTCTCATATCTATCTAGTTAAGATCTCTGTTTTGTCAGATTATGAAATCCATGCCTGTCTGTTTCTGGGGGCATCTAAGCATATCCCATCTCTGCCACAGACTCCTCATGTGGTCTTGGGCAATTCATTCTCTCTATCTCAGTTCCCCATCTGCAAAATGGAGAAAATAATAGCTGGAGTTACAGATTTCTTGTGAGAATGAAGAGAAGGAACATGTGGGAAGAACTTGCATCCCTGTCTGGACATAACAGTAATGCATGTACATGGCAATAAACTTCTTGAAGGAAAGACTGGCTACAAACCAGTACTGCACTCAGAGAGCTGTAGTGCAATAGTTGTAATTTTTCCAAGTTCTGCTGTCAGAGAAAGTCCAAATCATTATGGAGGGGATGTAGGTCAAAGAGAGTGCACATTCTTTGCAAGCAGGAAATCCCAGGTTGAATTTGTGGCATCTCCAATTAAAAAGAGAGGGTAGCAGATACAGTAGAAGATCTCTCAAAAAGACCCTAAAGAAATGCTGCCATTCAGAATAGGCAATACTAGACTGGATTAACAAATAGTTTGAGCTGATGTACATCTGACCTATTTTCTTAACTACTGAGTCCTTAAAGAAGCTGCCCATTATTGCTTTCACAGCAGAAAGAAAGATTGGAAAAGGGTGTGTGTGTGGGTGTGTGGGTACCTCAGCTCTCAGAATTCTTCAAGCCAGCACAGCTGCTCACCAAGCCAGCAATGGGAGTCTGGAAGCTTTATTTTTCCTCCCAAGCTGAGTAAAAGACAATATACCACCGAGCATAATAACTGTTGGAGGGTACCCTATGAGCATTCTATTCCACTGTACTGCTCAGTGCAAGAAATCAATAGCAGCAAATCCCTCTTCTGCAAGGCAGATGTTCAGTTATCTGAAGAATGCTATCTTATCCCACCTCAGTCTTCTTATCTCTGGTATAAGCATAACCATAACCATCTCCTTCAAACATTTATTACAGGAAATGTTTTCTAACACAGCAACCATCTCTATTGCCCTCCTCTAAAGCCGTACCAGTATGTTTCTACCTTTTCAAAAATGTGGTGGCCTGACCTTGACAGTGTGCTCCAGATGAGTCTCACCCACTGATTTTATTATTAACATCAATACTATCATCATCATCATTATTATCATTTGCTCATATTTCCTGACTACTTTCAGTCCCAGCAACTAAATAACAACCACCTCCACAATGGTTACCAACTTTTCTTCCATGTTTCTCAGAATTATGTTTCCTAGTAATACCAACCCATCTCTCTCTCTCTTTTATTTTACTTTTTTCAATTTGATGATCAACAGTTGTCAGGTGGTTCAGGTGACTGAATCACACAGCTTCAGCCTGTGGGTTTTTTTGTCTGTCACAGCTCTTTCCGCATTTCCAGCAAATGCAGAAACCACAGTTTCTAAGAGAGCACATTTGTGAAAGAAACTGGTATAATGGTCCTTCCTAAAGGAGAAACCAAACACAGCAAGCTTCCCAACTGTCTACAGCCTACTGTGGAGCCAGAAGGTAATCCTTCTTCTCCCCCATGTCAGACTGGACACATGTCACAGGACATATACAGACATCACTCCAAGCCATTTACAAGATGTGATGCCCCTGGCTGCCATTACAGCACAAAATATCTTGGTAGTAAGCTCCACGGAACACAGTGGATTTACTTCTGAGCAGACGTGCATAGGATTGCATTGCTTGTCACATCTGATGGCTTCTAATACCCTGTCTTTTAAAGTGAAAAAAAAACAAACATTTATGATTAAACAGTTCTCTCTGTATCTAATTATCTGAATTTGTTTCTTTCGCTTTGTGCTTTGCTAGATCCAGTTCCCATTTGTGTTTTCTGTTCTCTTTTCACAACTGCTCTCTGGCACCCAGAAAACTTATTTCAATACTTTTTGAGCTTTCGAGGTAATCCAATTCCCATTTCAAACTCTAGTTGTTCTTGTATTTTACCTGAAAAGCGTATTGTTGATGCTCCAATGATTGGATTTGATCACTAAACAGCACAGACATTGTTTCTCTATTACTAACGAATTACTAGAAATTGTTTCTCTATTACTAGAATGTAAATGGGGGGTATTTTTCATTTGCTAAAAGCAAGTAGGAAATCTTTTTCTCCCAAAGGGCTATTCTCACACAGGTAAAATCAAAACCAGCTGGAAGCTACAGTTGATAGCGGCCTGAGTACAAAGTAGCTAGAGTTTGCAGGACTGCTCCACTCTGCTCTCTTTTTCTGTTCCCCTTCATATGAAATTGGGTTGTGGTTGCCATAAGATCTATAGGCTGCCAGCTCCCCAACGAGTGTGGCCATTTATGCACTGCCAAAAAAGAGGAAACACATCATCCTCTCCTAAAAGATGAACAAAAGAAAGCCTTCAGACTTGCATAAAGTTTGCATATCCTTATACAGTCAGCCCTCCACATTCACTAGGGTTAGGGGTGCAGGACCTCTGTAAAAGTAGAAAAATTGTGAATATCAAAATGTGTATGATGTCTGTGAATGTCTGTGAAAAGGGGGCCAAGTCATGGTGGGGAAAAGGGGCACCCAGAGTCCAAATCAGGTCAGTGAAAGTGGGATGGGTCTGCATGGTGGCCCTATACTTCCTCTCTCTTGCCCATCTCCTTCCTTGGCTGGGGGGGGGCAGTAGGAGAGGGTTTGCGGTGCTGAGAAACTGGGCTGTGAGCCATCCTTAGCTGGCCAGACCTTGGGTGGTGGTGGAGGAGCCAGATCAGAGATTATTTTTTTAAAGGGCTGCATGGCCTGACTGGAGCTTCAGAGATGGAAGGTTCCCCCTGAAAAGCACTTGAGGTTGGGGGGCAGGCCTAGAGAAATTCACAAATAATCAAATCCGTGAAAGTTAAACCCACAAATGTGGAGGGCCAAACATACAAGTAAAGTTGTAGAAATAATTATTTTATCTCCAAGCAAAAATTTGGACAAGATTGTGAACATCTCTCACTTTCTATTCTAGGTACCCACTGCTGATGGGCAACACCAAGACCCTTGCTCTCCTTTTTTCTATAATTCCTGGCCTTTGAGTTAGATTTGAACAAGACCAAAAGTGGGCAATGTATAGCCCCTGGGCTGCAGGTGGCCCTTTGGACCCCTCTCTATATGGGACCCCTGAAACCCCCAGTTCCCTTTATATGTAATGTAAAAAAAAACTTTACTGTTTTAAGGCCAATTTGTTTTGAGGGGGGGGTGTCCTGAAAAAAGCCAAAATCTGCCCGAACTACAGCAGTTTGCTTTCTCTAACCTTCCAAAGCCCCCCAAACTTCCCAAAACACAGGAAAATAATTAAAAATTGGCCGAAAATTGGTCAAAATGGCAGCTGGGAGTGACAGTGCATCACTTCAGATGCACTGAAATGTGCCAGTGCAGTCTGCTAAATGAGCACCATGAAGAAAAATGGCCCTTGCCTCTGAAGTAAACAGTACTTCAAACTGAGGGTTGTCCCCTGCAAAGTAAAACACATTAACTCTACCTAGTGTTATTGGTCTGTCTCTTTATCAAACGATCTTAAATTTTGTTTTTATTCATTAGAATACTTATATCCCGCTCTATATGTAAGGATCGCAGGGCAACATGCAATAAAAACAATTTGAATATCCCAAGCTCAGCATGTTGCAAGAACTATTCCATGCTTCTCTCGTGATGAGGATGGGTGGAGCAGTTCTCCTTGTACACAAAAATTGGGATAGTGCCAAGGCCACCACAATTTGCAAGCTTCCTGTATCACCTAAGTTCTTAGGCATAGAAAGGAGCCATGGAAAGCATAGATAACAGTAGACTGGTGATGCAAGAAAAATAAAAAAATCTGTCGTATTCTTCAGTTGAATACTTGCTTGCAAGCTTGTAAACGGAAGAATACTACTAACCAATTCTCCAAGAACTAGGAAGAAGGCTTCATCCAGAATAATGATACTTTTGTCTTCTTATTTCTTTCTTTACTTTGTAATTAGTAAACGCATTGCACGCCGAAAGGGAGGAAGAGGAGGAGGAAGAAGAAGAAGGGAGAAGAAGAACTTGTGATCTTACAGTAAAAAGGGACATAGCCCGAGGTTAAAAAATCTAACTTGACAAGGTTAGGCAAAGCAGTTTCCTTTCTTCCACCACTGAGTCTGCATCTTTCAGCAGGCCATGTGATAACTGCCTCTGCTCAGAAGCCACAAAGCAAGTTTAGAAGGTGGATTAACTACTATAGTTTGCCCAGACTTCTATTTGATATAAGAAGATGCAATAGACAGGTTTTCTCACTGCTTCAGATAGCAAAAACTCAGCATGGCCTGTCCCTTTATGGCAGCAGCCAGAGAAAAACTAGTTTGGGCCCTTGCTTGCTCGACATTTATAGAAATATGATTCCACTGCCATGGCTTCGTCCTATGGAGTCCTTTGTTCTATAGTTTGGTGAGGCAATAGAATGTTGAGACTGAAAAGTCTAAATACCCTTCCTTAAACGGCAGATCCCAGAATTCCATAGGATGAAAACATGGCAGTTAAAGTGAAATCACAGCATTATAACTGTGGAGTGTGAAAGCGCACGTTTCCTGTAGACCTAGCACCTATACTCTATTCCACAATATGCCATGCTGCCCTTTTGAGAAGATGGACAAAGGACTAAAGCTCCTCCATCCCCAGCTTCCATTCCACATACAGAAGCTGACTAAACTAGAAGCTGAGTACAGTCCTCCCTCCACATTCGCAAGGGTTTAGGGCATAGAATCCTTGTGAAAGTGGAAAAATCACAAATAACTCCCCCATCTACTCCCCCTCCCATTCCCTTCCAGGGTTTCCCGCTTCCCCTTCCCATGGAAAATGGAAGGGAATGGGTTGGAGCGAAGGCTCCCAAGAGCCTTCCTTTCCTTTTTCTAGAGTTCTCCCTCCCCTTCCCATACACTATGCCCCAGCATAGAGAAAAGGAACAGGAAGGGGGGAAAACTCTGGAGGAGGAAAGGAAGGTTCTTTGGAACCTCCCCTTCCACCCCATTCCTATCCATTTTGCCTCAGCATGAGTTCTCCGCACTTGGGGCAAAATGGATGGGAAGGGGAAGAGGAGAATGGTGAGGGGAGCATGCACAGTCATGAGCAATCAAATCCACAAACGTCAAACCCGCGAATGTGAAGGGAGGACTGTACTGCTTCAACACTGTTGACCATTGCACCTGAAGATAGAGAACTAGCTTGGATGGTGTGCAAGGAATGTTGTGTAGGTCAGTGCTGAGACAGTGGTGGTCCACAGACTACTGATAGCCATTGGCTTTCAGTCCCTAATGAGTTTCCAGGAAAGTAAGAAACAATTATAGCCAAAGGCCACAAATACAGATTGCCAGTCCCCCACATCAAACTTGGGAAGCACTGATGTAGGCCCTTCTGTCCTTCAGCAGAGGAGAATGGCTAACGGGCTTGAGGAACAACCAGAGAGGCTACTAACATCCACCCTGAATTAACTGGCTGAAGTAGCCACTCATTGAACTTAAGAGCAGGGCTGGCCCCATCAGACTGTAAGGAGTAGGCACATACTAGTGTTAATAATAGAGCTGCAAGTGTTTCACAATCACACTGCACAATTTTTTAATGTAAGTACTGAAAAGCATGGTGGCACGTTTTCCTTGTTGGATTAGGACTCAAGGGTTTGAATCTCTACATAGCCACAGAAACCCACTAGGTGGCCTTGGGCAAGTCACACTATCTCTGCCTAAAAGGACAGTAATGGCAAACCTCCTCTGAGCAAATGTGGCCAAGAGAACCGTATGATAGGGCTGCCAAAGGTCAGAGTGAACTTGGAGGCACATAGCAATAAACTTATCAAGACGACAGATTTTTTTACAAATTTTACACATTTTTCAAGAAGCATCCTGCCCCTCATGAGGATGGAAGAAATGGGGAATGATACCTAGCATGATGATACCTCAGGCAACCCTGCCTGAAGTGAAGAAAGTGTGCTCCCACCCTCTTCCTTTAGAACTACTGTATTCTTCTCATGTACAAAGTTACATTATTATAACTACAGCTATAGTCAAGCTATCCAAGACCAGCTGGGGACCAAAGGCTTTATGCATGTTTGACTAGATAGCCGGCCAGCCAGCTAGCCAGAGATTCTCCTCCCTCAAAAAAGCACACAGGTTTAAAACAAGAAACTAAAAATCATATGACAACTTTCTTGTTGCAACAAGCAAAGCATAAGGAGATCAAGCTGTAGCAACATGTTCCACACCTGCAAAAATCCCCTTTACTAGAGAATACAGGAAGCCACAAATGCCATTGCGCCCTCTGCTTTTTATACTAACGTCAGCTTTAGAGGCTTTGAATTTGAACATTGTTTTAAAGGTTTTGAACATGTTAGTGAACCTGATAGGAGGAACAGGCCTCTAGAAAGAAGCAGGTTGGGTGAGGGTTAAGCACACCATGATTTTATAACATGAAAGAATTTGTAGCTGAAGCCCTGTTCACAAACACCTTTCAAACGAGATAATTACACTGATATCTTCCCACTTTAACTGCCGCAGCAACATGCCATATAATCCCAGGGTTTGTAGTTTGGTGAGGCACTACAGCTCTATGGCTAAATGTTTTAAATGCCTCTCTGTAAACTGATAATTCCAAAGAATGTTGCCCTGGCAGTTAAAGTGGAATCATAACGCTATAATTGCCCAGGTGTTGAAAAGGACAGTCTGCATATACATGTCTTCAGCCATTCTTATTCTTGCCTTGAAGTGGGCTCATATCTGGCACTAAGAATGGGTTCTTAGCTGACACACAATGAGACAGGTATGTAGGGCATGCACCACAGGCAATAAAGCACCCATCAATTTTACTGGGATGGGGCCACAGTTCACTGATAGAGCATGTGCCCTGCATGCAGAAGAACACAGGCATTTATTACTGGCATTTCCCAACAAAAGAGAATCTTGTAGCAGATGAAGGGGCCCTGGAGAGCTATTGACAATCACAGTAGACAATATTGGGCTACATGGACAAAGTCTGACCTAACAGAAGGCAGCTTATCACTTTATATCAAATAGAGTATGGTATGGGAAGTCACTACATGTTTGTTCCTGACATATAGTCCAGGGATGGGAGATGTGCAGCCCTCCAGATATTGTTGAACTGCAATTCTCAATAGTCTTGGCCAGAACAGCCAATAGCGAAGAATGCTGGGTACTGTAACTTAACAACATTTCAAGGGTAACACAATTTTCACCATGAGCTAAAAAGAAAAAAAATGAGAGAGAAATCCAGCAGTACTTTTAAGGCTAACTGATTTATTTTAGCATGAGCTTTCACAATTTCATTCCACTTCTTCAGATACACTGATGGAGTCAATATCAAAACACAGGTATCTTAGCAGTTTCACAGCCGCAGGGTTGGGATCAGAGCATAGTAACAGTCTGAAAAAGTAGACTGAAATCCATAAAAGCTCATGCTAAAATAAATCAGATACTCTTACAGGTGCTGCTAGATTCTTCTTTCCTCTATTTTCATCCCTTACAATCCAAAGTCATATAATTACAAAACATTTTACCTACAGGCAGTGGCTTCAAAACCGTAAGGTTCTGCAGATGTATGGTCCTAACAGCATAAATTTCTACAGAAGTCAGTGATGTGTACAACTAAACAGGAAGAAAAATCTTACACTGAGACTAGAACCACCGGTTTCTGCATACCACAGAAAGGATACCAGTGAAGTACACAGCAGCTATACTGGCATATCAGAAAGGCCTTACAGTTGTGATCTAACATACCAAATTACCACTATTTTCATCCTAGCAAGGCCCCTGTGGTTTTCAACAGCCTCATGGCAGGTTGAACAGGTGATGCTCTCTTCAGTTTTACATCCCAATACTGGGACAGTGATCACCTCTTAAATTTTTGCCTATGACACTGAAAAGATAAAAGAACTCTGAGGTGGGGGAGACCAGAATGCTACTTGTGGTAAGAGAAGCAATTTTTTTTCTTGCTAACTATAATCAGTTTTTCCCTTCTACTGTTTTTGTAACTACTGTATAGTTAAAGGAACTAATATAACGAAGATTTTTTTTCCCCCAGGGAGATAGCAAAGTACGCACAAATACAAGTAAGCACAAATACAAATACAAAGAAGAAATTGATCTACATTAGAAATTCTTGTATATCTTTCAACTGACCACTGGTGAAGCTTAGCCATCAGTTGTCTAGCAGGGTGGTTAGACTGTGGATCCTTTCACACTACGTAATTACACATTATGATTCCATTCTAACTGCCACGGTTACATCCTATGGAATCCTGGAACTTGTACTCTGGTGAGGCATTAGCGTTCTCTAGCTGAAAATTCCAAATACTCTTCCTTAAACTGAAAACCCCAGAATTCCATAGGATGGAGCCATGGAAGCTAAAGCGGAATCACAGCATTATAACTATGTAGTGTGAAAGGGCTTCAGAACTCTAAGAAATCTCTTTATCTGGTCAACCCCTCCATTATATTTCAGTGGGCACAATTGCTGTCCATCAATAAGCAAACATGGGCCTGAGTCCTCCTGTTAGCCTTAATTAGAGTACACCCATGGTCTTTACCTACATGTTGATTTACTATTCAACCATTGATTCAACACTTCTGTTCCAACCGGGAATATCTGGTATGTCTGCATCCACAGCTGAAACTTCCAATCCCTTTGATAGGTCCTTTCCAACCTTCCAGGCCTTACTTAACAGAACGGTTGCTGCAACAAATTTCACAGCCCAATTGGCATTTCCCCCCAAAACTCCAATATACAAGGAGGCCTTTCACAATCTACAACTACAGCACTATGATCCCACTTCAACTGCCATGGCAACAGCCTACATAATCCTGGGATTTGCAGTTTAGGGTGAGGCACTTAAAATTCTTGGCCAGACAGCTCCTCTAATACCACAACAAACTACAAAGCCCAGGATTCCATAGGATGAAGCCATGGTAGCTAAAGTGGAATCATTACACTACAATTGTATGGTGTGAAATGGCACTAGGACACAGGATAACAACAGTGAGCAGATCATTCTGCTAGGTTACTATGCATTACAGTCCTCTCTTCACGTTTGTGGGTTTGACCTTTGTGAATTTGAGTATTCACGAGGTGCTCGTTTTTCTCCCCCCACATTCTCCCACTCCCATTTCATGGCCTTCTGCCCAGGTGTGCTGCCTTCCTTTTCTGCAACCTGGCAAAAGGCAACCAAATGGGAGGCTCCATTCACTTTCTTTCACTGAGGTGTGCAGAAAGATGGCATGGTGTGTGGGTGCTGGTGACAGGCAGGAAAATGGAGGGAGAAGTGTTCCCCCCTCCTTTTTCTTGCCTTTTGCTTAGGTGTAGAGAATGAAGGCACTTACACGCTTAATCTCTGTGTATAAATATATGGATAAGATACAGATAGCAACCTGAAAAAAGATAGTATAACTTAAAGCTTTTTCTAGTCATGTACCCACTGCAAATTATCCAATTGGAATGGAATAGTATCCACTGTGATACTAATTAATTCTATGCAACAATGCATTTCTAAATAATGGCAGAAAATGCTCCCTTTCACTGAACATTATGATCAATTACCTGGGACTGGGTATCAGAAATCTCATTAGTTAAAAACAGATGGACCTCTGTTGATAAGTGTAGCAAAGTCAGTATGATATATAATCAAACAAAACAAAACAAAGCCTGCCATGATTGGCCGACACATGGGCAGTTGTTACTGCATGAGCAGCCACAATAGGCTCACCCTTTTCGGAACTAAGCAGGCTTTATGTCTTTGTCTGAATGAGAGACCACCTGGGAATTTCCTGCATAGGCTACTTTCAGTTCTTTGAGGAGGAAAGGAAGATATGTACCAGAGCTTGGAGACATGACTTTTTTGGCCACGCTAGTTTGGGGGCTGTGCAGTAAACCTCCTCCACATTTTCAAGCTCTGAAATATATATACCAAAAAAAGGAACTAAAATATGCTTTCTTTGGGAGGGACAAGGATTTTTCTCCCCTCAATTCAAATTTGAATCTATCCACAAGCAGGCCTGCAAAACCTGTCAACATCTTGCCTCCCCTCTCCAACATCTAAAATGTCTCCCCAGCTTTAATAGTATTTGAGGCCAAGAAGTGGAAGTTGCTAACACAAGCATATAAAACCTTTGGTCTCTTTGCAGTCAGCAACATTCCATGAGGAAACAATGATGTAATGACTGTGATGTCTCAATGGCTGTTTGTTTTGCTCTTTACCCTTCACGCACACAGTGGTGTTTCTCTGCAAGTCTAGCAGTGCGTATACACAAATGGTCTGGCCCTCATCAAGATTTCCTTCCCATGCTGCCTGTTTAAAACTACTTTTTGCAGAAACCAAAATGAGCAAACACTCCCACACCTAAACGAAGTGTAACCTGGACCACCTAGAAACATATTAAAAAACTCTAGGTTTGGACCCACTCTAGAGTTGCATTCTTACAACTGTGGGAAATCATCATTCATTTGTGGAGAAAAATAAAACAACATATTTTTTTTTAGAAAGAAGTGGAAATCTATCTCAGCCATTAATGTAGGACAAAAAAAAAGAGAGGGGGATGCTATAGAATTTATTAAAAAAATATATTAACATGTGGAAAAAGCACGCTCGACACACCATGTCATTAGAGTGTAAAATCTTTCTTCCGAGAACATCTTAAAAAAACCAAGAACTATGTCGAAGTGGGTGTTCTAGGAAGAGGTGGCCATGCCAGACAGCTGCCTAGTCTCTGCATTCATCTGGCACTGGCACCGGCCAAAGGCTGTGGATGGTGTTTCACAGGAGCCAAAGAGAGATCTTTCATCAGCTGAGCCACTACATTATACAAAAACACCGAAGAAAGACAACCCTTCATCTTTATCACCTACATGTATCTGCTTGTGTAGATTTCACAAGGCGCCACCGCTGTTTACATCACAGATTAACTAATATTTTTCTGCCGTACATTGACATCTAATATCCCTCGCTCTTCTCCTCAACCCCTGCAATTAAACGCTAAATTCTGATTGAGATCACCACCTTGTTATTGGCATTAAAAAGTGAGTGCAGGAAAAGTCCCCCCACCCCACCCCCGGTTTCTTTCGTTAAGAAAAGCTGGTCTTGTTAAACAGTCAAATTAAGATACCTCATGTTCACCCTAGATTACTGAGGACGCGGAAGGAAGCCGGGGGGGGGGGGTGAAGCAGATTAAGAAACGCTTTTGTAAAGACGATCAGCACTCCGCACACGCCCTGCCCGTTTTTAAAAGATGCGCCAGAGGCAGCCGAAGGACCAGCACCACTTAGTTCGGCACGTCAATGTTTGCAAATTAAAAACGCTGACTATCTGGAAAGAGACCAATGCTAAATAATTCCTCCACTTGATTCTCCCGCCCCGCGCTTTAATCTCTAGTTTAATGAAGGGTCGGGGATCATCCTAGCATCAGAAAAATAAGTATTAAAAAGTTTGAAAAAAAGTAATTTTTCCAAGGATTTCCCGTCTTTGAAAGGGAGAAGACCAAACCATCTGCTAGGCAAGTGCAACAAGATGACTACTATCATTATCATGCAGCTGAAGTTCTCAGCCAGGCAACCCCCCCCCCCCGCGACACGCCCGGAAGACCGTCCCTGCGAGCGAACGGGGACCACCGAAAAGCCCGCCGCCGGCCCTTAAACGCGCCCGGTTGGTTCGCAGCAGGTGGCCCCTCGCGGAACTTACTTTCAGCTGCGATTTGGAGACCTTGCCGCTCTTCTCCGCGTCCAAGGCCGTGAAGGCGTACCAGATGGATTTTAAAAGCTCGGCTCTCAGCTCCATGGTTCGAGAGGGCACCGTTGACAAGCGAGGCGCTCCGCGCTCACCCTCCGCAGGGAGGAGCCTCCCTCGCCCGTCCGCTCGCAGGAAACCCGCCGCTCGTCCGCTGCCGCCCATCGCGGGAGCGAGAGAGGCAGAGCGAGCCCTGGAGCCGCAGCGCCCCCTCTCGGCCCAGCCGAGGAAGCTCAGCCGCGCCTCTGCGTTGGGTTTTGGCCTTGGCAGCCGGGACTGTTTCCGCGCTAGCCTGTTCTAGTGGAATTATTCCACTTTCAACATCCAATGGAATCCTGGGGTTGGCAGTGTAGGGAGGGGCCGGTAGGCCCCTCCCTAAACTGCCAACCCCAGGATTCCATTGGATGTTGAAAGTGGAATAATTCCACTAGAACACGCTAGCGTGGAAATGGGCTCGGTTTGCGGAAGCATCATGAAAGCGGCACAAACTTTGTAGCCGCACTGCGCATTTACAGTAGTCGGTTACCACTTTAGGTATTGCGGCTCCAGCCTACAGAAAGTGTAGCTCCGTTTGTAGTTCTCTCACTCCCTGTGAGAGAAATTGTAGTGCTGTAGTTCGGGTGCGCTGGAACAATTTGAGCGCCTCACTTTTTAAAGTACCTTAGAAATATACTGAATTTTGTTCTTTGAAATATCTGACTCTTATTTTTCTCTCAGAAGTGCCCAAGGCTGCTCATCCTATAAGACAATGAAAATAGGAAAATAGTATTCTAATTGCTTCAGTTACTTATTTAAACCCAGGTTTCTTGCAGAAATTATCAATGAGATATCGGTGTGCACCCGTACGTCTCTGTCTACTGCTTTCAGTTGGTTTTATGAAAAGCAGCTCTTTTTTTTTTATTGATTATAAAGAAAGCTACAACAAAAAAAGAAAAACACCATGTGATACACGTAACAGTGAAAAAAGGAAATTTCAACAAAAACAAGCTTACATCGTTATTTCTCTCCAATTCCATTACAATCATATTCAGTACATTCTATATCATACTGTTTGTATACTTTTGTTATATAAAGTATATATACTTTTGTTACCTCTATCTAGATCTCATTCTCATTATACTCATTACTATTTTATTATTATTATTCAGTCTTAACTCTATACTTTTCCATTACATTTGATCTATTACTATTACTAAATATAATCTTATTACTAAACATACCAAACTATTCCTAAAAGTAAACCCACCCCCCAGAGCCAATTATGTTTCAACTTATTCCACCTTCCAGAATTGTAATTCTTCTTGTGGAGGTAAAGAACAGACCTCTGAAGACTGACAGCACAAGCTTGTATATGGTTCCAGGGAGTTCAGTGGGGTTTATATTCAAAGTAATGTACCAAAGGTTGTAGCCTAATTAATTGTTGGGAGTAAACCCCATTTAATATACTGAGACTTAAATCAAAGTAAATATGCACAGATTGTAAATACACTCACTTCTTTACTTGCAACTCTGGCAAAAATTTGGGAAACCAAATTACTAGTGTAAAACATATACATAATATCTTATGCACACATACACACATATAGAGAGAGGGAGAGAGAGTACATACTCACAAATTTCATAATATGTTTAGGTTTAGTTAAAGGCGTTTTATGGTGTTCTATGCAGCTGCAGTTTTAACATGTATCTTGCAGAGTTTAATCACACTGAAGGTAACATGACTTAAAAATCAGTGTGTTTACAACTCACCAGTACTAGGAGTGATCCTGCACTCTCTAATATCTACAAATAAAAATCTCTATATTTAGAACAGAACATCCACTGATTTCAGCTGTTGTATCAGTTTCATTTATGTGGTTCTTTTTCTAAAAGGAACACATCTACACAAAGTTTGCCTTTCAACATGAAATGTTTGCACCTTTCTAAACACATTAATGGGTGTAAAAAAGACTTTAAAGTTTCATTTTCATCAAATATAGCTCAGGGAGGGAGCCAGCTCAGCTATGCAAGCTGAAGGTAGTTTCTGTTTTCCTTGAATGATGTGTGCAAATTTTATTCTGAATTCACTTTTATGCCCCAGTGCTATGCATGCTAAGAAGCAAGCACCACTGAGTTCAATGGTGTTTAGTTGCAGGGAAGTGTGCACAATGTGTCAATTACCTAGCCCCATTTTAGATACAAAGCATACTAGAAAAATTAGTGGGTTTCAACTCTGTGTTGGACTTGCTTATTTCTTTACATAAGAAATAATCACAGAAGCATTGTGTGCTGTAATCAATTTTATTTTCAAATAAAATACTTTTATTTTTAAAAGTTGAAGTCAGAGTCCTGGAAATTACTCTGATTGTGATTTATACATGGACAGAACATGCTCTAGTATATCACTGGTCAAGAGTTGTGGTTTCTCTGATGTCCCCAGGAAAGTTACTAAAGTTTTAAGAATGTCTTGAAACTGGGAAACTAAACATACCTTTAATACATAAATGAATGTAAAACTTTACTTTCATTAAATATAACTCACAGAGGGAACCAGCTCAGCTGTGCAAGCCTGGGGGCTTTCAATAAACCTTTTTTTTCCCTTTGCTTTAATAATGTGTACATTAGAGATCGTCTTCAACCTCATAAATTTACTTCTAAGAATTCACACTGCCTTTCAGTTCAAAATATGTCACAAACATATTTTTTTTCTAAAATGCATGTTCTAACCTGCAAAATATACCAATGTAGGTTAGATTTTTTTTAACCAGCCCCAGTACTCTACCTTTAACAACAGCCTGCAAGTTAGAAAATAAGTACATAGAATTTTATGCAGTAATTTGTCTCCATAATAGTATTTTTCCAGCTCTTTGCTCCTGACCCTTAACCAGTGAAACAGTGCTGGCAGAGCTGTGCCCTGTTCATTTTCTGCCTTGTTTTCTCCATCACTTGTTAAGGTCATTGGGTTCTCACTCCTTAGCCTGCTAATAATGACTATTGTTTCCATTCCAGAAGTTACCAGCTGCATTGGTGCTTTAAAGGGAAACTAGTTCATGAGGATATTGCTCTGGTAAAACAAGATGTTTTATCTCTCAAAAAGACCCAAGACCAGGGCCACTTTTTTCAAGTCATAGGAACCTGTTTGTGACCGCAAGACAGGAAATCTTTGGCCACTTTGGTTCCCCTTTAGGGGAAAACACGAGAAGCAACCACAGGCGGCATGACAGTGAAATGTAAGGGAAACAAATAAGAAAACAAAAAGCATGTTTCAGACTGATTACTCAGATTGACCACTCTCCTGAAAACTGATAAAATGTCTGGCTGGGGAGCGTGAAGAATTATGGAGAGTTCATAAAGCACAAATAGTTTCAATAGAATATTTGACAACTTCAACTTTTACCAGTCTTTACTGGAAAACCTCATTTTCAGAAGGAATTATGTCATATGTCAAAGGGATCTGTCATAAGGCACATGATGTTTTCTGTAAAATCAAGTTGTTGTCATGTATTTTGGGTTTATAAACTTTTAAGATTGTTCTTCTGGGTCTAGATAGTCAGACCAAAAGTGGAGCAGGGATGCTGCGCTTTACAAATGTACAGGGGGAGTGCTTGAAAGGCAGAAGGCCATGGTCTGGATGTGTTTGATTTTATCCAGAAGAGTCTACTAGATGTTGCACATTGGCAAAGGTAAATAAACACAACTGTAAGAAATCAGGGCAACAATCTTATAAACAATGTATATAGAGAGGGAGAGAATGGGGATGACATATATGGTCATAAATATTTTTGCCTTTTTCTGGCAACTGTGTTCAGTGATCTGTGCAAGACTAGAGATTTCAGAGTAAAAATACAGGCTGTAAAACAATATAATAGCATGAGTTGCACTGGAAGCTAATGTGCAAAATAAACAAAAGTAGCATTAACTTCAGAATGATCATGCTGCCAATGTTCACCAAGTAAGCCCTCTCAGAAGTGTTCTCTATATCCCAGTTGAACACTACTTAAAATTATAGCACATGCACTCAGATGGCAGAATTCAGCATTTGCTATATAAAGTGTGGGCCAAAGATAAACTGGTATCTATTAGGAACAGTATTGGAAGATCGGCAAGGGTTTAATGGAAGCAACAATAAAATGACATTTTCCACCTATATTAGGCTGCTGAAATGAAGGGAAAAAAAGCTTGGGGCAGACTTTTGTCAATCTTACTAATAATTTCGTTCATTTACTGGAATTAAAAACAAACTCCTAGGCTCAGGATGTTCTCAGATGCATCCTGTTCCATAAATCTAAGTTGCTGCCTTTTGTACCTGGCTGTGCCTGGTGGATCTTGTGGGCTCTTGTGAAGCAAAAGAACAGCCAGGAAACCTGAAGCCTGCCTGTACCTGTTCTGTACGAACTACAAGCAACCCAAGGCATAAATCATTTTGACAGAAGAAATATTTCACTTGTAAACCATTCTTTGTTGCTCACTCTGAGAGACAGAACAGGGCTACACCTACTGATAAACAGAGATCAGTATTAGATGGTGCTTAATTGGATTGTAGTTACACAATTGCACAGCTTCATGTAGGTACAACATCCCAGTTCTTTCACAATGAGTTCAATCTGCTGCTGATAAAAATTTCTAAAATCTGCATATTTCACAGTTTTATTAAATAGACTTTGCAAGCTTCTATTATGTTTTGCAGAGACAAAAAGCAACAAATTAAATGTTACAAAAAGCCCTTTGATTTCCTTTCAAATTCTTTATTCAGTGTTTGCTTCAGTTTATTCTACTACAGGTAAGATGTGGAAGCAATTTCCTTTGAAGGAAGAAAATGAATGAAACAAAGCCATTACAGAAATATCTGCTCTTTCCCAGCGCCCTGGATTTTGGAACTATCAATGATGAGTCCTGCTTTATTGCTTCCATGACGCCTGGGAATAAAAAAAAAGGAGGAGGAGGAGGAGGAGGAGGAGAAGAGGCGGCGGCGGTGGAGGAGGAGGAGGAGGAGGAGGAGGAGGAGAAGGAAGAAGAAGAAGAAGAAGAAGAAGAAGAAGAAGAAGAAGAAGAAGAAGAGGGGGAAAAAACACAGAGAGCACCCACCAAACGTCATCTCTTCCTAGACCATCTACAGCTAGAACACACTTTCAAATGCTAAATACCTTGAAGTGATCAATGATTCTGCTGCAGAAGTCCTATGCAAGACCATCATTTTTGTAGACTTTCCCTTTCAAGCAACTAATAGTGAATTTTAAGTACTTATTCCATAAATATTCAGCACAAATTAGAAAGGTCCAAAATATGGATGGATGCTCTGCCTGAAAGTTAAGGAGTGGCTGTTTTAAAGTAGCCATAAAATATGCTGTAATGCTTGTAGAAAGACTATTTTGAAAATAAAGTCTCATCCAACAACCCACGTATATGGTCCATCACCCATGCTAGTTTTTTTTCTATCCCTTATAGTAGATAGATGGCAAAAATTATTAAGAATCCTTTTGAGGTCTAGATGTCTATCATCCAACTCTTGGATTTTGAAGAGGAAGTTCTAAAGATGAGAGTTGTCTTTCCCAATGCAGTTATTCCAATAGAACACCCCACTCCCTGATCTCTTGCTGGTATAAGGTCTCAGCATCCACTTTTTGATGTTGCTGCCTTAACAGTTTCAGATTCCCGTTGAACGGATTCAGTTACCAGGTTGATGGCATCCTCCAAGCTTTGCTGTTCTTTTAGCTGGAAGGAGAAAAAGACAAGAGTATTTACTTACTGCTTTGGGACAGATAAAAGATCCAAGTAGGAATGATTTAAGTTATGAACAGTAATTTGTTGGATCCTTTTCCACAGCTTTTTGCTATAACAAATCATCAGCAGAATAATGTGATTTTTTCCCCCTATGATTTCAGAGAAACTAGAGTGACATTTGTCATCACAGCTCCTCATAATACTCTCAAAAATATCTGTTTTGGGTATTCTGGAGATCTAGTTGATGACACTTCGATGACACTTTGGTAGGGCCCAGTCCTACACTCTAGAGTTACTAGATTAAGAAAAAACAGTTTAAAATTTCCAAAAGATACTCTGAAGTAAAAACAATGGATGCAGAAGTTAGCAATCACTGCTTTGTTTGTATGATTATCTTCGTCAGACAATAGCTACACAAATGATCGTGATTTGGTAGATGCTGTGACAAAGGAGAAGTGGCTGAACGAGGAAATAAAGACATAACATAGTAAGCTATGTGGAAATGAAATAACTACATGACGCAAAAAAGAGTTAGCATAGAAGGTACACTTAAGGAAAACAGGTTATCTATTAATATATAGCATGTTCTTAATGATATTATTTTCTACTTGCTTGCTAGAAATAGCCGCTTTCTATTGCCCTGTGTAGACAATATACTCCTTGAGAATCTCAAATTATTATAGGAAAAAGTATTGCACTTTTTGGAGTCTCTGCAATTTCTAAATATTTTGAGTAATAATAAAACAATAAAAGCAATTTCTTTGGACCAGGTGTCAGAATGGTGCAGTCTTCCAGATGTGTTAAACTGCAGCTCCCAGCAGCTGTAGCCAGTTTAGCTGATGAAGAAGAATGCTGGGAGATGCAGTTCAGCAACATCTGAAGGGCTCTATAATTCCCATCTCTGCTCTGCACCTAGCTGATGGGAAACAAAGCACAGCACTTGGAAATGTCAGAGAAAAGTCACTAAAGTAAAACAAATTAACTGCACATAAAATGGGGAAAATGCACACCTCTACCCCTCATTTGGAAATAGGAATGGGTGTAGGCTTTGGGGGCAGTGAGCGACAAAGTGGGTTTCGTTTCCCTTCATTCAGTGCTCAGAGATTACAAGTATAGGCATGTTTCAGTTAACAAAGCCTCTGACAAAGAAGCTTTTTCTTACAAAGTTTTTATTTACTTTACCCCCTTTTTTCTTGTCATCAGTCTAGCATTGGCCTTGAAAGAGGCCTGACAAAACACAGGCTTTTGATATCAGGTTTCAGCAGCATGTCTGCAGTAAAAAAAATGCAATAAAGCTCAAGTTAGAAAAGACTAGGATTTTGTCCAACCAGTTCTACTGCAGCTGTGTGTGGCTGCCTAGAAGAGGCAAGATAATCAGCAGCTGCTTCCAGAAGCCCTTAATAAGTGTGAATTAACATCAGAACAGAAGAGAAAGCAGATAAGTTTGCTTTATCATTTACACCCCAGGATATTAAAGAAGCATAGATCTATAAGTCTGGTCACAAAAATGGAAATCATAAGAAAAATGGTGGCTGGTGAAAGAAAAAATACCCCTGAATGGATTTTGGAATAAACTTTGAAGTGATCTCTAGAATGTTCAACATGTCTCTGTTTACTTATACAAGGCCTACCTAATCTAGTTGTTTCATTTCACATGTGCATACTGTTAGTTTTTGATAAAAAGTCTGCTGAAACATATTGAACTGCTCTTTTTTTGTGGCACAGGAATCTATCCCTATTCATTCCATGTTATTTCTGCTCTAGCAGCAAACGTTCTGGTACAGAAGTAATGACCAAGAACACATCTACTTCGTTAACTAAAGTATACTTGTATCTGGTCTGAACTGAATTTTGGATTGTGGCTTCTCCCCACTGCACAGACGATCCCTGGTGTGCCTGGTTATCTGTTCAAACATTTGATCATTGCTTCATATTCTTATTTTTAAAAATAATGCTGTGTATGACTGAAATAAAGGTAGAACCCAGAGGCAAGTACTCATACACATAAAGTACCTGAACTGCAATATGAGAGCTATCAGCCATTGCTAACACTGCCAGCTGCTGCTCACGGACAGATCTTACAGGGATATCTTCTGATACTGATGTTCCTGATGTGACTATTGCTACCTGAAAAATATCAAACCACTGTAACAGTTACATTTCAAAGATCACATCCTCAAATTGTATCCAAGTGAGATTATTAAAAAACAACTGTACCTGATGTACCTTAGTCCCATTCATGTTAAGCACCGTCCCAGCATTTGCACAAGTTACTGAAGTCTTGTCCTTGGGCGGCAATATTGTTGTGCCAGCCTGTGTTTCTATGGCAATCTGACTGGTGAGGATCTGTAAGTCTTCACGAGACAGACTGACTTGCAAAGGAGAGATGAAAAGGACAGATAGGAGAAAAAATAGGCTATATTACATATGATAGAGAATTAATGCCCGTTTGTGGTCTAGAAACACATTTCAGTTCTGAAGTAACAGAAGAGCTTGTTCACATTCTACCGATATGTTTACCATGCATGTTTGAATGGAGTAACACCACAGATATAGTATGTTCCCCATTTCCATGTGACCGGTATAAGCGAGTTCACTTATTCACAGTCCAGAAAATATTCCTGTATGAGGAGGAGGCAGGAGGGTGCCTGCTTTTGGCAAAAGGCACCCCTCTCTTGGGCAGCACAGCAGGGGAGGGAGGGTGGCAGAGGCAGAAAAAGGGGAAGCCCAGGAGTCAGCCTGGGAGCAGGCTCTGGTGGGGGGGCTCTGGTGGGAGGCACCTGGCAGCAAGGTGCGGTGTTTTCTTCTTGACATTGCATGTTGGAGAAGTGGAGGAGGAGGTGGAGGAGGGCAAAGAGGGGAGGGGACAGCTCTGGCCCACAGCGACTCTGTAGCCCTGATCCCCACCCCACCCCGCTAGCCCCAAAACCCATTCTCCTGCCTCTCCATTCAGCCCATGATTAAGCAGCCACGCATAGAAGCACACCATCATGGACTCCAAGCTGAGCCACTCTGGAAGCAGCATCTGGGAGGATATGGCAAAGAAGGAGCCATTGTCCCTGCTGCCCTTGGCTGAGGTAGCAGAGGAAAAAAGTAGCAGCAGCAGCAGAGCTCTGAGTCCCCACTGGCTTTGCTCCTCTGTAGCTCCTCAGCTGAGAAGCAGGAGTTAGAGTGACAGCAGCACAGGGGGTAAGCTGAGTGTGGCTGGAGGCAGGCACTGCTGGCCAGGCGGTGACAGCTGCTCAAAGCAGAGGGTGGTGGCAATGGTAAGGGGAGTGGCGCCCCATCTTCCTCCTCATTGCCCTCAGTGGAGCCCTATTTATGGTGTGTGAGATCCAGGGCACCCTGTGTGAGTGTTGCAGTAATGAGGTTTTGTGCATCATGTGCAAAGTGAGCACTCAGGACCAGTGAGGATGGAGAGGCAGTGGAGAGGGGCTGGAGATAGGGGTGTGTGGGGAAGTTGCCAAGCTCCACTGAGAAGGAAGGCAGGCAGGCAGGCAGGCAGGAAGGAGGAGCTGGGCATTGGCCTCACCACCTTGCCCAGCCTGGGGCCTCAAGAGGAAGGAAGGGAGGGACAATGCTGTATATAACACTGCAGTAATTTGTTATCTATGGTAAGTCTGTGAACATATCCCCTGCAGATACAGGGGATGTACTGTACAGCTTTTGTAACTCTTCCTACCTAAATTACAATCCTTTTTGCAATATAGACTTGCACTTTCATAGCTGGCAGCCACTTTGTGTACAGTGATACTTGTGGATGGATGAACCAAGGCCACAGCAGGTGAGACTGGGAGTCTTCAGCAGTTCATGAATACGGCATTATATTCCCCAAAATCATTGGAATTCTAGGTGCTAAAATCAAGGTTAACAAGTGTGGACCTCCCTCCTCAGCCCTTTAAATTTGGTTGGGAGGGGGAACCCAATTTGGCTGAAAGAGTTCCCTCCTTGAGGTTCTTTGCAGCTCTATGATTCTATGTTCTTTAGGGGCCACAAGAGCAATTGTCACCATTTCTTCAGATGCTGAGCAGCTTTGGGCTGGGGTTCCTGTCTTCTCCAAAGTGTAAATGATTTCTGGTCACTTCAAGGTTGAGAAAAAATTCTTTGCCTGGAACTATAAGAGGATGGGGATGGGGCTCAAAATGAGACAAAATTGCCCCTCCATATCCCCTGCAGAGCACAGTGGAACTTCTCAGAAAAAAAAAATTAGATGTGGAATGGGAGGTGAAACCCTCTTGGGTCTTTCAAGGTTGTGTAGTTCCTTGACAAAATTAAATTTTATGACTAAGACCTTTTTCATGCAGAACTCAGCCAAGTGGAATTCCCCAGTAATACTGTGATGAACAGGAACTAGATCATCATTGACAGTGAGATATAATACCAAATATGCTCTAAAAGGAAGGCTGAATGAGCCTTCAAACTCGTTGACTAGAACATAGGTCTAGACCAAAAGAAGTCTGAAGATTTCAGCAATCATCTACAGCACACACATGCACGCACACATACCAGAAACCAGCAAAATCAAATCCTAATTGTCACAAAATTCTGATTCTGTGGTGGGACATAAACTAAGTAGATAGGGTGAGACCTAAAAGTGATGTACTTTAGTATTGTAGGCAGGTATTTTGGTACAAATGCTTATGACAAGGGCATTCTGAAAGTAAAGATTCCTGACAGAATCATCTGATCTGTTCTGACCCCAGTAACAAAACCTCAAGATATTCACCTCTTTGTGGATTTTATCTCAACTTAACAACATTACCACCACTTTCCTTCTTACCTCCGCAGCTTCATCCTGAGAAACAAGAGGCATACAGTCCTCCTCATCTTCCTCCTTCACAGAAATAATATACTGGTATTTCAGCTGAGGCAAACTTTTTTCAGCTGCAGCAACTGGGAAACCAAGGAAAAGAGATTCAGTTGCAATAGTCTATTAAATGGTCTTGCTTTTGTTAAGTGTCTAAATATTAGACAGATAAAATGAAAACATGGAAAGTGTTAAGGACTTGGAAGGGTAGTGTTTTATGACAATTTGGGAGGTGACTGGAATTTACCGACCTAGCTCAAGTTCCTACTAACCTTCCAGATGCTGTTCATAGAGAGCCTGCTTGCTTTCCTCTGTGGCCTCCAGCTCCCCATATGTGGTGTGCTTATACATGGCCAATGTAGAGGTCTGACAGTAGGTTTTGCCACAGGTATTGCAGGTGTATGGCTTACAATGAGTGTGAACCACATGGTGTTTGTAGAGGCTAGAATACTCAGTGAAGCATTTTCCACAACCTGGCATGAGGCACGCATATGGTCTCTCCCTGGGATAGAGCAACATCCCAAAAGATAAATTTGTTTTCAGTCTTCTTAGATTCCAGCCAACCTTCATGTTATTACATTCCAATTACTGTTATTTAATTACTATTAAATACAGTGAGGGTTACTTCCAAATAAATAAGAACAAGATTGCAGTACAAGAAAACATTGAGCAGTTAGGAAGAACACATTTAAAACCAACCCAAATGAACTTATTTTGCTATTTGTTTTTGTCTGGCCACCTTACAGATGGAGGCTGGTTAAGTTGAGAAACTCAGTGTGGTCCTTTCCATACCGATCCCCCAAAATTCAGATTTTAGCACTTGGCCAATTTATAATTCATGATCTAAGGGTAAGCAAATAAAATCAATACCATAAATTGTGAAAAAAGCTGCTACAGTTCACCTGTATGGATTCTCATGTGGTTCTTGTGGTTGGTACTAGTGGTGGTACTAGTGTGGTGGTACTAGTGAATCCTCTTCCACAGTTGGGCTCCAGGCACATATATGGTTGTTCACCAGTGTGTGTCTGAATATGGACTTTCTGCATATTAGAGATAGTGAAAGAGTGGCCACAGACTTCAAAAGGGTATCTGAAAGGCCATTCACCTTCAGTAGAGGGAAAGACAGAGGCTTTTCTTAGTGAGCTGCAAATAGCGCTTTTTTTTTCAAAGAAATCACAGTAATCTGTGTGAATGCTATGCTCTGCAATGATAATGGCTGTTATCTCCTGTTTCTGTTACAGGTTTTGTAGTAAATTGTGTTGGTGATTATGGAGCCATCTAAGAGCTGCAAGGTAGATGGACCCAGGCCAAAGCCACCCACCCATTCACAACACATACACTCTCACATTCCCACACCCACCCTTGCCTTGCCTGGGGACTATCTCCTCCAACAAACTGTAGTCTTTCCCCACCTCTGCCCCACAGAATTTATTGGCAAGGGAGACACAAACTTGCCTGAAGGGCTGGGCAGGGAGGTTAAAGCCAAGCCCTGACTTCAGCAATCTGAATCAAGATGGTTATTTCTTGCTTCTGCTGATACACTGATCAACTGGAAAGCATCTGATGAAGTAGTCCCAGTCTAGAAAGGCTTATGATACAAACCTTTTTCTCCAAGGGCTTTTCTGCACTACACTGTTATAGTGCTATTATTCTGCTATTCTATTCTATTATTCTATTCTATGTGGAATTTTGGGATTTGTAATTTACTGAGGCCAAAGAGCTCTCTGGCTGAGAATTCTAAATGCCCCTCCCGAAAGTGAAAACTCCAGGATTCCACATGATCTTGAAAGTGGAATAAAAGCACTGTAATAGTGCAGTGAGGAAAGGCCCTCAGTCTCAAAGATGCTACAAGTTCCCTTTGTATATTGATATAGACTCACATGGCTATATCTTTGAATATTTTTACCTTGGTGTAATTTTAGTGCAATTTCAAAGCAGATTTGTTTCTTCAGTTAGCAGTCAATGTTCAAGGAAGCTCATATTATAAATCCTATCTTGGACAAAGGAGCTACATTTTAGTACTTGCATATTTTAAGTCATTTGGTAAAACCTTTATTTAATGTAGGATAGAAATATAGTCTTTCAGTCTTTCAAACTGCATCTCCCAACATCTCTACTCAAAGGCTCTGCTCGCTACAGCTGCTAGGAATTGTAACTCAGCAAAATCTAGAAGGCTGCACAATCAGCACATCTAATTTAATATAATGTAACTTATTAGTTTTTTAACTCGAGGTTATTTTTGAACAGAGATCAGGGAAACTAATAAAAGTTGAGCAGAAGTAGTCAAAGGAAAGGGAACATTACATTTTTGATGGCAACACTGAACTAATGCTTTTAAAAAAATAACTCAGTGGCCTATACACTGTTTAGTTTTTGATGTGATGAGTCCTGTTCACTCATTACTTTAAAATTTTACTTTGGAGAAGGTTTTCCGAATTATTGGGGTATGTATGATCTTGGCCCAGTTCATCACATTTTAAAAAATTAAAAGCTAGCAATAACTGTCAAAAATCCTTAACTGAAGGATTAAAACGGAACTTAACAACAGCATGTTGCTTATGACAAACAAAAACAAAATGTAAAGAGTAAAAGCAGTGAGTTCCTTTTCCAAGGCAACAATCAGTAAGTTACTGCGTCAAAAGTAATAATCCAATCTCTGACGTACAGAGATACATGAACATATTCCCACATCAGCCCATTCTCCTTCCTTTGTTATAACCTTGGTTAGTACCAACACAACACAACACAACACAACACAACAAGGAGCTCCCAGGGGGAAGCAATTACTGCCAATGTAAGTAAGGAAATCATTCTCACTCTCCACATTGCTTCCAGATTTCCCATCTTGGGATAACATGGCAAGCACCAATAAATAAATTAATAGGACCAATAATCGGAGGAGATCTAATGGAGAAAGAATAATTTGGCTTAAAGTTCTTCCACTCTGATTAAGAGTTCAGACAAAACAGTGTGTCCATCTCATTGACATGGCAATACAGAAGTGAAACTGCTAATGAAAAAAGAAAAAAGGAAGAAGAAAAAGATGCACAGTCTCATAGTGTCCTGTTTATTAATTGCCATTGACTAGAAGATCAGAGATTATCCAAAGAATTAGTGTAAAAATAAACAAATCACAGATCTTTGCAATCAACATATCCAAGTCTCTGAGTCTCCTTGCACGCATCCTTCTACCATTGCTTCTAGATGCCTGTTCCCCAACTTTCCCTCTTTTCTCTGGGCTATATGCCTGCCTCTGCTAGAACTCTAAATTACACTGAAGCTCAATTACTGTGGGAAACTATACAAATCCGACACAAGTATATATGTTTGCATACATTATTGTTTGCAATTAAAAAAAATTGTTTTTCAGTGCTTAGTGAACTCCTTTGTGAATGACTATTTTTTGCAAGATAATTTTAACTCTGCACATTCTGCATTTTATCTCCCACTGACTGCGCTGGTTACAATCCTGCTTCATCGTTAGGTATATATAAATATAACAAAATCAAGCATCTGATTAAATGGACTGTATTCTGTGAAAGCCATAATAAATTAATAGGCCACAAATCTGTGTTTTTTTCATGCAACAGACCAACATGGGCATCATTCCGATAATGAAATTATTTAGTATAAAATCTGATTTCTTAAGCAACAAGTATGCATTTTTGATATTTTGTGGGAATATTTGGTCTTGATTTTTTTTCTGTTTAGACTTCAGTTTCTGTCAAGACCAGAATTAAAATAATCAGCCTGGACAACATACCAGTGTGTGTACGGATGTTTTTGCAGATCTCCAGAAGTCTTGAAGGCTTTGGTGCCTAAATCTTCAGGACATTTTGTACAGCTTCTCACCTGTGTGTGTTCTCACATGACTCTTTAGGTTATATCCTGTAAGGAACAAGTTGTGTAGCATTAGCGATATTCCAAGGAGGTGCATGCAGCACAATACATACACTTGTATCAAAAATGTAAGTCATCAGTTTTTGTAGGTTACTCTGTAAGAGAGGTAAGTTGAAAAGCAGGAATACTTTCAACTTCCTTTTAGGTACATTTCATCATCCTTTTAAGTTTAAAACTCAATCAGTTAGTTCAAGTTGGATAGTCAAATTCTCAGACCTGCATGCGTCCACTAGAGCAACATAATGTTTCACATTTGAGATTTTGTGGAGTGTCACTGGGAGTGACCTGCAAGCATTACCTGTAGAAAAGTTTTTTCCACAGCTTGGGAAGTCACATCTGTAGGATGATCACCTGTATGAACACGTTGATGCACCTGTTGAGAAATGAGGATGAAATCCAAGGTTCAGGAGGGTGGGGACTTCAGTGTGGAATCCAAGAATGAAAGGAGAAATTGACCTCCCAGACTTTTCTAACTGCACTGTTTCAGATCCATTGTCTCCAGTTCTCTTCGAGTATGGTGTCTTGCTGTAGACTTGGTGAATTACTGCTTGGCAGGGCTACGTGCCTTTAAGGTCATATAGATGGAGATTAAGGGTTTTAACAGTTATCTAGATGTATGCATCTCAATATTTTTAACCTTTGAGATTAACAGAAAGAAGTTTGTAGCACAAGTTTACCTAAACTGGGTCTACTTTGTCAGATGCAGCAGATCCAGTCTATGAAAGCTTATGCTACAAATATCTTTCTCTCAGTTGCAAAAGTGTTACAATATCACTTTGCAGACTAATACACACTAACATGGCTATGTGTCCGAACACTGCAACATCTAGTTTAGCCTACTTCATCTTTAAATCAGTATATGCAGCTGCTGATATGGGCTAGGAAATGAATACTTGAGTGATATCAACAGGATATGTTGAAACAGATATTGTGAGAGCACAGGAGAACTCAACATGAGGTTGTTGTTTTGGACAACAACCTATGTTTGTTTTGTTATGAAGTTCCTTTATGAACATAATCTAGTAACACAGTTAAAACTCTCCTGTACTAAGTGGCTGGGTTTTTATACAAATTCCTTGCTGAAAGAAATATTGGTATTTACACCCCATTTTATACCCCAAATTGGCTTTTGAATTGACTTGCAGTACATTACTCTTGTTATTAACTCCTGTCAAGTCAACTTTGACTTATGGTAACTTTATGAACAAGAGATCTCCAAGAAACCCAGTCATCAACATTTACTTTTGCTTCTCATTTGTCCTTAACTGTTTGAAGAGTTTCATCTGTCACTCATTGAGGCTTCTCTTTCTTTTTGGCTGCAGATAGTGTCTTTTTGCATCCCTTTCTAACAGTGTCCCTGGCTTCAGTCCAGTGTTCTTCTGGCTCTCCATCAGTTAGGCTTAATAGTGCAGGTCTGTTTTTTAAATTATCTTTAAATTCTACAAGGACGTTTTTCAGCCAGAATCTGCTCCTGGCCTTGTTTTTGCAGAAAAAGAATGAAGTGTCTTTATTTACTGCTTCTGCCCTCTCTGACCATTTTTATATTATGTTCATGAGGCCAGGCTCACTTCCTCTATGCTTTCTTGCTAGATGAGATTATATCAGAAGCATATATTTTCATATTTACACTAACCAGAATTAGTTAGTGTAATTAGTCTGAATTAGAATTCAGAATTCAGAATTTGTCTGAAATCTGAATGGCTGAATTTGATGGAATTCTTGTTATTTCAGAAGTCCTAACATTGCCAAAAGGAGGAGGAGAAACTGGAATCTTGGAGCTTGGGTGTGTGTGTGTCTTTGCCTGCTGAGATGGGAGAGTCATGATGCAGAAAGAGCCAGTGGGTAACAGTGACAAAAGCCACTGGTCATGGGCTGATTAAAATAGCTAAATTTGGGACTACTTTAGTTCTATTGGAAGACATTTTCTGGTCTCTAGTGATTCCCCACGGAACTGGCTTTCTGCCATTTACACGAGCCTGAATTTACACTGCAAGCCTAGGAATGCAAACCGAAAGTAAATTGAGATCCACCTATATTATAAACCTTTGCATCCATAGCTTCCAATACATCTTCAGCTTTCAAGACAAACTCCTGAAAAGCAAACATTGTCCAAGTCACCTGCTCTTTCACCTACCTATGTGATAAGAAATTCCATTAGTGCTATTGTAAAAGAATCTAAATATAGTTAAGAAGTACTTTTGGCCTGAAAGCTAAGTAGTCCAGATATGAGAAAATAATAAGTACGATTTTTTGCTCGGGGTTGAATATATATACTAAGTACAATATACAATGACGTATAAGTTCAATGTATAGTGTACAATATATAATGATGTATTGGGATACAAAGGAAGCTAAGAGGAGGATGTTATGTTTCATTCCATAATTACTTTATTGCATCATATAATATTATCTTAATTCAGTGTATACTTATACCTTTTTATACCTTTGTATATATATCATGTACTTATTTCTCAACTCCTATGTTAATATCTCCTCTCCTACTAACTAGGAAAGTAGTAAAAAGAATGTTATAATAATTAGCAGCTATACTCTTCTCAGTAGGGGTAGTCCTTTTGTCTATATTCAACTATTTGTTTTGTTAGGACCACTGGATTATATACAAGAAATATTAACTTTGTTCGTTGAAATAGCCGAACAAGGAAGAGACAACAACAGTTAATAGGATAGTATTGAAAGAGGTATGAAGGATGCAATCAATGTGTTAACTGTTTAATCAATGTTTTTTTATTATGTGTTTGTCATCATTGTGGTAAATTCTATGTTAAGATTGTATATAATGTCCATATTACAATGTATAGTAAGAAATGTATGTAAAGTGTTGAACCTACTATATTGTTAATATTTTTGAAAATTAATGAATATAGTCAGGAAAAAAAAAGAAATTGGTTTTTTTGCAAGATTTGGAACCAAGTACACTTGTCCCTCCACATTCATGGGGGTTGGGGCACATGGCCCCCTGTGAAAATGGAAAAACTGCAAATATCTAGAGGTTCCCCTATATCTAACTACACACAAAATGTACCATATAGTACAATCTATGGAGTTAACTTACTGTTGATTCAAATGCACAGTATACAACACATCTGAGTCTACAGTGGAGCGCATGCCAATCTGCTGCCTTTGAAGTGGCAGGATTCCTTCACAAGCCAGCAGCAAGTGGTTTGTGAGTCTTGCTGCCACCTCTACTACTGCTCTACACCATTTTTAAAAGGGACTTACAAGCCTCACCTCCTGTTTGCAGCCTTTCTGTCTCACAAGGCATGCAGAGAGACTACAAATACAAGGTGAGACTTATAAGTCCCTATTAAAAATGGCATAGGGCAACAGCAGAGGCAGCGGCAAATAATCACTTCCATGAATGTGAAACCTGCACACGTAGAGAGCCAAGTGTATCTGAGATTGCACCAGGGTGCTCATGGAATTGCTTCCCAGTTTTAGGGCAAGGGTCCAAAACAGGTCAGAAAGGTCCATCAGAACCAATTCTTTCTAATGTTAAAATTGTGCCTACTTGTCTGCGTCACAGAATGGCTGATAAAGGAAATAAGCAGGACCCCAACAATAAGTGGTATTTTCCTCTGCAGAATGTATTTTTTTTCATATCCTGCCTTTCTCCCAGGATGGGAGAACAAAGTTGTCTGGGCAGGAACTATCTGTGACATTGCTGCATTGGAGGGATTAGATTCAGTGCCCTTGAATTTAGTACTACTAAATTCTAAATTCTACTAAGAGGCAGTCAAAATGGCAGACTTTAGTTCTTCCCATGCTAAATGCACAATTTCTGGATTTACCTGCTTTGTGGGGGTTTAGGAGGGATATATAAGAAGTGATCTGCTTCAGAGATAAAGATCTCTGGGAAAGTTTGAGATCAGCTTCAAAATTGATGCTGACATATCAGTTAGCACTGATTCAATTACTCCCCTTCATTCTAAATATCATTTTTCTTTTGTTCTCCAGTTACTCTAATCAGCTTGCAACAGGCCAGAGTTTTAATGCAGTTTTTCTGTTGAATTTCCACTTCTAAGGCTTTATTGGCTATATCAGCTATGCTTGTTATGGTACCTTCTCTGCTAATTAATGCACTTTATCAGAAAGCAGCTTGTCTCTTTCCATTGTTGCCTCAGTTGCTTTGCAACATCAGATGTTGGGTCTCCTTCCCTACCAGGACTTTTTGGCTGCTTCTTCCCCTTTGCAAGTTGTCACTGCCTACTGACAGAATTGTTGATTTTTGCCCTAAAATGATTATCATGTCAGAACTCTGATGCTTTGCAAGCATTGGGACATTCCATTTAAGTTATGTAGTTAATTTAGAAGTAGTTGATACATCTCTGTTTTGCCAGAAGTTGTAATTTTTCATTAGTGTCATAAACGTAAATAACAAACCACCACATTTCTTCACACTCTCCCAGCATACTCCCAGCATGGCCAATGCTAAAGTATCGTAGGAATTGTAGATCAGGTCATTTGGAGAGCTAAAGGTTTTCCGCCTGAGTTGAAGACTTTCATGCCATAGGCCAAACAGAACTATATTTGTCATACCAATGATGACAAAAACTGACTCCACTCCCATCAGTGCCTATTTCACCTTATTTAGACCTTGATAGGTTTCTTGCTTCTGTGACTAGCAATAAATAAATAAATAAAATTTTTAAAAAAATTAAAAAATCTGCAACCCAAAAGGCAGAGAATGAAAATGGAGAGGCAGACCCATCCTGGGCAAGACAACAGAGGTTTATTTTTGCAATGCAGCTTAGAGCCACGGAAGGACCTGAAGATAAAATAAACTTTGAGGAGAAACTCAACTTCAGTTGAGAGAGCTACAGATTAAGGAAAGATGCCTGGCCTTGCATAAGAACAAGTAGTTGGCCCTTGGTAAAAAATTCATTGTACTGTTGCTAAAAGAGGGTCTCTTCCAGTTCATTTTCCCACAGTGCAAGGTTCTATAAACAGCAGCCTCCTCTCTTCATTTCCAAAATCCTTGAATATGGGATTTATGTGTCATGTCTGGAGGCATTCAGACTGAAGTTTTGTTTTCAGACATAACATACAACATAGAAATAAAAAGAAAAACAGTTAAAGAGGCCATAGTGCTGTTCATCTGACATAATGTAAATATGTTTATATTGTAGAACATGCAGGTCTTTCTCTGGGAGACTCAGAAAATAGCAAAGCAAAAAGTGATTGCTATATCTGACAAAAGTACTGTGTACGACAAGTAAATTTGCACATAATTCTTACCTCCCCCATTTTGGTTGTCTCTCTCTGTATAAAGACAAGATATGAGACCTGTTTATAGGCCCTGTTATTTTGGCTTTGACAAAAGATGAAAACATGAATCCTGCTATGGACTGTTATGGTAATTTCCCAATAGCTCCTACTGCAGAGACAGTGGCTTTCCTTGACAGTGTACCCTGGCACAGATAACTGAGTATTGAGCTGCTGCAGGAACTATCTGGCTAACAATAACTGGTCCATTACTGGCTGAAGAGTGCTTCTTTAGCTAAAATGAATTATCCACTCGTGGAGATACATTGCTTTTTTATCAGACTGTGAGATTATTATCTGCTGAATAGTAGCCTTTTCATCCAGATATACCAAAACATATACAAGACAGAATAATTTAGGAACCTTTTCATCAAGCAATCTTGCACACTCAGAGCAAGGACAGTTCAGCTGATTTATACACAAACTTGTGTTTGATACCGAAGAATTGTGAAATTTGAGACACCAACAGTAAAGCTATTGAATTCCATTTCAGTAACACTTGCAGCTATTTCTGATCTAGGCATCCCTTATACTTCATGAGATAGTAATTTATGTGTATACAAGCCTCCCACAATGGATGAAAATGGCAGTCAATGATTGCCCATTCCAAGGATCAAAAACAGGGGCTCTGTGAAGTTACTTTTTTCACAAATACAAATGATCTTTTTAATTAGAAGGTACAGGTGATAACTGGCAACCTTACAGGAATACTGTCTTACATCAAATCGGACTATCGTATTTACCCACTATTTTCTATTGTGGCTCCTGATAGCTCTCCATGGTAAGAGGCATCTCCCAGCCTTACCAACCTAAGAGCCTTTCAGTGAAGATGCAAGTGACTGAACAGTCTGCATGCCACCATGCAGAAAGAACTGCTATAAAAGAATCTCAACAGGGTGACAGGGAGCCAAGGACCAGAGCTGAAGCAACCATAGTCTTGGAAGTAAAGCAGAAGGACTGAATGTATATTGATGAATCTGTTATCTGAAGTCCCTGGGGCAAACAGGTGAAGTTCTTCATAGAATGAAAAAAATGAAGACTGGACTTGGACTAAAGAAAGAGCTCACTGGACAATTCTGTCATCAATATAAAAAAAGATTTGACATAATATAGGATATTGAAAAAGGGAGAGGGGGTTCACAAATCTCTGGATGAGATGAGGCATGACAGACATGGGGCTTATTCCGCTGCTACTCTTATGAAAAAAAAAGAGAACAGGAACAGCAGAAAGCATACAAGTTGTGCCACTGCTAGAATAAATGTGCAATATGTGAACAGCTTCCACCTTCAAGGATTTTCCTTGACATTTTGGAAAGCAAGATTTCCCTGGGGAAAAGAGGAAATAAAATAAGACTTCTGCTTTACACTGCCAGGCCAGTTGTCCATCTAACTCACTACTGTCTGCATTGGCTTGCTAGGTGTACAAAGCCCAACCGGGGGACACCAGGAACTGAACATGATGATTTCAGCATACAAAGCAGAATCTGGTTTGGGTCTGGTGTGAGCCATTTTCCTCCCTGCTGCATTTGTCTGCACTGGCCCATTTTGGGCCACCAGTCACTTCTGGTTGTGACTTCTACACTGCAGCAACAGGGGCCTCCAGGAGTAACAACTGGCTGATTTTCACTGCTGGTGTGTGATTTTTTTTAACATCCCAATTTTTTTTTCCTGGCAAAATGGACTGGGGGCACCAGAAAGAGTTGGGCTTCCCACACTCTGAAATAACACATGTATCAAATCATAGAGCTACAATCCACTCCATTCCTTTAAAAAAATATCCATTAACGGACAAAAAATTGGAAGGTTTTGAAAGTAAAGAGCATCAGAATGAATTTGAGAAAGTCATTGTTGGGAAAACAGATCATCTGGTGGCACAATTATATAAACCATTATTAAACAGAGAATTAGAGACGGAAATAATTAAAGAGTCGATGATACTATGGGCAAGAAATGGGCATGAAATTAGACTTGAACAATGGGGAAAAAGCTGGAAGAATACACAAAAATTCACATTGGCCCAAAACCTGAAAGAAAACCATTATAAGATGCTCTATAGATGGTATTTAGACCCAATAAAGTTAAAGAAAATATATAAGAGTCCTAGTAAATGCTGGAAATGCAAAGAAGAAGAAGGAACATTTTTTCACATGTGCTGGTCGTGCCCCAAAGTCAACAAATATTGGAGAAATATTCATAAAAAAATAATGGAAACATTACAAATTCATATCCCTTTGTCCCCAGAGAGCTTTCTTTTAAATATGCTACATCAAATAGAGAAAGAGCATACGAAATATTGGAGAATCATAATGTACATGGTTTCGACAGCAAGAATTATATATGCAAAATATTGGAAGAATGAAATTGTTCCAGATATAGATGAATGGGAGACCAAACTAGTAGAACTGATACTGATGGACGATCTGACTACGGCTCTTAAAGGCGAGACAAAAGGGAAAAATCGTGATGAAATGAAACCAATAAAAAAAAATACAACAAAAATGGGAGATACAGATGGAACTATGAAAAATTAGAACATAAAGAGAGAGAAGAGAGGACAACTGTAAGCAAAGATATGAGAAAATGGGAGGGATTAATAAGTAAGAGTAATAAGGCAAGTCACTAGAAATATGAAAGTATCAGAGGAAACTTGGAAAAGTAACTAATCAATCAAACAAGAGAAAGGAAGGAAGGAAGTCGAATTTGTACAGGTATATGTATATGTAGAATAATTACAAATGTAAGGATGGAATTTATAATCAACAAGAAATTAAGTTAAGAAAACTTTTTACGCTTAAATCCGATATAATAGATACAGTACAAGTAAAAGCAATATACTAAAATATAATGCAAAAACTACAGATACATACAAATGTTATTTTTATTAATATTTTTTGGGTATACAAATTTGAATTTTTTTGTGTTTTGTTTTATATATATTTGTAAAATATTAATGTATGATTTTTTCTTTTTTTTACTATGAGATTTGTAAATATGGATATCTATAATTTTTTTAATAAAATATATATATAAAAAAACACCCATTAACAAGTAGGACAAAGAGCATTCCAGGAATCAGGAATGTTTGAATTGCAACTTTGACCAGCCCTACCACTATAATTACTGACAAGTGATGATGGGAGCTGCAGTCAACACTATCAAGGTGTTCCTACCCCTGTAGTAGTTCTTGTATTCCATTCTTGTCTCCCGTCAGCATGAGAACACACATTACTTTGAGATACATAGAGCCATCTCTTGGACTGCATTGCTGCATTTTATTTTGGGACTGCATTGCTGCATTTTATTTTGGTGTTATGAAAACAAATTCAGCAATTTTAAAAAATATAACATTGAGACAGTTGAGGGTAATAATAGGAAAGGTTTGAAGGAAAATCCAATGAATATAAAAGTGGTTTCTGAAAGATATGAAGGGAACCTGGGGAACAAAACAGTAAATGGATAACAACCCCAACCCCAAGTGGTAAATGGACACAGCAACAGCTAAATGCAATATAGTAACTGTGGATGAAGGTACAACAATGAAAGATTGGAAAATGAGTATTTCAGTTTGAGGTACGATTTGTACTTAGTTTATACAACAGACGCTTGACAGAAGGGCCCTTAACAACAGCATGCCAAAGGGGGAAAGGGAATACTAGATATTCTGTGGAGAATATTAACCGTCATCCTCCCCACCATACTCATACTCGCAGCCTGATGCAGAAGGCGGAACAGCACCATTTCCCACTTTTCCGGTGCTCTTGTGGAAACAAGTTTAGAGTCCTCCATTTCTGCCTTTATGAAACCAACGAGTGCATAGAAAACCCCGAAAGGAAGGAAGGAAGGAAGGAAGAGCTATCCTTGATAGGTAAATCGTATTTCTCCGCCCTGAAACAGGATCCCTACGGCCATTTCCGCACTAGACTGCTACAGTGCTATCATTCCACTCTTGAGTCCCCTCCCTCAACTGCAAACCTCAGGATCCCACAGGGTGTTGAAAGTGGAATAACAGCACTGTAACAGGCTAGTACGGAAACGCCCTACGCCTTTTAACAAAACGAATGAGGCAGAAATTCAACAGGTGCAGCTCCTCGTCGCAGCGGGTAGTGTCGTCACTTCAATTTCTGTCCAGAACGGTAAAAAAAAGCCTGTCAGAAGAAGGTGGAGAGGTCGGATCTCTTCCCCTTGGGGAAAGAACGGAGACACAAGGAAAGGGGCCGAGAGAAAAAACGCGAAGCAGAGCGGCGGCTCCGGGGCGCCTTGCGGCACGTGGGCCATGGAGGAGGGAGGCGGCGGGATGGGCGGGCGGGCGGCCTCGGCCCTCTTCCCGGGGTGCAAAGAGCAGGAACTGGGCCGGTCTGTCACCGGACGAGGCGGGGGCCCCACCCTCGTGCGAGCCGGGGCGGTGCATCGACGCCTCGCCCCCGCCTCCCTCTCGGCACCGACCTGTCCACGCAGGGGGCCTCCCCCCCAGAGGCCAGCCCCGCAGCCTGTATGACGACCTCCTCGTCCAGCTTTCTTGCTCGCTTATTGTTTTCCACACAGGTTCCGGGGCCGCAGGAACGCCTTTTTCAAACCCCGGAAAAGGAAAGCAGTCGCCTGGAGAGTCATTTTCACGCATGCGTCGCATTTCCCGACATGCGTGGAAAGCACAGAGAAGCATCCGCCTTTTCTATGGCCATTTCCGCCCTAGACTGTTATAGTGCTGTTTTTCCGCTATTAACATCCTGTGGAATCCTGGGGTTTGCATAAGATGTTGAAAGTGGAGTAATAGCGCTATAACAGTCTAGGGCGGAAATGTCCTATGTTAGACGCGGTTTGTCTTAAATCAAGCCCGAGGGAGGAGCTCCCTCTGCTGGGCATGCAGGGAAAAACATAGGTCGGCATCCATTGGTGACTCCAGAGCGAGTAGAGGACGCTTAAAATTGCGCTCCCCCCCCCCGAATGTCTTTCCTTCAATTAATTTTGCTTTTATTTTGGTACCTATACAAAACACAAGTAGTGATAGTTCTTAATTTTCCAAAGCATTGTATTACTGGTGAGATTTTTCTACTGGGGCTGAAAGGGCGCACATTATAATCTCTTATTAATGGCGCAAAATATGTTTATAATCCTTCGGTCAGGCCCTAAATGTTTTTACTAGGAAGTAAATTATAATCCTGTATACGCATCGGGCACGTTCTACTGTCCAACGGGATTTGTTGTTGGAATTAATTAAAATCAATGAAGCTGCACCTCCTAGTTGTGTTGTGGACATCCGTGAGCTTAAAAATGTATCTAACTTTGGACTGAGCGAAAAGTGTCTTCAGTTGTTTCGCAGGTCCTAAACGCTACTTAATGTCGATGTTACCAGTTCTTGGGTGCCCTCTAAAGGTTCTGCTCTAAAGTTACCTGTTGCAAATTAATAGCTTTTAAACAAACAAGCAAAACATTGTTGGAAAAATGAGATTCCCCCCTGTGGAACTTTTGGTACAACAGAGACAGGTGTGAGGGGTATTTTCACATAAGTGTCACACGTACCTTGATTTTCCTTTCCGCTGCCTCTGCTGTTGTGTGTACTTTTTAGAACTCATTACCAATTTTACCTAAAGAAGCAGTTTTCCTCACTATATTGTTCCGGACACAGCCGTAGATTGGAAAGGTTGTGCACTAGCTGGGGCCCCAAGGACAGTAGAGGGGCCGCAGCCCTGCAAGTGTTACTCAGTTCCACTTTGCACAGAGTATTCAAGATGATCAGACAGAAGGGAAAGGAACTATTTCTTAGCATGGCCTATCCTTTTCAGGTTAGGGGAATGGGCTGGGAAACTTCTGCACTAGAACTTTTCTCTGGCCTTTTTCAGACATTTCACAAAATTATTTTCTTTATTCTTTTTGGTTCATTTATATCTTCGTGTCTTTAATGAATAAAAATATTTCTTAAAAAATAATTTTCTTTCTTAATCTGTTCAACATTCTGCTGTCTCCCAGACTCCACCATGAACAGATTTTTCAAATGGCTATGCACTTTCTTTCACCAATACCACTAATGCAGCATTCATCTTTTCTGAATGTAAATAATAATTTTAAAAATCTGGTTAACTTCTGACAGGTACCAGAATTTAAGTGCACCAAACAAGGCATTGTCTCCATCTCTCATACCTGATTGGGAAAGGAAACAGAATTTGCCAAGGGCAAAAGTTTATCTTGGTAAAGGTCTGGTGCACATCTTTCATATACTGCGATAATGCAGCATGTAGGCCTTTGGTCTTACCCAATGGTGCTTTTCTTCAGTTGTAGGGAAGGTCCAGTGGGCAGAAAGGGTGTTTAACCTGCTTGTTATCTGCTGGTTCTCCTCTGCAGGTCTACCTTCCCCAGCTATTGCCTTCAGCTGGGCTTATTTCAGACTTCAAAGCCTGGTTTGAATGGAAATAAAACTGCTGAGATGGAGTGTTGAGCACTCTCTTCGCATTTAACAATTCTCCCCTGGAAGTGCTGAGGGGAATAGGGGACTGGGAATCCTATTTTTTTTGCTATACCTGTATAGTTTTGCCCTAAGAGAAACTTTGGAAAAAGATTATGTGAAAGGTGGTTTACGTTCTGCAAGAATGGCATTTTTTCATAGGAAACTTCGTTGAAAAAGATAGTACCAGTTATTCCATTTTTCCACTGATGTCAGTCCTTTTCTGATTATGCTTCCCCTCAAAACTCAACTTCAGAGCTTGGGTGTACTCTTGAATTAAATCCTGAACCTGGATGCCTAGATTTTGGTGATGTCCAAGTGTTTGTACTTAGTAGCTAGTGCATCAGTTCTACCTAGGAGTGCCAGAGCTGGTCTCAGTTACAACCCGTTTGGATTAATTTAACACATTCCATTCGGAGTTGCCTTTGGAAAGTGTTTAGCTGCTCCTAAATAGTGCAGCCCCTGATGACAGAATGGTTATAAAGAGTGAGTCCCTTGTTAAAATAGTGTAATTAGCTACTACTTTTTGGATTCGGTGCAGTGTTGATTAGGATCTATGCAACCTTGTACAACTTGGAATCAGGGTCCCATACACACTAAACAATTAGAGTAGTATTATTCCACTTCAGCTCCCATGGCTATATGTAGTGGAATCTTGAGGTCTGTAGTTTGGTGAGGCACTAGAAGAGAGCCAGTGTGATCTAGCGGTTTGGGAGTTGGACTACGAGTTGGCAACCAGGTTTGAATCCCTGTTCAGCTATGGAAGCCCACTGAGTCACCTTGGGTTCAGAACAAGACAAAGGCAAACCTTCTCTGAAAACATCTTGCCTCAAAAATCCTGCAATAGGGTCACCATGAGTTGGAGACAACTTGAAAGCACACAACGACGAAGCCCTAGAACTCTCTAGCTGAGGACTGTAAACTGCAAATCCCAGAATTCTGTAGCATGGAACCACAGCCATTAAAGTGAAATAACAGTGCTATAATTGTGTATTGTGAATGGTCCCGAAGTTCTATCAGGGTCTTTTTCTCCACACAGACGTGCTTAGGCAATGAGATCTGCTTCAATTCCACCAACTTTAGAGGCATGTGAAGGAGTTTTTCATTGGCACTTCCCTCGTTCATGTCTTTCTGTTGGCAAGCAGAATCTTTTTTAAACCTGTTCAGAAACTGACTGGCTGCCAAGCAAGGGGCTTTTAACATTAGGATGTTGTGCTTCATTGGTGAGTTTTCTATCTACTTTTAATTCGGCCATCTTAATCCTATAATTTGTTTACATGAGTCTCAACACTATATGTTTTTTTTAAAAACTGTGCTATGAGTTGCCTTGAGTCCCAGTCTTCACAGAAAGGCAGGACATGAATAATGTGTACTTATAATACACTAGCAGGATTACACTGGTTGCTGGGACAGACAACTATTGTGGTGTAGAAGCAACATTGGTAACCTACTGTCAGTAAGTTCTTCTGTGAGGTACATTCTAATGAACATCTGGTGATAGCTTTCTTTAAAGATGATGCCTGGAAGCATGCAATTCCCCCACCCCCTCTATCAGGTAGCAAATGGTTTTTTAAATTTCTATCAATGCAGTTTGCTCTTCCATTTCTATTACGTGTACGTTCTTTATTCTGTTGCTTATCACTGGGAGAGGAAAGGGTAAGAATGACCTTTGTTTTTCTTCAGCACATTAAAACACAGAGGACTATACCAAGAATACCATAACAGAAATTTTACTTGTAGTAAGTTTCAGAACTCAACTCTTGCTTTCTGAAAACTATATAGTATAAGAAGGAATGTGTTTCTAAAGGGCAATAAGAAAAAAAAATAGAGAAGAGGGCAGAATGGAACAAAACTTGAAGCAGTAATAGACATTAGGAATTTACAAATAAGGGGTAGAAAACACATTTGAAACATCAACACAACACCAAGAAATTCCATTTAATAATTAAAAAAAGACAATACAAAATGCAAACTTTTCTTTTTACAAGTTCAGATACAATTTCTTTTATCAAGTGCAAATAACTTTATGGACTACACCTTTTTCATCATTTAATCTTTTTTTCTTAGCAGGAGATAATGGACTGTGGCACACTGCACAATGCAGTTTATAAATATTTTGGCTTTGTTGTTTAAACATTGTTATATTTCCTATGTTGAGAAGGCATTTTCAGCTATTTAAATCTTTTAGATTGTCCACATCTGGATTAGTACAGAATGAAAACCAGAGATCTAGCCAGAAAGAATTCAGCTAGAATTCTTAAGTCATATTCAACATTAGTTTTGCAATCAGAGTTGGCTTCCATTTGGGCTTCTACCTCTGTATCTTCTCCTGCTATAAACAAAGGTGTCTCTTTACCCATCCCATAATAAATATATATTGCAGAAAAATCTACATCTGATGAGATCACTGCTAGATGTTGTCTTAGCTATTATGGTGAAGGTGTATAGTCTACTGTAGTTGTATTCATCTCAGAAACAATTCTACTTTATTAGTGTAACAATTCCAATAACTTTAATTAGATCATGGTGAAAATGGGAAGAATAGCAAACTACTAATATCCAGGTAGAAAAGCATCAGTACCATTACAGCAAATCGAAATTATCATGTCCAAGTGCAGGCCTGTTTAGGTAACAATTCAGATTCCTAGTTTCAGGTCATGGCTCAGAGAAGGCAACAATTACACCAGTGTACATGTGGAATTCCCCACTAGTATATGCACTTGAAAACAGATTAGTGACTGACAGGTAAGATTCTGTGGGGTAATTTTAAAATGATACAGAAGACATGTTATTCAAATTTAATATTAGCCAGAGCTCAAAGCCTGTATTCATTGTTGGGGATCTATCACAGAACATGCAAAGAAGCAAATGCCTTCAAGAAGGAGCAGAAAACCTTTCCCTCTTCACTGACAATATGGGTTTAAGAAAAAGAGACTTTGGATGTGACTTCCCAAGGGACCTGTGCCCCAGTACTTCTTATTTTAGAAATCAGAGCCTCCCAAAACATTCAGAAAGGGATCCCAGATTGGAACATGTCAAAACTTCCCTGTCTATGCCAAGAAAATTTGTTCTACAGAGTGATGGTTCAGCTACACTTTAAACATGATAGGAGGGTTTAACATGTGGACGGATTTCTAATATGCGATCCCTAGCGTGCATTCTAAATATGCCTTTGGGAGTATTTGAAATTAACCAGATCTTGAAAGGTGCTTGTGACCAAAATATCAGCCATTTCTGCATGACAGGATTCTGGGATGTCCTTACGTTGCAGCCCCTGCAGGGAGGGGAAATGCACCAGGAATGGTCCCCTCTGCACCTCGCCAGGTTATAGTAGAGAGGAGCGTGCTGGCCCTGCCTCTTCCTTCCTTCTGCAGTGCAGCTGGGCACCTGCCATTGCTATGCTGGGGAAGGAGGCGTCACCAGCCTGCTTCTGCCCTTCTGCATGCCAGGAAGGGCGGCAGCGCCCCATGATAGTAGATGTAAAATGGATTTTTTCCATTTTGCAAATACCATGCATGTGCACCGCTTAGGGGCAAAATGGTGACGGGTTGGCAACAACGTTGTGCAGAAGCATGACCAGCCGACAACTGCCGTCCTGGCCCCACAGCAGCACAGCCCCTTTGTGCAGAAAGGGTCATCATTTCCAGTCAGCTTGTGTCCTGTACCTTCACTGGTTACAGAATGACTGAGTTTGCTCTTCAGGATTTACATTCAGATTTACTGTGAAGAAACCAAAAGATTTCAAGAGCTGAAAATTTAAGTCACATTTAGTCATCATTTCCCCACTCCTTGTTTGTATTCTTTGCTGTTTCATTATTAACACATGCGCACGCACACACACATTCTCTTTTCTCAGGCAGGTATAAATATTGCAGTTTCTAGTAGAAAAAATCCCTCTAAATAATATAAAGACAACTCAAAATGATTGCACTTAATAATATGAAAAAGGTAGAAAGGAGAACATCCTAGTGCACAAACATTCACTCACTCCTGCCCTTCACACTGCTTACTCTTTTGTCATCGAGTTACTCTTTGGCAGAGCTTACAAGAAGTCTGAACTCACATCACAAGTGTCCAAGGGGGAGAAATCACATTGGAAAGTCAAGTTTCTCCCCATCTTTTCCAGACATCGTTCCATAAGAGAACGTGGCTAGGCCATGCTTTCTTCAAACACAAAAGTCAGACTCCATCATGAAATGATGGTCTTCTAGTCACCAAATTTGTCGTCACACAAACATGGGGCATTTTCTTTTATACTTTTTTTTCTTCTGTATGATCTTCCCCAACAATTTATATATATATATATCCTCTCTGCAAGACTGTGCCTGATGTATTTTTCTTTAAAAGCACAACAGTCTTAAATAAGGCATAACCTTCTCCATTCTGGACATCCTTTACTCCCAGGTCTTCACAAGAGAGTTCAGCTGGACCAACTCCATTGCTCAGCAGCGTCTCAAAGTCCCCCATTTCACCTGTGTCCCAGAAGCGGAGGCATGATATGGTAGCAGGGATGTTTCCTCTTTCTAGAAACAGTCATGCAGAGAGGTGCCTCAACAGCCTCTTTGGCAACTGTCCTGCAACACAAGGGGCTGCACATATTTGTATACATGGGAGAAAGCAGAGATAGCCTGGAGTGACAGGTCCCAGTAAAGGCTACCTGTTAAGAGAGCCTCACTTACTAGGATGTGTGATCTCCATAGGCTGAGATTCCAGTATGGAAAGCACAGCGGATGGATTTCAGTTCCTCGTGGCTGCCAGTTGCTCCTTCTGTGGACAATGTGATCAGTGAATTTGGGTAGAAGAAAAGCCAAAGAAAGACCAATGGTTAGAGACATCTGCAGAGGGACAGACTGAATCAGGGGTTTATTTGTAGAAAAAGTCACTGGAAAGACAAGAATACGTGTTAGAAAAAGTTTTCTTGGCTGTTGAGGTGCCTGGAAGGCTGGTGCATGTGTCAAGGGGCTATTTGTAAGGTCTCAGAAAGCTGGAAACTTTGGAGCGGAGGAGTTTGATGAAGGAGCGTGGCAGCATCTCCTTGTGTTTCTCTGTGTACTTGAAGTAATTTTGTGGGTGAGCCAGCACATCAAAGAATGCTTTGATCAGCTTCTTGTCCTGCAGGAAAAACAAATAGAGCAGCTTTATTACCTTCAAGGCAGGGTTAGGAACTGGGTACTCTCCAGATCCTTCTAAACTGCAACTCTCATTTTGTTGCCTGATTAGATTTATATCCTGCCTTTCTCCCAATATAGGATTTAAGGTTGCTTACAATAATTATAAAAAGATCCAGCTAAAACATTAATTCACAGAAGTTAAAGAGAATTAAGTAACAATATAATAAAACTATTATCAAAAAAGTTAAGAATACTTAAGCATATTTAAAACATATTTTCAATAAAAGCTAAAAATTACAGCACAGCACACCACTTTATACTCCAGATGAGCTCTCCCAGTGGTTTCGTGTAAACATTAAGCAGCATGGGGGCCAGAACTGAGCCCTGAGAGACACCATATATGGTAGCCAGGATGCCAAGCAGGCACTCCCCATCACCACTTTCTGAGTCTGTCCCTCCAAGAAAGACCAAAGCCACTGTAAAACAGTGCCTCTGAACTGTGTTTGGGAACACTAAGCATGTACTCTACTACTCACTAATATCCAACCCCAATAATGCAAGAAAATAGCCTTGCCTTCAATATTTCTTGATGGTTTTCAGAAGCATATAGCCTGCCATCCCGAACAATGTCCTCCACCAGCTGTTCATAATCCTCTGCATTGTTGAGAGATAAAAAGTCAGGTAGTCAGTGAGTCAGTAAGCCCATCAGTATTTTTACACACACACACACACACACACACACACACAATTTAATAGGTATTTTTTGGAGTAGCACATTCTTCATATCTCCTAAATTCATATAATAGCTTGCAATTCCACATTTCAGAATAGCTCAGTGACATGGCTCTTTAAGGGGAGTACTGCCAAATATCAGCCTGGGAGTGCCATGTGATTACTCAATAATTAAAGAAAGATGTTCAGGTTAGGAATTTTCTTTTCCTTGATCTGTCTATATCTAATAATATCCCAAAGAGAAAGCGGTGATAGTGCAAACAACAAGCCTAACCTATGAGACTCAAAGGCAAAGAATTCTGTGGAATTAGGGGCCAACTTGGATGTGAGCAAAAAAGATCCAGAGGCTGGCATGGTAGAAAGAGGGTAGGGTCTTCCCACTCATATCTAGTTTCTTCTATCATTTTAGATTAAACAAATATAATAAAAATATTGGAGGGTGCCTAATTGTCTCAGAACTCAGAACAGGAAGAGAGGAACTAAGAACTGTGTGAACAAACTGAAAAGCACAGAAGAGTACAGGTTCTTGAACCCACAAATGAACTAATGTCAGATTTTTGTGGCCCTTAATAAAACTGCCTGTGATTTTAATATTAGATACTTCTCAAGCTTCGCTGTTTCACTTATCTGTACTTCTCATTGGGAACACAAATTTTTAAATGACCTGTACAGTTTTGGAGGGAATTACATTTTAGTCATTGTCCAAACATAAAAGAGAGTGTTAGGCATTGATATTACACTCCTATTTTTAATTATGCTTTGACCGCACACCTTAGACCAGTTCAGACACTTCTCCACGGCATGGAGGACAAAGCAGGGGTGTTTCTTCTGGTTCTTCCCTAGATACACAGCAACTCTGCTCTTTAAAAGCAGTGTGGTTAGTACAGGCACCCGCAGAAGCTGCTACATACAGAATTGTGTATGTGTAGGTTTAGCAGGAGTGCAAGCTTTGATGCACATACAATGTGGAGTGGGACCAGTATCGTCAATTTTGATTGGCAGTGGCTCTCCAGAGTTTCAGTTAGGTTTCTTTCTTAGCTGAGTCTGGAGATCCCTGGTGTTCCCTGGTCATAGGAGGGGCTGAATTTTCTGAGGAGGAGCTCTATATAAGATGATGACTTGCATTTTTTGGAGCTTCTTTCAGAGAGATTTCCAGAGAGAGTTTTGATTCAGAATTTTTCAGTCAGCCAAGGGAGGTTGTTTGAATATGTGGGATTATATTCTCAGGGGTCTAATGAGAGACAGAAGAAATCAATCTACTTTGAGCTGGCTCAGAAGGGGTGACCTAAACTTGGGAATTTAGCCTTTGAGCAGAAAGGAAGCCAAAGGCCTGGGTGTGTAGGAAAGCTCTGAATCTGAATACTATGTTAAGCTGAAGAAACTGGTTTAATACCTTTGGAAGTTCTATATACTTGTAGTTCTATATACTTTTGGAAGTTTTATATACTTGTAGCACCCAATACCTTTTCTCTGTTATTTTAATAAAGATAACATTCTATTTTTGTAATTTCTGATTTAGTAGAATACTTTTTCATCAGTTTTAATTTTACAGAAACACACTACCACAATTTATTAAATCTTTCTGAATAAGACCAGAGATGCTTTACCCCTTTCTCACTAAGGTGGTGGATGTAAGAGGGGAAAGCAAGGGTTATATAAGGAGGGTGGCAAGGTGCTATCGCTAGCTTGGAAAGGAGCTGCCATCTCCAGCCTGGCAGAAGGAAAAGCAGGCTTGGCCCTTCCACACTGTCAGACTCCATCATCCAAAGATTTTTCCTGTGAATAAAGGACCAATTGTGGAGTGCAGGCTGTGTAGTCACCTGCAACACTAACTTCCTCCTACTTACCATCATAAGTGACATATGGGATCTGGAAACCTCTAGCGCTGTTGGCTTCACTAGTTTTAAAGTTGATCCACAGTTTTCTGGACCTAGCAGTGAAAGCTATGGGCCTCTCATAGGTCTGGCATGTCTCGTACGTTGTGATTGAGGAAGGAGAGGCTATGGGAGAACACAACAAGACCACGTGTTTTCCAACACCATACAACACCACATTCCTAGAATGACTGAATTAAAACAGTTGAGGTGGGGGTGGGTGGGGAAAGGGACCACAGCAATTTAAGGACAATCTTTTCTATGTATTTTGGCCCATCACTGCTCAAATCTTGAGATAAAAGTAGGAATAATATTTCCATTCTGGGGTTTCTTTCCAAGGAAGGGTACCTTAACTAAGAACAACGTTATATCATTTGTCAACTTAGGGCAAAATCGCTAGAAAACCTTTTCAGGTTTGAACAAAAGAACTGCAGATTTATTAGCTTAGTGGCTCACTCTGAAGACTCAAATGTGGAATGCGGACATGCATTTCATATTTGCTGGCATAATAAGATTGCACTTCCTACAGGAGAGAACACATCATGAAAGAGAACTAGACTGAGGGTGGTTCCAGACACAGGGGTTCCAGCACTACCAAATAAAACAGATCGTGCAGTCAACTCCCCAACTGATTTTCTGCAGAAAGGCAAAAGAGAGAAATATAAATATATAGTACTCCCTCCACATTCATGAGTTTGACCTCTACGAATTTGATTGTTTGTGAGGTACACGCATGCCTCCCCCATTTGTCCTCCTCCCATTCCTTTGCAATTTGCTGGGCATGGAGAAGGAAGGAAGTGCACAGACTAAAGGCAAGAGAATGGAGGGAGGCACGCACATGCCTTCCTTCTCTCCTCCAGAGCTCCCTCTCCCATCCCCTTGCCTTTGGCCTCATTGCTGAGAACCTGCATTGAGGCAAAAGGCAAGGGAATGTGAGGGGAAGGCTTGCGTGAGCCTTTCTTCTCCCCTCTGGAGCTCTTCCCTCCCCTCCCCTTGCCTCTGGGCCTGGTGCACAAAAGGCAAGGGAATGGGGGGACCCCAGAAGGGAAAGAGAAGGGGATCGCAGGGATGAGTTATTCATGGTTTTTCCACTTCTGTGAGGCTTCTGCACCCCAAACCTTTGCAAGGCAATAGAAAAATACAGGCGGATTGCAAATCAAAAATTTCATCATCTATCCCTGGTAAAATCCTATGGGTTAGGTGGGGCAATAGCACAGTAAAAACTTTGTCTGAAAGTACTATGAAATGGAGTGTAACATCTACCACAGGGATGGGCAAAGTGTGACCTTCCAGATGTAGCTAGACTGTAACTTCCAGAATTTTTCACAATTGGGTATTCTGCTGAGGGATGATGCCAGTCATAGTCTAGCAGCTGCAGGCTGTGCTTTGCCCACCCTTGATCTAGAAAAATTTCCCCAGGAGCCCACAACAATCCTCTTGAAGACTGCACAAAGACGAAGTACATTCATTCCTTGTCCATCAACATGGCAGAATGGGACAAGTGTAAGATTAGCTTGGGCTGCGTAGTAGTTTGTGGTAGTAGTTTAAGCACTGGCCAAAGATATTCACCTTTTTTGAGACGGACATTTAAAGCTTTCTTTTTACCCTTTCCTTCTTTCTTTCTTTCTTTCGTTCTTTTTTTCTTAAGCACTTTTAAAGCTTTCTTTAAGCTTAGGCTTAGAAACCATGCCTTATGAGGAATGGCTTAGGGAGCTGGGTATGTTTAGCCTGGAGAAGAGAAGATTAAAAGGAGACATGATATCTACGTTTAAATATTTGAAGGAATGTCATATGGAAGATGGAGCAAGCTTGTTTTCTGCTGCTCCAGAGACAAGGACATGGAGCAATCGCTTCAAATTTCAGGAAAGGAGACTCCACCTAAACGTTAGAAAGAACTTCCTAAGGGTAAATGCAGTCCAAAAGTTTTATACTCTGCCTTGGAGTGTGGTGGAGTCTCCTTCTTTGGAAGTTTTTAAACAGAGGTTGGATGGCCATCTGCTGGGAATGCTTTGATTGTATATTCATCCATGACAGGAGATTGCACTCAATAGCCCTTATGGTCTATTCCAGCTCTATGATTCTATTATTCTTAACCTATAACTCACTCAGTCCAGAGGAATCAAATATGTGTGTGCCGCCACCTCAGTATCTCACAGGGCAGCCAGACTGTCAGCACAATGAAGCATCAAGAACAGGGATACGAAGAATACTTGCTTTTTTTTTTTTTTAGCTGTTCTGGACAAGGATGGATATCTTGACATACTGAGACATCATACTGAGAAAATGGGCAATTCTGTGAGGGTGGTTTTTTTGTTTTGTTTTGTTTTGTTTGTTTTGTAATTTCAGTGTTTTCTAAAAAATTCATGTGTGCAAAAATCTTGGGGTTGTGTGCATAAAACCAGCTGTTCTGTACAAAGCAGTGTACTTTTCTCAGGAAACTCCACATTTTTGTGTGCAAAATGTGGTTTTTGCACAAAACTCCATACTTTCTGACTCAAATGAATTTTCATGGAAAAACTCCTAAAGTGCGAAAGTCTGTAAAAAATGCACAAAGACTCCTATAATTCTTATCCAGTGGGGAGAAAATGTTTGAAATTGCTTGTTTCCACAGGCAAAAATGAAATAAACAAATATGTACTTCTCTAATTGGAAGTATCAAACTACAGCAGAGCTTGGGAAAACTACTTTTTATCCTAGAATCCTGCAGTCAACATGGCCAGTTGCTGTGCTGGCTGAAGAATTCTCAGAACTGTAGTCCAAACAAGTAACTTTTCTGAGCACTGAACTGGAGAGTCTAGCAGCCTGCTTGCATTTAAATTTCTGAATGTGATTGTTTCCTGGAGTAAGAAGCTGCTGGATTGCTCATGGCTGCATATGGTATTACAGGTAACAGGGACAGTATAGCAATTGTTACCATAAAGCTGCTGACCTGACTTGGTCTTTAGATATTTTAGACATAGAATAAATCAGCACTCCTCCCGTCCTCTTGCCTTGACAAACACAGGACACTTGGCCTGGTCACTTACTGGAGCTGAGAAAGGAGACAAAGTCTCCACTACTCCACAAGGTTCCTATAATCCAGAATACTGGGAGAAAGTCCAAACTGGTTACCATTGCCCCGCTATCCTCTGCATACCCTCAACACAGCATTTGGTTACCTACAGTTTTTCCGCATAACCAGGACATCCCCACATTCATCCTCAGATGGCAGGAAAATTTCAGGCACCACAATAAGAATCTTGCGCTTTGGAGGAGGGTTGATATTCCAAGTGCACTCCACATTTGCAGGGTAATTTCCAGGGTAATTAGGAGACTCAATATAACCAGTGTACTCGCCCAGCTCCCCTCCACACTGGCGGTCTGCAAAGAAACACACAGAGATGATTAGGACATAAGTAGAGAACAGAACCTAATTGGCTGTCAAGGAGAGCTGGGACACTGCCTTGCTACTGTGATACAACAAAGATAGGTGATGTGAATTGACAGACACAGATTTGTCCATAGACTTTCCATCTCCTAGAAACATGAGATAAGTTTATTTTTACAGGGAAAAACAGAGGGTAGCCAAGGAAACTGAGGTAGTTCCCATGAGTCACATTTATGCATAACAAGTCCATATTCTTCCCTTCCCTCAAATTCTACATTATTTAGAGAGAGCAAGGCATACTTTTGCACTGTGACACAGAAGTTGAGCCATCAAAGTCCGTGGTGGTATTTCCAGGGCATGTGATGCAATAGTTCTGGCGAAAGTCTGGCTGATAGGTCCCTATAGCACAGCGGATGCAGCGATGGACAGTGGTGTTATAATAATGGCCTGGGGAGCATTGAACTATACATTGAAGAGAAAAGAAAAATATCAGAGACATTTAAAAAAACCTACAAGACCAGCAAACGTTACTGCAACTCAAAACTACTTCCGGCATTAAATGTGCTAATAGTAGTAGTAGTAGTAGTGATGGCACACACATGCTAATCAAGCAGAAATTCCACATGAATATAATAGCTTTTTAAATAATCAAAATGAAATATAACATTTACAACAATTAATTATTACAGAAATAGAAGTCTATACACCAGTTACATCAATGAATGGGTTTTTAAAAACTCATAATGTGGATATTATCTTTTATATGTTATATATGATTCTCTCTACAAGTTACAATACAATATGGGTGAATCTCTCTGATTTTGTTCCTTGTGGTTTAGATGGTTTACAAAGGCTAACCACACAGCATCAGAAAAATCACCATCTGCTTCTTCACCTGTTTAATTTGGTATGTCACTTTCTCTAAGAGCACAAATTTCCAAATTCTACTGTACTAGTTATCTATAGATAGTGTTGAAAAAAAGGGTGGATTAATTTCACAAGTGAATTGAAATGCCTAAAGAATATGACTGTTAAGTTCTCTCTTCTCCTTGCAAAATACATACTCAACATGGTGTTAGTTATGTCTGAATGTGGATTCAAATAATAACTTTTCTTGTTCGGCATACAGAATCAATATTCTGCAAACAAAAATCACTTTGTATCACAGATGTCCTATGTATTAAAATTTTCAGCAACAAGAAGAACACATCCATAAAATATCTTCAAGTGTTTAAAATGCTCCCCATGCACTATCATACTGTAAAATCACCAAGAAACATTCAGGGGTAGCTGTGTTGGACATGCAGTAAAATAAAACAACATCCAAAATCCACAAATGAGCAATACCTTTATTGACCAATCAAAATGCACAAAATACATCATGCAAGCTTTTGAAGCTCCACTGGCTTCTTCATCAGGCAAAAGATGTTTTAAAAGATATTTTAAAAAGTTTTTCCAGATGTAGCAGTACAGAGACTTCTTGAGAAATTCAATGTTCTCTGCCTAAGAAAGGGGGCTGTGTGGCTTCACAAAGGACAGAAATACCCGGTATCCTAGAAATTACTTAACTGCTGCTAATGCAGTTCAAATTTTACTGTCCTTTGTCTTAGTCCCCACAAGACCAAGATGGGGGTGGCTATGGTGAGATCCCTCCAAACCAAATGAACTACAACAGAAACAACAACTGATACAAAATGTAAGCCTGTGACTCTTAACATTTTCACTTTTCTTCTCCTGTGTTATTTTTTTTGACATCTTTTGTCTGATGGAGAAGCCAGAGGAGCTTCAAAAGCTTACAGGATATATTTTGTAAATTTTAGTTGGACAATAAAGCTACTGCTCTTTTGTAAATTTTGCATTTTGTTTTAAAACCACCATGTAATTGAAAATAATACAATCAGCCCTCCATTATCTGCAGATTCTGTATTCATGGATTCAATCAACCACAGCTTGAAAAATTCCAAAAATAAAATAAAATAAAATAAATCCATAAAAGAAATTTGATTTTGCTATTTGATATAAAGAACACCATTTTACTACACTGTTACACATAATGGGACTTGAGTATCCATGAACTGTGTTATCCATGGCAGGGAGGTCCTGGAACCAAACCCTAGCAGACAGCCCACTGTATTATCATTCCCTACAGAACAGATGGAAGACAGAGAATGGAAACTGAGGGATAGCGGCTTAAGGCCACCTAGTGTGTTCATGGCAGATGTATATTCAAACCAGAGACTTCCTGATTCACAGATTAATCTCTTAGTATTTCCATCTCTATCTGCATTGTCCTGGCAGACTACTGAAAAATTTTCTGTGCTAGCATAATTTGGAGAATACAATCATACTATAAGAGGCTCTGTTGCTCAGACATGAATGTTCAGTCCACTGAAGACAAGATGAGTTGAAGGCAATAGGTCAGCTCTGCTCTACCCCTCCACTTGGCAGTTGGTGCAAGAACCATCCGTACTCTCAGACTCAGTTGCTGCCCCAAGCCTACCTTTTGTGTCACAGTCTTGGAAGGAAAAGGCTCCATCATGCTTGGTGTTCAACCCTCCACCACAATGGAAACACAAAGCTCGGCCAGGTTCAGGCTGGTAGGTGCCACGTGGACATGGCTGGCAGGGTTTGAAACCATCTACAGAGTACTGGCCAGGGGGACACTGACCTGTTGGCCATTCAGAAGAAAGAGATACTTATTGAAGCAAATGAAATAACCTGCCTCCCAGATATTGCTTCTAATGTACCAGCTGCATGCAACATGCACTCTAAGCTGTGGACCCATGGGAGAGGACCATGGGAGCCATTCACCATCCCAGATCTTGTTGCTTAGGGCAACAATTGTGCCTCTGCACTGGAATGTAATCATGCCATGGTGTGAAGGAGAAAAGCCATTTATCCAAGTCCTGATCGTGGATCAGGTTTGGATAAACTGGGTCATAAAGCTGAACTACCTGGTTGGGCTTCATAAAACCAGATAATTATTTCATTTGTTATAGTATTGTAGAGAATTTACAATTTCAGAGGAACTACAAGATGCTGCAATAGTATTAACAGCTAAAGGCTTCTATATATCTGATTGGCACGCTTTTCTCTGTTGCCCACCTTGCCCTTCTCCTGAGTGCAATTAAAGTCAAAGGATATTTACCTGTCATTTTTCAGAGAATTAGGACATAGTCCAGAATAACTGTACAGCTATAGCCCTACAAGAATCAGGGCTCTTTTCCACAGACAACACTACGATATTATTGTAGTAAATCAAAAGTTGTAGCAGCCACCATACTAGGTACTTACATATAGAATCATCAACCTGAGACTATTACAAATGTACTCCTGAAGGAAATTGTTCAGCTTAGTGCCCCTGCTCACAAACTAGTGGCCCTGTTTTGGTGGATAAGGAAACAGCAGTGCAGCACTACAGGACTACTTTTTTGGGATGTCATTAATTCCATTCTCGTTGCTGGGGCTCCCAATTCCTAGCATTATTATTTTAGAAAATATTTTTAATGTTTAATTAAAAAACAACAGTAATACAGGGTTCCAGTGTCCATTACGTTTAACTAAATGTGCCCATTTATTTTTATGATAAGTGAAGATTTCTCATGGTGTCATATGTGTTTGATGTCTTGGCTGAATTTCTCCTAGCCCTGCTGTTGTCTTCTCTGTGTTAATTTTTTAAGTGTACAAGGATACTGAATCTCAGCTATAGGCTTAAGGTACCCTTCAGCTCATCCCTGTACCTGCACAGGTGCTTATATTTGTTGCTCCAGCTGGCCCATAAGCATCACTTCCAGGGCAAAGATCACAGGAGAGCTGGCCTTCTTTCTCCTGGTAGGTCCCTGGAGGGCAAGGGACGCACTGCTCCATCTGGCCATGGTAATATGTTCCTTGCAGGCAGCTAACTAAGAGAGAGGCAAATGTGCTAGTGACACAAGTAAAAACACAATGCTCAAGACATAACTTGTCCTGTAGATCCCCACCTGCCCAGTTTGACCACCGTAACTGTATCTATTATCTATAAGCACATGCGGCTGCCATAGATGTTAGAGTTGGCAACAATGTCATCAGAGCAGCAGCGTAGCACTACAGGCTTGCAGTTAATCTGTAAATTGCCATTTTACCCTTCTTTCCTCACTCCCAAGAGACTCAGGTTGTTTCCTTACCACACTTGGATCCTAGTCTCTGTTGCCCTGGCCCACAGCTCTCCTGCCTTTCAGGAGTCATGCTCAGCTTTCGTGCCACCTCATATTCCATTCCAGAAAAGCGGATCAGGAACCGTTCCTGGTTTATGGATTTCTTCAGGGCTTTGATGGCTGACTTCAGTTTTTTCTCCACCTTCTGCCTCACACAGTTCAGATTGCAGCTAGCTGGAATCAAGGGAAATAGATTATACTGTTACCTAGTCTTAGCAAGAAGGGTAGTTTCCAAAGGCAGCTTTATGACCCTTCCAGCCACCATTTATGAGAGACAGCATGATGTAGTGATTTGAGCACTGGACTATAACTCTGGGGCCCAGGGCTTAAATCCCCACTCAGCCACAGAAGCCCACTGGGTGACCTTGGGCAAGTCATACTTTTTTCAGCTTCAGAGGAAGGCACAGGCAAACCTCCTCTCAACAAATCTTGCCAAGAAAACCCAATGATAGGTTTGCCTTAAGGTCACCCTAAGTTGGAAACAGCTTGAAGGCACACAATGAAAACAAACCATCAATTCAGCAATATGTACTCAAGCATTATTATTGTCATCATAATTATTTTTTGTTCTTAACTCCTGTCGAGGTGACATCAACTTATGGGAACCTTCCAAATGAGAGACCTCTGAGTCCCCCTATCATCAACAGCCCTGCTCAGATCTTCCAGACTCATGGACATGGCTTCTTTGATTAAGTCTATCCACCTGGAATGTGGTCTTCCGCTTTTCCCCCTACCTTCTATCTTACCAAACATTATTGTCTTTTCTAGTGAGGCATGTCTTCTCATAGTATATCCAAAGTACAACAATATCGGTTTAGTCATCTTGGCTTCTAGGGAGAGTTCAGGCGTGGTTTACCCTAAGACCCATTCACTGTATTTTTATCTGTCCACAGTATCTGCAGAACTCTTCTCTAGCACCACATGTAGGAACAGGGGGGGCTATAACCTATTTTGCAGAAATAGACCAAACAAGAAAGCAGGAGGAGTAGCCTTACATGTCAAGGATGTTTTCACCTGTGAAGAGATCCATGACTTAAATCTGGGAAGCCAAGTTGAGGGCATCTGGATAAGAATTAAGAGAGTGAGAAACAATAGGGATGTGATTGTGGGGGTTTGCTACAGGCCTCTGGGCCAGTCTGAGGACTTGGATGAGGCCCTCCTGGAGCAGATGACCAGACATTCAAAAAAGAGAGATGCAGTAATAATGGGAGATTTCAACTACCCTGATATTTGTTGGCAGTCAAACTCTGCCAAGACCGCAAGGTCCAACAGGTTCCTCACTTGCCTTGCAGACAGTTTTATGGTCCAGAAGGTGGAAAAGGCAACAAGGGGATTGACTATTTTAGATTTGATCCTAACTAACAGGGATGACCTTGCTGATGAGGTGGAAGTGGTGGGATCCTTAGCTGGGAGTGACCATGCTCTTTTGGAATCTGTCACTCAGTGACAAGGAGAAGCCAAGTGTAGCCAGACATGCATCCTAGACTTCTAAAAACCTGATTTCTGTAAACTTAGGGAGTTACTTGCCAAAATCCCATGGTCAAGAATACTGAAAGAGAAAGGAGTTCATGGCAGATGGGAGTTTCTTAAAAGTGAGATACTGAAGGCAGAATTGAAAACTGTTCCAATAAGGAGAAAAAATGGCAGTTATCTAAAGAAACCGGAACGGTTGACAAAAGAACTCTCAGCTGAGCTAAGTGTTGAAAGAAATATGTACAGGAAATGAAAGAATGGTGAAACCACCAAAGAGGAATTCAAGCAAATAGCCAGGATATGTAGGGAGAAGGTCAGAAAAGCTGAAGTGCAGAATAAACTCAGATTTGCCAGAGACATTAAAAACAATAAAAAGGGTTTTTTTAGGTATGTTCGCAGCAAAAGGAAAAACAAGGAAATGATAGGGTCACTGCATGGAGAGGATGGCCAATTACTAATGGGGGGAAGAGAGAAGGCAGAACTACTTAACACCTTCTTTGCCTCAGTTTTCTTCCAAAACGATAGAAGTACTCAACATGGGGGGTGGGGAGCAGGTGAGGAAGGAGGGGAAATGCAGCATAGAATAGGTAGAGAAGTAGTACAGGGATATCTGGCTAAACTGGATGAATTCAAGTCTCCAGGGCCAGATGAATTACATCCAAATATATTAAAAGAACTGGCAGAAGTCATTTCTGAATCACTTGCAATAATCTTTGAAAACTCTTGGAGAACAGGAGAAGTCCCAGCAGACTGGAGGAGGGCAAATGTTGTCCCCATCTTCAAGAAGGGGAAAAAAGAAGACCCAAATAATTATTGCTCAGTCAGCCTGAGATCAATACCAGGAAAGATCCTGGAGCAGATCATTAAACAGTTTGTAATTCCTTAGAAAGCAATGCCATAATCACTAAAAGTCAACATGGATTTCTCAGAAATAAGTCATGCCAGACTAATCTTATCTCTTTTTACAATACGGTTACAAGCTTGATAGATGAAGGGAATGCTGTAGACGTAGCATATCTTGATTTCAGTAAGGCCTTTGACAAAGTTCCCTGTGACATTCTTGCAATGAAGCTTATTAAATGCGGGTTGGGCAGGGCTACTGTTAGGTGGATTGATCGACCAAATCCAAAGGGCGCTCATCAATGGCTGCTTTTCATCCTGGAGAGAAGTGACTAGTGGGGTGCCATGGGGTTCTGTCCTGGGCCCAGTGCTATTCAACATCCTCACCAATGACTTGGATGAAGGAGTAGAGGGCAGGCTGATCAAATTTGCAGATGACACCAAATTAGGAGGGGTTGCTAATACCCCAGAGGACAGGATCAAATTTCAAAATGATCTTGACAGATTGGAAAGCTGGGCCAAAGCTAACAAAATGAATTTCAACAGAGAGATTCAGAGGTTGAAGTGTAAGGTCCTACACTTAGGCAGAAAAAATGGAATGCACAAATATAGGATGCGGGACATGTGGCTGGATAGCAGTAAGTACGTGTGAAAGGGATCTAGGAGTCTTGGTAGATCATAAGCTGAACATGAGTCAGCAGTGTGATGCAGCAGCCAAGAAAGCAACGTGATTCTTGGTTGCATCAATAGGAGCATGGTGTCTAGATCAAGGGAGGTAATGGCACCACTCTATTCTGCATTGGTTAGGCCACATTTGGAATACTGTGTCCAGTTCTGGGCACCTCAGTTCAAGAAGGATATTGACAAACTGGAACGTGTCCAGAGGAGGGCAACCAAACTGATGAAGAGTCTGGAAGTCATGCCCTATGAAGAATGGCTTAGGGAACTGGGTACGTAGTCTGCATAAGGGAAGGTTAAGAGGGGACATGATAGCCATGTTTAAATATTTGAAGGGATGTCATGTCAAGGAGAGAGCAGGCTTGTTTCCCATTGCTCCAGAAACTAGGACAAGGAGCAATGGATTCAAGCTGCAGGAAAGGAAATTCCACCTGAACCTCAAGAACTTCCTGATGGTCAGAGTTGTCAAGCAGTGGAATATGCTGCCTCAGAGTGTGGTGGCATCTCCTTCTTCAGAGGTTTTTAAGCAGAGGCTAGATGGCCATCTGTTGGGAATGCTTTGATGTGTGTTCCTGCATAGCAGGGGGTTGGACTGGATGGCCCCTGTGGTCTCTTCCAACTCTATGATTCTATGATTGACATTTCAAATTTCAAATGAATTTTCTTCTTATCAGCTTTTTTCACTGTCTAGCTTTCACAACCATACATGGGAATTAGAAACACAAAGTAATGATCAATCTTAATGTTAGTATTTGATTATATATCTTTATGTTTCAGGATCTTGTCTAGCTATATCACAGCTGCTCTTCCAAGTCCTAGTATTCTTCTGATTTCTTGACTGCAATCTCCATTGTGATTAATGACTGAGCCAAGGTATGGAAAATCTTGAACTATTTCAATGTCTTCATTGTCTACTTTAAAGTGATGTAAATCATCTGTGGTCATTATTTTTCCTTTTCTCAAAGTTCAACTGTAAACCTGCCTTTGCACTTTCTTCCTTGACTTTCTTCAGTAATTGCTCCAAGTCTTTGCTATTTTTTTGCTAGTAGTATGGTGTCATCTGCATATCTTAGTTGAAGTTCCTTCCTCCAATTTTCATACCTCCTTCCTCTGAGTCTAATCCTTTAGGTATGTTTTGTTCAACATACAAGTTAAACAGACAGAGTGATAAAACACATTCTTCGCTGACCCTCTTGCCAACTGGAAACATTCTGCTTTTCTGTATTCCATCCTGATGTCCTCTTGTCCTGAGTATGTGCTATGCATCGAGACAATAAAATGTTGTGGCACACCCATCTGTTTAAGAATGATGCACCATTTTTCATGATCTACACAATCATCATCATCATTATTATCAAGTCTTTTTCCCCTGCCTTTTCCCTCTGATTGAGACTCAAGACAGCTCGCAAAATGATTACAATATAGTTAAAAATATATTAAAAGTCAGTATTAGAATAGAATAATTGTTCAAAGGGGGTTTGCCATTACTTTTGTTTGCAGCTGAGAAAGTGAGCATTTGAACATGCTAGTTCTTATGATCCTTTTAAATTTCCACTGCCACTGACTAGTGAAGGGGTGAATGTACATCAGCAAAACAATGACCACATGATGCATTAGCACCTAGACTTTGTACAGTCTTTTAGAAATGCATAGGGAAAGCAGGCCTACCAATCTCACTTCCTATACTCTCCTCTGGAACAGGAATCCTTGGAAAAGCAGGCTTCTTGTCCTGTGATCTGTATTGACTGAAGTTACTTCTTGATAGGTAATTCCTAGTGCTACCAAATAAATCTTATTTTGTAAGTTACAAGTGAAATTGCAATGGAGTTTCCACACTACTGAGACCATTGCATTTCTTGCTATGTCGACACCATGACGTACAATATGACTACAGCAGGTGGATAGGGCCATTTAAAGTAGAGCAAACATTCATTATAACCCTTGTAGTGAACACTATTTTATGTTTCCATAAAAATCAATTTTCTTTAGCTCTAAAATGCTTTTTCTACTGTCACACTTTTTAAAATGAAGATGTGTAACACAATAATGCTGTAATGTTGGTTTTTGTATTGTTTTTTGTTAGGTTTTTTTTGGGGGGGGCTGTTATTCTTTGACTGTTTTGGTTTATTTTAGATTTATGCTGTGTCATTAGATTTATGTCTCTCATGCTTCTTGTGAACCACTAGATAGCTTTGGCTATTGAGCAGTATAGAAATGCAGTAAAAAGTGAAAAACCATGAGGATGATGTCATGTGGGTGTTTCATAAATAGTGAGTGAACAAAAAATGATCAATTTACACTAAATACCAAGCCTGGTAGATATGTGGTCCCTTGGGAAGCTGAGCCTTCTCAGTCACCTTCCTTACCTGTGATCTCTTCAGGTTTGATTTCAGCTTCAAACTCCAAAGTAATGCGTGTCACCTCTTTGTTGGGAGAGTTTCGAGCCCGGCGCCCTTTGCCTTTCTTTGATGAGTCACACTTTAAGTTTACAAAAGTCACCTGGCAATCTGAGCAAGAAGCTGGCCCACCTAACAGAGATGGCACAGGGTCAATATTCTTTCAACATCATCTCTCTGAAAACCTGACAGACATTTCCCCCCCCCCTTTTTTTTTTAAGAGTCTTCTCCTTTATCCCAGGGTCCTGATTCAGTAACCAGGCTCCTACTTGCTAAGCAGTTACAGCTCTTCTTTAGGCTTGATTAAAAAGTGATACATTCCCACACAGAAGCCTGGGCTATCTACAGAAGCCTAGACTTAGGAGCCTCCAGCTCTTTTTCCCTGGAAGCTGGCTTCAAAGTATGAATTATATAGCATAATTATTTGCTGTTATGGCAATGTGGAAAACAGAGTTTACCAGTCACAAAACCACTATGGGGAGAATGTACACAACTATTCTGCAGAGTGTTAGCCAGGTTATTCCATTACAGCAAAACTGCTGCTGCCACCACTGCTGCAACCATCACCACTGAGTCTAGTGGCATCCTGAAGCAGAGATGGAAAGAATATTTAAATGCTCAAGAAAAATATGAAAGGGTTTTGTCGAGTGTCTGAAAATCCCAAGGAGAATCCTGCTCAAGCCCTTTTTTCAGTCCCTCTCATCCTCAGTTAGACTTGCCTCCCAATGTCACATAGCAAGTCAACATGAGTGAGCCAGGAACAGATCCTGTAGCCTTCCAGATCCTTGGCTACCCCCTCCCAGCAGATGTCATATGAAGCAGCCAGGGAATTTCCCCCTGCCACTGCTAGAGACTTTCTCCGCTCATGAGACCTCAGTGAAATCTTCATAGTTCTTGAAGACATTTGGCAATGGGGAGAAAATTAATTAAATCACTTGTTCTTCCCTGTGGAAATGAATAATTGAACATAACACATCCCTGTGTTGAGGTGGGCCACAGTCTACAAAATATTACACCAAATAAACCTTGTGGACTTTGGCCCATTTCATCAGATGCCATCTCAGCCCATTTTGCAATTGATGATTAGGGCCACAGTCCACAAAGCTCATGCCAAATAAAACACTTTCTTTTTTTAGGTGCCTCAAGTTTCCTTGTTTTTGTTATGATTTAAGACTGGAAATACCCAATGGAAGTCTGTGAAAAGACATACAAAAGAGACTACCTCACCTAGCGCACCATTCCTGACCATCTCATCCTGCTTGCCTTTCATACGTGGGTGCAGGTGACATTTAGCATCCTTGATTTTGAAGGAAGCCTTTTGTTTGATTGAAGCAGTGACAGTCTCTAAAAGAAAAAGCAAGTGCTAAGCCTCAGAGGAGCCAACTAAGTCTGGGGGAGAGCTCTGAGGGCCCAGGAGACCAAGCTTACCAACACAGGGATGACTGCCATTGCTGGACCTGGGTGGAGATCCCTGCCGCAGGATTGGGGTCCCACAGCTCACTGTATAGCTGTTGTCAGACTCTGTAAAGAGAAAGAAGCAGCTCAAGATCAGTGGGAATCAGTTCTAAATGCTTGCCTGCATGGGCCTGCATGCATTTGCAAACCTTGAATGTATTTTGAAAGACTGTCCCAAGCCTGATCTTGTCCGTTGATCACGTGGAAAACAGTACCCAGAACTCATTGTGATGTTATTTTCATTACTTGCATTCAGAAAAGATAAACAACACTCCAAAGAATCCCACTGCAGTAAAAACACATCAAAGGAACCTAGCTGATGCCAGAGTCTGAAAAGATTGAACAGATTCCCAAGGCCTGGGGAGGGAGGAGGATGCACATAAGTTAAATCACACAAGCCTGTTAGAGGGAGAGTGAGCCAGAGATAAATGTATGAAGAATACATATCAGCTATTTACAGGAACAGGACTTTGAAATGTTACTATTTTGAGGTATGCTGGCCAGGGGATTCTGGGATTTGTGATCAAAAATAACTTTTCCAAGCTCTGAGCAGAACCAATGCTGAACTGCAAGAATGGTACGCTTGCTCAGTACTTAGGGGCAAGGATACTGGAAGGCCAATGAAATACTCCTGGCCTTTCCTTTTGGGATGATTTGAGTAGAATGGGAAAGGCATTCTCTTGCCTTTAGCATATAAAAGCCTACATACTTTTAAATCTTGGGGATCAGAAGAACACTGAACACGAAGGTCCTCCTCCATGGACACCAGAATGGAGGGGTCTTGGGCCCCCACAAGATTAGGCTGGGTGGGCTGAGTCCTCCTAAAATGAGCTGGCAAAATTAGACCACCAGGACTGCCATGTAGGTGAGCCTCCTCAGGTACGAGCAATCAGAAGTGTACAACATGAACAAGCACTAAGAAATATTAAGACAGATATTACTTATAATAAGAAAGCCTCATTGATATCAATTCTAAACCACATTTTTTAGGAATGAGCTACACTGTAGGCATGAGGGCACTTCCATATACACATTGTACACACTCGTAAGAGTCTCCATATTAAGGATGTTTCAATGATAATGGATGGGGGAAAGTAATTTGCCCTCCCACTACAAGTACCTAGAAGTAGGAAAAACTAGTAACCAACCTGCCGAACAAGCTCCCATACCCCATAATTTATGTTGTACCACATCTTGAGGCTTGGGGAAACGCAGGTATCAAATAAACATCATCATCATCATCATCATCATATCTCAAAAATAGTTCCAGGTCTCTGTCCTCCTCCTGGATCAATGGTGCCCTTGAGGAAATCCTGTCTGAAGAATTAACTAGTAATGGTGGTGATGGTGGTGGTGGTGGTGGTAGTAGTAGTAGCAGTAGGAGCATCAGCACTGAGCTGCTCCAAGAGAAGTAGTGCAGCAGTCTCCTTTGTGCACCTGGGAGTTACACACCATTGTAATTTCCCACTTCATCCTTGGGTGTAACATTGCTAAATGACTCTGAGGCAAATTAAAATGGTGGGCAGCTGCCAATGTCATCTGCCTACAATTACAAGTTGGCCTAGCTGTGGCTCTCTGGCAGCATCCAAAAGAGGACAAGTAATGATGCTGGCCCTGCTTATCATTCATATTCTATACTGACACAGTAGAATCAACCTCGGTTCACGAACCAATGCCCTGCCTACTGCTCTTGCTATTGAGGACCTGCCGCCAAAATCAAACTAGAGAATCTCTGAGACAGCTCTCCTGCAAAGTGGTGTCCTCCACATGACTTCAACTCCCACCAGCATTATTTGGTATGGTGAATTTTGAGAAGTGTAGTCCAAACCCTATGAAAGACACCAAGCCAAGAATGGCTACTTTAGGACCTGATGTGGAAGTAAGTAATAGTCTGAAGGAGAATGAAAAGGAAATGACAAGAAAGTAAGGCTGAATATGGCTCTGAATGCAACAGAAAAATTGGGGCAGGGGCAGGAACAGGTGTATACATTTGTGAAGAATTAAAAAGCAGGTAGTGAGAACATCAGAGGGCCCCATTATGACTCAATACCAGGAACAAATCTTAAGAGCTTTTTGCCCTTAAGTTATGGGAGGGAGATTTTGTGCACTTACCTGGTAGAAAGCGAGCCTTGGAGGCACAGGTGAGAGAGCAGCTGTCTTTCTTTCCATTCTTGTTGCAGGACAATGTAGCTCGTGGAGATACTGTGCCACCCAAACATATCACCATCTCTGGAGGAGGTAGAGAAAAAAGCATCAGTTGATAGCAACATGCTGGAGGAAATGCAATTCACAGAAGAACAGTCATACCCTGCCACTAGGATGAATACAGTGCAGAGCCACACCTCATTCTCCAGGCAGAAACAAGTACAAGATGGTTGTCTCCACTTGCCTCAGCTCTGAGTTTTGGCAACAAGTTGTGTGCATGTGTTACTCTGGGTATTTCAGCTCACTACTTATTCAATAAGGCATAAAACCTATAAATGTTCACTATCACTACTGGGCCACAAAGTAGATTTTTTTAAAAAAAAATCAGAATGGCATAATTTTTACATACTGTTTTTGTGGCATAAGCTTTCTGAAACTCCTACCTTTCAATTTAAAAAAGAGCATGGCTCTAGATTTTACATTGTGCTCTCAAAGAAACAAAAACTTAAAATGTCCAAGATATGTCTGCTAAAAAATAGTATGGCTTTAAGTTTTAAAGTGTGCTATTAAAGAAAAAACTGAAAATGTCTAAGATGTTTCTGAGAAAAACTCAAACTTATGATGGTTTCCTGCTCTGTCCTCATACTCCTTTGAAACAAAGCATGGCATGATGAGAAGCTTTACTGATCACATGGCACCAGTCAATGTCTAGCTCCATCAATGACAGAGCACAGAAATTAACATAACAAGAACAATGCCACAAAATGAAAATGAATGTTTGCGCTGCCACTGGTGCCATGCTCAGAGGCAACAGATGTGATTCATATCAAGCTTTCATCTCCTTGATCTCTGATCAGTAACTCCAATAATTTTGACCCACCTAAAACTTTGCTGGCTAAAATGCATTTTACCTCTAGAGGGCAGCATGATCTCAGTCCCTGTCTACACTCACCTATGCAATCTTTTTTATTCCAATGAAGTTTGCACCCAGCAGGGCAAGTACACTCATAGCTGCCACGAGTGTTTATACAGCCAAACTTGCAGCCTCCTCGGTTGATGCTACATTCATCAATATCTGCAGGAATGTAATTAACAAACAATTAATCAGCCATATTACACATAAGAAAAGTACTGTGAGTAACCACCCAAACTCCTAGGTCTGGTCCCAGAACTGTAATTTCAACTGACAAGTAGAGCAACGAGAATTACATGAGAGAATTTTTTTAAAAAAATGGGGGGGAGGGGTTAATGGTAAAAACAAAACACGGAATTTTCTGTTGTTGTTCTTGTCATTTAGCTAAGGCACTTGTTATCATAATTAATTAATTAATTATATTTCTTCTGCCAGAAGTGTATGTGACATTTTACAGCAAAAGAGACAGGGCTTTGCCCCAAGGTGCTTAAGCATTTGCCAATAGGGAGAAAGCAGGAAGAAACAAAGCAAGTTAGGCTTGAAAAAATGCAACCACAAGTCTTGAATTGTGGTTAGATATTAAGACAATGCTAGGAAGGAGTTCCTCATGCACTGATGAACAAGTAGTGCATCCTATAGTTCATTGTGGCCAGGGTTTAATTCGCTGCTTGGCCATGGAAATGGGTAACCTTGGGTGCATCACACAATCTCAGCCTCAGAAAACCCTGTGTGTCTTAGGGTGTCATAAACTGGTAACGACTTGAATGCAAACAACAACACACCAACATATACACTCGGCTCACTATTGTTCAGATGAACAACAGAAAAGCACAAAACTGCTTCAGAGACCGGACACCTATGGTTGGGGAAAGGTCTTTATAACATTTCAAACACCAGCCATTCATTGCTGTCCACAACTGACTTCCATGCAAATTTATAGAATTCTTCCCTCCTCCTACTCAGTCACATAGGGACATGGGGGTGTGGGGGCAATTCGCCCTGGGCTGCAATGTTTTTGGGGTGTCCTGGCCTGTAGCCACGCTCCCACGCACCCTGGCCATGCCCCCGTGCACAGTGGCCATGCCCCTCATGCTGTAGCCCCGCCCCCTCCCACCCTCCTCCCCACACTCCGCCACTGCTCCCACTTCCCCCTCCACCAACATCAGGCATCCTCAAGACAGTAGTTAGATTCCCTGCAATCATGGTGTTCCAAACTGTTTCCTCTGTTCTAATAATGCTATGCCTATCTTCATCCTGGGTCACATAAACCTCCCTACCTAATCCTAGCCACTCTCTGCCTTCCATCACACAAACTACTGGATTTGGACAACACTGTTGTCTTTTTAAGCATGTTAAGCTACTTTTTCATCCCAGTCTTGGCCTTGACAGAAAATTATTTTTAGAAAAATCTTTTGCCTTTACTTGATACAGAAAGGAAAATGGAACAGTCACAACAAAGAGTCAGTTTAATCCAGAGATGTGAAGAACATAAGTTCACTATTTAGTACTGCTGTACCTTCACATCTAATACTCTTCACAATGATACATCTGAACAAATGCACATTCCCCAGGTCCAAGATCTGTGGCCTTTACATCTAGTAGTAGCTGTATTTTTTGACAAAATCAGGCCATCCCGATTCCTGCTGAAATCTTCTCTTCTGTCCAGCCATTAAAAGTATAGGAGCCTTGTTCTTTTTGGGGTTTGACCATCTTTTTGGGGTTTGACCAATGGAGGAGTAGGCATATTCTGAACGTATTTATGGTTTACCTACACTTGTTCATGTACAACAATGTTCTATGACCATCGAGCTACAATTAGTAAACACATCACTACATTCATCTATGTTGCAGTCATCACTGTGGGGAAAAAATGGAATAACCACCACTGTATAGAAAGGCCACACCATCCCTGTGCTGCCAAAAACAGATAAGAATAGGTAATTAATGGGAAGCAAAATAACTTGCCAGATCCTCTTTTAGAAAGTCATTCCAGGAATCAAAAGCTGAATGGAGAACAGAGTAAAAATGGAAATGCCTGGTACTTGAAGTTCAAAAGACAGCTGTGTCAGCTAGCCTGCCAATTTTGCCCCCTTTCAGCATTCTCCCAATCTTCTGACACACAGAACCACAATCATGGAAATTCCATGGAAATCAATGCTAAGAGTCTGGCCTGGAACAAACAATCAGAGAGGAAGCATCAAAATAGCCTATGAAAGCACAGCATTGTTCCCAAAACCTCCACTTAGAAATGCTTCAGTCTTTCTTCCAAGCTTTGCCAAGACACACTCCCACACAAGGGGGCACACTAAGGTCATAGCTTTGCTCCCAACGCTTTGGAGTAGGTTGGGTGCTGACTCATATGGCATTGCCAAGGCATTCTTGGGCTTGGTTCTATCCTATCTTGTTCCTTTATGTAACTCATTTTCTCCTGCCCTAAAGAACCTCTGTTACAGAGTTGCCACACTCTCCTTGAAAACTAGTTTCTCCTTCTTGAACTTCTCTGAAGGCAATAGCTTCTTGCTTTTCAGAACTTCACTTAAAGACAGAGAAACCTGGTATATTTTCTGAATGTCACCCAACTTCAGAATTCAAGGACAGAAGCCTTGTTCTGAGTGGAATGTAACAATCCTCCCTCCAGGGCAGGGAAGGAGAGAGAGATGGCCTTGTTTTATAAAAGCCAAAGAAATGCCATGTTAAATACCAAAATGGTTCATCAGTTTCAGGATTCTCTCTCCAACAGTAGCCATCTAGTCATCCCCTTAAAACAAGACACAACCGTGGAAGGTGCCCACCAGTGTGTCCCTTTTATTCATTCTAGTCACCATTTACAGAGATGTCATGGTAGACTGTTAGATTCCTTCTAAAACTCCATCTCAAGCAGCTAGTGTCTTCACTAGATTTTGTAGCAGTGATTTCCATGGACACAGCTGTCTTTCACTGTCTGTCAGTACTGGTCCAAAATACTTTGCTGTCTGAACCAGAGTAGTAAATGGAACTCCTTTCCCTTCGTGTTAAGATCAGGTAAAGACCCAGAGTATCCAAAACAAAACAAGCTGTTTTAACACAAGGCAGAAAATTTCACAAATACCTCTCCCCACCCTTGGCAGTAAAAATTAAAATAATTACAAAGTAAATAAATGCTGTGCTCCCCTTTCCGATACCTGCAATCTGCTCTATGATACTGCAGCTAAATCCTTTATCTCAAACAGTAGAGCTGGCCCTATGGTTTGATCTCCAACAACATTAATTAAGAGTTATAATGTTTCTGAACATACTGTGTCCACATAGCTAATGGTCATTGATAATTAGTTCCATCCAGGTCCAGCCCTACCATCAGGCAGAGTGAGGCAAGCTCCTGAGGCAGCTGATTCTGCATATGAAAGGTTATGATTATTAACAGTTAGTTAATACTGCATTTTTATTAACAGAAAGAGGAAGGTGGCCTTGTAGGAATAACTGCCTCAGACAGCAGAATATTTGGGGTATGCTATGCACTTTGACATGGGGACAAGCATTTGCTGCTTTTGTTCAGGCAGCAGAACCTATTGTGCCAGGCCTGCTTTTCCCATTATTTTGTCTAACCCATTTGAAAGAAATCTAAGCCAGTGGCATTAACCACCTTCTGTGGCCAAGACAACCACTCTTTTCTTTCTGGCTTGCCTTTTCTGTACATACTAGTTAGACCTATCTTTCTAACGTATCATTTCCATTACTCACCACCCCCAGAACCAAAATTGTTTTAAGGCTCCAATAACTGATTCCAAATATACACCAATCCTGCATGGATTGGTGTCTATTCCACATGCAGAGCAATGCTATGCTGGGCCATCTACCATTCCCTGGACCTACCGTAAAGCTACTGAAGTCTCCCAGTCATGGCTGTTCCATGCCTGGAGGAGCATTGGGGGACTGCAGAAGCATCTGGCTATATCCCTAGCCAGAAGCAAAGGGGTGACAGGGTCTTCCAGAGCTCTCAGCAGCTGAGGTAACCATTTTGTATCTCGCTATGAGGATATAGAAAGAAGCTTCTGAAATCCCTTCCACTCTCTTCCAGACAAGCTTCAACAGCTGTACAGTTTTGGGGTGGGGGTTTTGGTTGTTGCAGATGAATGAATGAAATACCAACCTTTGCAGTGATCAACAATAGACATACACAGGCATAATGCTGACATACCTGTGTATGCTGTGAACAGGATGGCAACCATAATATGTAAACTGAAGGAAGGGGTTGTGACAAAATTAGCAGTATTGATGTTAGGCTGACTGGGTGGTAATTGTTTGGGTTCTCTCCCCCCCCTCCCTTTTTCAAGATGGGGACTATATTTGCCCTTCTCCAGTCTGCTGGGACTTTTCCTGTTCTCTACGAATTCTCAAAGGTTATTGCCAGGGGTGCTGAGAGTACTTCTGATAGTTCTGTTAATATCCTTGGATGTAGTGCATCTGGCCCTAGAGACCTGAATTCATTTAGAGTAGTCATGTATTCCTGTACTACCTCTTTACCTATGCTTTGCTGCATTTCCCCTACCACATCATCTGCTCCATTTTCACCAGGTAGAGCATTATTTTCTTTTCAGGAGAAGACTGAGGTAAATAAAGTGTTGAATAGTTCTCCCTTTTCTCTGTCCCCTATTAGGATTTCACCACCTGTTCCACACAGATAACCTATAATTCCTTGTTCTTCCTTTTGCTATAGACAAAAGAAAGTTATAAAACTTTTAATTGGTTCTTGTGGGTTTTTCGGGCTTTGAGACCGTGTTCTGGTTGTATTTTCTCCTGATGTTTCGCCTGCATCTGTGGCTGGCATCTTCAGAGGAAACATCAGGAGAAAATACAACCAGAACATGGTCTTAAAGACCGAAAAACCCACAAGAACCAATGGATTCTGGCCGTGAAAGCCTTTGACTCTACATCAAACTTTTGTTTATAACCTCTCCAACAAGGCTGAGCTCATTCTGTGCTTTAGCTTTTCTGACCTTCTCCCTACACTTGCTGGCTATTTGTTTGAATTCTTCTTTGGTGATCTCCCTCCTTTTTTTTTCTCTTCAATTTTTGTACATGAACCTTTGAAAGCTTAGTTTTAAATCTCAGTTTATTAGTCATCCATTAGTTTATTAAACATCCACCCTAGATTTTTTAGACACCTCCCATTTTTTCTCCTCACTGGAATTGTTTGAAATTGTGCCATCAGTATCTCACTTTTAAGAAGCTCTCATCCATCATGAATTCTCTTCTCTTTTAGTATTCTTGACCATGTTATCCCTTTCAGTATTTCTCTCAGTTTACTGAAATCAGCTTTCTTAAAGTCTAGAATGCGTTTCTGACTATGCTTGACCTCCCCCTTCCACTGTATAATAAACTTCAGGAGAATATGGTCACTTCCACCTAGGGATCCTGCCACCTCCAACTCATTAACCAGGTCATCATGGTTGGATAGGATCAGATCTCAGATAGTTGTTCCCCTTGTTCCCTCTTCAACTTTTTGGACTATTAAACTGTCTGCAAGGCAAGTGAGAAATTTGTTGGACCTGATTTCCAAGAGTATCAGGTTTCCAAGAGTTTGACTTCCAACAAATTGTGATAACTGAAGCCCCTGTCAGAGCTGCTGCTGATGAGTAGCAGCTGTTGGTCCCTGTTGCTCAGGGTGGAGATGACGAGCAGCAGCTACTGGTCCCTGTTGCTCTGGCTGGAGATGAGTCCTGCAGCTCAAGAGCTCCCCCTGCTGCCATGGACCAGGCAGGCTCAGACGTTCCTCTGCCTGCTCCTTTGGAGCAACGGAGGGCCAGCTGTGATCCCGAGGATGCCTTGCAGCCTGCGGCAATCAGCCCACAGACAAGGTGGAGACTCGGGGGAGCTAGGCAAGGGGAGGCTTCCTTGGTTGAGTTCGGGAGGCAGTGACTGGCCACATCTGTGCCTGGGCTGTGTAACTGCCTGCCTGGAAGCTTTCCTTTGCTTGTGGCAAACTTTCTACAAGCCCTCTCCTTGCCTGTTCCTTGCTTCCAGCACCCAGCTCCTGATACCTTGCATTGATCTCCTGGCTCCTGACCCCTCGATTTTGGACTCTGACTATGGCTTTTGCTTGTCGCTCAGGCTTAGGTAAATGCACTGCCTGTGAGTAATTGCTTGCTTTGACGCCTCCTGGCGGGACTCTGCTATCTCTCCCTCTCCCTTCTCCGGGCTGGCTTGCTGCCCAGGTCTCTGACCTTGACACAAATATCACAATAGTTGAATTCTCCCATTACTATTATATCTCTCCTTTCTGAATGTTCGGTCATCTCTTCATAGATGTAAATGTCCCTGACATATAATGCTACTCTTCCTCCTTCAATGTTTAGCCTATTTCTCTGAAATAGGTTATATCTCTCCACTGCTACATTCCAATCATGAGATTCATCCCGCCAGGTTTCAGTGATGCCTATTATATCATATTTACTATGCTGTGCTATGAGTTCAAGTTCATCTTGTTTATTTCTCATACTCTGTGCATTAGTGCAGAGGTATCTGAGACCATGGGTCACTCCCCCTAGCTGCTTATTTAAGTTTCTTTCCCTCCCACTATTAGTTTCCTGTATTGTTTGCCCAGTTCTCCCTATAAGATTTGGGCTATCATCTCCAGCACTTGATGGACTCTTGCCCTCAAGAATACTGTCTCCCTTCCTCCCATAACTCAGTTTAAAGCCCTCCTGATTAGGTTTGTGAGATTCTTAGCAAAAATGTTCCTACCAACTGCTGTGAGAAGCAACCTATCACTTGCTAAGTCCATCTTGAGGAAACCATGGACCATGGTTCAAGAGGCCAAATTGTACCTGGTGGTATCATCTGCAGAATCAGTTGTTCACCTCCAGTGTTGTTGTGTGTCTTCAAGTCAGTTCTGACTTACAGTGACTCTATCTAGACGTTTTCTTGGTAGAATTGATTTCCTCTAAGTCTGAAGAGTGTGTGACTTGCCCAAGGTCACTCAGTGGGGTTCCATGGCTGAGTGGGGATTCAAACCCTGGTCTTCCAGTGTCTTAGTTCAACACTAGGGAAGACCAACGACAAACCATGCCCAATCTTCTTTTTCACTTTTAATTAATTTCTAAGAATTAAGTTTCTAAAACCTCTTCTAGCAACTAATCTAAATTCCTTAGACTCAGTACTCATACAGATATGATCTGTCATGAAAATAATGAAAAAAGAACAGCCACTGTAAGGAAACCAGAAGGATTGGTTAGCTTAAAAATGTCCTGTGGGGCTTAGGGACTTGCAAGATTGCCTATTGCAGACAGCCTGTGAAATCATGTGGGTCACGCAAACTAGTTGTGACTGAGGAGGTAGAACTGAGAAAGCGAGTTGAGGAAATTATGCACAAGAGCTTGGGATTAGAGGGGCAGTGTGCTAAAAATAGAAGAGCCAGGGCTCATACGGAAGTGTGGCTACAAGGGTGGATCATCAAGGAAGAAAGGAAACAGGGAAAGTCCCAGGCAGTTCTCGACAGTATATTGCACTGAAACAGGGAGGAATGGTAGGTGAGGGTGATGCATATAAGGAAGCAGAAGGGAGTTGCGGGAAACTTCATACAGCTTTGGAATAGTAAGCACTGTTTGTGTAAAAGGGTGTGCAAAGGTGAGGAAGGCAGAAATTAACATACTTATTCTAAATAACTAGGAAAATCTTTGGCTGCAGATGTCTACTCTATAATCTAAGTTTTTATTCACTCCTCTGAGCCAAGGAAAGCAGAATGTAGAGAAGCCATAAATGTACCGCAGTGTTCCAATCTTTTCTTTATAAGCTTTGCAATCTTCCACTGTCTTTGTTGCTTTCTTTTAAATCATTTTCTGTTTGACTATATCCTTCTTAAAGCACTCCTACCCAAATATAGCATATTACTGTAGCTGAGGCCCAGGCAGTGCCAAGCAAAGCAGAATTGCTGTCTTGTGTCACACACAATATTCCTGTTGATAAAACTCTCAAAATGATGGCTGCCTTCTTCAACGGGAGGCCACCACTTTTCAGCACTCCAATTACTCTTCCCACCCACCCCCACTATTTTTGATGCATTATACAACCTGGCTCTTTTTCTGCTGTGCTATGTCCTAGCTAGTTATCCCCCCTCCACTTCTATAATTAGTTGTCAAGTTTATTTCCTCAAGAGTTAATGTAGCATAGCAGATAAAGAACCTCAGCAATAAGACTAGAAGGCCTCCGTTCAAGCAATCTGTTCACGTAGTAGCTTAACACAGCTATGCTCTCTTTCAGTTTTACCTTAAACCAAATTCTGAAATATTTTGTTGGAGCCAGATATGGTTTTGCACCAAATTCTACTTGACAAATCACAGAGCTCTAGTATATAACAAAGTAGATTGTGTGAATCTGAAGTCTGGCCTAGTTTAACTCAAGGTTATCCTAAGCTTAGACCACATTATATACCTCAGTTTTGTGTAACTGACATCCTTTACCACTCCATGTACAACAAGTACCATGTGTAATATACTTCCAGTAATATGTGACTTGTAAGTTTGAGATGTATTTTTTATAAGAGATAATAAACCTAGGATGACCAGTCTATGTACTGTCTAAGGAAGCAAGATGCCTAGGCTATGCAAGGTCTATCATAAGAGAGTCCAAAACATCTATGATAAGAGAATGTACCTAAACAGTAAATGTGATATGATGATCTTTTGATAAGGAATGTGCTATTAAAAAAATGATTACTTTAATATAGAATAATGTTAGAAAGCCACTTTAGGAAAAGAGGAAAACTGCATTATAGATGGATAGACTCAGTCAAGGAAGGCCCAGCCCTGAGCTGATGATAGGGTGACTTGGAGGGGTCGCTCATGCATAGGGTTGCCATAAGTTGAAGTCAACTTGATGGCAATTAACAACAATAAAGTCATTTCTCTATTTCTCAGTCATATAAATTTCCTGAAATTCCACAGCATAAGTGATCTTTAAAGGAAATGTCAGTGTTGATCTGCTTATTAGACAATTTTGTTGTTTACAACCTTGGTGGACCTCAGGTGACCAAACTGGTAAACTCCAAGGAATTCTAGCTATATACAAATTGATAAGCATAGGCAATAAACCTCCAGTTCCTCAACTAAGAGATGCGGTTGGGGAACCCTATCTGTTTCACTTCAGATTTTAAAAAATAGACGCTTAACTTTTTGCCCTTGGTAAGAAAAATAAAAAAAGCAGAAAAGGGGCAACGACAGCAAGGTTTTTCATCTCCTGCATAAGACAGAAATGAAGAGTGCCCTTCTCCTCATCAGCTTCCACACAATTTACACAAGAAGGCTCTCTGAAAAACTAATCATCCCTCACTCCATTAAGCAAATCTCCCTCTCTCTCTCTCTCTCTCTCTCTCTCTCTCTCTCTCACACACACACACACACACACACACACACCACATGCTGTTGTATACACATACAGCAAGGAAAAAATGACAAGATTACTGATCAAAAAGGTACAAACAACTCATCCACTGCTTCTGGTTTTTAAAAGTTATGTGGAAGGAGGCAATAGCTATCACCCTTTGTATAACAATCTGCTTTGTAATTTATACAAAAACTTGCCCCAGAAAAATGAATCCTGCAATAATGTGTAAAAACTTATCCTCTTGCCCAGCAAGGAGGAGGGGGAAAAGGGTGTACAGGCCTTAAATGTGTGTGTGTGCGTGTGCGTGTGTGCACGTGTGCTTTCAAGTTACCTGTTGATTTATGGTGACTCTATGAATTTCATAGAGTTTTCTCAAGCAAGGAATACTCAGAAGGGGTTTTGCCAGTTCCTTCCTCTGAAATATAGCCCACAGCACCTGGTATTCATTGGTGGTTTTCCATCTAAGAACTAACCAGTGCTGGCCTTGCTTCCAAAATCAGATGGGATCTAGTGCCTTTAGGCAGGTACCTTGGATTAAATGGTCTGGTTAGTACATCATAGTAATTTAGGGACCCAGTCATGGTACATACTGCCCAATTGCCCTGACAGATCAAAACTAGGGACTCCATAGCTTGTATATTGTGATGTGCAAACTTGGTAGGGAAATAAACTAGAGGTTTAACCCTAAAACAAACACTGAATTATTCCTCTAAAGGCCAAAGGGAGAGAAACTAGACAACCTGTTCCTTCTGCACTCACATGTCACAGTAAACAAATCATGGACCTAACGTCCATCGTTTATTTAGCTACTTTCTGCAGTAAGCAGGTCTGATTAGCCAGCTTGTTTCAGCATGATAGCTATCCTTAATAAGCCAGAATTCTCTTGAATTCTTGCTTGTCATGATGTCTGAACATGGCCAATTACACCATGAACCACATCACCAACAAAGGCCTTAAGTTAGAACTGAAATAACAGGAATACAGTTGGCAACTTAGAACATTCCCTCGGATTCATTCACCTCTCATCCTACCCCACCTCGGGAAAAAACCCCTGAGATTAGAGCAAAGGCATTCTGAGTTTGCAGCCCCTTTTACACTAGACTACCTTGTGTGTTTCTAGGTTTAGTAATACTGCACTAGAAGTATGGGAATCATCTGCACATATGTATACCTAAGCTATAGCTAAAAAAAGAGAAAGAAATCATCTGTGGCAAGCTGCCATTTCAGTACAATAACCCTTTACTAGCAATACAATTAAAAGTAGACATCTCTCACATATTAGAAAACATGCCATGTCCCTAGTGATGCCAGGAGAATCCACCTAGAATAGCCTCTTTGTGATGTGAATTCTATGCTCACACCTGTGATCCACAGATAAGCTATGCCTATTATCATGTGAAAGACTGAACAAAATTGCATAAACCAAGAAAGCTTAGTCTCAAAATTACAGAGATAATCTGTAATTGGCAGCCACAGAACTTCGGCATACTTTGGATAGACATCAAATAAGGGTCTAAACAATGTATAAAAAGCTATGTGTCTGTATGTGTCAACACTGGCCTATGAACAATATATTACTTCTGGTTGCAGTTCAAAACAGAGAAGTCCATAAATCTGCACCTATTTGATAGGGATGGTGAATTTAGACCACTGGAATTTGTTTGGTGTTTTGTCTGCATGTTTGCGTGTGCATAACTGCAGCAGTCTATTTATCCATCTGCCTTAATCTGTGTAATTTAGGGCATCTTGAGAGACATAACTCTCTTGGATTTACCACAGCAAGCTGCATTACTGTAGCAACATGCTTCAACAAACCCCTCTATGCCTTCCATCTGCCTTTCCATTTTTCTTGCTGGCACAACCCCAAACCTCCCTCTCTCCCCCATCCCCCTCCACTGAGGAACTGTAAAACTTTCTGAAGTGCCCCTCCTCTCCTCTCAATCTCTGTGCCAAAAACTCGCAGTGAGGATTTCCTCACTTCCATCCCATCGGACAAACACAAATAGCTCTTGTCGCCTTGTTTACAGCTGCAGAGACAAACGTCTGGCTCTGCCACCCTCTGTAAAGAACAGCAGGCATCTTTTAGGGAATATCACTCATTTTACATTTCCTAATTGGACAAATTAGATGGAGACTAAAAAGGATTTCACACTGAACATTTCTATGTAAACTATAATACACAATTCGCCATACACCTCAAGCAAGGGCAAATAGAGTCCATAAAACACAGCAGACACATCATGTAAGAGGCTTGCTGAGCCAAGGCTGTCTGGATCTCAGAAAAGCAGCATTTTGGACTAAAGTTCTCAGAATTCTCCAAGAAGTATGACCAATTCTGGACGTTGTAGTTCAAATTGTGGTAGTTGTAGTCCAAAAAAAAAAAAGTAATGTGTCCAGACTGTGACATTGTCTGGCCAGAGTCACCAAAATATAATGTAGGAGAACTCAGTGACACAATCAGGATTTGCAAGAAGAAAGTGACAGAATTAGTTCCCAATGTTTTCAGTCCAGAATATCTCAGTAAGACAACATCAGATTTCTGTCCCAAGTCTAGGCACTGTCAGTAAGAACAGATAATGGAGACTGCAAACAAGAAATCAAAGAAGGCTATGGCCCTTTCTGCAGGACGTCATCATCTCGCACTGGGGATGGGAGAACGATGGGACCCGGACGATGGTTCTGCACAATGCCGTCTGGGTCCCATCCTTCTCCTGTCTCCAGGTGGCACGATCATACTGCAATCATGCAGCCCTCCTGCCACTCACCTGCACTTACCTGGTGTGTGGAGGTCCTGGAAGCGCAATGGCTGTGCTTCCTGCCCCAGTGCAGCCTGGGATAGTACAACCCTGCTCTGTTTTGAGACGATAAAGCATGAACTCTCACAAAGTATATCTACTATATAAAAGTCAAAGTTTGTGAGTCTGTTTGCCTACATCAGGAAGGCAAAGACCTCATATGACTGGCTGTGTGAGCCAAGAACGCTTCATATGTTTGGTTGTCTGTGAAGATTCTATGGAATCCTGGGGTTGGCAGTTTAGGGAGGGGCCCTTAGAAGTCTCAGCTGGAGAGCTCTTGGCCCTATCTGGTTGCTACAGAGACAAGGTCTACCATCAATTAGGATGGCAGAAAACGTTTGGGAGGCAAACATGAGAAAAATTAAAGTGACATACACAACATAGTTATGAGGTCTCCTCGCCTCACACAGTAGATTCTATGGGTTCCATATGTGAGGAATCTTAAAGTTGAAATTCAAAACAAAAAATGCTTCTAGAAAAACGTAAAGCCATTGCACAAATTCAACAGAAAGCAAAAAAAAAAGCCAGTACATCAACGTTGCCAGACAATGCAGATTGAATTGAGGACTATGGGGAAAAGTTACAGATACCAGAATAGGCCGGTTGCTATGGAGACGAGGCCTAGCAGCAAGGAGGAGGACAGTGTACTCCCTCAGGAACCCAAACTGTGCATGTAAATAACTCTAAATACAGATTGCATTGGGAAATATGGAGCAAAGTGACAGGAAATGGAGAAGACAGTTTGGTGAGTGCTTAAGAGGAAAATAAAAATCCAGGGCAACACCGGGTAATACACAAGTCTAATACATAAAAGTCAAAGTTTGTTTCTCTGTGTCAGGCGAAGACCTCATATGATTGGCTGCCTAAGAAGATTCTATGGAATCCTAGGCTTTGCAGTTTAGGGAGGGGCCTTTAGAATTCTCAGCCACAGAGCTCTTGGGCCTCAGTCAACTGTGTCTGTCTTGAATAGGAGACAAGGCCTAGCAGCAAGGAGGAGTGCAGTGTCTAGTGCCTCAGGAACCCAACCTCTGTATGTTACTAACTCTGAATGCAGATTGGATTGGGCAATATGGGGAAAAGTTACAGGTACTGTACAAGACAGTTTGGGGAATTAGAGACACAGGATCTCAACTCTTTCTAACAAGTATTACCTATGAGAAAATAAATTTCTGGGCAATGCTGCGTGTATATACTAGTCTGTCTACAAGTGAAGATGAGAGACATGAGACCAAGAAACCTGAATTGGACATTCTACTACAAGTCAGAGTGAAGAAAGGACAGTGCTAACAGGGAAAAGTGGATGGGTGAAAATTCAAAACCCCAAGAGGAGTCTGAAGCCTACAGATCCACAGTTGTCACACTGATACCTCCACAGTGGGTGAGTCCGTACAGCGTGTAGCCTTTGTGACACAGGCACTGGAAGCTCCCTGGTGTGTTTACACAGATGTGGTCACAGGTTCTGTCAAAGGAGCATTCATCGATATCTGGGGACAGGAAAAGACAGCATAAACCACATTCCAGCAAGTAGTCAGCCTCCTCTTGGAGGCCTGGATTACTTTTCTCCCTAACTAGTCAGAAATTCTGATGATGCTATACACATTGTCTAGTGCCAAGGAACACTCTTTTTGTCAATGTCATTCTAACACATAGACAGACAGATAGCTCAACAGACAGATGTGTAGCTACAAATATTGTCTCTGTAATCCACGCGCCATTATTAGACTTCACAATAATTACAACCAAGAACACATATTCAAAATCTTTTTAATGCATATAAGTTACACTCTACAAGCACTGTGAAAATTGTGGAGCCTGAGAAAAAAACGAAATGCATGGGGTGATTTTGGACTAGTCACATACAAACAGTCTCTCTGTCTCTGTCTCCTTCTCTCATTTTTTATTTCAACATAATTTTATTTCAACATAATTTACCCCACAAGGTTGTTGTGAGGATAAAATGTGAGAATGATGTCTATGGAGGAGAGATGGGACAAAAATTGAACAAACTAATCAACAAAAAAGGGCTCTGCTTCCCCCCATCTTTTTAATATATCATGAGTGAAATAAAGATTAACTGTGATAGTGATTGTGAGTATAGAATGGGGAACTGTAAGAAAGATGGTAACTATTTCTAATAATTAATACAGCACGTAAACTATGAGCTTGGTTATGGGTTAAAAGATCAAAGACCTACACACTCCTCTTATAGCTTCTTACTATGCAAGGCTTGGATCTGAATTTCAGGGCTCTCTCCAGAACTGAAAGGCGAGCAGAATGATTAGGAATAGGGAAAGGTATCTGCAAGCTTTTCTGTACTGCATGTGCAGTGAGATGCTCAGAAAGAGCCTCACCACCAGCATGAGCAGAACACAGGCCTTCCCAAAACAGTTTTTATTAAGGGAGACACCAGGGCCTTCTACTTTTCTTTTCAGGGGTTTTCACTGGGGTTGGCAAGCAAAGGACTGCTCGCTACAGCCAACCTATTGGCTTCACATTCATCTCATTGGTTCTATTAATTTAAGTCCCACAATCTCATTAAGGAAAAAAAATCGCAAAGACTGAACCTGGATGGAGATGAAAGAGGTCACAGTCAAAGCATCCAGCTACTCTCCCTGCCTCAACCCCCAACACACGCCCAACTTCCCTAGGGCCAGGCTCTCAGAAGTTAGAAGAAAACACCTGCACTAGATCACACATCAACAGAAGTCTGCCCCAGCCAGCAGTTGTGTGTGTGGGGGGTGACTGCTGCTGATTCAAACAGAAAAGAAGAACCAAATCCTGAACACAGCTGCACACCCAAGCCAACGCTCATTTTAAGGCCTGGGTCATGAATTGATGTCATGATTGTCAAGTGCACGGGTTCTAGCTAACATTTTGCTTATACTGTATGTCTTTAAGATACTGTTGGGGAAGAGAAATTCTAATTCTTTTTTACTCTGGGGCATGCTGAGAAAAAGTATAGGAAGACAGGATTGCTGTAGCAGAATGGTATTAGACACTACTGAAATTTGCAGGCTGTTGAAGGAAACCTTTTCCCCATCAGGCCTCTGGTGGTCTTCGATTTTATTGGATTTACTTTTTTCTGTAGCTATTATTAAAGTTTTATTGTGTTTGTTTTGAGCTGTAATTACTTAAGGTTATGCTTTTTATGAGGTTGTTCTTAATTGTTTTTCTGCAAGATACCTTGAGGGCCTTCACAGGCATCTAAATTTAAACCAATAAAACAGAATGGTTCTGTTACAGCATGGAAGAACTAGTTTATAATTCCTTCCATGTTCAAAAAAAAAGACCAGTTTTTAAGATATTGCTCTTTTCTCTCTCTTTTTCTCCTTCACCCAAACAGCAGTGTTATCAGAAGTTAAAATAGGAATACATCTTTGCAATTCTTTTACTGTCATCTGCACTATTGTGCCTGATACGAGATTCACATCGACAGTGGTGAGAATTCTTAAACTCCAACTCCCAACCCTGCACGCTTTTGGTCTGAGCCAGAGTCTGAGGCCATTTCCACACTGCACTGTTATAGTGCTATTATTCCACTTTCAACATCCTATGGAATCCTGGAGTTTGCAGTTTAGGGAGGAGCATTTAGAATTCTCAGCCAGAGGGCTCTCTGGTCTCAGTAAACTACAAACCCCAGAATTTCACAGGCCGTTGAAAGTAGAATAATAGCACTATAACAGTGTAGTGCAGAAATGGCCTCAGTTTAAAAAATATAATGGGATTTATCAAATATGTTACTTAGTGCCACATTACACCTGCCTCCAAGATTTTATAATTGCACATGTGTTCAGATTTTCACATTTATCACAACATTGGGTGTTACATTATTATTTTTTTAAAACGTTAACATTTCTCAAGTTCTGCAATTACACTCGTCCAGATGATATAGGGGCTTTCTTTCTCAGTTTATATACTGAATAATCAAATAGTCTGAATAATCAAACCCCACATTCCCTACCTGCCCTACCTACCCATGACCTCACCCTCCATATCTAACAAAGACCTCTTTGAATGTTTAATTAGCATTTTATATTCCTGCATTAATCATATTTCTACTATATGAATATACACCAATATTCATTATGTTTATATCCATGCATTTTCTGCTTGTATTATAAAATGTCTGGAACTAAATGCTATGAGGTAAACACAAGTTTCCTTAAGCTAAGTACAGCCATTTCCGCACGAGACTGTTATAGCGCTATGATTCCACTTTCAACATCCTATGGAATCCTGGGGTTTGCAGTTTCGGGAGGGGCCAGCTGGCCCCTCCCGAAACTGCAAACCCCAGGATTCCATAGGATGTTGAAAGTGGAATCATAGCGCTATAACAGCCTAGTGTGGAAATGGCCTAAATTGTTGTAAGTGGAGGGGGGCACAATGAAGGAGGTGCTGGTAGAGGAATACATTTTGAAAAACATATATGTGGGATGCTCCCACTACCTTTCTTGTTAAACTTCTTCCTCTCTGGCATCTCCCACACTCAGTGGGCTCCAAGTTATAAAACTGGCATACTAAGCTGGGTGTGCAGCTATGAGGGTGCCCATGAACAACCGTAAATAATATAGAGAAGAATATTGTCATTGGTATGAGAGGGATATACACAGAGACAAATACAGCATTGCCAATAACTGCCTCATCTTTGACACATTTTGTCTTATCCCCTTTAAAAGCTGTCTAGGTTGTCAGCCATTGGCACTACTTATTGTTGTGAACTCCACTATGCACCTTATGAAGAAGTATTTTGTTTTTTCTCTCCTGAATCTCCCATCTTTCAGCTTCAGCGGATAATCCTTGTTCTAGCATATCGAAGAGGGAGAAAACTTTTTCCACATATGCATAGTTTTATATAACTCTGTCATGTTTTCCTTAGCTACCCTTTTTTCCAAGCTAAACAATCCCCAAATGTAACCTTGCTTCATAAGCAAGTTATTTCAATCTTTTTATCATTTAGGTTGCTCTTTGCTGCACGTTTGCCAGATCTTCAGCATTCTTTTCCTGCTGCAATGATTAGATCTACATGCACAAATGTAATCATACCATAGATTTGTAGAACAGTACGATATTGACAGTTTTATTTTTACTTCATTTTCTAATTGTGGCTAACATAAAATCTGCCTTTTAAAAATAGCAGCCACACATTAGGCTGATTTTTTTTTTTTAATCAAGCTGTCCAACACAATTCCAAGATTGTTTTGGTCAAGCACTTCCAGCTCAAGGAAGGTGTTATACTTCCTTGAAAATGTGCTCCATAATTTCTAGATTTTGATGTATGGGTTTATCTTACTGAGAAAGGGCTGAAAAGATTTGCTACATGAAATTAGAAACAGACATACTGAAAAATCAAAGCTATGGAAACACACTGAAATCCAAAGTCTGATATAAGGATTGGTCCAGTGTTGCCTGTTAAAACATGGGTGTGCACTTCTCTTTTAGGTTAATCAGAGTTTGGAAAGCATTAGTCTCAATACTAAATTGTTACCATTAATTCAACAATTAATTCATTGACATTAAACATTATAGTGTGAACTATTACTTAAATTTATTATGTTAACCTTTTACAGCATGTTGGTGGAGAATTGGCTTTCAAGTTGAAAACTAAAAATTAAAATTTAGTTTTAAACATGAAAATTGTTAAAAATAACTCCAAATGACACCTCCTAAATTACTCCTGAAAGGAACAAGTGAAAATAACAGAATAACATTAAGTGTTACCATTGATGTCATTTAGACATTTAAATAAAAATGCTTAAAATCATTATTTTTAACAATGCATTAGATCCTTGTTAAATTTTAAAAAATGCATTTATTTTAATAAATTATTTCCAAATTCTAAGCCTAGATCTTCACACCTGAACAACAGTTACACAATACTTTTCAACAAGACGTTACAAAGATTTTACCTTGACAAGTCCTTTCATTGATCAGCAGCTTATATCCCTTTTTACAACTGCATTCAAAACTTCCCACTGTGTTCCTGCAGATGTGGTCACAGCCACCATTGTTCAACCTACATTCATCAATATCTGTGATCAGAAAGAAAAAAAAATACAGCAAAACACACTTAGCTAGGAGAATAAAGTAGGAAAAAGTTAAATAGCTGAATTAGTGCCCACAAATCCACCAAAGAATAATTCAGCATGGTAAAGGACTAATGAATAGGACACCTATGCTTGATTTTGATGCACGTTTCCAGATAACCATTTTATAGGGAAATCTCCTTGCTTCATCCACATAATCGTACAGGGAAGTCCAGACAATGCTGTCTTCCTCTTCTAACCTTCCCATGTTCTATCAGCACTTCTTCCACCTAGTTTTCCTTCCACAATAAATTTAGTTCAGGAGAAAAAAATGAACTAGCTGCACAGTGTTTTTGCTTGGTAATGCTGGGACTCATCCACTTCTTCGTCTGAACAATAATCAAGCTAACATATAAATAATAGCTTTGGCTGAAAGAGTATGAATTGTGTCCTTGACATTTTTGATAACCCAGAATGGTATCTTATATAGGTTAAAGGGTTCAGAGACATTTTATTCACAAACCAGAGATTCCAAACCCACAAGTACACGTGATTCGTGCATACATTTGGGAATTTCTTCAAAGTCTTTTTTTCTGACAGCAACTTTCAACATTATCCTCCCACAGAATGCCAAGTATTTATTAGTAAACAAGCCAATATACACTACTGTAGACAGTAAATATATATATATGCTATTTTATCTACTTTTTAACAGAATAAGCAAATATAAAATCATAGTTGAATTAATCATATTATACAGGTCTTAAAATAATGATACAACTCTTAAAGACACTTGCAACATATCCAAATAAACAGATCCCAAAATCACAGACAGGTTGAAAGCAATGAAAAGTTTTCAGCAAGCAGGTAAAAACATTCAATGAATAGTGCTATTAGACTTCAGCAGGAAGATCCATGGCAAAAGTACACCACTACAAAGGCCCTGAGCCTCCTAGACAACAGTCTCTCACTAATAGTAGTGGTACATGAGTAAGCATGAGCTTTAATTTGGGGAGGAAGTAACACATTGGACGGAAGAACACATTCTCCTCACTGTCTTAAATATAGGCTATTTGGGGTTCTAAAATCTAAAAACATCACTTTATATTTGGAGCCATAGCAAACTTACACCTCATTGTTTGAATGTCAAGAATCACTTAAGAGATTTCATTTTGTTGATTGTTATGAAGATAACGCAAAATCAGCACTGTGAGTATAACGGTTAACTTAAGATTGGAGCAGAGCTGGCATATTCAAAAGTAGTTGGAATTTTGGAAGTATTCTGAAGCTACCCTACATACAGCTCATGGTAGTAAAAGCTGAGAGCATTCAAAGCAGTGGCCAGTTTCTTTGCTTCCAGGCAAGGGCACAAGTTGCCAAACCAACTGAAGTTGAAAGAACACAGCTTGGCCATGACTGTCTCAAGAATGCTACTTATCAGTCAGATTCAGGAGTACCCACAGAAGTAGTTTGGCTAGCAAGCAAACTGGAGACATGGTCAAAATAACTGCCAAGAAAATCTATGGAGAAAGTATAGGCACACACCCCTAGACCTCTTGTGAGTGAACATAAGCAAAACTAGCCTGATTGTGCAGCAAGCTCAAGGTCCCAGTTCAGAAAGTAATACTGATCTGTAATATAAGGGTGGCAGTTTGTCCAAAAGGTGCCCCCATTGATTTTGTCAAGGAAGAAAACAGAGGGGAGCGCTGGAAAAATGAAAGCCCACAAAGAATGGGTCTCAAAAGGGGCTGTGGCACCATGTTGATAAGAAGCAGCATTCTTTTTCAAGTATAAGTACTCATTTTCAGAAGCAATTCCTCAAAATACATCTTCATGCACAAATTGTGCTGCCTGGGCTGATGTTGGTTATATAAACTGTGTGCTGGTATCCCTTTGCATTGTTCTAAAGGGCAGGAAGCAGCAACATGAAGCCACCAGTCATTAAGAATTGCAGGCCAACACTATAGCTAATATGCTGTGATCCCAGGATATATTTATTACATATAATGTCAATATGTTATGATCCTAGAATCACAGAAACATAACAGCATATAGGATTGTAACAACCAATTCTAAGTGACAGGGCTAAGTGGGATGGAGACAGCGATTTACTCTATTTAGCTGTCTACCAAAAAATATCTTAAGATCAAGGTTGTGACTGATGAAATGGCTCAGTGCATTTGGATACTCAAGCAACAGGAGGGAGAACTGTAAAGAACTAAACTGGAATAGGAAATGGTCTTCAGAGATCAGTAGTTTTGAAAATCACTATGTATTGTTTTAAACTCTACAAATTTGGCTCTTTTGGAAAAACTAACAGTCTTCTCTCCTCCCAATTTCTAGTACTTCCCTAAATTGTCAAAGAGCTTCTAACTACCTGTTAAGGGATATTTTTACTTACAAGGCTGAAAATTTACTCTAGGAAGTGGTCTGTAAAATAGAATGAGTCAAGGCTGACAAGTCCCAGAAAGAGAGCCCAGAAAAAAACTCATCCAAGGCTGCTCCCTTGTTTCTCCCCTACCACATCACTTCTAGCAAGAAGTTGGAGCTTTTAGTATTGTTGTTGTTGTTGTTGTTGTTATTGTGAGTGAAGAGACTTGCAGTAAAACAGCTCCAAACTGTAATAAAATCTCAGACACCTGGGATATAGCTCTGGGTTATTATGCTTTCCTGGAACTCTAGCATCTTAGAAGTGGTGAGCTCTGAAAAATAATAACCAAGCAAATGGGGTCTGGAATCAGTAAAGCAGTTAGACAGCTTTCAGCAGAAGGGCATTTTTTCCTTTTAACTAAGGTCATGTTCCCTGGAGCTGCCAGAGACAGAACACAGACGCCCTCCATTTGTGAAGTCTCACCTTTTTCTCTGCGAGCCTTTCCAGATGACTTTAAAAAAGAAAAAAAGGCTGACACACTTCTCTGACTGTAAAACCCATGTAGTGCTGATCCAAGGCCAACAGTGCGACATCCTGTCCTTATGTAATAAAGTGGGAGGCAATGGAGTCATAGTCACTTTACAAAAACACCAGAGGAAGATAGAGCCTGATTTTGAAAGTCACAGCCTCCAAGAGTTAATATAATTAAGACAAAACAAAAATGCAACAATCCATGAAATGGTGAGACACTGCTGTTATGGGAAAGATTTGTCTGTTGGAATTTGCTCATTTTTTTTTCTTAGACAGCCTAAGCAGAGGCAGGTTGTACAGCTAGGTGGTACACAGCCTCTAAAGCAAAAATAAAACAAAAACAAAAATTCCCACTTTTAAAATGACTCAGGCATCCTGCAAAGTCGTGTTGCATGTCAGAAGGTGATGTCAAAGGCTATATCCAATAATCAGAGCTTGAAAAGGTGATGTTTTTGGATGACAGCCACCAGAATTTCCTAGACAGCATGGCTACAAAAATTAGAGATGGGCCAACCGAATCCTCAAACCCCCGAATCCTCAGCAAGGATTCAAGATTCACGAATCCGTATCCTTGTGCCAAAATAGGCAAACCGAATCTTTTGAATCCACCAACAAAATAGTTTGTTGGAGACCGGGACGCCTGAAAACCTGGGAGACCGGGACCCCTGAAAACTTGAGAGACCAGATACACAAGAGGAGATGGAAAACAGGTGAGTTTTTCCCTTAGAGTAATAATGGCCTTTGCTAACAATTTCAGAAACTACATCTGAGGTTGTATTCTAAGATATTTAAATTGAACATTTCATATTTAAGTTCAGCACTTGACTAGAAGGTACAGGTTTGAGATTTCAAGGACAGCTGAAAGATTCCTTTGCATAACTCCCTTGCAAACCTCTTTCAGACACAATTCTGGGGTTCGTAGTTTTACAAGGTGTCACAGCCTTCTCTGCCAAAGTGGCCTGGTGCATCATCAAACTACAAACCCCAGGATGCCATAAGGAGCTATGCAAAGAAAATCTACTTTTGACCTGGATTATCTCTGTACTGTAGTATGTGGCCCTGCTTACACAGGCAGGAAAATGTGGGATTAATCCACACTTTCCTGACTGTGTAGAAAGGGCCTTCATGTCATTTTCAATCTGGGGAGATCCTGAGGCAAAACTATGACAATTGTCCTGGCCAGATTTCTTCAGAGAGAAGTTTGCCTTTGCCTAGGCTTTTGCTAAAGCTGAGAGAGTGTGTCTTGCCCAAGATTATCCTTCTTTCCCTTGCTGTTTAAACCCTTTTTAATAAAAGGATTTGAAAGATTTGAGATTTGTGAGATTCGTGGATTCCCAGAACCTTCCAGGGATTCGCATCTGGAAAATTCTGGATTCGTCCCATCCCTAGTACTAAGCTTTTTCATTGGATGGAACATTTATGTCTAGAAACAGACACATTTATTTACATTTCTGAAACCTTTGAATTTTTTGATGACCATGACTTGTTACATCCCATTTCCACATGCATTGTGAATTTTTTGGTTAAACATCTACATGAAAATTCATATACATTTGTATGCATTTTCCCCACTATATTTTTGTACACCTTTTACCCTGTGTATGCATTTGTGTGTGCAACCTGCTCTAGTATTGAGTGCAACTTGTTTGTACATATTTTGATTGGACAACTGCGTTCTGATATTCACTGATCTCCAAAAACTGAATGATAATTGCTGTGTTCCAATGTATTAGTTCGGGAGATGCCTCAAATTAAAATGTGAACCAAACTTCTCCCACATTCCTGCTTGTGTCACACAATCAGAACATCCCACCTTGGTAAAACAAACAAGCAAACAAAAAAGCCCAAAAGAAAACCCTATTAACAGTTGTAAACAGACGAAGGAACTCAACAATACCCAATCCCGTTCTGTATGGAAAGTGCTCTCTGATTCAGTGAATAGACATTTGGATGCCAGTTACCTTTGCATGTTTTTCTGTCAGGCTGAAGCATGAATCCCATGGGACAGCTGCAGTGCACACCAGTGGCTGCATCATGACACTTGCTGTCACAGCCTCCATTGTTGACAGCACAGGTCTCTGAAAGAAGAATAACAAATAATCAAGAACATTTTTAAAGCATGCTTAAAATCAAGACTTCAAAAACACTGCCTGAAGTATACCAAAATGCTGATATTCAGGATATGAAGTTTTATAAATATTCCGATAGCTGACTTAGGAACTATTACTTTTAAGATTTCTCAGACTTCCAGCAGTTCTAATTCCAGATTTATCAACATGGCTCAAATATGAAATCTGAACAAATTAGTGAGACTCTGATCCAAATTCTTGACCTTTACAGGTACAGATCTTAGAAAGCCAAAATTTAGTGTTTAGTGTTAATTTGAGATTTTTTAAAAAAATATTCTCCAAATTTGAATATTCACGTTCACTGTCATCTAAAAATATGCACAGCAACTTAAATTTATAAAACTTTGTTCAGAACTATACTGGATCTTTATGTAATCAAAGAAAAGAAACATTCTTGTACTTGCCACCAGATCAAGGACTATTTGCCACAGCTAAAGCAATGCCTAGTACTTGGTATTCCTGTTACGCATGTCTGGGTCTTTTCAGGGGATGTCCAGGGAAATGAATACACAACAATACGCTTACCAACCCACCTGTGTCACACAGTTCTCTGTACAGTAGTGAAATCACTTCCCATTGTGGAATGTACACAGGCAATGGATAAACTTTTCATTCTGAGTAAGTCTAACAAAAACGTTTTGCATGGATTGCTATACATAGTTACTTTTAAGCATCTCAATGTGCTGTGCATGTTTTTGGTATGTACTTTAACAATCCAAACTTACAAGATAAAAACTGTTTTTATCACTTTGAGCTTCCCTTTCCTCTCCAAGGAGGCCAGGGTGAATGGCATTTAAAGGGAAGAACTGGTAGATGAGAGGAAAGATGTCGATCCTTTCACATGCCTACTAATTCTCCCATGCAAATATCAACAATTGTCAACTTGGTGTCTTTAAAGATATTTTGCCCCCCAGCTGAGTTTTGAAATGGGGGAAGACTGTAATTAAAAGTGAGTGTGGGCAAGAAGAGGCCTTTGCAGAAGGGAACTGAAGAACACAGAAGAATTACACAAATCAGTCCTGCCGACTCTGGCCCTCCAACATCATAAACTCAACAAAAGCATGGCTGGGCAATGTATTGGCTAAGAAAAAAAGTTACTTCCACATTCTTCTGTTCGGGGAAGACTTAAATCTATGGGAAAGTTCATACACCTTGCTCAAGACTAGGAAGTTCCACATAAAAGTGACAGACTCATTTGTAAAAATCTGTTGTGGCCCAATGATTTATAAAATGTAAATATGTGAATGCACACATGCGGAAGGAGGGAACCCAACCAGTATCAGGGTGATACAATTTCAAACAGGAGCAGAGAGGGACTGCTCAGTTCTGTCTTTTCTAACAAAACTTGTTTCTATCTCTCATTTAAAAGAAAAGAAAAAGAAAAAAAAAGACAGCAAACTAGACAGCTACAGAAGCAAGATCACAGTTCTGGCCACCTCTCATCTCAGGTTCACCTGTTGGCATGAGTGAGGAGCTGTTCTAATTTTTCAACCACAGCAGCCTGACAACCAAGCAATGATATAGGCAGGGGATGCTGAGGCAATCGATTTCCACAAGCTCAGCCAGACTGAGATATCAAGCCTGCTTCCACTTCTCATTATGTACAGACATAAAGAAAGCACCAGTCTTTTAGAGAAAGAGAGACAGAGGCAGTCAGTCAGACAGAGACAGAAAGAGGGACAGAGACAGGGGGACAAAAAAGAGCACCCAAGTTGCTCATCCTGTCTCACAGTCTATCTCGCCGAATTACACTTTGTCATCCAAACACATTACAAAACGAGTGAACTTTTAGATAGAAAGAAAGAAAGAGAGAGAGAGAGAGAGAGAACATGCATGTCCAAGAATAACAGCACTGACATCGAAAAAAATAAAAGGAATTTTAACTTTTTTTTTTTCCAAATTTTGGGATCAATTCCAACACTTGCCACACAGGACAGGAGGCTGTTTAACACACCTTTTTTATACATATCTTGACAGGGTGTCCACAAATCAATCTTCATCTGTTGTACATCCCACATACAAAGACCATTTCTTAGAAATCAAGCAATTTGTTAATGAAGATTGATAGTCAGGAATACTAATGGTTGTGTGTCTTGTGTTTTGGGGAATGCAATATATTTTGTGCATTAGTTAGGAGACAAATTGCAGTGCTTTTCATTTAAAAGCAACCCATGCCTGTAAAACTAAAATATTCTAAACAACCTTCCTTAATTTTTGTTGTGTAACTCATCAAAGTTAGGGTAATATAGTAGATTAACTCTTATAGTTTCAGGGATGAACCAAAGCAGATTGGTGAATACTTTCCTCTAAAGCATAATCTGTGAAGAGTATCAGTGAGGCCTGGGCTTCTTATATGCAAAAGGCCCAGTTGTAGCTTGTTATGAGGCTGACAGAGAAGCAAACAGTACATTCCAAAGCATTTGCATCCAGGCCGCCAGTGCCTATGAACATCTTTATTTCTGAGCAACATGTAGTCTTATTCTAGAACAATAAAATTCAGTAAAAGACACAGTAAGTTTCCTTCACTTTAGGTAAATGGAAAAGCTTTTATGTGGCTTATTTTAATATTTTTGGGTTATAATATGCTTACTTAGAAAAACTAGATTCCACTGCCTTGAAAATCCTAGTCGTCGATACTATTTTGATAATCACACATGCAGCTATACAAGGACTGTGAATAAGCACACACAATATGTTTCTGGCAAATAGATAACCATAGCCATTTCCGCACTAGACTTTCACAGTGCTATTATTCCACTTTCAACATCCTATGGAATCCTGGGGCTTGCAGTTTCAGGAGGGGCCTTAAAGGCCCTTCCATAAACTGCAAACCCCAGGATTCCATAGGATGTTGAAAGTGGAATAATAGCACTATAAAAGTTTAGCGTGGAAATGGCTCATGAAACAATAAGTACTGTTCTTGTGAAAAGGCCTGTTGCACTCTGTTCAAACTTTTTAAAGAGAAACACCCCACCACCACCACAGACCACCTGGGCACCTAGGTCTATATCTTGATTAGCATTTACGTTTGGCCCTATTTACCATTTCTGGAGGCATTATTTATTTCAAAGTGCAGTCCAATTCAATTAAACTCAATCCATGGTTTGCTATAAATTTCAATGGAATATAAATTGTACCTTTAATGAGCATCAGTGCTGTGCTAAGGTACTCTGCAGAACAAAAAATGACATAGAAAGAAGTCTCTTGAAAGAAGCATCACAGCCCTCCCAAAACATTTCAACACTGAGCCTGCATCTGCCTCACTGACATTCTGTGACAGCTCCTCTCTTCCAAGTCCTGACTCTATGTAATAGAGGTTTTAATAAAATGAGAAGAAAGAAAAATCCATAACCTAGCTGTTTGTGATCTGAAAATTTTTAGCATTAGAAGCTTGTCCTGCACTGAAGTTTGTTATAAGACCATCCTGCATGATACAACATCAACTTGACTTTTCTCCCTGTAGCATAATAATACACAGGGTGGCTGTGTATAACACTCTTTACTAGAGTTGTCATGTATTTTATATTAACGGGTCATTTTACTGTTGTTGTTAACTGCCACCAATTCAGCTTCGATTTGCGGCTACCCTGCTAATGAGAGACCTCAAGTTACCCTACCATCAATACCCCTCCTTAGATCCTGCAGCCTTAGCACCATGATTTCCTCTGGCATTCTCTCTTATTTCATTTTGGATTGTCTCATCCGAAGGCTTTCATGGTAAAAGACATTCAAAAAGGTTTTACTGTGCCTCCTTCTGTGCAGTACCAACAAGTGCTAGCTATGATGCCACTACCATTGTCTCTGAGCACTCCTCTGCCAGTGTCAACCACCGTTATTGTTGCCGCCCAGTGGTCATTTGGTACATTTAGTGTGACTTAGCAAAAATCTGTCCGACATGGGAGACACTACCAGCAGCACTGCTGCAGTCAGCAGTGCTGCTGGTAGCATCTTACCTCACAGAAGCATGCAGTCCCACCACTGCAGAAGGTAGTGTCATGGTGAGCATTTCTTTTACACTAAACAATTACATTGTCATTGTTACTCTTAAGGACTTAGGCACCTTTCTAACTTAACTTTATTATTAATTATATTGATATTATTTTATCACTTTCTAAACGAATCTTAGCTATGTTCTGAACCTCTGGAGAAGACCTACCTTCAGTTGATGCATTCAGAATCACAGTCACAGTTATCACACACACGTATAGAAGAATTCTTATTTCACAACACACTGGCTCTAAATAAAGCAAGACCATTTCGAAAAGGTTCTGAGAAGCTTCAAACTCAGTTACAAACCTAATGTGGCATCTAACTGTATTATCATGCCTAGCTATTAATAATGGTATAATCAAATAGGTAATAAAAATTGCTAAATAACAATAAAATTAATTAAACAATAGATAAAAATATATAGCTAAATAATACATAAAAATAATTAATAAAGTTAAAACTTTCAGCCTACTGTTCTATGCCCAATTACCTGGGAATAACTGAACTCAATAAGAAATATTTTTGAGTATCCACATACAAGATTGTCCTGCAAGTCTTTCTTTAAACCTATCAATTGTTTATTTTATTTCGTAATTTATTGTCCAGTCTCTGTTGGATGTGGTCACTTTCAGTAATTTTTGTATTGCTTGCACATGTTACAAGTTCACATTAATGAATATCTTATGCAGCGGATTAAGAGACAGTACATCCTGCTGTTCATCTTTCTCTCTTGTGAGATGAACTAATAAGCCACACAGGATAAGAAAATGTTTGTAAACCCATAAAGACAAGCAACAGTATTCATGCTGAGAGGAGACCTTGGATGAATCAGACATCCAATGGAGTGGGCTGCTGCCTACAAAAAGTTCACATCACAATAACATTGCAAGTCTCTAGATTCAACTTTTTTTTTTCATTTTCATGGTGCTACAGACCACTGCAGTTCCTCTTGGAAAATTAAGAGATGACAGAGTATGTGATAGTTTCTATTGTTCTGTGGTGATATTCTCCCTGAGTGGCTAAGGAAAATGTGGTTATCTAGCTGAATAAACATGACTCACTGAACCACACAAGGTGTCTGCAACTGTTGATTGAATCACAGGATGGGGAGAAGTAAAGCGTCCTTGCTTCCTGATCACCATACAGCAGCTGCACCAGGCTGCTATCAGAACAACTTGCTAACAAACAAGAAAGTCCATGCACAAAAAGCAATTTTCTCAGCATTATGCTCCTGCTCCTGCTGTACGGGAGCCTGGCTAATCATTAACTATGGCCTGGTTCTCAATGAAGTGGTGAACCTGTGTTTGGGCTGCACCACTTCAGAAACTGCAGGATGGAAATCAGATACTAAAATGTTTCCCATGAGAAAACTCTCTCTCACACACACAGATATACACACACACACTGACTCACACACAGAGAGAGAAAACACAGTAGCTCTTAGAAAGACAGTGTGTTGGTGAGTAATTAGGCTAGAACCCTTCCTCTTGACACTTAGTTTTCTATGTGCTGGAATATCTTTCTTTTTTATCTCATGAAGGAACATCATATAAGGTTCCCCCAAAAGTTCAAAATGGTACAAACACAATTTTATCATCTCAGCAAAGAAAGGTGTTTATTCCACTTTTCAGGCCCCCTAACATCAGTCATGACTTTCTGCCTTAACATATATGTTGCTGTTTTGTACTCCTCTTGCACAGAAACTACTTTATAAAGGGCATCATTTCATTAACAGCTATAAGGATTAAAATTGCACATATTTTGCCACTTTAAGATCCGATGAAGAGAAACCATTGTGATCCATGTATAGCAAGCCCATTCTCTACTACTGAACTGTTTTGGATCCTGAACAAGTAGAAAGGCAAGGCATACATCAAATGAATAAATAAATAAATAATAAGATGGAACATGGAATTTGTTTAGCAGAATCAGTCAATCATCTCCATGCTGAAAACAAATTCATTTCTACAACTTAGTAGAACTGTCAAACTAAACATCTAGGTTACCAAGACAATGAGATATCTGACAGACTGACAAACAGGCTAGTTGCAAACAACCTAGGGCCAACTTTACTGGCAGGTACTGTGAAACTGATGCATTGGATCACAATGTCCATGCGCAAATGTGATTGAACAAAAAAATAAAATCTCTAGTTCAGGAATCCAGCGTGTGAAAATTATTTGATTTTGCATTTTAGGTGTAAAAATGACTGTGGGGCAATTACAACCAAATTATTGAATAATAAAGCTCCAAAGTCTATTTCTTGGTTTCTGAAAGCAATGCAACCAAATGGAAGAGCAGTGCCATGCTAGCTGGAAATGATTGAAAATGTAGTCCAAATGATCTGAGGCGTGCCAGAATGGGAAAGGGTGGCACAACCATTCCCTCTAGTAATATGCAGAGCTCAGGGAAATAACTTTTTGGACTTCAGCTCACAGAATCTCCTAGCCACTGGCTTGAATCGGAACAATGACTGAACAAGGAAGCCCACAGTTTTCTGTTCCAGCAATATAGTTGGAGATGAAAAAAATGTCTAAAAGCAAACCAGAGGTGTTCCGCACAGTAACGATGGTGGAATGAAGCTGAAGAAGAATATTGTTTGCTGATGTACTTAGTTAGTACATCAGTTAGTTGTTATTTTCTGCAACTGTTTTGTTTTATATGTTATGGAAATCAAACTGGGTTCATTTTTTTAAAGACGTGTGCTTTAAAAACATATAGAACATATAGCTCCTAAGAAGAAACAAATTTATGTTAGAATTAGGCTGCAGAATATTTGATGAATAGTGACCAGTGAAAGCAAAAGTCCTAAGAACCTCTCCAAGGGAAATAGTCTCATTTGCTGTAGTGCAACATTTTTGCCATTTCTGATACTTTTGATTGCACCATCTACCATTTCCACAGATCCTACATTCTCTTCCCCCTGGCTGTACACACTTCACTTTATTTTACACAAACGGATGGTTCCTTGATGAACTGGTCATGTTTTGTGGGATGTTCTTCCCACCTGGAGGTCTTCATCAATACATGCCCTGGCATAATACACCTTGTCTTCCAGCAGTACAGATATCTGTATTGTACTTTAATTGCTAAGGTGAAATTTCATCAAGCACTATCCAGTGTGGTCATCTAGAACACTGCTTCTCAGGGTATCTGATCTGGCAGAGTAGCATTTTTCCTCCTAGCATGACAGAGACTGGCACAAAAATTTTGCCCACTAGTGAGAACTGTTTTTTTCATTCCTGCAAACTATCCAGCAGTGGTCTATGGACCATTACGTTGAATAGCATTAATGCAGAAGAATCCTTAGAGAAATTTACAACACATCTAGCTTGTTAAAAAAAAAAGTGGCTCTCTATCAATAGCTGTGACATCACTCTGTTTCTGAGCCTTTACTGTGGGAAAAACTAAAAGAGGCTCTTTGGGTCTCTGAAGATATTATCTTTATAACTCAGGAGAGACAACATTGGATTCCTTTCGTCTGTTTCAAAGCCAATCCCAGTGCTTGGCTTCTACCTCAACTACCCCATTGCAAAAGAAGGCTGCACAGCAAAATGCAGCCTTTTGTGGGGTAGACATTGTCCCAGTTTTTCTTCTCATGTGTACCTTTGTGGAGGAAGTGAACAATGACACATTTAGCTGAGCCATGTGTTTCACTTAGACTTAGGGGCCACACACAATGAATGTACCTTAGAACAACTGGCCTTTATCAATTCAGAAGTGACAGAAAGGGACTAGACAGAAACAGCCATAACATGTCCTCCACAGTTCTTCCAAGTAACCTGCACATTCACTAGGCTTAACAAACTGCCATTCTGAAACTTTATAAAGGGATATTAGTTTGCTGTTTCCAAGTACTCACAAGTACTGTTTTCAAGTACTTTTTCATAAGGCAGAGCAGATATCAATATTTGTTGCAGTGTGTGGTGAAAACTAACTGGTAATTTGCAAACTGAAAAGCAAGTTTTCAAAATGATAAGCTCTGTATTCTACATTCTCAATGTAGAACAAGTTGAGCAACTTGGATAACTCCTTCAAAGTTCAGACTAAACCCCACAGTCCATTCATCACACCACTGACATGAAAGTCATTAGCTGTCCTAGCAATGTAGATGCAAATAACAGGATACACACTGCCGCTTATCCACAAAAGTTGGTGGTTATAATTTCTTGCATAAGAGCAGGCCACAAGCAAAAGCAAAGCAGGCAAGCACCTGAAGCCGCACGTTCTATATACATTCTGTTCTTTTTGGGATAATTTTATTGGCCTGTGTATTTCTTCCTCCACTATTCAGACAGCTTCAGGCCTGCCCACTCTTCTGTGATAGTTGGGACCATGCAGACTATGGAGGCAAAAAGGGGATTTAGAAATGGCAGAGGTGGGGCAGGTTAGGTAGTTAGTAAGCACTAATGCCCCCTTTAACAGCCCTTCTGCGCTAATCAATATGATGTGAAATGAGGCATGCAGTTAGTACAACAGCTCAGGCCCCTGTGCCCAGTTACTTATTATATTCCAAAATATCAAATGCGGCTACAGTTAAAACGCCTCATAGAGATAGAGAACAAAAATATTTACCATTAGAAAACGTCTGGGGGGTAACGTGCTGCTGGAGGTGCCTCTCCCCTGTTTAACATTATAAAAAAGTGGTTTAGAAACAGTATCCAGCAAGGAGTTTGGCTTTTTAGAAAAATAAATATTTTCAATGCACAGATGAGTCACAAATTTTCAGTGATCCCCTCCCCTCTCCCCCCATCATAATTCTGGCTAAAATCAATAACCAATCCATTGGCCATATTGGTTTCCTACTTATTTACCATCCATACCTCCCCTCTCTGTCCACTATGGAAGATCTGGTTTCACTAGTAACTAAGTAACTTCCGAAGTACACATGCTGAGAACGAAAAAGAGAGACAAAAAGGGAAGGAACATTTGCTAACTTAGCTGGCCTTTGCAAGCTAGATACTGATGCAGCTTTGGAAGACCTCTTGCTTGAGGGTGTAGAACAGAGTGTGCAACTATAGGGGCCAATTTTCAGCCTCTTGATGATTACAGATACTAACAAAAACGACAGAAAAAAATAATCTAGAAGTGGCTTGAAGTCTACTTCCAGTTTTGAAAAATGTCTGGGTTTTGTGTCAGATTGTACAGGTAGGAGGAGATCTTTAACCTATTTAAAAGATGAATTATTGCTCCTGGTGGCTTTTTTGTCTGAAAAAAAGAAACCTTTGGGAGGCTCAGAAATGGGGGTGCACTGTACCTACTCTTGACATACACTACAGCAAAACTACTGTGGTAGCAAGAAAGCATGCATACAAAGGAACCTTGGCTGTTTCCAAGAGCAAAGCTAGCCCAGTGTAAAGCCTCAGCGAACGCAGAACAAGCTACCAAGCAGCTGATGTTTGAAGGAGCTATTAGGAGACAGCTCCTTAAGCAGCCCAAATCTTGAAGATCTCCTCTTTCATTTCCTCTGGAACCATCTCTCTTTATATGAAAACATTCCCAGAGTGGTAGTTATGGTTCCAAAGTGGGAGTTACATTAGTCTGTTGCAGCAAAATCAGGAGAGTCTTGTGGCATCTTAAAAACTAACATATTTATTATAGCATAGTGCATTTGATGAAGTGGACAAGAGTCCACAAAAGTTAATGCTAGAAATTTCTTTTTTTCAGTTAGTTTCAAAAGTGGTGAAGGATTCCTTTACCTATTTATTACATCATGAGCTATTCACAGTCCTGATGGCGACAATTACAGTATGAATGCCAGCCATTCACAAAATGGTTGCTGACAACATGAATATCTAGGTAAGCCAATTCATACATGTACCTCAGAATCCTGTTAGGGACATGCATGTAAGTGTGGCTTACATGTACATATGTTGCATTTTAGAAAGAGTGCAAAGTGCTATTCTGTGGCCATTTATGCAACTTCCAAGCTCCAAGAGGGGCCCCTACTATTGCTACATACTGGTGGTGATGAGAGAGAGCAGGGAATGATTCAATTGATATAGTCCCCAGAAGAAGGGGTAAAAGAGTATACTCTGTTTGGGAGTACAGCCTCATTTTCTTCCCCTTTCAAGCCAAACTGACACAGTTCATCAGCGTCTGAATTGCCTTGCCACACTTTCTCCTCCCTACTGGTAAGCAGCAATAGCATCTACCAGCACTGGACAGCCGCAGGGGTGGGAGGCTTTGGCAGGACACAAAGGGCTAGAGGATAGCCAATTGCTCCTTGTCCAAGAAAAGGCATATGCAGAGTGGACAAGAAACTGCGTGGGCAGAATGTTATACTTCATCTGCTCAATGTAGGCTCGTGGCCACAGTGTGATAAGAAACCACTATACTGTTTCAAACCTCTCTACACTACTGGCTAACCTGGTTCCAGGATGTTTGTGATGCAGGAAACTTTTAAGAACATCCAGTATTCATAATGTAATGTCTTTGTCAATACTTGCTATATTTGATTTCTTTCTGACCTCACTGTCTACAATTTTACCCAAAATCTACTGCATATATGCCTTAAACTCTGGATAATCTGGTAAGTTTTTTAGTGTCTAACATACTTCAGGTCTCTCTGTTTTTGTTTTTTAAATCTGTTTCTATTGCCTAAGCGTCTCCCAGAACAGTTTACAAAGCTCAATGATGACACCGTTCCTACTCCCAGGCTTATAATTCTAAAAGATACACACACAAAAATGGAAAAGAAACAGAGAGGAAGGAAAACCTAGACACTTGTTCTTGGTTATAAAGTTCTAACAACCACTTAAATGAAAATGGATGTCCAGGACATCACATGGTTGAGCTATCATAGCCAAATATAAAGGCCCTGTTACGTTATACTTTAAAGGGGTGAACAACACAACCGTCTACATGGCTGTTCAGAAGTAAGTTCCACTAAAGGGAATTATTCTTAATCACTGATGTTTTTTGCATAAAAATACAAGCTCATTCACATTCAGGATTATGGATTTCATACAATCCAGACAATCTCCAAGATTGTTCTCATTTCTTAAGCTTTATCTGCCTAAATAGAATTTGACTTCTGATGACTAACATCTAAAGAACTGAGTGTGCATACTTTAAGTCTTACATGAAAGCATGTGCTCTTTCTCCCAGGAAAGATGGAAGTCTTCTCAAGCCTGCTTGCAATACTTCAAATCTTCTATGAGAACCAGACAATGGGGATGAAGCTTGGGACTACTGATTTGGGAATGCAAAACTGCTATCCACAGTGATTAAGGAGGGGGTGATAGGGATACTGGGCAGTCTCAGTTGAGGTCCTTTTTTCTTAAAAAAGAATGGGTAGACTTAAGAGTCAACTTGCTCTAGCTTGGATCTATGGATTATTCAGGAGTCACTGGACCTTTCTAAGAAAGGAAATGCAGTAGACCTCAGTTCTAAATGAACTTTGGAGAAGTTTGCGGCAGCAGTAGGAGCACAACTTCATGAAACCATCTGCCACTTGTGGGACATCTCAAGGCTGACCTGCATTAATGTGTTGCACTTGCAAAAAACATAAAGAAAAAGTTAATTGGACAAACTTAAACCAAAGCTCAACAAGCTGGCAGCACAAGAGAGCATGCAACCAAGCAGTGTGCACCAACCATGTGGAACAAATTATCCCAAAGGGAGCCAGAGAGACTCACGGTGTCTGAGTGCTGGTTGTTATACCTAATGAGAACCAACTCCCAGAGTCAAGCAAAAGTGTGGAGAAAAGACAGATGCACCCTGAAATGGGAAAAAGAATCAGTGGACAATAACACACCACTTTCTGCTGCTCCTGAACTCACTACTCTTGGCATAATTTGCTGCAAAGAACAACTACACTTGTTAAAGAGCTTTTATCTTTTTTTTTTTAAAGCTCCCATTTAAGATTAGCTTTCTCACCCTCACCAGACATTTGGTGGGCCAGAGCATGGGGTGTTTTTATCTTTTCCCTTCTTTCCTTTGCAGCAAGGAGAAGATAACGTTCCCAGTGTTAACAGTCCCCAAGAATGCAATGGTTTTATTCTTTCATGTAGCACACTACATCCAAATATTTCCTGCTGTTCTGCTCACCATTGTCTATGAACATTCTTGCAGTGGTGCACTGAGTAACACTCCCTGTGATGCAATAGTAGCAAAACTATGACACCTCAAGGTGAGACGTTTGTTGATTGCATATGTCTCACACTTCCCAGAAAGCATTCTAGCCATCAGAGTTTGTGTAGTTTGGTGGGGGGTGGTGGTGGTGGAATCATACCACCAGTTTTCAGGTTGGTATTAACCAGCCTTAGAAAACCAGAAGGGTGGAACATAGCATAAAGAAGTTTCAAGAGTTAGGGCCTTAGAAAATATCCAGCAATCATCTGGGCAGGGAAACAGGGAATGGAATAGGAGTCAAACAAATTCATTTGGGTCAAGGCCCTAGTCAGCCTAAAAATCTTTATAAGCCCATCAGGTCAGAGAAAATTAATGGCTCTCTAGGAGAATCTTCCATTCTGAAACTCAGCATAGAAGCAAGTAAGCACAACTCCAAAGGTTCCACAGGTCTAGTCTTGGTGACTGCTGTCACCGTTTATTGTTAAATCATGACCATGAGGAAAGCAGGCTGGCTAGGAGACACAAACCTACTTTTGCTATGAGCTTCAGCTTGGTGCCTAATGGACATATAAGAGATTCATGGCAAATGAGCTAGCGTCCCAACAATAAGCTAAGAATGATGTAAGCTTCCATGTTTACTCTATACTTTGGAATCATCTATAGCAGGGCTTTCCAAACGGTGTGCCGTCACACATTAGTGTGTCGCTTGAAGTGTGTAGGTGTGTCACCTACAATCTTGGAAACATATGCTATTATTTATAAATCATACATTTTTAAAAATAAATGAAAAGTTTTCATGAGATATGTTGTGTCTCCATACATTTTGTCATTACAATTTATGTATGTGTCCGTATCTCTTATAAAGGGTTAGTTTAACCTCTGGTTTGCTAGTAAAACTGAACTGCTGTGTCACAAAATGATGCATGCCTAAAAAGTGTGTCACCAACATGAAAAGTTTGGAAAGCTCTGATTTATAGAATTTGCTTTGCAAAATGGAGATGCTCTTGTTTGTGAACAATATATAGTTTCCTTCAGAGACGTTCAAACAATGCATTCTAGAGAAGTGCTTGAGAACTTCCTAGGTACATCAGTATTCGGAGCCATTATCACAAGAACTTTCTGATACGGCCCACATCTGGAAACCAAGGATCCATCTCAACATTTTTTGTACTATAGATCCTAATAGCAGACAGAATGTTGTACAGCTTGAAGTTCACCTTTATTGCCTGACACATAAAACATATTTTAGGTCACCAATATCTTGAAGGTATCATAAAACTGCTTAAAGCAACTATTCCAGTGCTGTTCACTCATAGTATATCAACCACCTCAGTCGTTAGCTTTCACATGAATCACGGAAATAAAGCAAAACTGCATATATTTGCATTAACTTGCTGCTGTGGAACAGGGCAAAAAGGCCGGGAAGTAGGTTGCTCACTAGTATGAAACATATGAAAATATTTTTCACCCATTTAGCACAGTCTTGTCTACTCTGATTAGCAGTGGCTCTCTGGCATCTTGAGCAGAGCTCTTTCCTGCTGTCTGTTATTTGGGAGTTTCAGCTGAGAGAGAAGGTTGCCCGGACTGAAACCAGCGATGTCTACCTGCGAACAATGACCTCTTCATTCCCACAGTCAGAATCCTGAGCTCGGGTGGCCTGAGTGTAATGAGGCTGGCCAGCACAGTGAATCACAAGCCACATACTTTTAAATACACTAACCGGCTCCATATTTTCCACCAGAAAATAATCACAAAGGTAAGGCAAGTGGAGCCAGGTGATGTCAGTGACTAGTTTGTCCCCACTCTGGGACTGGAAGCCACAGGGCCAGGCCTCCGCATTGCCTCTTTCCCCACTGTGGCTATAGTCCTGGTCCCCTTTTTCAATGAAACATCTGTTCAGCTTTCTAACAATTAATTAGTCATTGTCTGTATGTATTTCAAACTTGCCTCTGCAGCCATGAAGATTAGAAACTTGTTTTTATTTGTATGTTTAAGGAAGATTTAACAGTTCTCAAAAAGCTGACTTCTGCACAAGACTCCAAACTGTACATGTATAAAGTGCTGTTACAACACATCTGTGTAATAGATACACATATTCAGTTTTTAAAATTCTCCCGCCATGTTTGTGAGGATACTACAAAGGCACTGTACATCTCTCTCTATCACACACACACACACACACACACACACACTTAAAGGTTTCATGCTTCAAAGTTAACTACCCTCTCTTCTCCAGCCTTTGATCCTGGGGACAAGGCAATCTTCATCAGAACTCATTCAGCTCTATAAAAGGGATGTTATTCATTATCTACATTAAAAGCAGCATTAAAAAGCAGGATGGGGGAATGAAAAACACTGACCATGGCTTAATGAAACTGTCATTCAGGCAAGCTGATTGCGCTTCCTGCCATGGTGTGATCTGAAGGGGGACCTGTATTAGGCGACCTGTTTGGAGCAGCTCTTCAAACACACCGCATTCAATTTCAAAGTGCTCAGCCAAGGGAGTGGGTTTGCATTTGCCTTGCTGGAAACTTTATTCCCTGTGAAATGATGAAATATTTCAGCGGAAATGAATGATGAGAAGGGGGTGGGGTGAGGATGGCTGTTTGCTAAGACCCAGCCATAAAACAAAAAAGAGTAGTTATAAATATCTAAGCTGGTATCGTGCCCTTTCGCCTAGCTATAAATCTGTCCCCTGGGCTTCCCCCTCTGGGAGGATGGGATTAGATGGCTGGTAATAACCCTTGAATTCACAATCCTACAGTGTTTTCCAAGCAGAGCTGCCGAGTAGAGAGTACCCTGTAGTACATATGAATGGGATGCTTCAGCCTTCACTGCTCTCCTTCCTGTTCACATACCTGGCAAGGACAAATGGAGGTCAGGCTATGTGCTCTCCAAGACCAGCTTCACATTTTCCATGTGGGCAGGATGGGTGAGAGGTGTCCCAGGGGACATGTTTCCTGCCTCATCAATGGATTATTTGATGTGCTCCCTCTCGTTATCGGTTCCAGAATAAGTGTGTAAACAAAACTGAGCCCCTGAAATAGTACTTGGTTATTTTCTGCCTGAAGACTTGGATTTTTTTAAAAAGCCATCTAGCCTAGGAAGAGATTTCAATAAACAGTCAAATCTGCCCCAGGCAAATGCTCCTTATTTATTCTGTCTTGCACTCAGTATCCTTTGCATGGCATCTCTCCTTGCCTTGTCTTGTGTGTCATACTACCTATAACAGTGAAACCAGAAAACAGGAATAATTCTGTTAGCTATTAGAATATCTCTCTCTGGGCCTGTTCAGACATAATGGAAAATCACAGCTTCTCACTATGTAAAGGAGCAACTGCAAGTCTTCGGTTCATGCATGTCTCTCGCACTCCCACATCATAGGAGATTAGAACCTCTTCACTTTGGCTTAAAAAACTCCCCATAGTTTCCCATGATGTCCAATCTCAGGGAAATGTGGTTGTTTGAAATATGATGAGTGACAGCAAGCCTGGTTCACATTGTAGTTTCAAGATCATAGCTTGCTCTGATTCCATGGTTTAATTTAAACAGAGATAGGGAAATATGACCTTCCAGATGTTGATAGACTGCAACTCCCTTTAGCCCTACCCAGAATAGCCAATGGTGATGTATCACAGGAGCTGTAGTCCAACAAAATCTGGAGGACCAGATCTGCCCATCCCTACTCTAAAGAAACCACATTTCCCCAAGGTAGCAGGTAATTATAGGGAACCACAGTTAGCTTGCAAAGCTGGAAGTAGATGCTTCTGATGTCTTCTGTTGTTTGGAAGAAGACACATACGATCCTGAGGCTCAACATAACTCACACAGCAGGAAAACAGGATTTATTGTTGTGTCTGTACTAGGCAAGGGATGATACCTTAAATACGGTCTTGAATTATTGTGCAGAGTAACCTAACTGATATTTGCCAGTTTCAAAACTGTCTGTGTGTATGTGCCTTGAAGTTGTCTGTTCACTTCTGGTGACCTCCATGAATTTCATAGGGTTTTCTTAGGCAAGGAATACTCAGAGGTGGTTTCGTCAGCTCTTTCCTCTGAAATATAGCCACCGGTACTTGTCAGTAGTCTCCCATCCAAGCACTAACCAAGGCTCACCCTGCTTAGCTGCCATGACAGGATAGGATCTGATGCCTTTAGGGTATTTAGGCCCACTGTATGAATACCCCCATACTTTGATAGTATAGTGGCAAAGCACTATCCTAAGTAATGTTTAAAAATCCATCTTTTATAAAGTTCAGAAGATACTTGGTAGCCATGTAGTGGTTTTAGAATATTTAAAACCTTATACATATATTGTTAATAATCCTTTTGATAACTTTGTAAGATTGCAGCTAGAATTAATAGCCCTGTCATACTGAAGGCTGAAAGGGCTGAGGCCAAGTTTATGGCAGAACCAACGTTTGAACAGAGTTTATGGTTCACTGCTCGGTCACATTAGCGACTAGCAAAAAGCGTGTGGGCTGCAGGACATCATCACTATTCTAACAGGTTCCATAATATCCATATAGTCTTATTTCACAAAGAATAACAGTTGAAAGAACATAATTGCCTGAAAATAGTTTATATTGGATATTGCTTGTCTCTTTAAAAAAATCAATTGCACTATTTCTTTTTATAGTTAACCTGGTTCAAAACCTGAATTTAATACAAACCTATTGAAACCTGCATTTATACAAGCTTAAACTATGTATGAGCTACAGTGATAAAGACTGGTTTTCCATGTAAGACGTAAGACTATTCTGGAAGGATCATACCTGGATGCTACAATCAAGGAGATGCCATCCTGTATCTCACCAGATCATCCAATGAACCCGTATAAATGATTGGCCTTTTCTGTTTTATGCCTTCCAGTACCCAGAATTGTACAATGTTTTCAGTTTTCACTCTGAATATTCATTATTCTACCAATCATACAAGATGGACATTTATTTTCCATCAAGCATAAAAATAATATTTAGCTCAGTAAATACTATCCCTGGGTTCTGGAAATTTCTGGGCACTTGTTACAATTAGGAATGCACAAATCAGCCTATTTTTGGTCTTATGTATTAATTTATAAGTCCATTATGCTCCTTTCCTACCTCCCTTTCTGTGTAAAATTGTGCACAAAACATGTATGCATTTTATGGACATTTTATTGCACAATACACGTTTTATACATATTTTATATGCATTTTATTGTAAAATAAATATTTTATAGGCATTTTGGCATAATTTAAAGCCAAAAAATCTATTATAAAATTTAAAGGAGCGTTAAAATAGGAAGCACAATTGCTTTCTAATCTGTCCATTACTTTAGAGAGTATAAATCACATCAGTTTGTTTTTGATGTAGACTGAAGAAAATTCTAAAGGAGCTCTAGGTGCAATTGAGTCCCATCAGTATTCACCCACAAGTGAATTCCTCTTTGTCCCAGTAAGTTTGATCAGGTTTACAAATTTCAATTTAAAGTAGTGATCTTGCTAATAAACTTGCATGTTTACGGAGAGAGCCCAAATTATTTCTTCTTTAAAACCAATCAAGTATCCCACCCACTCACCCATCCACTCACTCCTAAACATATTTCTATAAAGCAAAGGGCATATGGACTGCATGGCTAAAAGTTTGGATTATATTCCTACGCTGTTTAAAAACCCTATTACCAAAAATCAATATTTGTACATTTGTAAAGTATTTAATTGTTTCAGCCACCACTTAATATGTAAGCTAATCAGAAAACATGAATTTCAAAATGGGAAATTTGATTGACATTAAGAAATTGTTTCCTTTTTCTTGACAACAAATGAGCAACAACTGCAGATTTCTCACACGATAAGTTCTTTATCTGAAAGAAAGCTAGGGCCAGACAAGACAAAGAGAGGCATGCATATTCCACACGAGTAATGTGTTCAGCAAATTTGCAAATTAAACCTGTGTGTACCTTTCAATGACCAATCACAAAATTAAGCATGCTAAATGCAAGATACTTAGTTACAGACAATCATGTACTTTGAGAAACAGACATCTTGCATCACTTAAGGGAGTACCTGTTCTAAACATGTTAAATGTATTATCTAGTTTGATCCATACCAAGTGAAAGACAATCAGGGGCACAAGGTAATTGGCCCAGTAGAAATGTAGAGTAAGCATCTTCTCAGAACTATGAAGAAGCTCCATAAGAGGCCCATAGAAGCTTCTATTTTAAGAGATCTACATTACTTCCCATTCCACTCTATTCCATATTTGAAGCAACGCACGGAACAAAGATTAAGCACAATATTGCATGGTACGAAGGGAATAGGCAGCTCAAAGACAAGGCATACAAAAGAAGATGCAAGAACTACAATTTAGAATCCTACTTAAGGAAATAAAAAAGCTAATCATTATTCCAGATGAGCAAAACTAAAGATGAGGCTTGGCCCACATTCAGTATTACGCTTTTAGCCTGTGCTCTTAAGCACATTACTTGGAAGGTCAATTGAAATCAGTGAGAATTATTTCCAAGTTTATTTGCTTAGAATCCAGGCGCCAGTGCTTCTGGACCACAATTATCCATACATAGCATAAAAATAACAGTATGAAATGGATGATTTGGTTGTAAGATACTTACTAACTGCCACAGCTGAGGACACATTTTTATCCTAACTTTATGGTAATAAGGAGGGTGGAGGAAGATTTGGGACTACTGATTGGGATGGCAGCCTCATTACTCAGGCATTAAATCAAAGAGGGTATCCATAGAATAAAGTATAGAGTCTTACTTTGCTTGACAACCTCTGGTTTCCAGTGACACTGCCACATGAAAAATATGTGCAGAATGCCCACTGAAAAACTGAGTTGATGCACTCAAGTCAACTATCTGAGCTGTTTTTAATTCCATTTCCCTTTTTAAAAATGCAACAAATATTTAAAGTAATTTATGACTTGATTTTCTCCTATAATAGGTTTCTTAAATTAATCTGTTGTCAAGCTGCATAAGCATCTGAAACCAGTCAAGCTTCCCTCTCTCCCTCCCCCTCTTCCTCCTCCCCCCTAGTGTTTTATTATTCCAAAACAGAGACAAATAAAATACACCAAGTTTTCTTCCATTCTTGGAAAATGATGCCAAGCAGTTGATTAGAACAGCTTGCTACGTTCTAAAATTAACCACTAACCCATCCTGGGAAATCAAATGAAGGCAACCCAAGGTAGCAGCCATCCTTCTGCAGGCATCAGATTCTTTCATTCATAACACTGAAAGTTCTGTAAGTCTGTTGTTGAGGGCAGGCATGATAGAGTGCATGTCGGAGCAAGAGCAAATCAGGAAATAGAACCAATCGCGCACAGGCACGCAAAGACATTAAACTAAATGGAGATGGAACACACAGGAACGTGATAAATTTTGAAGCCATTTTCAAAGATATATTTGTATTTATATCCGAATTAATATATGCAGTTTAACATTTATATTAAAATATAACATACAGAACTTTTAAATTAAAATTAAAAATATTTATATAAAATATTTTTAAAAGAAAAGGTTTATACACAAATTTCTACTAATGCTCAGCACATAAGCCAGGGATTACAGAAATGAACATACGTGCTTGCATTTGTTTCTCCCTCTCATAGCATGAACTCTGTTTCTCCCTTTGTAATTTACAGAGCAATCAGAAGCGGGCTCAAAGAGGAGCTAAGGTACTACGTCCTCTTGGACTGTTCTCACTGGGGTAAAAGACGGGGGATGTATTCCCTCCTTACTATCCTAAACTAGCTCTAGGCTAGTGTAACTAACAGGCTGCTTAGGGCAGTGGTTCTCAATTTTTTTACCTCATCACTCCCTTTACATCTACATGGGAATGTTGTGCCCCTGCTCCATGTCATGCCCTCCAGGCCCTGCCCTATGCCTCTGTCCCTCTCTCTCTCTCTCACAGACCCCTTGTGCCACATGTGCCCTTTGTTTTACTGCTTAGCTCTCATGTTCTCTGATGCCTCTCTTCACTTCTCTCCTGCCCCATCCAAGAAACTGCCTTGTGGTCACCAAGGAGCATGCCCCAACAATGGAGCAATCAGAGAAGCTGAGTGGCAAAAGCATGCAAAAAGGGAAGCCAATTTTTGCTATGTCTGAGGTTGGAAGAAGGCATAGCAGGGGAAGAGACAAGTCAGTCCTCAACAGTGCACACACACATACAGGTGTGGCCTTCTTTTTCACATCTGCTGTACTTGCAGGCTGATTCTTCTTGCACCCCTCCCCTTGAGCAACTATTGCACCCCCCTTGTGGTCTAGCCCCACAGTCTGAGAACCAATGGCCTAGGAGATATGCAGAAGTTTTGATTCTGGAAGACATTACTGTATACACAAGTCCTACCCTACATCACACATATACCCCACTGATATCTTTCTGGTGCAACTAGACAATGCAAGTATATGCTATAACAGTACATGCTATTGACTTGATTTGTCTACACAAAGCCCTTCTTAGCATATAGTATTTAAGCCTCCTCCAAAAAGAGATTGTGTTAATCATCTGAAACAATTTAAAAGAAAGAAAGGAAACAATCAGAGGAACTGTGCAGAGTAAGGGAGAATGCAAATGGGGGAACCAAAAGAATACCCATTTCCAGGAGTCAGCACAGGGCATTATAGGGCCCACATCTGGGATGGGGGAGGGACCCAATGCCAACCCCTACAGATGCCATACTCTGGTATTCCCCCACACTACAACAGCCTGTTCATTTATCCTTTTATGTTGACCATGACCTCATCTTCTGTCCAGTAGTGTGAATATGGTCCAGAGGAACAGGGCAAGCAAATTGGTAGACAACGGGATCCTCATGGCCAGGAGATGGCCATTCCTCTCTGAGACACAGCTTGGGAACTTTACTTTTTTGGAATACAACTCCCAGAATTTCCTGAGTCAGCATGGCACGCTAGCCAAAAATTCTGAGAGCTGTAATCCCCAAAAGGAAATTTGTCAAGCTCTGTTTTGGGGGTATTTTATCCATGTGCTCCCCAAACCTACAGCCAACACTTTTAATACTCTCATCCTCCCTAGTTTTGCAAAAAGGACTAAAGATATCTTTTTTTCTGGATTAGGGAAGTATATATGCATCTGTATTAGGAACATGATACATTGTAGAAGTTACTAAAAAGGTGAGATTCCACTTTTAAAAAAATAAAATTAGAACAGCTTTTTTATGAGAACTCGACAACCAGAACACGTGGGTCTGCCAAGACATTTTTTAGAGTGGAATCTGATGAGGAATGAAAGTCTAGGAGGCCAGTTGCACATGAAAAGAGTGAAGGAAATATATTTACATCCCAGAAAAAAAAGAACATGGGGAGGTGCAGCACAATTGCAACTCATCTATGTTAAAAGATTTGGGGGGAAAGAAGTCAGCCAGACTGGCTAAATATATCAAGAGATCATGATTTTTACTCCTGAAATTACCAATTTGTTTCCAAGATCCAGACTACACACATTGGTAATTCCAAGATGATTCAGGGTCTTCCCTTCTCCTTCTGGAGACTTTTTTCCCCTACCAGCAGGGTGGGGCTTTTACAATAAACTTCTTTCCAGTCTGCCAGTCTTCTCCTTTTTGCTCCCTTTACCTCTGTCCTGCACATTTTAAGTTGGATCTGCAGTGCTCTGCGTGTGCATGTGCAAATGCGTCCACAGGAGTGAAAGAGAGCGGAAAAGAGGATCAGGGAGAAGACTGTCACTATCTCTTCCCACGGTTTTCCAAAACTGCTCTGTGGGACAGCAGGTAGGGAAAGAAAAGCAATGGAAAGAAGAATAGTGGATGGAAGAAAAAGATCATCAGGACTCCCTGTCCAGTTTAAGGTGCCAGAAGACTCTCTTTTTTTTTCTGTGCAGGGTGTGCATATCTGTGTGTGTGGTCTCATTCAGCACAATAATTTATAAGGAATTTTAGACCATGCATTTTATTATTATTTAAAAAAAAAGCGTGTGGATGTGGAAACTGGAAGATACATCCCAAAGTGACATTAAATATAGTTTATTGAAATGATACTAGCTACTGCTTTGGACAAACCCTTCCTGAAGAGAGAACAAGATATGAAGTCATTTACATTACAGCATCATACCTGAACCCCGTAGGAAATAAAACCCCTTATTAAATTAAAGAATAGTCTAATAATGGATCAAGTTGCTAGAAGAAACTATGGAGTCATTTGCTCGATTCCTCAATCAGAAATGATCTCCAAACTGTTCCAAAATAAAATGTTCCATAACAGGTACATAGATGCAATACATTTGATCTAAACTTACCTGGTACATACTCATAGTCATGAAACTTTTTATGCTAAATAGCCTGTCATTGTAAGAAAGTATTTTAAAACTTCTATTTCCATCCACTTGTACTAGACAGCAAGTAAAACAGAACAGATTGATCTTGAGGTATAACAAAGAATTTCCTAAGATTTTATTTAGTTTCCTATTCATATGGTAGAAGAAGGTAGATCAGTTGCAGCTATATGGTTGTTTTTATGTTTGGTGTGTGAGTGTGCATCTTTAAGTCACCCATCAACATATGGTGACACCCCATGAATTTCACAGGGTTTTCTCAAGCAAGGAATACTGAGAGGTGGTTTTGCCAGTTCATTCTACTGAAATAAGCCTACAGAACCTGGTATTCACTGGTGGTTTCCCATCCAAGTACTAAGCAGGTCTGACCCTGTTTAGCTTCCAAGACAAAATACATCTTCAATTTTTTTAGATTAGCTCCATCTTTTCTGCAAAGTAAGTTTTACAGGACTAGAGGCAATGAGATATATTTTATCTTGACTATTATAGCCTGCAACTGGGATTAATTACATTGAAATGGCAAAACCCAACTTTTCATAACTTATAAATGCTTTTGCCACATAGAGAAAAAGTTTTCAAAATGATCCACATCGAGAAATGACACACACACACCTGCGCATACACACACAAAGACACTTTCAACTAAGCTCTCACCTACCTATGCATGTCTTCCCATCAGAGTGTAGCACAAACTTCACGTGGCAACCGCACTTTGGCCCTTGATCTGTATCATCACAAGTGTGCTGGCACCCCCCATTACCATAGTTGCAGGTCACTGTAAAGGGCACAAAAAGGGTCAAACAGTAAGTGGCAGCTCTCAAACATTACAATCACAAAGTAAGTTCCACAGAAACCACATCCAAGCTGTTTAGGCACTGGAAATGAGCAGAGGGATAAAACTAAATGGTTTATGCACACCAAGATCTCTCATTAAGTCATCTAGCAAAGAATCTTGTGACACTTTAAAAACCAACATATGTATTATGGCACAAGCTTTCATGGACTCCCAGTTTATCAAATCAATTAACAGTCTTCCCCAATCTGCTGGCTCAAGATGTCTGGGATTACTACCACTCCCAGATATCAGGGTAGGGATGACTGCTTTAGACTACCTGTTTCATTATCCCAGCCAGAGCCGGCCTTGCCATGGAGCAGGTTGACATGGGAATACAGATGTGAAGGTGCAGGGGAAAAAATGGAGGGAGAGCAAGCACAGAGGATACTCTTCCTCTTTCCCCACCTGGAAAGGCATCAGGAAGGTTTGCCCCCCCCCCCCCCAGGCCCTCACATCTCTCTTCAGGTCCTATCAGAGGAAGTAATAGATACAGGCAAGAATTGGTACCTAAGTGGTACAAAGAAATGTTCTGAAATGCTGGCTAGTTGGCTAGATTCCAATTCAAGCAACAAAATATCTCTGGCTTACACTAATCCTAGCATCCAAACTCTTTCATCTCACATTTCATCATTTTTAATCTTCTCCATTAAAATGTAAGTGTATCTCTGTACGGGAGATTCCTGCATTCCTGGTACAAGGCTTTTCACCCGCTTCCATAAGTATCATAGAACAATACTGGAAAAGAAGATATGGAGCACAGTTTCTTGCAATGGTGCTACCATCTTATCAGTAAGGACTGCAATAACCATTCATAGCTCTGGAATGTGCAAATCTGATAGGCAGACTAGCAGAAGTTCACAGCCAGCTGTGCACAAACACTCCACAGCTTTTTAAGTCTTACACACATTTAGTTGATCTCTCTTAAAAGAAAAATAAATATTCCACATAAAAATGCCCTGATCACCATTTCATCTCATTCAAAATCCTCACCACTGCCAGCCATAAAGGATCATATTTAAGTAAAGGATACTAAAGTAAGCAGCATAGTACTATGTTTGATTGATAGACAGTCTGCAGCTTAACCTCTCTGTAAACCTTAACATATAGAAAATAATTAAGCCAAAACACTACTTACAACATTTATGCAAAACTAAATATAAATTCAGCCTGACAAGTTCATCACATTGGAAAAACCGCAACTTGTCCTACAAAAAGGAATTGTTTTAACTGAAGATACAAACAGACCAGGAGTTTTTCTACATAGTTTGCTGTAAAACATTTGTTCAATGAGTGAACACTCCATGCCAAAAAGCTCTGATCTGCCACTGGTATATGTGCCACTTCCTGGATCGCTTGCAGGAGATCATGTACCTCAATAAAGAGGTATATAATTCAGGAAAGATGTGCAGAAAAGTTTAATGCTATCTCCTTTCCTGATCACTGTCTTGGTGAACTCTACTTGTATCACATGTTCCGATACAATGCTAATTTCATCAGCTCATTTCTTTTAGCAGTAGCTAAATATGGCAACTTCATACCCTGGGTATGGCTGAATTGTGATCCATTTGTCAGAAGAACACCACCTTCTTTCAACAAGGCACTACATCAAACACAATGGGTGGGTATAATCTGGGGCTTGTTCACACTACAGAATTATAGTGTTAGTATTCTGCTTTAACCTTCATTGTTCCATCCTATGGAATCCTGGGACTGGCAGTTTAGAGAGGGGATTTAATACTCACCCAGTATCCTCCAGTAACTCACCAAACTATAAACTCCAGGATTCTGTAGGATGGAACCATGGCAGTTAAAGTAAAATAACACTGCTATAATTCTGTAGTGTGAACAGGTTCCTGGTCTATGGATACATATGGATACACAACTACAGCTGTGTGAAGTACCTTTTTGTAATAATAAAAATTCAGCCTTTGGCAAATCACCATCTTAATGATATGATGCAACACTGGATATGTGTTTTCTCCACAAAAAAATTCACTAACAGCTACTTCTATCATAGCTTTTGAAACAGGATGCCCAGGTAGCTACTTACATTTACAATCACGCTGATTCTTTGTGAGCTCAAAGCCAGGTCGGCATTCACAGGCAATACCACCTTTTGGGGTCTCCCGGCAGATGTGGGCACAACCATGGTTCTTGTTCATGCAGTTCATTCCTTCTAAAAGAGAAAAGAAACAACATAAAAGATACCCATAAGACACTAAAGTGAGCAAAGATGAAAACCAGGTATATACCCCCATTGTGAAAAGATATGCCGAGAGAACTGCAAGTGCAACCAGAAAGGCTCTGAAACGCATAAACAGGAACACAGAATATGTTGTGCTGGCAAGTTATCTTTCATCCGCTGAAAGAAGCCAGCATTTTGTTTTGCACAATTCACACTAAGCCTAGGTATTAGACCAGGTATGGGGAAATTTTGGAGCTTTTGAATAACTCCCAGAAGTGTCATTCAGAATGACTAATTAAAAGGTCATGTGGGAAATGAAGACCAAAACATCTGAAAGTCCAAAGGTTCCCCACAACTCAATGAGGAACTGGTCTCTGGAAGCAGCCACATGAGTAAGACAGGTAGAAGCTCCCTGGCATGATTAATCTGCAAGAACTGGATCTACTAAAACAGCACACCTTATTACCCATAATATGAGCTGTATATTTCATAGTTGGTTAAGCACTGGCTAAAGCCTTCCTGAAGCACTGGTTAGAGAAGCTCTCTCTATAGACCCATACAACAATGAACATTTTGCAGAAAAGTGTACTATTATTGCAATTCTTGAAATATCTATCAGAGGTAAAATTAACAGAGTTGAATTGTACTTGTTCCCATGAAAGTGCGTACAGGATTTCATCCCTAATGTACAAAGATGACTTCAGTATAACCAACTATTCTCCAAAAATACTCTTTTCTTAACAAGTAGAAAAGCTGATCTCCATTGGTTGCAAAGCCAAAATTTGCTAAAAACACACAAATTAAAAAAACATGCAATACATGCAACAACCTAAAACCAATACAAAAAGCATTCAAAATTTTTGAATACATATGTCAAGTAAAAGTACTCTGAGATCAATTCATGCTCACAGAAAGCTTATCTTAATGTAGACACAGGGAGTCTCTGGCCTATGGAATGTCTTAGTCAAGCCCCTTCTCCTCCACTAAATTCTACTAAGGACAGGAGTCCTCACAGTTATCTCCAATTAAGTGACTGGAAATAACCGTGGGTAGTTTTCTACCCACCTGCAATCCCAAATGAGAGTATGAACAGCACACAAGTGAATCCTCCTATTATTGCCAGTGACTGGAAATGACAATAGGATAATGTGTGGCATGTCAATATGAGCATGCACTCGGCTCACACTTTCAGAAGCTGACTGAATTCTGAGCCTAGGTATCAGCTGCCTCCTCAAAACATCACTGAGTGATCTTCATATATGTGAGAAAGGCAAGTGAGGAGCAAGGCCAAGTCTGAAACACTAGCCAGAGAAACTCCAGGTGGATCTTTTATCAGAGATTTCATGACATTAGGGAATTTGGCCACATCCCTTGATAGCATCTGGTGAGAAGGGGCAGAAGTAAGATCTTCCCTTCCGAAAGACTCTGTACTGCCTCTCCTCATTTTAAAGAAAAGTCTCTGAAACCCTCTAAAAACTTGCAAAAACACAATCCTATGTACAATTTGGCAAAGGTACTTAATCATGCCTGGGCAATGTCAGATTTTGTTGGATGAAACAGATTATCTGCACACATTTGAAACTGGTTTTAGGTGAGAGTAGGGTACCCCGACCAGTGTCCTATTCTGTGCGAAAGACAGGGTTCTGTGTGTGTGCTGCCATGTTGATCTTCTTGGATCTCTCAGCAGCTTTCTGTGGTATCCTACAGGCGCACATCCTAATGTAGGAGACACTAAATTACAGTGGTAGTGCTCTGACCTACATGGCTGCTTCCAGAAGGTGGTACTGAAGGAACCCTGTTCAGATACATAGCTCTTAAGATGTGGGGTGTCACTGTTTTCTACCTTATCCTCCAAGTTTTTTAGTATCTATTTGCTGGACGAGGCCATTAGCATTTTGGGGTTGGATGTCATTAGTACACTGCCGACAACCAGCTCTCTCTCTCCTCACCAGGCACTGTACAACTGCTGGATCAGTGCCTGGATGCTGTAATGGGCTGCATGTTGATTGCTGGCTCCTGGATCTAAGAGCCTGATAAGTGATCCACCCTGCATGGGGTCACACTCTCTCTGAAGGAGCAGACACATAGCTTGGGCATACTTTCGGATTCCTCTTTAGCAGTGAAAGTCCAGGTAAAGTCCCTGGTCAGAAGCCTAGAGACAGATCCATCTGGCCTACCAAAGATGAACTTTCCTGAACAGACATAATGCAGGCACAGTATTTACGTGTGGGTGATTACTTGGTTAGATTACTGCAATGTGCTCTATATGATGCTGCTCTTGAAGACAACTTGGAAGCTACAGCTAATGCAAAATGCAATAGCTAGACTGCAGACTGGAATATCTTATAGAAACTGTGTAACACCATTTTTAAAGAAAATTCAGAAATGGAACTCATGGTACCTTCAGTCTAAATGCAAGGTATTTGAGATGTTATTTAAAGTCCTAAGCAGTTTGCGACCTCAATTATCTGAAAGAGTGCCTTTTCCTTTATATATCTGCTGGAAGACTGTGTCCCACCAGCAGAACCAATACTGTGGGAGCGTGTGGGAAAGAGCTTTCTCTGTAGTGGTGCCCTAGCTGTGGGATGCCCTTGGAGACCCCACTGACACTAATGCTGGCTTCTTTCTGGTGCCAGATTAAAATACAGATTTTTATCAAAGCTGCTCCAGTTTTTTTAGGCTGTTTAAATTATTCCTCATTGTTTTAGATTTAAATTGCCCTGAACTGTTCTAAATTATCATTCTGAAATCCTGTAATATAGAACAGGACATAGGTATTTTAACTTTAAAACACAAGATAAAATAGTCAATTATATTTTGTTCAGCGCTCTCTAGATTAAAACCTATATACTCCACTGTCACCTTTCCACTGTCTCCCATCAGAACAGCAAAAGGCCTCTTCAATTACAGTTGTCCAGTCATCTCTATTACTCAGTCCCCTCCCTTCCTCCTATCAGGAGCCCAATATCCAATTATCTTTCCTATTCCACATTCTTGGCTCTGTTCTTGAATGATGCTGCTGGCAGCCAACTCAAAACCCCAAGAGCTGTTTCCCTGGGAGGGTCAAAAGTCTCTCAGGCTTTTTCTGTGCTGTAAATCTGCCAGATGCAGCATTAAGTACAGACATTGCTGTCTGGCCCATCCAGGCTGCAAACAAAACAGGGGCTGCTGACTCACGCCCCTGGATTGTCTGTGCTTTGCTCTGACACAAAGGACGCTGAGTTCTTAGCCTTGTCTCTATGTTGGCCACCCACTACAAGCAGCAACTCCAGAGTCAAGAAGGCCATGCCTCCTGCGTCATAACCTAGGAGGCCTAAAGCACAGGGTTTGGGTTTGTCAGCCTTGTCACACAAGTCAGACATTAAGGTTTGAATGGGAGAAACAACTTCAGTCAGTAACCCAAGCCTATCCGCAAATGTTGGATCAAAAGTCAAGTCTCTAAAGCTACATGTTAAGCACACTTATCTGAGAGTAAGACCCACTGAACACACTTTCCAAAGTGGGGGCTAAGTCTGTCTGTTGCAGCAAAAACAACAAAAAGCCCTGTGGATCCTAAACATCAACCAATTTCTTGTAATGAGAGCTTTCGTGCATCCCAATAAAGTGTCATGGAAGACCGACATCCCAAACACCAGAATGTGAAGTTGCCTAACAACTCAGAAATGAAGAATGCGGAGTTACTAAACTCTAACAGGAGTGTCTAATTAAAACCCATTATTCCTAAATCAGATGATTGCAAAAGGAAGAGGAGCGTGTCTGCATGCATATACAGAAGTATGTGTACATATTCATCCCATACACGAGATGGGAGGTCACAAGGTAGCAAACTCACATGACAGCAAAAGACAGTATCTACTATTCCAATGTGCTGTATTTCCCTTTAACTGGTAAATGTTATCTCTGTATGCCTACAGCAGTAGACTGTGCTGCTTTCCCCATCATTCAGTCTTAGCCATGTATTTTGTAAACTGTTTGATAAGTGCCATATATCAAACTTAGAAGCAGCAGAAAGACCAGTGACAAGAATGGATCACTAAAATTATGTAATTCAGTGAGTAACTGGTTTGCTGATATTTGCTGATCACTGGGCCAGCAGTCTTCCCGTATCTTATAAATCAATACCAGTGGCACGCCCATTCCTCATATAGTATGCCAGCATTTCCCAACTTGATGCTCTCCAGAAGTGGACTACATCATACCCAGAAGAAAGATGCGCTCTGCTCTCTCTTTCTCCTTGTCCTTCTTTTCTATGCCTCCTTCTGAGATAATCCCACAGCAGTTTCCCCATCTTTTATCACATAATGACTTAACACTCAATTAATAATCTGAGGTGAAGCATGACAATTTAATTTTTCGCTATATATTGAAAATCTATATCAACAGATGCAACAGCTGAACAAACTGCCTTACTTTTTTATTCCACACAATAACATGATCCAGGAAGTTCTAACAAATATTGATGTTTCAAACAGTGGGCTGCAGCACCAGCCCACACTGATTTCTGGGGATATCAGCAACAACTTTGATCCCTTTCATTCCAAACCTCATTGTTATTTCTGGCAGGCTAGTGAATCTCCTAACAGGAGAAGGCACAGTTCGGTGTTTCCACCACCAACAATGGCAAAGAATTGTTAACCAGAGCACACTAAGAAGCCCCTTTAACAGGACTGATCTTATGAGCATGTTACAAATAGACAAATACAACCATAATTAATCCATTTTTCAGTGACATCTCATTACAGAGCAAGTATGAATGCTGCTCTGTAGAACAACAACCTACCATTTTATTCTATTGATGTGACTTAATTACTTTGCTGACAGTTTACAATACTTGAAATTCTGAGGTAGAAATGTAAATAGACAGAACCAAAGCACTCCCCTCACCAAACCGTAGCTACAAGTATTCTTGTTGTTGTGTGTCTTTAAGTTATTTCTGACTTACGGCAACCCTAGGGGTTTTCCGGGGCTGAAAGTATGTGATATGCCCAAGGTTGCCCAGTGGGTTTCCATAGCCAAGTGAGAAATCAAATTCTGGTCTCCAAGGCAGTCCAATGCTCAAACCACTACATCATGTATACCTCAGTTTAAAAAGTCAATGTGTTCCTGCATATTACTTCTTTAACAGAAAATTTAGTACCAGAAGTAGAAATAACTTGGAAAGAACAGAAATAGGCTCAATACGTTTCAGAAAACTTTTTTTTATTTAAAGCTAACAGCGTGCCCACGCGAAATGAAACAATCAGGTGATATAAGCCTTGCATAAGAAAACAAAACATTTTGAATCTCCCAGATACCACTTGAAGGTTTCTTCCAAAAGAGATATTATTTTCTTTCACTTGCCTCCACTTTTTATATACTACACATTGTACCTGCTGTATACGTGGGGATTGTGTTCCAGGAACGCCAATATAAAACAAAAAACTCAAGTGTGGTGTCCCATTATAGTCAATGGACGTAATGGGATGGGATGCTTTGCACAATCTCACATTCGCATGTGCAGAGGTTGCGCCAGAAGAGGGCGCACTGTAATTTCCATTTTAGTGGCCAAACTTGCAGATCTATGCAAATAGATGGTGAGGAAGGCTTGATCTGGTCTCCTTTTTTCTGTTTTGCTGTTCACCTTGCCAATTGTAGGTAGGCACACATGGCTATAGTAGGATCAGCCAGAGTAGAATCCCATTCCCTTCCAGTTCAAGCTTTTATTGTATTGTTTACTACCAGACATGCTGCTGCAAACTGACAAATGTGTGTGTGTGTATGTGCATATATGTTTCCCCAGCCTTCCCTCCCTCCCCCCACTCTCTCAACGCTGCTAAAAAACAACCATCTAGACAGAGGATGAGGAAGAAATGTGGGCATAAAAAACTAAAAGAGGCTGTTTTATCAGAGCTTTGTTAACCAGAGCATGTGTGTACTTGTGTTGGGGGCTGGGTCTGTGCTGTGGCATCATCCAACAGCCATTGTGTGGCTAGATAAAACCACTGTGCAAGGACATATTGCTTTGTGCAACAACTGGAAAAGACAGACCATTTACAGTGCTGTTACCTCAGCTTACAGTAATGTAAATCACCAAGAGGATTCCAGTGTATGACAACTGCTTCTCTATCCCCATCTGGTTTGTTCTGCCAACATGTTAGCCTTCTTTCATGTACCTGAACTATTTTATTCCCTGGTTTTACGCTACAGCATTGCAACAGTCAACAAACCTCTGAATGTTTCTCTTTCCCTCTTCTGGACTCATAATGGAATGCTGATGGAAAACTGACGATACCCACAGTTTGGTTACTCCATTCTCATGGGAGACCAGGAAAGCTCACCTCCAGCCTCAGCTGTTAAAACTGGATTCTGTGGGCAGTGAACAACACTGAACAGATTTTATATGACATTTAACAAAATCCTCAGGCAGACAAGGCAAATGCATACAGCTACTGTGGTCACACACAGCTTGCTTCCAGTAAGCAATTTCATACTGAATGCTCTGGCCCATTCCCTCCTTTCAGAGGCATCTCATTTTAAGCACAAGTATCCGGTGAGGAGCTGCCGATTTGCTCCCTCTGGGAGAGACCACATCGGAAGCCCGGGGTTTTTCATGCCGTTTTACAGTGTAGAGAGGGGAATCAAAGCAACCACAACAGCCGTCTGCCTATTTTACGGTCCCATCCAGAGTGTAATCTCAAGCTTCCAAGAAGGTGCTGTCAGCACAGTGCCAAAATTCAAGTGAAAGCCTATTTGACTTCAGAGCAGAACTTGGGACAATTACAAAAAAACACAGAGGGGTCATGTTGGAATTGCACAGGGGTTAGGCAGACAGCCCGAAAGCCCACCCATGGGAGAACAAAGCATATTCAGCAGACATGAAGAGATGTTTAGTTCAGTAAAATGTCCTCAGTTCAGCTGCTGAAGTTTGTATTTCAGTTTATCTATACCTTAGAAGCATAAGAAGATGAGAAAGTTTTGGATGTAAGAAAAAGAAGAAGAAGAAAGATGTAAGAAAAAGAAAGCAGTTTGCACTAATGTGCTTTATTTGCTTGGGCTCACTTTTGTACACCCTTGGATTTATTTTTAAAGGTAGCAGTTCTTTGCCCTTTTCCTAAGTTGGCTCAGAACTTATCCCAGAAGAAAATGTCACTCTGTAATGGTAAGTTGCTGGACGCCAAAACAGAACTCTTGCTTTTAGTGACTCATCTTAACTGTTTTGTTAACCTGAATTTTCTTTCTCAGGTATCATACAACCCAGTGCTCAAAAGAGCAGACAGTGTTCTATCACATCTGGGAAATTCTGAGAGCTGTAGTCAGTCAAACAAATGAACAGATGAACAAACAAACAGATTTCTCCCCAAAGTCTGGCAGTTAATGGATAGGAAATATACTGATCATCATGGCAGGTCTGGGAGCATGGTGAAATTGAAGAAACTCCTGCACAAACGATTATAGAGATAAAAGATTCTAATGTTGAGTTCTAGAGAATTTGTTCTCTATGTTCCATGTTCATACAATGTACAAACAATGAGCGCAAGCAACTGGCTACCTCCAAGGTCACAAAGTTGAACAGTAACTGTAATTAGGACTCACTCTTGAAACAAACCGTTAAGCCAACTGTGGGAACTGTGCAGCCCTCCAGATGTTGTTAAAGTGCAACTCCCAAGATTTCTCACTATTAGTTATGCTGTAGCTACGGCTGCTGAGAGTTGCAATTCAACAACACATAGAAGGCTACACAGTTTTCAGCCTTGAGTTAAACCAATGTTTTGCTGCCAAATGGAGCTGTCTAAATGTTAGCCAGCCTCATAGAGAAACAGCTCAAACAAAGACACGTTAGGATTCCAGAGAGGGGCTGTGATGACTCCCCTTTGTAGAGTGGAAATCTGTATCTATTACCAAATTATTCAAGACAGATAAATCTTAAAATGGCTGTGAATAAATACAGAAGGAATAAATGAGACTGATAGATGCAGTTGACAAATCCAGCATTTACAAAGTAAAAAAGTAGATGGGGCAATAATAAGGGCCCAAAAATGTGGCTGGGTTCCATTGTCAACAATTATGCAGCTACCACTGGTCCACTTCCTCTCTTCCTGCTTCATTCAGCACCTCCTCATGCACCTGCTCGACTGCACTGTCCCTGCTTGTATTTTGTTGTTGGCAGTACTCAGGTAAGGCTGGACTTCAGTACTCTCTTTGGTCAGGCAAAAGAAGTGAATAAGAATAAGTTTCTGTAATATGCCAAAGGAACAGGCATGTCACCTTTTTATTTTTGAAGGCCTCCTGTGCCTTTTAAAGTGGTATGTCAGACAGAGGAGTGAAAGACAAAATTGTATCTTTCACTGCACCTGTTAAACAACTGTCTTGCAACCACCATTCAAGGGCAAAGGAACCCTGTAAGAACAAGGTTGCAATCATACATAGGAAGAGCTGATTTCATGCTGATCACTGCTGGAGATCTTGCACTGCAGATCCTGCATGGCACTTGGAATAGCTTCAATTTCGTACCAGCTGGAAGACTTCCTGGTAGCCTGCAAAGATACAGGAGGAATACAAACTGATACATAATGTGTAGTTGCTGTAACAGCCAGGGAAAGTGACGGGATGCATGCAAAATAAGTAACTGATAAAGACAGTCACAACTCCGGTACTTTGCAATTTGTCATGCCTCAACCAGATCCCCAGATCCCCAACATTCAAAGGAATGTGCACTTACCTAGGAGGCAACCCTGGGGACCTGTTGGGGGAAGGTAACACAGTTATCGTGGTTATGCTCTCCTGTTTAGTACAGGGAACTGCACTGGAACTTCATCAGTTGTTACTCTGTTGCCCTGCACTCTGCCTCTGATCCTGCAAAAAGGTAAAAGTTTGATCAGCATGAGCAATAACTGGAAGCAAGTGTTCACCATCAGACCGGCTGTGCTCCCCATTGCCTTACCTACTGCATAGTTAAGAGCTCACCTGGATTTTTGGTCAAAAAGGATCCCAATTTAGTGAAATCAATGCTTACAGCATGTCCTTTTTAAAGAAATGTCCTGGGTTCCAGGGAGACAGGAGGACAGGAGAAGTTCCAGCAGACTGGAAGAGGGCAAATGTTGTCCCCATCTTCAAGAAGGGAAAAAAGGAGGACCCAAATAATTATCGCCCAGTCAGCCTGACATCGGTACCCGGAAAGATTCTGGAGCAGATCATTAAGCAGTCAGTTTCTGATCACTTAGAAAGCAACGCGGTAATCACGAGAAGTCAACATGGATTCCTCAAAAATAAGTCATGCCAGACTAATCTTATCTCTTTTTATGATAGAGTTACTAGCTTGATAGATGAAGGGAATGCTGTGGATGTAGCATATCTCGATTTCAGTAAGGCCTTTGACAAAGTTCCCCATGAGATTCTTGCAAAGAAGCTAGTAAAATGCGGGCTGGACAGGGCTACTGTCAGGTGGATCTGTAACTGGTTGACCGACCGTTCCCAAAGGGTGCTCACCAATGGCTGCTTTTCATCCTGGAGAGAAGTGACTAGCGGGGTGCCACAGCGTTCTGTCCTGGGCCCAGTGCTGTTCAATATTTTCATCAATGACTTGGATGAAGGAATAGAGGGCATGCTCATCAAATTTGCAGATGACACCAAATTGGGAGGGGTTGCTAATATGCCAGAGGACAGGATCAAAATTCAAAATGACCTGGATAGATTGGAGAGCTGGGCCAAGGCTAACAAAATGAAATTCAACGGAGAGAAGTGTAAGGTCCTACACTTAGGTAGAAAAAATGGAATGCAGAAATATAGGATGGGGGACACTTGGCTGGATGGCAGTACGTGTGAAAGGGATCTAGGAGTCCTAATAGACCACAAGCTGAACATGAGTCAGCAGTGTGATGCGGCAGCCAAGAAAGCCAATGCAATTCTCGGCTGCATCAATAGGAGTATGGTGTCCAGATCGAGGGAAGTACTGGTACCACTCTACTCTGCTTTGGTTAGACCTCATCTTGAATACTGTGTCCAGTTCTGGGCACCCCAATTCAAGAAGGACATGGTCAAGCTGGAGCAGGTCCAGAGGAGGGCGACCAAAATGGTGAAGGGCCTGGAAGCCAAGCCCTATGAGGATAGACTTAGAGAGCTGGGTATGTTCAGTCTGAAGAAGAGAAGGTTAAGAGGGGACATGATAGCTATGTTTAAATATTTGAAGGGATGCCATGTAGAGGAGGGAAAGGGCTTGTTTTCTGCTGCTCCAGAGACCAGGACAAGGAGCAATGGATTCAAGCTGCAGGAAAGGAGATTCCACCTGAACCTCAGGAAGAACTTCCTGACAGTCAGGGCTGTCCGGCAGTGGAATATACTGCCTCGGAGTGTGGTGGAGTCTCCTTCTTTGGAGGTTTTTAAGCAGAGGCTGGATGGCCATCTGTCGGGAGTGCTTTGAGGGTGTTCCTGCATGGCAGGGGGTTGGACTGGATGGCCCGTGTGGTCTCTTCCAACTCTACATTTCTATGATTCTATGATTCTATGAGACAGGGCCCTCTGTTTTTCACTGACACAGTCAGACTGAAAACTTGCATTCATAAATGCTAATATGCCTTACTACATCTAGTCTATAGTACTAGAGATCGCCCCTCCCTCATTAACCATTCAGGGGTAGAATATTGCTTCTGTGAGGCTGTAGCATGCCTGCCACCACACCCACAGTAGAGGCAAGTGTCTTAGAAAATGCCACTTAGCAATCTACTATTCAACAGTTAAGCATGGGGAGATTTGTTGAACATATCCTAGTTGCTTGCTGCATGCTGGATTTTCTGTTCCTCCCTTTTCCCTACAAATTAAGAGACATCTTAGTCACTATTACTAATTTATTTTCCTTTTTAATAACTTCTTTCAAGCCTGTCCACTTTCCTTTTCTTGTTGTCCCTTTCCATCTTCTCTCTCATTTTCCCTTTCTGTTTCTCACTTTACCTTTGCTCTTGGTATCCAGTTCTCCTTCTTGTTCTCTATCATGTCCTTCAGGCTCTTCTCCTTCTGCTTTCCGTTATGCATTTCATTCTAGCCTTAACCCTCGTTTGGACTCCATTTCTCTTTTCTATGCATTTCCTTTTTCTATTCCCATTCACTCTCCTAATTCACTACACACATTTTTTTCTTCTGACTGGGGCTTAAACAAGCTGCTCCACCAGCCTGAGCCAACTTCTGGGTTAGCTTCTTGGATGTTCAGCCACTACTCCTGTCAGAAAATCATGGTCATACCTGTGGAAGTCATGGTCTGCAGATAGGCTGGAGCACCAGCTGCAATGTCAAGGAAAGGGAGGCGTGTACGAAAAATCCCAGTGATACTGACACAGAAAAATTAAAATTACCTGTAGTTTGAGGAAATCCAATTAAGCAGTTTATAGTCTTTCCATGTTCCAGGAATGGAGGGGAGAACATTTTGAAGATATGTTGTTTGCATGTTTCTTGGGTACTCTTCATATCTTTGGAGAGCTTGGGAGTGCAGAATGGAAGATGTTCAAAACTCACACTTTGTGGCACAGGCTTCCCCTCCTTGATACTTTTTCAACTCACCTATATTGGGTGTCTTGTCCTTCCAACTACAGACTCTATAGTAGAGTGGAGGCTCTTGGTGGGTGCTTGTCTCCAGAGTCCTAATTCAGAGAACCAGTAAAGGATTCTGACAATCAAATTGTCTGCCCTTCCCATTCTACCATAAGTCTTGGTAGCTTGTTATTTGTACAATGTGCTTTCACCATTTTCATCAAATTTCCACTTGTGTATTCAAGTTGCTGTTGATAGTGGGGCAGATTGATATGGTCTCATGTCACACATCTTTATATGTCAGCTGTGTTCCCTTGCTTGGTGCTGCAGAACTCTGGTGTTGCACCACTGCTGTTGGTTACAGCAGTGAAGAATTCCCAGTTCCTAAACAGCCTACAAGACCTTTCCATCTGGCTGGTAGAAGTTCCAGCCAAGGCTCCTGTACAGAACTAACTGAAATCATAGCTTCCAATATAGTTCTGAAGCAGGTAGAAGGACTGTCATCTGACTCTGTGAGGTATAGTACTCACATTTATTTTGGGTGTACTATGATTCCTAGAATACCCCTGGCTACCCTAGCTTGGATATTCTGTAAATAACAGTTCAAAAAGCAAGTTTCCCCAGTTCTGCTGAGCTGCCTTTAATTACAAAATCAACTGTCATTATTTCTGTACCAGGTACTTTTTCCCTAAGAAAAAAGCTACCCTGCCATGTGCCATGATTTATTGATTTTCACAGGCCTCTGCCTGTAGGCTCTCAGGTCTCAAACATATGAGACAAAAGCAGAGGAAATGTAGAGGGGGAATCTTCGTCCTCACTGTGCCAAGACTAAAAGAAGACAAAAAGAGATACAGGTGTCCCCCACTTTTCACTGACTCATTTTTCAATGTTTCTCTCTTTTGACAGTTGTAAATTACAAACTTGTCCTGTTAATTCAATGAGGGGTCCACACATGTACATATGCACATTGCTTGCAAAGTGAGCTGAGGGGACGGCAGGCACCAAGCTGACTGAGAGACCTTGCAAGCAGCTTCCAAAATTCCCTCATGTTCTCTACATGGGCTCTACTTTTTGGCCAATTCCATTTTTGACAACGTTTTGGTTCTTAATCTGTCAGATAAGTGGGGGAAGTCTGTAATTGGTTTTTTTTTAACCCCTATTTTGTAGTTAAACAATTAAGAAAAGTAAGTTAACAATCAGACAGAATTCCCTAAAAAGAAACAGAAGAAAAGAATACATATTTTTTTTAAAAAAAATTCTTAAAGCAAAGCAAAGGAGAATATTTGAATATAAGGAGACTGAGAGAGAGTGTGTGTTATGCATATAGGGTCACAAGAAAGATGCAAGTAAGGGTGTGTGATTTTAGTAAGATAATTAGTATTTGATAAATGGCAGAACTACAGAAGGAACACAGAGTACAGAGAAAGCAAGGCAAATAGATGACAAGGGGGAAAGATCATGAAGAGAACAAAAGGTTGTAAGAAGTTTAAACTTAATATGGACACGCATAGGAAGCAATTAAAAAGAAAGAGAGAGATGGCATTGTTTAATTGCAAAGAAAGGAAAAAAAAATACCTGAGGTTAGACTTTTGCTGAGAGACAAAGCCAGTAAGCCAAATATTACTTGCTCATCAACAGTTGTCAACATGACATAGAACTAAAGGATTATAGCAGAATCAGTACATAAGAAAGGACAAACAGCAGAACTGTTACAGAGAAAGCATTTGCAATCATTAGCAAGAATGGCACTGTGGACCAAGACATAAAGTGAATCATGCCCAAGGTCTTAATATGGAGACAAAACTGATGAAGATACCTGACCTAGAATGAGAAGAGAGAAGTGAAAGTAAAGAGGTAGTAAATACAACACAATCTGTCTCCTGCAAACTGGGTTTGAGATAACGATCCGACAAGTACAAAGAAACAGGTGTGAGACAACTGGAAATATTAAGAAGAACAGAGGAGAACTCAGAAGGAGCTGAAAGACAGGCCTGGACTTCAATTAAGATACCATCAATGGTTCTTCAGGCCAAGAGAAGAGGTAAAAATGCAAAAGAAAGGATAAACAGAAAAGGAGGCAAAGAACGGAGCCTGACAGATTTCAGCAAACAAGGGAAACTGAGAAAAATGGAATTCACTGACAGAAATGTTTCATGAGATAGGAGTGACTTTAATAAAAGAACACTGGCATCAAAACCCAATCAGTACAAAAGAAACAGAAAGTCATTAATTGTATCCAAAGTTTAATGAAGGAGAAAAGAACAGAAAACAGCCCAGGTGACATTATAGATTTCACACATGAGCACTCAATAGAATGTAGGTATTGGAAGCTAAAGAACCACTTGTAATAAATAAACAAGTAACTTGCATAGTTCAGAGATGAAGTAGGAGCAAAGTCAGAAGCATGTGCGGGAAACAGTTTGGTGGAGTCAGACTGAACCCTAAATAAAACACTGAATCATCTAGGAGTAGAGCAAGTTTTTGGATCCTGAAGCCAAAGGACTTCACTATCCAGATGAATTACTTAGGGCAGAGCCTCAAATCTTGTACAGGAAGGAAGACTGAATATTTTGGAGCTCCCGAAACAATCTTGTTCGGATAGCATGTTTCTCAAATTGTAATTGGATGTGAAACAGATAAACAAATGTCTATAATAGTAATAACAGTTGTTAGAAACTGTACCAATGATACAGATGCTGCTGTTTGCAACCTACAGAATGGGTGAGAACACTTTTGAGTTTATATACTCTGACTAAAGCGTCACCATACAGACAGAGTTATTAATAGTCTCTGCACAGAGTTAGAAATATGTTCTGAAATAACAGTTATAGCTAGGATGAACTAATGCAACATACTGCAAATGCTGAGACGCTACCAAATATAAATGTTCTGAATGAGATGTGCAAATTTCTTCAACAGATGAAATGTGAGATGTGTGATGCTCATATACTAAATACATTGTGTAGGTTGTTGTACACATACCCACGTACACATATTATATTCATTTATTACAAGTACCATGTGCTTTTTAAATATGATAAATATTCCTTATAGGATGAAATATGCAATGTCTATGAAAGATAATGTGCCTAGACTAGAAATGTGTCCATGATATGACCAAGTGCCACAAGGAGTGTGTAACTGTATAAGCTAATTGTTAACTTTATCATACACAAATGAATTACAAAGCCACATATTATCCTGTTATACAGAAAGTTCAAAGCTTAAGATAATCTCAAGGGGAACACTGATATCAATCTGCCTATTAGATAATGATGTTTTTGTGCCCACAGTGATGGATGCACACAAGTACACACACACACCACTCCCAGAGGAGAGAAACAAAAGAAGCAACACACAATTTCATGGGATGAAAGGGAGTACAATTTTATCGTTTACAGTTTATTGCAGTTTTGCCTTTGTATGGAGACCAGATCATCATTATAAGTTGACCCTCCTGCCAGCGTCGATCCCATCCCACCTGCTGGGAAACTATGAGAATGGCAGGGACAATAGGCCTCGATGCTATGTGAACTGCTGGGTGGTCCTCCTCCTGTCATCAAAAAATGAAGCCAGCCTGCAGGGCCCCAAGCTGGACTGATCCTTCTAGGTTTCACCCTCATGCACCTTTAAAAAACCCACCACTACCCACCCCTGAGCTTGAATCCCCGCCCATGCCCAAACATGCAAAATCTGCTAATACAGTTGTGACAATATGCATGTAATACTTTCAATAATTCTGACTTGAAGACAATTGTTGCCACGAAGTAAGCAAAAATCCCATGAGGCGGCAGCTAATTCTTTCCTGAATAAAATTCCTCCTCAGCCACATCAACTGGCAGTGGCTCAAAGCCATGGTAATGTTTCAGTTTAGAGTCGTAAAATTACAGAGTTGGAAAAGGCCTCATGGGCCATCAAGTCCAATCCCTCTGCTCCGTGCAGGATTTCCAGCTAAAGAATCCCCAACAGATAGCTGTCCAGCTTCTTTCTGAAGACGTTCAGAGAAGGAGACTCGATTTTCTCTCTAGGCAATTGGTTCCATTGCTGAACTGCTCTTACTGTCAAGAAGTTCCTTCTAATGTTCAGTTGAAATCTACCCACTTGTAACTTAATACTTACCCACCTCTAGCATAATATATAACTTGGTGAAGACCAATTTATACAGTGGGAGCACAAAAATACACTGTGCCAAGGATATGCCACATTATCTCTGTATATCCAGTCAGCAGATATGAATGAAATCCACATATATCATGGTGGGCCTCTCACCTGAATCAGCCAGCCACCTGACTGGCAGGTGCAAATGTGCAGTTGCTGGGAGAAGAGGGGAGCTATTGGATGTACCAAAGTCCACTTCTGCCCTGTGATAGTGGATACAAAAGATATCTCCCAGCAAGCAGAAATAGGAGGCTTACTATCTTTGGAGTTCAGGTGACCCATATGGTAAAGTCTAAGAAACTCCAAATAGATAGAGATCAGCAAACATAAGGCAAAGAACCATCAATCCTTTATAAAGACAGAGGTAGGAGAACAATGCCTAAATCAGCACCCTCAGCACAAAAGAGAAGAGGCTTTTCAATGGTTAGCAAGGAAGTTAAAAATAAAACTAAAAAAGGAAAAGGAACTCTCTGATTGTCAGACAGTTTGAGCTGGATCTGGGACTGGAATTCAGGAGATCATGGATCAATCAATTCAAACTACTTTAAGTTGTACCAAGAGCCAGATGCATCAGTATTACCTGGCAACTCAAAAGAGGAAAGTTACCACAACAAACTGTTTTAGTTCATGGGCAGCATGGATTGGAGCAGAAGGAGAAAACAAATCAAAACAGGATCCTGTGTCAGCTGCAGACAGCAAAATTTAGTGGTGAAAACATGACCTCTTCATTTCTTGGACTTTTAGCTCTTCTTAACGTTTATTCCAAGCAACAGAAAACAAACATCAAGGAAGAGGTGGCAAAACCCAACAACACAAGAAATGACAAGAAAAGGCGAGTCCATGAGTTGTTGTGGTAAGATATTTTTTTTTCTCCTTCTGTGTTTTACTTCAGTAAATCATTTGGGTTAGCTGCCTCTACTTGGCATTAGTGTTTCAGATGTTTTTGAAAGTGACCCACAAGGTCTTTGAAGACTGGATCAAAAAGCTTGTCTGGTTTTGTTGCAACTCCTCTAAATGACATCAATAGTCTCCAACAAATTTTAAGCAGCTTGTCTTCCTGACAGTTAACATGAAACACAGCTGCGCCTTTCCTCACAAAACCGGTCTTCTGTCCCACTTGCATGAAACTTATACAGCACAGTGGTTACACGACTGAGTTACATATCAAGGACTCTCAGGAGCTGCAAGAACCAAGAACTTTTGTTTTTGTGGGTAGCTATCCCATTCAGTTTACTTTCAGAACTGTGGCTTGGAACAATTTCTTGGTGGTGAAGAATCTGGAGATTCTAGACAAGCTCTGCTCATTCAGACTAGCTATCAGGCCCACAGACAGGAAGGATCATAAGAAATTGCTTGGGCTGGGCTCTTTTATGAATAATGAGGTCACAGGGCCTAAATACTTTAAAGGCACCAGATTCTGTGTGATCTTGGAAGGCTAAGCAGGATTAGTCCTCGTTAGTGTTTAGATGGGAGACCACCAATGAATACCAGGTGCCATAGGCTGTATTTCAGAGTAAGGATTTGGCAAACAACCTCTGAGTATTACTTGCCTAAGAAAACTTTATGAAATTCATGGACTTGCCATAAGTCCACAGGCCACTTGAAGGCACATGTGTGCACACCCACACACATACACACAAGATCTTCCTGACCCTGGTATGTTTCTGTGCATCCCTTGGTCTTGATGTCCAGCCTTGACACTTGGCTTTGATCCCTTTGCTCAACTCCTAGTTCTCAGGCTCAGGTCTAACACCAGACAACCTTGACACCTGCTCTGACTATCACTTTTTCCATGAACTCCTTAGATGTCCTTAGAAAAGCCACTTTCTCCTAGCCTGGGACTGGGAGATGATAGTAGTACACATCTTTCTTATAAGGTTGTTTTAAATATGATAACATGATGGTATCTCTTATGTTTAAATACCAAGCAGTATTATAATTTAGCTGCAAGATATAAAAACTTTGTTAATCCATATTTAACTTTGAAATGTGTGATGAAAGTACTGGAACAGTCAAAGATTTTCTATGCCTTTGCTTGGTCATTAATCAAAATGGGGACCGTAGTCAAAAAATCAAGATTTGGAAAGGCAGCCATGAAACAACAAGCTAAGATATTCAAGTGTAAAGGTATATCATTAAATACCAAAGTCAAAACCATCCACACCACAATATTTGTCATTTCTCCGAATGGAAATATGTATGGAATGGTAGACAATGAAGAAAGCTCACAGGAAGAAACGTTGTGCTGAAGGACAGTATTACAGATACCACGGATTGCTTAAAAGACAAATAAATGGATCCTAGAATAAATCAAGCTTGAAATCTCCAAGGAAACCAAAATGACCAAAGTGAGGCTATTGTACTTTGGACATATCATGAGACAATAGAAAGGACAATAATACTTGGTAGAGTGGGAGGCAATAGGAAAAGAGGAAGATCATATTACAGATGGATTGATTCAATAAAGGAAGCCACAACGCTGAATATACAAGACCTGAGCAGGGCATCTGATGACCGTGTTCATGGAGGATTCTCATTTATAGATCTGTCACATGCTGAGGCTAAATAACAACAACAAATTCCATCTGACTTACCTTTTCTGCATGGGAAAGTAATGTATTACAAACCTCTTACAAAGCCTGGGCAGAAAGGATAACACTAATTAGACACCACAATGATGGGTACAGAATAAAGAGGATGTCACACTACTGATTTGCTGTGTTGATAGTGTGGGCTGAGCAGATCTGTGCAGACCTTAGCTCTTTAACTGACCATGCAGCAGCTTCCCACTGGCTCTAGACTGCAACTTAACCCACGTTCAAGAAAACACCACCGCCATTTCTATTTAGTATAGGTAGGAAAATACATGGTACATATAGGCTGATTAACAAGACAGGTACCTGTTTACTTATCAATTCATTAAAACATTTACAGACTGCTTTTCTGTCAACATCTTCTGAAGGTGGCTAGTAATGATAGATGATGATGATGATGATGATGATGATGATACTGTATTTCTTACTTGCCTCTCCCCAAGACTAAGGTGGGGTACAACATAGATTAAAATACAACTAAAAACACATAAAACCATTTAAAACATACCAATTTAAGATTCATAATTAAAAATTGACTGGGTAGGCCTGCTGGAAGAGGTAGATCTTTAGTGCTTTTTAAAATGCAGACAGCATGTCTACCTACCAAATCTCTTTCCACAGTCTATGGGAGGGGAATGAAAAGGGCCTCTGGATGCCCATTGCCAGTCTAGCCCTTCCTGGTTTAAGTAAATGGCCCCCAGAGGACCCAAGCATATGGGGCGGATTGTATAGGAAGAAACCGATCCTGTAGGTAACTTGGACCCAAACCATGTAGGGCTTTAGAAGTCATAACCAACACTTTGTAATTTGCCCAAAAACTAACTGGCAGCTACTAGAGTAATTATAATATTGATGTGATATGCTCACTTCTTGATATACCTGTAACCAATAGATTTCTGACACCTGTTGCCCCAGACAAAAGAGCTTGCACTTTATATAAAAAGAAAAAGTGGTAGTTACTAGATTATTAACATGAGTCTGTAAATTAAGCTTTAATCAATTGCATTTGTTCTAATAATCACATCAGTAGCCAAGACACAATAGGCAACATGTGGGATATTAACGGCAAAAAATATCCAGAACTCAGCTCCAGCTAAAGAACTGGACTCTCATAGCAGAACAACAACCAGATGTTAACTTGTGGTACTTCCAGAAAAAAGGACTTTATGGATGACAGGCGCTGTGAATCAGTAAATTGAAAACTGCTGTCCATATGGAGACCAGTACTGGCCTACATCCATAGTCATCACTCTTAGTCCAGACAAATGATCAAGACCACCCCATCCTACTGCACCTCACAAATGCTACTTAGTGCCATCTAAACTTCCGGTAGGGTGCTATTAGTCCATTACTGTTTAAAAAGACATCAGGGAGTCAGAGGATACAGTGTCGTATCATGGTACCCCTCTCGGAGGGATCCAGGCTAGACTCTCCATAATTTTGCCCCTCCCTTCCCTGCAACAAGAGTTTCCTACTGGTAAATAAAATATTTTAAATCAAAAGGTGGCAAACAGTACCCTTCCCCAGCTTCCAGGGGGAGCAACTTACCATTTTGTCCCCCGCCTCTCTTTTGCCTCCCTTCACTTGATTTAGGTCAGTATGAGCCACAAATACCCCTAAAAAATGGGGTGAAATGGCCAGCCCGGGTACATTGCTGAGCATTTCTGCTAGGAAAAGATTTGAAAGGGTGAGCATTGGTTGTGGAGGGGGGAAGTTGAGGCTGTGGTAACATCCAGAACAGCCTTGGGTCACACCTTGCCCACTTCCAATAGGAAGATTTCTCAGCAGGAATTAGTGGTTTTCTCAGTGTCTCCTCCCATATGACAAAATGAATTAAAACGTAAAGCCCTACATTGCCCATATCATTGTTTATATATACCTTTTTCTTTCCTTTTTTTTAACTCTCCGGACTGATATAGAGAATGAATGATACGGAGGGCAGGAAATATTAAACCATAGAGACCAACCTTCTGGGCGCTGGATACAAGTGTGCTGGTTGTCACTCAAGAAAAAGCCATCACGGCAGTGGCACTCGTAGCTCCCCATCATGTTGATACAGGTCTGCTGGCAGCCACCGTTCCCTTCTGCACACTCATCCACATCTGCTCCAGGAATCAAAGGAGAGAATGAGAACAATCTGGTGCTTATTTGTTGTTATTATTTAAATAGCTTTTCTGCCCACTAGGGCCATCAAAGCAATGTACAATTTAAAACAAGGCAATAATGCAACACAACATAACAAAAAAGGGAATAAAGCATTCTTTAATAGAAGCCAAAACAATATTAACATCCATCAAATGGCTGGCAAAAACACTGCAAGTTTGGCTAACAGTCTAAAATTCAGTAGGGATGGAGTCAATTTGACTTCTCGCATGAAGGATTTCACTGGAGTGCTGCTAAAGAAAAGGACCTATCTCATGTATTCACCAACGTAACCAACCCTCTACTACAAACTGGAAGCCAGTCTAGTTGGTTCAAGGTTAGTGACATATGCTATCTAAAGCCCTCACCAGACTATAGTCTGGTCACCCCATTTTGCATCACACTTTTTATACAGCTCAAGAACATCATTGTACAGGAATAGAAATAACATCAATATCTCTTTTGATAAATTCAGTGCCCAATACTCTGCTAAACTCACCAAATGTTCTAGAATGCCCTTATGCAATTAAAAAAAAACTCAGACAAAAAGAATGAGGATGGAACTAAGAAGACAAGAGCAAATTGGATTCTTAATGGTGAAGAAGAATATTGGGGGCAAGAAACCGGCATTAGCCTCCAGTCCTGTAGTGTTCCTGAGTGCAATCTTTCATTTCTTCCCAGATAAATTAATTCCTCTAGAGAAAAACAGAGCGTCAGACTTGGGAAATCAGGGAATAAAAAGTGAATCCTTATCCACCACATCTAACACTGGACATTCTGCCCTCTATCATGTAATTCAATATAAGGTCCATTCTTCCATGCCCATCCCACTTGTCATAATGACTACCTAGCTTTAATAACAGTCTTTAAAAAAACCCTACGGCAGTGGATAGAGACAGACATGATGACTTAAAACTTTTTCTCTGTAGTTGCCATTTTTTCTTGTTCATTTACTTTTACAGAGCACCCATATTATATCACTCTTAGTCTATTTGTATTTCAATGTCTTCTGAGTAATCAGAGCTGGAGTGTATCTATACTATAGTTACAGGCAGGCCTACCCAGTCTATTTTTAATTCTGTTTTGAATTGTACTTTTAATTGCATTTTAACTGTACTTTCAATTGTACTTTAATCATGACATATTTTAATCATAGTATATTTGTATTAATCAATCTATGTTTTAGTGTATTTTGGTTATGATTTTTTAGTTCTATATTTTGTACCCGATCTCAAGTCTTGAGAAGAGGTGGGTAACAAATAAAATTATTTTTACTACTACTACTACTACTACTATTATTATCATTATTATTACTACAGCAGTTCAGTATCACTTTAACTGTCATGGCACCATCCCATGGAGTCATGGGATTTGTATTCTGGTGAGGTCAGAATTCTCCCTGAACTACAACACTAAAACTGTCTCACAGAGAAGATTTAAGGATCTTAGAATTGTGGTTTTTGGTAGGTGATAAACTGTAGTAGCAGTGGACAGGCAAAGTACTATCTCTAACAACTCTTTTTCACCAATTCAATTTATTTCATTGTCTCTTACTGATATATGTAGGAAAATGGTGATGAATAGGCTCTCTCAATTGTCCCAGTATGCATTTTCCAGAAAGGAAGAGTAGGAATCATCACTGATTTCCTTTCCTTGTTTTCAGTTCTGCCTTTTTTTAACGGAACAAACAAGATTTAACATTAATTCATTCATCTTGGCAAAATAGCACTTATTTGTACATAGACATTATGTAAGTCTCTTTGCCCTTGATAACAGGCACTGCTGGGTGATACAGCAATATATTGACAGCTCCATGGAACCTATGTCTTCACTTTTAACTTACTCACAATAATTATTACTCAGCTACAATAAAGATGACTGGTATTGAAGCATCTTAAACTTGTTTGATGGTGATAAGAAGCAATGGGGAAAAGACTGAAAGTCTTTATCCCTTCTCTCTTAGGTATCAGGGCCTTTCCTCAGTCAGGTCAGGCTCTGTGGGTCAAGACTGCCTTCTAGGACACAGTAAGGGGGTGGTGGTCTGTCAGCTGTCACAAACCAATGGAGATACACCTACCTTTTAGAAACCTTTACATCCCAAGCCAAGCCAAGTCTTGGCCAAGTAGCAACAACTTTGCCTTATCCCATCCCATTCTGCCTGCCCGTTTCCCCTTCTGAACATAAATCCATCTATAATGACGTCTGTGTCTAACATCCACAAAGGCATTGTGTCATCTAGTTTAATTAAGCACATGAAAAGGGGAGAATACTAACCCCAACCTCTCCATGTGTGGAGAACAACTTTCTGAAAAGAAGTGGCTATCTTACACTTGAAGACTTTATACACACCAATCCTGAATTTTCAGGGTTCCCAACTGTGCCCTGAACCTCCAAATATAGAGGGTCTCTTCTTCATACTGTTGTTCCTGACAGGAGGAAAGTATCATGATGGAGGAGGTGAGCTTAGCATAATCCCCTTCTCACATATTTACTTAAAGTAAGATACATGCTGCTGAACATTCAACTTTCACGCATTTATATCAGAAGTGAACCCTAGATCTATCCTGAAATAAAGCTAGTTGATGTCCTCCTCTTGACAAGTTTTATAAACCTTCAGCCTTTAAGTGAGGGTCAAGCAACTTGTGGTCCTCCAGATGCTGTTGGATTGCAATTCCCATTAGCCCTAACCAGCATGGCCAATACTGAGGGCTGATGGAAGATGCAGATCAACAACACCTGAAGGACCACCAGACATTGCCCATTCTTGAGTTGTATGTATACACATACGAGTGCACAGTCATGCAGAGAGACAGACAGAGAGAGGGAGGGAGGGAGGGAGACTATATCTACGTCAGAATTTCACAAAAGAGAAGTCCTAGTTGTTTTTTATTGCATAAAAGGGAAAAAAAAACTGAAGCTCATTTAAGTTAATATAAGAAGACAATGTATCTGACTGGATTCTTCTCCCTCTCTCTCTCTCTCACACACACACAAGCACACACTTCTGCTGATTAATCTCAGCTGAGTCAGACACACTTATTCCTTATCTGCCAAAAAATTCAATAAAGGCTTTTGCATTGAATGGAGCAGCACTTAGCAGTAGGAAGCAACGGTGCCAAGATCAACAGCAGTAAGGCTGTTTTCAAATAAACCTTGCAACTTCTTTGATTGGTGAGTTAAAAAGAGAGGATTTAAAACAACTCTCCTATGTACACTTTTTTCAAGAGCTGATTGCCAAACGCCAGTCAGATATGCCTTAGCAGTCCTTGTTCTGAGGAAGATGCTAAGATCTACAAAAATCACTGGAATCTCAAGACACAGTGCAACATGACAAAAAGGATCGCTACCATGTTCTTGTGTTGCTTAGAATGCAACAATCTGAGTATTTAAAAGAGAAGACTGGGTTTTTGTTTTGGGCAGAGATGTTTATTTTTTGAGAGAACAAACAAACTGTTAAGTGAGGCAGCTTTCAAAATCTTGATCAGAGACACTTTCCAATTCTTTCTGGCTTTTTAAAGACCTTAAAACTCAGCAGATGTTCTTTCTGGATCAGAGAAACTTGTACTCAGAACTTATTAATTGTAAGGTAACTCAACCTGCCCCCCCATTTACTCTTTTGACCCCTTGTCCACTTCTCCATCTTGGTTTAACACAACAAAGCTATAAACAAGCCATAACACATGTAAACCTAAATGGAAGAGACAGTGAAATAGACAGAGCATGGAAAAGTTACTTATTTGGATTACAACCACAAGTATTTTGGTGATCATGCTGGCTGGGGGGGGGGGGAGGTTTCTAGGAATTGTAATTCAAATCATTAACAATTTAAGGCACTGAAACAACCACAGCTCAGGAACTGTAAACTGTTCAGAGTGGAAAGAGTTGGTCAAACTGAGGCCTGCAGAGCAACCATCTAAGACCCAGGCTCTTGGCACAGAACTCCCATGCTATCAGTAGATAACAGAAGCATCAACCTGAAAACGTACTATGTAATTTATGATCTAATATTCAATGATTCATTAACAGTTAAGAGTTCCATTACAGATGCCATCCTATTTCAACAGAATGCAAAGGAGTATTTTATAATTTCAGGCAACTAGGAACTATTATATTAACTATCAATACCATATAGCAGAGCTTTCCAAACTGTGTGTTGTGACACGTTAGTGTGTCAGCTGCAGTGTATAGATGTGTTGTGTGAACATAATGGGTGGAGGGGGCTGCCTCTCCCACCGTCGTCCCAGGGTGAAGAAGACCTTGGCAAGGGTGGCGGCAGGCCAGGCTCAAATGGAGGTGCTGCCTCTCCCACTGCCGTCACAGCCACCCCGGCATGAGGAAGACCCCAGTAGTGCAGTGGTAGCCCAGGTTTGGGTGGAGGGGCTGCCTCCATTTACTGAATTACTTACTGAATTACTTACTGTGTCACAAAATGATGCATGTCTAAAAAGTGTGTCACCAACATGAAAAGTTGGGAAAGCTCTGCCATATAGGGTGACTTAAGAGTACATACTGATCACACATCTGTACAATTAAAACAAAATATCCTTCCTTACAACAATTAGTGAATCATTTGATTCTTAAACAGATGTCCTACATGAATGCATTCTTCCTTACTCTCATTTAGGGAAATGTATTAAACTATCAGAAGAGATCAGTTTTGCAAGTTGACTTTCTGAAAGACAGTAATTAAGCAGTTAAGCCTTCTTTGCCATGCAAATAGTCTCAAGTGATCTTTTACTAATTTCAACTGAAGGTATTCTGACCCAAACAACTGGGCATTCTTATTATTTATTTCATTTACATCCTGCTTTCTTTTCTGGTCTGCTCCAAGGAGCTCAGTATTATAGAGGCCTAGGTCTCCCCCATCCCCTAAGAGTTGTTGCTTATCCTAACTTACAGCTTGCAACCAAGAAATCACTACAGTATACTAGCACATCTGCAGCAGATGTTCAAAATGTTACTAGACTATAGCTCCCAGAAACCATCAGTCTATGTGTCCAGTGGCCATGCTGGCTGAGATTCTAACTACTATAATTCAAAAAAGTAATTTTCTGAAGCTCTGATAGAATTTGCATAGAATGCTGGAAGTCTGTTTGACTCCGTAAAGCCAGTTTGCTAAAAGTCAAAGGGAAATGATAGGATATACTGTACATTATTTTATGTGTGAGAACAGTTGCATGCACTAGACTTCTTCCAAACTCTTTTATTTGGAAAATCTAGGGTAGATAAACTTGGCTGAGCTGAAATTTATCTATAATTCCATTTACACTCAGGAATGTTTTTGTCTCTGATGAGCTATATAAGCCTAACCACTCATTTAAGTCAGGGAGGGCAAAATGTAGCTTGTGAGATGCATACTGCTCCCAGCATTGTTTTTGTAGAACTTTTCAATTTTTTTTCATGGAAGTCATTTTCACAACATTTCAACCACCAGGGCCAATTTAAGTCCAGGAGAGGCCTTTCTTTTTAAACAGGAAGTGAACCATAAGTGACTTTTGCTCACTTCCTGTTGTTATAAAAGGCCTCTCCTTGACCTAAAATGGCCCTGGGTCAATGGCCCAAGCATTCCCCAGAGTATTTGGGGTAACTTTTAAAAAATGCAGGGGAATGCAGTGGAGGATGCAGCCTTCCAAGTTCTCACAGAAGACAAATGTGGCCCCCTAGCCTTCTGCAGGTGGCCACCCCTATTCTAAGTGAATTTTAAGTCCTGCTGATTCCACTAGTGCCTTATAGCTCAGTGTATCTTTCTTGACCTCTGCTGCAGAAACTGAAAAAAAGAGAACTGACTCACCCTATAACAGCCTCTCAGATCCTTTTCGCACCTTACCTTTTCATGCTGCTGTGTTGGGGTTCTTGCGCGAGAAGGCTTGGGAGGAACGCTTCGGCTCCGCAGCTCCTTCCTCCTCATGTGAGCACCCCACCTCTTCCGTTCGCAGTGCAGCCTGGGACCTCCCAGGCTGCACTGAGGAGAGGATGCGCGACTGGCTCGGCTCCTGAGGCACTGCACGCCAGGTAAGTGAGCGTGAGGCCCCGGAGCGATCGGCTTTGAGCCGAAAATGAAAAGATGCATGCACGGTCCGCGTCAGGCCCTTGAGCGTCGTGTAAATGTGAGTGCGTCATGCAGACCACTCCTCACATTTACGCGATGCTCAAGGGGCCCTCTCGCTTCAAAATCGCCGTGCGAATAGGGCCTCAGTTCAGGGCCCTAAAAAAACAACTACCTAATGTATTCACCAAACAGCACCAATACTGATCTCCAGAAAAGAAAAAATTGAAGGTCTTTGGATTATTTTGCATGTTTCATCTCATTTGGAAGAAGCCCTCTTCAGAATTAAGGAGGGTTAATTTGTACTGTTTTGCAAATAATCTTCATTAAACAACAATAGGAATTATTTCTGATTAAACATGCTTAGACCTGGACATTAACAATCCTTTTTGTATCAGCTTGGCACATAACATTTTTCCTTCTCAAAAATAATACCTGTTTGATTGACCATGTACATTATCATTTATTTAAAATAGTTTTATACAGACTTCTATTTATAAAATATCCAATGCAGATTACACATTTTAAAAAACAAACCAACTGAATATTTACAGAACATTGTTAAACAAGAGAGAATAAGCTATATATGTCCCAACTGTGCTGTTCAGCCAGTTTGTGTGGGTTTTCTACAAAAGTTCAGGAACAGAGCCATTGTGGCTTAAGGATTAGAGCCATAGTTCCAAACCTTGGATACCACAGTAAAATGTTGCCAAGACTTCAGTGTTCAGAAGCCCCAGCCAGCATGGCCAGTAGTGAGGGACTCTGAGAGGGGAAGTACCATCATCTGGGGACCAAAGGTTGGGAAACACCAGAGCAGAACATTAGACTTAGGCAGATCCTGGAACAGTCACTGTCTAGCCTAACCTTCTCCATATTCTAACGCAGGCTCTTCTAAGCTCTACCAGGAGCCACACCAAACTGCCCAAAAAGAAATACAAAAATCAAACTGGAAGTGGTTGGAAATTTACTTTCGGTAGGGTAAAATGGGATTATGGGAAGCCTACAATATGTTTACAAATGGGTTGCTAGTCCAGGAGGTTTTTAGGAGTAGCAATTTTTCTGCTCCAAGATTGTTCCATGATGACAATGGGAATGGGTCTGGGAGAGGATCCTGGGCTGTAAAACTGGCCTTGGGGCCACACTCCCACATGATACCTATTCGTGTTCTTTTAATAAAAGAGCAATAGTGGAAGCCAGTCATATGCTACTTCAGTAACATGAGAATTAAATTGAATTTTAGCCCAGAAAGTTACTTCTAAATATCATTTCCCTCCACGTTCACAGGTTTGACCTTTGCAAATCTGATTATTCACAAGACACACGCTTGTTCCCCCTGCCACTTTCCTCCTCCCATTCTCTTGTATTCCCCACCCCAGGCTTGCGAGTTTGTGTTTAAAATGGACTATTTTTCCTTTTGTGTGAGCAAAATCCCCTCTCACTGCTGGAGCTGTGTCCTCTCTGCCATGTTGCTGCACATTCTGCTGTGTAATGGCTGCTGATTGGTCAGGTGCTCTCTTTGTTTCTACCCCAATTTTCTCAAGATGGTGACCGGAAGTAGCTAGAGCCCCAGAACTATGCTCTTCTCTGTCTGAGGTGAAAGTACCAGTAAGCCTTTTAGCTTGTCTTTTTTCTCTCCCCACCAGGCCAGGGCCAGAGGCAAAGGAATGGTAAGGGGAAGCTCCCAAGGGAAAAGGGAGGGGGATTTTGGAAAGGGAGTTATTAATGTTTTTCCACTTTTGTGAGGGTTCTGAGGCCCAAACCCTTGCAAATGTGGACGGACTACTGTAATCTAAAATGTTAAAAATGCGTCATTGGATGAAAGAGGTATTACAATCAATGGATTGCTTAGATATTTATGTGCCAAATCTCTTCCACAGAAGCACTGTCAGCTCTGGAGCAGACCTTCAGAATAGGTACTTATTTTCCTACTTCAGATGAAACCTTTTAATTCAATCTCTAGGACTTGGACAATCATTCAGCTCTTTCCATGAGAGACTGTATAGGAGCGTATCTGAATAGATTATAGACAAGCCTCCTTGAGGAGATAACTCTGCAAATAAGGTTGCCAAACCAGGAGCTTTAATGTACAGTCATACTGCAGTTGTAGTGAGCTGTCTTGTACGAGGCTGTGTTTAATATGAGGTTATATTAACTAAATGCCCTGAGACTGTTTGCCTCTATACTAACACAAAAAGAGACCAGCTAGCAATTTATCACCATAAGCCACATGGCAGTTGAACCAAATAGTCTGCTACTGAATTTCACATTTGGTTTTGGAGATACGATGTGGGTTGCAATGTCAGGTAGTTTTTCATATCCAGTTCTGCCTGTGTTTTAATTACACTCTGCTTGTGTTCTTCCCTAATGGCTTTGACAGAACATCTCAGAGAAAGCCAGTCTACACACGGAAGAAAGAAACACATGATACAATCCTTCTGATACCTGCAGGATGAGGCCCTATACAGGGTTGAGAGGGACAACAATCAGAACAAGCTGGAGCATAGTGCACATATTCAGAGAAAGTACATCTTATGGTTCCTCCTGGACTTGATACTTCAGAACACAAAGGTGGGTACATCTGTTTGAATGTTGCCCTGTATAAAACAAACCACGGCTTCTCTCAAATAAGCATTAGCAGTGCTACATTGACGTCTTGATGCTTAAAATAGTACTTGCACAAGCTGTTTAGCTGATGGACATCCTCTGAATCAGAAGGCATCCCTCTCAGAAAGAAAGAACAGATACTCCAGAGGCATAGGGTTCTCTTCTTACTTTGCACAGGAAGACCTGCTTTGTAAGATTTTCTGCTCAAGCTGTTCTAGGAAGTAGAACGACATAATCACTCAGTAGCAGCCTCCGGGAAGTTTGACCAGAGTACATGTGGTTGCTCCTCATGCTAAAGAATTTTTGGGCTACCCATACTTAATTCAAGGACTACATGAAAAAGGAAGCAACCACATGTACATCTTCTAATTGGGTTATGATTTTACGTAGTTTAATCATATCTCTTAATCATCCCTTTCTTATGCAAATATTCTAACCTTTCTACCTTTGCATTTATGGATCTGACATACTCCTAGTAACTGTTGCTGCTGAGTGCAATGCTTTTTTCTTGTTCATGCTCCAGCCTTTGCAGGATCAGAACTTCACACATTCTTATTGTGAGAAATGCATTTCCACAAAGCTATCAATATTTAAATTCAATCTCTCTCTCTGGAGCCATTGTTACTCATTTCAATACTTCAAGTATGCTGGTTAAAACATTTCAATCTGATGACTAGGTCAGAAGTTCAACCTATTGGGAAAGGTTCCCCAATGCCTCTTGCCCTTTTATGTCTGATCTTTTGGAACACTGGCAGCCAGAAATACGCACCATCTCCTCTGAGTTATTATGGACCAGATGAGTGGATGGAGTACTAAGCTGGTGCCCTGAACTGAAGGAAGGTGCATTTTCTTCCTCTCAGGATATTAATGTCCTGTATCAAAAAGCAGAAGAGAAATGCAACCAACCTAATTTCTCAACACACAGAGAGAAGGCAAGAGGCTCAGTGCCAAAGAAAACCTCCTGTGAACTCGAGCATTGCAAATCCAACAGCTAAATGGAAAGCTGAGCCCCTTGGACATCAATGGTGGGGCCGTGGAGTAGACTCCGGAAAAGCCAGAATAGCAGGTCGATGACAGCATGCAGAGAGAAGAAATTCCAGACCAGGCCCAAATACCTGAACAAATATCTAAAGGGCTAATTAAAACACAGACACTGACACATATGCATTGGGGGAAAAAACAAAAACAAAAGCAGTGTCAGGTATGGTCTCTTGAAGATAGATATTACTACATCCAATTGTTAAAATTTTGTTCTCAAACATGACAATTTTAGTAGTTGTTCAAACAGTTTCAGACAACAATTTTCTCAGGTTTATGGCTTTAAAGGAAGACTAAAAGCTCTTTCTCAAGGGAAAAGCATGTAAAACTGAAGAAACTTCTCACTGATTTGTCTAATATAAAAAAATATAAAACAGCATCATGGTATTTTGGAGACTTGTCTCATGATATTTCACATTATGAACCATAAAATTTTGAATGAAGAACTGGGATTATACCTAACTACTAAAAGAAGAAAACTCTACAGCAATATGGTAGCTATACAAGGAATATATAGGGAAAAAATAATGTTCCCTTTTCTGACGGCAGACTTCACAGTGATGACTATTGTATTTAGGATAGGACGTAACCCCTAAGGTCTTGATGGACTAGGTTTCCCATTATCTCTTATCACTGGCTATGCTGGACAGGGCTGACGGGAGCTGCAACTCAGTGACACCTGCAGGGCCACACATCCCTCATCATTGCTTTATGGGTGTTTTAGAAAGACTCACTATTTTTCCAATTTGTGTCAGAAACTACTGAGCCTAAAACTTAGAAGCCCTGTGCATCTGGCTGCTCCTCTGTGTGGTGAATCACCAAACTACAGAAGAAATCTGTGGTCATTAGTCCTCCTGCAAATTGAACAAATAAAATTTCCCAGTCATTCTGTCCTGTTCTAGGGCAGGCAGCTCCTGGTGGCAATATTCAACAGTCCAGGCTCAATACAGATGAAGTCACACACCACAAGAAGACCAGCCAGGCAAGGGAAATCTGTAAGCTAAATCAGAGGACAAAGTTGAGGTTGAACAAACAGAATCCCACTGGGGAGCCAGGTAAGTTAGGTGAGGGGGATCTAATGCTTGAGTCAAGCAGGATTCCTGCATCTGAAACCAGTCACGTTCACAACAACAACCAAGAATAGGTTAGGGATGCAAAGATATTCATTTCCAGGTCAAAAAATATGGTTCCTGATAGTTAGAAAACCCTATCAGGAAGAACAACAGACCAGTGAGAATTCTGAGCAATTTTTTTCCTTGAATCCAAATGTCCTGAAGTGTTGTGGAGGAATTACTCTGCATAGAAAGGCATGTGTTTAAGTAGAGCAAAGACCTGTTTCTTATGCAAAATCCCTGTTTTCTGAACAGAAAACTGTTTCTTGTGCAGGAAAACTTTTTTTCTGAACAATTTTTCTGAACAATTTTCACACAAAAGAACTCCACATGTTTTTCTACCCAGCATAATTCCTCTGCAGCATTTTGAGACGTTCAAATACAGGCAAAATACTGTGGACTTCTTTTCACAGTGGGGAGAAAACTATCAGAATTATTTGTCCTTGCACAGAAGGATGGAAAAAGTTGAGGATTTACATTGCTATCTAGGGCATTCCAAGAGCTAAGTGAAACCCAGCCCAAGGTCAGGCACTGGCAGATTAAATCACAAAGATCTGTATAGGCAAAGAATACAGGGAACAGTTGTCAAAATGAAGCTGCAGCCATTGTTTTCTGCAACACGACTGAGTCAAAACTGAAGCTTTTATAGCTGAGCTCCCTGAGCCTTACTCAGAGGTCTGGTGCAGGCATTTTAACATTGCTTCACCAAAAGAGACCTCTTATTCACAAGGAGTCCCCAAGTCCCAAGTAAGTCCCCTAGAGCTAAACACTTCTCCTGGTAGCCCTGAAGGAAGTCTGTGATTTCACTTGGCATGACTTCCATGGATTGAGAGGAGGTCCATCCTTTCTGGCTGATTCCACAGCCATGCTGCCACCATTCAGACCAAAGGCCTTAAGCCAACAGGGGCAATGAGTTCCTCAGTATCCTCAGGCTTGGTGGGAAGGGCTTGTGCTCATATTCACAGGAGGAATTTTCTGGCAGGGTGTGAGAGAGATTTCACTGGGGTAGAAACAGTATCTCCAGAATGGGACTTTTATTTTTTCTTTGATAGCTTCTTAAGACACAGCAATGACAACCTTTCCTATTCACGATGAGAAGCCATAAGCACACAACAGAGCCCCCCTTGAAGATATTTTTCAAACAACACACGTCAGCAAAGAACAAGGCTGGCAGAGCACGGGTGGGGCCAGCAAGCACACTTCTGTTCTCCCACCTCATAAGATGACAATTGCAGTTTTCAGGAGGGAAGTAATTGAACAAGTCTCTCTTTCCAAAGAATTCTCTGGATTAGACCCAAGTAGCTGCACAGTTAGCACTGAGGTAACTGGTTCCACCAAAAGATATCAGATGTCCCTTTGTTAAATAAGTCAAATGAGTTTGTAAACCAAAACAGGCTAAAACACTCACAAAAGTGCCAACAGGGAACGTTTGTATTCCATCTCTGTCACAAACAATTGTGAGGCCCTAGGCAAAGTCTCAATCTACAAAACTAAAATAGCAACAACCTTTGCTAAATCTGTAAAGGCCAGTAAAAAACACATGTATTTGTACTTGGGTAATACAAATACATGAGTTTTTAACTGACCTTTAAAGGTCCGTGTTCACTGTTCAACTTCAACCTAGAAAGCATTATCTGAGCAATTTTCTATCCCAGGCAGTGCATACCAGCACCAGTTCATAATGGGGAAGACAGTCCTTGAGACAATTTAAGGAGAAGATAGGGCAAGAGGAAGCAGTTTGAGGTTGAAAGGGGATATTAAGCAAAGAAAACATTAATCTTACACATAAAGTTTTGTGCTCAGGAATTTGTCCTGTCCTTGGAGTTCCATGCATGTATCCCTAGCTACAGCCACATGCATCAGAAAGCTTCAGCTAATCAGGAAAGTATCATGTGTATGTGAGTATGTATGAGTGTTTTTTTTGATGATATGATTTTTATCTTCCACAAGTCAAGTCTTCTGCACAGCCATAACTCTCTGTAAAACTCACTGACAAAGAAACAATTACTTCTTAATTTCAGCCCAAGACAATACAAGACACCGCTTAAAACTAGTAGCTAAAATGACTATAGACCTAATGCCTATTTTATTAAAGGCAACACAGACAAGCAGAAATCTAAAGCCCCCATCTTTGACTTGAACAGCTCAAATTCCTGCTGTGGTTGAAAAGGTCACTCAGAATCTTATGAGGGATAAAGTGAGGGATGGTACTGGAACTTATTCTAGCAATAACTAAGTTCCAAGCAAACATATACAATTCTCAGAAGAATCAACTCCTTAATATCCTGCTCTATCATCAGAGCCACTCTTTCTCTCTTCCACATTACAGACTATGAAGGCATCAGGTCAAAGGTAGGAAACAGCCTGTTAGGTAGGTCATTTCCATGTTAATTTTTTTCCCCTGCTTCAGTATGGATCTTTCATAATCACCCAGAACTGGAATTAATACAGCAGTTCCACAGAACACTTGTCTTTCTTAATAATTATACAATGCCCATTTCCATGTGCAAGATTCTAATATTTTACTCATAAATGAGTCCGATCTGTTGACACTAATCCAATACAGCAAGACTAGGCAAATGGATTCAGGTCCCAGACCAGATGCAATCAGGAGGCATGATCATGTTACGGGCTCCTTGGTTTCAGTGGAACTTCTATCTGGCAATGGAACCTGCTTGGCTCTCTTCTGATCTTCCCTTGTGGAGGAAGGTGAATGGGAGCAAAGCTTCACAAATATCTGAGGTCCCACTGCAGGAATGCTCCAGAAACTGGTGCATGGTTGTTCTTCACTTTCCTTGGGGCTGGGAAGCATTTCCCATCTCACATTTTCCTCCATCAAGGATAATGCAGGTCTTGGACCTTTCTATTGTTACCTTTGAACTGAGACTGGAAACAACAGTGAGAACTTGAGAGATCATGTGGCATGGGAATACCCTCTCCCTCCTCTGTTCCTGATTGGTGAGGGGAATTCCTGTTGAGTGAGGAGTCGGGGAAGAAAAGAGGCGTCTCTTACATCTTTTATAGGCCACACTGGGACTACTTGCATGCTATGGTCCAGAGGTTCTCCTCCCCTGTCCTAGAAAGTGTTAAGAACTGCATCCTTCTATCCACAAAAGTTTTCGTATTCAGTGTGTTCTAATGACGTTCATGATCCAACCAGCTGCTTCTTTATTTGGGGGTGGGGTGACCTCTTTTCACATTTGCTTGGCAGTAAACTGTCAGGGGCCAATTGATGCTTTACTAGAAGCAAACATTCCTCCGTTTCATTCTCTCTCTCTCTCTCTCTCTCTCTCTCTCTCTCTCTCTTTCTGCTACCCCTTCTTTTCTCTTTCAGATGCCACATTCTCTTTTTTACCGTCTCACACAGCAGATTGCTGGGAGAGGGCAGATACTTCCTTCTAGAGAGCTGAACTGATGCCTTCCGGAGGGCTCTTAAAATTAAGACAATGGCTAGATGAAATGAAGATTACACCCTTCATGCTATGACTCCTGAACTGGATGCACACTCCCAAAGGTAGTGGCTGATTGTCACAGCTCACTGCTACTCAAATTTGGACAAATTGTTCAATTTGAAATGGTGTATGTCTGTAGCCTCAACTGAACAACTGTCACCCCAAGGTTGTAGTTTGCCAGAAGCCTGGCACAAAGAAAGTCACCACAACTGCAAGGTTAAAGAAAATCACATTCATGTATGAAAAAACAGGTCTGGTGGGGAGACTATCAAGAAAGAGTGGACACCAAACCTTGAGGAGCCTCACACCAGGGGCACCTCAAATAAGGCAGTGCCTCTGGGCCCAAACACTTCCTCCCCAGAGCTCTAGCTCCCAATAATATCCTGAACTACAACCAAATAAATTAATTGCCTTAGTATGAAAATGTCTCTGTCATTGCTCAACATCCTGGTCACCAACTGTTACTAAGCCATTTCTACAAAAGACAGATGCTGATAGGAAATGGCTCATGTATGTCAACAGGAAAGAATATACCAGAAATGGCAACAGTCTCCAGCTACCAGTTCTCAAAGCTGCATAAAATATGGTTGCAGCACATTTAAGAAGAGGAAAGCATTCATTCTTGCAGAGGGCTCAGAGGCAAGACAAGACAGGCAAGGAGGCCCGCTAAAAGCAGCTGTGTCCACAGAAACAAGGATTCCAAGGAGCCTTCACTTTGTGAGCAGGAGTATGGGGAATCAGGGGTGAGATCAGACAAAACTAATGGAATCAAAGTTTCTCCTTCTTCTTCACCCCATTAACTTTCTATCACATACACTCTTTATGTGACAGGCACAAAAAGTTCAACAAATATTTATATGAAGAAAAGATGTTAGAACTGCTACTAGTCATGCGGGAGACAGTGCCTCACAGGCTCCAAATACTGGGGGGAAGAGGAATCCCATGTTGCATCTCATCTCATGTGAATACTCCTTTTCTCCAGACAGTCATCAGTGTATGGGCTGAAGTAACTACATGACATTCATATGGGAAGACACCAGTGTGAAGACGCCCCACCGGAGTCTCTGCCCAGTCTGACAACTCTTTATGTCAAGGCCTGAACAGCCAGAAAGATTTCTGGATCAAGCCAGGGCTAGGGCAATCAGGTCTGCTCCTATTTTCCCTTCCTGAGACCACAGCACTCCTTCTCACTCTTGCCCTCCCACTGGCTTCCTCTCCCAGGTTATCTCCCTTTACTGCTTTCCCTAAATCTGCACCCTCTATCAGATATAAGGACAAGCAGTGGTTTATCTCTCCACTGACTGTGGTACTGATGGTACAAATGGTAGCACGTGTAACCCAGTACAGAGTGTATAGATACACTCTTGAGACAAATATAAAAATATAAACAAACATAAAATATAAACAAATCTTCATTAAATACTGTCAAGGTAAAATGTATTTTGAAATTAGGGATACATAAACCAACACAACACTTCTCTCTCTCTCTCTCTCACTCTCTCTCTCTCTCTCTCCACACACTCAGCTCTCAGCATCACCTCTCAACTCTCTACTCTTCTGAATCTCAACCCTCTCTGTTTTCAGTTAAATTTCAGTTCCTCACACACACACACCCATTTAGCTCCTCCCTTCGGCTAACCTGGGGTTCCATTTGTACCACCCAATCAATTGGAACCCTCTGGGTTGCTATGGTGCCTCCATTGCTAAGTCCCTCAACCTCAGGTTCATCACAACCAGGTCTAACACACAGCGCTGAAGTAGATGGGCCCAGATACTCTCACAGCAGTTTGCCCACAAGGTAGATAACCAAGCACAAGCAATTAATGGTGACATGTGAACATTCCTGGTGCTAAGGTATGCCTCTGTGAGGAGAAATATGTGCTTTGCTACTTTGGACCTGATATGAGAGATGCCAATAGACGATGAGTGAATTTTTCACATTTCCTCCCTCCATTTGTTGTTTGTAATGGTCAGTGTTTTGCTCAAGAAAGAGCTAGCTTAACAAGGCCATAACCAGCCTTCCCACATTTATCTAGATAGCACATATCATAAGGAGCCAGAGAGGGATGACGATGATGCAGTTCGAGTATGTGTCTGACAGTTAGTATTACTGGCCCCATATTTTCTTCTCCCACGCATCTAAGTTAATATTAAGAAGCTGGATATAACTTAACAGATGTTCTTCAGTTCAGCCTCATTTTTAATTTCTTTGCCCACCCCCTTCCCCTGAACTCATCGTATCAGGGAAAAGGAAGGCAGGAGAGCCCCACTCCTTAGACAGTTCCAGCTGGATAAAGTGAAGACTTCAAGACTGAGCTACACATCCAAAGGATTTTTTTTAGAATGGAAAGCTTCTATGAGAATAATCTCCTCACAATAAGTTCACTAATTATTCCTCTGCTTCCAGTAACTGGAATGAAATTTGCCCTGCCCATTTTTCCCACTTTAAGGGGATCTGAGTAACTGCCTTTTCCCTTCTGCTACTCTTCTACATTTGCCTGACATAAATAGCAGACTTCTGCAGGTCAAACCAATATATCTCAAACATAAGCAACTCTAAAGAAGACGGAGGGAGGGAGGGAGGGAGGGAGGGAGGGAGGGAGGGAGGGAGGGAAGACTGCATGCTGGGAAAGATAGCTCACTTGATTTTTGTTTGTTTTTTGTTTTTGTTGTTAATGACAATGCAGGATTCAACTCAGTTTTCAGCAACATGTGCCTGAAATATCTTGTGGTGCCATCAAGGTAGGACTTTGAGACAGATGTTTAGAGTCTCACTGACCAGAATGAGCAGGAAGGTCTCCAAATATGGCAGGGTTTTACTTCATTTTGAAGTGAAATAATACAGCAGGCCCCCCTCTTGCACAGCCTCCACGTGCACGAATGCAAGGTTGTGCAAAGCATCGCATCCCGTTATAGTCCTCAGATGCTGCAGGCATGTATCCATCCTGCCATGGGCACACACACATTGTGTCTATTGACTATAATGGAACATGACACTATGTGTTTTTTGTTTTATGTGGGTATTCTTAAAATGGAATTCCCATATGTATGGTAGGTGCACTGTACACATTATCATTATTATTGAAAGAGGAAGTTAAGACAGTGACCATTAAGTTAAAGATCTTAAGGTACCTAACGTTGTATTACTGTTGGTATCTCCTGTACTTTTTGCACTTAGTTATTGAGAACCAGCATGGCGTAGTGATTTGAGTGTTGGACTATGACACTGGAGACCAGGATTTTACTCTCCACTTGGCCATGGAAACTCACTGGGTGACCTTGGGCAAGACACACTCTCTCAGCCTCAGAAGAAGGCAATAGCAAACCCCTCTGAATGACTCTTTCCAGAAAGCCTTATGATAGGGTTGCCTTAGGGTTGTCATAAGTTGGAAATGACTTGAAGGCACACAACAACAACAAATTTCATATTCTCCTGCCTGCAGTAAGTTCCACGAAATGATTTCTCCATCTCTTAATGAAGAATGTACATTTGCCCGTTGTACCAATGTGGCCAACTTTGTTTCACAGATAGGATAATTCAAAGGATGACTTCAAGTCTCAGTCTTCTGTACCACGCATTTAGCTGATACTGTTTCTCCTGTCTACAATGCAGTCTCAGCAAAAAACATTATCACTAATACACATATAGAATCATTCTTCACAACTCAGACTCTGTGGCCATGCATCTGGATTAGGCAGAAATTAAGAAAGCTAATGTGACTAGCAGGGCAGGAGAGAGGTTGAAGGAAGTGAAAAGACTGCTACCTCTGTTTTTATAAATTAGTGACAACAGGGTAGCTCATACATATAATCAGACAGCAGGGACATAAAGGCTCTCCAAAGAGAGCCTGAAAGTTTGCTTTGGCCTGGGATTTATTTTCACACTTTCCCTATGTATTATGATTCTCACTGTATTTGCTATTAACTCATTTGTTTGGGCAGATGTGGGGCTCACCCCATGGTATGCACAGCAAGAACCAGGGGCTTCTGCATCAGGAGACAGGCCTGTTCTTTCCTTTCTTTTTTGTTTTTCCTATTTATTTTGCAAAGCTAGTAAGCTGAGAGTGGGGAGACTGAACTCCCACACATGGCAAGCCAGAGAGGTAGGCAATTTGTGAGAGACATTTATGCTAGATATGTTAAATGATCCTTGTGGGAAGTTGCTTTCAGTATAGATTATTACTATGTCTTTAAACCTCTGAGTATTTCGGTATTTGACTCTCCTGTGGAGTGATGCAGAATGAAGTCAAAGGTCTGAGGTAGGAGCAGCAGGTGGCCACACTCAAAATCAATACCACTGTCTTTTTTGTTAAAAAATATCCTTATTTTTTGACAAGAGAGAAGACTCTTGTTCACAATGCACTTGACAGTGAAAAGATACTAAATGAATTTTTTTAACATTCTAGTAAGTATTTGATCCAGCAGAAGTGGTAAAATATTAAAGAGAAGCAAAGCGATATCAACATAGTCATATGACAGTAGAGCAGCATGAGACATTCAAATGTTCACAGGTTATAAAATCATGCAAGGTAAGGTATCAAGGGCCATTGTTAAGTATGTCACACTCATAAATATCTTCTTATACTCCCTTCCTGCCCCTTCACACTTTTCCCAACTTTATCCAGTGGGGCCACTACAACTTTCCTACCAACACCCTTGACAAGCAATGTAATTTATGTCACTATGTGGCAAGAAACATTACTGAGGCCAAGCCTAAGCTGAATTTATGAACAGAGTTCCAACAACGCTATGGCCAGTTTAGGCCCCTCCCTAAACTGCCAACCCCAGGATTCCATAGGATGTTGAAAGTGGAATAATAGCACCATAACAGTCTAGTGTGGAAATGGCCTACAGACTCTTCAATTATCAAGGAAGAAGATAGACAATGGAAAACATGTGCCCATCTTGCTTGGATCAGCTCTGAAGTTACATGTTATACTGGGAATTGTGATTGCTCCCTGATCATAAGGTAGATCATAAGGTAGCCGTGTGTCAGCCTCCCCATCAGAACTGGAAATGTGGACCACAGGCAGAGGAATAAAATATTCTTTATTTCAGGGACAAAATTAAAGCAGAGAAGCAAAAAGACTGGGCTTGGGTCCTAAGATAAATGAACAAAAGCAAGTTCACAAGAACATCTCCTGCTCTCTCTTTGCTCCTGTAACCATCTGCATCCTCTGTTTAAAACCTTTTTTCCTATTGTAGCCCATTCCCACATTGTTTAAGATACTCCACCCATCCAAAAAGGGTTTTCAGAGAAGTGTATGGACATTTGGTATTTCTATACTAAGCAGAATGTAGCAAGGCTTATGCAATATGAGGTTATGGTAGAAACAGGAATAATTATTGGGGATGTTCTTGCAAAGTATAAAGAACTCATGTTTATTATCTCAAGAAATCCATCTTGGGTTAGGCAAGGAGAATGACAAAAGAAGTTGGCCTGCACTTGATTACAAGGGACCAAAAGGCTGGTTCTCATATGCATAGGAAACACTAGCTGCAGATATTAGGGTGGGAGCCCTCTGGCTGCTCCTTACCAGACAAAGAGAACAAAGATATTAATTTATTGAAAAAGTGGGAAGTGACCTCGACAGTTAAAAAGGATGCAAAAAGCTTGAGTACACAGCCCAAAGAAAGATACAGGAGAGACAAACTGCAATTATTATCTGACTCTCCTCTTCCACTAATCACTTTATATACAAGCACTGATGCCTCTTTGCTTCTAACAGAGAGCTCAAGAAACTTTCCAACTGTGAACGCCCTTCCACTCACTTATCTTAGGACCTAATCTCTTCTTCTTTATTTGTCTAAAGTCAAACATAGGGGAAGGTTTATCCCTCAATTATTTTGCCTAGCATTTCACTAAGGCAAATATACCTTTAAAACCTATTAGATACTGTAGCCTAAGTCCTATTGTGAGTCCCAACTAAAGTAAACCTTTTGAACCGATGGAAATGCAGTAAGCTCCACTGAGTCAGTGGTCTACTCTAAGTGGGACTAGAGAATTATGGGTAGCAGGGAGAGGGAAACTTTGTTATTCATATACAGCCAATCTCAACTTAATCAGCCATACTTACATGTATTTTTGTACCATGAACCAAAAATTTACTAATACGTCAATAAACAATATTTGGATTCAAAGGATAATCCTAAGGAATTGTCACAATATCCCTAACCTACCAACAGGTCACCCCACTGTTTCAGGGTAAAGTCCATCCAACTCTCATACCTCTTGAACCGTAAGCCACCTGAGAAATACTGGCTACCATGACTTCATGACAGAAGTGTGTCAAAATAAAATTATCCTGATGGCCAAACATTGAATTTAGTTGCACGTATCCAGATGCCTAAAGGAAGAAACCTAGCCATATTTTGTCAGTTCAGCATGAGGCTACCAACCCACCAAACATGGGAAGACATCTTCCAATAAAACAGTCTGAATTAGGGAGCCAGCACACTGTCTTGAAAGGGGACTACCTTCTCTTCTAAAAGTCCTGGAGACTCACTGCACACCTGTGGTTTCAACCACTGCCAAAGATTTCAGTCAGGTAACTCAGTAAATACTATCTGTTTACAAGTCTTACTATTCTCTCTCTTCATCTTAGAGGATCCCTTTAGTGAAAGTGCTTGTGGTCCCACCAAAAGAGAAGAACTTTTGAGAAAGTGAATGCTACATAATCAAGCATGGATTTACCTGCTGCACTACCTACCCCCCAAACATTTCCAAGAAAAAGAATGAAATTTTCCTGCTTGCTTTGCTGAGACACAGCTGCTTAGGGCTTGAGGACAATACCAGCGCTGCATTTGCAGTTCTACTACATGAGACTAAGATTCCAGAGTCAGCTTTCAGTTGCCTCTCTCTACCCAGCAATCTCCCCTAAAAATGTGTTTGAAAATGTATAACTTGGAGAGCAAAATCTTTTAGCATAAGACCCTGGGGCAGTGAAAGGGTGGGAGGGGCAGCATTTTACTTATGAGATGTCACTGTTTAAATAACTCTGAGAACTCCCAGCTGTTGCTGCTGTTTTCACTTAAACTTGTATGTCCAGACACAACAAAAGATTGTTATACCACAATGTTTTCCCAATGTGCAGCTTGACGTAGGGCTATAGCTACAATGGATTACAAAAAATTTCTGCATTCAGCTGCAGAAGAGGAGTAGAAGCTGGAAAGATGGTACTTCGAAATAAATTGCAGAAAACAGGCAGCTACAGAACAGGGAAAGGGGGTGCTGCTGCAGACTATGCCCACAGCCCACAATGTTACAAATGAAGACCTCTCTGAGAAAAAGAAATAGAGTTCCTGGTAAAGATGGGCTGGGGAGAATAAAGCTCAGAAAAGTTACTTTTTTGGATTACATCTCCCAAAGTCCCCAGTCATCATGGTTACTGCCATTGGCTGAAGACTGTAATCTATAAAGTAACTTTTATGAGATATGGCAGGGAGATGGAAGGAATCAGCAACTCACAGCAAAGTAAGTTACTAAAACAGAAACCCTAGCAACCCCACAAAGTCTGGTAAACTGTTGGGGGTTGCTGTACGTGTGTGTGTGCGCGTGCCCGTGCCTGCATGCCCTTCGAGTCACCCATCAATTTAGGGCGACCTCATTAATTTCATTGGGTTCTCTTAGGCAAGGAATATTCAGAGGCAGTTTTGCCAGTTCCTTCCTCTGAAATATAGTCTATGACAGTACCTGGTATGTGTTGGCCATATCTCCTTACTTCCTTCAAATTCTGCCTTTTGCATGGGAAACTTTGTTTTCTTCCAAATTACTGTTCCTTTTAACTTTCCTGTGGTTGCAAGTTGTGACAATTTTGTGGTAAGGACTGTGATTTTATCAGACTAACAATGGGAATATTTCTGACAATTCCAATCTAAAAAATTCTACTCTGTCCCCACATCACAATATGGCTAAATGCAGAGCATTGATATAAACTTGAGAGATTGTCATTACATGGGTGCACAATCTTTTCAGCCCTGAGGGTCACATGTGGTGTTGGCTGAGAACTACAAGTGCAATCCCCTATGTTTGAGATCTCTCTCTCACACACACACACAGTTTCCACTGAAAACACTATGTCTTCCCCTACTAGAAATAAAGAAAGAGCAGTCTCACCAAAGAGACACTGCTAGTCAACCAAACTGGGCCAGATGGGCCAATCCAACTTTGTGTAAGGCAGTTACATATACTCATAAATGTCCTCCCCTCCCCCTGCTATTTTAAAATAGGTTTCTGATTTCACAAGCTTAAATATTGAAGTGCTATGCATAACCATTACAAACACAAAAATCAAACAGGAAAATAAAACACCTCCTTCATAGTCCATAATTAAGCCATAATTATCATCATTCTGGCTGCAAGTCTGATGGTTTTGTTCATCCCTGTGCAACTGACTCAGAGTCACCCAGAGGGCCAAGAAAGCAAACTATTTGCCAACTGGCTACGTCCAGGGGCTCGCCACAACTTGCTGCTGACAGGCAAAGTTTCTAGGAATGCTGTCTCTGAATGTTTTCTGGAAACCTGTTGCAGAAATTGCACTGTTCGCCTACCTGCTGGAACACGAGCTGAAAGTAGGGAGTGTCTATATTAGAGATGCATGAGCTCTCACTGTTTGCCCCAGAAGGGTAAAGCCATCTGTGAGGATTCAACTTGAACCCAAAAGGTCTCAAGACTTTTAAGGTATGCAGCGCTAACGCTCAGAAATGCTCAAGAGCACTTGTGAAAAGCTTACTTTGGCATCTCCCACTTTACCAGCACCCAAGTTGACACCTCCCTGTGGGCAGGGGAAGGTAGCAGTAGAAGCAACAAATAAAATTACAGCGACATACTGCCCTTATAGAAATATATGGTGTGACTTCCCTGGATCACACTGTGTACAATGCTGGTCACGGCACATGAAAAAGAATATTGCTGATTCAAAAGCGGCATAGGAAAGGGCAACCAAAGTGATCAAGAGCATGGTTAAACTTCCCTGTGAAGAAAGGTTACAATATGTGATGTTTAGACTGAAAACAAGGTGAGCAAAATGCAGTATGATGAAGTAGATACGGAGATGCTTTTCTCTGCCTCTCACAACATTATAACCTGAAATCATCTACTCAAGTTGAATGGTCAGACACTCAGGTCAGATAAAAGGAAGCAATTCTTTACAAACTGTATAGTTAAACACTGGAATTTGCTACCATAAGAAGTAGTGATACCTGATTTAAAAGAGAGTAAGAAGAATTAATGGAGGATGGAGTTATCAGTGGTTAACAGTCATGATGGATATATGTTCTCTCCGGTACCACTGATAACATTACCTCTGTCTGTCAGTTACTGGGCAACATGACTGGGAGGTTGCCACTGGACTTATGTTGTGCTTGTGGGCTTCCCTTATACATCTGGTTGATCACTGTGGGAAATATGATGCTGGACTAAACATGGCTTTCTTCTGACTCAGTATAGCTCTTCTTACATGCTTTCTGTATAGATTCTGCTCTCTTGTTTGCAAATGAAAGAGCAGGATCAGCATGCCTGCCCTCGCTGCTGGCCAGCCTGAAACTGCTGACAGCCCCTTCAGCAGGGACACAGCAGCAGGTGTGTGTGTGCCAACCCCACTCTGTTGTTTGCAAACAGGACTGGCACACCCACCCACTGCCAGATGGCACGGATTGCTGACAGCAGAGATGCCGACAATCGCAGACTGACCAGCAGCTTTGGCAGGGACATGGCAGCGGTATGTTGTGTGTGTGCCGATCCTGCTTTATCATTTCCAAACAAGTGACTAGATTTGGCAAACCTCCCACCACCATTGCTGGTCAGCCTGGTTACTGCTGACAGCAGTGGTGCTGACAATTACAGGCCGGCCAGCAGCTTCAGCAAGGATACAGTAATTGGTGAGTGTGCATGCTGATCCTGCTTTTTCATTCCCAAGCAAGCAAGCAGGATTGGCACTACCCCTCCCTCCATTAAAGCTCCTTGTGTATACAGTCCTCCCTCCACGTTTTTGAGTCTGCCCTTTGCAATTTGATTATCTGTGAGGTATATGCATGCCTCCCTCATTCTCCTCTTCCCATTCCCTTGTGTTTTTCTGGGTGTGTGACTTCCTTCTCCTCTCCAAAGCCCCCCCTCCTTTTCCCTTGCCTTTGGCCCCGGTGTGGAGAAGGCGCACCAAAGCAAAAGGAAAGGGGGAAGGAAGGCACACTTGTGCCTTCTTTCCCCTCTCTGGAGCTCCCCTCTCTCATTCCTTTGTATTTTGCTCCAGCATGGAGAATGCACACCAAGGCAAAAGGCAAGAGAAGGGAGGCAAGGCATGCATTATCCCCTCCAGAGCTTCCTCCCCTTCCCTTGCCTTTGGGCCCAGTGTGGAGAAGGAAGGCTTGGGCACCCAGGCAAAAGGCAAGGGAGTGAGAGGGGGAAGACTCAGAAGGGAAAGAGCAGGGGAGAGTTATTCAAGGTTTTTCCTTTTTTGTGAGGGTTCTGTGCTCCAAACCCTTGTGAAAGTGGAGGGGGCACTGTAATTGAAACTGCCTAAAATGAACTTGCATTAAACACAGGCCTACTGTATCCAAAAGATTTACAATAAATCCTTCTTGTGACCACAGCACACATATATCCAGTCAATATGGAGATAGTTAAAGTTGTCCATTATCACATCACTGGGATATCACCCTGAGCATTTTGACAATGGAAACAATAGCATATTGTTGGTACTAAACTACTTGTAGAGCCTGGTACTGCCAACTCATGAGAGCTAATCCCTTTTAAGGCTTCTAATTTGACATGATGCCCTTCTTGATGGACAGAACATCTCCCTTCAAATGCCCTACCACATCACAGAGAAGGGACTGGAAACTTTCAAGAATCAGAGGCTTTCTCAAGCCTCCTTGTATGACCCTGGAGAACTGTACCTCCTCCAGTTTTCCAGACTCCTGGCCTAAAAGAGATGATTCCTTCCTACGCAGCAGTCACCTGTCAATCACACTACCCACTGGACATTCCTGAGGGTCGCACCTAGTGCATAGAACACATTTTGCTCACCCTGGTATGATGTTTACATCCAAAGATGATCATATGCCAATGATTCTCTCAATTCCACCAGGTTTCTGTTATGGTCACTATATATATGTTAATCCCTTAGAACTCAGCAATCCAAGTCTCTAGAATCTTCTGGCACCGGCACAGAAACACCTATGCAGAGTGTTCCCCTCTATCTGTGAAGCACGCATTTCTCATGTAGACTCTTCAGACCCTCCTGAGCTGGTCAAATAGATAATTCCACTTACTGTGGTTTCTTTCTGATCTTAATTCAAGTGACAGAACACTTTCAGCTTCTTTCCTTGGGATATCAGAATAAGCACCAGGTTAAGATGCTCTTTTCACCATTGTCAAAATGTCCATAAAACATGCCATCTCCATCCAGCTCAACTCTAGTTTATAGTTGAAAGAGTACCGTCTAAACAAATGCTATTTTTAATCAACAAAAAATGGCACACAAGTCTTGGAAATGGGCAGAACCAAAACTGAAATCCTGCATTTGGTTTTCATAACATCCCTACCCCACCTCACAGGGTAACATGCAGGAGATAAGAGTGAACAGCTGCTACTATTTTGGAAAAATCTTCTACCAGGTTTAATTTTATTTTCTGTCAGTCTGCTTATTGATCCACTACAAGATGTTCTTTTACTTCCTGTGTGCAGTTATGGGTTCAGGAGACAAATCAGCATCAGAGGTACGCATGACATGATCAGGAAGCTTAGTCTAGGCTAAATTTGCACAATTTAAAGAGATAATATAAAATATCTAAGCATTATTCCATGTAATTCCAAATTACCAAACAAGAAGGCTGTCATGGTTTAGTAACAGAAGTCATGCTGTTTATGCAAAGGGGCTCAAGTTCAGTCCCTGGCATCCCATAGGGTATACTGACTAATGTACACTATATGAACTAGAATAATCAACAGTCTTACTCATACAAGCCAGTTCGCTAAATAAAGATGGTCCAAAAGATACCCAAATGATAACAACAGCTTCACAATAACAATTATCCACTGAATATAAAAATTCATTTGCCTTTGGTAGAGCTCCTGGAGTTTTTCTGAGTAATTATAAAGCATTATGAAGTTCCCTTTTTTTTTTTTTTACTACAGCTCCCAGAATTCCAGAATCCATGATGGCTGGAGGTGATGATTCTGGGACATGCAGTCCAGAAAGTAAGTTTTCTATGCTTTGTGTCTGTGGTGTCTCACAGAAATGTCTCACTTGTTCACAAACTAGAGCTACTAAGGAACTCCCTTCCAGGCTTTGCCTGTTGCAGTGAACTAGCTTAACTTCTCTAATCAAGTAAAGCTAAATCTTCAAAGATAAAAATGTCTTTCAAAAAAAGAAAAGAAGAAAGCTGTCATCACAAGTAACTGTGAGATACTTGAACAAATTAATGGCAACTATACTTTTTCTTAAAGCACCTGCACAGTATCTCATCTTTCCACCTCAAAGCCCCCTGTTAAATCCAGGGGTGGACAACTGGAGGCTTGTTTACCAATATATTGGGTTTTGTTTTGTTTTGTTTCATAAGTTGTTTGGCAAAAAATTCATCTGCCCCAACTTTGTCCTCCAAGAAAGGGTGGAGATTAGTGTATGACAGCCGTAACCACTTGAGAAGAGTTTGCATTTCTCTGTGGGACACAGAATCAATAAACACTCCATTACAACTTCACAGCTGGAGTATTTATGCAATGCCATGTGATGGTAGAGAGTCAGCAAAAACAGAAGACTATTTAGCTTTCTCTCTTTTTCTAGAAAGCACAGCACTGGCTCAAGATGCTTTTAATCTTCCCACTGATGTGCACAACACAGAGCAAAAGGACACTGAAAAGAAGCAATGAATGTGTGATTGTAAGAAAGCGGGCTTCAGAAGTCAGAGACCACACCCTGAGTCTGCTTTGGACAATACAATGGGAAGACTGACTGCATGAGCCCCTTGGAAGGCTCCCTCTTTTTTTAATCAATACCACTGAATCAGAAAGGGTACGCTCAGCAATCATCTGGAATAAAGCGACATTAGGATCCTCTTAGAGTCATCTTTTCAGGTTGCCTCAGAATCAATTTATATAGCCCAATGTATGCTGTATGCTGCATGCTTTCTCCCCCATCCACCTACAAAATTACACCTTTTAAATGAAAAGACAGCAATACATGAATGTCTTACCAAGGCAGTTGTGGCCGTCATGTGCCAGGCGGAAGCCATCATAGCAGGTACACCGATAATTCCCTGGGATATTGACGCACTCATGGACACACCCAGCATTGTCGTCACGCTCGCATTCATCAACATCTGCACATGAAAGAGAGAGAATCAGTGATCAGGGAGTAATGAATTCCAACTTTACTCCTGTTTCCAAAATCCACTAGAGAACTTATGCAGAATTTTCAAATTTATTATACAAAAATATTCCTTAAATTTATCTTATTTACCCTTAAATAAAATGTTACAATATTCCTAACAAATTAAATCCTGCTTCAGTAAATGCAACAAATCATAGACAGACATATTTCAATGGTTTAAACTGATCCACCCCAAATACATCTTATCAGAAACTATCATTCATGCTAAGCGTTTGGCATCATTTCCTTAATAAAGCTCCCATATGTGTGTGATTTTTGCATCAAATGCAAAATGGATACATGACCTCCATTGTCCAATAGAATCCAAGAAACATTGCCATTTGTTTTCTACTGTCTCCTTTCCCATTATCGGGTCATAAAATCTTAGGGTCTTTTCACGCTACACCGTTATAGTGCTATTATTCCACTTTCAACATCCTATGGAATTCTGGGGTTGGTAGTTTACTGAGGCCAAAGAGCTCTCTGGCTGAGAATTCTAAAGGGCCCTCCCTAAACTGCAAACCCCAGGATTCCATAGGATTGTTGAAAATGGAATAATAGCACTATAACAGTGTACTGCAGAAAGGCCCATAGGATCATAGAGTCATGGATCCAGCATCACCAGGAGAATGATGAAGTGATGTTCCACAAGTAAGTTCTGTGATCTGAGACTCTGGGCCTCACAATCTTGTTTCAAGTTGGCCTTGATACAACGATCATTCACTGGAAATAAAACTTTAATGCTGATTCTGAGGCAGCTGAAGTAACTGGTAGGGCTATACAGAAATAATTGCAGTAGCCCATCTTTCTTGCTCCACTTAAACCCAGCTACAGAGTAACTCACCCATTCCTTTGATTCAGGATTTCCGCACCAAAAGTCGAGATGGAAATGCCAGATTAAATGAACAAAAAATATCCACACAGCCTTGGCAATATGTTGCAACAGCAGATTCCTCCACCACTGACTACATGTTGTAGCATACAACTGGATATATTTGAATTGTTTTGTAAAAAAAAAAAAAAAGACATTTCTCTCCTCAGCACCCCCCTCTGATACATAGAGACAGCAAGCCATATAGCATATAATGTCTACCATAACCTCATGGAAGATTTTTCCAGCCCTATTGAGCGGTGAAAACTAAAGACTTCGGAATTTTGGAGGCTGGATGTAGGATAAAGAATGCTGCAACCGTATTTACTACATTTTCTAGGGTCCAGAGAATTACCTGAGGGTACATAGTTTAAAGCTAAATGAAATATAATTAAGCTGTAAGATAGGTATAATTAACGCTCTGTCAAGAAAGTGCTAGAGTAGAGATTTGGAGCACATGCAGGTTGATGGGTTTCCCAGAAGAACAGAGGGAAAGACATGAAATAAATAATCCATTTATTGATTGAAATAAAACTAAAACCCAGCTGAAAAAAAACTTTATTGTAACCATATCATCTGGGACTATAAAGGACTTTGCTACACTTCGTTAAAAGATATCTCAGAAAGTTCACTGCAATCAATGCACAATTAATAAAAAGCTCATTGAAATCTAATGTGTTGTGTTCTCCTCAGTAGCTAAATAGAGACACAGCTAGATTTCTTCCCAATCTTTGCTTCTACCAGCTGGCCTACTCTCCCTACCTTTGCAGTGCTTCCCATCCCCAGTGTAGCCAGATTTGCAGATGCATTTGTATGATTTAGGAGTGTTCTGGCAGATGGCGTCAATGTGGCAGTTGTCAGTCCCATCAACACATTCATCAATATCTGCAAAGGAAAGGGGGAAAGTGACATCATAAAAGCCTGTACTCTTCAAGTTTTATTAAATACACCATCCAACTTTTATCTTTAAAAATTCAGAAACTGAATCTGTATTCAGTTTTAGAGCAAGCACAGCTAACGCAGTATCAAAGGCATCTCCACTTGGATCGGTGTTGTGTTCCAAAAAGAGTGCATCTTAAAGTGCTAAGTCAGTTTTGAGGATTTTGGCAAACCTTTGCTCAATAGCCAAGGTATATATGGCATCATGATTTGAGCAAGCTGAAGCAGCAGTTCATATACCCTATTGCATGGTGACCCCTAGACAGCAATGAAGATGTTGTACGCCCTAACTGCCACATGCAACACCTGACTTTCACTGGCAAGCACTTTTCCTGTGCTTGGCAAAATCTTCAAGCCAAATCCTGTATGTAGTTCTGGGTGCCAAAGTAGGGGGGAGCCACTGTGCAAGCTTTGCAAGTAACTAACTAATATCTAAACAGCTGTGTAAAAAGACTACACTAAAAACTGTAAGGGGAATCCCGTTTATATCATTGGAATGCAATCAGCATCTATATTTAAAAAGGAAAACAAGTTGCAACTGGTCTGCTGGTTTTTAAGTGCAATGCACAAACACCTAAGTGGATTTTATCCTGGCCTCTAATATGGTGGGACTGAGTACTTCTGGATGCTACAGCTGTGAGGCAAAGAAGGGAGACAATTACAGATTGTTCCAGAGCTATTCCATCTTCATGCATCATAAAGAGAGGTTGGCAAATCTGAACCAATCAATGCCAACTGCAATAAACTCAGAAACAGAGCTCCAGAAATGAGGTAATAAGATGAGAAAAACACAATAGACATCTTATAGGCAGAGACACCACATATTCTTCATACTCACCAACCACTGCTATCAGTCATAAAGCTCTTAGGCCTGAATGCTATAATTAGTCTCTACCAATGTAGATTCGACGAATTAATCAAACTGAAATAAGCACTGATTTACCAAGTTATCACCAATTCAATGGTCTACTCTTGTTGGCACCAACAAGAAGATCTATGCCATAGTCTGCCTACCTAAGTGAAAATACATAGCAAGATAGCCTGAAAATTTTGTAACCAGAAAGACTGTGATCTCTTCTATCAAGATGCTACATCATGGCCTTGGTTACAATTCCAAAGGGGAATGGGAAAGACATATTTACCATATTCCAAAAGCCAAGAACTGCACAAACAACTTAAATGGGCCCAAAAAGTTCTTTGCTGCTGTGAGTATGTCATCATCGGGAATTACTTCACAACGAGCCACCTCTGGCATAGTGTAAACACATACTGGGTTGAGAGTATTTTGGCCTTTATGTAAAAAAAATTCTGATATATAGTATCACCAATGGGCATGATGCTTTGGAAACCATGAAAGAACCAGTCCTTTTCCAAAGGAGCCTGTCGTTTAAAATACGTCAGACAGCAGGCAGCAGAGGAAAAGAAGGAGAGGTCTACAAGACAGTATTATGCACTTATTTCACAGAGGTACACAGACATGTATTACAGGGTCACTGATACTTTATTTTTTTGGAGCTGGATTTGAGCCAGATCCCTACTCAGCAATTCTTTTACAGCATTTCTGGGAAGGCTTGAAGAAATGGACAGATGACAAGCAGGGTGTCTGAAGCAATCTCTACTTCTTTGGTTACATGTAACTAGCACTGGAATGGTCTGGTCTACCCAGCCTGGCTTTCCTTCCTTCTTCATTCCTTATATTGTGGGCTGGGCCTGACACTGACTTGAAGAGCTGACATGGTGATTTATTTGAACTTCAGTTGGCTCGGTCTCATGGCACCACAGGAAGTTGACTGCAGGACCTGTGCAAGTTTCTTGACAAGTACACCAACTCCAAGGTTAGGACAGGGGAAGCAGTAATGGCTAGGCCTTCTGAGAGGAAACATGACACTCCCTTCTTCTGAGAAGACAAACACAGAACTGAAAGAATGACTAACCACTGTTTTAAATCCATGTGTACTTCCCTAGGAGTAAATTCCCCAATGAATCCATCGGGCTTACTTCTGAATACAGTAGAATTGAGTCAGCAGTCTTTTTACCACAAACTTGCAGTTTCTACTATCCCCTTCTTGTCAGAGAAGTCATCCATATTATCTCTGGCTTTTCTCCTTCTTAAATTCCAGCCTTGAGGGATGTACGTAATGTGTGGATCTTTAATTTCTCCTTGGGATCACAGAGCTGTGGGATGTGCTTCCCTAAATAGTTATGCTGCCCAATTAACATCCATAAACAAGATTCCCTCCCCAAACAGACAGAGAGAGACAGAGAGATCAGCAGGGCATGAGTGCAACTTCACTTTCTGTCTTACATTCCCCAGTAACTGATATACATAGGTATATCGCCTCTGATGCTGGAGCTGACATATAGCCACCCACGTTGCCAATGATAGGCTTTTCTTCCATGAATTTATCAAATCCTTTTTCAAAGCAGTCTAAATTGACAGCCATCACTGTGTTTTAAATAAAGTGAATTGCACAATTCACCTGTGTGGTGTTTGAAGAAGTGCTTCCTTTCATCTGCCTGGCTGCAATAGATGACAGGTTTTAGTATCATGGGAGAAGCCTAATTTTAAACATTCCTATACTTACACATCTCTTATGTGCTGCACATTGTGTCACTGTTTTAAACAAGCTATCTACCAAGATCTCTTTCATGGTCAGTCATTCCCAGCTCAGATTCCAAAAGTGTGTGTGTGTGTGTGTGTGTGTGTGTGTGTTAAATTCAGTTTTGTTTTGTTTTTTGTCTAGATATGCACCACTTTACACTTGTTTACACCGAATTTACATTTGCCATTTTAACAGACATTCCTCTAATTTGGAGAGATACTTTTGGAACTTTTGGCAATCCACTATTGTCCACTAAAGTCCTCACCACCCTAAGTAATTTAATGTATTCAACAAGCTAGTCACCCCCTAATGCTAGGTCTTGCATTATGAGAGATTGTCTACACTTCAATCTTGGTAGATATTACTTTTGCAGTTTCTTCTAAGAATATTTTGTCTGCTATCCTGCACATATTAGCACAGCTAACAGTGTTGTTTTTGCTATTTTAATCAATGTACTCTATTTTCAATGTTTTGTAAAAACACAACTACAGCACACAAAATTCATAATGATCAGTTTGCCAGATCTGATCCCCCACACCACACCTTAGAAACGGTTCTGGTCTCCCTGGGCTTAGTTACTATAAGGTATGGGGGCCAGAGGGTTTGAAGTTGCAGAAAACAGTCAATTCAGCAAGCTAAACAAGATTACTAGACATACATTTTTTACACAATTACCAATGGCAAAGCCAAATCAATACAGAATAGCGCATCTGAGCTTAGTGTATATCCTTCTGTTTCTCCTCCATCATGTGAACATATATAAATCCACAGATAGAGGAGAAAGGTAGATATTCCTATCCTTCCTCTCCCATTCTCTCCTCTTCTCTCAAAGTTTCTTATTGTATTCTTGCCATATGGAAACATAGATGGTCTAAGGCAAAGTGAATGAACAGGGAGGGAAAGAGGGTAAGCAGAAATGAGGAAAAGGTTGTAACAGCCTTATTTGTTTTCTCTATTGCTGGAAGTTGTTTGAAAACACTGTGATAAAAAATAAATAATTTTAAAATCACCATGTGAACATGCACATTTTTAGAGATATTTGCAAAGGGAGGCTCTTTCCTCGACTTTCTGCGTAAGCCTGAACAAAGCATGACAGCTGATCTAGCATCCCAGAATTTCTCCAAGCAAAACACAGCACCCAGTTTTACATGTTCCTTCATTTTCTTTGCCTCCCATATTTTCAAAACAAGAGAAAGAACATACAGCTGTTTTTCTCACATTCAATGTCTCTTGTATTTTTGCTGTTTGCTACCATGAGAGGTGTACCAACAGCACTGCCATCATTACTGTTTTGAAACTGATCTAAAGGTGTTCTACAACTGGCACCTGATCTTCAAAGAACAATTCCCAAACCATGTGTGAGGTGCCCACTGTATACTCCAGCTTTCCCCATCAATCACCAGTTGTGATGGACTGCAGTTCCCACCCCCTCCAGACAACATGATGAGGGTTGTAGTCCAATTCTTCTGGAGAGTAAAACTGTAGCAGTCCAACAGTCTTCGACTGGTAGGCTAAAATGTACCGAATTGCAGCCTGACATGAGGTATGTCGCAGGAACAGCACTACCACCATACAATACATGGTAAAGTAAAAATACAGCAAGAAATGGTCCTCCAAATTAATGCTTAGGATAAAAGTGTGTACTAGCTCTTTACCCTAGTTTACAATAAAGGTTGGAAGTTATTGATCTAGTCACTGGATTTCAGTATGAACATGTTTCCAACTCACCGGATGTCATAAGACAAGATTAACAAAACCATATAGAATGATGAATGCACGGTTCACATTTCCCAGGTAGCAATGCCCTTGAGGGGATGTGAGGTGCACTTTAGCTACATTTTAGAGCTCCCTGAGCCTCCTGGGTCTAAAATGGCTGAAGTGGTCCTAAAAACATGGTGAAAATGCCTCCCCACACCTGGGAGCACTGGGGGCATTTGGGGGCAAAAATGGGGCTGTTTCTGCAGTAGAGGTCGTGGTGAAGGTAACACCACCCCAAGGTCTCCTGAGGGCTAATGGGTTCCCCAAGTCTCCCACAGTTGCCTACCCCTAGTATAGATGAAGTTAATTATAGGCCCTTTTCGCACCTTACCTTTTCCCAGTGCCGGGCTGCTCGGCTCGCGTATGAAGGCTTCGGAGGAACGCTGCCACGTCCCTGCTGCTTCGGCTCCGCAGCTCCTTCCTCCTCGCGCAAGCGCCCCGCCTCTTCTGTTCGCAGTGCAGCCTGGGAGTTAGAGGCTGCACTGGGGCAGGAAGTTGTGATATCTCTGTGACAGGGTTTTAATTCTGGTGTTATATGCTGTGGTTGAGCTCAGGAGGCTTCACACGGCAGGTAAGTGCGCGCAACGCCCCAGAGTGATGCATGACCATGCAGCATTTTCGGTTTTGAGCCAAAAATGAAAAGGTGCATGCGCGGTCTGCATCAGGCTCTTGAGCGTTGCGTAAATGTGAGTGCATCACGCAGACCGCTTCTCACATTTACGCGATGCTCAAGGGGCCCTTTCGCTTCAAAAACGCTGTGTGAAAAGGGCCCTAATAATTATGGAGGGGTAGAGGCTATAGAAGCAACCAAGCAGCAGAGACTGCCTTGCCTTCCTGCTGTAGTTCTCCAGGGAGAGGGAGAAGAGAATGGTGTTGTTGTCCTTCTTCCCTCTTTGGCTAGAGAGCTGCAGTGGGGACAGAAGACAGTCCCCACTGCTCAGAAACCTCTCTCCCTCACCCTTCATGGCCATTTAATGGCAAGAGCATTCCCTCCAGGGCTTGACAGCTACCCAGGAGAAGGGAGAGGTACAGAGCTGTGTATGCAGAGCATGTATTCATCATGCAGTAAGTTCTATTAAAACAATATTTTAAAAAAAAATCACAACCTAATTACAGCAATTTTAAAAATCCATTTGTTAAAAAAGTGCTGCTCTCCTTGTTAAAGTCCTCTTCCTCCACAGTCAGTGAGTTGCTAAAAGCCTTTCTGAATAAAATGATTTCAGGGATTGAGTCACAAATTTGAGATCCACAACTTCCAGAACATTTGACAGAACTTCTATTATGCCTATGGAATACCAGAAAGGGTGTCACCACTGCCTGCAATAAAACAGGCATACAAGTACACTCATATCAATGAAATAGCTAAAATGGGGTGATCCATGGTCAAGATGCAGATGGCACATGCATGCTGTAATGTATCTTGCCGCCCTTCAATCTTGAGTAGTAATTCTGCCAACAGCAGAATTTTATACCAACTCAAGACCTCAGAAATGTATCCCATTGAGTTTCCATATTTTAAAAACCATCCCCCTTACAGCAGAGCATATGTGATTTTGTAACTCACCACTCAACCACAGCACATAACACCAGAATGAAAACCCTGTCACAAAGATATCACAACTAAGACAACAGGTTTTTCAGCATTGTCATTGTCCCTGGCTCCCTGTCATAACAAACACTGACCTCACAAGGGGGAGCTCTGGTGATGAGAAATAGGTGGTTTCTACAACAGTCCATCCTTACAACGCACATGGGAACTTGAATGTACTGCTAATGCTTCTTTAACAGCACCCTATTTCATCTTGATACTGAATAAATATACAGCTTCACCTTGTACTTCGGCTAGTGGTGCAAGACAGAGCACAATACATACACACCAACTTAGCAAGGGAAAGGGAAAATATATACTGCAAAATGCAACTTTTATTTGTGATTACTCTGGCCTTTTGGAATTGCATTACTCTAACCCTCTTCTCCCTCCCTTCCTCCAGCAGCAAGAAGTAGTGTTTCCCACAAACAAGAGGAGGCTGCCAACCTGACATGCAGGTAAGCTCCCTGTTGGACAAGCCCTGGCATTCCACACCAAATACTGTCCGTGCTTGCTTATCATATACTTTGTGTGCCTTTTTCTCGCAAGATCACACTTTGGATGCATGGACCAGAAGAAGCTATCACTGGACCCCAGAATTCTTCTGAGACTCCCAATGGGGAAGGGGTACAGTATTCTTACAGACACCACAATGTCTCTCCTCCCTCCAAATAGGATGAAAGAATATGAGCATCAGTTGGACATTAAGGTGGCTTCGTTCTCTCTTTTTTCTTACTCCCTCACCAATGCTTCCTATGCATCCAGTTTCATGGAAAATAGTTTAAGTGGGTCTTCCTCTGTAACGAATCAAACAGACAGAATCTTGCTGAAAAACAAAGTGTGAAGAAGCCCTTTCCGCACCTCACTGTCTTCCAGCACTGGGGTGTGGAGACTGCACAAGCAGCCTCCGGTGAGAGGCTCTCGTGTTTGGGGTCCTTCAGCTCCGCACCAGCTGCCTGCTCGTGCGAGAGGCCCACCTCTTCCTTCCGCAGTGCAGCCTGGGACCTTCCCAGGCTGTGCTGGGGCAGGAAGCACGACCGGCGCGTCTCCGGAGGCTCTGCATGCCAGGTAAGTGCACGCGGGGCCTGGGAGCAAGGCGCAATCGCACACCATTTTTGGCTTCTAGCCAAAAATGAAAAAGTGTGCAATCGGCACCTGCCGGCCCCTGGAGCGTCACGCGATTGTTAGTGCATCGTGCAGATTGCTCCTCATAATCGCGTGACACTCCAGGCACTCTTTCGCATGGAAAATGCCGTGCGAAAAGGGCCAAAGAGTTTCCATGATATGAGAAAACATGGTTGGCTGAAGACTTCCTTATTTACTCAGGGCAAAAAAGGGATGACAGTGTGAAAAAGTGCAAGGCTTGTTGAGATACATGTTCTGAAACAAGTCACTATTTTGAAAAGTTGTGTTTATGATACTAGATAAAGCCTTATCGTGGAAAAAGGTTTTTTCAGCCTGATCCTAGCTGAGGTTAAGTATATCTGAATTCAATCAGATTAATGGGTTTAAGCATACCTAATTCTGAAGTTAGGTATGCTGTCTGTGTGCACTATAAATATGAAATAACATCTAGAAAGAAATCAATGTGCAAGATTCTCCCGAAATGCAGTTTTCTGCTTGTTAAAGATATTCTCTTGTACTGCATTTACTTCTAGCACTGTTCACTCTGGTTCTTCTTGCTCTGTACATATAGCACACTATGATTTCCATTATAATCTGTACTCTGTTGAAGGGGCTAATTTCTTAAACATGATTTGACGTGGAAATTCCTGCTCCATTGCAGAGGGGATGTACTAAATAATCTCCTTCAGCACTACAGTTCTGTGATTTTATAAAGCAAGCAGGAAACAAGAGTTGGTGGTGCAACTAAATGACTGTGGTTTCTTTTTAACAGCTAACACTTGGCTTTAACCTACTGAGCTTTTTTTTAAAAAAAAATTTAATAAGATGGCTTACCTGGTACTTTGAAGCACCAACAATAAAGTGACTAATCTTGAGTCCTTCAGGAAACAACATGATTAATAACAATAATTGGCTGTGCTCAGGATGTGGTTCACTTGGTAAGTGATTAGATATGGATTATGCCTATATCTTTAGCATGGCTCTGTGAATGATGATCTTGCAAACTGTTTTCCCCCCTACTGGTCATAAGCTAGAAGGTCTGTGTAGTAAACAAGATCTTAAAGCCTAGATAACACTTTTATTTACATTACAGCTAAAGCTAAAGAGTCCTAGTCCTGGTAAATAGAACTGCACGGAAGCTCTCGCCTCTTCAGAAACACATGGAGTAAATGAGGTCATGTCAAACATTAATATTTCATATCACTTGATATCCCTGAGCTGTCCAAGTTCTGATCTGTGATTACTTGCAACTCATATGTGCTGTTGCTGTGTGCCTTCAAGCTGCTTCTGACTTAAGACAACGAAAGGTGAACCTATCATGGGATTTTCTGGGGCTGAGAGTATGTGATGTGCCCAGAGTCACCCAGTGGGTTTCCATGGCCAAGCAGGCAACCAAACCCTAGTCTCCAGAGCTGTAATCCAACACTCAACCTCTAAAGGACACTGGCTCTACATCATCAGTACTGAAATCATCACTGGGAAGAGCAAAATCATCTATCTAAGGAATACAGGCAGAAGTTCAGGGATAGTTTCTGAAGGGCAAGTACAAGGCAGGATTGAAGAAAAAAATACAAACCAGCATCTGGCTTTTCAAGAAGATGGGAAAAGATTTACTGCTTCTACTCTTCAAAACCTGGTGCCATCTGGAGACTGTAGAGTCAGTCTTTGTTTTTCCAGCATTAATATTCTTGACTTTACCTGCAAGTACATCATGGCACCCAATTTCCTTAAAACTGTATTTTACTACAAAGAATAGAAGATATCTAAAGGAAGATTGCTGAACCTTCCAGGTGACACTAGGCCTTGAGGAAATGCAGGGAAGAGAACTTAAATGCTTCCTCATACCCTCCCATCCAGATTTGTTCAACAATTATCTTGCATCTGGATCCCAGAAAGTACTATATCATAGAATCATAGAAATGTAGAGTTGGAAGAGACCACACGGGCCATCCAGTCCAACCCCCTGCCATGCAGGAACACCCTCAAAGCACTCCCGACAGATGGCCATCCAGCCTCTGCTTAAAAACCTCCAAAGAAGGAGACTCCACTACACTCCGAGGCAGCATATTCCACTGCTGGACAGCCCTGACCGTCAGGAAGTTCTTCCTGAGGTTCAGGTGGAATCTCCTTTCCTGCAGCTTGAATCCATTGTTCTTTGTCCTGGTCTCTGGAGCAGCAGAAAACAAGCCCTCTCCTTCCTCTACATGGCATCCCTTCAAATATTTAAACATGGTTATCATGTCCCCTCTTAACCTTCTCTTCTGTAGACTAAACATACCCAGCTCTCTAAGTCTATCCTCATACGGCATGTCTTCCAGGCCTCTCACCATTTTGGTCGCCCTCCTCCGGACCTGCTCCTGATTCACCATGTCCTTCTTGAATTGGGGTGCCCAGAACTGGACACAGTATTCAAGATGAGGTCTAACCAAAGCAGAGTAGAGTGGTACCAGTACCTCCCTCGATCTGGACACTATACTCCTATTGATGCAGCCGAGAATTGCACTGGCTTTCTTGGCTGCCGCTTCACACTGCTGACTCATGTTCAGCTTGTGGTCTATTAAGACTCCTAGATCCCTTTCACACGTACTGCTATCCAGCCACGTGTCCCCCATCCTAGATTTCTGTATTCCATTTTTTCTACCTAAGTGTAGGACCTTACACTTCTCTCTGTTGAATTTCATTTTGTTAGCTTTGGCCCAGCTCTCCAATCTATCCAGGTCATTTTGAATTTTGATCCTGTCCTCTGGCATATTAGCAACTCCTCCCAATTTGGTGTCATCTGCAAATTTGATGAGCATGCCCTCTATTCCTTCATCCAAGTTGTTGATGAAGATATTGAAGAGCACTGGGCCCAGGACAGAACTCTGTGGCACCCCGCTAGTCACTTCTCTCCAGGATGAAAAGCAGCCATTCGTGATCACCCTTTGGGTTTGGTCGGTCAACCAATTACAAATCCAACTAACAGTAGCCCTGTCCAGCCCGCATTTTACTAGCTTCTTTGCAAGAATGTCATGTGGAACTTTGTCAAAGGCCTTACTGAAATCGAGAAATGCTACATCCACAGCATTCCCTTCTTCTATCAAGCCAGTAACTCTATCATACATATGCCCAGATATGTGTGTACATATCTTAGCTAACAAACCATTTTGGTTTAGCAAAATCTGTAGAAGTGAAATTTCTCAAAGTGCTCTTCTACTTTGATCTATAAACTCAGGTTTCACAAAGCTGATTTCACTGAGCATGGAAGAAAACCGACTTGTAAAGGTTTTTGTTTGGTCTGCCTCTCAGCTTCAGCTCTTGGAAATGTCGCTTTAATAGCCACCAGGAAACCTCTATGAAGACAAAACTAACCAGAAGAAAAGCAAAAAAGGAGAGATCAGATTTCAAAGTGGGTTGGTAAAAACAGGGATTGGTCCTAGAGACAGTGGTCTTCTTCTTCAAAGTATAGAGAAGAATATGCAAGACTGATTGTCATAATCCTCAAGGAACAGCAACAAAAAAATGCCACAGACAAGAATGAAAATTCAAAGAAGAAAAGAACATTTAGGTTTTAAAACTAATGCTGAGATCTACCTAACTGCTTATATAGGCAACTGTTTTTACACTGAAGGCTGAAACCCACAGATCCTGTGTTTAGGGACACGTTCAGTCCCATTGTCTGTTTACTCAACAACCACTAATTGTAAGAGTTTGGTTTCATGGTGTATTGTACGCAGAAACACAATCCCCAAATTATAATGCTCTTTTCAGCCATAAAATACATCCACTTTTGTTCAGTAGATTGGCATCACTATCCTTTTCTCTCCTTCAGGGTTCCTATGCTTTTAAAAAGTGTATGCCAGGAAGAAATTTAACAGGTGAATCATTCAGATGATTTGCCTAGGAATTTTTTTTTTTCAGATCCTTACTATCCAACATAATTGATCCATAGGACAATTCTAGACCTGAAAATTTGCTACTAGAAGAAGCAATAAAATTGGTTCCATATACTGTAACTACTATGAAAAAGATCACATAACAAGTAAATGTTGTAAAGCATCCCGTCTATTATTATTCTCATGTTTCTAGTATATTTTACCAGGAAGCTTTAATTTGTATCAGCAAAGTAGTACATATATATGCATTGTATAAACGTTTACACAATGGATTCATATTTCTTATTTTACATTAACCACAACCCAGGGTAACCACCACATCCCTGGGTCATCAATCAAGCATTAGAATCTGACCCAAACCACCGGAGACATGAACAGATTTATGACAGCAAGAGGGAAACACAGTCCAACTTCTTTGTTGAAAGACTTGCTTCCTGGTCTGTTGGTAAAACAGCATTGTGCAATAGTGATTTGGCCTGATAAATGAACTAGATTGCTAAACTGACATGCTTGGCACTGCCAAGATTCACATCCACACCACATACATTTTGAAGCCAAAACAGATTGCTCGGTGAAAACGTCTACATCTTTATCATGAACCAAATCTCTCCTAACACAAAGTTACACAAAATGCTGCCAGCACACTTTGTCTATCCCAAACTAAATTCCAGTGGATCTTGGGGTAGTAAATTGCCCCACAACAAAAGTAGGTGTCAGAAGGGGCTCATTTTTTTCTATTTCCTTTGTCTGGTTTTTGTCTGAAAAAAACTTCACTAGACACTTTGGCTGAGATCTAATATCCATGGCTAGCAGAGTGTAAACTACTGCTTGTGTATTTGTGCCACTGCCTGGAAATACATCTGTATTTCCAGGCAGTGGCACAAATACACAAGCAGTGGTTTATACTCTGCTTCCCTCTTCTGTGGCTCCTCCCCAAGAGCACAACAGCTGCCAAGGTGGCTTCTAGGTGTAGCTCCATTCCTCCAGTCACCAACTGGCCACAGAGGAACACCTGGATGTGTTTTAGCTGATCTTCTGCAGTGGGGGAAGAAGGAGCAAGGGTAGACAAGACATGGCCAGGCTAATTCCCCACAGCTGACTGATTGCTAAGGGGACAGAGCTGCACCTGTGATTCTCACCAGGCTGTCCAGCACCCAAGGCAAGGGATGCTGTGTAAGGTATTACACGACACTGCCTTTCACAACATCCACAACAATACAAATGCCTATCTAACTGGGGATTATACCTCCATACACTGATTCTGAATTTTTTATCTCAGCATACTAATTCTTAAAAACAAGGACAAAGAAACTTACCATGTTAGTTTGCAGAAACATTTTTCTATCTTATGACAAATTATGACGTATTTTGGGGTTCTAAACACTCCCAGAGAAAGACAAGTTATTTAGGTTAGTAAAAGGTCACTAAAGCCTACTTCTCTGGATCTGTTCTGGCTTGAAAAGAGAGAAAGCAAAAATAAACATATGCAACCTTTCCCCCTTATTCATGACAAAATTGGTTATATCAGCATGGTATAGTGTTTTGGGTGTTGAACTAGGACCCTGGAGACCAGAGTTCAAGTCCCTGCTTGGCCATAGAAACCCATTGGGTGACCTTGGGCAAGCTGTACTCTCTCAGCCTCAAGAAAACAAAGGCGCGCACACACACACCCCGTGAACAAATCTTGCCAAAAAAACCCCTTAAGGGTCACCATAGGTCAATAGTGACTTGAAGGCCTGCAACAATAACAGTTTGAGCACACACATACATGGTCCCAGGTGCTTTCACTGTACAGAAAGAAAGCAATAAATAGTAAGTGGCTAAAATATGGAGAGACCATGTTGCAGGTCTACATCTTTGTAAAATTCTGCAATTAAAAGTGCACCAAAGGTAGGAAATTATGAATTTTAAATCAAATAAGGCTGCTTACAAAGTGATACTTAAATATGTTTTGTATTTATTGGATTTGTAGTTAGGATGTAAAATTACACTGGTTAAAAAGTACAATTATCAACACTAAAAAGTGATGCATTCCAGATTTAAAAGCATATTTAAGTGCTCCTGTAAACTCTTCCCCTCATGCAAAGGCTGCAATCCCAAATATACTTGGAAAAGAAATAAATATTTATTCCCAAGTAAATGATTGTTTATTTCCTAGACCTCTTTGACGACCAAGGATTCTTGTCAAGAGCATACAAAAGGGATGAGAGAATTAAACAAACATGCAATGCGTTATTATTACATTTTGATTTAGATGCTATTGTATATAGGCGTTCCCAGCTAGAGTCACAGTTATAAGGAGAGCTTGGGAAAGTTACTTTTTGAAATACAAGTTATAAAAACCTCAGTCAGCATGGTCACTGTCATGTTGGCTGGGCTCAGAGTTCTCATACAAAAAGTAGCTTTCTCGAGCTCTGGCTATGAATGTATATACCAGCAATGGAGATATTATACATGTACCACTATATCCTATATTAACAAAGACATCTGTAGCCAGGAGAAATTTCATATATATAAAGACAGGTTTCTTACTTTAAGCATCTGACAAATTCAGAATTGCAAGTAAAAACCCTTTTGGACCAAAGGAAAACAAATTATTCCTTAAAAATAATTCTGTTTTCTTTAATATGCTTTCCCCTCCTGTATCTAAAATATGTATAAACACTGTAAATAAGTGTTCATAAAAAAAAAAGAATGCTAGCATGAATGTGCATAAAAATATGAAGCTATTAAATCTAGCATCAAGGAGCAATCTGTAAGTTTTCACCACAGAATCCAAAATCATATTCATTCCCATTGCGGAAGGGACAGAGCTCAGTGTCAGAGCACCCGCAAAAACACCCCCAAGTTCAGCCTTGGAATTTCCAGTTTCAACTGGGAAAGACTCCTGTCTTGAAACCTTGGTCAACTGCTGTCAGTCAATATTGATCTAGATGGACCAATCATCCAGCCTAACAAAAAGCAGATTCCTAGGTTTCTAACACAAGTTTTGGGGTAATTGTAAACCCTGAGATTTATTCAAAAAGTAATCAAGACACTTGACATGCTCTCACACAATCAAAGAATTTCCCATAGCTACAGTCCTTATACTGGCTAATGTTGGGAATCTTCACAGATCCATCTCAGACTCTTCACTTTAAAGAGAGAACAGAGATGTGGATCATAAACACGTGGAATTATTAGAAGGACTCTCCATATCCTGAGTCCCACTGCAAAACAGAAAGAATGAATCTAGAGGATTGTTGGAGTGAATATTCGGGGGGGGGGGGCTACTTGCAGACTGCAAAGAAGCAACTAAGATGGAGCAATTTTTGTTAGGATGTAGACTTGAGTCGACTGACTCGGACTCAAGTTGGACTTAAGTCACCTCAGTGACTCAACTTGGACTCGACTTGGCAACAAAGATGCATTAACTCAACTCGACTTGAGACTTGCATATTTTTTAATGACTGACTTGCTGCCCTTGGTTCAGTAACATATCACAGCATTGAAAAATGCTTCCATCTCTTTTTGCCTACTGGTCATATGACAATCTGTCTCAAGCCCGAAGTGTGGGTGCATTTCTCAGAGAAGAACAGCAGACAGGTTAGGCAATGCGTTTGAGGTGGGCTTGAGGTCTGCTCAGCAGCCTCTCCCTGTTGCATATTGGAGAAGCGTTCTAAAACTTTTCCTAAGAGCAGAAGGTAAGACTTGTCCCCAAAGCATAGGGCATGTTTCTCAGAGAACAGCTAATGTGTTAGGCAGTGGGCTTGAGAAGGAAGAAGCCTTCCTTCCACAGCTTTTGAAGCTTCAGTAATGGGGAGTAAGAAGGATCCTATTTCCTAATTCTGAAAAATTATCCAGCTACAGAAATGGGAAGTAAGAAGGATCCTATTCCCCACTTCTGAAGCTGCAGACTCTTATATGCCCATTGGCACAAAAGCCTCCAGCTTCAGGAAAGGAGAATAAGAAGGATCCCATTCCCCACCTCTGAAGCTGCAGATGGCAAAATCACAAATGTAGAGGGCCAACTCTCCTTAAATTGTTAAAACTGACTTTATTTGACTCTGTCCAGAAATTCTAAAATATAGGTTAGGGTATAAAGTTGGCTCCCAGACTTGAGACTTGACTTGAAACTATCTTCAAGGACTTGAGACTTGACTTGAGACTTGAAGGTAAAGTCCTGAGACTTGGAGTAAAAAATTTAAATACATCACTGGTTAGGACTATGAAAGGGGAGGAAAAAAAAGTGTAATCCCTCTTCCCACATGCCATGGCCCCCAACTGTAGTCATTTCTCCTTAATGGACTGCTAGTTAAAGTGTGGGAGCAGGGAATCACACAACATTGATCTACATACATAGTGTCTTTAGTCTGGCCTTGACAGGTAGAAAACAACCTTCAGTGCCTATAGGTCACACTGAGATATTCACTCAGAAGAACAGTCTGGTAGGGATCTACACTTCTGAAACAAATGGAGATCATAGTATGTTCCATTCTCCAGCATGAAACAGCTGTAGTTTTAGAGAATACGAAAAGCCTCTTCCATCCATGTTGATGATAAACAGATAAGTAAGAAGAGGCATGTAGCTTGCACACATTAAGAATCAGAGGGTGTAATCAGCATGAGATTCCACATATGTTGCCTAAATATACAGATCTTGAATACTGGCAACTCAAATTACAGCTCAGCAAAAGAAAGAAATAATATCTTCATCTAAGGTATTCTTTTACATAGGTATACAAAGCCTGTCTGAACACCCTTTCACATATATCTGAAACAAATGCACGTGTATATATAAAAATGACACACCTGCACTGACATAATCTTTCAGATTTATAATGTCTGTAAATAAAACAGATGAAGGAGGAAAAAAACGGCAACAGCCCGCAAGAAAGTAAAATCTACTTTGAGTCATATTTTCTTACCTTTGGGAATAGAACTGGGTTTTCTAAACAAGACCGTACAGAAAACTCTGTGACCACATTTTTCTAAATAAGACTAGGGGTTCATAGAGAGCCTGCCACTAAATGGGAGCGGCTCCAGACCCTTGGAGATATTAGGCCAATAACCCACGAACGAGGCTGTGGTTGAGGGTTCATAAGTTAAATACTAAATGCTCACAGCAGGATATGCAGCTCCCCCTAACCTTTTCCTTCCGCTTCAAAGGGTTTGCAGCTGCCCACATGTAGCCGCAGGCTCCACTTTCTGGCCCAAGGCAGATTTAGGGCTTCTGGAGACTTTGAGAAAGACTTTGAGAATACGAACAACAGCATCTTGTCCCCCAGAAAATCACCACTGGCATTAAGTACATCCTAGTTGCAGGTACCACAGCCACGGGAAGGAACAAGCCTGATGGAAGGATCAGGCATGCCAGGAGACAGAAGCCCACAGAAGGAAGGGTGAGCATTGCCAGAAGGCATCTAAATTGCTTCTTCTTCAAAGAGCAATTCAGCAAAGACAGAAGTTGTAGAATCGTCAGGCCTCAATGCTCTGGCACCACATCCATCTACAAAGTAATAATTAACTTAAGAAAACCTTTTCCATCTCTTATGAAGGGCCACTAACGGCAGTAACTCTTACTTACTGGCTGTCATTCTAATCTTCCACAGAACTATAAGGACCAAACTGCACATTGCACATTAAAACCCTGGCACGGGTGGGCAGTGATGGAAGGAAATTTTAAGTCTCCAAAAGCTTCCATCAGTCTTGCCCAAGGTGATCAATGGTGTGGGATTGTGGGAATTCTCATTTAAAACAGTTGAGAGCCAAAAGATCCTTAATCCTACACTAACCCCTTTTTAACTGTTGTTAAGAAGTGAACTGTTTGTTTTCCTGTATCACTTTTTGGACAGCTGGATCTCAAGGGAAGTTACTTTCCTGTTGCACATGGAGTTGAAATTTTATTATGGGTCTTTTATTGTCCTTTGTCCCTAGTCCTCACCTGGCCAAGAAGGAGAATGGCCTCTGCCTATACTGAAATTCCTCAGCACCATCTTAACTGACAACAGAGAAACATCTGTTACTCTAACTTTGTCGCTATTTTTCTCTTGGATGATTTTAACATCTTCATATGATAAAGAAGCCAGTTAGCTTGCGTAATGCATTTTATAATTTAAAGTTGCCTTAATAAAGGTACTGCTGTTTTGTGATTTTGGAAGTATAAATTATAGGCATGAGAGTGATATCTAGATCAGTATCATGGCAGGAGACAACATGGCAAAGCCCTTCTGCGCATCACAGCAGGGTCCAAGTCTGGATTGGGATGCCAGTGCTTTAGTGTAAAAATATGAAACAAAACACAAGGATATGAATTTGTGCTTTAAAGACATTGGCTAAGAGAAGCACTGACTTAATTTTAAATAGAAGAAGCAAAGCACATACTTTTACCGGTTCCGACTACTTGATAATTGCTTGGGGCAGCAACCTCAGAGTCAGAAGGTTCATACAGTCCACAGCAAACTGCACAGGCCTTCTGAGTTTTAGCTGTCACTTCAAACTTTGTACTTGTGGAACACTATAATAGTGTGCAAACACAGTTAGCCTTCCAAAACCTTTTATTTTTGTGTGTAACACAAAAAAAGAAGAATACTATGTGTTCAGCATAGTGATCATACATTTGAAGATGAATGAGGAAGGAGATTTTAATGTGCAAAAATAGATATCTAAAGACCAGCTGCAAGTTCCTCTGCTACCGAAGGTTCAGCAGAAGGCACGGGGCCTTAGTTTTGCTGTCAGCATAGCTGAAAATCTTCCACAGGAAAGCCTGCCTGACCTCCTCTTTGTTCTCTTTTTGATACTTGCCAAGATATGTTGACTCTTGAAAAGTCTTTGTAAGAAGTGGATATTTTCCTCAACTCTGCTCAGCTTTGCATAGCTTCATCAGTAATATCAAATGATGAGTCCAATATGTTGCCAGCTGCTTTAATCAAGAGTATCACTGGAAGTACACTTTGTAATGTAGAGCTTAACAGCAGTACAGTATTGCTAATAAGCTATAGGTGGCACTGCATCCAGCCTGAAGCAGTTATTTACACTCTTGTTCTACATTACGGAACAATGTAGATCAAGAATGTAAATAATTGCTTCAAGCTGGATGTAGTGCCACCGATAGCTTATTAACAATACTGAAATAAAGCAATTCTTCTGTAGAGACATATTGGTATGGCTTTTCTCTGAAGTAATCTGACACTAACTACCACTGTCCTCCCACATTTAAGATCTATATGACTAACACTAACTGTCCATGTGGGAAAGGGCCTTTTTTGTTGTAGTACCTTGATTGTCAAGACTCCTTCTCTGAAGAGGATCTAGACTAAAGCACTGGATGTTTGGAAAATTACTGATGTTAGAGCAAGTAAATAGCTCTATACTAATGTTTAATTTATGTATGTTTTTCAAGTGATATTTTTATGCTTAAAAGTTAATGGATGGTTTTATTTGATAGTTCTGTTATCCCAAAACATGGGTGACTCAGGGGTCCATCCACAATGCCAGTACCTTCACATGACAATGGAGAATTAATTAGCTCAAATTAGGAGGCCTGTGAGAGGTGGGGGGGTAACCTAACAAGATCTTTCTACCAATGTTTGCAGGGTCCTCACATAAAAGAACCAGCCAGGGTTTCCAAATGTAAACTAAAAATGTGTTTTATTGAAAGATTTAGTCATGCATGCAAAAGATCCAAACACTCACTCACTTGCACAAAAGTTGACTGAAGGATAAAGGGAAGAAAGTTGTGGGTAGAGAAGTTTTCAGAGAATGGGTGATAATTACTGATCCAGAGAGCAGTGAAGAAAGCAGCGATGTGGCTTAGACTAGTGCCTAAGGACAAAGGACAGTACTTGTTCAGGAATCAGAGCAACAGCGTGGTGACCAGCAAGTGAACTACTGCACCAAACTACTCAAATGGAGGGTTTTTATGCCCCATATCTACCTTGAGGGCATTGGTGGGAATGGCTCTCTGGCCAAGCAAATAATACAGGTTGCTACACAGACAATGTGGTCTGGATGGAGTTAATGGTCTTAACGTTAGGTGACAAAGAGTTAATGGCTGTCGTAATAGCTCTATAATTGTGGAGAGGCATGGGGACAACTCAGGGAAATGTCCAGGTGTGAGCAGACAAGAGTTGAAACAATCAGTGTTTTGGTGGGAACTTTCCTTGGCTATTGTATGCTATCAGAGATGTTCAAGCTTCAGCTTAAGCCTATTATCTCTGGAGCTGCCTGGTGATCTGCTGGACAATGACTTTGGCTATGGCTACAGGGGGATCGGCTGACCTGCTTTGCAATCACACTTGTTCAGTCAGTAATTTTCCTCTGCCCAGCTCAACCTTCCGGTCATCTCAAGTTCTATGTATATCACTGCCAATCAATGTATTTGCCAATTTAAATCATATTTCACCAATTAAACCATACTAAACCTGGGGTGTGTGTGGGCCTGTAATACCTCAGCCCCCTTCCCACAGACACACACATTTGCAATTTTCCTACTTTTGCAAGGATCCTGTACCCCTAAACTCAAAGAATGCGGAGGGCCAACTGTATACAGTCATCCCTCCACATTCGCTAGCGTTAGGGGCACAGAAACTCCATAAAAGTGGAAAAACCATGAATAACTGTAGGCCCTCCCAAACCATATTTTAACACACACAAAAACAGTATGACCACCATATTCAACTGTCATGGATACTCTGAGGCATCAGGGATCCTTCATAAGGCAGAAGTAGGTGGCTGGTGGGGCTGACTGTCACCTCCACTGCTGCCCCACACCATTTTTAATAGGGACTTACAACCCTCGTTCACAGTTTCTCAGTCTCACAAGGCTTGCAGTCCCTACTAAAAATGGCAAAGGGAGGCAGCAGAGGTAACAGCAAGTAATCCATGAATAATCAAATCCGCAAAAGTGAAACCTGCAAATGTGGAGGGCTGACTGTACAAATAAAACAATACAAACAATTTTGAATAATTCCAATTTAAAACAACCAAATTGTACTAACAGGATAAAACACATCAAACAAGGCACCCAGTTAAAGGCTTAATAAAAGGCTACCCAATTTAAAACCATGTACATGCAAATTAAAGACCAACTGGGCACCAAAGGCTTTAATTAAAAGCAATGTATAGACCTGGCACTGAGAAGAGACCAACATTAAACCATTTGGACTTCTGAAGGCAATCCACAACTGAAATGCCCTCTCCTGTGTCCTCCCACATCACATTGACCCTACTCATGGGACACAGAGAAGAGTCCCTCCTGCAGACACCAGTTGTCAGGCAGGTAGATACAGGGAGTGGCACTCTTTCAAGTATCAAAATCCCAAGCCATTTAGGGCTTTGAATGGGATCATCAGCACACTGAATTCAGAGTAGAAGGGAACTGGCCATCAGTGTTTTTAAGGCTTCTAAGACTAGTGCTATGTGTTATCTATATAGTACTCTGATCAGTATCTACTTGCTATATCTAGCTGTAACTTCCAAGTTATCTTCAAGGGCAACTCTACAAAGAGAGCATTACAGTAGCTTAACCAGGAAGTTAACAGTGTATGGATCACTCTGTGGCTAAGTTATTTATGTCGAGTAAAGGCTATAGCTGCTGCACCAATTTGAGCTAGTGCCAAGCACTTCATGCCATGGAGTCCATTTGGGCCAGGATATAGATTTAGGACCACTTCCAATCTACACACCTTCAAGGAGGTACAACTTCATCCAGGGCAGATCACATTCCCCATTCCTACACCCAAAAACCACCAATTCACAGAGTCTCTATCTTATCAGGATTCAACTTCAGTTTACTGGCCTTCAACCAGCCCATTACAGCATCCAGACTCTGGTCTAGCACCTGCACAACCTCAACCAATTCCAGTGACAAGAAGTAAAGTAAATACCCTTATGATCTTACCCAGCTGCTTCATACAGATGTTGAACAGCATGAGACAAAATAGAACCCTGTTGTACTTCACAGCTCAATGACCATGGGGCCGAATAGGAACCCTCAATGTTTCTCTGTATTTATGGGCTTGCCTGGCAATGACAACTGCAGCACTCCAACAATGGCTAATAGTCATACTGTAATTTCCCCACAGTGTCTACAGATACCAGACATAAGCCCTGTTTAGGTATTTCTCTTGCCATGCTTATGAACAGTTAAATAAAGAGTGATGACAATCACATGGACAACTAAATGTATACAGCTGTATGCATGTAGCCCTCCCTGCCATCTACAAATATTCCCATCATACACATGAACACTACATAATCCAACACCTCAAGGGTTAGGCTCCATGTTATGGCCATGAACCAGCTCACATGTTCATGAACATGGTAAGAATAGCCAAATATGACTGCAGAATTACTCCAGGCCATTACGGCAAATCAAAATGGCTGCTTGCAAGCCCAACTGACTGGCATGGAGGAGCATAAAGCAGTGGGCTTTGCCAGACTTTTGGGGCTTCAACAGCTAACACCAGGCCTAACAGATCCATCAGGAGGTAGTAATGCTTTCTCAACTGACATTCGTTAACTTAAAAGGTACAAAGACGTTGAAGATAATGCATACCAAGGACTGCATTTACCACACATCAATGTGATGTTCATTTCTAAAGTGAATGAGTTAAGTGGAAGAAATGCTTGAGCCTACCTTGGCTGCCTTTGGAAAATCAAACTTTTTGGGACAGAGGCTCTCTAGAACTCTGTGTACTTTAAACATACAACCATCCCAATATGAATAGAACGAGGAATTTAAAAACTAGGAAAACAAATGTAAGACCAAGTAAATAAAATTACAGTAGAGCAGTCTTGGCCTATATACCTGTGAAATTTTCTTTTTTTAAAAGGGGGATAGGAAATACTAAATATAGGACATTTCACACTTGTCTGAACAAGCCTGTAGTTTGGTGTTTAGTGTCTGAGAAGGGCCTTGGCAAGATGGATTCCATATAGTCATATAAACTCTATTTTTAGAGCAGGAAGAGACAGAGAGAGAGAGAGAGAGAGAGAGGAGGGAACAGCGGATCTCAAGTTCTTTCCCTTACTGTCCACACATTATAACCAAATCCCTGCATGTATGTACCGTGCACAGGAGCAATACTGACATATTAAGTCTCTTATGGTTCCTCATATAGGCCCTTTCCGCATCTTACCTTTTCGTGGAGGTGGGGGGCGGCGTTCGTGCAAGTAGCCTCTTGCACGAGGCGCTCACTTCGCTTCTCCTTCCTTACCGCAGCTGGCATGCTGGTTGTGCAAGCGCCGCACGAACGCCCCGCCCCTTCCTACCGCAGCACAACCTGGGAACTGCAGGCTAGCGCTGAGGCAGGAAGCGTGACCGGCCCAGCTCCCGATGCACCGCACACCAGGTAAGTGTGCGCGGGCCCTGGGAGCATTGCGCGACCGCGCACCATTTTTGGCTTGAAGCCGAAAATGAAAAGGTGCGTGCACAGTCCGTTTTAGGTTCTTGAGCATCGCGTAAATGGGAGTGCGTTGTATGGACCGCTCCTCCCATTTACGCGATGCTCAAGGGGCCCTTTTGCTTTAGAAACGGTGTGCGAAAAGGGCCATAGTAACAGTGATTTCAGCTGTGCTACAAAAGCAAACCTCCTCTGAACTAATCTCGCCAGGAAAAAACCCTGTGACAGGTTTACCTTCAGGTCACCATAAGTCAGAAACAACGACATGACAACAACAATAACAACAACAACAACGCAATTATTGCAAAAAAGGACCATGGGGAACTGCAGTTGAAATAACATCGAGATCTGCTAAAGCAGAAAGAAAGGGATGGGCATTCATGCACACATAAATGCCTAGTAAAAACCTAAAAAGTGAGATACTGGATCAGGTCAAAGACCCATTTTGCCTAATCTCCTGTTTCTCACCGTATCCAACCAGATGTACCAATAGAAAGCCCACAAGCAGAAAATGAGTGCAATGACACCTTCCCATTCATGTTTTTTAGTATTTAGAGGCATACTAATGACAAAATACAGCCACTGACAGTCTTAGCCTCCCAGTAAGATCTCAGATCCTGTTTTTTCCATTCAGGTGATGGCTACTTACAATATTATGCAGAAAAGAATTTTCATTGTTCTTGTGTGCCTTCAGGTCAACTCTGACTCTTGGCAACTCTATCCCAGGGTTTTCTTGGCAAGATTTATTTGGGGGAGGAAAGCAATTTATTAATTGCCTCCCTCTTAGGCTGAGAGAGTATAAGTTGCCCATGGTTACCCAGTGGGTTTCCATGGCCGAGAAGGGATTCAGACCCTGTTCTCCCTGTGGTCCTAGTTAAACATTCAAACCACTACACCACACTGGATTACAGAAACGAGAACAGAACTGATATACATAGGCACCAATCAAACATAGATGAGTAAATTTATACAGTCCTTATAAACTAAGGGCAGTCTTTCCAGAAGGCAAGTGGCAAACATATCAAACTACTTTACCTGTAGTAGATCTGGGGAAGATATACTACTACTTTTACACTTGTATATTACTTGTAATATTACAGATATTACTTGTAGTACCCAGCCATACAGGCAAAAATGCATGTAACTTCTCTTAAATTAAGATTCTCACATCTAGATTTGCACAGGCAAGGGCTACTTTCCCTCTGGCTATTACATTCCTGTGTTTTAAGTTTTAAAGCTCCACTCAATTATTGTAAAGGGAGGGGGAATGGGAACTGGGCAGCTAGTAAAAATGTAATACTAAACAAAAACAACCCGTAATTTTCCTCATTGCTAAAGAGTTTCATGAGTTTTTAAAAGTTAGTTTTATTTTTAATTTAATATAATGTCCATTAACAGGGTTTTTTTTAAAAAAAAATGTGAAGCCTATATATGTAGCAGTTGGCAGTGCTGCAGAGTTTCCACTAGAGTTAATGCCAAATTAAAGCATTATAACTTCAGTAGCTCCCCCCTACCCTTGAACCAGTAAACTAATAACCACTTCAGACACTGCGGTACAGTTTGGCTCAGAGCACAGCAAGGGAGAAGGGGAAGGAACTTACTAAGGCAATTTGTATTGCATTTAAGGAGTCTGATTCCAAGACAACACACTGCTTTGTCTGAAAGATGATGAAACATGGAGTCAGAAATGCTGAGATTTTTCTTTGCCACTTACAGAAATGGATTTATAAAGAACTTGGGAAGTATTCTTGGAGCATCCCCCAAAAACATGACTTGTTGAGGCAGACTTTTGGTGTGACCAGTAGTCTGAAGTCATATCTAAGGATGTCTGTACAGGTCACTGAGTATGAACTGATACTGCCTTACTCTCAGAATTATAGACAGGGAACCAGATGTCATCTTTCATTGATAGCCTTCTTGTATTTCCCCCTAAATAATCTCTGGGTTGGTTATGTTAATCATAAGTTGAACATGAACCAGCAGTGTGATGCTGCTGCAAAGAAGGAAAATGCTATTTTAGCCTGCATTAATAGAAGCATAGTCTTCAAGTCAAGGAAAGTAATGGTCCCACTACATTCTGTGCAGGTCAGGCCTCATCTGGAGCACTGTGTTCAGCTCTGGGCACCTCATTTTAGGAACGATATAGACAAGTTGTACCAAGTTCAGAGAAGAGCAACAAAGATTATAAGTAGTATAAAGAACAAAACATATGAGAAGAGGTTGAAGGAGCTGGGCATATTCAGCTTGGTGAAGAGATGATGATGATGACATGATCACATTTTTTAAATAGCTCGAGGGCTGCCAAAAAGAAGAGGTTTGTAGTTTGTTCTCTGCTGCCTTAGAGGATAGAACTAAGTCTAATAGTTTCAAGTTACAGGAAGGTAAACTTTGATTGAACATTAGAAGGAACTTCTTGACAGTAAAAGAGGTTCAGCAATGGAACTAATTACTAAAGAAGTTGGGGTGGTCTCCATTATTGGATGTCTTCAAAAGGAGGCTAGACAGTTACCAGCTGGGGATGCTTTAGTTGGAGATCCTGCACTGAGCAGGTGGTTGAACCTGATGGCCCATGAGCCCCTTCCAACTCTTTGATTCTATAAAATTTATAGGCATCGACAAAATGTAAAGGAGATGGGATCAGGCTGCAATTACAGGGTTACAGTAGCTGCAATCTGCATATATAACAGCTGTTGCATTGGCCTCAACATTCTGTCATATCAGAGTTACCAAGAGAGAGAATCATGGTCCAGGCTATAGAAATAGAAGCTGGCTTGGCATTGGGTGGCTCCAGTTGAATTGTATGGGGCAAAGTAAATGAATAATCTGTAGGACAGACGAGAGCAAAGGAAGAATTGTTGCTCTCCAACCTCCCCATCTCTGATTATTAAAACTGAGGATCCTTGTAGAGTAAAAACTTTAAGGATTAGAAAACAAGTACAAAGATGGGCTGCGCTGCTACAAAAAAGGTTTTTGTTAATGCTTGAGACAGCACAAGCTTAGACACATTTACCCAGAAGCAACTGTCACTGGGTTCAATAGGGCTTCCTTCCAAATAAATGTGCAGAGAAATGCACTATGGACTTGAAGGGACAGAGGGACACAGAAAACTGTGAAAGGTGGGAACAGGAGGTTGTTTCCATAACCAGCTTCCTTATGAGTCATTTGGGACTGGTGGCATTTTGAACTGGAGATGATACACTAGTGATGAGTCATAACAAGTTGCCCTTAATAATCTGCTTGTTATTCTTGCCCGCTTGTTTGCCTTTTCTTCAGGTACCACCAAAGCAACCTCAAGCATGCGAAGTAAAGCAAGTCACCAGTGCATCCACCTCTTAAGAGGATTTGTACTCTACTGCTATCACCATTCAGGGTGAGGGTGAAGGTGCTTCACTTCCTGCCTCAGGCAGAGGGATAGCTTAGGCCACCCCTGTAGCTTACAGTTTTTCCAAAGTATTTCCTTGCAAAATTCTCTTGATTACAGATGTTGGGGTATGTGTACAATATTTACATAGGGAAAATAGCACCACCACATAAAAGAGGGGTATATAGGCAAGACACCTCCAAACTGGAAAAATAAGTGGGTGAGGGAACCAACCTACCTACAAACAGTCCAATGACTGAGCATGTTCAGTGGACATGAAATGCTGATCATAGTGATGGAGTATCAAATTGAATATCTTGGAGGAAAGGCGGACTGGAACTCTGAACAGGAGCACTCTCCAGTACAACATTTTGATCCAGGTCCTTCACAGTATTTATTAGAAAGCAAGTAGGACAGATACAATCTGCATGCTTTCTATTGTATCTTCACACGTAAACAAGTTAAAGGCATCCTCCTTCCCCATGAAAGCCAAGAAATTCAAAGAGAAGCCTGGAAGAGCCCTCACAAACCCAGCTGTAGATTCAGCCCTGAGCAAAAGTACCCCCAGGCCCTTTCAGGAACCAATATCTGATTATTTTTAAACATAAACTAATTATAGCCATCTGGCTGTATACCCCTTGTTGCTATGCAAAGCCGCCACTGAAGCACTTAATCCAGCCCCATTATTCCCCTTCCCCCAAAGCAAACAACAGTATGCCTATACTCCCGCAGCAAGTTTACCCTCTACACTAAATCTGCCTTTCCTCTTCCTTGCCATCATGTGGAAACAGACAGGACACCACCCAACTAATATTGCAGCTAGTACAAATATAGTACTAAAAAATAAATGTCCCCTTTATGTAAGAGACTGAAGAGAGATCAATGAGCCTAAGAAGACTCACACACACACACACACAGCTACACACACTCCCAGTACACATCCCTACCTTCATGATACTCATCTGAAACATAATAAACTGACTGAGTGTAATATTTTGATGCCACTGGATATGCCACCCATATATGTACGACAACAATCTTGTGATTACAGCTGGGTTGGAGCAAAAATCTTTTAATTGTCAGAAATGACTAGCTTGAGATGGCACTGGGGGTGGGGAGACAAAGGAATATAGTTATACCACCCACCCTCATTTTCAAAAAATGTTTGCAGATTTGTCTTGTTTGCTATCACTTGCTTATCCTGCTTTGTCAAGTTCCCAGGCAATTTCCTTGTCTCTTCTCTTCAGATGATCAGCTTGCAGGCAGGTTCTCCCTATCATGCCCTATTAACCTCCAGAAAATACTAGTTCTAGCCTCAGCACATCCTACTTCTACCAGAGTTACAATACAGGCAGCAACCATGGTTGGGTCCATGTTCTCTGAGTACTGGCCTGTTTGTTGGATGCAGATTTATTTAGATAATTGGGATTTACTAACTGTCATCCAAAGTGTTTCCAGTGATAATTGAGCACGTGCACTCACATCATCTACAAAACACATTAGCTGCATTCAGAATCCAAACAAGCTATGGGTTCAAGCAATTCTTCTCCCCTTGTATGCACACAATGATACCTCCTGCTCAGCTCAAACCACACTTTGCCAGTATGGCTAAAATCATGGTTTGGAAAACTCAGCCAAATCATAGGTTGCTGGTTTATAAAGGCAAAGTAAGGCTTCATTAGACTTGGAATGGTACATGCAGACATAGAGAACATAAGAGGAGATAGGAGTGTTTAAGCCCACGGTTCTTCCACATCAACCATACTTGCTTGGAGGATTGCTGAAATGCTGCCAATAGTTGGTTGTGCCTACTGACAGAAGCTGCGTTTTCCAGAAAGTTGAAATCAAGATATAGGGACAGTGAATTACACAAGGCTACTTCTCACACAGGAATGTCTGAGATGCCAAATGGAAGCTCAACATACAACCAAATAATCCACAGTATGCTCCATTATCAGGTTCTCCCCAAAGGTCTCCAATCCACAATTGTACTTGAAGGATTTTGTTAAGCAAAAGTTTGGTTCTCAGCGTATTTTGTTGGAACATGTCTTGCTCCTTGTTAGGCACATTATGTAAGGGAAAGTAATTATCCTGTGTGCTTACAGTAAGATGTAGGTATTGTAGACATCAATCATGAGACAGCATAATATAGTTGCCATGTCTTTGAAGTCTCGTAAAACATGGGTGAACAATGGGGGAAGGGGAATTTTTGTCTTCACAGAAGGCCGCAATTGCACATTTCTGGCTGAAAATCCATTCTCAGAAATGAGAAGTCAGCACTAGTTTATAATTCTGGAGTTCTCCAGCCTGTTTTCTGCCAGTTAGCTTCATTTAAGGCACATTTTGGGGACTGAGGGGGTTGTTTCAGTGCATAGCACTACTCTAGGTAGCACCTGGGGCCATTTGTCACTCATAAAAATAAATAAATTAAAGGGAAATCTGGAAGCAGCCCCAAAAGTAATGGTCCACACACAGCCCACAGAGGCTGCTGCTTTCCCACCTCCCCATAAAAAATATGCATAGTTTTTTTCCCCCATTAAAAGCACTCAGTAGACTAATTTCACTTTTTTTTCTACTCCTCGATATAACCAATCATCAAATGGAGTTACTGCACAGAGCAGCATTTGGATAAAACATAATTGGTTCAAACAGTCTAAAAATGCACAGGATCATTGTTTGCAGGCTACCTGATGTGTGGGATCAGCAACTATTTTTTCCCCAATGTGACAAGTACTACTGTCCTATTTGTGGCCATTGGCTAAAACTGTTCCTTGCTTCCCTGAAAACTTTCCTGGGACCAGCAGCCAATGGCTTACAGACCAGCACTCATCCATGGACCACCATTTTGAGTAGCACTGATGTAAACTATGAGGCCAGCTAGATCCACACACTTTATCAGGAACGGAGCATTTAACAGTTATCTGTCATCACATATTGCTGTCTTCTCCCTGCCGTCTGCTTTTTTTCCCTTAATTTAATTTAGAATCAGACTGTCATGCTGCACATTGAGGCTCTGCAAATGTCAATGCTACACTGCGAATTATATTTCTTTTGTAAACATCTTCACTATTTTTTTTCCTTCTCCATGGAACAGCCAAATATTGTTTTAAGTAATGTTTCAAACTGTTTTTTCATGTTACACAGTCTACTATAGAAAAAGGAACTTGTTTTTGTTCTTATGTACTCCAGTTTTAGCACAGATGTTTGATTATAGTTATTCTTTATCTATTAAAAAAAAGAGAGAATTTGTTAAGTTGGAGGTAGTACCTTCCATCATTAAGGCAATTTCTACATAAACTGAAGGCACACACACTTCATAAAGGCTAACAGCCTAACTTCCTTTTCCTATGTAAAGACAGAAGTCTTTATTTCTTTAGGTGTTGTTTTTTGCTAATTAAAACCATCCTTAAAGCATTTCCACTCTGCTGAAGAAAGCAATAGTAGCAAGAGACTTATAATGTTTGCTGCGTAACCTGAAGACCAGCCAGCACACTGAGGCTAGTTTAAGATTGTGAAGACAGAGTACACTTTATTTACCATCATCGTAAGCTTCTCCTAAGACTCTCTGGAGACTTATAACTTTGAAAATGAAGGATAAAGTTATTCTGGAATATTTTCCTATGTAGATTACTCCAGTGTGACTTTTTGTAAAAACACTATGACCCCTTACGCTTGGAGACAGTAAAGCTCCTCAGGAGAGGATAATTTGAGGTGTCTGAACATTTACTTTGCCTTGCTGTTACAACAAACATTCCTATTCTTTCTCTCTTCTGCACCCTGAAACACACAATCTAAGTACAGGCATGTTAGATGTTTTCAGTCAAAGTTCTCCTTTGAACTACTACATACCAAAATGTTTATTGGTTTTATATTTCATAGGTGTGCATAAGAGTGGGCAACAGCCAGCCTCTATGATTTTTTGAAGGGAATGAGCAAAAGAGAGGAGATAAAGGGTACAGAAGGGAAAAGGGGCAAGGGGGGAAGATTACACTAGAACATGGGGAGGATGGAGGGGAAGAGAGTATCATCTGTAGGCAAGTAAATTATATTCTTTCACAATTCTGATGGTGTTTAGCCCCTGCAGGTGCATTCTTACTTTAAAAGAACCCATCCCATTATCTCCCAAACACATCAATGATCTACATGATCTTTCTCACAATCATGCTCTACATCATTGCCTCTGGGAATGCATGGATTCTAATGGGAGAGGCTGAATCCTTTTCATTCCATTGAAACATGATCCACCAAAGCGTTAACAATTTAGCACAGCCAGAGTAGGGTGCAGTGCTCTCCCACTATTTACAGTTCTGTACTGAGTAGACATTTATAAGAATGCATTGTTAATTCTTAAAATTGCAAATTAGCTGTTGTTTGAGTTACATATTATCCCGGTATCTAATACTCACTAGAACTTCTAAATTCTCATTTTAGTCCACCATATTTGTAATGGTCTGAGCACTGGACTACAATTTTGGAGAAGAGGGTTTGATTCCCCACTTGGCCATGGAAACCCACTGGGTGACCTTGGGTGTACCACACACTCTCAGCCTCCAGAAAACCCTGTGATAAGTTCAGCTTAGGGACTTGAAGGTGCACAACAACAATTTGCCATGGACTTTGCACTATGGAGATGATAGTGTGCATATACAAGAAGGAGATTTAAGAGAAGTTAGCAAAATAGTTCCCCTCTGAACTCTGGATCAATGTGTAAATCCAATATAATGATAGCTGTTTCTAAACACATGGAGGCTGAGTTTCTTGATCTCTTGAAGATAACAAAGTTGCTCATTTAACAGCGTAAACATGTTTTAGATATATTAGTTGTCTCCTCTACCACTGCAGATTTTCACAAAAGCAAATCAAGATCCAGGTTACCCAAGAAGAGAAACTGATCAAGTGGTGGTCAGATATGAATGATGGCTCTAGATTTTTAGGCAGTGAATCATACACCCCCTTTTGTCTCTTTAACACTCTAACGCTAGTAAATACACGCGGTGTACAGCAGGTCAAGACAGGAATAAACTGACCCATAACTGCTTTAGGCAAGGGACTTGTGAGAGCCTTCCTGTGGGGGTTCTACAGTCAAGCCCAGCTCTTTTTTCTGTACAGGCAAAACTCAGTCAATAAACAAAAAACCGTCTAGATGGCTTACAAAATATTTTATTCAAAAGAAAAAAAGGTTCTATCTATCAGAATTCACCATTCCTAAAGAGTGAGTTGACCCCAGTCAGTACACAATAGGAATCTTGTTGGGGTATCCTAAGTCTGCTAGCAAAGTGCAGGAACAAAGTTGCTAAGGAAGTTTCACTTTTAGACTGAAAGAGGAACTGACAGACAGGCACCCAAACAAAGCTAACACTCTTCTGCTAGGTTTCATTGGTCAACAGCAGACAGCCTGGACAAGATGCATTTTACCCTCTCTGTGTTTGGAGCCTAGAAGCTTTGGCAATGTTACTGAAGAATTTAATGTCACTACACCCTCTTCCAAATAAGGCTTTAGATCCAGAGAGATCAAATCCAAAATCCTGAAGCCATTTACTTCAAGTCTCCATTTGGAGTCCTAAAGAATACAACGAGTACAACAGGACAGCTTTGGTTTAAGAAATGCAATCCAATTAAATTAGTAAAATTCACACACAAAGGCTAGCATCCAGTTAGGGACATACAAGTATGTGAGTCACACTATTAAGAGCCAGTGTGTTGTAGTGGTTTGAGCAGTGGACGACGACTCTGGAGACTAGGGTTTGAATCCCTGCTCAACAATGCAAATCCACAGGATGACCTTGGGCAAATCACACTCTCTCAGACTCAGAGGAAGGCAAAGGCGAACACTCTCTGAACAAATCATGCCAAGAAAACCTCGTGATAGGTTCGCCTTAGGGTTGCCGTAAGTCAGAAACAACTTGAAGGTAGACAACTACAACAAAATCACACTACACACGTGGGGCCAAAAAGGCTCCACTGCACAACATATTCAACTGGTAGCAGTGGAAAATAAGTTATGCCGACAGCATGCTGCACTGTGCTTTGTCTTTGCACATGATGACCATGCACTGAGTGTTGTGCTTGTGCACTGCAGTTCTGCATCATATACTATGCACTACACACTGTGCAAGAGCACACAGACATTTACACATCTTGCACTATGTTGGATGGCAATTGTATAATGTTCAAGTAGTATATTTCCATGTGTGGATATTTATGCTAAGAAGAGATATTGGATTATAACCACAGTATATCACAAACCTGACAGCACACTTCAGATTTTTCTGGCCCGTGGGTGGAAAAAGTTCCTTCATCTTGGTCAGGCCTTCTTCCTTTGAATACCCAAGTAAATTCCACCTTCCAAACAGCTTGCCTTTAAGTTTATGAAGAGGAAGCACAATGTTTGGCAATTGAACACCTGCAATTTTTTCCTTGTTACAATCTCCTATTGTCTGTTTCGAAAATCCAGATTACATGGATTTATCTGATTAATGATGCCTCTCATCCCCAAATTGACCCAACTAGTTTAGCAAGAGTCCAACTGTTCTTGTATTCACTGGTTTCTCATCAAAGAGGCTCTGCAAATGATCCAAATAAATTTGTTTCTTTCAAACTAAACCTCTAGTGGATGATTCATTTCATAATTTAAGACTGTCAGCAAGGAGGAGTTTGATATTCTGATTAAGTTAGCAAGTCACAAAAACGCAGGAATGATATGTTAAAATATAAGTCTCTTAACACATGGGTCCCTGTAATAGCTTCAGCATTGCTCTAATTGGGCAAGCAGGCTGTAGCGGTTACAGTATTTATCTTGGACTGGGGAGATCTGAATTCAGATTCCCACTTGGCCATGAAGCTCATTGGGTGTTCTTGTGCCAGTCACTATCTCTCAGTTCAGCCCATCTCACAGGAGTATACAGAAGGCCTAAATGTTATAAGCATAAAGAAGGGGATGAAAGCTAGGCATAATGCTTTGATCATGGAAGAAAAATAGGGTATAAATGTAACCAATTAGTTATGTGCTTAAAAGGCTGCCAGCAACTATGTTTCTCAGAGGGGCAATGTGAGATTAGGCTCCTCTTCCAACCACCCCCAAAAGCAAACAGATATATATCAAATTTCATGGCCAGAACTATTGTTCCTTCCATGCAAGTCTTTTGGCTCTGACAACAGCCTGGGCAAAAGGAAAAGAAAGGGCACAGGTATTTTGCATGAGGTCTGATTTGGTCCTGGGGCCACCAGCTGCTAATCCTTAAAAGTAGCCCACAAATACAGCTGAGGAGCCACATGCCTTCCTGTTTTACAGCAGTATCAGTGGCAAATGCTCATATAGACTACTAAAGACTGATATTGCTTCATTATTCAAAGCAAGTATAGGGGTGCACTTTTTATTCAGTTTTTCACACTTTGTGCACTCTGTTGCCACTTTTTAAAATTGTTATCTCCCCTGTTCGCTTGTAAATGAACTATACATTTCATGTTTAATTTATTTTCAAATCTGCAAAAAAGGTGGGTCTGCTCAAAACAAAACAGAAAACTGCAGAAGGCAGCCAGGCAAAGCAAAGAAGACATGTTTAGTTCCTCCCCTCACCACTGTCTGCTTCCCCGCTAATGCTCTGTCCCATTCCTTAATGCTTTCACCCTATTCCTACATAAAGGACCACAAGCTCATCTGGGTGCACAGAAATTAACTACCTGCACTACATGGCACACATTCATGGAAAGCAATGTGGGCAGTATACACAAGCACTGAATCAACTTCTGGTTTATCCCCAGTTCTTGATCCAGCAAGTCTTGCACAGAAGCATGTTTCAGCACGCAGATCTCTAACTTAAAGAATGGAGTGCCAGAGATCTGGTTCAGGGACAGACCCTGCACCATCTCTGCATCAACCCTGTCCATTCACCCTTTTGACTCCTACAGCCTAAATCCTAGCTTTATCAGCTGAAAGCTGGTACCTGCCTGCTGTTCTCTACGGCCAACACTTGGAGGTGGGGGGGCAGCATGAGTACTGCTTGCCCTTGACCTGGATTTGGGGGAAGGGTAGTTTGGTTATTTTAAAGCCCAGCAAGGAGTTCAGTGCACACTTTTGGGATCCTTTCAGCTTGGGAGTAACCTGTTCTGACCCTATGCATGGGTCAGCATTGCCACTGACAATATATCCAATGTTCCTCACCCTCCTCCACCTGGCATCCTCTAGACGAGTTGGAGTACAGTGCTTACCACTCCCAGTCGTGCTGATGGGGGATAACGAAAGCTGTAATCCAACGTGTCTAGAGAATATCTGGTGGGAGAATGCTGTGCTATGGTATCTCCAAATAATAATGTCCCTGCTGTAATGTTGTTATGTAACCTCAAGTCAACTCTTACAGTGATCCTATTCTAGGGTGGGGTTTTTTTTTGGCATTTTCCCCTGAGGATTTGGCCTCCCTTTAGGCTGAGAGAGTGTGACTTGCCCAAAGTTACCCAGTGTTTTCCACAGCTAAGCAGGAATTCGAATCTTGGGCCCTTTTCGCATGACGTTTTTAAAGCGTATTAGGCACGCTCCCTCCCCCTTTCATGAGCCGCCGTACCGCATGACGTTCTGGCGAACCAGGTGCTATCATGGCCACGGACAGTGCTGATAGTGTGTTTTCTTATTTTCGCCTGAAAATAAGAAAATAACCTCCCTTTCACGCATCGGTCACATGACCAGAGGGCCTGCGAAGCCGTCGTCCGGTGTGCTTCCGGGAAGGACCTGGGAGTGGGCAGGGTGTGGGCAGTCCCTGCTGCCTGTCCCTCACGCAGCAACTCCCAGGGGACGCTCTGCCGAGCAGCAGGCTGGCCGCTGCCCCCATCGCAGCAGGGAACACTGCATGACACGTTGCCATGAGAGGCCACCCCGGGGCTGCATCGCTACTCACACTTGAGATGACAGCAGCCCCCGGGGTCCAGCCGACTGTGTTTTTTTTTTTTAAACCCAGCACTATCGTTAGCACGTTACCAACGTAGTATGAAACAGCCTGTTGGCAGGATCTATCGTGCTAACGTGAGCACGATAGGTGGCAAAAAAAGAAAAAAAAAAGAAACACCACCGCCCAATCAGGGGCAGTGGGGCAGGGACAGGGCGGGACCTAGGCGTGGCCCAGGACGCCGACATGCGGACAAGCTACCGGGTGGGGACTGGTGCTCTCTTGCCAATGCCCTGCTGTATGCGGACTGCAAGGGGGTCTCTACTGAGTCTCCTGAGATATTAGCAATATCATGAGGGCTCTGGTTTGTTGCGCTATCAAGGTAAGGTGCGGAAAGGGCCTTGGTCTCCTAGAGTCCTAGCCTAACATTCATACCACTACATCATGCTGGCTCCCACTCTAGGGCACTCGTGTTAGATATTCGATTCACTTTTCACGGTCACTTGCTCATTCAGAAGGCCAATAATTCTGTATTCTAGTGAGAATTTTTAGTGGCTCTCCCTTCGGCCTGGGAACCTCCAGATGTGTTAGACCATCCTGAAAGTGATTTGATGAGAGACATTGTCTGACACATCTGGAAAGCATAGGACTAGGGAAGCTTACTCAGCTCCCCTCATATTTCTTTTCAGGCTCAGCTATGTTTCTGGAAAACTTCACCAAGTTCTGTGTGTGTGCTGTGCGTGCGTTCGTGTGTGCATGGACCGCACTCTATGTTCAGGTCAGTTTCCAAAAGAAGAAGAAGAATGAAGAGTTCAAATTCAAACTTTTTGTGAGTGTAGGTACCACTCCTCTTTCCCACATCCATCCTGTAACATCCAAAAAACATTATTTCCATGATGGACTAGAGCTGCGAGCGACTGAACTGATTTAAATGACCTGTATGACAGAGCACTATTTCAGGCACTTAGAAATAAAACGAAATGGGATGAATTAAGGGACATATGTTTAACTCTGTTGTTGGTGTGTATCTTCAAGCCATTTCCAACTTATGGTGACCCTATCACAGAGTTTTCTTGACAAGATCTGTTCAAGGAGGGGTTTGCCTTCATCTTCCTTTGAGGCTGAGACAATGTGACTTTTCCAAGGACACCCCATGGGTTTCCATGGCCGAGCGGGAATTTGAACCATGTTTTCCAGACTCATAGTCCAATGTTCAAACCACTACACCACACTAGCTCCCATGTATTTAACTAAAGGGGCCTACATACCCTAAAAACACTAGTTTCTATCTAATCTTGGAAACTAAGCAGGGTCAAACCTGGTTAGTACTGGGATGGGAGACCGCCAACAAACACAAGGTGCTGTAGGTGATATTTCAGAGGAAGGAACTGGAAAACCACCGCTGAGCATTCCTTGCTTCAAAAAACTCTTATGAAATTCATGGGGTCGCCATAAGTTGATCGGCAACTCCAAAGCATATCCACATATTTAACAAGGATTTTAACAAAAGAGTAAAGACCAGGATGTCCAAATGACATACATCAGAATGGTTTTGTTGAAATGTCAGGTTTTTCTCATAGTAGAAACTAGTGTAAACAACAAAGCCATTTTTTGCCTGCTAATTTTCATCAGCCAAGAAACTAGCCCGAATCCCCATCTTGCCCCTCCCCTTCTTTCCCCCAAGGTATCCGTCAAGTCTCTACAGGATGGAATTTTGCTTTGCTATTTTAGCATAAATCTGGCCAGGGCTTCCGTGGAATTTGAAAACAAAAGGCCTTAATAAATAAATATTATGATAAGAATATGAAAGCAACGCAGGCACTGAAGATAATTGGAGGGGGAAGAAATCCCTAAGCGTTCTCTTTTAAGCTACAATCACTAGGCTTTACATGAAATCAAGTCCACCCTTCATAAAAGCCTGCAAAAGGAAAACACAAAACAAAATCCAAAATATTCTCTTGTACTTTCTGGGTCTTGTTCCCATCATATTCTATCGTTTAAAAATAACAACATACTCCCAAAGAGAAAACACAATATTTTTGGAACTCCTTCCAACTTCCCGGAGAAAGCTAAGAGGTACTAAAATCCACATGATGAAAATATTGTCATATTACTTAAGTACGGACTTACTTAAAACTCTCTTCAGCTCATTCCTGTATTTCTATCACATGCTGTTCCTCTCATTCCTCTTGACAGCATTACTAGCAAGAGATGGTGTGTCTCTGTGGACACGCTTGCTGTTGTTACATGGGAAGGCACAAGAGAATCAGGACATTCACAGGTATTGGTGTGTAAAAAGCACTTCTTCCCTTGCGTTTCACCTCAAGCTCCGCCGCTGTGCGTAAATAGGGATCTTATTCAACAAAAATTGTCAGGCGCGTGTGTATCCTCTCAGCATTTTTAAGTTAACTGTTTACTAAAAGGATAAATCGCACAAACGATTTGTGCGGTGGGGGGGTGTACACAACAATTCTCTCGTTTCTTGCTGTAAGGAGGAAAGAAAAAAAACTTCTCCCTCCGTTTCCTTCTACCGATCTCTCTCTCTCCATTCGCCGATCCCTGAAAAGCAATTTTCAAAGCATTCCTAACAGACTCAACGAGTAAAAAGCTGAAGGGACTGCAGGAGAAGCATTCAGCACTTAGATTAGGTATTTTGCCGGTGCATGCGACTCTCACGGTCGGTCCGAAGGGTTAAGGACCAGAGAGGAAGGGTCAGGCGCACCCCACCTCACACACCAGCACCGGTGGGGAGAGAGACGGGGAAGCGGGAGAGACTCCTTCTTACCTTGACTAGCTTTAGCCATGGTGTTGCCAGAGTAGAGGAGAAAGGAGAGGAGGCACAATCCAACAGTCTCCAAGGTCCCCATGACCACCGGCTTGGGCGCGGAAGGGTCGGCTCAGGGTCTTCTCTGATGCTTCCAAAGGCGCTACCGAGGGCAGGCAAGCTCTCACCGAACACGCAACGCGGGCACGCACGACACACACACACACACAGGTCTGTTTCGCTAGCGGCGTGTGGAAGCGCTCCTGGGGAAAGGTTGGCCAGACCTGCACAGGATTTAAGGTTGGTTCGTTTTTTAAATGCTACTAAACGCAGAAGAGAAAGACCTGCGGCGTCTTTGAAGTGGACTTGATCGTCCTCCCTTCGGCGGCTTCCTTTTTGCAAGGAGAAACCCCAGCCAGCCCCAGTTTTGTTAGAGAGCGCAGTAGATTTTTTTTTTTTTTTTAAAGAGCGAGCGAGCCTTGGTTGGTCTAGGGCTGGGGACCTGTGAAAGGTCCATCCAAGCAACGCCCTTTTCCCTTTCTCTCTTTCTTTCTATTTGCCTTCGCCTGCTCTGTCTTCCCTCCCTCCCACCACCCGCGCCCGGACTCTGCCGCTCAGCGCTGCCTGCAGGAATTTACAGTCTGCCACTGGGGGAGTCGGGCCAGTAGCCATGGAGACGGCTTCCCCGGGAGCAAGGAGGTCAGGCGAGAGACCACGGGCAATCAATGGATCAATGCAAACTCCCGTGCGAGCGCCAGACCCAACACAAGCCCTCCGCAGTCTCTTCTCTCTCCAGCCGCGCCCCCCCCCCCTCCGGCACTTTGCCGGGCTAGGAAGGAAAAGAGGGGAGGGGCATGAGAAAGGGGATTGTGCTCAGAAAAAGAGAATTAAGAAGCGAAGGAGCAGCCGGGAAGGAGGAGAGGGGGGTAAACTAACCAGCTTGCAAATGCCATGACCTGCAACACTTCCCCCCCCCCCGCTCCTCATTTCTTTTAAAAACTTTTTGGTGCCTGGTCTGAAGGCAGGAGACGTGCTCTCGGGCTCAATGCAAAATCTAGATCAAAGAGCTTTCTCGTCTCCTTTCGGCCAAGGGGGATGGGGTGGGATGGCGAGGAGACAGACGTAGACAGCGGGGAGAGGCGAAGAAACTTTTTGCACATTTCCCCGAGTCTTTGTCAGGTTTTAAGCTAACCTCCGAAATAACCCCTCCACCGCGCACGGCGCCCCCGTGATTCCTCGCCTTCTCCCTGAAGCGAGATCACCCCTCCCGTTTCGGTGCCTCTTTCTAGGTCGACCATAATTTAGTTAGCCCTGATCAAGGGGAATTATTTCATTTGGCTTCTAAAGAACAATCTTTGGTGCCAGAGAGATCATAATGTTTGAGGATGCTCTTTATTAGGGGGTTGGATGTATTCCAGGACCCTGACAGGAACTGTTTTTCACCTTTTAAACATGTAAAGAGGAAAATACTTCTGAGCATGTGCAGAATGTTTAGCTTTAACATTCACGGATGCCCAAAGGCACCCTACCCTCACAGGTCTAGAATTTCCAAGACAGAAATGCTTTAGATGGCTCTGAAGAAGCATTTGATGAAGATGCTACACCTTGGCAGTCCTCTGTTTGGCGGGGGGGGGGGTGTCAATCCTTGCCACTCCTGCCCCCCCCCCCGCTCTGTGACATGCCACCATACCTCCTGTTAGAATGGAAACAGAGGAAGTTCTCTCTCCTTGCTTTTCAGCAAAATGTCACCAAGCCGTATAGGTTGTTAATGTCTTATTTTATTTTAGGACCTCCTGAAATCAGAATGTTTTAATACAACCTGGAGAGTGGATCCTTTTGCCTTGGGTTCTGAAATGTTGTCCTCATGTGTAGAAATGAGAAGTCACTTTCCTGGCCTTCTTCATGCATGTTGCTAGAACTCTCTTTTGGGCTTTTTTATTGCAGTTTCTTGAGTAGGTGTGCGAATGCCATTCAGGAAGAATAGAAAGTAGGAAAGAGTTGTTGACATAGATTATGTGTTAGCATAAATAATACAAAAAATATAATATGCTCCCTCCTTTTTTGTTCATGTGCAATGCACTAAATCAGAAATGTCATATATAAAGCCCGTATCATGCCATTTAGGCATCCCCCACGCTACCTGATTCCCACAAGTGATTAAACTGTTTCAGGGCTAAGGAAGCAATATATCCAAGAGGCAAACACACTGACTCTGGGAAGGGGAAGGAATGTGTTTACATCCTCAATTCTCTACTTAAAATTCTAGGTGTGGGAAAGATAGTTCCTGTAGTTCCCAAGACACAACAAAAGCTTTATATATATATATGTATAAAACTGTTTTTTTTAAAGTATGTGCATTTAAGAGTTGCATGGAGAGGGAATAGGGATATCCAATTTTTTTTAATGCTTACTGAATTGGCGATTTAGTGCTGGAATCGAGGAAGAACAGCATTGGTTCTCCAACACATTTGAGCCTGGCACCTTTGCTATGACAAATGCAGTAAATATGACAATATCTATGTTAAATGAAATTGAGACAGTTCACAAAAAGAATGAAGCCAGATGTGTTGTGGATAGGACTATAGTAAGTCCACCATAATCACATGACTAGTATACGTGATTTCAGTTACCCACAATGAGTTGTGGTCCAAAAATACATAATAAAATAGAAACTGAATTAATAAAGTGAAATACAGAATAATACATACAGTACTGAGAGGCAGTGTGGGATATTGGTTTGAGTACTGGACTACGACCCTCGACACCAGGGTTGGATTCCCTACTCAGCCATAGAAACCCGCTAGGTGACCTTGGGAGATCACATACTCTCAGCTCCAGAAAACCCTGTGATAGGCTTGCCTTAGGGTTGCCATAAGTCAAAAATTACTTGAAGGCACAGTACAACAATCACAACATACATGGAAAATGGCAGGGAATGTAAAATTGAAGGAAATGGCACCTTGTTCACTCACAGCATTGTGCTGTCTTGTGTCGTCCATGCTGTCTCATGTTTCCTCATTATGTAGAGTACTACACATGCTCTAACACTACCCAGTCTCGTAGCAGGGCTCTCAGTTATACCTTGTGATTGGATCACAGTATAGTGTCCTTTTGCAAAATTCTCCTGCTTGCATGGTAAAGTCCTTGCCCAGTACAGTCCCTCATAAGGTCCTCCTACTTGAGTCCTGGTGCTGTTTGTAATGTCCCCAAAGTGCAAGAGTGGTGATGCTAGCAATCCCAATTAATTCATCTCATTTTTTAAAAATAGTGTTTGGTATTACCTATGCCTTTTGCTATCAGTGGGAGGTCCTAGAACGTATCCCTCATGGTTATGGGGCTTACTGTATTACCAGCAGAAGGATCCTAGTCTCCTATCAGGGCCAGCCCTACTGCTAGGCAGAGTGAGGCAACTCTACCAAGCAGTTGATCAAGGCTGTCCTGAAAGGTCCATGAGCATGTTGCAGCATTTTCACTCCCCAGGAGAGAAACGTGGACTTGTCTGCCCTGGGGGTCGAAATAACTTGGTTAAATCTTATTATTGGAAGAGAGAGGGAGGGGTTCCATTACTTCAGGCAGCAACAGATCTTGCGCCTACCCTGTTTGTACTTGCCCAATGCCATTTTTTTTCCAGATCATATTGTCTAAAAGAGAAACAATATATGACAAGAATCAAAATTAGTAATTTTCCTCATGGTACATCAGTTGTCAGCTTCTTGCCTCCATATCGTGCAACCATGAATATAAGAAATCGTGTAGGTGCTAAAGTCTAGTTCTCAGTGGCATAGTAAACTTGGGCTGAATAACTTGAGCAAGCTTATAAGAGATCACAAGACTGAATGCTCCTACAAACAAAACAGAACTTCTGCATGAAGAAAATTAATGTGTCAAGGAAAAGACAAGGGTAGGAATCCTGTTGTTGTTTTATATAGTCATACCTTCCCTTACAGAAGCAGTTGGACATTTCTGTCCAATGCAGGATATGTGCATTCAGTTCAAGGTTGTGGAAGTGGAATTATGCATGTGGCACCATTGTGTATGAATTGCGCATGGATTTGCATGTGCATTTCATTGCACATTAGGTTGGACATTTAGATTCCATATTGAGGGAAAGGCAGGATGTAAGTTAAATCAATTAATCAATTAATATTTTGCCCTCTTGGTTCAGTCACACAAAGTTCTGTTTGATATAAGAGTTATTAGCACAATCAGTGCATAACTCTGCATGTGGGCATATCGGGATTATGCTACATAATTCCAGTGTAGGACCTCAGCCAAGGTCTAACTTTAACATCTAGTGTCCCCTGACATCCAGTTTGGTTTGTCAAAAGTTTATATTTTTTCATGGAGGATCTTTCTGCCATGTAAGCCCTCCAGTTGCAGTGTGAAGTGGTTCACTGCCCCATAGAGAACAAGGCCTCAGTCAGTTGTGGAAATTTCACAACTTGCACTGATACCTATACAACATATGACCCAACAAGGAACTGCTCTGGATGCTAAAACACTATATAACAGAGGGAACAATTGTGCAGAAACAGGAACTCTCATCCTTTAAATTAGAGCCATGTCAATGTTCTTCAGTTTTTTTAAAAAACAGTTTTCCTTGATTTATACTTTGTGTTCAGTTCTCACCCAATCCACAACCTCCACAAAGGCCTCCAATGGCATAAAAAGTTCCCATTAGTGGGCAGCCACTTGTAAACTGAGACTAACAGCCACTAACAAAGGTGCTGTTTTCTCATACTTGTTCAACAGGAGAAGCTTCAGCAGCTTCAGTTTCCACAAGTAAGGCAAAAGATATAGGTTCTTCGTGGTAACTTTCTTCATTCAAGATTTATCCTACCATATTCTTCTTCCAGTTTTCAGAAACATTGCCCATACCCCTCCATCAAGCATCACAGTAACTTCAGATATCAAACTGCCTTTCAAAGAGGAACACATATATTACAAAATCCTTTCAGAATATTTATGGTCCATGATAATTCCACAATGCAGAGACTGATAGAGGATAGCCAGAGGATAGTGATGTGAACTTGGGAAAGTGTATATATCTGAAGTGATGCAGAAGGAGCTCCTGAATTGGGGAGAATTCTGTTCAATGGTATCACTATCCTCACTTTCATTCTGTAATGTAAGTGTGTAAGTGTAAGTGTGGTGCACTATAGGAGGAATGCAAGCCACTTAACTAAATATAGGCCTCATGGGTATCTTAGTATTTAGAGTAGCCTTAGGGACTATGAATGCTCCATTTTCCAAGATCCCCTATTTCATGACTTCTAGCTCCCAATAGCGCATCACATTGTTTCACCATTTACAGCAAACCTGTCAAATATGAAACTCTTGCAGTACAAAGAATGCCAACCGTTGGCTGGGCATGAGAGGCAGACAGGGACAGTTTGTATAGTTTACTTGTGGTAGTGTATATATTCAACAAACTCTTATTGTCTATGCATGATGCACCAATATCTAAATTGTGAGTGATGGGAGCACAAGATAGGCTCTTATCATTAGTTACACCAATGTTACCGCTGTTTCTAGCCCGAGCTTGTGGGATATTAAGATATCATTTGATATCAATAATTTGGCCTTCTTCACCCATTCCTCTCCACGTGCTTGCGAGGCCCCCGGACAAGCACGCACACAGGCGCGGCCGACAATAGCCGAACCATTCAAATCCCAATCTAGGCAGGCCAGTTATTGCCGAATGCAGCTTCAGGAGACCTCAAGGCAAGTACCACATTATGTATGTACGCTACTTACAAAAGATCCCCTGCCCCAAGCAGGCAGCTTGATGAGCGGACTATACAACTCTCAAGCACTCCGCGTTTGCATACCGGCCACTCTATTGACAATCTGGTCATAACTCAATCATCTAAAGTACTGACCTTTCGGAGGCTTTGTCTCCAGCCCGAAACTCATTGTTATCCCCAAGTACGGACTAGCCTGCGGCCACAATTTTCCCTATAAGAACCCCTGACTTTGAGCATCTCGTTGGATCGCTCGTGACTTGCCTCCCGAATTGCTGTCTCTCCGTTTGACAAGCCTCCCCTCAGCCCCACGTGCTGAGAATCCATGCTCCCCAGCTTCTTTGCTTTTACCGGGCTTCAGGACAGGTATAGTATTTCCCATACCAAACCTCCTCTCAAAATCCCTCTATCCAACTCCTACCCTTTATTTCTATAGTTCCTTGTGTGAGTGTGTTGCATACACGTGTTTGACTGTATTTCAATAAAACATCTATTATTATTAACTTCTGCCTTATCATTGACTCGGCCTGACCCCGTAGACATAGGGCTCAAGATCTCACTACATTACCCTGCCTCTCACAGTGCTAACTAGTGCTCTTTGCTAATTCCCTCCCCATTGTTGTAAGCACATTTAGGTGTCCCTCCCAGGACCCCCAGAAATCAGGGTAACACCAAGGCGCCAGAATTCCTTGCCCATGATCTACCCCCACCTTGTTTTGGTCTTCTAATGAATGGTAAAAGCATTCAGTTTTCATAAATGTCTGTTCTTTCTTTCACACTGTTTTATGGTACTTACTTTTAGTTGCTTACTGGGTTTATCTTATCTTGAATACTGCTACAGGAGATTCATCTTCTTATGCTGGCTTATGACTAGGTAGGACTGCTCTTTTCTGGGCTGGGTCCATTAGTCATCACTAAAATCTTCTTTTTCACCAATGTTTTGTAGCAATCTTGTTATCATAAGAGTGTATTGAAAAGCAGGAGTAATTCCAGTCCTAGTGTAGAACACCCTTTATGTATACATTGAAAAATTGTTCAAATTGCAAGAGATAGCTAAAGGGTGGTATGGACTAGATAGTTCTTGTCTGATGGGATACTGTTGTGAACCTGGAATCAATTTTAGATGAAAGATGGTAAATAAATATTCTAAATACATTGAAATAAATGGAATAACACATTTTCTTTCCCTCCCATACCTAAATAATTTTGTCTGACTTTGGGTCAGATGTCCATCATCACAGCAGCACAATGAGCAGGAAGGTCCCAAAATTTAACAGGACTTGCTTATTACGTTTTTAAGCAAATAAAGTAATACATTGCTATTGTAAATTCATCTCCAAACCTCATCCAGAATCTAATATTACTTAAGCATATTACTTATTTTCTTTGCCTATGCATAGGATTATTCTTAGTAGAATAATCTCTGTTTGGAAATGAGAGTATTAATGTACCAACAGAAGGAGAAAGAGAAGACAAGAGGTGGGGTGGGGTGGGAAAATACCAGCAAGTCTAACACATTTCCTGCAGCAATGATCCTCCTATTGTTTGGGGACGAGGTACTGCACTGATAATGTTAGATGGATATATGTTAGATAGAACTAAAGAAGGCTTTTTTCTCTGTTACCTGGAAACTCCCAAAGTATAAAGAATTATAATCCTATATTCTCTTGTCTGTGATTCTGGAGTAGAGCTCAGAAGAGCTACTTTTTCAGCTACAGACCCCAGTAACCATGCAGACTGGAGGATACTGAAACTCAGTCCAAAAAAATTAACTCTTCCAAGCTCTGCTTAAGAGATATTGTGCATGGGCCCTTAGTACTTGTTCAAGTCTCTGAAGACATTAATACTGTCAGCTAGGCACATCTGCTGTAGATGTGACCTACCAAGGTCAAAAGCAAAATGTACAACCTCACAGACATCTGCAACTTGGCTCTTCCCAATACAAAATATCTAAAAATTCCCACTCCAATCTGCACTTTGTTTGCAACTTCTACTTTGCCCATCCAATTAATCCTGCAAAAAAATTTTGGGAACAACATACTGTGGTTTTAAGTGCTAGGAAAAATTAAGTAACATTTTTCACAACAGATGGGCTGCTGAGAAGAAAATGGTTCCAGCAAGAATTGAGTAACAACTGAATTGGCTGAAAAAGTCTTGTCATCCCTGACATTTTGACATGCTTCTTGCTTTTGATCCTTTCTCAAGCATGGACAAGTCTATGTGTTCTCCATCCCCATTGGTGCTTGTTTGTGTTTATTCATAGATGAAAAACACACAGTGCAATCTCATTAGAAACCATTTTGAGATTATAATTGTTGGTGGAAGTAAGTGCTAGCCTCTTAAGAGCAATGAAAAAGCTCTAAAGTGATCTGTACTGGTGACTGCCCTCACATCCTATTTGCGATAGAAAGTATGAAAAGTGAAGAAGTATGATCTTGTATAGCAAGGCACATTAATTTGGTCAATTATAGGTAAACCCAGTATTCCAAATAATTTTATTCCTGATCTTTCAGTAATTACCAACTGCTTTAAAGTAGCAAGTTTTAATTTCACCAACAGAACAATGTCTTAATATTTTGTTCATTATAAATTTCCATGCATTTCTTATTTTTGTATACATCATGCTTTTTATTAGGTTAAATCTCAAACTTAGCCATCCTTAGAATAGACCCACTGACATTAATGAGGCTTAAGTTCATCAAGACTAATTTGTCCAATTGATTTTAATGACTCTAAGCAGACCACTTCTGGATCAAACCCATTAAAATAAAATTAGAACAGCAAACTAAGGCATAAAAAATTGTGGTTGTTGCTGCTGCTGTAGTTTTCCTGGTCAGTTCATGAAATCTTTTTTTAATGAGATGTTAATGTTTAGCTTTGCTAACACTGTAACTTGTCCTGTGAGTGGCACAGAAAATCAAAATCTGTTTCCTTTATTGCTCTTAAGATAAATTGATTAAATATATTACTATTACTACATGGAACCTCCATGTTTTGGGGCACTGTGAGGATGATTTGTGGGTGGGTGGAGCTAAAAGAACTCTGTTGATCACTAGCTGATAGGATTTCGTTTTGGGACTCCAAACTTTGCAGGAGTGGCGGGGAAGAGGGGTCAGAACAATCCCTGAATGATCTGGGAAATTTTTCAGCTATTACAGATAGTGATTCAGTTGATATCCTGGTTGATCTGTAGAATAGGTGATGACCCTGATGGTAGACACAATAGCTCCTAAATGTCCTTTACTTGGGTACAGAGCATGGGGTCTTCCATTTTCCGAGCTCCTCAAATAAATGAAGCACTTGGAGAGATAACTAGAGCAACAATGGAGAAAGACTCAAGATGAATCTGATTAAACACAGATTAGGGCCCATTTTAAAGCCTACTATCCAGTCGCCTCAGTTATATTAACACAATCTCATCCAGTGCTGCTATTCCAGGTAGTTAAAAAGCTATTCCATTATAGACCTCAATCTGCTGAAGAAGAAACCTCAAAAATACACTCTGGTGAATTTGCTAAATATTTTGTGGAGAAAGGTCTATTTTGACCTGGGCTTCATATTAATGATAGAGACTGTGGAGGTAACAGAGATACATATTTGTAGGGATGGAAAAATATTGAAAAATATTTGAAAATTATTGGGAAACTCTGACAAGAAGAATCCTGGACTGAGAAGAATCTTTGCAGTTCAGGACTTATATTAATTTTTTTTTTTTCTCTACAGAAAACAGCATTTTCTCAAAAAAAATTTTCTATGCAGAAATGCTATTTTACATGCAGAAAAAGCTCAGCTGGAATCCCTTTGAGAACTTATGTCTTTGTAAGTAGATTTTTGTATGTGGGAATTAGCACTGCACAGTTGTGTAAAATTAATATCCAGTAGACAGCTGCTGCACAGCAGAGCCAGCAAAGTGCCTGCTGCACATTGGTGCCCAGTGCACAACGGCACCAATTTACATTAGTCCCAATGCACATGGCATCAGACCTGATGCTCATTGGGAACTAATGCACATTGGGTACTCTTACTGGTGTCCCATTACAGATCTCCACAGTTCAACAAAGAGGTTTCTTAACGTCTCTGTTACGTAGTGAGGCATACATAAAGTTAAACAATATAACAAATAATATAGGATTCTGGTGCTCTTTCCCGTACAGAAGAATCTGTAATTGGGACACTCCATGCAAAATTTGTGTATGATTGATTTGCACTTAAGGATGTGGACAAGCTGCTTGGAAAAATGAGGGTAACCACTTGTTTGTTAGACTCACGTCAATCCTGGTTGATTAGAGCTGCCAGAGGAGAGCTGGCCAATTGAGTGGTGCAGGTTGTAAATGCTTCATTGAAAAAGGTTCATGTTCCAGCCCCACTTAAAGAAGCAATTGCAAGACCTCTGTTGTTAACAGCAACAACAACAGCAACAACAACAACAACAAACTTCACTGGGTACTCTTGGACCCAGCCCTATTCCTGGAAGGCCAGATGGCTTTGGTGGCCATGAGTGCTTTTATCCAGGTCCAGTTAGTGTGATACCTACACCCTTTCCTCGGGAGGGCAGATTGGTTCACAGGGGTTCATGCCATAGTTACTCCCCCCTTAGACTACTATAATGCACTCTAGTTGGGCTGCCCTTCAAAAGTGTTAGGAAGATGCTGATTTTGACTTAGAAAACCGTAAATGACTTCAGGTCAGGATATCTGAAAAGCTGCCTGCTCCTAAACAAGTCTCCCTAAAATTTGAGTTCATAGCAGAGGCCTGGCTGCATGTCTCAACAGCCAGGGAGGCTAAGTCGGTGTGTACATGTTGGAGGGCTTTCTCTCTAGCCACCCCTTGACTGAGGAACTCCCTGCCAAAGGCAGGCTCCATCTCTTCTGATCTTCTGGTAGGCAGTTAAAATGGTGCTGTTTCACATGACCTTTGGTCCTTGAAACTTCTCTGTGATTTTAACTGACTGGAGGATTTATAATTTGTTTTAAAAGGTTTTAGCTATGTGCTGTGCATTGTTATGCTTGTGAGGTAGACTCAAGAAGTAATGCATAAGTGACTTAAATACCTTGGTGGGGGACCAATAGCAGAGAAGGGGTTCCGCCTTCATGCCATACTTGTTAGTTTCCCAGGAGCAACTAAGTGAAAGCAATAGCCTTAGGCTTCAGGCCTATAACCACATACTTGAGAATGATCCTCAGTTAATTTCACAGAACTTACATTTGAGTAGATGAGTATAGAATTCTACTATACATGGACTTTTGATATGATCCAATGGGAGTCTTGTTAATGTTTTTCTTCTAGACAATGAATGAATAGTTTCTCAAGCACCTTGCCCTCAAGCCAAGTAGAGCTTTACATGAAAGTACCACCAGTTTTACTTAAAATAGAGTGAGCATCAATGTGGCTTTTTAAGCACAGCTGAGATATGTTGTCAGTGATTGTGACTATACTAGCAGCTGCATTGTAGACTAGCTGCAGTTTCCAGCAGTATTCAAAGGAAGTCCCATGTACAACACATTATCGGACTCTAATCAGAAGGGTACAGGAATTTAGGTAACTGTGTCTAATCTAGTCATGTTCAGGAGAGACTACAGTTCACACACTATTCTCAGTAGGTGAACAATGCTCCATCATGGCAACTGATAGCTTGCATGTCAGTGGCGCAGTAAATCTGCTCTGATTTTTAGTCTAGACTTTAAAGGAGATACAGAAGGTGCTAGACCAATTTTGGGAATCGGGTTCAGCACCTTGGATAGCTTCTTTAAAATTCAAAATAAAACCTGGAGTGGATTCATCACCTCCTCACACAGGAGAAGCCACCACTTTGTCACAAGTGAGCCATGCCACTTAGCCTTCCAAGAATTTCTGCCACAAAATCTCTCTAGAAAGGGAGCACCAGTCAGCTGTGTCACTGCCAGACAATTATCCCTTCCTGTTTGTATTACCGTATTTGCCAGCGTATAAGATGCACTATTGTATAAGATGCATCCCATTTATATACAGGGAAATACTATTTGCTAGCACATAAAACACACCAGTGTATAAGATGCACAACATTTTTAAACAGTATTTTTCAGGAAAAAAAGTAGTCTTATATGTCAGCAAATACAGTATTTACAAGCAAGGGCCTCTGGGCATCACTATGGCATATCACCATGCCCATGTGGTTTTCACACTACCAAATGTGCATTTAAAGCAGAGGTGTACAACATTTTCAGTGTGGAGCATTTAATTTTTTTTTCCTATTCACTCAGCGTCAAACTAGACTTAAAGGGAATATGTATTCACTGCAACTAACTGATGAATACATGGGAATTCCTGACAGATATGTGCCCCATGAATCAGACTTGCAAACAAAGCTCATGTTTACCTTCCAATGACCAATTACACATCAAAGCATGCTAAATGCAAGATATGTAGATGATGAAAATCATGTACTATGACAGAGTTTTCAGCACTTGAGCAACCACATTAGCAAAAAGTACAAGGTATCACCCCATGAATCCAGCTGAACTCAGATACATTCAGCTTGCTAAACACTTGACAGAACCAGATCACACAGGCAGTTACTAAAGCAAACAATATGCATGTCAGAGAAAAAGAAACAAGGAGAGGTCCCTGTTGAATTATGGACCAGAGAAACCTGTCCCAGGCTGTAATCCTAAGTATGACGACTTGATAATAAGACCAACTGAAATCAGTGAAACCTGTTGCTGAGTATCTATGCTGAGGGTTTAAAGAATCTAGGAATAAATAATTGATCTGGCTTTCTCTACCACAAGACTTTCATTGCACAGAAGAGCATTCTCAGTGTCAAGAGCAAATCCAAACTGTTCAGTCATCTCTAGCATTATTGTTAGGGGCACTCAGGAAAATGGCAGTATTTGTGGGAGAATGTGCATACAGTGGGTTTATATCACTTTAATTGCCTTCAATCCTCCTCCGAAGAATCCTAGGACTTTGAGAAATGCTATGGATACTCTGTTACAGAATTCCTAGTTGCTGAATTGCAGATGTCAACACTCCCTAAAAAGACTGATATTTATTTCTTCATTAAAATATTTATATCCCATCCAATATTATAAGAACCCAGGGTAGCATACAAGTAAAATCAATATTAAAAGACTAATATAATTTAAAACAATACAAATAACTTAAATAGACTTAAACCATATCAAACAATTTAACAAACTAAAAACAGATTAAGAAGGTTAAAACCACATGTATAAATATTTTTGAGTGAATTTTTTAGGCCCCAAAGCTTTGAAAGAACAGGTGTGATGAACCAGCCCAGATCTTCAGGGCTTTCATCAGAGATGAGGGAACCTGTCACTCCCCAGATGTTCTTAAACTCCAACTTCCAGCATTCCTGGTTGTTGCCCTTTCTGGCTAGAGCTTAGGAGAATAGGAGGCCAGCCCTATCTGAAGGACCGCCAGTTCTCCACTCCTGGTATAGATACTCCTCATTGTCTTACATTAATTAGGAAACCATATTTTGCTGTGAGGCATGTTAATATGGCTTCGTGGCTAAAAGCAAAAAGCAAGAATTGCAACAGGCAAACTAAAAAGGAAATATAATGCCCCCACACACACACCACATCTATAGAGGAAAAAAAGCTGCTGCTGCTTTCTTGTCCTAAGGAAGTTTCTGCCAAGTATTACCCAGAAATGCATACAGATATGTTATACCTTCATGGTCCTTCTCTTTTTATTTGTTAGAGCAATGTGAAGAAGATGATCGGACATCGCTCAAATGTTGTGTTATCTTCATTCTACAAAAGCCTTCAGACAACTGGGGTGATTCTGGGAGCCAATTTTCTGGAACCCTCCAAGGCCACATGGGCTGTCAAATATGCTGGAAACACTGCAAGGATTATAGAAAACTGGAAATAGCAAGAAGTCCACTTCTGGTTTAGAAACAGTATTAAGGCGGGGAATAATGCGACCTATTTAAAGGATGAGTTGCCACTCTAGAGTAATCCAGAAGAGGCAATTCATATTTTTTTTCTTTGCAAGAAAAACGGCAGAGTCTGGAGGTGCTAAGGCCACAAAGAAAATAGCTTTAGAGCCCACATTTGGCTCACCCCTGCTTTAGAGCAAACTAGAATTAATTTCCTATAAACAACTTACAAGTGTGTTTCAAAGGTAAGGCACTCAAAAGAAAGCAAGCCTGTCTATTGTTTTGTCTTTTGGAACCTTAAAGATAAACACATTTTATTTGTCACAAGCTTTTGTGAAATCCAGCCCACTCAACATCTAATGAAGTGGTTTGGAGCCCATGAAAGCTTAAGCCAAATAAAACTTGTTAGTCTTTAAGATACTACAATGCTCTCTTTAGATGTGTCCTTTTCTATGCAGGACTGGATTGGAAAACTTGTTAAAAGTACATAGTGATGATGCAAATCATAGCAATGCATCGCCCCTGAATCAGAAAGACACAGGCAATTGTTCAGCAATAGTTAAGAAAGACTGAGTGAGTATAATGCTGAAATGAATGCACTGGCCTCAGCACGCAGTGTGAATAGAGGAGGGAGACCACATTCACTCCTTGGAGAGAGGGTTTCAACCACACATTTGAGAAAAAAGGAAAGCTGACAACTGGACCAGCAGAAATGCCTTCTACTGGCCAAACACGTACAGTTTAAATGGAGTCATATGATCAGTCACTGCTCAAACACATCAGATATTAACCCAGTCTGCAAAACATAAAGGTACAAGATAAATAAAAATATCATGCATAATGAACTGTTTACATAAATGTGACATCTCTTTAAATCAGTCCCTTTTTCTGAAATTCTGTACATTGTTCTATCTCTGAGACAAAAATGTATTCTTGACAATTAGGAAAATAAATGCCATTCAGAAGGATGTCTCAACAGAAATATTTGAATCATGATACAGAAAGATATGAAACAAACTGGAACGTATAACAGGACTATGTACCTCCGAAGAATATACCCAATACAGCTATAGCCCCTCTTCAAATTGAGCAAAGGTTTAGCAAAGCGTTAAGCCAGCTGAAATGGCAATTACAAAGAAAACTGTAGCAATTACTTTTGTTTTAAACTTTTTTTTTTTAGCAGTAAAAATTGATTTTGCTGTATGCTACCCTGAGAACTTTGGGTAGAAGATAATACAGAAATATTTTAAGAAATGAATACTAAATTAAAAAAAAAAACTGAATACTTTCCTCTCAGCTTGATATTTTGCTCCACTCAGCTGAGAGCCAAGTATTCAGATTTTTAAAAATTGCAATGCTACAGCTGGTTGCAATACTACAGCTACAGCTAGTTGTACTACAGCTACAGTTGGAAGTCTTTAACAGCTTTTCATACAATTAACAGTGGGGGGGACAGATGAAAATTATGATAAGGTTCCTGTACTTTTAATGGTTGTGTAGAAGAGAGGGGAAAATCCTCTTTTACGTAATCATTAATAGCAGAGAAGCCCATAATCAAGAATTTTTAAACATAAGGGGAACCCATTATATTAGGACTGCAATGTTTTCACATGAAGTGGTTATTTATACATTGCCAAAAAAAAGGGGGGGTGTACATACATCTATGCCCCCAAACAGGGAAATTGCAGATTTGGAAATAACTACTGTAATGAGGATGACTGTGACCAATGTGCTTTTCTAATCACTTTCCAGGTGCTAACTATTTCATGGAGAACCTCAAGGTGCCTTCTTGCTCTTCAGATGGTACCTTATTTTTCAACCAGACATGGCCTATACAGCCCTTCTGAAAGAAGAATCCTTCAAACACAGGTCTTTCCTTGGTTGTTATGTTGGATACCTTTAAGTTCTTTCTGACTTATGGTAACCCTGAGGTGAACCTATCATGAGGTTTTCTGGGGCTCAGTATGTGTGATGCGCCCAGAAACCCAGTGGGTTTCCATGGCTTGAGTGAGGAATCAACCCCAGGTCTCCAGGGTTGTTGTCCAACGTTCAAACCACTACATCACACTGGACAGCCCTTCAAACAAAGGAATATCTTCTAGAAAGTAGATTGCATGACTACTCTCCATTTCAGTGCAATCCTTTGTATACCTAGTCATTAGTTTGAATTCAACAGGAAGGTTAAAATCCTTGCCTATCTTGTTAATTGTGCACGGAAATGAGAAATCACACAAATTGAATTCTTTCCTGTGAGATGGTGCGATATTTCCTGCCCGATTTTGGTAAGGGTTATCACATTGGTGAGAATAATTTTTGCCCAAATGTCACAATTGTTGTTAGCTGTGATAGTTAATTGCTCAAAACTCTGATCTTTTTCACCAGCCTTTCCATCAAACAGCTCTTTCTAGAGCCTTCTATCGGTAAATATTTTCATCAGTCAGCCAGCCCTTGCTGTGCCTGCTGTGTGGTTTGTGAATGTTTTGCTTCACAAAGAGGGAAAAGACAGGATGGACAGATGGATATATAGGCTTATTTAATTATTTAAATGTTTCTATCCTGTCCTATATCAGAATCAATACTAACAGGTTAAAACAAGCTACCAAACAAAAATAGTTTAACTAGACTAGGGCCCTTTTCGCATGGCATTTTCCATGCGAAAGGGCCCCTCGAGCATCGCGCAAATGTGAGGAGCGGTCCACACGATGCACTCACATTCGCGCAACGCTCCAGGGCCTGGCGGGCACCGCTCGCGCACTTTTTCATTTTCGGCTTTAAGCCAAAAATGGTGCGCGGTCGCACATTGCTCCCAGGCCCTGCACGCACCTCAGGAGAGAAACCCAGCCCAGTTGTGTATGGGAGGGGTTTATGGCTGAGAGAAAAAGTTATATAAAGCCACATACCTGTGAGTATTTTTATTCCTTCAGTGAGGACCTAGCAAGAAGCTAAGGAGTACAGTCTCCTGGTCAGCCAGAGAGTGTGGCTATTTTGGGAGGTTTAGTTCTCAGTGCCTAGTGAGAGGCAGGAAAGTAATTTAACCTTAGTACGATCTAGTCAGAGAGTATGACTTAGAGGATTAAGCCTTTGGTGGGAGTTCAGCCAAAGTGCTGTTATATGATAATTGTGCCTTTCATGAAATTCTACACATACAATCGAACTGTTTCTGAGCAGGGAATTAACTGTTAATATTGTTTAAAAAGTGAGTGGGGGGGGGAATAGAAAAATTATAATAATGATATATGTATTTGTGTCTATATATGCTTTTATGTATTTTGAAAATAATAAAAATTATAAAAAAAATTGTTTAAAAAGTGCACTGAGGAAAGGTATTAACATTGACTGCATATGAACTCCAACGCATTACTTTGTTCTTATTGTTCTCTTAATAAATGTTAGAGTAGATCTTTGTAACTACTGACTCTGCTTGAGTTGTCTATAGTGATAAGCAACACAGAAAACACACTACCACAAAAATTATTAAGTGGTTCTAAATAAACATCGAAACATTGGAAACCCTCACCCTTTTATCCAAAGGTTATGGGGGGAGGCATTGCTGTGTGGTAAAGACCGGATGCTTGATCAGATTGGGAATCGCCACACCAATCTGGGAGAAGTAGGGGCCTGTCACATAGGTTAAATATATTAACAATTTAAAAGAGGTTTAAAAGATTAAAACAGTTTTTAAAAGCCCTGTACATAGCACTTGAAGTAAATCAGCTAAGCCCAAAGACTTTTAAGAATTACTCATGTTTTTACTTGGTACCTAAATGAAACAGAATTGGTGCCAATCAGGCCTCAAAGGGAGGGCACTGTACAACTGGAGTGCCGCCCCAAGAAGGTCCTCTCCCACATTCTCATATAGTGAAGGAGAGCCATCACTCAACAGAGTTCAGTCCTTCGGCAGGCATACATATAGGGAATGGTGCTCTATTGAGTATCAAGGCCTCAAGCCAGTCAGAGTTTACAGTTTTGCATAGTCAAACCAAGCCTAGTTTTGCACAGTCAGTTTTGCATAGTCATTTCTGCATAAATTAAAGAAACCATTAATGATGAGCAAAGCATTCCTTGTTTCATTTCATTCTTGTGCTAAAAGGAAGAAGTCTTGTAGAGGACAGCAAATTCCTCTCTCACTAAGATTTTTTTTTTTTTTGCAAGAATTCTTAATATCCTTAATAGGAAGTAAATTTACAATGATATAGCTTAAGTCTGTGCATCATCACTTGCATCCCTCCACCATAAGTGACTATGGTACCTCAGTCTGAGCAAGGCTCCACTCCTAGCTTGCTAATAATTCGAAGGGCTGTATCCAGTGTTAGTCTCCATGTGACTTACATAAATGGCAACTAACAAATCTTGTTAATTTCCATGGATCTGTTCTATTTGGTACTAACATTGCATTTGCCCACACCTTTAACCAAAACACATGCTTGAATAATACTCAGCACAGCACAAATACAGCCTAAACTTCTTGCGTGCAAGGAATCAAAAATGTAAGGGAGGTACTTTGAACAGACCATTTATCTGACTGAGAATCTGAAAGAATAATCTGACTTCACTTTTTTGTCTGTCTGGAAGATAATCCTTTTCAAAAGCAGTTCATGCAAACAGTTCTTAACAACTTGTGGTTAGAAATTATAAACAGAGACTGAAAACAACTAACAGAATGCTTATTTGCTTACACAGGAAGCACAACTGTTATTAGGTGTTGAGACCAGGATTGCTGACTCCAAGTGTCAAAGAAAACATGAATAGCAGCCCATGGGATAGATTTATCAATATGAGATTTTTTTAAAACAGTTTATTTGCTTTGTAGTTTTTGAAACTTTAGGGTCCCTTTTCAATTGTAACTTCTGGCTTTTCTTCCCAGTTAGGAAGATTAGAGATATGGGATTATAAAACACCACAAAGCTTACTCAAGGGATATTTAAGCGGGGAAGGGGTGTTCCTTATTTTTATTTTTTTATTGAGAGCCAAGATCTCTGTGAGACTGTCTCTAAGAAACAGTGAAATTTCTCAAGACAAAATCATAGGAGTTAGTAACCCTGTAATTTCACAAACCAAAAATTACATTTAATCAGCTAGAACAGAGAATACATTTTTTAAAAAAGGCAAATGGCATAATAAGGCTACCTCTAATTGCAAGTTTCCTTATTTTGTTCTAATAGTATATATAGTCATGCTCACCCGTATTTTACCATTTCTTTCTAACCTTAATCTGACCTGTTAAAAATCAGCCCTTCTTCTCAGCACATATTTTAATGTAAGGCTTGAGATTATTTGTAACAATTTTGCTCAGTCTTTTTCCATAATAGTGTACCTGGTAAAAGATGTTTACTTTCTAAAAGATAAATTCAGTTCATAAATTGATTTCATCATAAATTTAGCTAGTGCTCTTTATGCTTTGTTACCCCAAAATGTGGATGACTCAGGGATCCACACATTATGCCAGTACCTGCAAGTGACAATAGGGAATTAATTAGCTCAAATTAGGAGGCCTGCAAAGGGCGGGGGGTAACCTATACAATCTCTCCACCAATGTTTATGGGGTCCTTGAGGAAAGAACCAGTCAGAAATTCCAAAATGTAAACTAAAATGTGTTTTATTGAAAGATCACTCACACACGCAAAAGATCCAAAAACTCACACACTCGCACAAGAGCTAACTGAAGGATAAAGGGGGGAAAGTTGTTGACAGAGGAGTTTAGAGAATGGGCGATAATTACTGATCTGGAAAGCAGTGAAGAAAGCAGTGATGTGGCTTAGACAAGCACCTAAGGACAGTACTTATTTGGAAATTGGAGCAACAGCGTGGCAACCAGAGAGTGAAGTACTGTATCAAGCTGCTCAAAATAGAGGGTTTTTTATACCCAAAATCTACCTTGAGGGCATTGGTGTGAATGGCTCTCTGGCTGAGCGAACAATAGAGGTTGTCACATGGGCAATGGGGTCTATACATAGTTAATAGTCTTAACGTTAGATGACAAAGAGTTAATGGCTGTCGTAATAGCTCTGCAGTTGTGGAGAGGCACAGAGTCAATGAGGAGAAACATCCAGGTGTGAGGGAATAGGGTCAAAACAATTGGTGCTTTAGTGGGAACTTTCCTTGGCTATTGTATGCTATCAGAAATGTTCCAACTTCAACTTAAGCCTATTATTTCGGAGCTGCCTGGTAATCTGCCTGACAATGACTTTGGCTATGGCTACAGATAATCAGCTGACCTGCCTTGCTATCACAGATGTTCAGTCAGTAATTTTCCTCTGCCCAGCTTGACCTTCCAGCCACCTCAGGTTCCATTTTATATTAATGCCAATCAATGTATTTACCAATTAAATTGTATTTCATCAATTAAACCATATCAAACCGGGGGGGGAGTCTGCGGGCCCGTAACAGCTTTGCCAACTGTCTTGTTGCAGAATCTGTTAATTTCAGCCATCAAAGAGTGAGGATATAAGATTAGCCTCTAATCCTGTTTTTTTTAAAAAAAAAGAACATTTCCTTGAGTAATCTCTGATTAAATAAGTGTGGAACGCAATTAGGATAGGACTACATTGTTTAATTTGGGGTACTAATATCAGATTTTGTCATCCTTAAACTTGTTCTCATGGTGGCCATCCAAATGCCTACGGAAAGCTCACATGTAGGACACAAGTTCAATAGCATCTCCCTGCTTTTGTACCCAACAGCTGGGGACCCTTTCACACGACACAATTATAGCACTATGATTCTACTTTAACTGCCATGGTTCCACCTTATGGTATGGTGGGAATGGTAGGCATTAGAGTATTCTGGCTGAGAATGGTAAATACCCCTCCCTAAACTGTAAATCCTAAGATTGCATATGATGGAACCACTGCAGTTAAAGAAGAATCATAATGCTATAGTTGCGTTTTATGAGAGGGCCCTGGTATGGAGTAGCATACTGTTACTGACAGTGGAGGAAATGTACAGCTATCATGATTAGTAGTCATTAGCCACTGACAGAGGTGTCTTTCATTAAATTGTCTATTCCCCCCCCCCCCCACTAAAAATACCTGAATTGGTAGTGAAATCAATGCTTCTTTTTATATGCTCTGAGTTTCCAGGAATTCATCATCATCAGATGAGGAACTTTTCCCCACTCTCTACTAGAACTTCTGGCTATTCAGTGATAATTAATAGTTGAAAACTGAGACATATTATGTAGTAGAAGGGTATAAAATTATGCATGGTGTGGAAAAAGCAGATAGGGAAAAAATTGTCTATCAGTCTACTTTTTCCAAATCATATATAATTTTATGAGAGCCAGAGTAGTTTAACAGCTTGAGTGTTACACTATAGCTGCAAGAGACCACGGTTGCAATCCTTGCTCAGCCATGGAAACCCACTGGGTGACCCTGGCCAAGTCGCACTCTCTCAGCCTCGGAGGAAGGCAACTGCAAGTCCGCTCTGAACAAACTTGCCAAGAAAACCACATGATAGGGTTGTCATGAGTTGGAAATGACTTGAAAGCACACAACAATCATGCCAGACTAATCATGCCAGACTAATCTTATCTCTTTTTATGATAGAGTTACTAGCTGGATAGATGAAGGGAATGCTGTGGATGTAGCATTTCTTGATTTCAGTAAGGCCTTTGACAAAGTTCCACATGACATTCTTGCAAAGAAGCTAGTAAAATGCGGGCTGGACAGGGCTACCGTTAGTTGGATTTGTAATTGGTTGACCGACCGAACCCAAAGGGCGATCACGAATGGCTGCTCTTCATCCTGGAGAGAAGTGACTGGCGGGGTGCCACAGCGTTCTGTCCTGGGCCCAGTGCTGTTCAGTATCTTCATCAATGACTTGGATGAAGGAATAGAGGGCATGCTCATCAAATTTGCAGATGACACCAAATTGGGAGGGGTTGCTAATACGCCAAAGGGCAGGATCAAAATTCAAAATGACCTGGACAGATTGGAGAGCTGGGCCAAAGCTAACAAAATGAAATTCAACAGAGAGAAGTGTAAGGTCCTACACTTAGGTAGAAAAAATGGAATACAGAAATATAGGACGGGGGACACGTGGCTGGATAGCAGTACGTGTGAAAGGGATCTAGGAGTCTTAATAGACCACAAGCTGAACATGAGTCAGCAGTGTGAAGCGGCAGCCAAGAAAGCCAGTGCAATTCTCGGCTGCATCAATAGGAGTATGGTGTCCAGATCGAGGGAGGTACTGGTACCACTCTACTCTGCTTTGGTTAGACCTCATCTTGAATACTGTGTCCAGTTCTGGGCACCCCAATTCAAGAAGGACATGGTCAAGCTGGAGCAGGTCCAGAGGAGGGCGATGAAAATGGTGAGGGGCCTGGAAGCCATGCCCTATGAGGATAGACTTAGAGAACTGGGTATGTTTAGTCTGCAAAAGAGAAGGTTAAGAGGGGACATGATAGCCATGTTTAAATATTTGAAGGGATGCCATGTAGAGGAGGGAGAGGGCTTGTTTTCTGCCGCTCCAGAGACCAGGACAAGGAGCAATGGATTCAAGCTGCAGGAAAGGAGATTCCACCTGAACCTCAGGAAGAACTTCCTGACGATCAGGGCTGTCCGGCAGTGGAATATGCTGCCTCGGAGTATAGTGGAGTCTCCTTCTTTGGAGGTTTTTAAGCGGAGGCTGGATGGCCATCTGTCGGGAGTGCTTTGAGGGTGTTCCTGCATGGCAGGGGGTTGGACTGGATGGCCCGTGTGGTCTCTTCCAACTCTACATTTCTATGATTCTATGAACAACAAGAAGTATGTGTCTTCTAAATATCTTGCCTTTTTTGAGCTAAAAATCTCCACAGAGTGTACTGCTTCCGCATAGGGGAGTTGATTCATTCCCTTGATAATCTGAAGTGTCCTTTTTTTGTACCTTTTCCACATCTGCAATAACTTATTTCTGATTTTATTTCAGCTTTCATTGCAGGGAGGAAATAACTTCCTAGTCCTGAGTAACAGGGTGACCCGATGAATAGGAAAGCATCCCTTTTCCCTTTAATGTAAAACTTGGAAATAATTCATTATAACTTAATCTGTTATCCCTAATTCATTTAAATGTTCAACATATTTTTTTTTAAAACAAAGGCCAGAATCCTGTTGGAGAATTACAAATGTGTAAGTACCATAGTTATAGTGCTAGGCAGTGAATCCAGCCCTGATCCCCCAAACCCCACTTACCTGGTAGCAGCCACTGTGTTTGACGGGGGTCTGTTCCCCTTTCAGTCAGGAAGCAGCTGACTGATAGTCCCACCCCCTTCTATGCTTGTTGCGACTAGCAGAAGTGGGACCCCTGTAACAATTCCCCCATGTGCTGGAGATTGCTTGTGTGAGGGGGAGTGGGACTATCAGGTAGCTACTTCCTGAATGACGGGGGAGCAGAACACCCTCTGTCACAGTGGCTGTTGGCCAGTAAGCAGGGACTAGGACATTTTCATGATCCCTATGTACCCTTATAAAACTAGTGTGGTGTAGTGGTTTGAGCATTGGATTACAATTCCCAAGACCAGGGTTCAAACTGCTGCTCAGCTATGGAAACCCACTGTATGACTTTGGGCAGGTCACACTCTCTCAGCCTCAGAGGAAGGCAAAGGCACCCCACCCCCCCAAAAAAACAAATCTTACCAAGAAAACTCTCTGTGAAACGGTCACCTTAGGGTTACCATAAGTCAGAAACAGCTTGAAGGCACACAACAATAATAAATGTATCCTCTAAACTACCAGCCACATAAGGATTGCGAATGCAAGGCTGTCACAAGTGCATAACTCTAGTTTACACATGTCATCGTAAACTAGATTCGGCCGCACAGAAAGATTCTGGATATGCTCAGAGGCTCTCAAGGCATTTCTGCTTAAGAATTCTCACCCCTTTTTCATCTTTGTAGCTACCCACTTACTTACAGCAGATCATTTCCCTCTGATGAACTAAATCACTCAATAAATCAATCAAGTATTTAATAAACAAGACATTTGAAAAGTGAGAGAAGCATATGTGTTGGTGAGGAGGGAAAGAAAAGAGAAATGCAGAAGAGTGACTAATTGAACTGAAGAGGTTGTAAGATGAGATCCCAGGCTTTGGGACAGTGTTCCCAATCTGAGAGTTTCCGCGGCTGTTGGACTCCCACTATTCTGAGGCAACATTCAAATTATGGGCTTTGTAGTCCACATGGGGAAAAATTTCTAGGTCGGAGAAAGGCAACTTTAAAAGACAAAAAGAAACCTTTTGAAAGAGCCAGTAACACAATGTGCTGCCCTAAGGTCAAGACAACTTCCATGCCATTCTCTGTAAAATGTCATGGTCTGGGGGAGCACAAACATTTTAATCAATGAGTTAATTAATGGTAACTTGATTAATAAAACAATTTTTGTTATTAGCATTTATCATAGTGAATTGTTTTTTAAATTTCTGATGTTTAACTTTTATTGAATTAAGTTCTATATCTAACATTCCAAGGACTGGGGGTACAGTATAAGATATAGTCCTGAAAAACGATCCCAGGCAGGCAGGCAAGTAACTTGCTTGCAACAATGTTAGGAAATATTTTTATTGTTAGAGCTCTTCTACATTTAACACTTGTTTGATTAGCAAAAATTCAGCTGGCCTTGGTCTCACTGATGGAAAGACATGTCTTGGATGTGCTAGAGCAGCTTTCCTCATTATAATCCCACAACCTGACTGTTGGATTATGGAACCTGCAGTCCACTACATCTGCCAGTAATTTGGGCTGGGGGATAGACAATGGGATAGGGTTGCCATATTCAGTTTATCAAATCTAGGTAGTATATTTTGCATATTATGAACTTTTGTATAACAAATAAATAAAAGGTATGGAAACTTTCATGTACAAATGTTCACATTAATTGTTGCATTGTTTTTCTACAGCTGTGCTTTATCCTTGACAGTACATATAAAGTAAGCATTGACCTGAGAGAGCCTGTACAGTTTAAATGGTAAAAGTGCTAATCACGAAACAGAGAAACCTAAATTCAAATTCCTGCTTGATCACACAATGTACGGCAAATGTGATCAATTCCCCAGGGACTGCACTAGCCCTTAACTGTACCATGGAGAATAATGTAGCCGGATATCCTCCACCATACTTCCTAAACCCTCAAATATGTCAATTTTTAACCCCCCCCCACAGCTATTTTAAGTCACTGAAAGGCTTTTTTCAAACCTTGAAGTAATATGGAAGTTATTCCCAGTTGAGGGAGCGGGGAAACCTAGACTTAAACAGAAATGGCAAAACCACTGGTAAATTGCTCTCTGCAGCCTGTAGAGGGTGCAGGGAGACACTGTGAACTTTTAAAAATGCCATGATTTTGGATGGGTGTTGTACCCTTCAGGGCCTCAAAATGGCCTTGGGGTTCTTCATGTCCCCTATGGGCCACAGTTTCTGGCCCTGTGGTTTACAGAATGTCCTTGGACCAATCACTGCCTCCCAGCCAAACCTGCCTTACAGGCTGGGATAAATGTTGCTGCAATACAGGTGAGGAGGAGGGAGTGATGACATAGAGGATGATGACATGCACAAGTGTTTCTGGCAGTATAATTTTAGGAGTGTTTTGCCAATACTTTTTAAAATTATGATTGTCGAAAATATACATGCCTGTGAGAATACTATAGGAAACCCTGAAAGAGAGTGACATACCGACTATAAAATATTTTAGTTTTAATTGTCTTTCTTCTATTTGATTTTTCTTCACACTAAATGTGTTAATTAGCTCATCTGTGAAAGAAGTTTGTGCTATCATCCTGTTCCTGGTTCTTAACGACCACAGATAAGATCAATGACCAATACTTTTTGCCTATTAATACCCTCTCATCCCACTAATTACAATATCCCATATGTACTTTTTACATATTTTTTCCTACTGCACAAGAAGCCAGAAGATTGGTACTTATGAGATACTTCTCACCAATCTTTCTGGCACCACATGTTCTTCATATGACTAAGCAGCGCACAGTAGAAAGTGACAGCGACAGCCTCGCCAAGGCACTGACTGAAAATACATTGGCACTGTCCCTGCGGTGTGATGGCAGTGTGGACCAAACTAGAACTGACAAAATGTAATGGTGAAAGGCATTACAAAATCTGCTGATGACAAGCAGGACTTTCTAGGTTCCTTGCAGCCAGGGTACAAAACTTGCAGCCAGGGTACAAAAGAAGTGTGGGATGCAGTTGACAATACCCTCAGCAACAGAGTTGCATCCCAAACAGATATATCTTCATGTGTTTCCTCCTTGTTCACAGATGGAGCAGTGAGGTAATTGCTCTGAGTAATATATTACTAATATAAGGCTATAAGGATTGAAAGGTAATGGTAATAATTTTAATTTTCTATTTCTTTTTCTCATCTATTTGTTTTAAGAATTAGCCTTGTTCCTGATAAGAGCCCATGCTGCCAACTGTACAAAAAGCCATTTCCTACTGCTCATTTTATTCTCCTACTGCACAAAATATGTCCAGCGGAATATTAGAATAAGGTCTCCTTCAAGGACTGCTAAAAATACCAAGCAGTAAAATTAAAATATGCACTGTAAGCGATTATTGCTCTTCAGTACTTTTTTGAAGTCAGAGATCACTCCAAAGAACTGTAAGTAGGAACAAGTGCTCCCTCCGCTAAAATATTTTATTATACTATTTGCCCATTCAGTCCTAAGCCTTATATAATAATTCTATATAATAATGCTGGCCTTTCAGTGCCCCAAACAAATGTTTCAGAAGTCTCTCCTGGATGAAACCTTTGGAAATACAAATTACTGCCTATTCATAACATCAGAAAGATGTTTCTATTTGTGCACATTTAACGTTATGCATCTTTATCCTTTTTCCATTCGTTCCCTACATGCGATTTAAGACGAAGTAGGAAAAAGAAACATGGGAAGTGACCCTCAGACATTCTGAAAGACATGGTCAGCCTGATTCCATTCAGGACTGCCTAAATCCCAAAGAGATCTATTAATTCCTGAGTTTTCTCACCCTGTAGAAAATCTGTGGTTTTATTTGCACATGTTGTGTAATATGTCAAGACATTTTCCCTTCGATTTTGCTTCCCCACCTCTATACAGTTTAACAAGACATCTGTTTATTTCCAGAAGCCTTGGCCAGGACTAAAGCCAACTGCGTAAATATTTTGTCACTTTCACAAATGCCACCACTAGATTCAACATTCAGAATGGAGTTATTAGAGGTTGGGGTTTTATTTCCAAACATGGTTTCTCCAAGATGATGTATATACAGCCCTTAGGAAAACAGTCACAATAAAACCCTTTCAACTACACTTACCTAGCCACTGAGACAGCACTTTAACAGGGAAAATGCTACCTGGGGGCATTGACCTGTCCCTAAGTATTTATTCATGAGATATTGAGAGGGAAAAAAGGGTGAATTGATTTGGGAATCCCCATGCTTCCAGATACAAGGCTCCTAGTTCTAAATACTATAAAACAAAAAGACACAATGCAGCTATTCCATCTTTCCTTCTATAAGAGATTTCATGAGAAAACATAAGAAGGTTAAAAATGGAAAAGGATGTATGCTGGAATCCATGGAAAATTCCGTGAATGAAGCAGGGTGATTGCCTGCTAAGAGTCTCAGTTTGAAGCAACTTCAGATTCAGGCTCTGCAAAGGATCCCACTGTCTCTCCTAACCTATAGCTCAGACTTAGACAGAAGACAGAATTCCAGTGGACAGTAGAAGCATCTGATTTGCAACGGTTTAACAAAAGTGACTTCAGAATGTCTGATGGACCACTCCATCCCACCCTCCAGTTAGGTTGCTGAAATGAAGATTGCTTGGGGAAGAAACAGCAGTGGATTTGTGTCTTAAAAGTTTGGATGTGACAGACCTATGAGGTCAGTTCTTGTCTGGAAAATAAATGTATAGAAGATCTCCTGTACTAGTAGTTTGCATCTGGTGAGCCTTAAGGTTCTGGTGGAAAGAAAGCATCTCTGTTGAGCTAGAAGTCTGCTCACCCTGCTCTAGACTCCAAGATTTAAGGGTGTATCATCTGTGCTGAATCAGTGTATTTGGCTCGTACATTCTAGAGAAAACTAGGAGATCCCCATTACAATCACAGTTATTCCACTGCTATTTCCATACTAGATAGTAACTTGCTCCTTGCTTTCTCTTTCTCTACATAGGCTTTTCCTTTCTCTACATAGACTACTCACTCCTGATTGCTACCCTTCCTGCCCCCACAAAAAATGAAGACAAAAGAAGATAAAGTCTGAAAAAACTGTGTATATGCATGGTAATCTATATGTTTGGATACAAATTTGGAAACAATCACTGTAATTTAAATATATATTATATACATCTGCCTATGTAGTTTGCTGTCCAGCCGCTGTTGATGGGTACCTTCAAAAGAACTGCTGTTCTTTCTTCTAGGGCTGGCAAAGATATTTTGCTTCAGAAAGTGAAGGAGAAGATAAGCCCTGCCTATGTTGTTCAACATGGAGAAGCCAACCAGATAGGCATTTTAAATTTTAATTCAGCATTGACAATGGGACACCATCTTCTACACTTAAGAGCAGAAAACCTACTTATGAGATAATAGCTAGACTACATGGCACATACAGTTATGGCCTTCAACAATTTGCTGCTGTTTGTCTCCTCTCAGCATCTGCTGCCTTAAATACCACCTCACTTTGCCTAACTGTGGAGCCTGAACTTTCTCTGTGCTGGTGCTGATCCTGCACTTAAGCATTTGCTTGAGCAGGAGCCATGTGGAGCAGTGAATGAATTCTGAAGAGGAGTTAGGGAACAGTGTTGGCCACCTAGCTGGATCTGCATCTGTTATGCTAATCTGTAACCCACAGCTATCATCATTGGCTAGTGCTGAACTAAGAATCAACTGCTAATCCATTGGAAAGAAGTGAAGGTGCTCTCCTGTCCTTCATCTTAGGCAGCAAAGTGACTTAATTTTGGTCTGGGAGCATGTTCACTATTCCTCTCTCATGTGAAAGGAGAACCCTCACCATTTTCTGAACTCATGGGAGCAGGAGTTTAAGGGAGCATATCTAGTAAGAGAAAGCTGATTTCCCACAATTTAGTGCTCTAAAGTAATTGCATAATAGCTAGGGTAACTCATATAATTGAGGCTTACTTTATAAACAAAACTCCTCATAGTGTCCCAGACACTGTGCTATTTGTGCAAACTCTAGGAGATATTTTGGATTTTGGGTTTCCTGCATCACTAGCAATGCAAAAGAGGACAGACCTCCCGTTCTGTACCTGTGATAGCCATACAGAACAGATAGAGCTTATTGTATTTTCTATATATTATTGTGTCTTCCATGTAGAGTGTCCACTTGCACATAACATTTAAATAGGAGGAAATGCACTACCATATTTACATAAAATTTGAATATGGTAATCAACATGTGCAGGGATAAATGGAGAAATGTTGCTGTTATTTCCTTCAAGTCATTTCTGACTTATGGTAATCATAAGGCAAGCCTATCATGGGGGTTTCTTGGCAGAATTTGTTCAGAGGGGGTTTGTCTTTGCCCTCCTCTGAGGCCAAGAGTGTGACTTGCCAAGGTCAGTTGGTGGGCTTTCATGGCTGAGTGGGTTACGAACTCTGGTCTCCCAGAGTCTTAGACCAAAATTCAAACCACTATACTACACAAGCTCCCAAATGGAAAAATACAAGAATTTAAATGGAATTATGCTACATCTCCCCATAGAACTGAATAGTCTGACCAGGTGACCTGTGTAGCTGCTCAGTTACAGGGAATGACTGTTGGTAGGCATCTTCAAGACCTCCTACTTTCCTGGTTCCTTCTGGCTCTTTATCTTTTAGGCACACTTAAATTGGCTAGCCTTTCAGATACAGGATATCTTTTAATAAAGGACTGTTCTTTGTAAAGTAGGACAAACGGCCTGTGTCAATACAACTATTTGAAGTTCAGGAAACCTATGGTCCTATCCACTGGTCTTTAGAAAGTAGATTGGAACCAAGTACTAGGCTTTAGACAACATAAAGTGGGTCATGACAACTGCAGCATTACAACAGTACAAGTATACGGTAAAAAAAATTAAGAAGTAGGATATAAGTTCATGTATGGACTAAAGCTCAGACTAAAAGAGTCTAAATATACTAAAGATACTGCTCTTGTCAAAGTACTACACCCTTGACTAGGGTGAGTGGAAAGCATAATTTGCTGCTCTGCCTCAGGCAGCAACATATCTTGAGTTTGCCTTTAAAAGCCATAATTAAGAAAATGATGCCATGGCTGTTATTAATACTATCTCATCATCATCATTACCATCATCACTACCACCACTGCTTTTTTATGAGGCCTTTTAACTGGCAAGAATGTAATCTTTCTTTCAGGATGTCAAGAAGGCCATGCTGGGATTTTCCAAATAGTTCTGACTTGCTGTTAGTATCTGAAGACTGCCTAGGGCAGAAATACATGGTTTACTCTCAACAGGTTTGCTTTGTCACTTGAAATGAACATTATCACACGCACTGCACTGTTTATTTCTTGTGATCAGGGATGAAAGAGAAAAGCCAAGCGACTACAGCATGTCAAATTCATTACTCATCTCTTACTTGTATTGGGATAGAGGGGAAGTCAGAGAAACCTAAGTTTCAGAATAAAATGCAACTTCACAGCATTTGTTTTTCTGGTAAGGAACCATTTCTACATTATCACTTCAAAGGAATTTTGTTACATTTACTGTATTGGGGGTGGAGTAGGGGAGATCTGTTATATACTAAAATTCATCATTCTGTAGTATTAAACAATTTGCCTTAACTTCTGATAATCTGTATATATTTCTTTAGAAGCCATCTGGAAAGAAAGCTGAAGAACGTTAGCCTATTATGTTTGTCAAGCATTCATTGGTTGATAAGCAAGGCTTTAATTGTATTTTATTTATTTGATTTATTGCAATTTCATTTGTTTCATTTTTTAACTGAATTGCTTTTTGTTATTGTTTTTAGTATTGAAAGCCTCTTTCACTAAAAAGAGGAAAGGCAGGATACAAAACACCACCTTGACCATCTTTACCTGCAAATTAAGATCTTCAGATAACGCCCTTCGCCAAATACCATCAGTTGGTGAACAGTGTTACAAATGAGAGGGTCTTTTCTGTAGTGACATTCTGACTTTAGAATTGCTTCCCTAAGGAGTTTTGAACAATATCAACATGCCAATCCTTTGGGTATCAGATGCCCAGGCATTTTAAAATGGTTGTTTTGCTGTGTCCGTCAAGTTATGAAATTGCTTCCTTGCAATTTTGTGTTGTATAAAGGATCATGATATTTTGTCGTCATTGTAATTTACTTAATTGTAAACTGGAATCCATTGGTATGCAGGGTTGTCTTGAATACTGAGAATAAACACACAAACGAGGCTATGGGCACAAATATGGTGTTGATCCCTGACACACTGAAAAAAAAATCCAGTCTTTCCCACCAGATAGCTTGAGAAAAATTGTACTACAACAAATAATTAATATTTACTCACTACAAATAAAATGGCAACCTGTGTTGATATACTAATGGAAGAAGCCTTTTAAAAAGCAATCTTCTTGAAAATGATATTATTGGTTAAATGATGACAGTAATGATAATGATAATAATAATAATGATAATAATAATAATAAAAAATAATTGTCAGAAATCACTTGGCTTATTAAGCTGTAAAATCATTTAAGACTCAAATTATCTTACAGCTTAACAAACCAAATGGAGAATCTCATATTTTAAGCAAACACAGATCCAACTTAGGACAACTCTTACTGTGTTTCTGTACCCATGTTTCCATTTTGTTACTTGACAGATTTGCAGATGACAAGGATTTATCAGATACTATGCTGATTTGTGCTGCTTTTCTACACATCTCTTCAGACAGGACTTTTATTATTCTATTATCCCGCTTCATTTATAGAATTTTACAGAGAGATCCGGCCATTGTCACCTTCACATGGTCACCTCTCATGTTTTTTCCCACTGCTTTTTCCATTTTCTGTGTTTTCATAAAAACACGTTAAGAAGAAAAAGATAGAACAGCAGCACAATCCTATTTTATGGGTAGTAACAGATGTTGTTCAACTGGAAGCATCAAGAATCTCAGAATAGTCCATCACATCCAGCAGTAAGCCACCACTCCTTCCTAGGTGGTTGCATAAATACCTGTCATATATTGCAAATGGTCTCTTAACAATCCCCAAAAGATCTGAACAACAGAAAAGGTAGCCCTAGGACCTCGCTTTTATGCTAATTGCCACAACATAAATCCTACCAATAAGACAGACAGTGTGGGATAGCAAAGAGATCAGGACTCAGCTGCGAAACTCATTGGGTAGTTCTGAGCCAATGCTCTCTTACGTGGTCCATAAGGATAAAAGACAAGCTCCTTGGAGGAAGAATTAAGTAATAAACAAAATGTAATAAATAAAAAATAACAGTTCTTAATAAAAATGAATTAAATAGCAGACAGAAACTCTTCTGACACAGGAGATAATTTTGCTTTGCTAATGCCTTTAGGTATTCAGTACTTCAACAAACAGATAAGTAGGAGCACAGGTGAGAAGACTTGTTACAAAGTAGTAAACAAGTATGTAATGTAAATAAATACTGAAGATTGAAAAGTACTTAAAATGAAATATCTGTGTGAACCAGATGAGGGTGGGCAAGAGAAATGAAATTAACTTCCATTGGTAGGACCAACTGAGCTCATTAAAACAGTATATAAACTTTCCTGCTCACTGCTCTCCTGGGACGTCTTCTTTTATTGCACCTTAAAGTCATTGGGGATTACATCGGAATTGGATTTCCTTTTGAGCAACCTGCAGGAAGCACATTAAAAAATGCACACACACAAATTTGGCCAGTTCTGATTCCTAATGTCGCCACCCACAGCAGGAGGGAATGGATGTGGTGCAAATACATACACATTTATATATGCAGCCATGTCTTTGGGTCTGTGGGCCTGGAGGATTTATAGACTGAGAGGTCTCAGCTCTGGAACAGAGGGGACCTGAGCTCAGACAAGAAACTGAAAGAGAAGCCGTCAGAGAGAGATTTATTCAAAGCTTTGTCTCCAGTTTATTTTAACATGAACTTGACCTCCCACATTCACATGGGCTCAAAAAAAAACCAAAAACAAAAAAAACCCCTCACCCTTTAATGCCCCAGATCTGAAAGAGTTCTGGAACTGTGCAGTACATGCCTGGGTTAATTAAGGTGGGCACCTGTCAAAAACTATCCAGAAAGATATTTGTCTCCTGAAAAGTTTGGTTGAACACAAAGCACTTAATAAGTAGTGTACTGCAGGCCAAATGTTCCCATATGGGCACTGTAGTGCTATGGACTGGCTGAGTCAACAGTAGTTCAAGCACTCATTCACCACCACACTCTCCCTCACTTCTATCTTTGGCTGCTGAACTAAAAACCTCCATAGAAAATAGTCACCAGTACATCAGCTAGGGAGAGGCAATAACTTTTGTGGAAAGGTACTAACTTTGCTTATAGATGGACTCACGTTTAACATTCAGCATAGCCTCTTAAAAAGATCTAGACTAGACTTAGTTCATGATCTGATGATATATCACACATCAGCCCTGCTAAATATAAGCAACTTTGACTCTGGATCTATACCTGGGTATGAGATCACCTAAGAACCCTATGCAATGCTACTTGGAAGAAAGCTGGGATATAAATATAACAAAATAAAGGTCTCCATCAGAAACCTGCTGCTGCCAGTCTTTTGCTAATCTAGCCACTGGACTATATTGGCTAGCTATCAGTCCTTGGTCAGAGCCGGGGGGTGCCTCATCCCATTGCTGCACCACTGCAGTATGAGATTTACCCCTCTGCTCAGACCATATGTTGTCAGTGCCTCTCATGCAGTTTGGAATTAACTTTATGTTAATATTACAAGTGTCATCAGCTCCCACATGGTATACACAATAATCTATTATGGTACATAGCACAGATAGGATGACAAGAATGATTTGTGTGTTAGATAAAAGTGGTTCATGGACTGTAGCAAAATCTCTTGGAATCATATGGGCTGTTGTTTATTTGCAATTATGGAAATGTACACATTGGAGTTCTCCTCAATCCAATCCTATTAGTCAGCCAAAGGTCTATTATCTGACCCATGTGAAAACAACATGTTTCAATTAACATCTGAAGTTCCCCATCATCTGGAGCTGATATTTGGTGAAAGACATTAGTTATTTGCATTTAGATTTCATCTACGCTTCCATGATATTTTGCACAATAAGGAAGCCACATAAACCAAAATATGCCTGGCCTTCACTAAACAACATTATGTGTCTCTCATGAGCAGACATGCAATGAAACAGTAAAGTAAATGTATACTAAGAAAATAATGTTACAGGGTGTCATGCAACCTATCTGTCTATGGGAAGCACTGAAAACTGTGCCTGGCTAAGAACACCTGCTTATTCCTTACTAACTATATGTGCACCATACATATTCTGAAGGTAAAACTCCCTGCTTTTGCAGCCTCCTCACATCCTGTTGGTGTGAAGTTTTTAGTCTGGAAATATCAGGAACTGTTCCATTTCCATCCCTAAGGTATTTCACACTATATTTTTGCAAAGTTAGCAGAGTAATAATAAGATTATGTGTTGCTACTGGAGATCCCCACCTGTGGAATTAATTCATTTTATTTCAGTTTCACTGCACTATGGAAACTCGAATTTTACCAACCAAGTTTATCTTTGGAAAAGTAAGAAAATATTACTAGTCCTTTTAAGTAAAGCCATATGTTTACTTAAATATTAAGAATATGGAAGACATTGTTAATACCTACTCCTAGGGTAGGCCTCTTTTGGTTTGGGTGGAGATTAGCACCTTGTAATGCTGAGATTATAGAGCATCTCTGAGGCTTTATTGGAAATCCAAGGTAATCATCTTTCCACAGATACCTAGTATGACCTTCCATTCCAAACAAAGTCACTGGATATTAATTCACTGATATTTTCTGGAATGGTAGGCTATACCAGTGCTATTCAAAGTGGTGGTTTGTGAACTGGTGTCAGCTTGCTAGCCATCAGCTACAAGTCTGTGGCAAGTTTCCAGGAAAGAAACAATGTTAGTCAATGGGCACAAATATGGTGCCGGACTCTGGCAAACTGTGGTGGTGGTGGGAACTGCAGGACCCTGACATCAGATAGCTTAGGAAAAACGGGGGTACACCAATGCTACTGAGAAGTAAGAAAAGAACTAGACATCCTCTACTTTACAGTTAGGCAAAGTGTGGCCTGTGGGCCCCTTATTGCAGTACATCTTTCCCTGTTTTTTAAAAATATGACATTGCTGTTTGCTGCTGAAACTGATAAGTGAATTACAGTTAACGGGAAAAGGAACTGAACATCCTAAAGTCAAGGGACAATCAATATCATATACAACAGCCAATATTACATTCAATATCATACTAATTAAAGTCAATCCAAGAGTCATTTATATACAAATACAAATGCAATCACAATAAAATATGAATGGGTACTTAATTTATTAATAATGAGTGGGGAGGACTCTTACTTACTGATAATGAAATTTAAATGCAAAATATAAATTATAAGTGGAAAAGTAGTCTATCTACTCATGTATTTTTTCTTTCAAAGATCTGCTAAGTTCTACTGCTTTCCCTTAGGCCATTCCCTTAACTGTGTGGCCCTGAAGAACCTTCCCTGCCTGAAGAGTTGTGCACTCCTCCTCTACTCCTTCAAACAGGACTATGTGTGTTTAGAACTACTCAAATCTAGCAAAAATCTTTACTTACCTCACTAGAAATAATAAGGTTATATTTTGAGCTTTCTTCATCATCTCATTTAAATCACATTGAGTTAAAACATTTTAAACATTTCAGCAATGTTCCTATTTGCTCATACATCATCAAATTATTGCCAAATAACAATGTTCTGTCACAGCAGGCAGCCACTTTGGGTCAAACTAGACATTTAAGAGGAATTTCTTGTAATTAAGCTTTTTTTTCCTTTCACAGTAGAATTTTGTGGAACATGCATGCTTCTGCAAACAGAATTCAAAAAATAAGTCTAGTCACAAAACAATACACATTAAATCGTAAGAGGGAAATTATGTGCTATGAAAACCAGACATTTTTAGCACTTGAGGGAGCACATCTTCTAAATATGTAGAGAATATACTGTCTAGTTTGGCCTCAAAGTTTAACTAGTAACATAGCTGTCTACATGGGCCAGCACTGACCTCAAATTCAGTGCTACAAAAAGAGTTTACAGAAATACTGAACCCAGGAATACTACAAGGAAGGGAACCCTAGATATCAGGAGAAGCAGAACACCGTTATAGATATGCCTACATGAACTTGTGTTACAAGTTGCTGGCAATTATAATTACCTTAGGCTTCTGTCATCTCAGATTTAACAGCATCACTTACATCCAATCTCTTACTGAGGTCAGATGCCAGGAAGCTAGCAACAACAAAACCTAGATTAGAAGAAAATGAGAGGTACAAGCTGTGTACCTTTAATTGGACAGCATATAATGCTACACCACTCTGCCATCTTGGGGGTCCTGGGAAAATGGTGACTAACTATCCATTAAGACTTATTTGCCTGACAAAATTGATTAGAAGCACTTAAGAACACACCAAAGATCCTAGAGAGATTACATAATATAGCCAAGTACAGCTGTGTTTTCTTCCTTTATTTCATTCCTTCTTTCTTATTACATTTTTATCCCACCCTTTGTCTATGAGCTCAAAAGAATGTACATGGTTCTATCCTTACCCTCACAACATTGCTGAAAAATAGTTTAGGCTGAGACATAGGCCATTTCCACATGACATCACTATACCGTAACAGCAGCAGGTTGCTTCCAGTTCAGGTGTGGTGCTATTGCACGACATCATCACACTCTAGCTGCAATCCCATCTCCAAGCATTGCTGAAGTGCCTTTTGGTATTTCCAGAAAAAATCTGTTAAGTACCTCCTTTAGCACTTCAATCCTCTCACCTGGCTCTGTGGGATACCATAACAGCACTTGATAGAGCTTCCTGTTATCACGGATCCAGTAGTGAGCGGGGTGTGGGCATGCCCAGCTTGTCTCTCCCTCAGCTATTCCCATGGCATGCATAGTAAATTTGAAATCTATCACCTTTCTGTGTTTATTTTAAATTTCTCCTTTGCGTTAAAACTTTTATTTTTTTTTAATTATTTTAAAATAATCTTTATTAATTTAACACATACAAAAAACAAGAAAAGAAAAAAAAAACACCAACAGTAGCAACAATAACATATACCATAATAACATATACCATAATAACATAAAAAGTGATAGAAAATAGAAAATAGCAGAGTAAAGGGGAAAAAGAAGAAAAAGAAGAAAAAGGAAAAAAAAACCCACCAAATTCCTAAATACCCACCAAATCTTACTTATATAGTACATCTCAAGACATATTAACATTATAAGAAAAGAAAAAAGAAGAGAGATAAAAAAAATCCTGACAAATGACATTTAAGTTTCTTCCAGACTTCTGTGTTTATTTTAAAGGTCTCCTTTGCATTGAAACTTTTTATGTTTAAAAAATAATTTTCAAGCATTATAGCATGAAAATGCAATAGTGTACTGGCTTGTAGTACAGTTACAACAGTGTTGTGCTAGTACAGCTTCCAAAGGGGGAAAAAAACCCAGCCAATCAGGGACGGTGGTGTGGGATGAAGGCAGGGAAAGGGAGTGCTCAGGGATGCTGTAGTGCAGAAGGAACACCGGTGGCAATACCACTACTCATCCACTGAAGGCAGAAGGGTGCAGAAAACAGTGTTCCTAACCTGCTACCATCACATGACTGGCAATGCCGGATTGTGACAATATAAACGCTAATGGCCTCTAGTGCGGAAATGGCCATTCACCCAAGATGAAGATGAGAGGAGCTTAATGGCTAAGTTGAGATTTTAATGTAGTTTTTCTCAGTCCTGATGAAAGTTACAAATGAAAGTGTAAAAGCAGGGTTGCATCTGAACATTGAGAAGACAAAAATAAGGACCATAGAGGTTTACATAGCTTTAAAGGTGATGATGAAGACATCAAAATTGTTAAAGATTTTCCATAACTTGACAAAGTCTTCAATTAAAATGGAGGGTATACTCCAGAATTTTAGAGAAAACTAAGACTTAGAAGATCTAGATAAAATCTTCAAGTGTAAACATACATCACTGAACACCAAAGTCAGAATCATCCGTATCATGGTATTTCCAAATTCTGTGATATGGTTTTGAAAGCTGGATAATGACAGCTGACAGGGGTGGGGGGAGGAATCACCTAATTAAAAAGGTGCTGCTGGAAAAAAAAACTTTTTCTTAAGTTACCAGCAACCAAAAAAAGAAATAAATGTGTTCTAGAGGGAATAAAACCTGAGATCTCACTAGCATCCAAAATTGCTAAACTGAGGTTATTGTACTTTGAGCATATTAAACATGATTCACTGGAAAAGACAGTAATGCTGATAAAATCTGAAGACAGTAGGAAAAAAGGTAGACAATATTACAAATGGATCCACTCAATAAAGGAAGCCACAGCCAAGAGTTTGGCTGTGAGTAGTTTGGTTAATAACAGGGTATCTTGGAGATTTCCCATGCATAGGGTCACCTTAAGTCAAAACCAACTTGATGACACTTAACAACTCATCACTCCTAATCTGAAACTCTAACCATTAAATCACATTGGAAGAACATGTCTATAACTGCAAAGACATATATGGCATAGTAGGCTAGTGAGATCACATTCAGATCTCTTCTGCAGCCATGCAAAGCATCCCACTGCTTCAGGACACAGGATGGCCAGCCTCCAAAAAAGCACGAGCCATCTTACTTGCCAAAGCAGAGATTTGTAACATGTCCACTACTGGTACAGTCCACATGAATGAAGAAAGGCAGCTTTTTCACACTACGTTGTACTTTCCCCACTACACTTTGGGTATGATGTTAATGAATTAAACTAGGAGCGTAGAAAGCTTTTAAGTGTTCAAGGTCTGTATTACTGCAAGTGTAAAAATAAAAGTTTACAAAAGAGAATATTGAAAAATAAAGGTGCCATGAATGTTATGTATGGCTTTCCCTTCTCCTTTTGCCCCCTCCTCATATAAACCAGACAATATTTTAGCCACATTGCTGATCCAGAACCATAAGCTGACTGCATTTAATCAACAGCATTTTTTAAAAACTATGATTATCCCATATTGGTTTATTAATCAGTGTTCTCACTTAGGAAATAAACTAAGGAGGAATATTGGAAGGAAGCAAAGAGATGCTCAAGAATTTTCCAGCCCCTATGATTATAAAGTGAGCAAGATTAATGCTCAATTTCTTTTCACCTCAAAGGAAAATTGCTCATAAACTAAAGGGCAGGGCCATTGCCTCCTCCATGATCTCCCTAGCATTCAAGATTTCTATTCATTCTGAGAGATCTAGGGTTAATACCCCTGAAGCTGACAGGCACTAAGCCGGGGCCTTGCATAGGCTTTAGATGTAAAAACAATCAACCATCCACTGATGCCGTTACTCCCCCAGACTATAGAGTGTAGAGAAATTCCTGCCATTCCACAGAGGGTGAGGGGACTCGGACGGGGTGACCTCCTTTTGTTCAGCTCTAGCTCTGCTCAACCAAGGAATAGCTCCTAAATGATTTGTGAGTTCCATCTATGAAATGCATTGTAAAGAACTGAAGAAAAAGACTTGGGAGTGTCAGCAGAATGCTGAGTTATGTCTTTTTTTTCTCTCTCTCTCCGGAGGAAAATTATATAGCACATGAGAATGAGGGAGAAATTGAACGAGTGGAACCAGATTTTCAACTGTGTGATTAGCATTTCTTTTGATGCCATTATGTTCCTCCACAATTGTAATGGGGCCTGCACAAACCCAACTAGATGATTAGATCAGAAGGAAAGCTAGACATATAGATAAACCTTCAGGTTTACTTTCAACGTGCTGATATACAAAGGAAACCTCCCAATTATAGAATCAAAGGAAGGGCAGAATGGATAAAGGAGTTTTGGGTTAACCTCCTCCAACCTGGTGCTGTCGTGATGTTTAATAACTGCAGCTTGCCTTATCAGCATTAGTAACTCAGTTCAAAACCCCCAGAAAATATCAAAGACACACTCTCCCCCATACTCCTGTCTGCTGGAACTGCCATGAAGTGGTGATAAGTGATGCTGCAGACAGGAGTGGTCTGGTTAAGCAGTAGCCCAATCCATGTGTGGGCAGTGTCCCACTTACCCTAATGGGCAGCATATACTACTGATCAAACCTGGTTGGGGATGATGGAAGCTGTGATATAACACATGTGGAGGATGCCAGACTGGGGGAAACTGTTCTAGGCCACTCCCTTAATCCAAGGAAGCCAAAATTTACCCTACTCTCTGCATTCTTGGCAGATTAACCATATAATAGAAAAATACAGTCTATGATCAAGGCAAATTACAGTATGCCATAAGCAGACAGCAGGAGAAACTACGGTGTGCCAGTGTCAGAGGTTTCTTTAAGGTGGGAAGTAAATTTAGTAAGAGAAACTCAAGACTGCTGAAGCAAAGAAACCACATCACACGATGCCAAGTAAGCCAAATACTCTTTAGGAGAATAATTTCTGGATTGCCTTTGGGTCTTTTCTGTAGTTAAATCTCTGTGTTTCAGACAGGTTATTATACATGCTATTGTATATTGAAAAGGTTGCTGCCATCTGCTGGCATGCAGAAAAAGCATTCTAAAGTTTCCTCATATCCAAATGTAAGCAGAGCTAACAAAATACAAGTCACTGTAGAACCAAATTTGTTCTAGATGAGAGCCTAGCAAATAGATCATGCATCATTTTGACAGGCTTGGTGAACATATAAAACACAGATCCCCCTTCAACACACACATCACAGTGCTATTCCATACACGTTTGCATGAGCCATCAAAGAAAAAAATCTATTTTCATTCTATATTTTCCACATTGCTGCGATTACATCATAGCACACACTGGTTTTTATACCATGGCCCAATAATCCCCCATTCACCCACTTTTTAAGCTGTTTTAAACATAACGTATAACCTCAAAAAGATCCTTACAAACCACACGGACTATAATTCCATTCAAGTGTTCACAAAGAGGGTTAAAATCAACCTGTGACGAGAGGGCTGTGTTATGTTAGTCCTGCCCTTTCCATTATTGTTCTGCTCACGTGAAGACAGGCTGAAGCGGGCAGCCTCTGGTATATGGGAAGACTCTATGTGTGGTGGAATTCTTAAAAAAAAAAACCTCAATCATGTAGAGAGACTCCATGTGGAGAGCATGATAACCTCTTTAGACTATCACCCTGTATGCATTCAGAATAGTACTTCCTTCCCTGAATGTTGATTTTTACCTGAATACGCATTACTATAGGATTTTTTGGTTGTTGTTAGAATTTATAAAAGTATTATCTCACTAACTGTTTAACAAAATTCCAACAGACCAATAGGGCTGCAAATATTTTATAAACAGAACCATTTACTTAGAAACTTTGCCTTTCTGGCTTTTTAAACTGCATTTCATTCAACCAGCATTGTTGTTACAGAATCATAGAATAGGAGCCTAAGAACCATCTTGTCTAATCCTGTGCTATGCAAGAATCCACAGCCAAAGTACATCAGATAGATGGCCATTTAACCTCTGTTTAAAAATTCAAAGTGAAGGAGAGTCCATTACCTTCTGAAGTAATCACTGTCAGACAGCTCTTCTCATCAAGAAGTTCGTCCTAATGTTTAGGAGAAATCTCTTGCTTGCTGCATATACTGCATCACCTCTTATAAATGGCTGTCATATAACATCTTTTTGTTTTCTGTTCTCCAAGCAAAACATCCCCAGCTCCTTTAGCCATTCCCCATAGGGCTTGGCTTCCAGACCATTTATTATCTTGGTTATCCTTTTCTGAACATGTTCAGTGCTTGGGCAGGGCAATTAGTGAGTGAGGAAGCTGAGGCATTGATTTTCAGTGGCCACGGGCAGAAGGAAGTCTGATATTGGAGGCTGGATAAGCCAGTCAAAGGGAAGGATGGTTCCATCATCATTGCCACCATGACAGGAATGGTGATCCATGCTCTGATAACTTACAGATCTGACTACTGTAATGCTCCCACTGATGCTGAAGTCACACAGAATCCAGCAGCTAGACTCACTGGGTTACGTAAATATATCGCTTAGAAAATCTTTATTATTGATGCACAGCAGATACCTCTAACATAGAACATCGGCATGGTATACAGAGGGGCCCTAACTGGATCATGGAGAAAACCACTCACTCAAGGAAGAAAGGTTGCTGCTATCATAAGCAAGACAGCTCTTAAAGAGCCAAGTCAGACTTACTAGATATACTACGTGCACTATGCTTGGGCCTGGCTCAGTTCAACAATTCTTGAGGGAATTACACTGACACTCTAAGGTAGGCATGGGGATCCTGTGGCACTTAGATGGCAACAAACTGTTATTTCTGTCATCTCTCACCATCTATCATGTTGGTAGAATTCAAAGACATAGCTACATTAATCTGGATCAGTATACAAAGGGATCTTGTAGCACCTTTGAGACTAACAGAGAGAAAGAAGTTGGTAGCATAAGCTTTTGCAGACTTAAGTCTACTTACCAGACACATGGAATGAAGTGTCTTAGAACAGATCTTTATAGCTGTAAATGAGGAGGAGATGTGCGTGAATAGCAATAAAAATGCAAAACTTTTGGGTGTGGTGGTGAAGTGACAAGTTCAACGTTAAGGATGATCATTGGGGGACAAAGGAAGGAGGAAAGATGCTGCTTAAAGCCGAGGTGAGTAGATAATCATATGAATGATGGAGGGAGTCATTGGAATATAGTGTGATGCTGCCTGGTGATCAGAAAGGAGATGTTATACAGAGAGCTCTCATGAAGCTGGATTGTTAGCAAGTGAACTAATGCTGATAATATGTATAATGTGCCAGGAAACCATTGTTTCTGTTTAACCCAGGATTGATGGACTAGAATTTGTGGATATATTCCAGTTCTGCTGTTTCTCTTTCTAATCTTCCATTGTTGTTGTTATGCAAAGGTTGTTGTTCTGAGGTCAGAGATGGAATGCGCAGACAAATTGAAGTGTTCTCCACTGTGTAATCCCATTCTTAATGGCTGATTTATGTCCGTTTATCCTCTAGCACAGAGACTGGCCTGTTTGCCCAAGGTAGAATGCTGAAGGGTATTGTTGACAGAGGACGTCATATATCACATTAGAGGATGAGCAAGTTAAAGTACTTCTAATATTGTGATTAGGTCCTGTGGTGACATTTCTTAAGTAGATGTGTGGGCAGAGCTGACATCTGGCAAAGTCTTATACCTGTCTCCCCATTTGTTTTGTGTCTCTTCCTGTAGGTAAGCAACTGTTTGAGACTGGGAGGCTGTCTGTAGGCAAGTAAAGGACTGCCACCAAGAGCCCTTGAGAGGGCGGTGTTATACCTCCACTGATGATACATCTGAGTGCTCTCAGTTGGGAGTTGCATGTGACCACTGGTGGGGTTCTGTCATTTTCTGTCTATAGTCTGTTGTGTACTAGATTACCCCTGGGTACAAGTCTTGCCTTATTGATTTGTTTTTTTAACTTCCTATGGTGAGTACTGTAGCTTGAGGAATGCTTGTTCTAATTCAATGAGTTTGGCATCTCTGTCTTGTTGGTTTGAGCAGATGCGATTGTATTGGAGGACTTGGCTGTAAACTATGGATTTGGTAGTGTATTCAGGGTGGAAAATGGAGGCCTGTAAGTATGTGTAGTGGTCAATGGATCTGCAGTATAGTGTGGTACTTTGATGTCCATTGTGTAGCTGTATGGTGGTGTCCAGAAAATGAACTTGTTCTGTTGATAGTTCCAGGCTGAGCTAGACAGTAGGGTGGGAGTTGCTGAAATTCTGGTGGAATACCCTGAGTTAGTCTTCTTCTTGAGCCCAAATTACAAAGATATCACCAATGTACTTCAGGTAAAGGAGAGATTTGTGGGTGCAGGACTTAAGGAAGCATTGCTCCAGGTCAGCCATGCACATGTTGGCATATTGTGGTCTCATGCATGTGCCCAGGGCAGTATCGTTAACTTGAAGGTATATGTTATTACCAGAAGTAAAGTATTTGTGTGCAAGGATGAAGTGGCAGACCTTGATGGCTTGGTTTGCTATAGTTCCATCTGGAATGATGTTCCTGACAGCTTGTAGTCCATCCTTGTGACTGGCATACAGAGATTCCATATCTAATGGCTTAAGATGGTTTCCCTGATAGATTCCTTCACATCTATCATGCTGTCAATTTCTCCAGCTACCAGAAGGCCCGGGGAAACCTAGGTTGTAGTGGCATCCAACCTTACTTGAGGGTATGTATATTGACCTGTGCTTAATGTGATTTATTAGTGAGTAGACATGTATAATGTAATTAATGTACAGATGCACATATAATAGCTCATATGCACATATAATAGCTAAAGTTAGTGTGGTTTTAACTGGTTTATAGACATAGTACTGGAGCTTGTTTGGATCATCATTCGGCTTCCACATTTCCATTTAAAAAAACCTGTAAATTTAATAGGAAAGGGGTTAAGAAGCAAAATGTGCAGTTACCGTTCTGTCCCATTATTCTGTGAGAAACAAATCTGACCCTGCCTTTGAGAGTGTCTGGCCAAGAAATGAAGTCTTACACCTATGACTGACATGATTTTACAATAGCAATACAATAGAGTCATAATGGTAGACGTATGAGACCTGAGGGTTCATATGAGGATTTATGCTATTTTTATCCTCAACAGAATACTACTCCTCTGCCTTCAGTGTTGCTACCACAGATGCCTTGTCTGAAACCAAACTCTCAGAATGACAATAATTCTGGAGGCCAAAATTGTATAAAAACAAAAGAAAAATTTATTTACAGAAGTTAAACATAAAATGCCAGATTATTTATATATATCATTCAAACACCACATTCCCTCCCCTCAAACTAAATCAGATCCTGACTTCTCTATCTCCAAGCCTTGGTTGATGTGTCTTCAAGTTGTTTCCAACTAATGGTGACCTTAAGGCAAACCTATCACAAAGTTTTCTTGACAAGATTTGTTCAGAGGGAATTTGCCTTTGCTTCCACTGAGACCAAGTGAATGTGACTTGCCCAAGGTCACTCAATGGGTTTCTATGGCTGAGTGAGGATGCCAACCCTGGTTCTCCAAGGTCATAGTCCAACACTCAAACCACTAGACCACACTGGATCTCACTTCAGTTCTAGTTTAACTCAAACCCCTCTCAGACCCTTTTCTCCAACTGCACTCTTCTCAGACTCTAGGCTAAACTAACTTCTACTCAAACTCTAATTCAAACTATAACAAAAAAAAAAATCAACTTTTTTTTAATGGGAGCAGTTAGGGTTCTCTTACTGTCTGATATGAGTGGAAAAGAGACACTCCAAATATTCCAAATACTGCCAGCCAACCTTGCCTCCCTCCCACCACTACAGTTGTCCCTGCCACCAGCATTCCCTACCTTGCTGTATCACCCTCTCCACCTGCACCTTATTCTGCAGCAGCGGCAGCAGCATTACCTGCTTTTCTGCCCTCTGTTTAAAGCAACACTGGCAGCTTTTTGCAGCTATTGCTTCTTTGGGGAGGAGGAGGGGGATGAAGTGAAGAAAGAAGGAAAGGAAAAGGGAAATTAAGAGAAGGATGAAGGTGGAGCTGCATGTCTAAAGGAAGAAAGCATGGCACTGGACAAGGTGAAACAAACATGGGAGAGGGAGGGCAGGAGATGCAGATGACAGCAAAGTGCAAAAGAAAGGATGTATGGCAAGATGAGATGGAGCAAAAGAGAGGAAAGAGAAAAAGAGGGTGAGATATACAAGTGGTAGAGTACCAGAAGCAAGGGAGGGAGGCATAGCAAAGGTGTGAGATGAAGGAAAAGGAGACAAGAGAGGTTGAGACGTGCAGTAGCAGTGTGCAAGAAAACTGTGTCTCTGTAATAACACTGCCTTACACATTTCTGATAGATATCCTGAGTGTCATCCATATGCCTGCCCTTTGCCTGTACAATAGTTAGGTGGACATTGTAAGAGATTTTGGTGGGAAACTGCTGGGAGACACAGGGAAAATAGCAGGAATTGAGAATGAGATTGATATTGAGGCTATGAATCATAAAGTATATCAAACTAGAAGCTATTTGTATACTGTGAAACAAATGCAATGACATACAAGTAATACCTAAATTTGAAGTGGTTATATAAAATACTGAGTATATTCAGCACCCCTTTGTGGCCATGCCAATCATTCTTAAAGACAACATGTGGATTCCTCACTTTTGTGGGGATTGGGTGGTGCCTAAGTTAATCAATAAAGTTCTCTGTGATGAGTAGAGAGACAAACAGTGGGTATGCGACCACCTGATGACTAGGTTTGAGCTTGGTCTTCTCAATAGTACAGAAGAAGATGGAATGTGTACTTGGGAAGTCCTTGGGGCTCAGTCACCAAAAGTGAGAATGGCTGGCACTATATGCGTGTTATTGCTATACAACAAGTCTGTTGGGAAGCTTTTTTGTGTGAACCCCCCAATACAAACATACAGATGTAATGATAGCTTTGTGAAAACTGAACAAGGCTTTACCTATGCTACTCAATATGAGACTGGACTGATCAGCAGCTGTGGGAAGGACAAAATTATAGCATAGGCCCAATCTTTTATGTCCACCAGCAAGGGTTGTTCCAGAATGAGAACATGCAAGTCAAATTGAATCAGCTCTCGACAAGGCAAGAGTGGTTCCCCATAAAGAGGGGAATGAGATTATGAAACTGTCAAAAACAAGTGCAAATTTTGACTGAAAGTCACTGGTGGGACATATATTTGGACTGGCAAATTTGGGATACCTCATATTATGCTACAAGTTATGGAGATGAGGAAGAGTGTAGGAGTCTGGAATTTCTGGAAGAATTGGCAAGGAGTGTAGGTATCTCTCATATCCAACCTATACAGTCTTTTATGTGCTTTTATGTGCTTGAGGGATGCATAACATAGTAATTTGGCATTTGCTAATTTATCCAAGCAGGCCTGTAGCAAATAATAATAATGCAACCTTCCGTTGTTGCATTTTCTCTAGCTGAACAAGGTATTAATAGATGAGAAGGTTTCCATAATAGAAGTGCCTGGGTGCTTTGCTAGGATGGGGTGATTTCTCCTCCCCCCTCACATGGGGAAGTGTCAGCACTTTTTAGAACTAGAGAGGAGGATATTTAAAGTTTAAAAGAAATCAAATAATCCATAGCATTTGGGGTGGGGGTGGTGTATCAAGCCATATTCCAGCCCAGGAAACCAGTCCACGGTGGTAATGTTCATTCATTGTGGGAATCCCAGTGGACAGCAGCAGTGATGGACCACTTCTATTACCTGAGGGACATGAGCTAGCTTTGCTTTTGCCTTTAGTTTTATTGCTGCATCCTGTGAGATATATGCATATGATCAATAAACCATTGTTTCCGTCCACCTGTGACTACTTTTCATTTTGACAGACCCCTGAGCCTTGGGAACTGAGTGGACCGGGACCCTGAGGGAACTGAGGCTTGGGAACTGAGTGGACCAGGACCCTGGAATTATTACAGGCATAAGTGACAGAAGGTACAAAAAAGGGGGAATAAGGTTGGCACAGCGCGAAGCGAGGCGGCAGAGCATAGGAAACAAAGAAGATAACCATGGTGTGGGTGGAAGATGAGGCAAAAAAGGAGCAAGGGCAGTTGCGGTGTAATGGAGGCTCTGTACACAGAGTGGTGCAAACTATAAAGAAAGAGGCATAACCCATTTCCACGCTAGGCTGTTATAGTGCTATTATTCCACTTTCAACATCCTATGGAATGCTAAGGGTTTGCAGTTTAGGGACGGGCCTCAAAGGCCCGTAGGATGTTGAAAGTGGAATAATAGCACTATAACAGTCTAGTGCGGAAATGCCCGGGAACTTTTTAACCCGTCTAGATGCGCCCTACTGAATAGCCATCCGCCTCCCAGCCCTGACACAAAGATACCCAGTTCGTTCTAATGCCTAAGGCACCAGGAGGTGAAGACTTTTGCCTCCAGAAGGCGCTACTGTCTTCCCCTCCGCCGTGCCAATAGCCTCTCCCAGCCGCGCTTTGGAGCATCTCACTGGTGATGAAAGGAGGGAGAGGGATAATGCTGTCATAGAGCGGAATTTTTCCGCAGAGGGGGAATTGCTTAATCTCACATAACAACAACAACTGCTGGAAATCTTGCCAGGAGAGAGCTCTCCCAGCAATATTAAAGTAAAGTGTCTTTCCCCTACTTCAGCTACAGTTAGTTCAGTCCTCGAGCATTTCCCACCGGGCTTGAAACGATCCGTTCATGATAAAAAAAATGGGAGGGGGTCGTTAAATTATGTTATGAACGCGAATACAGAAGAAAAAAGCTTTTTGGCAATGGCATCTGCACGAAGACGGCTTAGAAACCGTCTTAATTTCTTGGTGAGAAGGCCAAGGTGTTGTCTTGACTTGCGCGCCCTCCCCGAGTGTTTATTTATTACGGAATCCCCCCCCCCGCTCGGGCAGGTGCTTGACTCCGTCCAGTTTGAATCTGCTTCAGAAGGAGGAGGAGGGGCCGGCAGAGACACCAACGAACCCCGCAGGAACTGCGGCGGCTCTTTGGACGTGGCCAAGAACATCGGCGGCGGCGGGGGCCCTCTCCCTTTGTTACCGCCGCCTGGCCCTGCCTCGTTTCTCCCTCCCTTCCCCTTCGGGAAGGTGAGGGGACGCTTCTCTCCCACGCCTGCCCAGACCTTTGTTATATTTTGGCTTGCCTGCCTTCTCATTCACCCCCAAAGGTTGGGCGGCCTTTCCTGTCCTGGCTGTTTTGTGCAGGCTTATATGGGCCCGTGGACGCTGACGACTCACCTGGGAGCCGGAGCGAGGGGGCAGGGGCGTATTCTGCCGCCCGCGCTGGTTACTGTTACACAAAAGAGAAGTGGGAGGGAAATAATTGGGCCGGTTAGGAATTTGAACCCTCTCCTTTCAGGCGGATAAAGCGTTACCCTGCGGTAATTGATGTAGATAACAATAATAGGTAAACGGTGGAGTCAAAAGTCAGGAAATAGTCGTGCATTCTGTGATTTGACCTTGCCTTAGGGTTTCACTGTTCATTGTTGTTGTGTATTGTGTGTGTTTGTACACATCTAGCTTTTAAATATCATCAAAGCACAGCAGACCTCAAAAAGTTAGTACAACGTCACCAAAGCTATGTTGTTGTCATTTGTTAACTTTAACTGTTACTTTTTAGTTACTTGAAAAGATATATTACAGAACTGGTAGCAGAAAAGCCCAGCTAAATAGTGAGATCACAGTCCTGAAACTACTGGAAGGACTCATTACATGAGTGATGTTACTTAGGTACACCTTAATTACAGTGTAATCACAATAAGAAATAATTTTTGGTAGCTCACTTCTAACCAGTTCCTTCCTTCTAACATTCATTTAACACTCTCAGCTAACTTTAGATTGTTGTGAAAAATCTAAAGTTAGCCGAGAGTGTTAAATGAATGTTAGTTTCCCAGGTTGACAAAGCATGTCCATAGTTACTTAAGTCCAGCTCTTCCGTGAGGTACATACTCAGCAGTGGATGGGGTTGTAGGGTGAAATGCAAACTCCCCTCTCGTTTGTGCTGTGTGCAACCTCAGAACGTTTGGGACCTAGTAGATTAATTATGTCCACTTATTTTAGAAAAGAAAACATTGTTTTTATGGACTTTAAGGAGCAAATATTTGGGTGCTGGATTACAACTCTGGAGATCAGCGTTCAAATCCACACTCAGCCATGGAAACCCACTGGGTAACCTTGGGCAAGTCACATCCTTTCAGGAAACAAAGGCAAACCTCCTCTAAACAAATTTTGCCAAGAAAACTCTGTGATAGAGTCACCTTAGGGTGTTATAAGTGAGAAACAACTTGAAAGAACACAACAACATGGACTTTTGACTAAATTGAGGGGAATTTTTTTTTATGGCTTTCAAAAGTTGCTGTATCAGTCCATTCCATATCCTTAAAAGTTGTGTGTTCTACTAGGAACAAGATGCCTAATACTAAGGAGACCACCCCAAGTGACTGGAGTGATTCTCAGAGTACAGACTGCAATCTTAGAAAAGCAAAGGAACATGAAGACAGCCATGGTGGAGACATTCCTGACCTCTGTCCACCGGACATCTCACCTTGTATGTGAAGTTCTGCTTGAATGCTGGAAAACTCGGGGTGTCACTTGTACTTTGAGAAAAACAGCACATTTCGGGGGGGGGGGGAGGTGGCGTTTTGACAATCAGTCTCAAGTTCTGAAATCAATTGAAAAGCCCTTTTAGAACTGCCTGAAAGAAAAACTGTACAGAGTTCAGTAAAGAATTTAGTTTACTATGTATGATGGTATATCAGGTCCGTAAGGCACACTTATTTTTCATACAGAATTTCATAAAATGATACATGTAAGATCTTCAAACAGTAAAGCTTAAAATGTGATTATTTCCCAAACGTTTTCATTAGCAGAACTAATACCTGTGGCATATAACAAGAGCTTGCAAACCAGTGGATTTTGTATTAATAACAATTGTTCAGACTTACACTGTGAGTCAGATTACTTAGTTAGTTATTGGATCTATATCTTGTCTTTCTCTCCAAAAATGGGACGTAGAGTGGTTAATAATAACATTTAAAAAGTATATTTAAGAACTGAAAGAGATTAATTAAAATGTAAGACAACTTTAAAAAGAAATAAAAATACATCAGTAAGAGATAAGGAGAAATCCAGTACCTTCCTGAATTAAAATCTCCTTTGCAAACCAGCTTAATTGCCAAAAGCTTGTCTGAATAAGTTTTTGCTTATTGGTGGAAGGACATCAAAGCAAGGACTAGCCTAGCCTGCCATTGTAGACCCCTACAGCCTGAGAATGGCCACTGGGAGAAACAGGAAAGTCATTGGTCTATCTAACTCAGTACTGGCTTCTCTGACAGGCCATAGCTCTCCAGGTTCTTGGCAGGGGGTTTTCTCATTGCTACTGTACAGTTCCATATGTATATGTCAAAAATGGTAGATAACTGACTTGATTAGTCATAAGGAGTCCATGTCCTTTTAATCGGGCTGGATTTTTTTTTATAGAAATATTCCTATCCCCTTTGATGAATAATGTAAGTACCATTCCATTTTATTTTTACGCAGCCAGCCCTCCTCAATTCTTTTCCATGGCAGAGCTCATGGAAACAGCCAATGAAGTCTCAAAAATGACCATAGCACATGAAATTGTAGTAAACCAAGACTTCAAACTGCAAGAAGTGAATTTCCCACCAAACAGGTAGGGTTTTTTTTTTTAATTTCCCATGTTCCAAATTGTTTCTATCTAACTCAAGTCAAGAGTGTAATTGATAAAACTGCAGGATTGAAAAACAATTAAACAACCTTGATTGGTTTAGCCCCTTTTACAACATTTTTATACAGAAAGAAAAGACCAAAATATTTTGTTTAATCTGTATGTGTCATTTTACATGTGCGTGTGCAATGGCATCTTCCACATGTTTACTAAAAAGTAAGTTCACCTGTACTCAATAGATTGTAAATTTATTTTTATTCATTTATTTATTTATTGAATTTATTTCCCACCTATCTTCAAGATGGGAGGAGATCCAAGAAGATCCAAGGCAATAATCTAAAAAAATACTCTAAAATTTTACTTACAACAGTTAAAAAGAAATTAAATGTCAAGGATTGTTAAAACATGCTTAAAACAGTGAAAACACTTAAAACACATTTAAAACATAATTTTAATAACAGATTAAAAGATTAAAATAGCACACCACATACACAGACACTGTGGCTCCATAATTGAAATTCAAGATTCAAAAGCCTGCCTAAATAAAAATGTCTTTACCTGCCAGCAGAAAGATTGCAGGGAAGGGGCCAGGAGGATCTCACATGGAAGGAGTTTCACAATCTGGGAGCAGCCAGACAGAAGGTTCTTAAGTCCTCATCTACTGTGCCTGGTAATGGACTGGATAAGAGTGAGCAAATCGAAACTTAATCTAGAAAAGACAGAAGTGGTCAGTTGGAGGGCCAGTCAGGGAACAGGGATTCAACCTGTGCTGGATGGGGTTACACCCCCCTGAAATCTCAGATTCACAGTGTGAGTGTGCTCCTTGATTTGTATCTGAGCCTGAATGCCCAGGTTTCAACTGCAACCATGAGTGCATTTGCACAGTTAAAACTAATGCACCAGTTGTGCCTGTTTGTTCTGAAGTCAGATTCAGCTATGGCGACACATGCCTTAATTACATTCCATTTGGACTATTGTTCTCTGTGGAAGCCAGCATGTGTAGTGGTTTGAGCATTAGGCTACAACCTTGTGGATCAGGGGTCAATTGCCCACTTGCCCATGGTAACCCAGTGGGTGCATTGCACACTCTCAGCCCCCTAAAACCCTTTGATAGGTTCTAGGGTTGCCATAAGTTGGAAACAACTTGAAGGCACACAGCAACAACAACAATGAAAGATGAAATAATTAATATATAAATAATCAGTGCTAGAAAAGGTGGATAAAAGGACAACTCAGATTATCAAGGGACCAAATCAACTCCCCTATAAGGAAGCAGTACAATTTGTGGAGATTTTTAGTCTCAAAGAAGGCTCTATATGTGAAAGATAGATGGTGGTTGTTGTTGCATGCCTTCAAGTCATTTCCTGCTTATGATTACTGTATCCCATGGTTTTCTCGGCAAGTTTGTTCAGTCTGTGTGTGTGTGTGTGTGTGTGTGTGTGTACCTTGAAGTCACCTGTTGATTAATGGCAATCCCTTGAATTTTATAGGGGTTTCATAGGCAAGGAATAGAGGTAGTTTTGCCAGTTTACTGTGAAATATAGCCTACAGCACCAGATATTTGTCAGCAGTCTCCTATCCAAATATTAACTAAAGTTGAGTCTGCTTAACTTCCAAGATCAGATGGGATCAGGTGCCTCTGCTGGGGTGTGTGGGCAGAGACTGTTGTATCTGCCTTTTCGTTGCTTGGGAAGAGGCAGTGCCAGGGAACCACCTATCCACAACATCTATCTCATTAGCATTTAATTTCAGTTTTTTGGTCCTCATCCAGCCCACCTTTGTGTCCAGACATTGATATGATACTTTCACAGCCTCTCCTCATTTAGATAAGATGAAGAAATGGAACTGTGTTTCATCTACAGATTGAAGCTGCTATCCTCCAAATCCCTGGATAACACTCCAGCTACCCCACCATGGTTTCATAACTGTGTCAAACAGCGCAGGAGATATAATGGACTTTTGTAGAGCTTACTGTGCAATTGGTGTTGAGCTGAGCAGGCCTTCCAAATAACTCTCTAATAACAAACCTAAAAGCTGGAGTGTAACCAGTGTAGTAGAGTGCCAATCCACTGAGCCAATTCAGGAGACCATGGCCAGGGGTACTGGAGGCTGCTAAGATGAGAATCAACAAAGTAGCACTCCTCCCAACTCAGTTTGATTCATTTATTTCATTCATTCTCAGGAAAGCATGGAGGAGCAGTCCACCTGCTAATGGGTTAATCCCCATGTGCTGTCCAATAATGCAGGAGCCTCCAAAGTTCTTTTCAACTGGGTCTGCTGAGATTCCTTCCCTACCCAGTCATTTTTTAAAATTCTCCTACCTACCAACCAGACACAGTTTCCCTAACCAATCAGTCAGGACATTTAAGACTTAAAAGTGGAATAAGGAAATAGAAGATGAAGCTTTGAAAGTAAAAACGGAAAGGAATGCAGCATCAGTGGTTTCAGAGGAGAAAACAAAGCAAAATGCATTAAAAAATAAAGAGGATTCTGTTTCCCTGGTTGCTGATTAGGCGATGAGAAAGGTCAAAAATTGACACCATTCAGATGACCGCTGCCCAGCATGTCTCTGATGATGAGAGGAAAATGGATTTGAGAAAAGAATTTTTAACATCAGGTGAGAGTGAGTCAGAGGACTTAATATAATAGATGGACGAAAGCAGCAGCAAAATCATGAGAAGGAACACAAACACTAGAAGATAGGGGCAGATTTAGCTAAATTAGATTAAAAAGAAGTAAAAAAGGAGACCAGGCAAGTAAAGCTGGTAGTTACTTAACTCAAAAAGTGGAGAAAATAGCCACAGTGTCAGTGAAATATCTGATGGCTGCTTCAGGGCATCATGTTGGATCTTTGAGTTCCAAGGGGAGGGGGAGGAGCTTTGCCATTGCTTAGCAATGTGCCTAGATCAATCTCTGCTTCGCAGATGTCAGTGTCTGTCATCGCTAAGGACAATGCCGTGGACGCACAGCAGCGGCTACAGGAGTCTCAGTGGGCATTTATGAATAGAGCCAAAATGACTCCAGAATTCAAGATTTATTTAAAATAAATGTTATAGGAGCCTCAATTGGCATTTATGAATATAGCCAAAACGACTCCAGAATTCAAGGTTTATTTAAAACAAATGTTATTTGTTCCAAATAGATATTCCAAAATTGATTCAGTGTAATGTATATTAGAGTAAGCAAGTGCTTCAGAAGTGTAATGAGCAGGCATCCAGTGGAATCTGGACAGAAACAGTAAATACTCCGGCCCTGTTCATAGTGATTTCCAGTCTTTAATGAGGGAAGCAGTGAATAATGAATTGAGTGCCTTTTTAAATATCTGTAAGAACCCATTCATGACTTTTACTCCAATAAGCTGGTGAGCTCAGATGACCTTTTGGAATACAATGAATTGCATTAATTCAATGAAATGTGATGGACCATTGTGAGGCAGATCAGAAGTGGCAGAATAATTTAGTCTGTGTTTCTTTTAAGTGTAAATTACCTTTAAGGTAACATTCATTAAAGAAGATGTTGGTTTCAAGTAAGGAGGAAAAAACAAGTCATGCCACTTCACAAAGGAAAAAAGTTGAGTTTTCAGAAGTACATATTATTCCTTTTGTGGAGGAAGAAGTGGAGCAAGGCAGATGGATTTTTGATGCAACAAGGTGCAGTGGGGAAGACTATGCATCCAGTACAATTGTTGAATGTCGTACAACTGACAGGGGCAAAGTAAAGAGGGGTTTACATCCCCTAGAAGGAGGAGACACCAATTGATAAGAAGAAAGAACTGGTAGGAGGAAGGTTAATACTGTTCGGAGTTCTGTGGTCAGAGGTAACTTCAGACCAATGGGCCAACCAGACAGTAACTCAGGGAAACAGTATTGGTTTCTGCAGAAAACCAAGCAGATATATTCCTTCACTAGTGTCAAAGGACAAAGTGAAAGTGGCAGAAATTCAACATCTTATAGAAATTGGAGCAATAGAAGAGTTATGGTTGGAACAGAGGTACTTGGGAATATATTCTATTTTTTTTCACTATTCCCAAGAGCAGTGGAACTTACAGACCAGTTTTGAATCTCAGCTACCTCAGTGAGTTTGTGAGCCACTAGAGATTCATGATGGAAATGCTGAAGCCTGGAAAGGAAAACTTGAACTTGGAGGATCTACTGGTATCCATAGAAAGAGGCATATCTCCACATTCCTATGACACCAAAGGATAGGAAGCATTTGAATTTCAATAGAAAAGCAGACATTATCAGCTCAAACTGCTGCCCTTCAGCCTAGCATCTGCTCCCAGAGTTTTCGTGAAACTGTTGATAGCTCTGGTAGCACATCTCAGGCTGAAGGGGGTGCAGTTATATCCTTATTTAGACAACATTTTGTTGAAGGCCAAATCAGTGCAGAAAATAGCAAGAGATTTGTCTAACCATCCAGACTTTAGAGATATGGTTTCCCAGTGAACTACAGAAAGAACCATTTAAAGCCAACTACTGTGTTAACTCACCTGGGGGCTTGAATTGGCTTATCTGAGGAGAGAATGGTAAAGTTACAGTGAGAGATAATGCAGTTACTATTCTTGAGGTTGGCAAATGTAATGCAATTATTAGCCAAAATTATGAACATCTTCATTTTGACAATTCAATTAGTGCATTGGTCCAAGGCTTCATTCCAGGGGCTTACAGAGATATTTGATACTACATCAATTATCAGTGGGGATCAGGACTCATTATCAGGTTGTTCTGTTGAACCGGTTGAAGACAGAGCTGAAGTGGTGGTTGAAGAGACGGTATCAGCAAAGGTGTGAATTCAGAGCAGAATTCAAGTGCTGACCAAAGCAAGCCTTTCCAGATGGGGGGCACATTGCAGGGGTTACTCAGTTCAGGGAGTGTGGTGTCCAGTGGACAAGTGGCACAATATGAACTACCTGAAGGCAGTGAAATTGGCATTGCTCAGATTTGTAAAATTTGTCAAAGATCGTCATGTGCTCATTTGTACAGACAACACGACTGTGAGAGCTTACATTTGCAATCAGGGAGGATTGCATTCACTGCCTCTGGTAGCAGAATCAAACAAACTGTTTAGATAGGCCAAAAGGAACTTGGAGTCAATATCAGCAGTTTATCTGAAGGGAACTTTGAACATTTGAGTAGACTATGTCAGCAGACACATGTTGCATCCAGGGTAATGATATTTGCATCCAGACATGGTTACTCAGTTGAGCAACTTATTCGGTCCATTTCAATAGATTTATTCACTTCTGCCATGAAAACCAAATTAAAAAGATTTTATTCTGTAGATGGGGATGGAAATAAAGACACAGATGATACTTTTTTGCTATCTTGGCCGAAGGGAAGGCACTATGCTTTCCGTCCAGTTTAGATCATTCAAAGAACCCTTCTCAAAATTCAGTAGGCAAGGACCTCAGTAGTTATGATAGTTCTACATTGGCCAAGGAGACCTTGGTTTTCTTTATTGGTACAGATGGCACAGAAACTACCGCTACATCTGCTGGAGCTCAAAAACTTGCTTAACCAGGGTCCAACGTTACACCCCAATCTGGAATGGTTACATCTGACTTTGTGGAACTTGAGAGGAGATATTTAAAGGTTTGGGGTTACTCTAGTGAGGTAGTAGAAATCATTTTAACTTTAAGAAAGAAAACTATGGAAAAGATACATAATACATAATCTGACATGGACGTGTTTTTAGATTGATGTAGAGTAGGTACAGGTGAGGCATGTGTTGCATTTCTTACAACGTGGTTTCTGTAAAGGGCTAAGGCCTAACACTTTGAAAAGACAGGTGTCATCATTATCAGCAATCTTAAAGTTTATGGGGGTTCTTTATCTTTTTTTTTTAATAATAATTTTTATTCAAATTTACATTATATGTTAAAATCACATTGCATCACATTAAACTCATACACCCCACATTGCATCACACATTCAATTTTACATTTTCAACCCGAAATGGTATGCATTTATATTCTTGTATTCTTCCATTCTATCATAAAAACATCCTTCTTACTTACTTACTTGCTACTATCATCCTTTCTTCAATTCATTCATCCCTTCGTTTCCTCTCACTCATTTCTTTGCAGTCTACATCCTCTTCTTGAAAGAACAAAGTTTCCTAAAGTTTACTTCCTGGACTTCACCAAGTCCACATTCTTCTTGTATCTATCTAAGTTTCTCTTCTTACTTTCCCCATTCGGGGTATACCCTTTATTTATATTTTATTTTTCCTTTTTTTCTATTCAATGTTGTCTTATTTTTTCCTAACCTCTTGTCGGCCTATTTTATGTTCTTATAAACCTTCTATCATTAATCATAGATTTTGAGAATCTCTATCCCTTATTCATCATTCTTATATCCCTCTTTTACTGTGTATTCGTCTACTATTTTCCAGACTTCTTCATGTCCTCCTTGCATTCTGCCTTTAATCATCCCTGTTAATCTGTCCATTTCTTTGAATGCTGCCACTTTTATCATCCATTCTTCTATTTGTGGTGTATGTTTATTTTTCCATTTCTGTGTGTAAATTAACCTTGCCGCTGTTATCATGTAAAGAATCACTTTCCAATGTTTTCTCTTGACTTCTTTGTCTATTTTTTGTATAATGTTTAATAGGAATAGTTCTGGTATTAGCGGCAGATTAGTTTGTAAAATTGCCACCATTTTTCCATGAATTTTTTTCCAGAAGGTTTTCGCCTTCTCACATGTCCACCATAAATGAAAATAAGTGCCGTTGTCCTTGCTACATTTCCAACACTTATTTTCTTTTGTTTTATATATCTTGTTTAATTTTACCGGGTCCAAATGCCATCTGTAAAGCATTTTGAGGTAATTTTCTTTCAATTTCTGGGCTGCAGTAAATTTATTCGTGTCTTTCCAACTGCTCTCCCATTGTTCAAGTTGAATTTCATAGCCTATATTCTTGGACCATTTTACCATTACTTCTTTTATTTGTTCCGATTCTAATTCTTTTTCCAACATTAATTTATATAGCTTAGATGTCGTTTGCTTCTTTGATTCAAATATTATTTTTCCAAATAAGTCTTCTTTCGTTACCGATTCAATTCCTTCTAATTTCTTATCCATTAGAAACCTTTCTTTTAATTGTCTATATAAAAACCAGTGGCATTTGAATCCCGCTGCTTCAATTTCTTCTCTTGATTTTAACGTACATTCTTGATTTCGTTTTTCTGTTACTATATTACTATACCGAACCCATTTATCCTGTGGGTCCTTCCATCTCCCGTATAACGCTTTGTGTGGGGACAGCCATTGAGGTATTTTTACGTAATATTTTTTCTTAAATTTCAACCAGATTGTTAACAATGCTTTCCTTAGATAGTGTTTCTGAAAGTCTTTGTCTATTTTATATTTCTCGTACCACATGTACGCATGCCACGCCATTCGTTTTCCCGCTCCTTCTCAGTTTAATGTTATTTCATCTTGAAGCATTATCCATTCTTTACTCCAGGTGAGCCCGCTGGCATAATAGTATATTTTCAGGTCAGGTAAATTGAAGCCTCCTTTTTCCTTTTTTTCCGTAAGCAGCTTCCATTTTATTCTGGGTCTTTTGTTTTCCCAAATAAACTTAGACAAATCTTTCTGCCACTCCTTAAAGGGTTTTTCGTTGATAATAATGGGTAAATTTTGAAAAAGGAAATTTAGTGTGGGCAACACATTCATTTTGATTGTGGATATTCTCCCCAGCAATGATAACTTTAAGGAACTCCAATTTTTTAACAGTTTTATTACTTCCTTCCATGTTGTTTTATAATTATTTTCATATAATTCATTATTTCTCTTTGAGATCCAAATTCCTAAATATTTAATTTTGTGCTCTATTTTGAATCCTGTTTTTTGAGCCAACTCTCTTTCCTCCTCCTTTCTTATATTCTTCGTTATAATTTTAGTTTTTTCTTTATTGATCTTTAGCCCAGTGACTTCTCCGAATTGGTTCAGCTTCTGTAATAAAACTTCAATACTTATTTCTGGGTTTTCCAGGATGATCAACAAGTCATCTGCGTATGCTCTCACTTTGTGTTCTTGGTTTTTAATTTTGCATCCTTTTATTTCTAAATCGCTTCTGATTGCATTTATCAAAGCCTCTAGTGCTGTTATAAATAAGAGCGGTGACAACGGGCATCCCTGCCTCATCCCTTTTTCTGTTTCAAATTGCTTTGTCCTATCTCCGTTAATAATTAATGCTGCTCTTTGATCTTTGGAAATTTCTTTAATCCAGTCCAGGAATGCATTACCAAAGTCCATTTTTTTCAGCACCTCTATCATGAAGTCCCACGTAAGGTTATCGAAAGCTTTTTCAGTGTCTATAAAAATCAATGCCAATTTCTTTTTATTATTCTTTTCGTAGTGTTCAATAATATTCAAAATTGTTCTAATATTATTTCTGATCTGTCTTTTGGGAAGAAAGCCGTTTTGCTCATTCTGAATAACTTCTTGTAATACTTTCTTCAGTCTTTCCGCCAATATGTTTGTAAATATTTTATAATCAATATTGAGAAGTGAGATTGGATGATAGCTTCCTGGGTCTTTTAAATCTTTCCCTTCTTTGGGGATTAATGTAATATTAGCTTCATTCCACGAATTTGGTTTTCCATTCTCTATAATTTCGTTGAACAGTCTCTCCATGGGCCCTCTTAAGAGTTCCTGCGGCTTCTTATAATATGTTGCGGAGAGACCGTCCGATCCTGGTGCTTTTGATGTGTCCAATTTTTTGATTGCATCCGTGATTTCCTTTATTGTAATCTTCGCATCCATCATCTGTCTGTACTCTTCTGTAATTTGCTGTATTTTCTGGTTCACCAGATATTCTTCTATTTTCTTTTTGTATCTTTCCTTGTATTTTCAGGCTATAAAGATTTTTGTAGTAATTATAAAAAGTTTTCTTTATTTCTTCTTGGTTTACTGTTTTTTCCTCCCAGTATTTATTTCCAAAATTAGTCTCTTTTCTCTCTCTTTTCTTAGTTTATAGGCCAGCCATCTCTCCAGCTTATCTGCTTGTTCAAAGTACCTTTGTTTCATCCATGTTAACTTTCTGCTTATTTCTGATTGATTTTCAGCTTTGATCTGTTCTTGTAGAATTTTCAGTTCCAACCGTACTTTTTTATCCGTTGGTTTTTCTCTCAATTTTTCTTGTAATTTTATTTTTTCCAGTAATTCTTGGTGTTTTTCTTGTCTTTTCTTCTTAAATTCCGAGCCTAGTTTGATGAAATGCCCACGTAGCACTGCTTTGCTGGCGTCCCAGATTGTTTTCATCTTTAGTTCTTCTGTCATATTTTCTTCAAAATAATATTTCATCGCCTCCTTTATCTTTTCCAAGCAGTGTTCAGTTTGAAAGAGATAGTCATTAAGCCTCCATCTTATTCCTTCTTTGCGGTTCTTAATTCCAGTTGAATAGGGTTATGATTGGATAACGTCCTCGGAAGTATCTCCATATCCTTTACCTTTTGTTGCAAACCTTTTTAGATCATAAACATGTCAATCCGCGACATCAATTTGTGGGCGTCCGAATAAAATGTATATCCTTTGGAATCTTTGTGTATCCCTCTCCAGACATCTTGTAGTGCCATCATTTCTGTTAATTTAAAGAATGATTGTGGTAGCTTCCTGTGTCGTTTTCCATGTGAACTGGGTGTTGATCTGTCTATATTGGGGTCAGTCACCCCGTTCATGTCCCCCAACAGTAGAAAATTTCCTTGATTGGTCTCCTCTGAGTACTTCAATATCTCCTGTTGTAGCTTCTTGTAGAATTTACTTTTCTCTTCCGTTGGGGAGTATATTCCTATCAGTAGAAGTTTAGTTTCTGGGAGTTGCATCTCTACACCCAGATAGTGGCCTTTTTTATCTTGAAATTTCATCTCAGAGGGGTATTTCTGATTAACGTTTAAGGCAACATGGGGGAGGTTCTTTATCAATTCACCCACACATTAAAAAATTTTAAGGTATACAGTGTTAAAATCATATCCAACAGTTCATAGATTGCCTAGGTGGGATCTAAACTTAGTATTAGACATGCTTACTAAATTGCCTTTCAAACCTCTTCAGCAGGCTTCGTTAATATTATTACCTTTTAAAGTGATGTTTTTGATAGCAATTACATCAGTTCATGGGGTTTTGGAATTAGCAGTTTTGCCTGTAAATCCAGATTTATGAAAGTTTGAACAGGATAGTCTGACACTATTATTGAATCCATCATTTCTACCAAAGTGTGTATAATGCAAGGGTTTAACTGATGCAGTATAATTCCCAACTTTTTGTCCAAGGTCAGGTCATCCCCAGAGCATAAATGTCATGCTTTCAATGTAAGAAGAGAGGTAAAGGCATATGTAAGGAGAATAATACAGATTAGACATACTGAGGTATTGTTGGTATCTTTTCATCTGAGATCTTTGGGACAGAAAGCATCCAAACCAGTAATAACAAGGTGGATAGAAGCTTGTATTTATTTGCTATGATTACACTCATAAGCCAAGACTGCAGAATGTTTGTGAATGATTGTTCTGGGATGGCAGGAGGAGCAATCTGCACTTATTCCAGTCCCCCTCCCCCACAAAAAAGACAATTTAGGGTTTAGTAGTAGGAATGCAAATGTATGTCAGGCAGGTTAGGCTAGGTAATTAAAGTGACTGGGTAGGGAAGGAGTCTTCATGGATCAAACTGAAAAGAACTTCAGAGGCTCCTGTATTGTCGGTTAGCACATGGGGATTAACCCATTAGGAAGGAGATTGCTCCTCCTGCCATCCTAGAATGATCATTCACATAAGTACCAGGCTTTCATTTGGTCACTTTATTTATATCTATCTTTTCCTCCAAGTAGGACTCAAGGTGGCCCACACTTTAAAACAATTCAGAACTTCTTTTCTCCTAAAGAAAGTAATCAATCAGAGCAGTCAAAGCTGTTTTTGTCCTATGTCTAAGCCTGTAAACTAGATTGAAATGGGTCTAAATCAGGGATGAGAAAGTGTGGCCTTTGGACCATGTGTGACCCCAAACATTAGTTTTGCAGCCCCTGAAGCCTCCCCTGGTGAGCCCAAGAGCCCTCACATTTTAAAACTCCCCCAGCAAACATAGCAAATATGAAGGATTAGGAACTTTATCTAACTCCTGTCATTTTTTAAAAAATAGCCTTGAATCAGTCAAAGTTGCTGCTAAAAGTGATGCTATATTATTCCCAGTGTCTGAACACAAAGGTACAGCATGCGGGGCATACGTGAAAATCTTCGCCACACTCGGTGCATTTGTTCACCTGTGAAAGGCCACAGAAAAAATTGAAACATTTGGGGATTATGTTTTTGTTTTCTCCTCCTCTCCTCTCCTCTCCTCTCCTCTCCTCTCCTCTCCTCTCCTCTCCTCTCCTCTCCTCTCCTCTCCTCTCCTCTCCTCTCCTCTCCTCTCCTCTCCTCTCCTCTCCTCTCCTCTCCCCTCCCCTCCCCTCCCCTCCCCTCCCCTCTGGCACATGCTTGGGAGGTATGCTTGCAGGAATGGTGATAGATGCATATTAAACACAAGAGTTCTTCCTGACCTGCTGTGAAGTACACTTTTAAAAATTATGTGGAAGAAGGATATCTGAGAACAAACTTTTGATGTGAAGTGTTCCTAACTGCAGATTATACTATTCAATTTAACTTTTTAACCCGGAGTAGAAATTATCCGCCCTTCACGGAGAGTCTGCATGGCAAACTATAACTGTTTCATATAATTCTCTTTAAAGAGCTACACATAAAGTCTCCACAGAGCAGTGTTCTGTCTTACTACTTCTGCAGTGGCACCATGAATGGTGTACTTTTTACTCGTGAGTTGAAGGGCAAATGCAAGGGATGGCAGAAGAAACCCCTGGACCACATGTATAATTGCCCGACAGCATTATTGCAGTGGTTGTACAGGCAGTTCAAATTCAAGGAAGATGTTAATAATTTCAGAAAGGAAATACCTAGGGGTCTTTTGTGGGTCATTCTATCAAATTGTGGGTGGAAAAATGTTAACAGCAACTATTGTTGACCTTACAGTTTGGAAGGCAGAGTGAAAGAGACATTGTACAAAGCCTTTTGGGACAGTCTGAGAGAACAACTTTCCAAAATGCCACCAGATTATTCCCATGCTATCAAACTACTTCAGGAAATCAAAGAGGTGAGTTATAAATAAGCATGGATGCTAGGTGTGAAAGTAGAAGGGAAGAGGAGACTTCATTATAAGAATACCTCAGTTCACAAAATAGACCCCTTGTAGCATACCCTCCAACTGCCCCAGTTTGGCAGGGACAATCTCAATCCTCTGTCCCACTTTTTCTGTGACTTTTAAAATGTCCTGGTTTCTCCCCCCCCCTTCCCCCCTTTTGTTCTCGCTCTAGTTTCTGGTCTTCTGTCCAGCCCTTTCCCACCTAGCTTGAGAGAGCAGTGCTTTCATTTATTCTACTTATAATGGCTAGTGTGACTTATTAATTTAATCTTACTGTGTATTTATAACTGTAGATGTTTATGAATTATTATGATGTAATTATCAAGAAATGTTCTATTTTGTATGTAAACTTCTTCTGATGTTCCTATAAGCTGATTTAAACACCATTTTTCCATGGAAAACTAGCATACAGTGATACTGAGTATAGGCATGGTTGGGTAAATTTAGATGCCTCAGGAAGAAGCCCAGACATTGTGATATCTCTGTTCTTGGGTGGTTATACCTGTTCAACAAGGGCCTCTCCTAAAACTGCGGAAGGCACAAGACTTCTGTGAGGAGAAAGGGGAATCATGGAGGGTACATTATACTTCATACTGCAGGCTGTGCACTCCAGCGTTACATGCCAGTAAAACCCCTAAAGAAATCCACTTTTTTATCAGTACAACAATATTGAAAGAAATGCCTCATAATGCAAAATTGGAATTATATCTGTCTCGACTTTTCATGACTCACAAAATAGCTTGCGTAATGAACAAATTACTTGTACAGGATAATATAAAAATGTGGCTATCTGCATTTGAGAACTAGCACATGGTAGCCCTGAGACAGACTGATTGACTGGCTGTTGGTGCCTGGTAAGGCAGTTCAGAAAACGTAAAGACTTAACTAACATTGGGAGTGAGGGGGGAGGAAGACCAACAAAAAGGAAAAAGACCAGGGGAGCGCTGAAGTCACACTGGAGTGAATGGGACCAGTCTTCTAACCTGACTGGTGCTGGTATAGGCTAAATGAATAGCACTATGGAGCAGAGGGCAACATGAAAGAAGAGGAGGTCAGTGTGGAGGAGAAGAGAGAGGGAGCACTGAGATGAGGTTTGATTACTTGTTTGCTAGTAGTAAATCCAGCTGCCAAACTTTTGTGGGAATCCCCCTCATACTTGTCTTCCACTTTATTAAAAACTGTCTGTAATGAAGATACAAATATGGTTAGCCCTACAGTTACTTTCTCTGATTAGTTATGTCTGAAATCAGACTAGACCGGAAAAGAGTGAAATGAACTACTCCCTGCACCCCAAATGATGTGGTACTTGAAACAATTGTGTATGTTCTGAAAATCCAAGATTATAAATTGATTTGAACATTTGCGTGTACAAACAAATACATTTTCTCATTGTGTAGATCCTGCTGTCCTTGCTTCTGCCTTGGCAGACCCGTTTGCAAAGTCAAATTGAAGAAGCTCTGGATATGGAGTTGATAAAACAAGAAGCTGAGCATGGGGCTTTGGACATTGCTAACCTCACCACATACATCTTAGGTACAATGGCAATACTCTGTGCACCTGTTCGGGATGAGGATATACAGAAACTGCAAGTCATGACAGACCCAGTTCATCTGCTCAGGTGGGCACCATTGGTTTGGACAAAGGTAGTTCTATGATAGCAGTACAGTCTGCTAAAGCTATTCTAGTACAAGATGATCCATCTTGCTGTCTTAGTTATGCATAACACTTATTACTTGATCTTGTTGGAAAAGGGAAGTGAAAAGCTATGGTCTCCTCTTGACTTCATTGCAGAAGGACTGGGAAGTAGGCAGTTCACTGCTGCTAGAGCATATAGTATTAAACTATAGTTTTAGCATTACATTTGAAGAGCCATAGAATCAACACTAACAAGAGACCAGTTGTTCCAGTTCTTTACTATACAATAGCGCAGATATTTGTACCTGTTCTTTGTGTTACTATGAGCCAACTCAAGCCCCCAATTTGGAAGAAAGATTAAGTACAAACCAATTAAATTTTATTCCTTTACTTTAAAAGATGAATTAAGTGTTGGAAATTTCACAGTATATGAGTGACAGTTTTTTTATACATTGGGAGTTACTTGTTTTTGTTTTTTGAGCATGTTGTAATTGGAATTCTGAACTAAATGTCAGTATTTAGATTTGGATTTCATTTGATAAGATTAATCGACAAGAGGTAGAAGAAATGAAGGTGGTACCTTCAATTCTTTACAACAAGGACAGTTGCAACATTACATGTACGCATACATATACACATACATGTACATACACAGCATATGGATCTCATGAGATCATCCAAAAGAAATCATACTTTTCTCTTTTTCACAGTGTACCATGCCTTAGAGAACCTATGCATGGCTATTAGGCATGACTGGTGAAAGTACGGATTTCCAGATGTTCTTGCATGGCAGCTTTCCTCATAATTGGTTTGAGTGGGCTAGGGTTGCTCAGTATTGCAGTCCATAAATATCTTGAGGGGCATATTTTCCCATTCTTGCTACATGTGAAGAGTAGCAGTAGCCCAGTATGTTGTTGGATATTATCTGTTAAGAAAAAATGTTCTAGAACAAAAAACCCACAGTACGTCTCTTTCATTGTTGAGTAAACTGGATTAGGTAATCTGAATACAGGTCTGATTTAACATTTGTTTGGTAAGTGTAGTTTGGGTGGGCAACTGTAACAGGTTCAGGGACAATTTTTTCCCTGTGTGCCGACAGCAGGTCCCTTAGCACTTTAAAACTGGCCAAAAATATGACCTGGAAGTGACAGAAAATCATGGTTTGGATTTCATGAGTTTATACGGCTGGGAGAAGAGACGGGGTGTTAGAATGCAAACTGCTCTTTTTGGACCACTTCAGATGTGTCAGTTGAATATTTTGGGGTGATTTTTACCTGTTTCTGGGTAAGTTTGGGGGTGATCTTCCCATTTAGGAGAGTTGGAGTCAACCTGGGGCACACAAAAGAGTCCCTTCAGGGTGAACTGTATGTAGTTCACAAGCCATACTTTCCGTACGTCTTAGGTACTGCAGCATACCCCTTGAATTGATTGAGTTGCTTCTTTTCCTGCTGTATTCCTTCTTTGATGACTGAAATGAGTATTATAGTCTTAAATAATTTAATTCACCAGTATGGAAGGTAACTTGGGGTGGGTTGTCCCAAAGTTAGGTTTGGTATAGTAAAGGCATTATTAGAAATTACAGTATTAGAAATTAACTTCTGGTTAGTAGGAAATTGCAATAAAGGCTTTTAAAAATATGCTAATTTTGTATTCTAAGAAACTCTTGTTGCTGGAAATGGTGGTTTAGATGCACTGATGGTTGACTTTGTTTCTGCTGCCCATGGTAGGGAGATATTTCGAGTTCTGGACTTGATGAAAATGGATATGATAAATTTTACCATACAGACTCTTCAACCCCATCTCCAGGAGCACTCTGTCCGGTATGAAAGGAAAAAATTCCAAGAACTCTTGAGTAAGCTACCAGGTGGGAACTATAGCCATTAATAAAACAACTTGCCTGACCTCTTTTGTTGAAAGAATTAACACATGCCACAGTGAAGTCATCCAGAATACCTTTTAAAAACCACATACACACAGAGGCATGATTGAAAGGTAGAATGTAACAGTTTGTAATAGAATAGTTGCTACTTGTTAGGTACCCTATCTTTTACTGTTCCTTTCTGTTATCGCATACTATGTTTGCCTGATAAGATATCAGACTGGAGGGGATGCTCTCATCAGATCTTCCTTGTTTACATCAGTATGCCTCCCTCAGTTCTGTAGAACTTTTCATGAAGTATGGTAAAGGGAAAGCCAGAGTTTCAAACTGCATCCAGAAATAGGTTGGCAAACTGGTTTTGTTGTAATTGTTAGTGGAGAAATATGAAGATGTAATGCTAACAGTACTTCTCTCCAAAACTGAAAGAGCTAAAGGGGAGAATATTGATAAAATTAGTATTGTGTGTGTACGTGCCTTCAATTCTCCTATCAACTTATAGTCACCCCATGAATTTCATAGGATTTTCTTAGGCAAAAAATTCTCAGAGGTGTTTTTGCCAGTACCTTTCTCTGAAATATAGCCTACAGCACCTGTTATTCATTGCTGGTCTCCCTTCCAAGTACTAACCAGGGTTGATTGTGCTTACATCTGCAGTGAATCAACGTTAGTCACATGTAGAGACTCTTAAATACTCCAAAAGAGTGAAATAAACATTTTCTCTGTTTTGATTTCCTTGCTGTAAAAATACCATAATATAAGAGTTGCCCGACTCCTCAGTTTTTTCACTGTGTTCAGCATGCCTGTTCTGCTTTAATCTGGCTTGTAAGAACGGCCTGTTACGTAAGAAAAAGGGCAGGAAGGAGCAAGAAGCAGTTGTTGCCTGTAATAGTTCAAGTAAAACAAGAAATAGGACTAGCTTGTATATAGCCACAAGTTGTTCCTCCAAAAATTTTTTCTGGTGTCACATTCCAGCTGGCCTAACTTTTACAACTGAATGGCTGCGCAAGGCAGCAACTAAAGCATCATCTGATTTGCAAGCCTCCTCATCCACCTCTGAGATGAATGGATCACCTCCTTCTACTTGCCCTGCGGCTGCTGGAGAAGTCTTGTTTGTCCATAGTCCTACAGCTGTGCTAAACCAAGCGTACATGGATTTGCTTCATTGGGATCCTAGAAAAGAAGAATATCCTGAGGTAGGAGGCATTTTTCTCAGTGCCCCAGAAACAAAAGGGAGAAAACACTTTGTAGTAAATGTCTTTCCTGATATAAGCAGCACATCTAAAGTAACAATAATATGAAAAAGAGTAATTTCCCTCCCCATCTTGCCATCTGCCTCATAGTCACCACAGATTTGGGCAACAGGGAACTTACCATAGATTTAGCTTATTTCTTTTTCTTTGGCAATTAAGGATATATATTTCAAGTGTTAGAAATTTCTGCACAATATTCTCATACTGTTCTTTCTCTGCAGACTATGATGATGGATAAATCTCGTTTGCATGCTCTTCAGATGGAGGTGAATCAGCTAGCCATTATTGCTGCAGTTCTATTAGTGAGCAACAGCACATGTGGAAGTGGGGTGCTTGCTTCAACAGGTTGTGGAGATAGGCTGAAATGGGTAACGAAAGCCCTGCTAGAAAGTGCTCCTGGTGGAAGGTAAGTTACTTTAACCTGGCTCTGCCAATATCTTGGTTCAAACCTAGGATGACATGAGGCAGGTCATCAATATAATCACTTGAAACTATCTTTGGCCTACCCATAAAATCATGGCAAGTGATTGGTATTCTGTGGATCTGAGGGCAATATAACAGAATTGATGATTAGGGTACACCTGGTGTATGACTCCTAATAAATATAAGTCAGCACAAGTAAGGATCTGTTTGTGATCTTACCTTGGCAGCAACAGCAGTGAGGATATGTTATTTCTGTCCCACCATTATGCCTGCTTAATGGCACCCAGATCAAATTTTTCAACTAGTTAAAGGCTTCTTGAGATGTAACAGCTCAACCCTTTAAAGGCTCATAGTAACCAATTTGACGAACATTTTAGGTAAGTTTGTGCACAGGGATAGCATACATATATTATGTTACTTTGGATGTGTTTCAGCTTCTTCAACCTGAAGATTTACCCAAACTACTTGTAGGATAGAAACTTACACATGGTTTTTGGATTCTTCCCCAGGCTTCTAAAATTGGTCACAGCTAGGTTGGATTTGAACTTTGAAGAGGGTCAATGCCTCATTGAAAAGGATAGTGTGGGCTGTACTGCTGTGAAGGAAGTAGGGCTAAGACTTGTAAAAGCCAGGTTTGGGTAATTATCACCCACTGTTTAATCTGCTGTGCTTGGGAGACAATGTGGGCAACCAGTGTGGTTTATACAGCTGCTGCAATGTAGGTGTCACATGGTATGAATGTACTCTCAGCAGTATGTGGAAGGCTACATTTTGCAAAAGCTGGTATTTTTTGGTTATAATCTTCTGGTTGTAGAATTTATTGTGAACTACAGTGCATCAGGCAACCATTTATTTAGTTATTATATCAGTTTCTAATCTGCATACTGTATCTAGCCATGTTGAAAATTTGTGTTTAAAAAACAAGACTATTAAACCACATTACAATACAAAACACTAAATAATCAGTTAAAACAATTCTGAGCTAAATATTTAAAATCAAAGTCTGACACCACAATTCACAAGGCAGTATAGCCAGTTCAAAATCCTGGGTAAAGATTGGGTCTTTAACTTCTGCCTAAAATATGTCACATGTGGTACCTCTGAATAGTGGGGAGTTGGAATGGGGACATTCCAGAAGCTAGAGGCTGCCATGAAGATGTTTGCTCCTCAGTTGTCACCATAGCAGTTAGCCATTTGTCACAGAACAACCAGCAAGGCCTTCAGAAATGTTTTCAAGACACCAGTTTTCTCTGGACTTTTCTTAACCAAGGCTTTTAACGGAAGGCCATTGAACTAGTTTTAACCAACTGTCGTTACACTTGTTGGCAGTTTATATTTTAATAGTTAGCATATTTTAGCTCTTTTTAAATTGTGATTGTTTTATGATTACAGTTCGCCCTCTGTATGTGCAGGGGACCACTGAGTAAAACAAAAAAGCAAATGCTCACATTCCATTCTCTTTAGTGGATGTGACATGTGTGCTGCTGTGGCAGCATGGGTGTGCACCTCTTGCATCCATTCACAATACTGGATGTGATGCTTTGTGTGACTTCGAATTAATGTATGCCAAGGTTGCACCACAAGAGGGTGCACTGTATAGTTAATAGTAAGTTTTGGAAACAGCTTTCAGTGTTTCTTTTAAGGATGGTATAAATAAAGTTTCTGACAGCAGGCAGGTCTTTCCTTTAGTATGATATAGTCTGCAATCTTAAGCTAAAGGCTTGGACTCTCAATAAGGCAGCTCAAATACTGCTGTGATTTATCTTTCCTGGCTAAACTGTTCTGATTCCTCTTTGCTGTTATGCTACCACAGTCTTTCCTCAGTTGTGTTTCAAGGAGCAGTCATAGTGAGTGTACTCCCATTTATACATGGTTTAGGTTAGAAGATGCTTTATTGGATATCAGCAGCCAAATACATCAGGAAATGAACAAAACACTCGTTCAGTTGGGGTATCCTGCTCTTACTGTTGATAAGGCTTCTTTACTTAGAGGCCAACTCAGGAGCCTTGCAGAGAAGGACAATGCAGTACGGATTTTAATTGGTGAGTCATCTATGTTTGCGTATCTTTAATGTGATATCTTGAGTATGACAAAGCAGTGTACACTATTCAAGCATGGACCGCATCTCTACGTCAGATAGTATTTACAACCATTATGTCTGTTCTTCCACTGATGTGCATGCCTCAATTGACAGTGGCACAGAATATTTATGGGAGAGGACTTTTGAGTGTAAATAGAATGTCTAAAATGTTCCTAGGAAAATCTCTCCAAATATACAATTTTTTTCATGCTCAGTTCTCATGTTTTGGGAGTTTTCTGTAAATTCTTGTTGTTCAACACTGTATCTTCCCTGACCCAACTGATTCCAATTTGTATGTGAAAAATACCCTTTTTTTTGTCTACTTAAATATCCATGCAGGAAGATGAATTTGCATATATCTTATTTGAGCAGAAAAATAATATTGATTGACTATACTGAATACTGTATGTATTGAATATATTGACTGAATATACTGTAAGCATTATTCTACCATAGATTGATTTGGAGTGGGGACTGATGCTAAGGTGTTCATCTTTAGAGAGACAGAGCCACAGAAGTTTGGCCCTTTCTCAACTGATGCTATAAATACGCAGAGGAATGGTGATATAGAAGTAACATTTTGAGTAACATGACTCATTTTAAAAACTGAATTAAAAGACAGACTAGGTATCCAGCAAACATGGCTTGGCACGTGCAGTGTCCAATTATCTGTAGTAAGAGGATAACTCTATCATTGATCTCCAGCTAAGTCCTCACATGCACATTAGCACTGGTGGCAAGAAAAAATCCATCCAGGCTATAGATCCTGGCTGGGAATCATACAGCAATCAAGATATCATTGGACTGTAACTTGCCGGTTCTCTCACCATTTGGAGTTACAGTCTCTGGAGGGCTGCATGATACCCATCCCTCGTATTATTTTCTAGAAAAGCTTAAATGGCCAATGGGACATGGTAAAACTAAGCATCCTGGTTTTAGGTTTTAAGAGTCATGATGGTTAAATAAATCCAGTGGTTACCATGTATAATCTTAATTTCATAAACATCTCATTTTGTGACATGTCTTTGGTTTTTCCTGTGGGTGATACCAGCCACCTGATTTTAAAACATGTGTCAGTCCTGCCATTTCACCGTTGATGATCCTCTTACTTTGTATTGTTCATCCAACTGGGAGTGGGCAAATGAGAGAACACTTACTGCAGTCAGACCTGTTTCCAACGCTATTTTAATTCCTACAGAGCAACGGATCGAAACTTTTCTTAGGCACTGTTTGTCTCATGGTGGCAAAAACGCTACAAATCTACCCCAAGGCCTTGCTCCTATTCAAGAAGAACTACTGGATGTTGGCCAAAGATTCAGCAGTTTGATTGATTACAACAGGCAGGTTTTTGGTCCATACTATTCAGGAATCTTGAAGAAACTACTGCTTCCAGAGGGAAAGTCTGACACAGGGACAACTTCTTAATATCCATCTCAAATGAGGCAGAGCACATGATGGCAGGAGAGGGGAGAAGACTGGCAATTGCTCAGACTGTGCTTTGGCTCAAAGTCCAGCGTAATCAACAGAGCAGCTGTCTTGTTCTGTGCTGCGGTATCCAAAGCACTTGTACAGCTGGACTATTGAAGCTGCAGGGTACAGTTACATAAAGACCAACTGGCAATGCCAAGTTTGCTGCAGTAAACCTTTCAACTACTCAAAATGTTGTCCTGTGTTTTTAGACCAGCTGATGTGTGTTCTGCCACCTGGGAATGGTAACGCTACTATTCTGAAGCTACAACCATTACCCCAGAAGGTAGTCTTAACGGATTTCAATTAAACATATTTACAAGCATGCACAGAAGTGTAGCCTTGTTATAATATATGGTACAGACTAATATTCAACCACAGCAACCAATACAGAGATGTCTAATTTTATTAATTTAGTCTGTTCTAAGTTATACAGTTATGAAAAACAAACAACAAAACGACTGCTGGAAGCCCAGGAATATTTACAGTCTCGCCTTGTTGTAGTGAGGTCAGTCTATGTTGTTGCACAGATTGGTTATGTTTGGTGCCACAAAAAAAATGGACAGATAAACAATTTTATATACAAGAAATAACAAGGAAATAGTTCAAGTATCAAAATACAAAGACAGATCAAATAACATTTTTATTACAAATCAGTCCCACTGCCATACATCACAATTAGCAAAAAAGTGTCTACACTGTAAACCAAACTGCCTGTTATCAAGAATCTACCTGCCCAATTCAAGAGCACGTGTAGAAGAAAATCCTGTTAATAGACATTCATACTGATCATGCAAAAGGAGACAATGTAGGAGTGAAGTATCACCCAAACCATTTTAGTTTCACAAGTGAAATTACTTAAAAAGGTGAGGTACCGTTCAGTATGTCTACTCTAAGAGCAGCACAGCTCACCACCTAAGCTGATCTAGAGTTTCTTTTCTGGAAGGGAGCAGGGCAGAATAATAATGTACCTTAAATTCAAATAAGACTTTCTTTTTAATTTAAGAAAGTCTAAAGGCCAGTTTCTATAAGCCAGCAATAGTATGCTACACATACAGAGAAAAATACTATATGACTTTGATTTTATTAATGTGACTTCCCATTCAAGAAATAAGCAACCCTTCATCCAATTTAGTATCTACAGTATGTTCTCATTCAGCAGCCATACAAGGTAAATACAAGCCTATGGAAAATAAAGTTTCTTTTTCGGAAGAAGAAAAAATGAAGCACTGGCAAAAGCAGCATAGATAGATGATGCCCCTTTAGCAAAGGATGGTGCTGGAACAGGAATAGCATTTTCAACATTTAGTGCCAGGAATATAGGGCACTTTTTTCAGTGTGCTACAAAATCCCATAAATAGGCAAGAAGTTGAACACTGTAGAAATTTCCCAACTGTTTGGAGGCTGGGAAAAACTATAATTCCTAAGAAAGGTCAGGTCCAGAAAGACTTTCATTGCCTTCTGTAAAAGAATACATAAGGAAAAGATGCAGTTAGATATTACTAAGTCCACCTGAACTCAGAGAGGAAGCACCTGATCACTAGAAGAAACATGTTGGAAGATTTTACCATCTGTGTTTCCCAACATGTTCCAAGATTCCTCCTTCATAACAAAACTATTCATTTTGCATTCTCTCAGAAAATATTTACCAGCACAGCAAAATGTATATGAACACTGGCATATCAGTCACATATGCATGTAAAGGAATGTCATGTTTTAAAAATCCATCCAATAATTATTTTCAAATCAGCCCCTCTATTTTCATGAACTGGAATAAGACTAAATTACATTGTAAAAATACAGCAGTAAGAAAAGTTGAAACAAGCCATTAACACAGCAGCAGGGTACCAAAAACTATCACATCTGCCACAGACTTATTTGTACTTTCTCATCTTTCCCACAGATAGGGCATACAAAGATGTATTCATCACAGCCATAAGCATAACCAGTGTTTCAGACTGTGGGACTTTACATGAAGCATAATTATAAGCACAGCTTCCACGTGAAGCAGTCATTCTTGAGTGGAGTAGGAGAAGAAATCAAGTGATATAGCATAATGCCCAGAATATCTCCACATTTTTTGTATTCTGAAATTGCTATACTAAGCATATTTAAATTATGAGCTAGTATAAAAAGTGCTAATTGTGAATAAACTTCTTTAAAAATGTCAAACCATCAGGGCACAAACACATTTTTTAAAAATATGGCATATGAATGAAATGCAAAGAGCTACAGTCCAGTTATCTATATATACAGTCTGGAAAGAAAATGATACTTTCACCAGAACAGAAATATTGCAGTGATACAATTATCTGCGCTAAAAACAGGTTTGTATCAGGTTTCTGTTCAGCAACTATCACACAGAGTTAAATATTGATGATTTCAATTAAGATGCTCTTTTCGCCACTTAAAATGCTTACTGTAGCTCTCAGTCTAGGTACCAGTACCTCCAAAATATATTTATATTGCAGCAGTTTTGGGAACTTGTCGATGTGAACTGTTTAATATTAGGGCTTCATTTCATCCTATATTGTAGGATAGGCATTCTTGTATTTTAACAGATAGGATTTCCCACATTCAAGGCTATGCAGAAATTGTGAATTTTTCAGTATCACTGTATGAAAAAAACCTTTTGATCCACAGCACATGGCATCACGTCTCTTAACATCAGATGTTTTACTTCTCTTGCTAGAAATGCATATTGCTTTTTTTTTTTTTGGTCAGCTTGTGGCTGGAATCCCTTTTCACTCAACTCTGGAAGTCCTTAAAGAGCAGCCAAGGACACATCCCAGAGCCGGGTGTTGATCTTCATACCACCAGGGTACCACTGCTTCTTAGTGATCTGCCCCTTTACTATATTTCCATCGTGCAATGTGGATGTCTGCAGTTCAGCTTGGTAGAAGGCAAACAGAATGGGGGACAAAATTAAAAGAAAAATAGGAATTAAGTGATTTCATTCAGGTAAAACAACTGAGGGAACTTTATGATTACAGTGGTGGAAATGTTGATACAGCTGTGGCTTTGTGTATGCTATAGCCATACGGCTGAAGCCTGCTATTCATAACCAACTGCTGTGATGTTTGCTGGATAGCACACCATTAAAGGGCACATGTACCACAATATCTGAGCACTGACATTGCCTACAGATGTTATTAAGAACTGTCTAATGCCTGATTAGCAGGCGCCTATACGCTGACATTTAAAAACTATCTAAAGTGAGAAGAGTATTTGCTTTTAAGTTTTGTCAAACTTGACATCAAAGGTAAAGCACAAAGATATTTGAAACAGTCTCTCAAATGATTATGCCAATGTCTCTCAAGTTCTCTTTATTAATCCTATTTATCCAAATAATGAAGACCAGCAGCCTAGTTCATTGGGAGAAATAATGTATGCATATTTTTATAATTTGGTTTCTGTGCTAAGAACCCTTAGGTCTGGTTCACTGCAATAACTCTATTTTTAATTTTTTTTGGAGAAGAAAAATTACTGGTTAAATGTGTATGAAATGCAGAACTCTTATGTTCAACCTGTTAATAAGCTTCAGGGATTATCACTGGAGGGAATCTTATCACAGTGTTTTTTATTCAGGCAGGTTTCTGTTATAATTCCAACTGTGAGTAGAACTATACAATAGTCTAGAGAAGTTGAGACATTTAGCTGTTAGTAACTGAGTTTAATGCACCTGTACAAAATGAAACAAGGTCTGAGATATCCTGTGCCTAGAGAGGAGTTGATCTGTGCAGCCACGCTTAAAAATGATTAAAGAGACAGTGGACAAACATCAGGCTGTACCTCATTCACCATCCACAATTATCTCACAGTTGATCCTATCATTTCTCTCTCAGAACAGACAGATATGAAATTTGCCTGAGGTCTTCGTTCAGTAAAATATTTGTTTTAACTCTGTAAGAATATCAGAACTAACTGTTTGGAGAATACGGCTTTGAACTTTAAGGCTGATCATAATCCAAAATTTAACTTCTAATTTACAATCATTGTTTAAGAAGCTGATAAAAATGTTTATCTGAAAAGTGTGAGGGACCAAAGAGGAAAGACTGTTGGCCTGCCTGGAGGTAGATGAATAGCAGGTATTTCGATAGTTCAGTACGAGCAGACTCTCAAGGAATATGCTCAATGCAAAACTTTGACTACTTTTTCTTTCTATAGGGGAACTCTATTTGAATACAGCAAAAATTCCCACTCCATTTCCTTTTGTACTTTTGATTGAATATGAGGCCCTGATTGTCAGTCTTTGCCCATAATTTAGGATTAGCAGCATGTGCCTTTAAAAAGGTTCAATCTAATCAGAGTCTAGAAAATAAGATTCTCAAAAATTTTTTCAAGCAGATTGGTTATTCTAAATAGAAAAGCCAAGTAGTAAATCAGAGAGGATGACAAGAAGTGCAACTAACAGTTGAAAACATTCTAGTTGGGCATTCTCGTATCTATACCAAGCCTGACTCCTAAGAAAAAGAGACAGCGCTTAACAGAAGTAGTCATATTGCCTAGAAGACTTCACATTACACCACGCATTCAAATATCCAGGGACAGCAAAGATTGTGAGCAGGATCCATGCTAAGGAATGGTGAGCAAGAGGTTTGCAAGTAGTATCACAGTGGTTAGCGTCTTCTGATATTACAGGTAAAAGAGTGCTACATGTTGGAACAGTTTGTGGCCATGGCTCAGTGTGGAGGTATAATCTAAATTGCAACAGAATGTACATGTGAGACCAAAATTGGAGAACAGTCCAAGAATAAGAATGCTTAATAGAAAAGGCCCATGGAGTGTTGGTTCACCCCACAAATTCACAGTGTCAGAATGAAGACAAAGTCAAGAAACACCAGGTGGTTTCCCAAATCCACATACTTGACTACCACACACTTTGTTTCTCCCACCTCTTGGACATCTAAAACAGGTGACTCACAGAATGAGTTACCCTTGTTTCCATTAGGAGAATTCACAGTGTTCAGTAAAAATCAGATACAAAAAGATGTTTAGTGTCCTAGTGCTGCTGCCTCTGATGGTGCCACACCTAGTGCCAGCAATGAGAGGAAGGAGGGGTTTAGAAGAGGAGACAGATCAGACTGCAAAGGCACGGTTAGACTGGATGGATGCAGGATTTGTTTTCAGAAGATAGTAGTCTCATACTTAGTGCTGAGGGTCCTCTTGGAATCCTGCTTGGGTTCTACTACCCAGGACACACTAGCTTGAGACTGGGAGTCTTGGTCCACTTCAGATGGCTCCAGCTAGAAAATATTGGGAGGAAAGAACATGTGAGGCAAGTTGCTCCCTCTGAAAATTTGAAGGCAGAACTGGATACATTATTTCAGAAACAGTTCATTTCAGAATATGAAAAAACAAAAAATTATGTAACCAAAAGTCAGTATGAACCAAAAATGCAATCTGATGGCAGTTTGTTGAAATTCCGTAAAGGGAGATAAATGAGGCATATTTAGCTAGCAGACCAATATAGCTGGTTTTTCTGGTGTGACCTATTACTTCAGGTCACAGAACTCTTTTCCTACTAAATTTAATTTAATAGAATGAAAGCAAAACCCAGAAAATTTAGCATTGAAGCCATATTTTAACTCCTCACATAATGTCATGCAAGAGGGAACTAACTTGGGTTAAGCTACTAAAAAGTTCAAAACAGAAGGAAACACAGAGCAACATAGCTTTGGGGAAAGAATGAGACAGCGAAGAGCATTAATAACTAGAGACATGTGACTGCAAGAAGGGTAAAGACCTTAGCTCCTTGACTAACAGATTGCAGCGGCAGATAGGAGGGACGGTGTGTAGTACAGGTGTGACAGTAACAACAGCGATTATCAGGAGGGAGCGGCACCTGAGGAATGGGAGCAAGCAAAACACAAGACAGAGGTAACATTAATGGAAAACAAGTACAGAATGCAAGTGGGCCAGCACTCCACTAGGTTTATTTCCTTGTCAGACTAACAAGGACTCATAAGGTGACAGTTGTGATGTGTTCCTGTCAATTCTACAGAGGAAGCTTGATAGAATGAGTGTGAGTACATGCACACAAAGGTAGCGGTAGGTAATACTCCCTATGGAACAATATTGGAAAAATCATTAGCAGCAGATTATCAGTAGTGACTATTCCATCAACCATGCCAACACAGACATTATTTGTAATAAAACTAGTACCTTTGTTTTAGAGGGGAAAGAGAGAACCTATAAGCTGCTTGAAAACTCTTGGAAGGAACCCAATTTGTAGTACACAAGACCTAACGATTGTGAAAATATTGTCCACTATCTTCATGGTTTCCCATTTTATTGCAGCTCAGCAATTTTGTGCACATATCTAAATTAAGAAAAGGCAGCATGTTTAACATGACATGTTTTACTTTTGGTCTGGGCACCAAGGTCTGTGTGCTCTTGGAGCATCATCACTTATTTGGAGTTGGGACATTACATACTTAGTCCTTAATTACCACTTAAACTGGCCACATGAATCTACTACATTAGATCACAATGTGCAAGAGTGTTTACCCATTGTGAATTAGTGGCTCTTGCCCATGTTGTTTTCTGAGGAAAGTATTTCCCAACTACTCCTTTCTGGACTTTCAAACTGCAAGTATATTCAACATATGGAAAACAAAAAAGGATCTAAGATCCAGAGCAACTACCTGCACTGCCAGCAAGAACACAAGCTGATTCAGAAAAATTAGGAGCAAATACTCCAAAACTTCATGAATAATTTGTTATTGTTGTTATATGCCTTCAAGTTGTTTCTGACTTATAGTGATGCTATTGGGGGGTTTTCTTGGCAAGACTTGTTCAGAGAGGGATTACTTTTGCCATCCTTTTGAGATTGAGAGTGTGTGACTTCCCCAAGGTCACACAGTGGGTTTCTACAGCTGAGTGGGGGTGTGAACCCTGGTCTCGAGAGTAGTCCAATGCTCAAACCACTATACCACCCTGGCTCTCTCATAGATAACTACTTCTGCTCATGCTCTTTACAAAATAAGACTTTACAGTAGTATAATTCAAAGTATATAGTAATTTGCATTTGTTTCTATTATCTCACAGCTGCTTGGTCAACTATTTGTTTGTAAATATTTTACTTACCTGAAGTGATTGTACAGAATCAATGAGGGTAATTGAGTTTAGATTGCTCAGAAAGGAGGAGAACATGGGACTATTGTTATTTGCACAGATTGTATTTTCTTGTCAGCTGTATTCATGCATCATGCTAAATGCTAAAACAAGGATGAAAGTTTCTTTCTGTAAAAAAAATCATACATACTGCTGACTTCCTCATGCTGGCTCGAGGCTTAGGCACTGGTTTTGAACTTTTCGTTTCTATCATTTCAGCTGTCAAAGCACCTGGAGGTTTTGATTTTTGAGCTTGGAGAGCCAGCTGGTAGGCTACTTCAAATGCTTGCCCCAATGTCAAAATGATTTCATACGTTAGATTCTTGACAAAAGAAAGAAAGGCACACATTACTTCAGTGTTCCCCGTTTCAGCAAAAACAGTACCATATATATCGTAAAGATCAATTTACTGTAGCTTACAGATAAGGGCTACTAAGGGCTAACTTCACATGGTGAGCATTATTTCTCAGTGTCACATCTTTACAAGCAAAACTGGATATCCCAAATGATAAGAACAAATAGCACCAACCACTACTGCACTTGTGGACTTCAAGTACTTGCCAGATCTTGTGGTGCTGATCTGGCTGACATTCAGAATGTGGCTATCAGATCATCACTTCCCCCTTTTTGGCAATAGAAAAAAACTCACAATCAACCTGCCTCAATTTTTAATTAGTGCACATGTTTGAATAAAAATAATCTGTATTTTAAATTCTTCAGTAACTGATGACTAAGGTACATTCAATTATTAATCCCAATTAGAGTAAACCCACTGAATCAATGGGAAATTGTAAATTAATACTTATATAGGTGCTGTTGAGTCAATGAGTCTACTGTAGTTGGGACAAATACCTGGTTCTGCCCATAGTTCCTGGTATATTTTCTACAAGAAAAATGCCCTAGTTTCCTCAGCAGTGAAAAAAATCATAGGTAGTACAAATTTTATTTTTTAAAATTCAAATGGTTTGACAGATAATAAAGTTGTTATTTGAGGGCAGGGCAAGTTCTCAACGTTTCTTCTGCTTGAAGCATTTTTCAGTATTCCCCCCCTCCCCAATATTCTACAATCAGAAGCCAACTGGAATGGTACGTGAATGTTCAACACTGGCCAAGCACTGATCAGTGTGGATATGCAGCACGTAAAGCTCTGCTCTCCATCATTTGCTGCCTAAGGTAACAACCTCACTTCATGTAATGGAATGGCCAGCCTTTTATCCCTATGTGAAGGATATTTTGACACAGAAAGATTTGAATGCAACAAAAAAGATTTATCAGTCCAATCTCTGTCATAAAATACTGACCGTAAGTGAGGCAAAGTTTAATTAGAAAGAAATGCACCCACACTTGAAGTAGTAAGTATAATACACAAGAGAGTTGGTATTATTGAACTTAGGAGATAAATTGCTACTCACATTGTTTAACAAATGAGCAGGACATTAAAGAGTGAAAAATCCACACACTTTCTGTAAACATACCAGAATTATATCCTCAAGCTGAACTAAAAATCCAGATTTTTTAAACTTTATTTTCAAATAAACATTCAACTTTTACTGTGAGCTTGAGTGCTCCTTCAAATTCATCTGTTTTCTGAGCTGCACAAAGGCTGATACTTAAAGGGAATGCTGAAATCTGAGCTGAACCCTGGAAAGTAGGAGAGCTGTGCTAACTCCAAGTATATCTATGCCAGACTGACACCAGTCCAAGTTTGTCTATGCTAGGCTAACAACAGTCATGAGAAGGAGAAGGTTAAAAGACAGTTATTCTGTTTTCTTACAGTTTGAAATACCAAAGCTTCCCTTTGTATTCCATACTAGTGAAAGTAACCAACTTTACATGGGACTGAACAGTTCTTAGTTTGATGTACAGAGTGAGGCCACAGTTGTTGAAACCCCCAAATATGCTTTCTACCATGTTGCACCCTCCAGAGCTTCCTTCAGGAGGAGGAAGAGTCTAGTCTATGCTCATTGAGTTAATTCTATAGCTCTGTCTCTTAGAATGCTCTTCTCATCTTCAAAGCTATGTACTAGTGACTGGAGATGTGAATATATTTATAAACTAAGTGAACAGAAGTACACCCCCCTAGGGTCCCTGTAACAGACAAGTTGTGTTGCACGTGTCTATGTTTCATACCCTTGAATTTTTGAAACACATATTCTTTTCTGTTATTACATATCTCTTACCACATCAATGGTACTGAACACATGACAGTAGTGGTGGCTAGTCTGCAAGTCCTTGGTGATATAGGCAAATGTACAGAGATCCTCTGGGTCCTGGGCAGCACAGGAAATGTTCCTGATTTCATGTTCAGCAATAACATTCTGCAAAACACAAGCAAACAGCAGGTTTTGCTTGGTATTACGCAGTGTAGCTCCCTTAAAGAACTTATATTCACAATAAAATGGTTCATTTCATTAACATAAATTATAAATTGACACAAACCACTGATTGTCATCAAATAACCTTAGATAGTTCTATTAATATGTCTGCCTAATTTTGGTAGCTGTCATAATCTTAATGCTTTCTTAAGCCTGAATGGGCTTACAGATGTTGCTGACATGCAATTTTATCATCACTCATAGCCAACAATTGATCGGAATTACAGTTCAACATTATGGCAGAGGCAGAAATTGCCCATCGCTCTTTTTTTTTTTTAAAAATACACTTTATTAAGAATATATGGAATGTACATACAAAACAAGAAAATAAACATTAAACTATACACACAGAAAAAAGAAGCAAAATGCAATATAAACCTACCCTAAATATCAAATACTAAAAGTTAAAAACTAAAGCTAAAAACACTAAATGTTAACACTAAGACTAAACACTAGAACTAAGACAACAAAGATAGCTTCTTACTTTCCTAACAGAGAGTATTGTTGATTCTATAAAAAGATAAAAACTCTAGCTACAAATATGTTCCAATGCTTCCACTGCTACTTTTTCCAGACATATTAATTATTAAATCCAAGTGGAATATTATAATGATTTTTTTTCCTTGCAAAAAGCTTGTTAATGATTCCCAGTTCTAGGCGAAAGTTGTCACAGATTTTTCTCTTAAAAATATTGTCAATTTATCAATTTCAACTAAATCTAGTAAATTTTATCAACCAGTCCTCTTTTGCTGGGATTTCCACACTCTTCTATTTCTGCATATATAATAATCTTGCTGCTGTAGTCATGTATCTTAATAGCTTGCTGTATTTCTTCTCCAGCTGATCTTCTGCTAGTCTCACCAGGTACAGTTCAGGCTTTAATACAGTTCTCTCCCCACATTTGTGAGTTTGACCTTCAATTCTCCCCTTCCCATTCCCTGGCCTTTAATCTCCTTCACTCACATTTTCCCACTGTTCCAACTGTATGTTACATCCCTAGTTTGAGCCCATTTTACCATTCAATCCTTGGCCAGTTTATCTTCCCCCTCACGTTTAAACAAAAAAATATAAATTTTACCAATCAAATGTTAATCATCTGTACACAGCTGTTTCTCAAATTCTGATTTAATCAATGCAAATCATACAGATTTTTATATAGCTTATACTTCTACATCTATAGGAAAAACCACTGGAAGCTGCAACCCTCAGACATTAATTCTTTCATCATTTCATCTCTATCCTGTTCCTCCTCAATTTCCAAAAGGTCTTGATGCGAGTCAACTTTTTTTTCTGGGCTGTCTTCTGTAAAAAAAACCTCTTGCAATGACATCTACAAAGGTGTTTTTGGACATAATACTGATCACTATTTATTCCAAACTCTTAACAAAGCTTTATACAAATAGTGATTATTAAAATCTATGTTAACTTTGGCTTTACTATAGCACAGAAACCATGCCATCCAAACTTTATGCCAACAGTCTCTTGTTCTCCAACATTATCCATTCTTTTAACCAAACCAGACAGGAAGCATTAAAATACAGTTTCAAATTTGGGAATCCATTCCCCTTCTTTATTTAGCACCTTTCAGGATTATACATTTTACTCTAGGCATCGTCCCTTGCCCTATAAACTTACGTATACCTGTATCCATTGCTTAGATAAAACATTATTAGTCAAGATGGAACAAAAATAGCATTCTTGGTAGGAATGCCATTTTGATTACATAAATTCTTCCCAATAATGATAATTTAAGTTTTAAATGATAATTTCTTAGTATCACTCCAAGTTTTAATATAGCTATTTTTCAACAACATACAATTCATATTTGTCATTGTGATGCCTAGATAATACGGGAAATGTCTCAGGACAGTAGCAGGCAAGGCTAATAGTGTGGAACACAGGCAAAGTAAAGTGAGTAGGGCCAGATGTAATTCTTAACAACTTTGAGATTTTCCAACCAAGCCTACAAAGCACAGCTCAGCTTTATGCATATTTACTTGGAGTAATCTTCACTGCAACAACTTTTAACACATGGAAAGCACAACTCAATTCCATGCACTATGTTCACAGGCTGCCATTCAGAGCTCAGTTCTATACAACATCTTTTGGGACTTTAGATAAGTCTCTTATACATTATCCCCAATCACTGAACAGAGATAACAATGGAAGAAGCTTGTGGCAGGTCTGAGACTTCCACTTTTCAGTCCTAATCTGGCCCATGGGCCAAAGGTTCCCCATTCCTTGTTAACCCTTACTAGCAGCAGCTCCAGGGTTTCAGGTCGGGTTCTTGATTTTTCTTACCTTGTTAGATGCATCTATGAACTTCACTCCTTTGTAAGTGATAGATAATATTATTGTTGGGATCTTCTTCATATGTTCTGTAGATTTCTTCACAAAAAGAAAAGAAAACTCATTGAAATCATAGATAAACTGATTCTCCTTCTCAGGGTGGGGGACATATGCAAGCAACATTTCAGAAATCTCCAGCAACACATATGTTTTGAACTCCATAACTTTATAATGTGTTACTTTGCAAAGTGTATGCATTAAAAAAGAGAAACTGAGTTCTCTTGTTGGTAATAACCCATCAACCATTCTGCATAGCAGTTTTAAAGAAATCTGCTAAAGTTCTTTACCAGCATTAGGTGGCAGATTGTGAAACTGCAAAACTCTTCTAGTTTAGTTCTAGTTAGTATGGCCTAGGCTCTGCGATGAAGATTCAAAACTAGAAATACAAAACACATAGTTTTCCTTTCAAGATGGACATGGGGTTCTAAGAAGTGCACACCTACCCTCATTTTTGCACAGGCATCCTGTGTTGATTCTGTCCCTCGAAGATCTTTGATTAACATGGATCCCAAATACTGGTGGGGACAAAGAAGCAGCAGTAACTGTTAATACAGCTGTTTGGAGACATTCTCTCCAAAGACATGGAGAAGACAGCGCCACACTATCAGAATCACCATAATTGCATCAAACCAAATATATTTATATAAGTCATTAAATGCCATCTTTCTCCCAGAGTGTGCCACAAGGTGACTCACAAAAAAAAAGTTAAAAAAACCTGAATGATAAAATTTTAAACACGTTTTAAATCATATTAAAACAATAAATTATATACAATATGCAATCATTAAAAAGCATGCAAAAGTTAAAACAAAGTACCCCCCCCAATAAAAAAGCTCCCTACAAGTAATTTAAAATCCTGCTTGAATAAAAAGGTCTTTGCCTACCAGTGAAAAGGAGAGCAGGGAGGGGGCCACCTAGCCTCCCATGGAAGGGAATGCTGCAAGGTGAAAGCAGCCACTGAGAAGGCTTTCTCCAGTGTCCTCAACAAGTCAGCCTGTGATGGTGGCGGCACCGAGAGAAAGCCTTCCCTTGAGGATATTAAGACTCTGGCAGGTTTGTATAGGGAGATACAGTCTTTCAGACAGTCTGGAACTAAGCCTTATAGGGATTTACAGGTCATGATCAGCACTTCAAATTGTGCCTGCAAATGAAACTGCATCCAGTGAAACTTTTTAAACAAGGGAATTATATACTTCCTGTAAGTGGCCCCAGTCAGCATGCTGGTCCCAAAGTATTTTAGACCTAGTGAAGTTTCCAAAGGCAAACAGGGTGTTAATAGCAGTCCAGGTTGTTATTAAAATATGTGTTACCTTAGCTAGATGTGGCTTCTCAAGGAATGGGCAGAGTTGGTGCATTGGTCTTAACTGTGTAAATCCATCGCTGGGCATTCACTCTCAGGACTGTATCCGGAAGTATACCCAAGCGACAAGTCTGAGATTTCAGGGGGAGTGTAATCCCATCCACTGGGATTACAGATTCTTTCATCTGCCTTTTGACTGACTAGGATCACCTCTGTCTTGTCTTGATTAAATTTTAATTTAATTTGTTTGTCCTCATCCAGTCCATTACTGACAACAGACATTGGTTCAGTACTTTGACAGCTTCCTTGGAATCAGATGAAAAGGAGAGAAAAGGAGAGTCTCCCTGTCCAGTTCCTTGCACAGGTCATCCACTAAGGCAACCAAAGCTACCTCAGTCCCATAACCAGGCCTGAACCCAGATGGAAATTGATCTAGATAATCTGTTTCCTCCAGAAATCCCTAGAGCTGGGAAACCACCACATGTTCTAGGATCTTGCTCAGAAAAGGAACATTTGAGATTGGACTATAATTCTTGAGTACGGTGGGATTGAAGAATGATATTCATATTTATTTATTTATTTGTTATGGCCTCACCAGAGCTGCTTTTGGGTAGGATGGGAATTTCTCTTGCTGCAGTGAAGCATTCACCCCTCCTCTAACTTGGCCAGTCCCCTCTAGCTGCTTTCCAGAGCCAGGAGGGGCAAAAGGGTCCAGTACACATGTGGTGACTCTCACCAACCTAAGGATCCTGTCCACATCTTCAGGCTATTTTTGGGAATACCTTTTCCAGCTGTGCTTTAACCAAACAGCAATAACTAAAATAGCTGTTATCTAGATGACAAACAATATTTCACAGCAGAGGTGGGCATGTGTGGAGACCTCAGAGGACTGTACTCCCACTGCATCTCCTACCCTCAAACCAAACACGAGTTTTTGGTCCCAAAACCCTCTAGGTGATGTGTCATTTTTGCCATTTTTAAACCTCTCATTGCCCATTTTTGGTCCAGGAAGGGATTTTTTTTTTAAAACAACAGTGAGCAGAAGTCCTCCTCATTTCCTGTTTCATGAAAGGCTTCTCCTGGGACTAATTTTGCCAGAGTGTGTACATGCATGGTAAAAATGCCCCGTGCCTCACCAGAGGGCATTTGGAGGTTAAATAATTTCTGATCTTGGACAGGGGGGAGCTCCAGAGGACACAAAATGGCCCTGGGGAGCTGCAGGCACTTATGGGCCATATTTTGCCTACCTCTGTTTTTATAGGGATAGCCAACATTATTCACCAGAATAACTGATTTGTATAAGAACCTAGAATATACTTACATTGGCTTCATACCCACAAGACTCAAATATAAGTTTCTCTGGTTGGTGCTGCCAATGTTGAACTGGAGCGTAAGGAGCAGCCAGACTTGGGGGTCTGAGTGTAAGTTTGGATTCATGGCGTTCATCCTGAAAACACAAGTTTCAGTTTAAATCAGAATCAAGCCACTGAGATTTGTTTAATAAGTGTTCTGAGGATGATTGTTATATAGCATCATGATTGAAGCATTTCTTTATATATTTTAATACAATGTTTCACAAAATTCAAAGTGGTTTACATGCATATGACTGTCTCTTACTCAAACATAAATACTTGATTTTACATAATAACAAAAATGCACATATAAGACTTTCATTTGGGGAAAACAGAAAGTTTACAAGCTTTTCAAAAACAACAGTGGGAGTAAAGTTGCCTAAGTTTTGCAGCTGGTGCTAAAAAGCCTAACTCCTAGTCACTGCTGTCCAAACCAGTAGCACAGTAAGAATGGACAGTAAGACCAGCTGACCAGACCTCAGCTGACACATGACATCTCTGCTGAAAGACGAGGACTGCCTGCCTGCCTGTTTGCTACCAGGCAAGATTTAAGGTTTTGTTGTTAGTTTACAAAGGCCTAAATTGTTTGGGAACTGTTTACTTGACAGGCTGTCTTCTCCTTTATATACTCATTTACTCTCTGGGGAATATGGAGAGGCTTTCCTGGCAGTGCCTAAGGTCTACTCTGCAAATGTTTGGAGGAGAGCATTTAATGTGTGGCAGTTACCATGTGAAATGCTCTTCCATTAAATATTTAGCATGGATCAACTATTCTTAATTCTAGATATATGTTAAAAACATATTTATGCAAATCTTCCCTATCTAGTACAACCTACTATTTCACAGACCATGTTCTCTACTGTGCATCGTGTACTGAGTATATTTTATGTTTCATTGGTTTGAAAATTTTGGACCTAAGCAGTACATAAATATTTCTAAATAAATAATAAAACTTATTTAGATTTCTTTAATCACAGTGTGTAACATCATCCTGGAATTGCTGACAAGAAAAGCTATGGCAATCAAACTGAAGGCCTATCCAGTCCAACATTTCAAGTCGTTTCCAACTTATGGCAACCCTAAGGTGAACCTATCTTTCTTGGCAAGATTTGTTCAGAAGGGGTTTGCCTTTGCCTTCCTCTGAGGTTGAGAGAATGTGACTTGCCCACTGGTCACTTGGTGGGCTTCCATGGCCAAACAGAGATTTGAACCCTGGTTTCCAGAGATTTAGTCTGACACCCAAACCACTACATCATGCTGGCTCACAACATTCTGTCCATAAAATAGCCATCCAGTTGTTTTTGTGAAACCAATCAGCAGCACACCGAGGAAGTACACTCCAGCACTGTTGCATAAAAATTGCCTCCAGCCATGCAAACCCAGTTCCACTACACTAGTGCAGTTACTTTTTCCAAGCATGCCAGAGTCTGGCACTGAATTTGTGCCCATTTGGTACAATTATTTCTTTCTTTCCTGGAAACCTGCCAGGGACCAGTTCTCATCCCACTCTGAGTAGCACTGCACTATACCATATAAAAAATACAAGGATACACACAACTTCAGAAAGTGATAAAAGATGGCTGTTGTAACTTAGCATAAAACACACATAAAAAACTCACATGACGTCAAAGATCAAGAACAGCCAGAGCTAGACATTGCTTTTCCATGGTATGAAAACAGGAGTGTGCTACAGTTTCAAAGCCAGGAGCCATAGTTCACTGCCATGTTTCTCCAGTCAAGAAAACTGCCATGGCTGCTATAAAATTCTTCTTTTTTCCTGTAAGAATTACTGCTCTACCACAATGAAGTATGACAGTCATGCAGCATCTTATAGAGTAACAGATGATGCTCTTAAGGTGCACAACTGTTGTGGCCTCAAGAGCTCCATGTGATATCAGCTGAGAGGCTACAAAGGCACACACATGTTAGTAAAATTAAGTGTATTTTGATTACAAGTCCCCAAATGTCCATTTTAATTTTACCGGAATTAATTTATGTCATTCAATTTAAACTAAGATTACTGCAAGAAAATCCTATTAAATTTACTTATCCCAACTGTACTTGCAAATTTTTGTCCCTTCACACTTTCCCCAAGTAGGTAATTTATGTTTACAATGTTAATTAATGTTATTCATTTCTATTCACCCAATTTGAATTAATTAATTTTCAAAATTAATTCCCTCAGCACCGTCTCCTCCACTTCACCACTGTGAATTCCAAAAGTTCCTCTCTTACTTTTAAAAATTGTGCTTCTCTCTTCCACTTGGCTTCAGCAACAGTTGGAAGCCATCTGAGAGCAAACAGCACTAGTGCCTGCTGACAGGAACTGACAAATCATTTTTAGGAGAAGATCCGACAGCCACTTGGAGGGGGCTCTATCGCTTCTGCCCTCTGGGAGCAGCTCTTAAAAGTGTTCTCTTAGGAGCAGAGAATTACTTCTCAGTGGAACAGGCAGTAATATGAGAAGGGACTAAGGGTGTGTGTGCGTGTGCATGTCAGAGAGAAAGAGAGACAGAGGGAGAGAGAGAGAAACTCAGAGAAGGAGCGTGTCTAAGCACAAGAGGATCAGAGAGCATGGGAATTAGAAGCAAACTGGGGGCATCATTTAGCAGTGCCACTGCAGAGTAGCCAGCAATGCCACATAGCTCTCAGCAACATGTGAATGTATTTCTCAATAGTGGCTGGATCACCATGTTTTTTTCAGCAGCAGCGGCTTTCACAGCAGTAACTGGGGTCCTGGTGGCAGTTCAGTGTGGTTTACAACCCTCAAGAGACCTCAACAGTAGAAACAATATAAAACATTTCAAAGAGATAGACTTTTCTAACCTGTGCCTTGAGCCTCTCTGTTCTGGGGTAAGAAGCAGTATCATGGCTGCTCTCATGCCTCTTCTTTCCAGCATCTCCCAAAGGTAGCAGGAGATCTGCTGACCTCCCTGTGTAAGAGTTACTTTGGCTCAGGGGTGAGGATGTTTGGGATATCAAATCTTGGCACTGCAATCAGAAAGATAGCATTATGAGCTGTGTGTCTTCTACTTTCAGACAGAAATGAAGAATACTAGAAAAAAATGTTCTCCTAAAGCACAGGTCTAGCATTTCCATCAGTGGCACAGTACACACCAATCTAACAATGCATTTGAGATATTAATGCAAGTCTGCTATAGAATATGAATCACTCTTTGGCTCTGTTCTATTAGGACTGGCAGTTTGCTATGAAGCATTATCAGCTAACAGCCTGAATCCAAGCACAGCCAGCTAACTACCTACTACATTTTAAGGTCATGATGGAAAGAACTTCTGTACTCCACTGATAAGTAAAGATAGAATTCTTTCTACAAGGAAACAATGCTCTTCAGCCTAGCATACAAAAAAGTTTTAAATCTCAAGCTAATGCTATCTAACCTGTTTTATTTTCAGCTACAGCCCACTACATCCATTTCAAAATACAATGATAAATAAAGACAAGTTCACCCATTACAGAGATGCAAACCTCATGTACAAAGCAATACACAGGTAGCAAAAGCCAATCCCGTTCTTCACTGAATGTACACAGTTTTGGGGAATATGCTGGTGCAGCTGTTCTTTTATTTCGCCCTTTCCACTCATCCTCCATCAATATATAGCAAATTTTACAAATTATCATCTCCTCTGAGATAATTCTAACGGAAAAGACAGTTTATTTGGGAGAAAAGTATGATGCCCCATTTCCAGTCTATGACTGAAGCCCCATTTGGAACTATTTTGCAACACCTGAGCTTTCAGTTAACATGTTCTAATCACTGCCAAAATCTAGAGTTATGTGCTTCGTCCCCCCCAAAAGAGGGTTAGTTTCCCTAGTTAATGAACAAGAGGCTGAAAGGATAATAAAACCCAACAATATTAGATTGCTCCCACAGCAAGTGTTTTCTTAAAAAAAAAAATGAGCAGGAAGTTTGAAATACAAAAAGTGACTCACTCTTAGCTGAGAGAACCGTGGTGGCTTTTGTGGGGGTTCCTCATATGGTCTGTCTGCCAGAGAGGCTATTATACGTTTGCGATGTCCAAGAAGATTTACCTTGAGCACCTGAAGAGAAAGAGAAAGTTACTTTTTTAAAAAAACCCTTCCTATGTTGTGGCTTATCAATATGAAAACAGCTGTAAGTATCAGAATTTTGATCTTAACTGGAGGTCAAGAACTTACATTTACTAGTTCTAGTTCCCAGAGGTTTTTCACAGAGTCTATAGAGCTGTAGCCACTTGACAGAAATGATTGAATGTAGTCTTGCAGCCCCAAGGAGTCCAGCCAGGCAGGAACAGAAGGTTGAGTTCCATCACAGCCCAAGGATTTCACCTGCAGACAGCACAAGAGATAAAAGTATTACTACCTTATAAGACTCTGTCAGATATTTTGGATTTTAACAAACAGAGGAAGATTTTGATGAGATCCTATTACTCAAAACTGAATTTGGCTACACCTACTATGCAAAACATTCCAAAAACACTCCATAATCTCCTATACAATAAAGTATTATGTTTATTAAGCATAACTGTTACCAGAGCTCATGAAATGGAATCCCAATACCTCTTTTCTTTCCGAGGGAAAAAAAGGGATGTGTGTATGTGAATTTGGAATGCAAAAGTAGATGGAGCAAGTGTTTAATATCTTCGCAGCCATTTGCATCTCTGTTCCAAATCACCCAACACGTCCTTCTGTTACTGAAAAAAGGCCTGTCACAACTCAATTACATGCAATGTTTTCTTTGCTTCACAGTTCACTTAATGATGTTGAAATGGGTTGAGACCCAATAAAAAACAGAATAGATAAACTGTGATCCTAGCCTTCAGCCTAATTTGATATGACCTTTTCCAAACCATTACATTTGAATTCTGGTAAGAACAATCTGTCTCTTTTCAGGCCTCATGGATCAGGAGAAGTTGGGGGAAAAGAGAAAAAGGCTTGTTAGAGATGGCGAGAGGGAGGTATCGCCTACTTTTGGCCCTGATCATTGCTGGTTCAGCCCAGTCCGTCATTCACATTAGCCCAACAGATTACCACCAAGGGACCATGGTCCTCAAGAAAAAAAAATTCCCACTCAAGAGATGAAAAACTGACCTATCGAGATATCAACTGTATCTCAGTGGAACAGCAACCTTTCTGAGAACGAAAATCCAAAAGGCACTGGTCTACCTGCTTATGTAAAAATGTACCAGCTTTCTGAAATGGCCAAGAATGAGAAACTTGAAGAAAAAAGCCCATTCATTTCTGAGACTTTGCTTTTCAAAACACAGACAATATTAAGTAAGCAAACCAGTTTTCCTGGCTTACTGCTTGGGCCTATTTGAAGCAGACCATTTTGGAAAGAAATACTTAAATTTCTATTCTAGGAGGAGTCATTTCACTCACATAAAATCTTAATGCTCCATTCAGTACAAAGTACAGTCGTAACATTTGGAAATACCCTGTATTTCCAGTAATAGAACCACATAAGGGAAGGCTTTATTGGTGCATTTTATGTTTGCATTGGCAACCTTGCAGGACTGAGGCCCTTCACTGTTCACACAAATAGGAAAAAAGCTTGTTTTGTGACTTAGCACCTCCTTAGTGCTTCTGCCTAATAAATGCTGAAATAACACTTTTTCCCCCCCATGGGGCAGGCTAGCCAGTGCACTGTTTTTCAGAATGTTTGGGTCTGCCATCGTGGTATCCTCTAGTGTACAAACACATTGTTTTTAACAGAAGCAGCACTTCTTAACTCCAACTGCTCACTGTTCAAAATCTGTCTGACTCAAATGTTCAACGAAAAATAAGAGTACCCTCTATTTCTTACTGAGCACTTTTCCTTCCAATGCAATTAGTATAGCAGAATGTAATTTACTTCTGTAAAATGGTCTGTCTATTCATAAATATCAAGTCTAGCATATTCTACTAGTGCTTTAACTGAGTTTGCATATGAAAGATTTGCATTATTTTAACCTTAGGGAGAGAGCGTGCAGCCTGTAGAAGCTTTCTGCGATGCTGTGGGTCACTAATACCAATCTCTCGAAGGTCCTGATCTTCCATGACATTAGAGCCCTGTAGGAAGATGAGACAGACATGGAAAGGAAGCTCATCAGTAGTAAAGAAATAAGGCACAGCATCTTTGCATTTTAATCCAAGCTGTGTAAGTCCCACAATTCTGCATAAACATGCAAATGTAGAATCAGGAACTGAATGCAGAATTTAGCATCCTGAGAATCTCATCTTTATGTTTTTAAGCAAATTCTACTTTCTTGTTCTTAAGGCTGTGAAAGAGATCCTTGATGATATCAAGATCCTTGAAGACACCCAGCAAAACCACAGAAGCCAGAGGGAATACAACTTTCTAGTGGTAAAGATTTTCCACAAAGCAACAAATTATGCAAATGGTGACATTTACATAAAATGCATACAAAATTAGAAAATTTTTCTTGGCATAAAATATGGATTACGTTAGTAAAAAATCATTATTTTGATCACAGACTTGTGCTCTTCCCAGATCTCAGAATGGAGCACAGCAAGAAGTCCTTAGAATAAAATCTTATGATTCATAGAATCATAGAGTTGGAAGAGACCCCAGGGGCCATCGAGTCCAAACCCCTGCTATGCAGGAACACCCATCAAAGCACTCCCAACAGATGGCCATCCAGCCTCTGCTTAAAAACCTCCAAAGGAGGAGACTCCATCACACTCCGAGGCAGCATATTCTACTGCTGGACAGCTCTGACCGTCAGGAAGTTCTTCCTGAGGTTCACGTGGAATCTCCTTTCTTGCAGCTTGAATCCATTGCTCCTTGTCCTAGTCTCTGGAGCAGCAGAAAACAAGCCCGCTCCCTCCTCGACATGACATCAAATATTTAAACATGGCTATCATGTCCCCTCTTAACCTTCTCTTCTGCAGACTAAACATACCCAGCTCCCTAAGCCGTTCCTCATAGGGCATGGCTTCCAGACCCTTCACCATTTTGGTCACCCTCCTCTGGACATGTTCCAGCTTGTTGATATCCTTCTTGAATTGAGGTGCCCAGAACTGGACACAGTATTCCAAATGCGGCCTAACCAATGCAGAATAGGGTGGTACCATTACCTCCCTCGATCTAGACGCCATACTCCTATTGGTGATTAGTGGTCAGCTGTGTATAATTCTATCTTGCGTCCTCAGAGTCTCCTACAGATTTATTATGGCAATATAGAATTTTCCTGAATGCAAGTTTGTGCCATAAATACAGTCTCAGTCAAGAGTTGTGGGAATAATGTTTTTCAGAAAATGCAGTCACGCCCTTAACTATCGTTACTAATGTGATAGACATGTCAAAAGGCTATGTAGCCACAATGGTGCCTAAAAACCGGATTAGTGCAATAAATTCTATATGGGATTTCTCTTGATGGAAGTCTAGAAGTTGCAGATAGTGCAGAAGGCAGTCCTGCTGCTGTCAGGTACCATCTTATGTCACCATATAACAGCTTCAAAGGTTCTGCACTGAGAGCATTTTGGTCTACAAAGCCCTAAACAATTTAAGGCCAGGACATCTGAGGCCATGAGTTCTGCCCTATCATTCTGTGTGATCACTGAGATCTTCTGAAAAGACAATTCTGTGGGTGAGTAGGGCCTTTGCCATATTGGCTTCCATCCTTTCCACTGTTTAGGTTACGAATGTGCCTAGTAATTTCGGTCAGCTTGAAGATCTTTATTTCCAAACAAGCACTCTCTGACTAATAACAACCAGTCACTGCTTTATTAATCTATCTAAGATTTTGTATTTATTTGTTTTAACCCAGTGTACACTGCTCTGAATCTCTGATATGAAGCAATTTATAAACTCAAAATTTTAAGAACGCAGATGTCTCAGGTACCTTCTGGCTAGTACATATAATGAATACCGTAAGTGCCTATTGAGTACCTGTAATGAACACTCATTTTTGTCTTGCTTTTCTTTAAAATTACCCTAGTCTGCTTACAGATTTAAATAACTGTTTTCAATACAAAAGAAATGAAACACAGGGAAATAGGAACGAGGAGAGAAAAAATAAGGACGTTCAGATACCAGCTTTTTCATATTGTTGCATAACAAAGTTGTATAATGATTAGGTATGGCTATAGCCAGAGACAGTTTTGTAACAGGAGGTACTAAATGACAATTGGTCTCAGCTGAGTCAAAGGAAAAGGCTTTGCTTTCTCACCTCTTCCACTGATGCCGCCAGGCAGAAGTGATATGATGATCAGCAATATAACCTTCCTTCTCCTATGTCAGTGGGTGACTTTTTAGTAATGTGCTTTTCTGGATCTATAATGGTATGCTTTGCGAGTCAAGCACTTCTCCATGTCTATAGCTTGAACCGCAGACTTGTATGAGCTTTCCTCAACTGTATACTCTTTCCCTTTTCTCCCTGCTGGTGCATCCTTAAAATACAATCAAAAACGGAGGGAGACCACTGGGTCGAAGAGGGTGTACTCCAGCACTCGGAGCCTCCATTGTGTCCAAAGCCTAGCCAGGCTCTAGCTGACAAGACTGAAATACTGGTGAAGCTATTTTTCATCTCTCCCCTCCTTTGCCAGGCTTGCTTTCTCTCTTTTTCAAAAACTACTACTTTCATGCGAAGAGTGGAAGGAAAAGAGAAAGGACATTTTCCTCTTTGTCCAGGTTGTGCAGTTGAGGCTTTGATCTGTGCATCTAGCTGCTTCCCCATACATATCACCCCTCTTTGCTCCTCCACCAAGGCAGGAAGGTTCAACATGGAGGAGTGGGAAACACCCAGGAATAGCTGAAGGAATCTGCTATTACATCTCTCCCTCTGAAGTTGAAACTTCATCAAACATTCTAGAGGAGGAGGCCTTCTTTCTATGGCCTCTGGAATGCTTTCCTGGGACAACAGGAATACAGCCTTAAAGAGTTTTAATTTCCTTTTCTTAACAGGAGGAGGAATTGTGAAATGCATTATACCTGCTCCTTTTTAGGAAGACTACTGCTGCTCCCACCCCACCAAAACCCCTCTGATGTCACACTTTGGAGAAACTGAAGAAACATAGCACTAATGAATACATGGCAGTTAAGGAAAATATTTAAAAGCTAAGCCATTTGATCCAAAACCATGATGGAAACTTAAGCAGCATTTTTTTTTGCATCTTAACATTTTCTCTAGCGCTAGACTTAGAAAGAAGGGAGGTTTACCACAGCCTCTCAGTGAAGTTTCTAAATAGGTTCTATGTTCTTCTGCCTTTTATTAGATTGCTTGTTAGATGGCTGACATACAGCCACATCTTTAGTATGCCAACTTTGGGTTTGCTCTAAAGTACAGTCATGGAAGTGGAAGGGGGTTTTTGCAAGTGCAGTGTATGTATTGATGCCTCATTTCTGTAAGTCTTTCACTTTCCCTGCCACTGAAGACACCACTGCAGTGGCGAATGGTCTGTCGCACTCATCAGCTATTTGAGTCATACTATCCACAGCCTATTTTTCCCTGTTAGCCCCACTGCATCTCTTTTCATCCAGTAAATTTCAGCAGATTGATTTACACGACCTTCCCATTTCATACATGCTTGGTTTCATTAGTCATTTCTTTGATCACAATTTAACAATCCAGTATACCCCCGATGCAGCTTCAACTGCCTGCCCTTTACTCCTAGTCAGCCTTGCTAGTGCATTGCACTGCATGCAGGGAAAGCTCATCTTTGCCTGAACTCCCTTGGGGGCCAGAGAGAGAAAACTGAATTTATTTTGGAGCACGCTAACAATCTGGGGAAGGTCAATATCACTGTAATCTATCATGCATCTCCATGGAGATGGAAGCAATGCATCCCTCTCCAGAGCAGTGACTTTCATCATTACACACTCTTTGCAAAGCTCATTATCCCCCATATATGAAGGGTGGAGGAATGAATGAATGAGTACACAGTGCTTAATGAAGCCAATGTTCAGTAACCTCTTTGTTATATATCTTCTTTTATTAAAGAAAGTACAAATCCATCTACACAATAGCTACCCTATTCTTGACACAACTAGAGAACAAAAACTACCTTTGTAAAACATTGTTTGCTTTTGAGGTTAGCTACTGGTTGACTGCTGTATGAACACCATGTTGGATTAGATAGGCTTTTAGTCTGATTCAGCTACATCTTCAACATACCAAAATACTCCATTATGTTCTTATACTAGTACTCGTGTAGAGATAAAAAGGAAGACCCCAAATTCAACCACATTTCCCACATCCCTGTAGCAATTTCTGCTTTCCTCTCTATATTTGTCTTAATTAAGAATTAAAATTTTATTCTGGATAGAGAGATGAATAGATGGACTAGATTTTTCCAACAAAAGTACAGACCAATAAATAGCAAAGAGAAGAATGCAAGTTCATTAGCATCTAAGTCTTTCTTCTACTTCCTTATTTCTACGGAGGTTGTTAGCTGGTACAATCCCTCACATTTTTATAATGCAAAGAACAAATTCCAAATGAAGTCCTAGGTTGGGTACTAAAACCATTTCTACAAATGTACTGACAGAATGTAAAGGCAAAAGCTCTAAGACACTGGCTAGGACTCAATGCATATGAAGGAGCATCTCATCCCACATGAACTTGCCTACCAATCATGATCATCTTTGGAGACCTTATCCCATATCCTGACACAAAGAGAGGAGCAGCTAGTGGGGAAAAAAGCCCTTTCCGATGGCAATGTCCAAGTTCTGGAAATATCTCCCCTGAAAAGTTAGATTAGCCTTTCCACTGATTATTTCTAGTCCATGTTCTAGTGTTCTGTAGGGCTTTCCATTTATTTTGAATCTGCCTACTATTTCTCTATGATGCTTCTCTCCTACACTCTCATATGCTTTTAAAGTTTTTGAAATTATGATTTTTACTATTTTGAACTGCTATGGCGGCCTATCCAGAACAGAAGGCAATAGAAGAAATTACTTTATAAATATATGCTGTACTCTGTCTCTCTATCTGAAACTTCCATGTTGTGTCAACACATTTAAACAACAGCAACTGAGGGGAGCAGAAAATGGAATTTTTCTGGTGAATGCTCCCTTGAGTACATTCCCAGTTATCTCCCTACTGGTTTTAGTAGTTGGGGAAGACTGCATGGGATAAATCAACCTTTACAAACTCTGTTTGCAATAAATGTAGTAATAAAATATTGAAGAGTATCTGAGAGTAAATTCCCATTTGCTGAAGGTATGAGGCCAGATCATCCACTTTACATATGAAATGACAGCAGTAATTGCACACTATGAGATGCAGGCCATCTTGGTATGAGAATACACTTAATGTGGCATGGAGTACAAATAGCACAAGATCCAATTTTTCACTGTGGGTACAGATCTTAAATGGGATTACCTACAATACACACACAAAGTGCTGTTTCTGTGTTTTTATAAGCACTGCATTATATTAGCCATTTAATCTACAGAAGTAGCAAATTTTGGTGAAATGACAACAGAAAAACAACTGTCATTTTGTAATGATTACCTATTCTGCTGAATAAAGGATTTTTTCCTAAGTGAAAGCTATTTTGTAATCTTAATTTTAAAGTTTCATTTGGGAGCCAGTTTATCAAACAAGAAAAAAAAAATCTCATGCAAATAACAGGACTTTTGGTTTATTAAATGTTACCTTATGAACAGCAGCTGCAGCCATTTTGTGAAATATAAAACCTGTCTATATTTTAATACCACATGCCGCCAATGATAAATTCATTTAGTGTATCTCGTATGCAAATACTATATTTAATTTTTAGGCCTTGTTGGCACTGGCTCCTTCCCATTTGTCTGCAGAGGCAGGGGTACAATTCCCAAATTAATCCTCTATAGCCTTATGCTTATTCCATACCAGCTCTATGTGATGATAACATATGCACTACTTCTATTACACTTCCAAGCATGGTGTGCATCAATATATAAGCTAAGGCAGTATACAGAACAGAAAGCTAGCTCATCTGGGCCAGACTGTGTGCAGTTTTAGCCATCTTTTCCAAAATATTATTTAAAGGAATAAATTTTACATTGTTCTAACGCAGAACTTTTAAAAATTAAATTGCTGTTTTGGCAACATCTTTTGCTTACTACATTCATATCTCTCTTTTCTGCCAAAAAAGGGTATGAACAACAGCTACCAACATTTAATCCAAATAAAAACCAAACAGAAAAAAAGACTAAAAGCATGATTAAAATACATCCGTAAAAAGGAGAATGCCTTTAAACTATAATCTTGATAAAATGTTAGCTTCTTTTTTTTAACTTGCAAACAGTGTTGCGCCTCCTTTGCCTTTCTGAAAAATTCGGACAAACTTTACTGCTTCTAATCAGGAATTGCTCTCCAAAATTTCTCAGCATAAAGCAAGTGGGATCACATCTACATATCATTGTCCCCTAGTGGCCTTTGGCACCATGGTGCTTTCCAGAGCACTATGCTTAGAGCATTGTCACAATAAAACAGATAGGTCTCTCGAAAGCAGCACAGTCTACAATGTCTTCACTCAATGAGTTGTAATGATTTGCCCAGACCTGTACTATGCAAGCTTTTAGACAAAAAGAAAACGATCTCTCTAGTAACAGCAGCTTCAGGACCTCCACTTAAATAACCACTTGTCACCTGAACAACCATTCTCTCCCATTTACTCCATCATTCCTTATAGCTGGGGACTTCCTGCCCCCGTCCCTCGTTCATTTTGTGAATCACCATTCTAAAAGGTACTTAACATGTACCACATAATATTCAGCATGTCATTACAGGCCTATACATCTGACCTTGTTAAACTGTGCTTACAACGATAAATTGTCATCACCTACTGAAACAGACCCCCTGCTTCCTCTTTTAAGCCTAGAGTTTGTACCTCTCTAAGGCTGGCTTTGAGAATTCTAGATCCAATTGGTTCTGTGTGACTAAGTGGCAAAAATTATTTTGAGTTCTCTGACGAGCAGGCACACCTGAGCATATAGGGAGATAATCCATTGGTGTGAGAAGAGAGATTTTTACCCAACTGCTTCTGACAGGAGATGCGCATTTTAAAACAGAGGGAAGTTTTCATTAGGTGGTGTTTGTAAGTTTTTGAAAACACGATGGACTGGAGACAGACAAAACCTGGCAGGAAATTTCTAAATGTAATCATATGAACCAAAGTGGTGGAAAATGTTAAGAGGCTGTTTTGTCCAGGTGTCCGTTATTTTAAAAAAGATACTATTGCAAGTCAGGCCAAGAAAAACTGCAGTGCTAAACATCACTGTAACATTATAACAAGACATAATAGTGTTAGTCTGAACTAACGTGCAAAGAGATCTTGTAGCACCTTTGAGACTGAGAGAATATGGTAGCATAATCTTTCATAGACGTAAGACCATTAACTGCATCTCAAAGGTACTACAAGATTCCTTTGTATTATTGTTGTTGTTAAATGCTGTTGAATTCAACTTAATGGTGATCCTACGGATGAGAGACCTCCAGTTCACCCTTATCCTCCACTGCCCTGCCCAAATCTTACAGACATGTCTTCCTTGATCGAGTCTATCCATCTATAAATGTGGTCTTGCACTTGTCCTATAGCCTTCCACCTTAGCAAGCTTTCTTTTCTTTTCTTTTAGTGAGTCAGGTCTTCTCATGATATGGCCAAAGTATGACAGCCTTAGTTTAGCCATCTTGGCTTCTAGGGAGAGTTCAGGTTTGATTTGCTTTAGGACCCATTTATTGGTCTTTTTAGCAATCCAGGGTATCTGTATTTCTCCAGCACATTTCAAAGGATTTGATTTTGTTCCTATCAGCTTTCTTCACTGCCGGGCTTTCACAATCATATGTATAAATTGTTAATATAATGGCATGGACAATCCTGACTTTTATTATTCAATGATACATCTTTACACTTCAGGATCTTGCCTAGTTCCTTCATTAGCTGCCCTTCCAAATCCTAGTCTTCTGATTTTTTTTACTGTAATCGCCATTCTGATTAATGACTGAGCCAAGGTATGGAAAATCTTGAACTATTTCAATGTCTTCATTGTCTGCTTTAAAATTATGTAAATCATCCATGGTTATTTTTGTTTTCCTAATGTTCAACTGTAAACTTGCCTTTGCACTTACTGCATTATTACACTGTATAATTAAAGATAAATTCTTCAGAAACTCGGTAACTTGCCTGGCCATTAGCACCTCACAGCCCAAATCCATAAATGCAACTAGATTTGACTTATTGCAGACATCTCTATACTAAATAAATATATTTGAAATGCTGATAGGAATATGGTTCTGTGACTGGAACCTCAGACATCAATTGCCCTGTGCCCATTATCTCTGATCTCCAGCCAGCATTCTCCCAAGCCCCATTCTTTTTCTGAAACATTCAGAAAGAAACCTTCACCTACAGTTCGCTAAATAAAAAGCCCTTATCTCCACCAATACAAAAACCAGGTCATTTCTGAGACGTTTCTAAACGCTAAATGATTACTAAACAATGTTTAACTTGAAAACAGCGCCAGAAAGTTGTTTTGATTTCTAATCTTGCTGTTGTGTGCCTTCAAGTCATTTCTGACTCATGCAGACCCTAAGGTGAACCTATCATGGGGTTTCCTGGAGCTGAGAGTATGTGATGTGGCCAAGGTTATCCAGTGTGTTTCCAAGGCTGAGACTTTTTCAGAAGTCTGTGTGGTTTGGGGAAGAAAAATAATAGTTATATGTGATGCCTGAGTTGGTTGCACATGGTATAACCAAATAATATTTGGTTAAATACTCTAAATATGATTTTGATAGAAATGCTTTTAAATATCATTTTATAGAACTGCACAGTACTAACAGCAGTGTAATATATCCAGGACAAATAGGTATGTCTCCTTATTTTTTAAAATTGAGACCTGAGTGCCTTAGTTATGCATGCCTGGTGCTCAGAGCCACGGTTTGTAGCAAGCACCCACACATAAAAATCTAGAGTTTCAGGCCAAAATAAAGATGTTCCAGAGGGGTAATTGTATGTAATTTGAAACAATCTCTAAACTGGAGTTCTGTGACAAAATAAATAGCCTTTACTATTGTTACTGAAATAAGCCAATTGCACAGACCATGGTTTGAAATCGGCTTGCTTCAATAAACCAGCTAAAACTAACTCAGTTTGTCTGGATTCAGACATAACATTAAACTATAGTTAAGTTGAATGTGGAAGTGACAGCTCTCTAACTTCTTTACAACCTTATCAGTGCCTACACTTTTGAAGCCCCAAAGCCCCTTGCCACTCTCCCAAAGCTCTCCCTTTTTAAAAAATATGATTTTTACCTGAAAACCACATCAAATACCTGAAAACAATTAAAAACACTCTTTCACACTGTCCCAAATTTCTTCCCAAAATTAGATCTGTTCTTGGTTGGAGTTTGACTGTAAATATATCACCATTTTGGGTGACCTACAGCTGAAAAAGAGGTAATTTTGGCCCCAAATGGGTGCGTGTGACTCACAGGGGGCATGCACCTGCAGTTGCTCATCCCTCGGAAGGAGAACCAGTGCAGAGTGCAGAACATCCAGTAGAGGTGGGCACAGAATGGTCTTAGTGCCACATGCTACTTCTGGTGTTCTGTTTGGGGTTTGCTGGCTTTATGGCAGGCCTCTGACTGGTCCCAGTGTCAGAAAAATTAGCACCTAGACTCAGCAGCGTTGCCCACAGTAATCATTTTCTAAAATAAAAGCAAGGCTCCTCAGAGTGTAGCCCTTTTAACTTTGGTCATTGAATATTTCCTCAACCCACTTCCCCAATATACAATCAGTTGAGCGGTAAGGAGCGTAAGAGTGACTGTATCTTAAAAGTAAAACTTCTGAATGAGGAAGGGCATGCTTCATCGTTATTCAGTAGTTTAGCTCCCTAATTTTCCCTGAAGTAAGATGCACTGCTGGAGCTAATAACTCTACTTTGCTAAGCAATTTCAGACTGAAACACCAAGATTACAAATGCAGAAATCTGCCAGAATCACCTGGCATGCAAGACATCTTAATGACACATCTTTATGAAAAAAAATCTTATGCCATGGCCTTACCTAGAATGGTTTTGCTTCTAGCCGCTCAATTTAGTTGAAATACATAATGCTGCATGTAGGAAATTGCACATTGCTTTAAAGCATCACACTAACTACACAAAGGCCAGCACTAGACTGATAACTTTTGAGTCTTTTAAGGTGGTTATGTACTCATTGCAATAGCAACAACTCATCTTCCTTGCTGCAATGCAGTATGTGGCAAGTAAGGGATTAGGATGAATTAGATGCGGCACACATTTCTGCGATAGTAGGGGTATTTATATTTTAAAAAATGTTAGAGTGCTAATTATGGGATTAGTGCTTTATCAACTAATACATGTGTCAGCTGTTCAGCATACTACTTGCCTCTCCACACAGTGTGATACTACATCCAGGAATCTCTTCCACATTGCATTTTTAAAAGCACTTTTAACCATTGTGTTTGAGGGCACACTCCACAAAGTGTGACACATGTCATCTACTGGTGCCTGAAAATGTGACCTAATATCTAATTACTAATAACCAATAATTATTAAATAATAATAATTAATAATAGTCAACAGTTGTGAACAAACTGACTTTGAAACAGGCATCCAAAACTTCTGGTCATGGAAACTACTGGGGAACCCCAAGATCCTTTCCAGAATAGTTTAAAAACTGTTGCCTTGTATTCTGATTATCTTAACTATTGACCTAGAACTGACACATTGTAGAAATGCTGTCCAGAACATGTTATATATTTTTTCTTTTCTTTTACAACATAGGCAGAACAGATTTGGGAATGCTAAGTTTCTTCCATATGTCCACTCAGAACACTGACCATTTAGATTTCACAAAGTTCTTAATACTTGCTATTTCTTGCCTTGCATTCCAATTCCAATACTTCCTCAAGAAGTTGAACTACAAGGACATCCCCTTCTAAATTCTCTAGGTCTGCCAAAGTGACTCTCCCATCACCTCCAGACTCTTATGATGACTTATCATATAGTCCTTTCTATTCTATAGCTACCAAGGAAAATGCAGTATGTGAAGCCCTGCTGGTCTTTTTGATGCAACAGATGAGATAACATCTTTCTTCAACTCAACTAAGAGAATAGAACTGTCTGGAGTCCTAGTCGCTGCAACTGGCTGGGGTAAACTGACTTATTTTGACCTAACTTTCTTAATGCTATTGACGCTTTATTTTACTGGTGTCACTGCTAAACATCTTACTATATTCCTTCTGATTTGCAGCAATCTGAACTATCAATAGGAGCTTAAGCATGGTTGCCTCAATTGCTCTCCTCCCAAAATGGACACACCAATGTACTGAACAAATTCAAAAAACACGATTAGACTTCAAGGCATTTCCTGTATTCACTTGATGTAACTGTTTAATTCCCTGTATGACTACCATGTTCTTCAACCATGCTGTCTGACCAGCATAAATGCTAGTAACTAGCACCTAGAGGAGTTGCATCTATGAAGTGCAACAAAAGTGACAGATGAAACTCCTTTAGCAGCTTGAGGACAAACAACTATTAAGAAAGCAAGAAAATGACACTTTTTAAACTCTTCATTTAGATCACTGATGTCTGACAGTCATCATTGACTCATTTCACCACCATTTTTTCAGAGCCAATGTAGAGGTGAAGAACTCTGAGCAAAAATGGAGTAAATAATAGTACAGATTTAGGGTTTATTGTGGGATTATTTGTTTGATAGGATCTTTTATTATTTTACCCCAGTATGAGTTCAGAACTCCAAAGCTACCTGTTAGTAAAAAGAGCAGGAGGAAGGAAAAAAAATCATTATTGGACTTCTGATACCTTCCAATAGAGATATGCTTCTCATATTCACAGACAACAATCAACTGGTTTTATATCTCCCAGATATCTAGATTTTCATGATGTGCACCATGATTTACCTTAACTGAGGGCAAAAATAAATATTACATATATAACAACTGCCTTTGTTAAAAAAAAAGTCTGACATCTGTAGGCAAAGCACAATTTCCTGTGTACAGGACTCCCCATATGGCTGTGGATTTGAGCAGGCTGCATTCTGTTTGAGAAGAGAGGGCATCTTTTTATTTATGCAACAACAACAGTGAAAAACTAAGACTGAAAGCAAAGACAAGGAACACAAAAAAGCTGCATGCAGTGACATGTCTACAGCGACATTCTACTTTAACAGGCTACTGCTAACATCTAATATTCTCTACTGTGCTGAACTGCCTTTGTGGGATCATTCATTTACTCAAACAATTCAAGTGAAAACACTTATAAGAGCTGTGATCCAAAGACTTACATAGACGTGCCCAAGGGCTGAGTGTGACCAGCACTGGAGATGAGAATACAAGATCTACCCAGAGTTCTTCCATACCTTTCCTTATTAAAATATCCCCAGTTATCGCTTGTTCCATTAGGAAAAACATACAGGTGCACATACACACTTTTTATAACAAGGAAAGAACAGCTTCAGGAGAATGTGATTTTCGTTATAGAAAATGGCATGGGGGAGGCTTAAATGTCAAATTAGGTCCTAATTTTAAATGTAAAGGAAGTGGTTGTGTGCCAGAAGTGACACACACATTATAGGGAAGGACAAATGTCACTCAAGCTAGGAATATAAACATAAATTAATTTAGACTTCTCTATATAAGAGAAATCATCGCTTACTTGCTCGCCCACTTTCCTTTGGTAGAAGGCAAATATTCTCAAACCATTACTTTCAGCAAAGAATCTAAACATTTAATTGAGACAAGATGGGACAAGCATTAATTCAAACATCCATTCAGCACACATTGCTAATGCATCCAAGGTTACTATGGCTCCAACTCCTGTACATAAAGAAGAGAAAAAAGAACACACAAGCCCTAATGAAGATCACTGGAGGCAAATCTGGCTTAGCACTAAATTATATTTAATCAAATTAATGTCAGAATTTCAATTTATTTGTGAACATCCTGTACTTTTAATACCCTCAAATTTTTAGCTCATTCTTCCTATTAAAAATGACAGCAGAAGAGCCCAGAGGTTCTGACAGTTTCAGTTGCTGCCTTCCACACTTTTCATGGGGAATTCAGAAAAAATAACATACACACATACACATGCAGATTCAAATTCCATTAATCACCAGCCTATGTGACTACAGGAATATGCTTTGTTGAAGTTAACTGCTGTGAAGTTGACTTCAACTTATGGAAACCCTACGCACGAGACCGCCAAGTCACCCTCTCATTGACTGCCCTGCTCAGTTCCTGCAGATTCAGGGATGTGTCTTCCTTGTTTGAATCTATGCATCTGTAATGAGGTCTTCATCTTTTCCTACACCCTTCCACCTTACCAAACACTGTCTTCTCTAATAAGTCAGGTCTTCTCATGATATGGCCAAAATATGACAGCCTTAGTTTAGTCATCTTGGTTTTTACAAGTATTTCAGGCTTGATTTGCCTTAGGACCATTCATTTGTTTTTTTAGCAGTCCACGGTATCCACAGAACTCTCCTCCAGCACCACATTTCAAAGGAGTTGATTTTCTTCCTAGTGGCTTTCTTCACTGTCAAGCTTTCACAACCATATGTAGAAATTGGGAATACAATGGCATGGACAACCTTAACATTAGAATTCAATGAAATATCTTTATGTTTCTGGATCTCGTCTAGTTCTTTCACAGAACTAGTCCTAGTCTTCTTCTGATTTCTTGACTGCAGTCTCTATTCTGTTTGGACATCTGGCATTTTTATCTTCATATGTGGTAGAAGTGTTTTTTGCAGAACTTTGAGCATGACTTTGCTTGCAGGGAAAATTAATGCAATGGTCCTGTTGTTGCTGCAATCCCTAGTGTCTCCATTCTTGGAGACTGGAATGTATATTGAGCATTCCCAGTCTGTCGACCATTCTTTCATTTTCCTCACAGGAATATCCTTATCTATAGAAAAAGAGACCACTGCTTTAGGGATGTGACAGATATAGTCCCTCTAGCCAGTGACTCAGAATGGTTAATAGATTGTTAATTCTGATAATCTCAGAATAGCAATTAACTGTTTCTAACAGCAAAATAAATAAATAAATAAGCAAGCAAGCAAAAGATGCAAGATTTTATTTTTTCACTTGATTGAAGATGGTCTTACCACACAACTGCCAGCAGCTGTGAGGCTGCATTGACCTTCCACAAAAACTTGGAGAGCCACAACACTCATGTCTCCAAAATATTTTCTTCTTTTATCAATTTTTTTTACCCCAAAATGGTCTACTATGCCCCCACATGGGGTGGGGTGGGGCTGGTAATTTTGCCACATTCTTCTCCCTGGCCATTCAAGGCCAAGGAGAGGCCTTTTAAAAACAGAGGCTATTTGAACTCTTAACTTCTGGCTGGAGTTAACTTCACTAAGTCTAACTTCACAACTGTAAAAGTCCTCTCCTATGGCCTAAAACAGCTTGGCTCTCACCACAAATGTGAACAAATTGCTCCCCCCTTCAGGAGACATCCTGGGTGAAAAAAATCCCCTATTTTTCAAACTTCTTTGAGGGTCTTGGGCAATCCTGGCAACCTTGAGAACACCCAGACTGGGGTATGTGTGTGTGTGTAAGCACAGACACACAAGCAGCCCAAGGGGTACACTTTCCCCATCCTGGTTTTAAATACATTCTTTTGGATATATTCTCCATTTTTAAGAATCAGTAAAAATGTTATCACTGAAAAGTGCTAACATGGAGGCTGTGCTATACAGAATAAACTAAAGACTGCATCGTCAGCTCATTTTTATTACTTGACTATCTGTGGTCTTTCATATAAAATAAACTGATTTTTGTCAGTCCAAATTAATACCAAGACATATAAAATTAGGAGGTCACTTGGAGGACAGATGTGCATGCTTGAATGCTGGTTCATTTTTACCATAGCTCATTATCCATCACATCTGGTAGGATGAGGCTGAATTACAAACGGATATTAGATTTAACTAGAAACAAACCAAAACAATTTTTCAAAGATGGCAACGCAACCAGAGTCTTTGAAGCCAAGTCATTGCTTGTCTCCTGTTCTGTCCTCAATCATAAGTGTGAAAAATTTTCTAAGGAGTTAATATGAAAACTAAAATCTCATTCCTGTCCATAGGGCTTTGTTTTGATACAACAGTTTATTATGCTTGAAGATGCAAGATAATAGAGAAAGCTGTTTTTTATTATTATTATTAGTAGAGCTACTACCAATCAAGAAACCAATCAAGAAAAGTAACATTGTTTATATAGTTTCTGAAATTCTAGAGAGTTTTATTTCACAAGAAGATAGATAAACACTGGAGGGACTCTGCATAGCTGCACACTAGAGGGGACAGTGACAGTGTCATTCTGTGTTGGTGTTACCAACAAACAAACACATCTCATTTATTTCAAAATCTGTTCTTTAAAACTTGGCTTATTATTACCTATTAATTAAATAATACCCTATTTCATATCTACAGATATCAGTTTGATACTGACAATAAAACATCTGGTTTACTACAAGGCCTTAATGGTAATGACTAACTATATGTCTGCTTTTGGAACAATCCATTCAAATATGCAATGTGCGTTCCTTTACACTTTTGGACATTTCTTTTCACTCTCTTCTACGTTGTCTTTATACAGAAGTGCGATCGGCAGCACAATGCTGCAGTGAGGAGTGTTTCTGTTCAGGTTTCCAACCACTCCTCTTGGTCTTCACCTCTCTCAGGCACTAAGCTTTTGCAAGCCACTCAGCACATGCAGTCTTCACTGGGATAACTGAGGGGGGCACTTAGATTGTAATTTTTTCCCCTCAACCTTTTTCAAGAAAATCTAATAAACTCTCTAAAGCCTGTAAAGCCTGAAGTTCTCCTGAATCTGCTGATATCTCCTATGTCTGTGGATGGTTCTGTTTTATCTACTTAAAACATGGGTATACTTGGCTGAAGCCTAATACTAATATTCTATTTCATATTATACAGTTCATTTTTTATTATATTATATTAAGTAACTTGTTGGCTTTTGGAAATGTTGCCATCCTACTTTTTAACCTTTTTTTTTTTTAAAAAAAAAACCAGCACATATTTTTGAGGCATTTTGCTCCTTATGCCTATGAACAATAAATTATAATATTTACCTTCCTGTACTCTAGAACAGACTGTGATCCTCGTGACATGTTATTGTCTGAAAGCTCAAACAGCAATATCTCCCTCCTCTCCACAAAATGAATCACTAACTAGAATCTGATTAGAGGCATACTGAACACTGTGTATCAATCTTTTTTGTACAGCAAATTGCTCACGGATGAGAAAAAGTTCGATGCTGTATATTTGCCCTCAGCCAATAATGCATTGTATTTCATGTAGGTCACCCATTTTGGTGGGAGGTAGAAGCTCTCACTTTGGACTAGGATTCACCCTGAAAAGGAAAAGGGCAGAACCAATGATCATATTGTACAATGCTGGATAGCCAGCTAAACAGGCAGAAATAATGAAAACATGGTCTTCTGGGAAACAAAACTGGGCTGCTTCTAAACAAATAAGGAATAGTCCAGATTTATTGCATGAAATCTGTTTCAGGAAGAAACCACACCCCATTTGGGAAGATGGAGAAGGGAAATACCAAGCTTAGGCTTTTCACTTCAGACCAAGCAAGAATTTATCTAATTAAACAGACTCAAGAGAAGCTGCACAGATCTATAGACTTCTTATTCCTCAAAAACTCCATAAATAGTTTCCAATCAAAAAATCTTGTTACAGGAGTTTCAAGAAAAGGCTATAAAGCAGGCAGGGGTAAAAAGCCCCAGCTGCTTCAGTTGATTTATTCAGTTTTTGTACTTCTTTATTTGAATTGAATAAGCATATTAATAGTATCTTCAATATCACTGAGATATTAAACACAAAATAGTTGAAAAATCACCTCTATTATTCAGTTGGGGCCACTAGTTACCACATGCTCCTGTATACCACATGCTCCTGTATATTTAGCTCAGCTCATTCTGAAAGTATAACACGGATAACAAATCAAACCATCAGTGCAAGAGCTAAGATGAGTCCATCACATTAAGCCTCCATTCTTCTTATAATAGATCTCAAACTACATGAAGGAGGAACATAGGAAACAACAGCTATGTTGGGTTTTAAAACAAACTGGAAGCCAATGCAGCTGATATATTATTATCATGACATTGTAGATTGAGCCAGTGTGGTGTAGTGGTTTGAATATTGAACTAGGAGTTTGGGAGACTAAGGATGGAATCTCTGCTCAGCTACGGAAACCCACTGAGTGACTTTGGATAAGTTGTACTCTCTCAGCTTAAGAGGAAAGCAATAGCAAACTTCCTCTGAATAAATTTTTGCCAAGAAAACCCTATAACAGGGTTGCCATACACTGGAGTTGATTTGAAGGCAAATAACAAGAATGATCTATAAAACGCATTTTGGTTGCAGCATTTTTTATACCAACTGCATTTCAGAAACACTCTGCAATGATATGTATAAATTCAGCACTTCAAAGTAATCTAAGTGGGTTTTTGTCATTTGTGGAAATGTACAGAAACCCCAAGAAGGTGCTTGCAACTGACTGCTTCCATTCAATTCCGCACTGCTTAAAAATGAATTTCCAAAAACTCATTTCTCAACAGCAGCAGTATGTATGGTTGATTTCATGGCAGAGAGAAAAGCACTGTAAACTTAACAAAGGTAAGGAAGTTCCCTGAATATCCCCACCTACAAGTACATTTGACTTTAAGTACAGTCAAAAAGTCAATCAGGAATATGTACATTTTTCTAAACCTCAGCTGATCATAGGAAAAATTAATCTGTATTCAGTTGAATTCGAAGTCATGGAAGGAAGTAGAAGATAAAAAATATTTAACAAAGTCAACTGACATACCAAAAGAGATGTATCTACTTCAATAAAGACTAATAAATATTGTTTTTTTCCACAAATACTTAAATATGAAATTCCATTACACACACACACATATTTAAACATCCTCAGTACAACTAAAAAATTTGAGAGCCTATCCTCAGAATTAGCGTTACTCAGCAGAATGCATCTAAGTGAAGAATACTGGAAAGTCAGAATGGCTCATATGTAAACCTCTAAATTCTCTTATTAGAAACCTTTTAAGTACTTGTCCAGGTGGATCCATCTTGAGGAAACAGAAAAGTTACTTCTGTGCCTACAATCAACAATAAATTAATTCTGTAATTTGACAGCATACACATTTCATTCAACAGACTAGTATAATTAAGAGCATCACAATATGCTGAAACTTGTCTACAAAAATATAGTATCCAATTCATATCTTTAGGGCAATGAAATAAAGCCCTTTCTAATTTTCAAGCCAATTTATTCTCCTAAATTGCCCTGGAGATTATGGATTATAAAGTAATAGTGAGGAATGGAAGATTAGGGAGAGATCTGATCCCTGTTCACAATGAACTTGCTCCCAAGCTCTCCATAAATAAGAAGCAATGACAGCATGCTACAAAAAAGTCTTAGATATAATCATGCTATGTTTCTGTCCACATGGCTATGAACTACCTTTAGGGCTAGAAATGATAACAATTTTGTCAGACAAAAGCATGACTAAACAAAGGTACAATATGGTGTAAATCATTTTAAAAGAAAACAAAAAACAACTCAGAACTTTCTCCAGCTGCAACTACAATTTGTATATTATGAAACCACTGTGTATTTTCTCAATGAACTTTGCACCAAGTGCAAATCAGCAAAACAGCAATAAAGGCTTAATGCAGATATTTCCGGAGTATTAATACTGATTAGCATGTAGCTATAGTATCAGTTTCTGTGTCTGTAACACATAGAAGAAAAGATACTACATCATTTTACAAGGATCAGTAGTTAACAACGTGTAAGAAAATTTAGTGACCTAAAAGCAACGGACTTTGAAATTGCTTTAATGAAATTAAACAAATGTACATGATCCAGAGTGTATCAATTCCTGTTGCAGTTTGACTTAGCAGATGAAGCTGTTGAAGAATATATGACTAAATGGGCCAGAGATGTTGGTCATGCCATCAGTCTTGAAGAGTGGGAAAAAAACCTGGAAGAGGACTATTAAATTTACAAGATCATACAATTTGCAAGAAAATGCATTGAAGTTGATGTTCAGGTGGTATCTCCCACAAGTAAGAATTGCTAAGATGTCAAAAAGAGAAAAAAAAAAGGATAGAATGATGGAAATGTGATAAAGAAAGAGATACTTTTTTCCACCAATGGTGGGGATGTGACAGAGTGAAAAGATTCTGGTTCATGCTATGTGCAAAAATTCAAAAAAAATTTGAAGATTAAAATTAAGATGTTACCAGAATTTTTCTATTAGGAATATTTAATTCAGTTATGAAAGTAGGAGATGCTGAAAGACTGACATGGCATATGCTTAAAACAGCAAGGATTGTTCTTGCTAGGCATTGGCAGAAGGCCTCCCTTCCCTTAGAAGAAGAATGGTTGGAGAAATTGATGGAAACCGCACAAATAGGCAAGCTCGTTTATATGCTGGAAAATAAATCTAACAATAAGTTTTATAAAACAACCTCTTTTAGAATATTTAGAGTAATGCAAGCAGTGATAGTAGAATCAAAAGTGAATTTTAATTGATTAATTCCTCCAAACTGGATGTATTAGTGTAAAGGTATAGAGAACAGGAATTCCATTTTTTCTAGGCTTATACTTGATCCGTGATAATGCTGACTTTGCATTTAATTTACTGTCTCCCTTCTGTAGTCTCAGTTGAAAGACAACTAAAGCTACGTAGGTTTGTTAGGGGGGGTAAGTGCTATATAGAGAGAATTTATTTATCATTATCTGCGTATGGTCAAATATGAATTTGTTCCTTTGAGTTTGCCTGAAGAGGGGTTACAAAGGATTGTTAAAAAGCTGTTACTTTGCCAAAGGAGGAAGTCTAGTTTATTGTGTAAATAGTCAATATTGTATATACAGTTAATTTTGTATATGTTACTTGTGTTGTCTATTTTATGTCAAGCTAAGATTGTCTGTTTCTCACCTATGTCTCTTAGTTTGCTTTTTGCTTTGTATTTTCATTTGTGTGAAAATGATAATAAACACAGAAAAAGAAAATTTGGTGGCCAAAACAGGAGACCTAAAGCTCAGTTAGTCATATTACACCAAAATGCTAACAGGAGTTTTTCAAGATCCTGGAATATACAAGAAAGTGACACATAGGTCAAATTTTAAAAAGCAAGAAAACTTGAAACTATTGACTTTTGAGAAGAGTTCTGGAAGACAGTAACCATCACTTGCTCAGCAAAAGGCAAACCATCAAATTAGCTCCTACAAGCTATTTTCATTTCCTTATATATTTCCTCTCGTTACCTATTACACATAAGTAGGCAAGCTAATTTCACCTTTTTTATATATTTTTTATTATAAATATAAACAAATATAAAATATATTCAATAAAGCGTCAATTTTTTTACAATAATATGTAGCTCATTTAGGTTTCACATAATTTTATTCCAATCCTTACTAGAACCAAATACTCTTAATAAATTGAATTCTAACCATACTACACAAAAGTAAGTTCAATTAAATTGTTTGTTCCTGTAGGTTCTAATCTATCTGATCTAGAAATTAGTCTAATCTGACATTTTTATCTCATTTTATCAAACCTAAAGACACTTTTCGAGTTTCACAGTCATAATGACAATATTACCTTCTTTTTTGCACTTTTAGTTCAAAAGTTTGTTACCACAGTTTCGTAATGGTTTTCCTTTACCAAATTAACAAGAACTGTTTATTAACTAATTTTGCATTTTCTGATTTTGAAGGAATTGTTTGAGAGGGTCCCATTCTTTATCAGTTTCTTCGTCTGTCAGGCCTTTAATTCTCTGAGTTAATATGTCAGCGTTTTTTATTTCTGACAGGCTGGATAGCCACTGATCTATACTGGGGACCTCTTCATTTTTCCATGATTTAGCATATTTGATTCTTGCTATCGTTATCGTATATAGTAAGATCCTCCAATGATTTTTTAATATGTTCTGATCAATCGTATGAAACATGTTCAATAAATAAATTTCTGGAGATTTAGATTAAATTCAATTTGTAAGATCTTATTTATTGTTCTATGTATGTCATCCCAGAACTTTTTGGCCTTATTACAGGTCCACCATGAGTGGTACAGTGTTCTGACCTCAGTCTGGCATTTCCAACACATTCCTGTGCCTATATTATATATTTTTTTAAGTTTATTTGGTGTCATGTACCATCTGTGGAAAATCTTAAAGTAATTTTCCTTTAAGTTCTGGGCAATTGTGAATTTCTGTGTCATTTTCCAGCCACTGTCCCAATGTTCCAATTGTATTGTACGTCCTAAATTTTGGGCCCAAGTAATCATTGTTGCTTTGTTTCATCTTCTCTCTCTTGCATCAATAGGGCCTTACAGATTTTGGCCAACAAACGTGGTGGGTTTTCAAACATGAGTTTTATCAAGCCATCCTTTTCTTTCGTATCAAAGCCTTGTAGTTTTAAGTCTATATGAAATCTTTCCAGCAATTGTCTGTACAGGAACCAATTGAGTATGATACCTCCTTCTTCTAATTTTTCTCTAGTTTTAAGTATGGGTGATCCTGGAGAGGATTTATCAGTTATATCCTCATATCTTAACCAGTCAGGTGCATCTTTCCATCTGCTGTAAAAGGCTTCTTGAGGGGAAACCCACATTGGTATTTGTCTGACAGTCGGCCTTTTATAGTTATTCCAAATTTTTAAAAGTGATTCCCTGATGTAGTGATGGGGAAAATCTCTATCCACCTTAGTTTTGTCGTGCCAGCCCATATAGGGGTGCCAGCCCATTCTCAGGTCTGGACCTTCTAATGCTAATAATCTCTCATTTTGCAAAGTTATCCAGTCTTTAAGCCAAGCCATCGCAGCAGCTTTGTAGTATATATAAAAATCTGGAACACTAGCACCACCTCTGATATTAAAATTAGTAAGAGGCTTCCACCTGGTCTGTGGTTTATGACCTTCCCAAATAAATTTGGATAAATCTTTTTGCCATTGTAAAAAAGGCTTGTTATTAGTAATAATAGGTAAATTTTGAAACAAAAAGACCATCTTCAGTAATACATTCATTTTTATCGTTGCCATTCTGCCCATAAAGGAGAGTTGTAGTTTAGACCAGATTTCTAGTTCTTTCTTAATCTCTTTCCATTTCTTTTCATAATTATTGTTAAATAGTTTGTTATTTCGTCCAGAAATCTAAATACCCAGATATTTGAATTTCTTAATTATATTGAAAGCGGATATGTCAGTTAAGGCCTTTTCTTCTTGTTCTCTCATATTTTTTGTTAGGATTGCAGTCTTGTCATTGTTAACTTTAGAGCTGGAGAGTTCACCGATTTCATTCATAACTCGTATAAGATGTTTCAGGCTACTTAATGGGTCATCAAGGAACAGGACAAGGTTGTCTGCAAATGCTTTTAATTGATGTTTTTTTAACTGTATTCCCTAATTTTACTTTTCCAGAGAGCAACTGTACACAAACCATTATTGGTTAGAGGAGCAGACACTTCTCATCAAGTTCATTTTTTGTGTCATTTTCTCAGCCAAAGACATAAAGACATAAAAACAAATCTACAAATACTATCTAGAAGAAAAAAAAAACGCTTTATCAAATACAACAGAGCAAAACCAAATCAAAAAATAGTGTTACTATCCTATACTGCTCTTTCCTCAAACAAATATTTTGTACTTTAACCACAGCATAATGGTAGAATCCCCAAACTTCTGCCAATGTGCTGCCCACAAAAATGCATTTTCAAGCTACAATAGCACTATCCATACCGATAGGTCTTCTTATTTGGGTGCTCAATGATCGTTCTATTAAATTTTGTGCTGTTGTTTGTTTTTATCAATGTCTTGGGCTGTCTTTTCTGTGTGTATATTTTGTTCTTGCTGTTAGTAAAAGTTACAACAGTGTAAATCAGATAACCATACTGGATCTACTGATACACAACCTGTGAAGAAGTCACTCATCAGCAGTGACATATAAGTGGATTGTATTAAACTAATCTTGTGACTTACTGTCCTCTTATAATTGGATATAGTGCAGCTTAACAGACAGTGTACTAAGAAGGAATTTGATACCATTACTGCTTGTATCTATACTGACCAGATGTTTCTGGACAAGTAACTGTTTTTCTCTGACCAAATTTAGACAAAATTCAGAAGAAATTACCTGAATCTGCATTATCTCACACTATTATTTTAAACATTTGTATCTCATTTCATCTTACAAAAATATTAAAAAGTCAGAAATTTTGAGTTACATGAGCCAAACTAACAGAGTTTAGCTTGGCAAATGAAGATACAATGTTGAGGACCTGTAACACAGCTTGAGGAGGGCAAATTCATTCCACTTCTACTGGATTATGCCAAGCCTCTTTTAGGGTAGCGCCTCAGAGCAAGACCTCAGACACTGCACGGGGGACATATCTGTGAGAAAGCTGTCAAGGTATCCAGGTTCTAAACTATATAGGGGATTTCACTGGTTAAAATCAGCATAGCTAGAACCAAGTCTAAAACCACTTCTGCACTTTGCGGTTACAGTGCTATTCCCCAGTGGAATTCTGGGCTTGTAATTTACTGAGGCCAAAGAATCTCTGGCTGAGAATTCTACACATCCCTCCCTAAACTGCAAATCCTAGGATACCATAGGATGTTGAAATTGGAATAATAGTACTGTAACAGTGTAGTGCAGAAATGGCCTAAGAGTGAATATACAGTTAGTGCCTATCAAGCAATATAGAGATAACAGTCTCTATTTAATTGGTTCTTGGCATTAACTTGGTGATAGTATTTTCTAGTAGTTGAAGTTTCTGAATCCTTTTTCTAGGGTCCCACAAGTGTGTTATAGTATTCCAGTCCAAGGATTACCAAAGCAAGAAACTACTGGGTTGTGAATTTACTTGAATCACTGCTTTAATGTGTACCATGCGTAGAAGCGAGGGCTGCAAACTCTTCCTGGACATGACAGCAATTCTATAGGTTATTTTGTTATATACAATCCCTTTCTTATCTCTTTATCAGACATGCGGTCATATACGATCATGAAAATGGATAAACTGTTCACCCATGGATGAACAATTGGAAAAGAGACATGGGAGATTACTTCAATGGCAGCAAGACAGTTGCACGCACAAAGAGAGAAGAACTCAATTATCTACTAGTGAGGAACGGTTGTTGATATTGACTGAACTAGTAGAAATGGGTAAATTATCTGGCTTGATTAAAGAAAAGTCACTGAGGACATTTTGAAAAGATTGGAAGCCTCTTATAGAGTATTTGTGGAAAAAAGAAAATGATTTGGCAACTTTTAGTTTTGCCAATTAGTAAGATTTGATTATTGGAAGAAGTGAACAATGGAGTTTTAGAGAGAGAGAAGTGTAGCTATACATACACACACACACACACACACACACACATATAGTGTGTGTGTGTGTGTGTGTATCTGCCAAAAAGAAAGTCTAAAACCACCCTTTCTTTTTGTCTATACTGTTTTTTATATCCTACTTTTCTTTTTTCTTTTTTCAATTTATCTGTGATTTTATTGTACTTTGAAAAAACTCTTAACAAAAATTATATAAAAAAAAGAAAACCAGCAAATTGATGGGATAGGTAATGTGGGTGTGCATCCCTGTCTATGCCCCAAAACAGTAGCGTTCCAAACAGTCCTTCCCTGCAAGACTTCAGAAACCAAAAGCTTTCACTACCATGCTTCTTTCATAATAATGAGGAAGAGGAGAGGAAGGAAAAAAGTCTTATAAGCTCTTTTACAATACAATAAGCTCTAAATAAAGCTTACAAACACAACACAAGTAACAAATAAACTACAGCAACTAAAATGTTATCCTGTAAGAACCAACCACCAAGAAACTCTTTAAAACAGCAGTTCTTAACATAGGGTCTATGGACCCCCAACGGGCTGCAATGAGCAGTTAAAACAGGAAGGAAGGAAGGAAGGAAGGAAGGAAGGAAGGAAGGAAGGAAGGAAGGAAGGAAGGAGACAAACAGACAGTCATACACTGATCTCAAAGAAAAGGATTCTTTTGCTGGTAACAGACAACATTTGTACAAAGTTTCATTACAATATCTCAAATCATCCAAAAGTTATGAAACCAATAGCTAATAATGTTCTCAGTACTTGCTACTCCTGCGACATTTCTTGCTACCACAAATACAGCCAGAAGCCTCCTTAAGTCTTGGTGATATGTGGCAACATTAGATATTTAAAGGGGGCCCACTGTAAAGAAAAAGTTAAAAACCACTGCTTTTAAACATTTCTTCACCTAGCAAAGAACTCATGTAGCACAAGGTAGTATGCGGGCAACAACCTTGAGAAGAAAGAGCTGTATAATAGAGAAAGCTGCTCACTTCCATGTCCTTTTTTCAAAAGAACCATTGAAAACCTCCTTCTTTTGAGGCAACAGGCAAGGGAGGAAACAAACATGTTTTCCACCCATCCACTCCCAGCATCGTACCTGTATAATCCAATCACACACTCTTTCCATTAATACTTATTCTTCATTGCCATTTGTCTATCCTACACCAAATAGCTCAGTTAAAACTGAACTATGGGTGACCTCAGATACCCATACTTTCAGTAACTGGGTTTAAAAGGTACCATTTTGTATGTCACTTTTTCTAACCATCATATCCATGATTCTCCTGGGAAATATTCATGGCCAAAGAAGAATGACACTTAGTTTAAACATACAGGTATTCATCAGGCAGCTGATAAAGCAGAAGTGTCATTATGCACTGTTAGTGTTAACACAGCTTTATGCAAAATTCATTTTACATGGTCCTTCTCACACACAGAAATCTTCATACTTGAACTATTTAATCTTGTCAGAGTTAAAAATATTTTAAAATATTTTAAAAATTTTAAAAATATTTTCTAATTTTACTTCGAGTTTATAAATCCATAAATGGACAGGGGTGGCAACAAACCCATAAATGGGGTGGCAGTGTGTCTTCTGGTTTACTCTCTGCCATACTTGATATATCCTATATCTCAAGTGTTTGTCCTGCTTTTCCTTACAAAAAAAAGATTATATAATCTCCTTATGTGTCTTGTTCTGCTGTTGAACTGCTGACGCAATTGGGTAGTTCTGTATTTTAAGAACAACATTCAAGCTTACTCTGAATAGTGCACTACAGAATTTAACATAGAATGGACTAGCTTAATTTTGATTATTGCTAAAACAATTAGCCTAATAGTCTGTTTGGCAAAGTGCAGACCATTACTCCACATGCTTTACTAGTGTGTATGTCAGTGAAATTTAATGTAACTCTCAATTTGTGCCAGCTCTTCAGTAGCACACCATTTTACAAAATCCATTATTTAGTTCAACAATAACAACAAAAAAATTCTTTTAAAAAGTGTGCTGGGAAAATATGTGATGGAGGAACACTTCTTTCAGAATCCTCCTCCCAAACCAGCTGAAGATGGCAACTTGTCTGAATCTTTTTGGAAATCTACCAACAAAAAGGCTTCGGACTATTACAGTTTGCTCAAATGTGCTGGTAGGTATATCTGTAGTGTGTAAATAACTAGCAGCTTAGATATATGTTCAGATTCTATGCAAGGAAGGAAATACAGACTTTCTAAGAAGCATAACTCAGCTGCATTTACTGCACCTTAATTCAAATAAAAGTACAAAAGAAACTACTGAAGTTCACAAAGAAAACATGGTTGTTAGGATTTATGATTCATTTACTCTATTTGGCTTCATCTTAAAGATCTGAAGGATACAGATACTTTACACAAACAATGTAAGAACTGAATGGTTTCTGAAACAGGTCAGAGAAAAATAGCTCTTTAATGGCATTACTATTAAGTTAGAAAAATGGGTTGCACCAACTACTTTAGAACAAGTGGAATGATAATGCTAGACTTCTAGTGCAATCTAGTGCAAATGAAAAATGCATTTTATAATCCAGAAGGAAGAAGCCTTTTCAAACAAAGAGCAGAATTCAAATATGCTATTCATGCTATACTCAAAATGCAGCTGTGTATCATCAAGCAATGTCAAAAGGAAATTATTTTGGTAATGGAAGCCCATGTTCCCTGTAAGGGCAAAAGCACAACACAAGGCCCTTTATAACAGTGGTTCTTAACCTTTTTTCTACCAGTGACCCCCTTTAAATATCTTTTGCTGCCACAGACCCCCAAGACTTAACTTAAATTTAAAACCCCAAAGTGGGAAGAAGACAAGCGAACAAAGTTTTGTCACACTAGTACTGCCACATCCCAACCATGTTAGATTTAGGCCTTAGTTCTGGCAGGCCTATCCAGATGGCTTCAAATTATGAGTTTTAAATTCTGAGTTGTTCTGATATAGATGCCCTTTTAACTGGTTATGTATTTTTATAGGTGTTTTGTGTTTTTAGCTGATGTTTATCTGTTGTTCTGTTTTAATCTGTTCTTCTATGCCTCAATCAATAGGAAAAGTTGGAAAATAAATAGATAAATAAAAATATTATTTATCATTATAATATTCATGTACAAAATTTGACAATCTATAGAGCACTGATAAGATCATGAATTTAGGTCCATAACTTCTTCCTTTAAAGATATTCCTAAAAAGGGAGGCAGAGGCTCCCAAGTTCGGAATACTTTCTTAACCAACATCATGTACATGATTAGCATTTGTAGCCAAAAGTTAAGGCAGCACATTATCTGATGAAGTTGCTTTCTTTATTAAAACATCTGTGTTTATACTTGTCATCATTCATTAATTCATAACTATAACCTGATAGCAATCTTTTAGAAGAGGTAACTTAGAAGACAGCAGAGATAATTCAGTAATTATTTTCCGTGGCAATTATGAAGACAGCAAGTTCTTCCTTATGTTGGCTCTCTTACTTTTGGAGGTGTTGGGCTTCCAGTAGAGATGCACAGGAAATGTATGAGTAGTCATCTTATTTCACTTTCCTCCTTTTCTACAAAAGTATACTATTAAAAATGTATCCATCTTTTCCTTAGATTAAATGTCGCTAACAGCTGATGACAACTGGAATCCCAGTAAAGTCATGTGTAGCCTGAAAACTGACATCTAGTTACATTTCATTTAAATTTAAATGCATACAGGAGGTTTAGCAGCTATAGTTAAAACAAAAGTTGTCTTCCACATACTTCTTTTTTACCCACTACATTTGCAAAGCACCTACATTTTGGCTCATGATTTTTGAGTAAGTCAACTCCAGTCATCCACTGCATACATCAAACTGCTGTTAACAAAACAACAGTATAGCATTTTCAAAAGCTGTAACCAAATACAACTTGCATATAACTAGCTTACTAGTGTTTTAGCTAACTTGCTAAAATACTAGCAAAAAGAAAATTACAGTGTCCCTATTACTCTTTAAAGTGACAGTTTGAGAACACAGCCACCTGTCTAAGTGAGCAGTATCAAAATAATATTCTCATGTGAAAGAGCAAAGCTTATTCTTCTTTCAGTGTTCCAACTCTGGAACAAGTTCTACTGTTTCTTTAGATCTGGAATTTTTTAGACATGCTGTGGGAGAGAAATCTGCCATGTTTTTAAACTTGGAACTGCCTTTAGTCCGGATTTTGGCCTTCCTTGCAAAGTCTGCCGAGTGAAGAAAAATATAACCTGAAGCTCATTCCTTTATAAGCAATTCAAAAGCCTTTGTATCTTCTCTGGGGAAGATAGAGGATGCCCAAAAGTTTACATACTGAAAGATTTTGCAAATGTGCATTTTATACACCAAAGAGGATGCTGAACCCTTGCTTTGTCCCTAAACTCACCTGCCAGGGCAACTTTACTGGACATTTTCCATATGCAGCATGGATTCTCTCATAAATATCCATTCCTGCCTAGTGCCAGTGAATGAATGAAGATAATTTAATTAAGTACTGACCGAGGCAACCAGTGTTCAGCAACACTGATTGCACAATGCTGTGCTTTAAAAAGGTAAGTGGCTAGAATACCAAAGAAAGGAAGGTGCTATCTCAACCAGGATAGCCAGAGCCTTTTCGGTTCTGAACCTTCTCAGCCATAAGGAACAGCAATAGAGCAAAGTGAGGAACAGACTCTTAAACAAGCAAGTATAATGATCAAGTATGCAATTAGTTTACAAGACAAGCTACTGGGATCTGCTTCTGCGGCAGTCAGCACAGAATATCCCTATGGTGTCAAAGAATTTTGAAGTTTTTCCCTAACAGGCAACAATAACTTCAAATATGACCATTCCAAGAAAATGCCCCTTAGTCTGCAGGTTGCCCAAAATGTCTGAAGATGTGGGGAAATGCTCCAAGATGTGGAAACAAAGTTGTAGAAATAATTCAAATATTAGCTTGTCCATCTTTTCCATTTATAGTTAATAGCTTAACCCTCCAAACCAATCCACTTCATCTCAGTTGTTAACACAACTCTAGTTCCCTCATATAGAAGAGCTTTCTTGACATCTTCTATAGAAGTTTTGGATTTTTATGATGTCAGAGGAAAAGCAAAACTTTATAAAGAGAAAAACTGTTTACAGTGTTTTTACTCAATGCGATAGTCAGAAGAATTTATTCCTTGTCTTTCATCTGTTTAATTGGATCTGACGGTACTGTACTAACTCCTTTATCCAAGAACAAGAACAAGATAATATAGAAACTTATCTGCAGCACAATTTGTGCTGTACTTTATTACGAGTTTCAATTTGTTACTTTCTTTTCCAAAAAGAAAAGAGAACCCCCCAAAATCAGAAGTCCTAAAGAAACCTTTAACAGATTTTCACATGGCTACTTACCAGGAAGCGGACATCATCGAAGCCATTGAGAAGCAGTTTACTCTCATACTGCTGTAAACCGATGGACTCCAGCCACTCCCCAACACTCTGCTCCAGCATCCGTGAACCTGACGAGAGAGGAATCGGCAGACGCTTGAAAAAGGAAAACCCATTAAGACGGTAGCAGCGGCACTCTGAGGAAGACAGGTGGCATTGCCACATCATAGTCGTTACCATAAAGAAGCCAAAGCAGGGCCAGAGTACAACTATTAGCTGACAGGCAGCTCCTCTTCTGTAAATAAACCATCAACAATATAGCTTCTGTCCTGTTCAAACTAGAGTGTTAATCAGTCTCCCAGTTATACTCAAGCAAACTCTGAATCCAAGCTGTTAGAACCATTCCTGGGATCAAGGCACGACATGCACTTATCTCTTGGCTCAAGTGTGTTCCTTGCCAGGCATAAGAGCCCAAACCTCACAAGAATCTCAGTCAGCTCCTTGTTTCATCAGAGGGGGGTGCAAACTTTCCAAGGCATCATTCCAAGCCAGAGCTACAGGCATGAGAGACAAGAGAGGGCTAGCTTACAAATACACACAGCCCAGCAGATGCTTGCATCCATGCAACTTCTGATGCATTACCTTGTACAACAGGCCAGTAAGGAAGGCTGTTAGCACTGGAGGTGCAAAGCAGTTAGAGAGAAAATACATCTTCATGCAGCTGAGAGAGACAAACAGACACGATGGGTGTTCAGAAAAGCAGCAGCAGCCAGATTAGTGAACAGCTGTCCAAAGGAAGACATGCAAGACAAATAAAAAAAAGACACACAAACTGCAGTAGAAGAATAAAGATTTATACTTTTTTTCCCCCAACAGTCCCGAAACAGGCAAACCATGGTAAGGGCTTTTCTTTGTTATTTTATTACAAGGAGCAGAGGCATGAGTGACAACAAGCCTGGGCTTAAAAGTCCTGCCACTGTCATTTCACCACCTATCCAGATGCATGGCATCCTGACAGCTTGTATTGACTGAACTAAGCTGGGAACCAGCACCAACATCTAGACAGAAACAAATAACTACACCGGAGCATCCAGTCACAGCAAAAAGGTCAGTGGTCAGCTCATTTTCCACCTAACAAAGCTGCTTCTGCCAGTTCTTTGTTGACTTGTTTTTGCCAGTCCTTCATTTTCTTCCACTAAAGGTAAGCAATATCTCACTCATATTATCAGCAGCTCTCAGAACAAAGCATTTTAGCGCCTTGATTTAAGGGAGGAGAAGCCAAACAAGACGAACACACCCCCTCCCAATTTCTCTGCTGCAGGTAGGATTAGATATATCCTGGCACCTCTTTTCGGTTGGTTAATCAGAAATATATTCTTCAAGCGCCCCGCAGAAGCTACACGGAACAATTCTTCTTTCCTTTACACCTAAAAGGAGAGTCTAGGAACTTGTTACTTTCCTTGTGCAGAACTGGAGATACTCGCCGTAGCAAGGAAAGTTCAGATCCCCACGTCCTTGCTGTCCTCAGAGAAATTTCTATGCAAGTCACGCAGTATTTTCTCTGCCTTTCTAGCATGTCCGTCTTTGAAGGGCATTTGCAAAATATTGATGAAGACAGCAGGGTTGCAGCCTTTGAACCCTGTGGTTATCAGAAGTTCTGCGCATTCTAAACGAGCCCCCACCCCTTCCTTTCTGTAATGCCTACACAATGCAGTGCTGGCTATTATCTGAACAATTCCAGGGTTAGAAATCCTGCTGCACTGTCTTGCAGAAAAGATCCTCTGTTAAGCAAGTCAGTGTTAATGAGTGCTCAGGAGCTGGCGAGCCTTCTTAATGCATACTGCAGCACCACGGATGCAGCACTCACAAAAGGTTTCCTCCTCCCTTCTCTGACAAAGCCTGGGCAAAAGGACAGCATCTATCCCCAGAATTCAAGAAAGCAGCTCTTGCTTGACCAAAAAGTCTTTCCTTGTCCAGGACAATTCTCCTTCTACTCCATAAGCAGGCAAACCGACTGTTGTCTTTTCTCAGGCAAGCATGTGTCCCTTTCAGAGAGATGCAGCAGACTGCTTTGTCTAAAGGCAGCAAGCTCAACACTTGCGGCGTCTCTTGCTCTCTCACTGGCTGTTCCCTCCTCTCTCCTCATGCTCACACCCCTCCCAGTAGAAGCAGTGATCAAATTTCAGAATAGAAGCTGGCAAGGGGGAGAGAACTACAACAAGAGCTGTGTAATAGTCAAGTGAAAATTACAATTTACTTGACCATTCACCCTATAGTTTGTTTTTGCCTGGTACAAGTGATGCAGTGGGCTAAGATTAATTCTTTTTTTTCTTCAGGAGTGCACTGAGGAGATTGTCAGATACTGAAAGGCAAGTGTGGTTGAAAGCAGACAGACTAACTGGAAAGAAACATATCATATCCAGTTTTTGCTGAGTCTATATATTTGCAAGCAATATTCCCTGGGATTTTTTAAACTGCTTCTCATAAATCCAATAAGACAGAGCAATGATAACATTAAGGGTAACCTTTGGGAAATTAGGGGAAAACAGGATTTATCACTGGGGATAAATAAAAGGCCATGTTTCTGAAACCTCTCAAAATGTTTTGAGAGCTGCAGTGTGTACAAAATGCATGCTTGTCTTTTGTTTGGAAGAGAGAGCAGGGGACTACCAGCCCTACTGCTTCCAAAACTCCCTAAGCAGTAGTGTGGCTTAACGAGCCACAGAAGTAAACCATGACCAGTCTCTGAATGAAATTATAATCCACAGTCAAGATCCACCGCAGTTCACAGGACACTTGGATCTAGCAAAATGTTAACCAAGTACATGATTACCCCAGCTTTCTCCAATATGTATCACTGTACTGCTGTCACAAGACATATAATGTGATGTCATAACAAAATTGTTTTCTTTCCACCATGCTGTTAACATCCATAATTAACTGTTCTAAGAGAGTACAATGCTGCTGTACAGATAACTTATTCTGGCAGCACGAACCCAACTGAACCAGTCCAATCTTCTGCCTCTGTTTTGGTGTCAGTTTATTGTGATCAAATTGTAAATGACTAGTAATATAACAATGACCTTGACAAGCATAGAATCTTACTGTATCTGTACTACTGTGAGCAACTCTGTGCCTTTGGGGCTGTACGCTACTATAAGATTAGGGCTATTGCAGAGATCATTCATTCTGCTCTGGCATGTATGTCAAACTATAATGAGGAGCAAGCATCTTGCTCATTGCTTTTTACTCACAGGACAGAACATACAGCTCATGCAACAGAGCAGCACTAGACTGAAAGGAAATCAGTCACAGCAACTAAGAGAAGGCTGGACTATGAAACAGAAACTGATTAGTCTCGATTTGTACCAAGAACAATGGTACAGTTTCCCAGTCCTCAAAAAGGCAGTTAGCTATTAACTCACAACAGGAAATACAGTCACGATTATAGGAGCTGACAAATGATAAAGTCAATGTGGATTGCAACAATCCATTGTGTAGCAGAATCCAACACTTTTTAAAGCTTTACTGATAGCAGAATTAATCTGTAATATTCTCTCTAATGCAATAAAATTAGGTTTACTGATGTTGCAGAAAGCACTCATTGTTCTATGGCGAAGGATAGCAAACTGATAAGTGATATCATGACTATCATATACACCACGCAATTGCTCCATTCCAGGTGAACCATCATGCACCAGAAAAAATGCAGCACAGTGATGGCCCATTTCTGCCATGAACCCATTTTGATCCAAACTCAACATTTTAATATTTCAAATAGTAAGTGTGAATAGGCAAGTAGAAAATATACCACAAAGATTGCACTGAGGTCACGTAAAACTACACGAACCATTTTATTTATTTATTTGGAATCTGAGGCAACCAGACAAAGCCTTTTTTTGTCAGCAAGCTGTGGCCTCTTCTGAAGAAGCTGTTGTGGAGGATGTCTCACTCTTTAACAGATTTCTTCTTCAGTAACACTAGTAAAGTGGTTATAGCCAAGGATGAATAGCCACATTTCTGCTGGGACAGAATGTTCACTCTCAAAAGCCTTTGAATTCCATTAAGTAGCAGCAACAGGACATCATCTATACACCCCAAAGGAAAGCAAGGTTCACATTCTCTGCAAAAGGCTTTACCACAGATTCCTAGTAACTCAGATTTCATTCTTCCTCTTCTCACAAAGAGCTATGCTTTGGGGGAAATAAAGACAGGACAGAGACAATGCTGAAGAGTTAACATCCAATGGCCAGCACCCTGTTAGTGACTGACTTACATGTACATCTCTTTTGGATGATATGCAGGGACTAGTCTCTTGTGTTTGCACTCCCTTAGAAAACCCCTCATGACCTGTCAAACCCTTCTTACCAGAAAGAAGGGAAAGGAGTGGGGAAGTGATTTAGACCACAAAGATCCAGCTGCTCTGAGCAACTGGGGAAAGGAAGGGGGGGTTGAACTTCATTGGACAGCACATCTTAATTCCTCCCCCCGTCTCATCTAAACTACCTCCCCCCCTCTCCCTTCCCCACCACTAATAAGTGACAGCAGGACAGGCCCCTCCAGGAAGGGATGACACAGAACTGTGTGCCCAGAGCTATGTTTGCATGTAAGATCTTGCCATCATATGTTAAAACCTTTAGAGTTAGGGTCTTTCCACCCTACACTGTTATAGTGCTATTATTCCACTTTCAACATCCTGTGGAATTCTGCAGGTTGTAGTTTACTGAGGCCAAAGAGCTCTCTGGATGAGATTTTTAAAGGCCCTCCCTAAACTGCAAACCCCAGGATTCCATAATAGCACGATAACACTGTAGTGCAGAAATGGCCTTAATACTGACACTTTTCAAGTAAGCTAGTGGTCTCTTCATTTCAAGAAAAACTAACTACCTGACAATGATGTAGTTCTTATGTTATTTATCCACTTGCACTTCTACAGTAGCATCAAACTTCTGGTAGCGCTACAGACCAGTCATCTAATTTGACTAGAAAAACAGCAGGCTGTGGCAAGAAAACATGTACATGCTACAAAACAACACTAATTTATCCTCTTTGCGAATACAAAAGGCCATCTATGCAACACATCCAGTGGCTCCTACAAAGCCTGGAAACCATGAATGGAATGGAAAGGGGTGGATGGATTTCTATCTGGATGGACAGATTTCTAGCTCTAGGCGGGGTGAGGTGAATCCTGGAGGAAAAACAGTCCATTCTGTTTTACGCAGTGAGACCATGTGCTTGTCAGCAATCCACTGCAAGTATGAGAAAGTCCTTTTTATTTAGCTTAGCTTCACAGTAGCCATAGTTGGTGAATGAGAGTTAATCAGTTATCTGCTTTCCTCAGCGCTAGTTTCTAATGATGTCAATCAATCAGAACATCTTGCAGCAGGAAGCTGACATCAAAGCAAAATGCCAGCTACTGGAGAGGGCTAAGAATGCTATCAATGTAAGCAACAGAGGCAGTAAAGTTGGAAGGGATCAAAAGTCATCTGCAGCGTGAACATACTGGCCACCCATGTGCCAGATAAATGGATGTGGCCATTGCTTCTTGGCAATCTGTATTCAGACTCTAATTGGAGAATGAATTTGATCGCAGAATGCATAGCTACATGGAGCCTAATTTTTTGACTTTTTGTTTCCCCTCTGCTGCTTATATTTTTGTACCACCCAATCTCATGAGGATTTCTGAAGATGTCAACAACCTGCACACAGTTGTTGCACCCCACCCCCATGGACCAGCACAGCAACCCATGTAGTTCGGTTAAGCTGAAAATCTCGTCCATAATCAAAAAGCAAATATCACCGTTTCAACTTTGTTGGCTGTACAATAATTCTACGTGACAGAAGCATCACATGCTGCACAAAGAGACAAAAAGCTCCAGGATCACTAGGCAATTGTATCTAGGCAGCATTACTATGATCACTTAACCTGGAAGTAAGTGCCACCGAGCTCAATGGTATTTATCTCTCAGTGAGCTTGTAGAGGACTGCTGTCTTAATAACTCAGAATGTCAGATGTATAATACTGTATAATGCTTCTACACAATGGGGAGGTGGTACTAAGCTGTGTTCCTGACTGCTTCACACAAGAATTATATCTGACATAAATGTGTGTAGTGGGTGGTGGTGGTATATTTTGGAAGACTTGAGCGCCAAATCCAAATTTCTTGCCATTAACTTTGAAAAAAAGAGTAACAGGGAAAGACTGACAAAGTAGGCATTTACATTAGATAGATTAAAGGCAAATACATCTGTAGTTATCAGATATCTGTAAATGTGAAGTATTTGCCCAGAACTCTGAAAAGAGAGGTTTCCAGTTGCACCAAAACTGCTTAAACTCTATTATCACATGAATGATTGAACAATAATAAGAAGTGGCTGGAAGCAGTCTTGTTATGTTACTTTCTGTGAAACTTTTGAAAGAGATAGGAAATCCTGTGCTTTCTACAGGGTTAACTCCGTGAGGTGGCTGGCTTATAACACACGTTCTAAGTTAACATGGAGCCAACTCACTTTCCTTTTTGGCAAGCAAATACAGTGGCCCTTCCACTTTCACATGGGTTTGGGTGCAGAACCCCAGTGAAAGTGGAAACTCCCACACACTCCCCCTCCCATTCCCTTGCCTTTTGGCCTGACGCATGAACCTTAGTTCTCCACGCCAGGGCAAGAGGCAAGGGAATGGGAGGGGAGAGCTCCAAAGGGGAAAAGGAAAGTGCATGTATGCCTTTCTCCCTGCATTCCTTTGCCTTTTGCCGTGGCACATGTACTCCACATTAGGCAAAAGGCAAGGGAATGGGGGGGGGCTCTGGAGGGGAGAAAGAAGGCATGTGCGTACCTCCCCCCCATTCCCTTATCTTTTACTTTAGTGCACTTGCCTTCCTTCTCCATGCCTGGCAAAAGGCAAGGGAATAGGAGGAAGAGAAGGGGGGGTAGACACATCTGTGCCTCGCGAATAATCAAATTCACAAAGGCCAAACGTGCAAACGTGGAGGGAGGACTGTATTCATTCTAACAACTAAAGTATATTAAGTAAGACAAAAATGTATTCTCCATTTGAAAGTGCACAGAATTTCAACACTGTGTTAATTTGTTCTTGTTGCCCCTGTAGTTCAGAAATACAAGTTATCTTCACAAACTAGACACTAATATTAATGTTATTCAAATGACCAAAAGAAACTGCTACAATGTTTCCACTGGTTAAAGTAGTAGTTTAAAAAAGACACATACTCCTGCCATCAATCTGCTATTAATTCTCCAAATTCTGTCCCAAAGGGAAAAAACTGTCATACCCTGAATACTACTTGGACTGCTTTCAGATTTTGTGCATTTTGTACATGAAACACATTGTTCATTAATATAAGATAAGCCATGGGATGCAACTTGTGGCCCTCCAGGTGTTGTTGGAGAACAACGCTCTTTGACCTTCACCACTGGCTATAGCAGATAGAGCTGATGAATGCCAGAGTCCAGCAATGTTTGCAAGCCTAGTGCAGACACTGCTTTGTGTAGAATTGGACATGCAGATACTGCGAAGGACTTGCATAGTTTAACCATCTAACAATTGATCAACAGTAGCCATAATAATCTGCTAAACTATCACATACACCCTTGAATGTAACTGTGCTTTCAAAATTACAAGATAAAGAACTTTTATATATATAGTGCTGCTTCACTTGCAGTATGAAAAGTGTATCCCACAGCTTGCCATCAATGAAATGAGAAAAATGAGCAAAATAGGTTGGAATTATTAATAAGCAAGCTAAAAGCTGGGCTAGTCCCATTCAAATTCTCTAACCAGAAATCCATTTCCTTTCCTATTCCTAAAACAGGATAACTTAACCTGCAGTCAAAGGAAGAGTATTTTTAGTTTCCATCTGGAAACTGCCCATGGATAAAATTTATTTCATCATAGTTCATAGCTGCTAATTTTAGTTCATGCTAATCTAAGGGGATCATGTAAGTTTGAGCATCAATGTGTTTTTATTGACTTCCCTTGGAGAATAGAGCTGTCAGCTGAATAACATGAAAAGGGATTCCCATTCTTAAAATGGAGTCATCTGTAAGTTTCTTTCCCCTTTAACCTATTTTAGGAATACTGAATTAACAGTTAATATATAAAAAAAATGTAGGATCCCATCCTCAGTTACACTAAGCAAATATGAGTGTGAAAGCTAGATTAACATGGTAGTAAACAGGGCTCAAGAGAAAAATATAAAAATGCAAACTAGAACAAACTAATGTGCATGTTAAGAAACACAATTTAGAAATACAACACAGTTTAGTGTTTTCTGGAAAATTTATACGGGCTTAGCCAGTTACTGGATAGGGAAGGCTACTTTGAAATGCCTCATTCAATGAGGCAGTGAAAGGGAAGACAGAAATAAACTCATTTTCTTGAACTACAAAGGAGCTCAACTGAGGAATCAAAAGGCTTCAGTGCCAAAAATTCCACACAGTTATGCAAGTTTTCCTTGTTTATTCAAAGGTCTTAGAAAAACTCTTCCTCAAAAAGTTACATACAGCCATTTGCTGAACCATTTGAAAATTCTGAAGCAGAGAACTATCAGAAAGTCAAGGCAATTGTGTTTATTTGTTTGTTTTTTGACCATTTATTGATTTTATTTATCAAGTTACTAGTTTTCTCCCATTTTTCTTTTCTACTTTCCCTGTGTGCTTGTTACAGACATATTCCCCTACCTAGTTTGTTCTGAGAGAGTACAGAGAACAGATTACAGCTCTCATTGCCTCAGTGATCAGTACCTGAACAGAAATAAATGCTGAGCATGATACAGCGCCGATATCCAATGTGTAAAGGGAAAAGTGAGACCATGCTTACCGCCCCTAATAATTGTGTGACTCATTTGAATCAGTAGGAGGAGAGAGAGATGTGTGCATGTGAGGGGAGAGGAGAAGAATTACTATTCTAGAACAAATTATAACTAACAAAGAAACAGATTAGATTAGTTGGGTGCAACCTTTTTGATCCTGAAGGCCATGCCTGGTTTGGGGTACAGGTTACTTCCTTCCTCCCATATGGTCTCTTGGAACAAGACAGCAGTGGGATGGTAGGCTGTATTAGCATATGGACTTATCACAGACATACATGAAGGTGTACAAATCGTAGCCCTATTTCTTTTCTTGTATCTTAATTTAAGGGATGAAACCAAATACATAAAAAAGTATTCGTCTATTATAGCTCTTTTGAAAGAGTTATGTAAAAGCCTGAAATATTTCCAGTCATTTTCTGAACTTAAAAATAGGCTCCTACAGTTTTTATAGATATGTTACTTTTGGCTTTGCATTGGACACTAGCATTTTTGTTTTGGACAGCATTTTAAAGTGGTAGTCCAAAATAGGTCATCAAGGTGTATCAAAGATGATGATGATGATAATGATCATCACCATCATCATCATCATCATCATCATCGACTCCCCCTCCCTTCCTCCTCTATTTATTTATATCCCATTTTTTCCCTCCAAACTGGGATTCAAAGCAGTAATTAGCACTCAAAATTTGAGAAGTTTTGAACCACTTCTTCTGCAAAATTTACATGAGAAACTACTGCTGAAGTTACTTTAATCTGACATTCTCCTTTCACCCCTCAGACTAGAGATGCCTTGGAGCAGTTTGATGCCCAATTGCTACAGTTATTATAATTCCCACATTTATCACAGCCTTTCACAGAGCAACATCCAGACCATTCAATTTCAGGTTAAAAAGCCAAGGTGGTTTTTCTGTGATCTAACTCAACTTAACATGTAGTTCATTATTAAATACTCTTCCAACAACTGAGATTACCATTTTAAGGACTTCTTCTTGCTAAAAGTACTGTTGAAGGCAAAGAATTTGGAAAGGAGACTACTGTATATATTTAGTCTGCAACTTTTGTCATAATCCAGTAATATGAAACAAGAGTCTCATCATTATTGGGCAAGTTCTGAAAAAAGGAGCGGGAAACAAAGGGGTCTTAAAAGGTATCTCTTCTAACAGCAAGTAGGATTCTGAAAAGGATTAGTAGTCCAGTCCACCTAAATGGGGAAAAGGCAAGAGGCAAAATCTTCAAACCAGTCAACATCTGACCTATTCAACACTCACCGTCTTTTTTAAGCCCTACTGTTACCTTATGTCCTGTGTTCACCTAGCTCCATTTAGATTAAGAGCTTTATGAACAGGGCCTAGCACATTTCTGTACAAGGATTTACACAAATACGCAATAACGATATAAAGCAAAGCAAAATGATATGCAGTTGAGCAGCAGACAAAAGCAAGGCTAACAGTTGCTTGGGCCAAAAGAAATAAATCTATTAAGTTAAGCACAATGTATATGCCAATCAGGAATTGCAGTATAGCCAATTGCTGTTTCACATCTGGATTTCCATACTTAACACAACTCTAGAGGGCAGAAAAGACTTAAACCATGGTTTGAGAAACACAAGGCCCCAATGTCAAGTTCCAATATGGATCAATTTGTATTGATCTTCCATTGGCTTGACTGCAAATGCAAATTAGGACAGTTACCCAGGCAAGGACTCACTCACACCCCTCAGCAGTTCAGTATGGTACCTGACATCCTCTGCTGCTCCTGAGAGAAGTCAATGCCTTCACCAATGGAGCTCATGATTTTTTCAATCTGCAAAATATAAGAGATAATAGTGAGACTTTATTCACAAGTGAGAAGAGCCGGATCAGAGAGATTTTAAAGTATACAACTATTGAAAAGTATATGTTAAAGAGAAGGGCATTTATACTATCTGAAGATAATGATTAATATAAGAAATCAAACTACAGAAGTACCTTGCCAAGACAATGACTAGCAAGGAAGTGGTAATGTTTGTTCAAACTATAAAGAAACATAAAGAACAAGAAACCTTCTTTAAGGCTTCCCTGTATGAACAGAAGAACCCTTCTTCTGGTACTTTAGATTTTAAAAGGACTCTTGCCTATTAAAAAGATCTACAGGTAGCTTAAGTATACCATATGATCAGGTCTTAGAGCTAGAACTCAGCCACTTTCCAAGCAATCACCAGGCAGGTCAAGAAGCCAGCACGGTATAGTGGTTTGAGCACTGGACTACAACCCTGTAGGACCAGGGTTTGATCCTGTCACTTGACCATGGAAACTCACAGTGTGATCTTGGATGTATCACACCCTCTCAGCCCCAGAAAACCCCGTGATAGGTTCATCTTAGGGTCACCATACATTGGAAATGACTTGAAGGCACACCACCACCACCACCACCACCACCACAGAAGTCAAGGAAGAGGCTCATAGTTTGATCTGTGTCATCAGAAACTTAGCAACTTAGAAACTTAGTCTCTGTAGTGGGGGACAGTCTTATGCTGGCTACTGCATGGACTTAGTTTATTTCATTTATATCCTGCTATTCCCCCAGTATGGAACACAAGGTACTGTAGAGCACAGATTTGACAAAATATTTTTAAAAACCCTCTATCATTATATGCTTAATTCTCACAAGAAAATAAACCTTAGCAATAATGCTATATCTACCTATACTATTCAGAGAGAGAGCGGCATATTAATCTCACTTAAGCTATGAAAGTTCTGATGAAACTTAATAGCAGTAAATAGCGTTTTTCCTCTTCAGATCTGCAGTCTTATGTTACCAGAATAAAAGGTGCAGAAGCTTATTAAGAAAAGGAAGACAAATTATCACATTTATGTAAAACTGCTTCTTATGATCATATGCAAACACATGGAGCAAACACATATTCTTTTCCCGTTTACTCTCCTCCCCTTCATCAAATTTCAGATTTTAAGTTGCCTGAGTAAGAGATCTGTCCTTTTCTACTCTGCAAAGATCCATACATGGTGCTAAATAAATAACTCACATATGTGGTTATACTTGATTCTACAGTGTCAGTAATGTTAAACTTTCAGCAAAAAACCTTTTTTTATCCAATTACCATTTGAGCTACAAACTGTTTTACTTAGCACATGAACTTTGCCATGTATATACCAAGCTTAGCAGGGTCAATTCAAACTTTACCCATAACCAGAAAAAGAAAAAACACAAACACTAAGAAAGCTTAAATAATTGCACAACTAAACAATCCCAGTATTCAGACTGCTTCCCAGCAGAGACAAAGACAGCAGGCTTCTTAACACTGGAAAAACAATGGACTCTGGAGACACCAGGCAACTGCTGTGGAAGAGCAAAGCATGTTTTCCAAGGGCAATTCAATACATTAAGTTAAACACAATTCACTCAAATATTATAAAAAGCATGGGCCAAGGACTCTTTCATAGACTGTTTGATCAGAACACCAGAAGAACTGGCCAGGATTTCATACAGAACCTTCCTTTATTGTACTCTAACCCCCCTTCTGGTCTTTAATGTTACACTTACAGTTTTACACAATTCTAGTAATCACTTCAATATAACTGATCATGCTGCATAAAAAAACAATGATAATAATAACAATTTCACAAATCATCACAGTGGTAGTATAATATCAGGAGCAAAAGCAGAAAGAAGCCTTCCCCTCTTAACATGCAAAAAATATTTTTGGAGTCTAATTTCTCATGCAGCCAAGAACTTGATACCTCACAGGTATCCGTTTTAGATTTCTTCGTTGGCAGAAAAAGAGGAGAAACCTCAATGCAAAACCTTGACGACAATTTCCTAAGGAATTTTCTTGGCCTGGAATTACGACATACAAACACCACAAATTCTTCCAAAAATTTAGAGGCTTCAGTAAGCATATGAAAGAAAAGTCAAGGGTTAGAGATGTAAGAAAGAAGTCAATGTTTATAATAATAGTTTCTCAAGTACCTAAAATGACCCAATAGAAACACACATGGGCTCTGATTTAGATCAACTAGGAGACAAAAGCCTTTCACAGTTTCTCAACGCTTTTCATGAAAGTATATCCTGCATGTTGGATCCCAACATCGATGTATGGTGTTCTGTTCATAAAACATTTGAGTTTTCCAGCCACTCCTTACTCCAGTTGCCAGTACCACATGAAAAGCTGATCTTGCAGGAACAGGCAACTTGGTGCCTTCCACATGTTCTCAGCTACAATTTCTACAAGACTAAGTGAACATACCCAATGGTCACAGGTTAGGGGATACCTGCACTAAGCTGCTTGTCCCTTATTGGCCAGTGTTCAAAACATTAATTATACCTCATTTAATGAAACAATTTATTACAGAAGTACTGTTGTACCTTCACATATATAAAGAGTAATACCTTGTCTGTAAGATGCATCTTTGGACAGAGCTAAAGTGAGCCCTTTTAGGTTCTAGTTTGGAAAAGAATATATTCTCATTCTTTGTACATACAGGAAGGAGCATGGGGTACATGGAGTCCTTAATTTAAAGGGTGCTGTGACACCCACAAGCTTGTAGTCAAGTGACACAACCACTACTTGTACTAGCATCTATCCTCCATGGTTGACATGGTAATAATTTCCTGTGCCTAATGGATTACTGTGTTTGCAACAGCCACTATTTCCAATGAATACCTCAATGTTGCCCTTTGAAAAACAGATGCAGTTTGGAAGTGGTAAATATATAGATGCTTTGAAGTCTACAGAAGTTAAGGCTTTGCTGTCCAAAAGTATCTGTGGTAGGTTTTTCTTTCGTAAGTCAATGTGTCCAAGTAAAAAGCCCATTCTGCCAACAGTAAATAGCTCTGCTTTTCTACCACTTCACCAAGAAATCCTATTATGCATACCCAACACACAGGCTGTGCAGCATTTAAGCCAAACAAAATCCATCCATTTAGAACAGCTGTGCTCCTCCCTTAGTGGAAATATGGACACTTGCCAAAAAGCTTCTTTCAGCATGTACCGATAAAAGCAGCTTGACAATCTTCGCTGGAAAATAAACAGAGCTGCTATATCTGTTAATATCTTTTGCCTCTTCAACTCTACCTCATGCATAAAACACACAAAAAATTCTTCTATAAAAAGGTAAGTGCCCTCAGGGATGCTTCGAGGTAGCCCACCTTGCTTTTTACAGTCTCTGTAAATTTATTTCAAGAGTGTTTTAAAGCCAAACATGGACTCAGTGAGCTTCAATGAAGGAAAAGAACAACAGTCCTTTTTTATGGCAAGTTACTCAGTCTTGTAATAATTAAAATAGCAGCACACATGCCACTAGTCATCAACATCAGTGCTGCAACTGCCTTTACAGTCCCAGTCAAACAGAAATAGGTGACAAAGAGGTACATGTGAACCTCCTACTTACCTGAGTTCTCATGAAACACCACTGAAACAGTTCTTTATATTGAATTCTCTCAAATTATACATGCTGCTAGCCTAAGTCCAAGGCACTCTGGTCCTAAATCTACTGATTGGTGCCTCAGAATATCCCCCAGATGCCAAGTAATTTCTCCCCACCTCCACCTGATTCTGATTATTCAAGGAGGCCTGCTGGTGGGAAGGGGAGGGTTAACTTCTCCTTGAGTAACTGCTCCACTTTTCCACATGGCAATTAAATATAGAAAAGGGCTCTCCTTTTGGTGCAAAATGGACATTTTCCCTCAACTTATCTGGCATACAGGTGGGCATTTGAAGCAGTTTGGGAGAAAAGAGTTAATTCCTCTCTGTGCACTGTGCCACCATAAAATCAGCCCCTACCCCCACATAACTTAGGAGAGTTTAGGAAAAAGTCTTCCATTGGCATCAATGCAAGACTTTTTCCTAAACTTAATTGCATGGAGTGCGGGAAATTTTCCACCAGGAGAGAAGGAAGAAGGGGTTGAAAGAAGAAGAGCAGGGGATAGAGATGCAAGGCAGATTAAGAAGAAAAATGTTTTTATTGCCCTCTTAAAAGTTTATGCAATCTTGGCAGCAGATCCTTCTCCAGGTACCACTACATCTGTGTTTGATCCCGATTATGCATAAACATGTGTAGGAAGGAATGATCTTCTTCACCTTTGTATGTCTTTGTCCTCTACAGCAAGGTGATACTTAATCTAGGACTTCTTGCTTTTCTTGTGCTTTCTTTATGTCTACACACACACACACACACACACACACACACACACACACACACACAGAGTCAGGCATGGGAACACACTACAAGGCCCTACTACGAAGACAAACAAAACCAATATCTGCAGATCAGTGAAGGGGGGTCACCCTTCCACCTCTGCTCTAATACCAGTTTTGTCATTTTTTCTCAGGCTCTCTTTATCTCTTTCACATTGTCCAGTCTTCATTACATTCCTCTCCTCCTTCTTGTCTTCCCTCCAAACTTGCCTGTTCCTATTTTCCCTGATTCCTACATAATGTTTTAAATGCCACTCCATCAAATTGTGCACCATTGTATTTTATTTTGAATGGAATTCATGGAGATAATGATGACAGATGAAAGTAATATTTAACTGAAGTGAAAATGCTTAAATTTTGGGAATTGGGAAGTTAGCTGGGAATGATTCTCTGTTTTCCTCTTGGTTTACTTGTAGATAGTAACTTTAAAAAAATTATTTTGGTGGAAGAGATGCAATATCTAGACATGAAACAACAAAAGGTTTTAGTAAAGCCTAAAGGTTTTGGTAAAGCCACAATACATATGTTAATCTTTAAGGTGCTATGAAATTTGTTGTAGCTTTTGCTGCATTAGACTAATATAGAAATCCCCTAGAAATTTTGAGGAGAGAAAAAGAGCATTTCTAGGCATGACAGGGAAGAGAAATGGGGCTCAAGAAAAAAAATAAGCTACCAGACACTGTTCTTTGTATTTTTAACCCCCACACTATTGCAAATTAATTATACATGAAGAGGAACCACTTACTCATTTGAGATAGTCTGGACCACTGCCCAGAAGATGGAAAATAACTGAAGAATATATTTCATCTGAGGTGATTTTGATGGGAAACTAATTGCCTTCTATGACATTTAAATAAATAGTATTTTGAAATTTCCACTGTTGTTGTTAACTGCTGTCATGAAGTCATGTCATGCAGTTGACTTCAACTTATGGTAACCCGATGCATGAGACATCTCCAAGTTACCCTATCATCAGCTGCCCTGTTCAAGTATTGCAGATTTAAGGATGCGTCTTCCTTGACTGAGTCTATTCACTAGTCATGTGGTCTTCCTCTTTTCCTACTGCCTACCACCTTACCAAGCATTATTGTCTTTCCTGGTGAATCATGTCTCCTCATGATAAGGCCAAAATACAACAGCCTCTCTTTAGTCATCTTGGCCTCTAGGGAGAGAGTGCAAGGCTTGATTTGCTGTAGGATCAATCATTTGTCTTTTTAGCAGTCCAGGGTATCTGTAGAGCTCTTCTCCAGCTTCACATTTCAAAGAAGATGATTATCCTCCTATCAGCTTTCTTCACTGTCTAGCTTTCACAGCCATACACAGAAATTGGAAATATGATGGCACAAACAATCCTAACTTTAGTATTCAATTACATATCTTTTACACTTGAGGATCTTGTCTAGTTCTTTCATAGCTGCTCTTCTAAGTCCTAGTCTTCTTCTGATTTCTTGACATACAGAGATAAAAGTGAGTGTACACAAATGCTGTGTGCATCTGTATGAGCTTAAGTCCCAAAACCTTTTTGGGTCTAGTATCTCCATTGCCTCTGACTTCCAAGTTTAAAAAGCAATTGGGTATTTGGCATAAAAACTGCTTAAGGAAAAGCTGCTCCCTGGTGCATGCATGCTATTTTTGTCCACATTTTGCTTTAAGCAGCTCACATGCTAACCCCTGAACTGCTTTTCTAAATTTCGTAGAGGCACTGAGATGTATGTATGATGCTGAAGCCCCAGCCTCGTATCATTAGCAGTCTTGTAAATTGTCTCTTTCCTAACATTTGAGATTTCTCAAGCTATTCCGTTCATTCAATTTATCTTTATGCCATAAGGAACTTACGCTGCAATTTGGGCCAAACAAAGTTTCCATGCCTTTGAAAGATGCAAAAGCTTGGAAAAGTTACCTTTTGTGCTGTAAGTCCCAGACTCCCCCAGGCAGTACAGCCAGGTGCCATGCTGGTTGGAGGATTTGGGGAATTGTAGTCCAAAAAGTAACTTTTCCAAGCTCCTTGAATACATACAGTTGTTCATGTAAGAAAAGGTATAGTGGGGACTAGCAATTGTTTCGATTTACATATTGCATATAGAGTAGCTATCTAAAGGCAGATTGAAAACCAGTATGAAAGAAAAGGCTTCTCTGTGATTTATTTAAAAAGGAGTTCATGAACACCAGAGAAAAGGAGCAACATAAGGCCTGCTGCCACATCACTTGCTCACAAAGAAGAAAAATCCCTCCCAATGCACCAGAACAGAACAGAAACCTGGGTCTGCTCACATTACAAACCCAAGGCAGTAGAAAAAGGCAATGTTTATGCCGGCAGAAATCAACCTGTCTAACAGCCAGCAGCAGGTCAAAAAATAGTCAAAACACTGGGAGGTGAACTGCTGTGAAGATGTTTAAGACAAGAGCAACTTATGGTTCAGGAATCAGAACTGTTTACTTTTTTTAAAGAGCAAGATTTCTAGTTCATGATTGCAGGAAAACAGTTTGAAGCATTCACAAAGGTGATCATCCCTACATTCAACCATGTACAGAACACAGTACAGCCCGGAAAAGTTGGCCTACAACTGCTCCAAACCAGCAGCCCATATGCTTAATAGCCTTGATAGCTAGAGGATTCTAGAAGTTATCAACCAAAAAGTTGCTTTCCCCAGCTTTGGGTTTAAAATATTTCACCCAGTGAAAACATGCATATGCTGCTATAGGGTCATTTTAACTACCTTCTGCTTTTCTTAATTCACCTCCCCACATATCGGGGTGAATGTAGCCACGCAATCAAAGTTTTGTGGATATTTATTCTGAAACAAGTTCCACTGAATTGCATGGGTCTTTCAGCCAAGCAAGCATCACTGAATTATTGCAATACCTGTCCTACGTTCATTTTTCACATAATTAGAAAACCTTAGTATTTGGGGGGAAAAATACCTGATGAGGTTTTATAGGCGTCCAATCTCCTTTAAACTTCAAGATAAATTCATGCGAACCAGCCTGATCAGACTAAAAGCAACGCCTATGTGCTATCATTTTTGTTCTTGAAAAAACACTATGAAGACAGTGCTGAGGAACAGCTTTTATCTGTGGGTTATATTCCATGACTAAGCAAGTTTGGAGGGGAGATAAAGCTTTTTGTTTAAAGCTAGCAACTAGCATGGCTACACACAAGGGCTATGTTAACAGCTTCCTCTTACAGGCTTCTTTTTTCTTAGTCCCACTCATTTTATAACCTTCCTTCAACAAAGCAACTTATTTTTGAAGCATTTGATACTTTTGCTTCTCTCTTCCATCATATTTTGAACATTAAAGATATACGAATGGAGAAGACTACAAAGCGTTGCAGCACGGAACTTTCCTGTTCACTATTCTTGTCAGCTGACCATGCTCTCTTGCAGTATATTTTATTCCACCTCTTCCCACACCAATCAGCCAGCAATTTATGGCCAGTAAATTCATTTAGTCCTCAGATTTTTGTCTCCCTTTAATATTCACTGGGCTCTCTTTCACTTCTTCCACCTGAGGAATTTTACCTGCACATTTCTATAACCCAAAGGGCTTCTATCAGACCTGCCAATACCTTCCTCTTGTTTACCTATGTTGCCATTTTGGCAACATAAGGTCTGTGGTACTTGCCTCTGAACCTGGAAAACAGAAGGAACAATGCCTGACAGTTTCAACTGATCCAGCAGTGTGAGTGAAATGAACAAGCATATGTCTGTGCACAACCTAGACAAAGATATCAAAATGGTGATCAGATCCATAACTTAAAATGTCACATTTTCAAGACTGTCAATGAAAAGCCAGACACCTGCCTGTTCACAAGTATAATGAAGGCAACAGGCAAAGCAGAATGGCACTGCCTCATGTCAGTGAGCCTACCGTCTTGGGATCCTACGGCTGTAGCCATGGGGCCCATGAGGTTCTTCGTATCCAACCTGTCCATCACCTAAGCAGGCAGCAGCGCTTCTGTATAAGAACTTGAAATGGCTGCTGGCTAACAAGGACCTAGTGGCTCCCATATCAAAACACCATCTAGGTACTCTAGCGGGGGTCAATCCCAACTCATGCATGGCCTACACAGAGCATGGATAACTTAACAGACAGACAGACAGACAAGGAAAGCACCCTCTGGCATCACTTTAGCACAAAAGCATGTCTCTAAAGCATGGATGTTTATAGATCCATATGATTTTTTACAAATGAATGCTCCTCTTCCCACAACCTGTATCAAGAAATGTGATCTGTGATTTGCTGATGCTTTGTTGGTATCCTATGTACAAATCATTGGAGAGCCAAAACAGTATAAATCTTGGATTCATAATTTTATGCTATAGCATGCCTTGATCTTCAGTTTTTATTGCACAGTTTATAGACACAAATGCAAAGTTTAACTTAATGGTAAATCCTGGGGGTCAGGTGAGAATCTATGTAAAAATCATACAAATTCAAGGCTACCTGTTTTTTTCCTGGATTACATCCAACTTTTTACTTTCTTGTCATTTAATGACTGGGCATACAGTAGCCATTTTTGTGGTACTGATGTTGTATAGTCAACATTCCAGGTATGTTCAAAGACTCAAAAATGTTGGAAGCCCCTGCTATAGCCAAGGAAAAGTACACCATGTCCAGCCATTCATTACTACAACTAAATGAAAGACAGGAACATTCAGAACATGAGCAACTTCCAGGCTTTCTAAACAACAAAGCACTGAGCATTTTCAGCCTGCAGTAACAGCACTGCAGGTCTAACAGTAAGAGTACACACTCCAGACTGAAATTCCCTAATGCTAGTTCAAGTTCAGATCCTTCATTCCTGCTGTCTGACTGCAGCAAGGCCACTTGGAGATGAACTGTATTATATAATATGATTGTTATATATTAATGGAGACTCGGTGGCTGTGGACAGAGCCAGCACAGCACAGGAGTTTAACTTCATGTGAGTCAGACAGGCACTACTTCAACTTTTCTCAGTGCACAGTAGCTGCTCCTCTACATTTCAGTATGGCATAAACTGTACTATATTACTAAAGTCAGAGCACCAGAGGACCAAAGTCCAGTATATTATTACAAGTGCATTTCCATCCCGCATTGTAATAACTTTGTGCACTGCAATACAAGAAACTATTTCTGACGCAGCCTTAAATTTTGGAGAGGTTTTTGATATAGGACTGCAGCTGGAAAGAAGCACCTCTGAAGTTTTGATGCTATCACATGAAGCTTGCTGCACCCTTGTTTTCATGGGGCATGTTTCTTATAGAGTCAATAACGTTGGAAGAGACCACAATGGCCATTGAGTCCAACCCCCTGCTATGCAGGAGCACACACGCAAATCATCCCCAGCAAATGGCCATCCAGTCTCTGTTTAAAAACCTCCAAAGAAGGTGACTCCACCATACTCCTTGGCAGCATATTACACTCTCTTCCAGCCATGAAAACTATTCCATAACATCTGAGGAAGCTCTGAAAGTAACCTGCTGAGTTGCTTTAACAACAACTTGAGTTGCTTGGATAATGTACAATCAGTGGAACTTAAGCTATTATCTCTTGCAAAACCAAAAGAGACTCAGATACATCCCACCTGAGTGATGCGGCTTAATGAGGATGGGCAAGAAGTCATGTTTATTTGTATCAAGTATTTGTGACAGCTGTAAAGCCAAAAGCAAGTAACAAACTTGCAGTTAGGGACCGCAGAAGAACTTATCAAGGATTTCTGCTGAGTCAGACATGGTTTCCTCTAAGTGGATGGCAGAAAATGAGGTGATATGGCCAGAGGTGCAGGTGCAAGGTTAATATGTCTGTCTGTTATGACAACTTGTATACTGGGGAAGGCCACGCACCAGAAAGATGATTGGGTCACCCCACATGTTCAGGGCGACGGTTAGCCCTTAAAAAGGCTAGGATCTGCTGGCACAATCCACCAGTCCACCAGCTCGTTATTTTCCTGACTGGTCATGTTATGGGTAGAATGTTATTCTTTGCTCCTGATGTTTTTGCTTCTCTAATTGCCTTTTGGAATGCTTGCTGAAAAGCCTTATCCTAGTGTGCAGTCATAAATCTGCTCTAAGCTTAAAGAATGTGTCTCCAGCCTTGTCTGCTTGACTGAAAACTTCGGCTGCGGTGAAGTCTTGCCTGACTGTCTGCACTCTGCATGTGCTCAGAGGAGCCAGTCCCAGCCAAATCCTGACAGAACTATGTATGCTTACTATGGGCTTAAATTAAAAAGTTATTCTTTTAATTCTTCTTCTTATCCAATTTTGAAAATCAAGACACTAAAAACTTCAGGTCTGCATTTTCTAAATCTCCTAAAAGGTGAACAAAACTCTGAGAAAGGTTATCTCAATGTTCATTTTCAATCTCATTACTAAGATCCACAGGAGCGAGAGGAAATCTGATCCAATCAGCAGTGAAATTGACCATTCAGGAGGTACTGAGAAAAAGGACAGACAGAAATTAGGAGCTGAACAGATTTCCTCCACAAGACATGAGACTTTAGCTGACAGACAAATGGTACACTGGATCATAAAACTTAGGCCCTGCAGATGTCAAATGTAATGCTGTGCACAGCCATTCTAATGCATCTCATTAAAGCTGGGACAGAAAGAAAACCACGCTTGTTAAAATTATCTGCAAGTAGGTCCCCACCATCATAAATTTATTTACAAAGCAATGCATAAGAACCAAAAGGAAGTGAACCAGTTACAGCTTACTGCTGTGCACAGGCTTCTATGTAAGTGTGAAGAGGCTCACAGCATCTTGTAAATTTTAACAACACTGTTCTTGCTTTAGCACAGTTACAGGACACACAAAAATCTCAGTTTAGGAACATCTTTGTTTTTCCTGTGGTTAAACACAACTAAACAGTGAAATAAATACGACAAGAATGTAACTACTACCATTAATCTAGCTTATATAGAAAATTTAAGTAATTTAATGCTTTAATGTTTTCTATATTTTTAAATTACGAATTTTAAATTACTGATTGATTGATTTTAATTCCTACTGATTTCATATGCTCTTTTGATTGATTGATTGATTGATGTTATGTTACATTGTATTATCTGTTGTTGTCCATCACCTCAATACATAGGGGGAAATGGGTAAGAAATGGTGGTGGTGGTAGTGGTGGTAGTGGTGGTGATGATGATGATGATGATGATGATGCTCTAGGGACCACCATTTTCAGTACACCATAACACTTACAACCTTGTGCAGAAATAGCGATGGCCTTTTATGTACAGGTACGGATTTTATATCAACCTTAAGTAGGTAGATACTTTTACTGTCTTAGAAAATAAAAGCCACAAGTGATCCAGCATGTGCAAATTTCTTCCAATTAAAGACAGTCTCAGAGTGTAGTAAAAAGAAAAGATGTTGGTTCATTCTTCTGAATAATCAAGAGCCAAAACCCTAAGATTTGGTTTACGTGTGCCATTGGACCACAAGCCTTCACAAAATCTAAAATCAATGCATAATTTAGGGGAAAATGTTGCCTGCCACTCTCTTTCCAATAAACCAAAACCAGGGTTCTACAAAACAGTAATTGTTGCATAAACACAGAAGGCGGCCAGTGCAGTTTATGATGCTTGGCTAATTTTGCCAGCAGTGTCATGCCACAGAATTATAGGTCCATAAGTCACAGTTTCATTTCTCATATACATAATATAGTAGCCTAGACATCTACACGCTCGGCAAACTAATATTGAAGGCTTGAAAATTTAATGTTGTTCTTATTAATCTGAATTAAAAGTAATAAAGATTCAAGTGTTGTAAAATTACCTAAATAAATGCATCATCTAAGACTATGCCTTTCTTTACCAAAGATTTTCTTCTAGAAATGGACCAAAGACACACAAAAGCTGTGTTGCTCCATTTCGCTCCATTTCTTTTCAAATTGAACAGTTCACTCTCATCTTGAATAGGAAAAGGTTAGCCTCAGCTAGAAAAGGTTGACCTCAGCTAGATTCTATGTAGCCAGGGAAACATTATTTAGAGCAAAGAAATTTGTCATGTTGGGAAGCTGAAACTCTTTCAGCCCCACCTCCCTAGCAAAATTCGTCATTCTTCAGAAAAGCACAAGCTTCATTTTAAGATATTTTTGACTTAAAATACTAATTGCAAAATTTAATAAAGAATGGATATAATATGCTCATGCCATTACCCATACTCATTGGCAAGCTTCAGTTTAGACATTCTTACATCACTACCACTTACTTAAAAATGACACAGATATTAAAAAACATTTGCAAACTAAACATACCAACATCATCTGTTCTCTTCTTATATGGGAATGAGCAACATCATAAAGAGGAGAAGTTGTTTTGATGTACAGAACCAGCAAGTCAGGGAAGGATCACTCAAACTGATTTTTAATATGTATATGTAATATGTAAAGATCTTGCTGTTGCTTTATGAAAGAATGCAAGCTACGAAAAAGCCTCCATATGATGGTAACAAACGCATTGCTGTATAGATCAACATACATGTGTGCCTTTACAAATAGCCATAAAGATTCACATTTGGGGAAAGAAGTAACAACAGAAAGGACAAGAAACAGAAGAACCACTTTAAAAAACTGTGTTAGGAGTCCAACAAGACTTTATACAATATGAACCCATGGCAAGAATTTGAACCATTAGAACAACTGTAAGAAAGAGCAGAGAAAAAAAATTATTTAAGAAGCCTTATATTTCACTTTTCTTTGAAGAAGTGTTACTTGAATAGAAAATGTTAACAAAAATCACTGATTTCTTAAAGGATGGTGCAGTTTCATTTTTAAACATCAGACAGCACTGTTTACTAACAGAGTTTGAAAGTTATTTGACAAGTGTTTGCCGATGCTTCAAACTTCTGTTTGATAATATACAAATACTTAAAATGCATGCCAACAAAAGAATTATTTTGCTAGACATCCCTTACCACTGATTTCTGTTAAAACAACAACAACAACAACCAAGGAATCTGTATTTTTCCTTTTTTTCCTTTTTAAATGAACTCTGAGCTTAACTTTCTAACAGTGATCAGAATCTGATTTTGAATTTGACTTGTAATCTACAATCTCTGCTACATATCCGCATATATAGGAATAAGTTACCATAAAAACCTGAAAAAGTGTATCAGAATATTTTTAACACATATAATATGTTCTGTGTAATGGTGACAACTAACAAAGTGAAATAGTCTATGGGCAGAACCTCCATGGGCAGAGCCTAGACACAAATGAAGTAGATTTTGGTATCAATTACTGCAACTAACCATATTACTTCACATATGCCACCCACAAATTGTGCACAACATGAGCAGCTGTTCTCTAAGCATGTTCTTTTCCTTACACTTTGTTCTACTCCTTAGACTCTTGCTTGATACCTTTGCCCACAATGAAAAAGAAAAACTGATGCACTCATAGAATCATAGCACTGTCATGTATGTGTCTGCATTTAATATTAGCCTGCTGTTTTACAGAAAAGCTTATTTGTTCCCTCAGATGCAACTTGCAGCTTAGTTAACGTCATGAAAAACCAGCTGCTTGGAAGGAATCTAAGAATCCAAAATTAAGAAGTTGGTTGGAACCAATGGTTCTGAGTCTACTGAAAAACTGCCTTTAGTAAGCAGGTGGCACATATTACCTACAAAACAAGAAACTAGTTTTTATTCTGTTCTTCATTTTCCAGGTTGTGCTACCGGAAAAATACTCCATATTTGAATATACTATTATTCTAACATTTTAAAATAGCCTGTGAAAACATTATTTGAACTGTTACCTCACCCCCCAAGAAATGAGTTGTAATATAGGGGCACCCACACTTGGGAAAAGTTAGCATTAACTGTCACTAGTGGGGGGTCTGGCATCTTAAGTATGCAATATATCTGCAAGAGACAGGCTGGACTGAAACAACTTCCAGTACAAAGTACATGTGAAGCACTAGCTAAGGAAGGGCGAGTGAAGCCAATGAGTGCTACAGTTGTTCTTCAGAATGGAATCAAAGAAGTTCTTCCTATGCAGTCATATCCACTGAACACATGATGGGGTGATACAGTGTGGGAGACTCTCCTTCAATCATCCCATGACTCATAGCTGGCCACATACTGCATTGTCTCATGTTGGACACAGCTAGCTCTGCTTGGAAGCATCAAAAGACCCCACCCACAATTGTCCCTACAGGCAGGGAAGGTTATGAAGGACTGAAGAGCTGATCCAGTGTGTCAGTCTCAAACTCAATGCACCTCTTTGCCAGCAGGAAATCTTTCAGTGTTGACTCTTTATCTGTCAATGTCTCTAGCAACCGGAAAAAGTAAGAGTCAGTTTAGAAACTAATAATGGGAGATAATTCTACTTCTTCCAGCCACACTGATAGCGACATGGTTTCTAGTATGTCAAGAGCTATTTGCTGTGAACCTGATAAATTGGGACTCAGTGAAAAAGGCATGGGGTCAACCAGTGGTTCAGCCCTTCCTAGTCTTTCTGGGACAGTTGTGTGCAGGAGCCCCAAGTGATTTTAAAAAAGGCAAATTTATCTGTTTTCCCTGTAAGCAAACATGCACTTCATATGCTCCCCCTTTCCCTACAAACTTTTGGCATGACATGAAGATCACTATAGAGGACGAACAAAGAGGGTGCTGCAAATTTCTCCAATTTTTGATCAGGAACAGGAACATTCCTTGGCCCACAATGCCAGGTCCCAGGGGATAGTTTGCGAAGCATGTAACCTTACAGGACCTAATCATGTCTGCACAAGGTCCGTGCCTGAGTGGAAGAGGCCATAACTCAGTGGTAGACTTTATGATGTAAAAAATGACAGGTTCAGTACCTAGAATCTGCAGTCAAAGGGATCAGATGGTAGGCACAGGGAAAGATTTGTTTACCTAAAACTCTGGAGTGCTACTGCTAGTCAGAGTTTGTAACAGAGCAGTTAGATCATGGATGCGAATCATGTCGCCTTCTATATGTCACCTGCAATCCACAGCAGCTTTGGCCAGCACTCCCAGTAGTGAGGAATGCTGGAACTACTGTCCAACAACATCTAGTGAGCCACATAACTCCCACCACTGCTTTAGACAGGCCAATGGCCTGACTTGGTACAAAGGCAGTGTACTGAGAATTCCTGGCAAGGCTAGATTCACTACATTGAATTCTGTACTACAACAAACACGAGAAATAAATATAAAGAAATGCTAGAGCCACCATTTCAGCTTTTGCAAGTTAAAACCCAGAATGCTTGGATATGTTCCTAGATTCAGCCTGAGTGTTCTGATTTCAGGAATGCATTTACACAGTTAAAACCAGGATGTCAGTTGCACCCATTCCTGGAGATGTCAAATCTGGCTATAACGTCACATGCCTTGATTACATCCCATCTGAATAACTATAATGCACTGTTTAAATGGCTCTGTTTGGAAACTGCTCACAAACTTCTGCAGGTCCAAAATACTTCAGCCAGAGTATTGACAGAGAATAGATAATTTTCTTGTTGCAACAGCTTTATCTGTTCATATCTGGCCTTAATACAAAGTGCTGGCTGAAGGACCACATTGCCATACATTAGCCTGTGTGTTTTAAGATCCTTGGGGAAGGGCTTTTTCTCAGTCCCACCACTGTCACCTGCATGTCTGGTGAAGACATGTGATAGTCTTCTTCGTGGTTGCTCCTACACTGCATAATTCTTTCTCACAGAAAGCTAGACTGTCCCTTCTCTATTCTCCTGCTGACAAGCAAAATGTTTTTTGGCCATGAATAGTGGCAAAAGGGTCTTTCAAAGGGCTGTGTATGTTATACTTTTATTCTCATAGATTCCTTTACATTCCTTAAACTGTTTTAAATTAGTGCTGATTTTAATGGGATAATTTATATAATTGTTTTCTTAACTTTTTGGTATAATCATTGTGTTTTAGCTGTACTTTATTTTAATCTATACTGTGAGCTGCCTTGGGTACCATGTTGGGAAATATAAATTATATACATATAGACACATATAACTTCTCAGTTTCTGTGCAAAAATTAACAGGCTTGATATACAAGTGGTTCCAGTTATTCTTTTCTTTTAGGCATCCCTTTTATTTATCCCCATGCTGGCAATTACAGTAACTGGGGAGCACTTTTCAGATTTTAGTCTGTTCAGTTACACACATGTATTGTGATATTTGGCTAAAAGCAATTACACTAGTCTGAGTAGCCTACCAGGAGTACTGAACCATTTCCCCCTGAATGGGCTATTACTTATAGATTAACATTTTACAGAATTCTGTGAGATATCAAAACAAGGTAGACCAGGCTGACAGTTTTGCAGCCCTCCAGATACTGAAGTGCCACTCCCAGTATTCCTTACCATCAGCTTTGCTACCTAGGGTTAATAGGAGTTCTAGTCCAAGAAAATCTGGAGGTCCACATAATATCCATTCCTGAAATAAATCCTAACAATATTATATCCAAAAACTGAGGTTTCCTTATTGGGTCGCATAAACATAATGAGACATACATAAAGAGAATAAATTAAATTAGTGTTATATTCTATTGATTACTAGAAACTGATGCATTGAGTAATGTTAGGATGTTCTGTCAACATTGTAAGCTTAGGGGATTAAGTCTTGCTTAAATTATTATGCAAAATATTAAAAATTATGTGAAGTTAGATGTTGCAACATCTAGAATGACTATGATACAAAGAAGCATACAGTCCTAATATGTACTGGATAGACTGTGCTTGAAACTAAGCAAAAGAATGCAAACTAAATTTTCAAACATATTTAACAGAATAGGCAGAACTGTACAACTAACTGTGGTAGACACACCTCCCATCTTACAATTAAGAGACATTCAGATCAGCTCATAAGTCACTCCATTATTAAATGAATTATTATTCGTTAGCAGCCTAGAAATCACTGTGGTTCTAACAGTGTGACATCCTTCTTGAAGCTAGACAAAAGGCTTTGTAATCATTCCCACATGAGCAATTTCAAGCATAAGTGTGCTTTACAGGAGCTAAGTAAGCTTTTTTCTTTGGAGCAAACACAGCATCCTTTACTAGCTCATTTAATACTGTGCCAGAATAGCCAAACTGATAAGCACTAATAGATACCCTAAATATTCTACAAAATAGATGCTACTGCTGATCCCAATGGTCACTTTTAAGAGGTTTGACAGACATTCACTAAGCTTACTTATGAATCTTCAGTTCCTTTCACTGAAGCTTGTTAAGAAATTCCAACATCACTATGTATGCTAAATATGATTTGATTTCGGAATGAGTCTGTCAGTGGTTAAGCATGGTTTTAGATGAGTAAATTAGGTGTGAACTAGTTTGGAAGAACATCTTGTACTAGGAATTCTTACAAAGAACCCATACTCCAAGCACCACCAGAGCAATCTGCTAGTCAGGGAAACAACTCACTACTACACCACAAATACCTGATTGGCATAATGCAACTTTTAAAAAGCCACTCATTCTTATGAAACTCTGTTATTGCTAACTTGGACCTGAGTTGTGCAACCTGAGGAAATGAAATCCGGTATAGGATGAGCTGTCTAATAATTATTTCAGTTGCAATCAACTGCTAACGTGCTTCCTTGTTGCCTCTCTTATAGTGGATGTATAATGTGACAAAACTTGTAGGCTATTAGCTAACTATCTCCCAGCTGCAAATTCTGTGGATAAAACAATTTATTTAGCTGAAAAAATTCTTGTCCTTCCTTGCAAATGCAAACAATGTTTCTGGGGCTTCTCAGCCCACAGCCACGCCCCCGTGCACCCTGGCCACGTCCCCATGCACCACAGGCATGCCCTCACACACAGTGCCACACCCCTTGTGCCACGCCCCTTGTGCTGTAGCCCAGCCCCCTCCGCCCCCTCCAGGCTCCATCATTGTTCTAAGTAGTCATGGGGAAAACCATTTTGGTTCTAAACAAATGGCTCCAATGCCTCAAGACATATTACCCACAGAATCAGGCTATGGTATAAAACAGCATGAAGAAAGGGGGCAAGAAGCCAAGAGAGAAAGAGACAGGGCAGGTGGAGAGGACGCTTGAGGAAACATTTCACACAATTATCAAACTATCTAGCACTATGTGAGCACTGGTGAATACAGTAAGGTTTACAAAGCAGTTAATTACAGCTCACCTCAGGTAGTGATATACAATGGCAGACAGAAGAAAATGGAGAAGAACTGAAGAAAGTCACAACATACACACCATCCCACCACCCAGAATGACACCCAGAAGAGCCATGGTTGCTTAAGAAGTGAAGCAAACAAATTATTCTCCCTACTCCAAGAATCATTTTTTAAATTTTCTAAAAATTTTAAATGTTCTTTAAAAAATTCTTTACATTCCTCTTCAACTGCTCCCAAATCCCAGATCTTCAACTGCTCTCCAGCTTTTCTTCTGTTGGGTTCTACTGCCTACGAACAGAGTCATGTGATGCACTTCCTCTAACCCCAGTCTTTCTTATTCCTAAAACTCCCTGTATTACTGTATAAACCTGTGGAAGAACCACTCACTGTAACAAATTCTAATATTATAAATAAATTAACTCATTAAAACATAGGATAACCTTCATCATTAATGAGCATATCTAGTGAGTTAAACCACACTGTAAAAACAATCCAGTGATCTCACAGTTCAATGTGGTAATTAATTGGTTATGAATGAATGAAAATTTATCACGGCCAAAAACCAGCACAGTTTTACAGGCAATATTGTATACAATGATATGCAGTGAAAGACAATTCTAGATAAAAGGAAATGGCTGAAAGAAGTCAAATACACATACCTGTATCTAGATATATGCTAAAATCCCCACTATAATAATTAAAAGAAAAAGTCCAATGTATTACTATTCTAACTATTTTACTGTTCATAATCAGTTTCCTACAAATAATAGTAGATGCACAAAATTTTGCCACTTTACATGTAACCTGAGAGTTCAGGTCTGACACCAGATAATCCACATAAAATGTCTCAGATCTCCCTGGATGTTTCTGGAGAACAGAGGTAGTAATATCAAGATGCAAATCACAATAGAATGGACAGTGCAACGATACATGCTTGACAGTTTCAACGGGACCTGTATCACACAATCTTCCTTCCAACAGCATGGAAATTAAGACATTAAACCTAGCTAATGTAAAAGCCCTTCTATATTTAAACCGACAGATTTGACATACAGTTCAGTATTTTAAAAGTCTCCTTATACTCTCCATACTACTCTCTCTATACTCTCTGTACTCCCATGGTTTTGTAGCTCAGTGTCTCTGACTTGCTGGGCAATAGCTATCCTTTGCATTCATGTATCCCATGGCCAGAATAGCATCAACACAGAAACCAGATTCTGCAATTTTATGAATAGAGTCACTTTCCATTTAGATTGAAAAGAGTCATTCCATGTCAGGTGGGCCAAGCACACTTGAAAGAACATAAATTTTAACCAATAATTTATTTTTAGTGTTTACACAAAGGCCTCTACCAGGATTTGCCCTGTTTCTAGCCTCAGGATAGTATTTGGAACATGTTGGTAGTCCTACTAAGGCTCTCAAAAATGATGCCTGTACAACTACATTCACACAAGTAACATGCATATATCATCTGTGCTAATAAATAAACTGGTCACGTTTAGTGTACAAAGAAAGGGTGGGGAAGGGGAGCTGAAGTACTCCTCTCAGCATTTAGAATGGCATTAATTATTTGGGGTTTCCATGATCCTCAAATAAGTATTAAGAGGCAAACTGTTCAATTTGATGGCAGTTAATTTGCCATTTATGCTTGGTCTTCCTCCTGCTGAAAATTAGAGCCTTAGTCTTAGAATAACTGATGGACAAGAATTCTTAATTGGAATAGGAGGCTAAAGAACTGAAGAGACCCTGCTGACCAATAACTGATGATGATGAAAGCACAACATCATCTGCGTAAAGAAGGTCTCATAAAGATCTGCTTGCTAACTTGGGAGAACAAGAGTTACCTTGACCACATATTGGATCAAGGAACTGATACAGAAATTGAACAATGCAGGAGCCAAGAGGAACCCATACTTAATTCCCTCAAAAGTTGGAATCGGATCTGTCAGATGGTCAGATGGACAATCACATTTCATCTTCAACTGAGTGTTCTCATAAAAGCTGTGCATAAATCTGGGCACTGTTCTGTCAGTATTAGTAGCTTCAAATTGTCTCCATAATCTGATTCTTGAAAATGAGCCAAAAGTGGACTTAAAAGTCAATGAAACCAAACGAAGGCCTGCTTTAGTTGTTGAGGCATACTTTTCAGCAAAATGTAGAAGAATAAGGCCTTGTCCAGTTGTAGATCATCTGGCTCTAAATCCAAGCCTGATCTTCTACAAGATTTTTCTCCTGCTCTAACCAGTCTAAAAGCTTCTGAAACAAAGATACAACATATGGTTTATTAATTATGCTCAGTAAACTGACTGGTCTATAATTGGCCTGATCTGATAAATTTCCTTTTTGACACAAAGTGCAATGGAATAATAATGGCTAATCCACAGTCTTCAGGGATACATGCTGTATTATCCACACATGTAAAAAGTGCTGCTAAAATAAGGACAAGTAAACTCTACACGTAATTTCAGCAATTCTGATAGGATATTGTCACATCCAGGTGCTTTGCCAGACTTCAGTCTGGACATAAGGTTTCTAATTTCTTATTAGAAGACTGAGGACCACTCAGACAACTTTGTCAAGATTTGCCTTTACTATCTGCTGTTGGTTTTGCTCCACTGCATACACAGAGCTGAAATATAATTCCCATACACTCACAGTGATCTAACAGTTCTATGTGGTAAGTAATTAGTTATTTCCAAAGGGAATCACTTTTGTTTCCTATTTCCTGGTTTCTTCACCCAATTTTTCACTGAACATCAGGAGGAGTGTCAGACAGTGTTGAGTCATGTTTTAAGGCACAATTCCACTCCTGGAGGCATAGGGGTTTTGGGGGGAGATAATTTTTCACCTTTATGCTCTCTACGCTTTCTCCACTCTTTTTTTAAACAACTTCACCTAAAGTTATGCAAAAATGCAATATAATGCTTTTCTACAAGAAAGAGAAAAAAGTCTATACATGACTTAAACATGCTTCCAAACTGAGGTGTCTGCATTCTACATCCTACTCTAGCCTTGAAGAACAAACACAATTTATTCACATTATGTAAAATTTAGCATGCTTTGACTGCTGTGCACTGATTCCATGGCTGCTGAATATTTATGAGTAGATTACAAAAACAAATTTACCACTTTAGCCTTCAGCTAAGTTTAAAAGCATTCAAATATTTATGCTAACTACACCCTACCTCATACATAAGTTCATTCATTCTCATTTATTCCCCAGTGAAGTAAGGCAATAAACAAGGGTCTTTTAGCTGACAGTGTACTTCCTGTGTTGATATTTCTACATCATAGTTGTCAGCAGTTGTGAGGATTTAGACTTCAGCTTCTGAACTATACCTCTGCCATCGAGAAGCCTACAGACTTGAGCAGGAGATGAAGAACAATCCAATGATGGCTCAAAAAGGTTGTTACAGAAGGCCAACTCCCCTACAGCTGTCTTAATTAAGGGATCAAGACAGGACAAGAAAGTCTCCAAGCACCCTTAGCTTGGTAACAAAAATAAAAATCTATTATAGGCACTCCCTCTTATTTTATTCTAACATACACATATACTTCATGTTTTAGTTTTTACCCCAGTATCTTTCTATCTATGCATTATTCTATAAATGTAATGACTTGTTCTAGAAATATTTTCTAACTTCCAATAGATCAATAGTTGAGTTGGTCAGAATTTCAACTATAAAGATAAGTCTACTGCCTGAAATATTTTTAAAACTTTGATTTACTCTAAAGAGAATACTGAATGAACAATTAATTAAATGTCAAAAGCTGACTATCTACATTTATAGGGCAGGGACAGGAGATCTAAAGAAAAGCAATTAATTGTGCAGGGTAAAAAGTATGGGTGAGAGTCAGCTAAAGCAACCACATCGTTGTGCGTGCTCATTTTTTAATCTTGTTATGTTGTTAAATTATTTTTACTTTTAAAAATTTAATGAGTTTAATGTGATGTTTCAATAGTTTTAATTTTTATTGTCAGGTTTCTAACTAATTTTGTATTCAGCCTTTGTAAGCAGCCTTTGGCTCTATGCCAGGAGAAAGGCAGCATATAAAATAAATAGAAAATAAATAAAAGTATGTTGCTGTTAGTTATATTTCAGGGAAGGAATTGGCAAAACCATCTCTGAGTATTTCTTGTCTAAGAAAACCCTATGAAAACTCATGGGTTATCATAAGTCAACACGCTACCTGAAGGCAAGTATACACACACATCTTGTCTCTCCTCCCTGTTCAAGGATATGGCGCATGTAGGGAAAGGGCAATAGCAGAGGTCAACAAGTGGCTCCGCACATGCTGTCGCCGGCAACAGTTTGGGTTTTTGGAACACGGCCTGAATTTCCATGAATGTGGGCTTCTGGCAAGGGATGGGCTGCACCTCACGAAACTTGGCAGGAATATTTTTGCAAACAGTCTCGCAAGGAGGATTAAGAGGTCTTTAAACTAAGTTCTGCTGGGGAGGAAGACAATATTATTCAGGGCAAGGACTCGGCGAGCGCAGGGGCAAAAGGCTCAAATTATATTGGACAAGTAGTACAAGCGGCCAGCGGCGGGAGGAGTAGAAACTATAGTACAGGACTTGCAGGAAGGGCCCGGGGACTTAAGTGTCTCTACACTAATGCACGGAGTATAGGAAACAAGCAAGATGAACTGGAACTCCTAGTACAACAAAATAAATATGATTTGATAGGCATCACTGAGACCTGGTGGGATGAGTCTCATGACTGGAATGTAGGAATAGAGGGGTATAGCCTATTTTGTAAAAATAGACCAAACAAGAAAGGAGGAGGAGTAGCCTTGTATGTAAAGGATGTTTTCACCTGTGAAGAGATCCATGACTTAAACCCAGAAAGCCAGGTCGAGAGCATCTGGGTAAGAATTAAGGGAGCGAGAAACAATAGGGATATTCTGGTGGGGGTTTACTACAGACCTCCAACCCAGACTGAGGACTTTGATGATGCCTTCCTCAACCAAATGACTGCACATTCAAAAAGGAGAGATACAGTAATAACAGGAGATTTCAATTACCCGGATATATGTCGGCAGTCAAACTCTGCCAAGACAGCAAGGTTCAGCAAGTTTCTTGCTCGTCTTGCAGACAATTTCATGGTCCAGAAGGTGGAAGAGGCGACAAGGGGATCAAATATTCTAGATCTGATCCTGACCAACAGGGATGACCTTGTTAATGAGGTAGAAGTGGTTGGATCTTTAGGGGGGAGTGACCATGCCCTATTGGAATTTGGCATTCAGTGGGAAGGAGAAGAGAAGTGTAACCAGACACTCATCTTAGATTTTAAAAAAGCGGACTTCTGTAAACTTAGGGAGCTGCCGGTTGGAATTCCGTGGTCAAGAATAGTGAAAGGGAAAGGAGTTCAGGAGGCATGGGAGTTCCTTAAAAGGGAGATACTGAAGGCACAGTCTAAAACTGTGTCAATAAGGAGGAAAAATGGAAGGCATCTGAAGAAACCAGAATGGTTGACTAAAGAATTCTCAGCTGAGCTAAGCGTTAAGAGAAACGTGTACAGGAAATGGAAGAGGGGGGAAACCACCAAAGAAGAATTTAAGCAAGTAGCTAGGAGATGTAGGGAGAAGGTCAGAAAGGCTAAAGCACAGAACGAACTTAGGCTGGCCAGAGACATTAAAAACAATAAAAAGGGCTTTTTTAAATATGTCCATAGCAAAAGGAAAAAGAAGGAGACGACAGGGTCGCTGCGCAGAGAAGATGGCAATTACTAACGGGGGGAAGAGAAAAGGCAGAACTACTTAACACCTTCTTTGCCTCAGTTTTTTCCCAGAAGGATACAAGCACTCAACCTGGCAGTTGGGGAGCAGGTGAGGAAGCAGGGGAAATGAGGCACATAATAGGTAGAGAGATGGTACAGGAATACCTGGCCACACTGAATGAATTCAAGTCTCCAGGGCCAGATGAATTGCATCCTAGGATTTTAAAAGAACTGGCAGAGGTCATTTGGGAACCGCTTGCTATAATCTTTGAGAAATCTTGGAGGACAGGAGAAGTTCCAGCAGACTGGAAGAGGGCAAATGTTGTCCCCATCTTCAAGAAGGGAAAAAAAGAGGACCCAAATAATTATTGCCCAGTCAGCCTGACATCAGTACCCGGAAAGATTCTGGAGCAGATCATTAAGCAGTCAGTTTCGAATCACTTAGAAAGCAACACGGTAGTCATGAGAAGTCAACACGGATTTCTCAAAAATAAGTCATGCCAGACTAATCTTATCTCTTTTTATGATAGAGTTACTAGCTTGACAGATGAAGGGAATGCTGTGGATGTAGCATATGTCGATTTCAGTAAGGCCTTTGACAAAGTTCCCCATGACATTCTTGCAAACAAGCTAGTAAAATGTGGGCTGGACAGGGCTACTGTTAGTTGGATTTGTAATTGGTTGACCGACCAAACCCAAAGGGTGATCACGAATGGCTGCTTTTCATCCTGGAGAGAAGTGACTGGCGGGGTGCCACAGAGTTCTGTCCTGGGCCCAGTGCTGTTCAATATTTTTATCAGTGATTTGGATGAAGGAATAGAGGGCATGCTCATCAAATTTGCAGATGACACCAAATTGGGAGGGGTTGCTAATATGCCAGAGGACAGGATCAAAATTCAAAATGACCTGGATAGATTGGAGAGCTGGGCCAAGGCTAACAAAATGAAATTCAACGGAGAGAAGTGTAAGGTCCTACACTTAGGTAGAAAAAATGGAATGCAGAAATCTAGGATGGGGGACACGTGGCTGGATGGCAGTACGTGTGAAAGGGATCTAGGAGTCTTAATAGACCACAAGCTGAACATGAGTCAGCAGTGTGATGCGGCAGCCAAGAAAGCCAACGCAATTCTCGGCTGCATCAATAGGAGTATGGTGTCTAGATCGAGGGAGGTACTGGTACCACTCTATTCTGCTTTGGTTAGACCTCATCTTGAATACTGTGTCCAGTTCTGGGCACCCCAATTCAAGAAGGACATGGTCAGGCTGGAGCAAGTCCAGAGGAGGGCAACCAAAATGGTGAGAGGCCTGGAAGCCATGCCCTATGAGGATAGACTTAGAGAGCTGGGTATGTTTAGTCTGCAGAAGAGAAGGTTAAGAGGGGACTTGATAGCCATGTTTAAATATTTGAAGGGATGCCACGTAGAGGAAGGAGAGGGCTTGTTTTCTGCTGCTCCGGAGACCAGGACAAGGCGCAATAGATTCAAGCTGCAGGAAAGGAGATTCCACCTGAACCTCAGGAAGAACTTCCTGACAGTCAGGGCTGTCCGGCAGTGAAATATGCTGCCTCGGAGTGTGATGGAGTCTCCTACTTTGGAGGTTTTTAAGCAGAGGCTGGATGGCCATCTGTCAGGAGTGCTTTGAGGGTGTTCCTGCATGGCAGGGGGTTGGACTGGATGGCCCGTGTGGTCTCTTCCAACTCTACATTTCTATGATTCTATGATCTTGTGGTTGGTGCAAGAAAAAGTATTGTTTAGTTGATTAGGTAGACCTGTGTTAGGTTAAGAGGGCTTTTTTGAAACTGGAAGAGATTGGTCACTGTGTGTTTTGAAAAAAGCAGCCTCCCAGACTTACAATCAGTCTAGAATGGTCAATCACATCCCACAGAATTTATGAATAATTTTTAGGCCATTTTGTTCTCAGGCTGTGATGCCTGCAAAAATGGCTTTGGCGGCCATCGGCCACACTTTGCCCAGCTTTGACATAACGGGTACCACAATGCTAAATGCCCTGCTCCAAACGACTAACTTCATTACTAGTAATTTTAAAAGACAAGCAGATTTTCTATTTTATGAGGTGGAAATGCATACCCAAATGAATACAAGGAGGTTATATGCTTGTTGATTATTTACCACTTTATCCTATACAGAAGCATTGATTCATTACATGGTCTAGATCCAACTACTAGCCCCAAATACAGAGAACCTACAGAAACAGTTGCTTACTTGTTGTGTAAGTCAACACTTACATAAATCCCATTAATTTGGATCTATTCTAGTTGGAACTAGCAACTGGATCTAGGCCCTGCTAGATTGGTGTATGCAAAAATCTAAATTCCAGGTGTATGAGACATGGGATTTAATACTATGGTCAAATTGGTATCTTATATAAGAAGGACAACTGTCAAAAACTGGATAATTTTATGGCTAACTGGCCATGATTTCCTTCTGCAGAATTAACAATGCTTACCATACTGTATTTGCTGGTGTATTACATGCACCAGCATATAAGACGTACCTCACTTTTCAAGGGGTATTTTTCAGGAATTTTTTTTTATAGTTCCCTGGTGACACAAAACACACAGGAAAGGTGAGGAATGAAAGGAGTGCTGCACCAGGAGAGAAGGGGAATGAAAAGAGTGCTGCACCACCACTCCTCCCTTTCTGTTTTGCCTCAGCAGAGACAACTCCCAGCGGAGTCAAAATGCACAGGAGAGGAAGGGAAGATAAGGAGTACTGCACCAGGCTTTCAGTATCCCCTCCTTTCCTGTTTTGCCTGGGCAGGGAAAACTACTTCTGCTCCTTCTCCCTTCCCTATGTTTTTAGTGTTACTGTACTGCATATTTGCTGGTGTATAAAGACACACCCCATTTTCAGAGGGTATTTTTAAGGGAAAAAAGTGCCTCTTATATGCCAGCAAATACTGTATGTTTCTGCTTTAAGATGAATTGACTGAATAGACTGCTGTTGGGGTTATCTTTACTGGCATCTAGATATCTCTTCAACTTAATTAGTGTAAGACCTCTAAGCACTATGTCTTTGATTCCTGTTTTCAGTTTGCCTTAAGTGTTTAATATGTAACCCTCTATACTTTCACTGTCTTTCTCTTGTCTTTTGAAAAACAAAAGACTAGCCCATTAGTTTGTACTAATGTAGATAACAGGACTCAATCAAGATCAAGTTAGCCTGCAGTCCTATAATTTTACCTGAGAAAAAAAACACATACATTAATATGAATAGGACTGCATCCTCAAGAACACTAAAATCAATGCAAAAATTTATCCACGACTTAGATCTGACTGATTTCACAGGAAATTAAGTATAAAATGTTTAATCTGGATCCACCCATATAATCCCAGTAAATGCTGCCAAATGAAAAGAAAGTCTGTATGAGAAAGAAAGAGGGGCCATGCTACAATAAAAAATAAAATTCTATTTTCTAGACAGCCCAAAGGCTTACATGAAAGCAAAATAGTTTTAACAGGAACTAGTTTCTGCCACAAATCTACCAGATACAGTACTCCAAGAGACCAAATCTAGGCTTTATTTACTTTATTTGTAAAATACATGCTGAACTACCATCATAACACAGATGGCAAATAAACCATGAACACATAACTGCAGGATGAGTAACTTTTCCAGCAGTTCTCTATAGTTTTAGGATAAATCTCAATTACAGTAAACCCACTGATCAATGGAAATTTAGTAAATCAACACTTACATATACTCCACTGATTTAACAGTCTACTTTAATTGGGATTAACAAGTGGATTAGATCTCAGTATCACTAAACTTAATCAAACCTGACTGAAAGAGAAAAAACACATCTTGAGCTAGTTAAGGTTACTAAAGACCAGTTTAGCCTAAATACTCTAAAAGCACCAGATCCTAGCAGATCTTGGAAGCTAAGCAGAGGCAGTTGTGGTTAGTACTTGGATGTGAAACCACCAATTAATACCAGGTGCTGTGAGCTATATTTCAGAAGAAGGAACTGACAAAATCACCCCTGAGTATTCCTTGCCTAAAGGAAATCCTATGAAATTCATGGGGTTGCCATAAGTCAACAGATGACTTGAAGGCACATACACACATGTATTTATATTTTCCAGCATTTTAATTTTAAGTAGGACTTAGTAACAAGATTAAATTAAAAAAATACTGTTAACAGTGATTCTGCATTGCATGGGACACTTTCCAGACCAAGAACATTCATATGCCTACCAACCAACCAACCGACCGACCAAATACAAAAACCATCCTCTTATATCAGCCACAAACTTATAGTACTTAGTAGTTCCAAACAGTATTGGATTACCATAGATAGTACATATTCACAGCAATGCAAACAAAACCATCACTGCTGCCACTGGTAACTGCCAACATTAAAGTATACATACACTCTGCTTAGTAGTACATTTAGTTTTGCTCATTATTTGAATATTATAGAAGTCCATTCATGGTCCTGAAACTAATCATGTGCTATATTTGGGTAAAGAACATTTATTTTTACATAGGACAAAGATGTGTAATGAGTAGAAATCCAATGTTCTGTCCATTTTGCCTACCTTTTCAATATTGTTCTTGAAAATTACTTATTGTTGGACATACTTTCTTCAATTTACATATGTAAAGGGGATTGTTTAGCAGGAGGAAACTAAAGAATTGGATTCTGCATACTTTAAATGTTATGAAACAGAGGGACTGTGCATTTAATCAGAAAACAAACTGAAACTGAGCCTAGAGTAAAATTTCCGAGCACTGCCTTCTAAAACTTAATCACATGTCATCTGTTCTAAAAATTAATAAAAGACACAGAATATACTCAGTGACAGACCAGGGAAACAGTGATTTCAAAACAGCTCAATTTTGATCATATTTTTTGGAAACTACATCCCAGCATCACTCTGAATAGGCAGAAAAAGGACAGGCCTTTTATTTTAAGGAAAACATGTACATTTATTCCCAAATATAATTTATTTTACTGAAATCCTAATTCTGTAGGACATATCAGACTATAGTTTTCCAGACAATGGCTTCTTCTGTACTCTCAGCTGTGATAGGATTGCCCTTTTAATAAGTATGAAACATCTTTCATGTCACTATGCTTTAATGAGAATCAGCAAGAAATGCTATAGTAATGCTGTGGCAAGGTTACAAGAAGAACACTTAATCTCAGTTGATTTTTTCATCAAGGTATCTTTTCTTTCAGGAAATACTTGACCTCTTAAGAAACACTCACAAATTTAGGACCCAGTGTTATGGTTTCTGGTGCTATAGGATAAAACACAAATCTCTCTTCAACACTGTCAGTGTACCATGTCAGAGAGGAAAATTCAATCTCAGATCCCACCTCAAAACCCCAATCAGTTACTACACAGCCTCCCAGGCCCTAAATATGGAAAGAAATTTAGACAGAAAATGCATCTAACTCCAGGAGTACTTGTTTTCTGAAAGTACTCAAAAAGCCACACAAAGGAGAAACAGATGAACACCTACCACACCAATACTTCCACTCTGCCAACAAGGGCCCAGTAGGACTTTGGAAGTGACAGAGTCTGTCTATTAGGATCTTCTCCCACAGGCCTGCTCCCCAAGCTGACTTTCAATTAATCTTTTGATCTACTTCAGGAGAGTCTGAATATGCCACCTGTGCAATAACACTGAGGTACTCCACGTCTTTACTGATGCTTTCTCATTTATACAGAGCAGAAAGTGGTGACCTAGATATGTGACCCATTCTTTTTTCCAAACTATTATCAAGAGACTTAGCTGTGGAAGCTTATTTCAATTTGACAACTGATTCTCCAGCATTTTCTGCTCTCCCCCTTGCCCCCATTCTGACTTCTACAAAGTTAGGGACAAACCAGCAAAATTCACACCCTGAACCCTAATTTTAACTAGAATAAAAAATTAATCTTTTATCCACAATTCTCAAGTAACTATGTTCAAAATTATGAGTTTAACTTATGAAGGTCATTTTAATTATCAACCAAAGTAAAACACAGATGGGACAAATAGCATCGCTTCCATTCTTTCCAACTCTGAAAACCTCTTATCAGTTCAACTCATGCAGCAATACTGAATTCACTAAAAAAAGTTAGCCTCACCTCATCCCACTCTGATGCAAAGGAAGGTGATTTCTCAAGCCTTTTTTTCCCAGCACTACAATTGGAAAGGGATTCACTTCTGCTCCCCATAGTATCGTCTTCTGTTGGTGAAGTCGTCAAAAGGTCAGAGTCCGATTTTGACAAGCTACGGCTAAGTTTGAGTTCTGCTCTGGGCTTGCCTCCTGGATGAACTCTGCCCACAACACTGCTCTTGTCTCCTTCCTCAGCACCACCAGGATGCTGTGGCAAATGAGGATGTACTAAAGTTTCAGGGTCCAACTTGTCACAGCTATGACGGATGGTTGAATAGACCACTTTATTTTGGTCTGCAGTGCTAGTCTGTACTGAATCAGATGCCTCAACATCTTCCAGCTGCATAACAGTCCGCTCTGTACCTCCTTTGCCCACAGCAGAAATGAGTCTGAAAGGGTCCTCATTTATTTCACACACCGGAGAAGAACCATGTAGCAGACCTGAGAACTGATCCAGTACTGGGATGTCCTGTGGATCTGTTTGGCTGTGGTTACTGCTGCTCCTGCTTTGGTCTTCAAAAGGACAGAAACAACAACAACAAAATTAACAAAAACACCCAGAAGTCAAGATCAGTAGGACCCACACTCCCTACCCCCACCCTTGAAGAGAGAGAGAAATAAGAAAGAACAGTTCAGTATTGTTCAGCGCATTCAGATTGTACCCGAAGTCAGAGCATTTATGAAATTCCAAACACTGGCCTGATTTATGCAATCTGGCAGCCCGCCCCGTTTCATTTTATTCCTGTTAACACTAACAATCAGCCCTTGCTATATAAGGTTTGGAGAAGTGCTAACTATACTCTGCAGAGAGGGGCAGGCTGAGACTCCTGGAACACAAGATATTTCCATAAAGGCCAAAGTGTTATTTAGAGCAGCACTCCCTACCCTTGGCACAGAGCACTGGGTGGGGGAAAAAAAGAGCTGCAAACAACCTGCAAGTTTGAAAACATTCCCCCTCCTCCCTACAGCTGCTTCCTTCCCTAGTGGCATGAACTCACCTCCTTATGGAAGAGAAATAAGGGCTTCACAGAAAGGTTAACTCTTACAAAACCTTCCTACATTTAACTCATTTCTCTACATAAAGTGACCTGCTCTACTGCAGCAATCATCTCCTTGCAATATGAACTGCTGTTGAAATGTGACACTATTATTAGACTTGTTTTAATATGTTGTATCAAATACCAGGACTTGGTTAAAGCATGAATAATTGACTTATATTAATAAGTCAAAAGTTTGTCGTAAACAATCATTCCGAACAACTCTCATAAAAACGTTTCCCAAAATAAAACCTACAGCTATCCAGCATTCCATAACAGCACATTAGTCAAAATCTCCTTTGATTGTTAAATACTGGATGGTCCTTCTGGGAGCAGAAAAGTAAGCTTACTTCTATGGACTAACCAGAAAAAGTGGCTTTAAAGCTCTGTGCATATTTAAGGACAAGGAGGGGCAGAGGAGGAGAGACACTGATGACTTCAGATGAATGTCAAGTATTTTTGGATTCAGAGGATTCAAATACAAACAAATTAAAAATGCTTAAATTTGGTGCAGTTGTGCCCAGTACATATTAATATTAATACACTAATATCAAACATATTAGTGTATGGAAATCAGAAAAAAAGTTAGCTTTCTGCAATGAAAGAACTTGTATACTAGCTCCTACGCACTCCTATTTTTATTTTATATATAATACCTCACACAAACTTTGGCAAGGAGAGATCTGATGGGATACTGTAGTTCACAGTATCAATTTAACCATCTTTTCTTGCTTCTGACCTATGGCAAAGTGTAGAATGTCTCATTACCTTGCCCTTCACATATGAGCTATGTGATTCTGGTTCACATACCATCTGCACAGAGTTAACATTTAGCAGAACCAGTATCACAGGGTGGAATAGCAGCTGACAGTGTGTGTTGCCCATTGGAACATTTGACTGTCCTAAAGCCAGCAAGGACAACCAACAATGGGACCACTGTTCAAATGAAACAGTGGCTGTGCTTTCCATCTCCTCAAAGCAACACTACAAACACAAAAATATCCTCTGGCACACGAGCAAAGTCTTGTGAGAGAAATTTGTGAATATTTCAGCCACGTTCTTTATGAGTCCAAAAGATAACTTGGAAAACAGAAGAAAAAGCACACACCCATTTTTCTATGCACATTTCTGCGAAGTTGGAATGACCTGGAATAACTTGCAACAAATACCTACCTTTTGGCATCTCCACTGAATCAGGACTTGGATATTGCTCAGAATGGCTAGAAGAAAACTCAGAAGATGCTTGGCAACTGAGTGGCCACTGGCCATCTTGAGAAGATGGACCTTTTCGTGGCCAAGCCTGCAAAGGGATCTTGTATTATTTATATTTCAATGCCATTAACAGAGATAGAGGTCAAGTTTTATAACCAAAATAAACACTTTGCAGTTTAACTATAACTGCATATATTCTCTTTATGTTATATATCCTGCTCCGAGATTTCAAACTGTGATTTTGTGTAAGTGGAAACTAGAATTAAAATGGAAGTAGCAAGGAAAGATATAAGTCTGCATTAGGTAAAAGGCCAAAGGAAAAGAAAAAACCTGTGGGAAACACTGAAGCCCTAGCTCTTGACCACATTCATCCTGATAATTCAGATGGTGCCTGCATATTTCTTTTATGATAGCAATCTTCATAAAGTTTTAATATGTCAGCGGAGAATTCCCAAAAGGCACAAACTGCAGCTTAATCTACTTATAACACCCAACTTGATAAGTCAACTGTTATGTACATTTCATTGAATTAACGGGTCTTTTATAGCTGGCACTAACAAGTGCATTTAGGCCAGTATTAGATATCTATGTGCCTTTTGAAAGATTTACCCACAAGAACCATCAACTGTTTAGATCAGAGATAAGGAATGTGGATATCCAGCTGTCACTGAACCACAACTGTCATAAACCCTCACTTGGGTATGGCTAATGGGTGTTGCAATCTAAAAAATTACATGTTGCACCTTTGCTTTAGAATATAAAGATATACACCAGTACTACCAGACCGTTTATCTATTTATGTACCATACTTGGCCTGGCAGTTGCTTCTTTTTGTAGAACACGTTAACACTGTGAAAGCTATAATCTTTTTAGATTACACAAGTGCATCATGACAACATAATTTATTTGCTCAGTAGCAAAAGTACCTCTGTCTAGAAGAGCTTTCTCCAAAGAGAATCTGTTTCTAAAAAATTATATAACACTGTTACTTCATATGCATCTTCCAATTCTATAGAAATTTGAAAACTAGCAACGAAGCCATCACTACTTTCTTGCTAATAGGCTTTTTTTCTATCATCTGTCCACTTCTGCAACTCTGACTTGTCCATTCTTGCAGTCTCTTACTCAATATTTATTATCCCACCTTTCTGAGTACAGGGATGTCCTGGTGTCAGAGCCACTGGGCAGACTGAGGCCATGCAGCTGGGAGCTGTAGGGAGATGTTAGAATTTGCATCCCCAGATGCCTAAGCAGCTCTTAATAACTATACCTCTTTTACTGATTTCAGTACACCATGGAATCTCAATGAACCCTTGTTATACATTAGCTAAGCCATTTAGAAAAACACACCAATTACATTTGCTGCTTATGCATGCTATTGTTTTTCTAACTTCTGTACAACAGCTTCTCATTTTAACTGCATATCACACGCAGAAATGAGCTGGATATTCAAATTACTTAAAATACTGTATTATAGTGTGAAAAACCAAACTTTTAGTATCATCAACAACTGGTAAGAGAATATGACATAGCTACGTTTAAACAATTGCTGCAATAATACAGGAAGTGATAGGAAAACTCTTGTTCAAACACTGTATGATTTAGTAAGACTTTCGGTCAGCACAGATCACCAAGATTAGTATTTGGAGCAGCCCTATATTCAATAAAAATGGCATTCTACTGCACAGAAGACTCTTTTAACATGCAGTATTACAAAGGTTTGCATATTTTCGAGAAAAGAGATAGATTTGCTACAACCTGTCAATATTTAAGGTAATATAAAATCTGTTTTCGTCTTTCATAACTTCGTTTTTGTCAATATCATATAAAGGCTATATATAATTGTCAAGCTATTAAGAGTTAATATTTTGTTACCCTCCCTCATTCCAATAAATTTTTAAACAACCTCTTTCATCACCTTTTGCGCTCATTTGATCAAATAATTTCAATATTACGTTAATAAATTATTTCTCTATAACCGAAAGGAAATGGAAGCATGTACTTATAGTAATTTTACTCTTAACTATAATTAACACACAATCTTTTTCTTAACTTCCTTTTCAAACAGCATATTAAAACGTAAATAACCTAAACAACTAATTGTAATGTATTTTTTCATTTCCCATAAGGCAAACACAGCACACAGAAGTGAAAGGCATTTTCCTTACTACACTTCCAGCATGTATAAGTCCCTTTACCATTTAATCTTGTTCTGAAAAACTTTTGGTACTTTTAAGTATCATCTCTGTTATCATTTTAGAAAGGTCTTGTGAACAATAAAGATCCACACTATATTTAATTATACTCAAATGTAAAAGTTTTCCCCCCAATCCAATTATTTATTTCCATTATATTTAACTTGAACGCTTGCTAAAGATCCAGTCTGTCCTACCTGTGGCTGGACACCGCCGGCAGCACCTGATGATGATTCACCTAAGATTTTTAAAATAAAATTATTTGACATTTGACATAACTGCCCTTTGTCAATTAGGCTTTAAGACCATAGTGAACATGACATTTTCTAATATCCAATTCAGTATATTTTCTGAATATCTAGGCAACATGATTGACATCTTTGCCCCCTCCTCAGCAAAAGGGTTCAACTTTTCTGGCATCATGTGGTCAGAAATTTATTACCTAAGGAAGCAGGCTATGCTCAGTAAGAAAACAAAGAAAGATTTATGTACCCACCAGTCACAAGTCATATCTGCCATAAACCGTCAGCTTTGAAGATACAGATCACAACACAACTTTACTATGAGATATTTGTTGTTATGTGCCTTCAAGTTATTTCTGACTTATGGCAACCTTCAAGTCTATCACGGGATTTGTCCAAAGGGGATTTGACTTTGCCTTCCTCTGAGGTTGAGCTTGCCAGAAATTTGAACCCAGGTCTCCAGAGTTGTAGTCCAATGCTCAAATCACTACACCAATGTAGATATATAACAGGTACAAACTGAGATAGGGAAAACTAAGATTTGCCACAGCGCAATGGTGGAATTCATGTTTTGAATGTAGAAGCCCCCATACTGAATTTCTGGTATCTCCAGGTATCTCCAAGGCTTGGAAAAGTCCATCTGAAACCTTGAAGATCTGGAGAAGTTAATAAGTTTATACAGTACTTGGTGAAGATGGGCCAATGATCTAACAAGGCAAGAGGTAAGGTCTTATGCTCCTAAGACACTATTTTTTCTGCCCAATAGGTAATATTTTCCAAAATAGTTGAAAGCTTCTTCATACTGAGATAGATCTACTCTCTGTACAGGGGAAAAACACAGGCATGCTTTTTCATGATGTGCAGTGCAGGACACTGCTATTAGAAGTATAGAATCAGCTTGGGGAGTACCCACACAGATACTCATGCTGCATGAGTTTTTGACTGAACTGCAGAATTTCTTCCAGTGAAGCTGCATCTCATGGCAACAGTTCTTTGTTTATATCTAAATTAGAACCCTCTATTTCCTGGAAGTTATATAAAACAAATTTAAAGTTAAGAATGCTGTGACAGCTCAAAGACTATTTGGTCAGTTGGGATGTACAATTTAATAGCAATGCCTACTCTTATTTTTGCATCTGAAATGTAAGTGCCTTTGTATAAAAGACACTGGGCAAACCGGTTATTTCTCAAGGGAATACTGCACTATTTTTCCCAGTTTTTTGTTTGTTTTTTGTTTTTGCTACAAAAGAGAGCAATAGCTCCTCTACCTCTAATCAACAGCTAAATATACGGTCTGTCTTCCAATTCTGTTTCATCTAGTTATTTCTATGTTTTGGCAAAGGCCAAATAACTTCCATTTTCATTTCTCCAATTAAAGGCATTTTGAGTATTTTACTATTGTGGTGATGGTGGTGGCTGTGTATCTTCAAGTCATTTCCAAGTTATGGTAACCTTAGGGGTTTTCTTGGCAAGATTTGTTCAAAGGTGGTTTGCCTTTCTTTCATCTGAGGCTGAGAGAATGTGATTTATCCAAGTTTACCCAGGGAGTTTCCATGATGGAGCAGGGATCTGAATCCTGGTCTCCAGAGTCATAGTCCAATGCTTAAACCACTATAAATGCTGGCTGTCCTTGCTGCTGTTACATATTTAGATATCTTCTAAGCAGGCATAAATATAACATTCAGGCACAGACTTGAAAAAGGGATTCTCATGAAGTAGTTTAATGCAACAATTTCCTAGGTCAGTTTCATTTATCTGAAATGAACAGCATTCTTAGCAAATAAACTCCTAGTTATGTATAATGAATTATGACCATTTTTTCAGAAAACTTTTCAATAGTGCAAAATTTTCCCAAAACTGATAAATATGAAGAATTTAACAGAACAACCTGATCTGATCTCCCATCTGGCTTAGGTCCAGGCTATTTGAAAAACCTTATCTCCCTGTACAAGCCAGCTAGAACCTTAAGATCTCTTGGGGAAGGCTTTCTCTCTGTCTCACAACCATCTCAGGTTCGCCTGGTGAGGACACGGCCTTCTCAATGACTGCCTCCACCCTGAGGAACACTTTACCACAGGAGGCTAGGCATGCTCCCTCCCTGCTCTCCTTTCGCTGACAGGCAAAAACATTTCTCTTCAAACAGGCTTTCGTTGAAGCCAGGCAGCTTCAGTTATCAGCTGTTGTACTTGAATATCCTTTTTTATGATTTTATATCTGTTGGATATTTTTAACTGTTTTGAATGTTTTGAATGCATTTAATGTTTTTAATGTGTATTTATTGTTGGAAGCTGCCTTGGGTCCCAATTCTGGGAGAAAGGCGGCCTAGAAATACAATCAATCAATCAATCTAATCTAGCTAAACAGAAACATAGCTAAAAATATACATCCAACTCCCATAGCATATTATGTGGAAGCAAACACAATTAAACCACTGAGTTGCTTCATAGAAGCATAGAATCATAGAAATGTAGACCACACGGGCCATCCAGTCCTACTCCTTACCATGCAGGAATACCCTCAAAGCACTCCCGACAGATGGCCATCCAGCCTCCACTTAAAAACCTCCAAGGAAGGAGACTCCACTACACTCCGAGGCAGCATTTTCCACTGCCGGACAGCCCTGACTGTCAGGAAGTTCTTCCTGAGGTTCAGGTGGAATCTCGTTTCCTGCAGCTTGAATCCATTGCTCCTTGTCCTGGTCTCTGGAGAGGCAGAAAACAAGCCCTCTCCCTCCTCTACATGGCATCCCTTCAAATATTTAAACATGGCTATCATGTCCCCTCTTAACCTTCTCTTCTGCAGACTGAACATACCCAGCTCTCTAAGTCTATCCTCATAGGGCATGGCTTCCAGGCCTCTCACCATTTTGGTCGCCCTCCTCTGGACCTGCTCCAGCTTGACCATGTCCTTCTTGAATTGGGGTGCCCAGAACTGGACACAGTATTCAAGATGAGGTCTAACCACAGCAGAGTAGAGTGGTACCAGTACCTCTCTCGATCTAGACACCATACTCCTATTGATGCAGCCGACAATTGCACTGGCTCTCTTGGCTGCCGCATCACACTGCTGACTCATGTTCAGCTTGTGGTCTATTAAGACTCCTAGATCCCTTTCACACGTACTGCCATCCAGCCACGTGGATATCATATCAAAGGAAACAATAACCTAGTATCATGAAGAGAAGATTGAGCTCAGGTTGCATATTGCCTACTTTCTCTTTACCCTCCCCCCCAATTAGTCCTCAAGGACCTTAGAAGCTCTTGCTTCCATTTTTTTTAAATCAATAGTGACTTGTGTTATCCAGACCTAACAAACCACGGCTAATTTTTATTTTGTGTTGTTGAAACAAACTCAGATTCATACCATGTATTATGAAGCCAGCTCATCTGAATAAGCCATAGCTAAGATCAGCCACAGTTCAATGTCTGAAGACCTACTCTACAGCAAATCTAAAATGGCAGTTGGAGGCAAGCGGGTACATAAGCCTGAGATTTGCTGTGACTTTATCATGCTTTAAAGTTATATGTAAACTCTTTCCAATGTGATGTGATTATTCTTAGCATACTATTCACTTCAATAAATAAGCATAAAATACTTAGAAGACCCACGCTATTTTAAGAGGGAAGAATTACTCAGCTCACAAGTCAGGAGGTCAATACAATTTTCATCCTTTGTAGGATCATAATTAGTACTATATCTACTCACATGTCTTAGGATTCAAGGCAGTTCAGAACTGGAGAGGTTAAAGAAACTACAAGGGAACTTGGTACGTTTATTTTTGGGAAAATATTGAAGAGGAGGAAAAATTTAGTTTATTTACTAATACTTAAAAAAGAATACTAGAAAAAATGTCATCTGAATCAACAAGCACAACTTAATACACATGGAGTATGAATGTACAGGGAGGTACATTTCTGTTAAACTATTTACAGAGAGTGAGCCTTAGTTGTCAAGATCTACAGCTGCAATCCTATGTACTCTTACCAAAAAGCTATTCCAGTTAATGCAGTGGGACTTGCTTGCCACTCAAAATGCACAAGGTCAGGTTGTAGGAGGCTTAAGCTCTGCCATTTGAATTGCAATGGCTCTCATGATTGCTCCCTACATCCTCCTATACTTGGCATGAGTGCTGAGAAGCTATTCATATGTATAATTGCGCAACGGCAAGGGAGGGGAAGAAGAAACAGATATTCCTGCCTTTTATTATTATGGATGATACATGAAAAACAGAAAATAGTAAGCACACTCGTGTTAGCTCTCTCTTAAAGGGAAAAATGGAAAGTTTTGTAATTGTTCACAACACACTTATGCACTGGATTGTAAACTGACATCCAAAACAGATCAATTGGGCTTCTGCAGGTGAGAAGAATTCAGTATGGAATATGGGATGTTTGACTTCCATTTTGTTATAGTTGTGTCCCTTCCAATCATTTCTGACTTGTGCTGACCCTAAGGCAAACCTATCATGGGGTTTTCTGTCCCAACAGAAGATTTGTTTGCAAGTGCTTTTTAAAAAAATCTTTGTCATTTACCAATGTGGTGCACTGGTAACTCCAACTCTGGAGACCAAGGTTCAAATCTCCACTTGGCCATGAAAACCAACTGGTGACCTTGGGCAAGTCACACTCTTCTAGCCTCAGAGTAAGGCAATGGTAAACTCCTCCGAACAAAATCTTGTCAAGAAAACCCTGTGATAGGGTTGCCTAAGTCAGAAATGACTTAAAGGCACATAAGAACAGCAACAATAATAATAAAATTTACTTTTCCAGCTATTCATAATCTAGAAGAGTACATTACATACTTTCAGATGGCAACACCAGCTAGTGTAATGACAAATACTTTGACCAAAATGAGGCTCTGTTTCACTACTACTTGCATAGTGATCATTTCTATAATCCTTGTTGGCAAGATCAGACATTTTTGCCTGATTTATTTTAGTTCAGAACATATTTTTAAAGAATGATTAACATACACTCACAATCTTTATGTTTACAAAAATGAAGCCTTACTCCATTACCAGCGACATAGCAAAGCAATAATATTTTAACCGGAAGCTTACAAATGTGATAGAGATGGGCCAAGCAAATCCTCGAATCCTTGGGAAGGATTCGAGATTCGCGAATCTGAATCCCTGTGCTAAAATAGGCAAACCAGATCTTTCGAATCCACCAACCAAATAGTTTGTTGGAGACTGCGACACCTGAAAACCTGGGAGACCAGGATGCCTGAAAACCTGGGAGATAGATACACAAGGGGGGATGGCTAGTAGATGAATTTTTCCCTTGGAGTAATAATGGCCTTTGCTAACAATTTCAGAAATTACATCCGGGATTGCACTCTAATATACTTAAACTGAACACTTAGTATTTAAGTTCAGCACTATTTCCTGTGCTGAAAATCAATGGTATGTATCAATGCTGGGGTCAGTGGGCCTGATGCCTATCAGAAGTAGTGGGGCAGAGGGAAGGTCACACGATCTCACCCAGTGATTGCCACATGTAGGCCAGTGTACCTCCTTCCACAAGACCAATGCCTGGTTGTAAACCTGTAGCTAGACTAGGAGAAGTGAAATGTCTGTCATTGTTTCTCATGAGCCATATGACAAACTACATGTAGCAGAAAGGAAAATTTGTTTTTAAAAATTAGCTCTTCCAGGGCCTGCCAAAGGCCTGATCAGCTGGAAGGTACAGTCTTCTTGAGAGTTCAAGGACAGCTGAAAGTTTCCTTTGCAAAGCTCCCTTGCAAAGCTCTTTCATATACAATTCTGGGGTTTGTAGTTTTACAAGGTGTCACAGCCTTCTCTGTCAAAGTGGCCTGGTGCATCATCAAACTGCAAACCCCAGGATGCCATGAGAAGCTATGCAAAGAAAATCCAGTTTTGACCGGGATTATCTCTGTACTGTAGTATGTGGCCCTGTTTACACAGGCAGGAAAATGTCGGATTAATCCACATTTTCCTGCCTGTGTAGAAAGGGCCTTCACGTCATTTTCAGTCTGGGGAAATCCTGAGGCAAAACTATGACAATTGGCCTGGCCAGATTTCTTCAGAGGGAGGTTTCCATTTGCCTAGGCTTTTGCTAAGGCTGAGAGAGTGTGACTTGCCCAAGATTATCCTTCTTTCCCTTGCTTTTTAAAATCTTTCTTAAAAAAGGATTCAAAAGATTCGAAATTCATGAGATTCACGGATTCCCAGAACCTTCCAGGGATTCAGATTCAGATTCAGAAAATTCTGGACTCGTCCCACCCTTAAAATGTGACCTACGACAGCTACTACACAATACACAAAGATTTCAACGATTCCTCCTAACAAAAAGCAGGTAATTTTGGGGCTGCTCACTTTTATCCAATACTCGCTGTCTACACATTCTTGCAGTAAGCTCTTACCTTTTGTTTTTTTGTCTGTTACAGTATGTTTCTTAGTTTCTGCTGTTAGCAGAAGCTCATATGGATGCTCCTCTTCTTCATCAGCTGTGCTTCCTCGACTCTTTCCCTTGGTGACCATGCCCTGGACCAAACAAAGTTCACATTCCAGATGCAGTCATGTCATAATCTATTATCAGTTAGCAGAACCATGGCCATTTTCTCAGGGTGTCCATGGAAGACTAATGTCTCAGATATAAGAGAGTCAAAATATAACCTGATATAACTGACTGTCTCCCTAAACAGATCAACAATTACCATTTCTATCTTTACTACAGCCTCTGCAAGCTTCTTGATGCCATTCTTCACCATTCAAAAAGCCATGTACCAATTTCTTCTACATTCTTTTTTCCCTGGTGGTTTCCCACCATACCACTCCAACTGAAAGATTTTTCCCAATTCCTTTGCCAGGTTCCAATTATCAAGGTTGGAACAAATGGGATGAAAGAACTGGCCTGGATCTTGGATTAGCATGCTAATTTCAAATCAGAAGTTGTAACATTCTGAAGAACTTTCCAAGACTAAAGAAAACGCATAAGCTATACTGGACTGGATCAGTTTTATAGAAATTTGGTTATAAAAATTAATTGTGATGAGCCTCTGGGTCATGTTTTCCCCTTTCTTTTTTCATGCACACAAGTAGGACCCAATTTTGAATGTTATTTTGTCATAGTAATGTAATGTTAAAACTAAGGGAAAAATTATAGCCTACAGCATAGAACAAACCACGACTTCATTTTTTAAAGTTGATACTGGTATGTTCTCACTAACCACAGCCTAAACCAGGGGTGGGCAACTACCTTGGGTCTGGGTGCTACAAAATGAACTCTACCCAGTAGACCTGGAGACCACACCTCCCTCATGTCCCATTGCCATCCAGCTGGGCCATGGGGGCAATTTTGCTATTTTGGGCCCTTTGAGGCCTGTTTTGCACCCAACCAAGCAGAAATCACGTCCTTACTTAGCTTTAAACACGCTAGGAGAGGCAAACCAGGCAAAATTGCCCCTGATCACCCCTAGAGGCACAAGGAGAGCTTTTTCAGGTTTTTTTTAAATAATAAAATAATTGGAGGGAAGCTGCAGGCAGTATACAGGCCAGCCATTTCCTACGCCTGATATAAACAAAGCACAGCTCCTAATCTGAGACATCAAGGGGAACTGTAGTTCACTGAAAACAAAAACTTTAAATCTGTTTCTCATAGATATTAAAGTAGATGACAGACACTGTTTGAATAATTGTTTCTCACGTGGTAAAATCATGGCTTTCTATTATATGTGCACTGAGCATAGCTTCACAGTAACTTTTCGAGAAAATTTAAAGTAATGAATCCTAAAGTAACTTTTTCTTCAAAAAAGAACTACTTGAAAAGAACAAGGGAACTATTAAAAAAAACCATTATCTTATGTGGATTAATTCCATGAACCATCCAGGGAGTGAAAGGTATAGATGCTATGAGCAAGTGTGGAGCTGGTAGATAACATAATTTTCCTAAAAGTATCAGTCCAAATCTGTCTTTACAAAAGAAACTAAAATATTTTAAAACACTGCTTCTACTGCAGCACAACAGGAGAATAATACACTTACTTTAGAGGATGCACTCTGCTTCTTTTCTACGTGTTCTTCCTCTTCATCAGGGGGAGGTTTAGCAGGAGGAGGTGGGCGTTCTCTCTGGAGTAGAGAAACCCATAAATCACAGCCTTGCATCACATTTACTTCAAAATTTCAAATCCTTTTGGAAGCAAGAGCAAAAGGATCTGCTGCACTCAAGCACTCAAACTGGTGTCTGGCTTCCTTTCCGTACTTTTCGGATAGCACTGAAATGTTTTTAGAAGTGTTTTTAGCTTAATATTGTGTGTTATTGCTTGATATCGTGTTTTTCAAGTCACAGAAATTCATTACAGGAATGCTGCAATGCAGTATTTGATATATCTAACCCCACTATAAGCTATCTTGTTATTATTATATCTATCATGGCATTATTGCCTCAAGATGTTCGTGCTGTTTGCACCATCTATTCAGTTTCAGGCAACTGGCATTGAATATACTCAAAGATTTAATGTGTCTACATGTGACTCTAGAAATAATGCTTTACTGCCAGATAGGCAGGATTCAGGTTTATAGGATATATTTTAACATATATGTGCATGCGTAGAAAATACATATACTCCAATTTTAACCTACCAACTAGTCTACAGCAAAAGGACAAACAGATACTCACTTCTGAGACTGAATGAGAAGGAACTATTTAGTTCAGTGGTTAAGAAATTTTTTAAAACAACTGTGCACTATGAATTAAAAGCATCAAACTTGGCGTGGACACACAATAAGCAGTGATGTGGATCCCTGTTTATATCACTTCACGTTTAGAATAAGTGAGTTTTCACTTTTATACTCTTCAGCTATAAATGACTACCCTCTACATCAAGAGTGATTATAGCAACCTAGTCCAATTAATAAAAAACTAAATTCAATGCATATGAATACAAAAGAAAAAGCAAAATGTATGTTAATATTGACAATGAAATATGAGACCTTATTAACATGTTTTTTACACACACATACACATATCAATGGCTTGCCAGAAAATATTGTTTAAAAATGAAACATACTGATATTAAAAATAGTCTATTTCCTTTCTGAACTAATATTAACCCCAGACATGAAAAAGCAAAAATAAATGTGCGAACTGGTACTGGGGCAAACTGACACTGTATTAGCTTGGTCAAGAATTATCCATATGAATTGCCATTAAGATCCACTTCTGCCTTCCTAGCCCAGTCTGTAGCACTTCTTAACACTGAATGCTAGGAAGACAGTCCTTGCTAAAATCACATTAAGAATAACTGCTCATGAGACAGGACAATTTTTTGTTCAATACTCATGGTCATAAAGACAGAACAATACATATGCCAGTCTCTTGCTTCACCCATAGGGAAAGCATTGTTCACTGGGCTAACTTTTCAATCTTTTGTATGAGACAATGTCCAAACATGCCAAGTTTCATATTTTTAATGTAATGTGCACAGTTTTAGGCTAAACCAGTCTTGTAAGGGAACCAGTCAACTATCAAGAAAGCCCTTGGGGTAAGCAAGAAGATTCTGCTATAGTGTTCCCAGTGACAGACCTACATTCACCTATGCTTCATCTCTACTTTGTCTCTTTCTCAACTTTCTTTTTACCTTCACTTCAGATATTACGCCAACTAAGCTGAGCCTGTTTGACAAAACAGAAGTCCGTCCATACAGAGGAACTATCATATTTTTAACTTTAGGTCATGGCATGATTTTGAAATACTTGGCCTGCTTGTAATATGGGGCAGCCATCAAATCTTTGCCTTAATAGCTAATATGTCATATTTTTTATTATGAGCAATAGAGTGAGCAACACTCTCTCCAGTCAGCTTTTGGATTTTGCTTCTTTTCCTCTGCTTCAATGTTATAATTGCACATTTAAACTTTTCTATGAAGCTTTTCAGCCCAAGATGTTGGAGCCAAGGTAGCATGCTTCCAAAGTGCAATGTTATCTCTTCCACAGAACAGACATGACACAGATTATTAGGCACAGCAAAAGCAGGTTCTTTTAAGCAAGACTGATCTTCTCTTGGAAAACTAACTGAGGCAAATGAGTTATCCTATAAGTTTCAAAGCTCCCCCTACTGGATGCCATCTATTGGTGCCAATTTGATTTCCTGTCAAATTAAAATCACATACTATCACTGTGACAGACAAGTCTTGCATTCAAGATGCTTGGAATACAGAAATTTGTTCTTTGATGGAATAAAACTGGATTAAAAAAACAATTAAATGAAGATCATGCTCTAGACAAGCTTCTTTCCTTATTGAGTGAACAACATTAGTAATGTGAAGAGATTATATTACAGCTAATACCTCCCAATAGCCAAGTACATATGTGTAGAACAAATTTTTATCAAAATTAAGCTAGCCATTGCATGAAGTTATAATGCTTAAGAGTTCTCAGAGAACATCACACACAGCACATGCAGCAGGGAGGAGTTTCCATTTGCTCAGTAATCAAAGCCTCTTGCAATTATTTAGTATTATTTTCAAACTGTGTGGCTAGGCTATCAACTTACTGCAGTTGTGGAGAGTGCACAGGCCTGGTGATATATCCCAGACTAATTTCCATAAAAAGGGAAAAGACAACACACATCAGGCTACATACAGGCCTCACTCTAACACTTGTCATCTCCGCCTCCCTGTTCACTGAGTCTCTGTCTGAAGATCTTCCACTGGCCAGGCTGTCCAAAGAATGGCAAGAGGTTGCATTGTACAAGGCTTCATATGGACACTCCTCTGTCTTCCCATCAAAATCTATGATCAGTTCTGTCATTGCTTTTTCCACATTTCCTAGAGAAAGCAAAGGTTTATAAATCATCAACAGCTGCAACCAACATGTTTTCAGAGTAAGCATTTTGCAGTGCCAAACTGTGGTAAGAGTTTCTCTTCCTCCCTAAAAAAAATAGATTGCACTATTTTCCTAAGAACTCCTATAGGACTATTTCATTCCTCCTTAAACAATTGGGGAAGCACCCAAAGACTACTTATAAGGGATGTTACAATCATTGTATTATATATATCCTGTAATTTAGTACAGTGACAAACACTGCAACTCAAAGTACATAACAAATCAGAGCTAAATCCATTTTCTTAACTGTACTTCACTTATTAGTGAAAATCTGTACAAACACACATACACAAGAAATTTCAAGTATGAACAGATTAGTTACCTGTAACTGTGGTTCTTTGAGTAGTCATCTGTGCACTTACACAACCCTCCCTCCTCCCCTCTTTTTCAGGAAGTCTTGTCACCTCAGCAGACCATGGAACTAAGGGGAGAGTAGCTTTTGCACACAGAAACATGCTCAGTATGTAGGAAAGCGTGGAATTCCTGCCAAAGCTATTTAGCTCTAGAACATTCCCCTCAAGTCTCTGGGCACTTGCCAGACCAATTTCTGTGATGTACAGAGATCATATGTAATTTTTTTGTAATTTATATTTCTATTTATTAAATTAAAGGATGTCTTTGACAAAAAGTTCATAAAAAATGAATAAAATAGGTTTAGGCTTTGGAAAGTCATCCTTCTACCATGTGTTGCTGTTGACTTCCCTGAACAGTTTGGGAATACAGATGTCACTGATCATTTATCCTTCTAGTTTGTTAAGTGGGGAGCATAGTAAGACGATTGTTATGCTCCTACGTGATGGTCATTTCTTGAAGGTAGCTACTGTTCAGCCCCATGGCATGCTTACCATGGGATCAATAGGATTTTAGGTTGTCCTCAAAGGAATATGCACTGGCATGCCATCAGTATGGAGATGACAGCCAGCTCTAGATCTCCTTATCAGCTAAGTTAAATGATGGAATTCTGACGACTAATGCCTGAACCTACTAAATAGATGGAAAAGAACCAAAACACAAAGCTCAGTTGCAACAATAAGAGCTGAGGGTTTCTTTAAGTTTTGTAGGTGGATGGTCACTAGTTCAAGGAAAAGGAGTTCAGCTGATTCTGGATGTGGTGTAGACACACTGATGGATCACACTCAAAAACTGCTCTCTTGTCATAGCTTTCTCAACAGAAGATCTGCTGCCTTCCGTGGCAAAGAGCGGTATGCTAACTGTAGCTTCTTACTGGACAGAGAGTTTATCCAAATAATCCATGCCATAATTCCCAGTCCTACTACTGCAATGCATTATATCGAAGACAGTTTAGAAACAGAAATTTGAATAGGAACTATCTGAAAGAATTTTAATTCCAACATTTCATTGAGAATATAGTTCCATTATCTTGAAGTAAGTTCACTGGATACTAGCTCAATGAAAGAGGCCAACAGAAGATGCTGGTGCTCATTTAGATGAACTTACATGGTAAGTAAACATCTAAAGCAATATATTCTCTTGCATCTAGTAGACATATTATAAGTATCCATTTTATTTTGTTCTCTTTATTCATATCAGCTATTTAGCAATAAAGCCATATTGGGTGCAAAAAATAAAGTGAAATCCATCTTGTTGTTTTCTGCCTTCAAATCGTTTCCAACTTATGGTGACCCTATAATGGCGTTTTCTTGGAAAGATTTGTTCAGAGGGGCTTTACTGCAGCCTTCCTCCAAGGCTAATAGAATATGACTTGCCTAAGGTCAGCCACTTGGTTTCTATGGCTAAGTGAAGATTTGAATTCCGGTTTCCAGAGTCATAGTCCAATGCTCAAACTACTACACCATGCTGGCTCTGCAAAATCTATCTCACTTGAATGCATAGATATTGCCATACAGGTACGCAAAAACAAGAAACATTTCTTAATCTGAAATACTGGTTTGTCTACAAACTACCATAAGGTCAATAAAATAATCTACTTTTTTATGAACCTGACCTACCTATGCTGTACCTGCAGTGTGTGCCTTTATCACTTAACAAATTAAGCCCCTTCTTTTCTGAGAAATTTTTACCTTGGGGTAACTGAACTGAAGTTTCAGTAGAAGTAGCTGATGCTGGTGTGCTCTTCTCTTCCACTTTATCTGCTTTCCTTGCTGTTGTGCACTCTGAACAAATAAAAAGGGCAAGTGAGCAGCTGGAACAAAGAATGTGTAGCAGCAGCACAAGTAGTATGGTACAGGTCTTATAAAGAGCAAAACTGGCTTTTTAATTCATCCATTTAAGGCCTGATAAGTAAACTCTCAGATCCAAGAATTTTGGCTGGTAACAACTAGTGTCATTCCACTAACAGACAAAACTTCTATTCATGAAAGCTGTCCCCATCAGATAGTCAAGGATCACCCTTTTGCATTTCTGCCCTCTGTATCACAGCTCATTTGATCCAGGAGGGACCAATGACCTTCTGTATAGCATATGTGAAGGGGATGAGAGTATTGCCAAGGACGACAAGGAAGGGAACCTCAGTCCTGCAAATTCTCTTCACAGGGGCAATGGATGAAATATACTACACAGGCTTATTATACCTGGTTGACACAAGGCAGCACTGAGCTTATAAGATGTCTGAGTGGAAATTCTTAAAACAGTTTTCTTTCCCCATGGATGATATTAGCTAATAATGGCCACTCAAGCAATAATGCTGTAACCATGAAAAAGAGGGACTCTTCCCTCAGTTTTGGAATGCAAACCTAATGGACATACACCTCTTCTCCACTACTCAATCATTTGACAAGCATTACAACCATTTTAAGGCTGCTTTTGATTGAACTTCTAATGATTCATATACTTAAAAAAAATCAACCGTCTGCATCAGCACTCTATTTTTACTATTGCCTAAATAATGTCGCCTTATATCTTACTATTTGTGTTATGTACATTACCTACGAGATCCAATAAACAGTTTGAGCCTCCTTTATCAAGAAATCTGAAACCTCCAAAACCCTAAACTTTTGAAAAGCAGAACCTAGTCTTCTTCCTGTAGGGATCACGAGGGAATTATGGAGGCTCACTTGTGACTGTGCAAGCTGAGACGGAAAAAAGCAAAGTAAGCAAGCTGAAAGGGAAAAAAACACCGAGCTGACCAAAAGACTTTGCAAGCAGTACACATGCAGTCCCATACAACTATCTGTACCAAGTGAGCTGAGAGGGGTAAAAAAGGCACCAAACCACCTGAGAGATTTCGCAAACAGTGTGTTTGGGTGGTCCCAAGCAAGCATCCACAATTCCCTCATGTTCCCTGCAAGAAGTCAAGAGGGGAAGAACTGTGAAAAGAGTGAACCTCCCATCAAAAGAATGGTATATAATTTACAACAATTATTGCTGTGTTTGTTGTATGCCTTCAAGTTGTTTCCAACTTATGGTGACCCTATCATGTGGTTTCTGGGGCTGAGAGTATGTGACACACTCAAGGTCACCCAGTTCCATGGCTGAGCGGGGAATTAAACCCTGGTCTTCAGAGCCATAGTCCAACGCTAAAACCACTACTCCATGCTGGCTCCTACAACAATTATACAACGTTATATATACCACAACAATACACAACAGTATATAATTTGAATTCAAATTTAAAATATAAAAGTGTATATAAAACATAAATGAATTTTGTATTTAGATTTGAGTCCCATCTCCAAGACACCTCATTATGTATATGCAAATGGTCCAAAATTAAAAAAAAAATCTAAATACCGAATGTTTCTAGTTCCAAGCATTTCGGATAGGAGATATTACTCCCAAACTCAACTGAAAATAAGTTTTAAAAAATTAAGGAGATTAACAATCAAGCTAGGAATCTCTGAAGCACATAATACTACAAACAATTTATTCTTCTAAATATTCATGCTACATATTCACCCTATAGCTCTTAAGCAACCCAGCACTTTGGGGAAATTATGCATTGAAAAAAAGTACCACATATATTTATGTGTTTGTGTATACCTGTGTGCGTGCACACACAAATGTGTGTAATAACTTGTTTTTTTTATTAAGCATTAACATGGCTTCTTAGTATGCACCTTCAGATATTTAAGCTGACATCCCTTTTTATTTCCCCTTTTTTACCTTCAATGAGAGCTGCTATTTGTTGGCTTTTCTGTGATGGAAGCTCCCTCACAATTTCCAAAGCAGTCAGACCTCTGTTATCCTTGATATTCACATCAATGCCTTAGATACAAACAGAATGTGTTATGGATATATTTATATAGAACTTTGGCTTTATACAAAACCTATCACCAAAAAAATGGCCAATCTACTAACTCTAATTGAGGAACGTTATGAGATACTGTACATATACCTGTGATACAGGCCTGGTAAAGATACAGCATTCCTGAAGTCAGAATTTGAACTTGCCAGACTATGATTTATACAGTTCATTTTTTTTCCTTCTTGCATGTGCATTCCCTCTTCTTTCCATAGTTTGCACAAATTGTGTCCTACAAATTCCTTAAGCAATTAAAAAAAGAAAGAGCCAGTCCTGGTATGCTTTAATGGTAATTGAATTTGTAAGTGAATGTGGCACTCAATTATGGTGAAAACAAACAAGAGAGGGGAGAAGAACTATAAGCTCCTGCAACATACAAACTTTGGTCTGCCGAATTATGATTTTGAGATTCAGAACATTATGACCACACAGACCGGGTAACACTTTGCACAAATAATGAGAAAGGAAAAGTCTTCTGGCACCTTAAAGGTCAACAAGATCATTGAGGAATAAGCTTAGAGTAAAATAACATTTTTGTTCTGATGTAACATGAATGCAACTATCCTGAAATATATAACATGCACTCTTATCATACAGTTTTTGGATCTGCTCAAAACACTGTCTTACTAACTCTTCCCATGACCAATGTTCAGGCAAGCATATGAAAAATGGTGCTCCTGAAGCCAGCCCAAAATGATAACTCTCCCTTTCCCCAGACCAGTATCAAAGTGCAAACTTCTTTATGCAAAGCAAGACCTTTCAGTTTGAATTTATTTATGTTACCTAGGATTAAACATATGTAAGGTTCTGATAACTTCTGTTAGCCTTATTAACACTGTAATATTTGTTATATTATCATCAAGCAGGGCATGGAATGAAGGTTAAAGAAAGACTGACAGAGGCCAAAGGAATGTTAAAAAAATCACTTATTCCAAAAATCTAAGTACAAATATTGCATCAATGTTTATGCTGAACATTCTTAAGTACTCTGCTTAGGCAAATGGACATTAGTGAAAAGAAAGACATGCCTAAAATACTCAGAAGGATTCTCACCTGCAGCTAACAATATCTGGACCACATCTGTTTTGCCAAACAAAGCAGCCTCGTGCAAAGCGCTGCCTTTTTCTGTCTGTAAATCAAAAATAGAAAAACACCAGACTGAGAATCCAGAGAACATCCTTGCATACACATGAGGACTCATGTCACAAAGACAGGCCACTTATTACTTTATCCATAAACTGCAAAACTCTCCACACTTTCTTTAAAACTGAGACCAAGAATCTAGTGTTCAGGTTAAGGAGTGATCACTTTGAATCACATCAATTAGAAAAGAAAACTAGACTTCTAGTCTAAATCAAGGATCTTGTGTATTCTTGGGCTGACAGGAGGAGCAATCCACTACACATGGGTTGTAATCCTCGCGCCAGCTGATGCAGGAGCTGTCCATATGCCACATCAAAATAACCGTTAACTGCTCCAGTCCCTCTCCGGCCAGTTCTTTTTTCTCCTGCGAACCAGCTAGGTGCATTTCTGTCCCTCTCCAGTGTTTGTCAGGTTAGGAAAGTGTTTCTGAGGGGATCAGGAATTTGCTGAGGCAGAAATCACTAAATAATAAATATGTCATTGGAAAAGGAGCGGAGCGGAATTGGAGCAGCTTCTGGTGACTCAGTCCGAAGCACCGCAGATACGCAAGGATTGGACAGGCACTACCCCATCCAGAAAACCGCTACTCAGCGGGTCACGGATGAGGGAATGAACAAACTTAAGCACTATACTGTCCAGAAAACCGCAAATCAGCGGGTCATGGACGATGAGGTGGGCGGTTCTGGAGGTAGAGCCAAACCACAGAAGGTGCCTCAGGATGACCACTCAGCGGACTTAAGAAAAATATTTCTAAGTTCCAGCGAGAGTGAGTTGGAAGAAGTAAAACTGTCAGCCCGTGAGGCAGACAGCAAAAAGGTGGTTTCAAAAGATAAGAACGTGAGTGGAAAGGAAAAGAAGGAAAAGAAGCCCGGGAGCACTAAGAAGCTCCCGAAAGTGCCCGAGGCTGCACAGAAACTTACTGTGGAGAGTTCTGGATGCCATCTTGAAATCGGCCATTCTAAGATGGCGCCGCGTGATCCCAGCAAGGCCTCAGAGGCCTCTGAGGAAGGCATAAGGGGTGGAGTTACTGATCAGGTGACCATGACAGCTCTTCCAATCAGAGAGGGAGTCATGGCACCAGAGAAGGAGCAGGCATCCGCCATTTCGGAGCAGCGTACAGCCGAGCCTTGCTTTCCAGCACGGGAGCAATGGAGGCTGCCGCCAGAATTAAAACAATTTCTATTGGTCTGGATGGAGGTGGCGCCCGCTCGGGGCAGAGAAACGGAGGCCGCAGCATGTGAGTTGCAGTGGGGCCCATGCCGTGGTCCACTGCCACGCCCCACGAGTGAGTTTTTGGGGGAGATACAACAAATCGTTAATGAGGCTGTACGTGCACAACTGCAATCAGCTCTAACAATGCAACTGCCGACAATGAATTTAAACTCAAATGATTTGCAAAATCAACTTAATATATATCACTTAATGAATTTATTAAATACAAATGCTCAGAATCAATTTACATGTTTAAATCCAATGAATTTACAAACACAACCTACAGGCCAGGAATCCAGCATGGAGAATGATGAACTTAACCAGCCTCCATCGAAGAGGAGGCGAATGGAGCAGGTGGAAAGTTCAAGTGTAAACCAAATACAGAATAGTAACAGCATGCAAACCTTACCAGTGGGAAAAGAAAGAAGTGCAAACAATACAGAGCTTGTGAAAGAACGCAGGAAGGAGAAAAGAGCACTACAGCAGGAATTGGTGGATAGTGATTTAGATAATGAGATACAAGAGGAGGTGTTAGATTTAGAGGAGAAAGATTTCATGTGTACTGATGAGGAGGAGGAGGAGAAGGCAGATTCAGACAGGATGTTTGAAGTGCATGTTTTCTGTAGTACTTTGAAGAGAGTGCTCCAGACTTTGGGATTGGACTCTGGCAAGGAACAGAATAGTGATAATACTACTAGGGAGAGTCAAGTGGCTTCTGTAATCAGAAGAAAGGAGCCAAGAGGTATAGAGTTGCCCATGCCAGAATTTTTCAAGGATGTGGTATTGAGTGAGTGGTCGTCACAGTGAACTACTAAGAAATTATTAACTTATTCTCAAAAGTTGTACTCCTTTGTGAAGACTGAGGTGGATTTTCTTAAGGTGCCCCCAGTAGATGCCACGACTGCAGGGTTGGTCTCGGGGGCCATTGTCCCCAGGGAAAGATACACACAATTGAAGGAGGTAGATGAGAGGAGAGCGGAGACTTCTCTGAAAAAAACTCATGAGGCAGTATCCTTAGTGATAAAAGCTTCAGTAGCTGCTTCTATGTTTGCAAGAGCTGGGGTTCTCTCGTCTCAGGATATTTTGGATTCCCAGGATTTGAGTGTGCAAGAATTAATGAAAGCTGTAGAAAGAATTCAGAGAGTGTTAAAATATGTCGCTGATGCTGGTCATTTTGCTACTGCGTTTGCAGCAAGAAATATAAATTTGTTAACAATTGCCAGACGTTCTTGTGGTTAAGGCACTGGGAAGCGGACCAAAAGTCCCGCAGTAATTTGGCTTTTGTCCCTTTTCAGGGAGAACTTCTATTTGGAGAAAAGGCACTGGGAAAAGTCTTGGTGGAGACTAAGGAGAAGAAACAGGTAATGCCCACTTTGCAGAGGAGAAGGGTAGATAAAAGACCTGTCAGAGGCTCGAACTACTCCTTTCGTGAAGGTAGATCGTATGGCTTCTCTGGAAGAGGCTCTGAGTACAGATCAAGTAGGTATCAATGGAATAGACAAAGAAATCAGTTCAATAGACAATTCCAATATCCCAGGCAAGGACAAGGAAACCTTGGAAATAATTCCAAGTGAGGAAAACCTCAATACTGACTATCAATGCCAGGTAGTGGGGGGAAGACTTCTGTCTTTTGGACACAAATGGTCTCGAGTAACATCAGATCGTTTGGTTCTGCAGGTAGTGACCCAGGGTTACAAAATACGTTTCCATACAAGACCGAAAGACAGATGTCTGCGATCCCCATTACCAAAGGACAAGGTCAAGCAACAGATAGTTCTACAGGAGATTTACCACTTGCTACAGATAGGGGCAGTAGAAAACGTTCCGAAGGATCAGGAATTCTCAGGGGTTTATTCGACATTTTTTGTCGTTCCCAAGCCCAATGGCAAGTACAGACCAGTTTTGAATCTAAGGTACCTCAACACTTTCGTGGAATATAGAAAGTTCAAGATGGAGACTCTTCAGACAATCAAAGAGAATTTGTCTCTGGGGGATTATATGGCTTCCGTAGATCTCAAGGAGGCGTATTTACATGTCCCCATGAGCGAAGAGGACAGGAGGTACCTGAGATTCCATTACCAGGACTGTCATTACCAATTCAAGGCTCTACCTTTCGGTTTAGTACCAGCACCATGAGTGTTCACAAAAGTGTTGGTTCCACTGATAGCGTTTCTCAGGGTGCACGGGGTACAGCTATACCCATATCTGGACGATATCTTGCTGAAAGTGGGCTCAGAGTTCAGGTTGAGGAAGGATGTAGAGCTGACAATCCAGACGTTGAAGGACTACGGTTTCCTTCTCAATTTCGAGAAGAGTATGTTAAGTCCAGTCAGGGTGCTCACGCATTTGGGGGCACGGATAGACACCTTGAAGGGGAGGTTATTCCTTTCTCAGGACAGGCTAGTGAAATTGAGGCAGGAAATAGCCAAAGTGAAGCAATGCAAGCCAGTGGATCTGATGCAATTGGCAAGATTGCTGGGGATCTTAGTATCTTCCATGCAGCTGGTGCAGTGGGGAAGTTTCCATGTGAAATCTCTGCAGAGGCTACTGATGCGCCACCAGTTGGCTATATCGGTGAAGAGACATTATCGAGTGGAGTTGACACAGCAAGTTCGGGAAGAACTCTCCTGGTGGCTGAAGGAGGAAAAGGTGGTGTCAGGAATTCCCATTCAAATTCACAGCATGGTACATGTAACAACAGATGCCAGTCTCTGTGGCTGGGGGGGCGCACTGTGAAGGGTACTCAGTGGAAGGTATTTGGACACTTTCAGACAAGCGACACAACATAAACTACCTAGAATTGAAGGCCGTACGCTTGGCACTGCAGCGGTTTCTGCACCTAGTGAACCAGCGTCACGTGAAGATATTCACAGACAATATGACAGTCAAAGCTTACATTTGCAAACAGGGTGGTCTACATTCGGTTCCTTTCGTGGAGGAATCCACCCGGTTGTTCCGCTGGGCAGAGAAACATCTGAGCTCACTCACGGCAGTACACGTGAAAGGAGAGATGAATGTACAAGCAGACTACTTGAGCAGGAATTGGTTGCACCCGGGAGAATGGCCTCTCAATGTGGAGATTTTTCACACCGTTACAGCTGTTTTTGGTCAGTCACAGGTGGACTTTTTTTGCTTCTGCTGGAAACGCCAAGTTGAAAAGATATTTTTCAATAGATGGAAACAGAGTGCGGAGGCACACGATGCTCTGTCAGTGAAATGGCTGCCGGGTGTGCACTATGCATTTCCCCCGATCCGGATCTTGCAGAAAGTTCTATCAAAGATCTGAGTGGAGAAGGTATCAGTGGTTCTGATAGCGCCTTACTGGCCACGGAGGCTGTGGTTTCCAATGCTGCTACAAATGGCACAGGCACCGCCATGGAGGTTACCGCTGAGGGCGGACTTACTCACCCAGGGTCCAGTGGCCCATCCGGACCCCAAATAGTTGAGTCTGGCAGCATAGAAATTGAACGGAAGTTTCTAATGCGCCAGGGATATGCAAATAATGTGGTCTGGACTATGTTGGGTTCCCGGCGGGAGACCACTCAGAAAATCATAGAATCATAGAAATGTAGAGTTGGAAGAGATCACACGGGCCATCCAGTCCAACCCCCTGCCATGCAGGAACACCCTCAAAGCACTCCCGACAGATGGCCATCCAGCCTCCGCTTAAAAACCTCCAAAGAAGGAGACTCCACCACACTCCAAGGCAGCATATTCCACTGCCGGACAGCCCTGACTGTCAGGAAGTTTTTCCTGAGGTTCAGGTGGAATCTCCTTTCCTGCAGCTTGAATCCTTTGCTCCTTGTCCTGGTCTCTGGAGCGGCAGAAAACAAGCCCTCTCCCTCCTCTACATGGCATCCCTTCAAATATTTAAACATAGCTATCATGTCCCCTCTTAACCTTCTCTTCTGCAGACTGAACATACCCAGCTCTCTAAGTCTATCCTCATAGGGCATGGCTTCCAGGCCCTTCACCATTTTGGTCGCCCTCCTCTGGACCTGCTCCAGCTTGACCATGTCCTTCTTGAATTGGGGTGCCCAGAACTGGACACAGGATTCAAGATGAGGTCTAACCAAAGCAGAGTAGAGTGGTACCAGTACCTCCCTCGATCTAGACACCATACTCCTATTGATGCAGCCGACAATCGCACTGGCTTTCTTGGCTGCCGCATCACACTGCTGACTCATGTTCAGCTTGCGGTCTATTAGGACTCCTAGATTCCTTTCACACGTACTGCCATCCAGCCAAGTGTCCCCCATCCTATATTTCTGCATTCCATTTTTTCTACCTAAGTGTAGGACCTTACACTTCTCTCTGTTGAATTTCATTTTGTTAGCCTTGGCCCAGCTCTCCAATCTATCCAGGTCATTTTGAATTTTGATCCTGTCCTCTGGCGTATTAGCAACCCCTCCCAATTTGGTGTCATCTGCAAATTTGATGAGCATGCCCTCTATTCCTTCATCCAAGTCACTGATGAAGATATTGAACAGCACTGGGCCCAGGACAGAACCCTGTGGCACCCCGCTAGTCACTTCTCTCCAGGATGAAAAGCAGCCATTGGTGAGCACCCTTTGGGAATGGTCAGTCAACCAGTTACAGATCCACCTGACAGTAGCTCTGTCCAGCCCACATTTTACTAGCTTCTTTGCAAGAATGTCATGGGGAACTTTGTCAAAGGCCTTACTGAAATAGACATATGCTACATCGACAGCATTCCCTTCATCTATCAAGCTAGTAACTCTATCATAAAAAGAGATAAGATTAGTCTGGCATGACTTATTTTTGAGAAATCCATGTTGACTTCTCGTGATTACCGCGTTGCTTTCTAAGTGATTAGAAACTGACTGCTTAATGATCTGTTCCAGGATCTTTCCGGGTACTGACGTCAGGCTGACTGGGCGATAATTATTTGGGTCCTCTTTTTTTCCCTTCTTGAAGATGGGGACAACATTTGCCCTCTTCCAGTCTGCTGGAACTTCTCCCGTCCTCCAAGATTTCTCAAAGATTATAGCAAGCGGTTCCCAAATGACCTCTGCCAGTTCTTTTAATATCCTAGGATGCAATTCATCTGGCCCTGGAGACTTGAATTCATCCAGTGTGGCCAGGTATTCCTGTACTACCTCTCTACCTATTATGTGCCGCATTTCCCCTGCTTCCTCACCTGCTCCCCAACCGCCAGGTTGAGTGCTTGTATCCTTCTGGGAAAAAACTGAGGCAAAGAAGGTGTTAAGTAGTTCTGCCTTTTCTCTTCCCCCCGTTAGTAAGTCACCATCTTCTCTGCACAGCGACCCTATCGTCTCCTTCTTTTTCCTTTTGCTGCGGACATATTTAAAAAAGCCCTTTTTATTGTTTTTAATGTCTCTGGCCAGCCTAAGTTCGTTCTGTGCTTTAGCCTTTCTGACCTTCTCCCTACATCTCCTGGCTACTTGCTTAAATTCTTCTTTGGTGGTTTCCCCCCTCTTCCATTTCCTGTACACGTTTCTCTTAACGCTTAGCTCAGCTGAGAATTCTTTAGTCAACCATTCTGGTTTCTTCAGATGCCTTCCATTTTTCCTCCTTATTGGCACAGTTTTAGACTGTGCCTTCAGTATCTCCCTTTTAAGGAACTCCCATGCCTCCTGAACTCCTTTCCCTTTCACTATTCTTGACCACGGAATTTCAGCCAGCAGCTCCTTAAGTTTACAGAAGTCCGCTTTTTTAAAATCTAAGATGAGTGTCTGGTTACACTTATTTTCTCCTTCCCACTGAATGCCAAATTCCAATAGGGCATGGTCACTCCCCCCTAAAGATCCAACCACTTCTACCTCATTAACAAGGTCATCCCTGTTGGTCAGGATCAGATCTAGAATATTTGATCCCCTTGTCGCCTCTTCCACCTTCTGGACCATGAAATTGTCTGCAAGACAAGCAAGAAACTTGCTGGACCTTGCTGTCTTGGCAGAGTTTGACTGCCGACATATATCTGGGTAACTGAAATCTCCTATTATTACTGTATCTCTCCTTTTTGAATGCGCAGTCATTTAGTTGAGGAAGGCATCATCAAGGTCCTCGGTCTGGGTTGGAGGTCTGTAGTAAACCCCCACCAGAATATCCCTATTGTTTCTCGCTCCCTTAATTCTTACCCAGATGCTCTCGACCTGGCTTTCTGGGTTTAAGTTGTGGATCTCTTCACAGGTGAAAACATCCTCGACATACAAGGCTACTCCTCCTCCTTTCTTGTTTGATCTATTTCTACAAAATAGGCTATACCCCTCTATTCCTACATTCCAATCCTGAGACTCATCCCACCAGGTCTCAGTGATGCCTATCAAATCGTATTTATTTTGTTGTACTAGGAGTTCAAAAATATACGATAGAACATGGAAAGTTTTTCAGAAATGGTGCGGCCAGAACAAGGTTGATGTTACAGAGGTTCATGTCTCCCATGTCTTGCACTTCCTCCAAGACGGGTTGGAAAAAGGTTTGTGCCCGAACACCTTGAAAAGACAAGGGGCGGCATTGTCAGCTTTTCTGACCTTGGATGGGGAATCCTTCTCGAAACATCCACATATAAAGAGGTTTCTGCGGGGATCAACTTTAATGGCTTTTCCAACCAGGCATCGGTTTCCTACATGGGATTTGAACCTGGTGCTCAATGCCTTAACAATGGCGTCTTTTGAGCCGCTGCGGGATTCCTCCTTGAGATTTTTGTCTTTCAAGACTGTGTTTCCGCGGGTGGTCACCTCAGCCAGGCGAGTGTTGGAGTTGGCGGCGCTGTCTGTTAATGAACATCTGTGCAGATTTGAGCAGGACAGTCTGACGCTGGGATTTGACCCTTCCTTCTTGCCAAAGTGTGTGTCATCAACGTCCCGGCCGGAGGAGATTCATTTGCCAACTTTCTACCCGAGGCCCATGCACCCTCTGGAGAAGAAGTGGTACACTTTGGATATGAGGAGAGTAGTGAAGTCCTATATTAAAAGGACAAGAGTTTTTAGGCGTTCCGACGCTTTGTTGCTGTCTTTCCAGCCGAAGACTTTAGGTCAGCGGGCCAGCAAATCGGTCATTGCTGGGTGGATCAAGACATGTATTTTTCTTTGTTATGATTACGCAAAGAAGCTGCGACCGGAGAATGTGTGGCCGCATTCCACCAGATCAATGGCGACATCGGTGGCTTACTCCTCTTTGTGTTCTTTGGAGGATGTGTGCAGAGCAGCTGGCTGGAAAGAGTCATCGACTTTTATTAGACATTACAAACTGGACAAGTATAAGCCTGCACAGGCGGCGTTTGGGCATCGTGTTTTGCAGGCAGTATTATAGATATGTAACCCACCCAGGAAACAGCTTGGGAAGGTCCCATGTGTAGTGGATTGCTCCTCCTGTCAGCCTGAGAATGAAGAGTTGGTACTTACGTGAACGGTCATTCTGGGATGACAGGAGGAGCAATCCATGCCCACCCTGAAGCTGAGAAAAGTGCCTATAAGTCTGGGGTGGAAAAAAACAGAAAGAAAAGAAATAGGAAAAAGGAAAACAAAAGGAAATCAATAGGTGCGCTAGGAAAGAGAACTGGCCGAAGAGGGACTGAAGCAGTTAACGGTTATTTTGATGTGGCACGTGGACAGCTCCTGCATCAGCTGGTGCAAGGATTACAACCCATGTGTAGTGGATTGCTCCTCCTGTCATCCCAGAATGACCGTTCACGTAAGTACCAACTCTTCATTTCCCCTCATGCCAGAACCAACAGAAAATCTGGAAGTATTTAGTTGAAAATATTGAGCACTTTGGCATATTTGCTGCAGGAACGTGTATTTCAAAGACCATACAATTATCAGCCTATTACCGTAAGTATTTAGTGAATAATATGTATGCAGATATGTGAAGTGAGCTCGGACACTGTGAAATGAGAATTCAGAACACATTTTTCATGCAAACTCTGAGGATGACACTTAGGGCCAGTGTCATGAATCAAGATCACTGGATACCTTCCAAGATACACGCCTTAAGTTGGGAGCCTACTGTCAGCCAGTATAGCCTCGTGGACTCTCTGTTCCTCTTTGCTGTTACTGCTTCTTCACCTGACTCTAAGCAATTGGCAGTGAAATAAGCAAGGAAGAGGAGCAACAGGTATAAAAGCGAGGCAACCAACCTGGCAGTGAAAAAATGGCAAGTGCACTCACAGAGCTGACAGAACATCCAAGGATTTCCCAAAACCTGGAACTAACACTCGATAGCAAATTGTACTGTGGGTCTAAATATCACAAATATCACAAACCTGCCAATCTTCAGGACAGTTCTTCTGTTCCATCAAATTTAACATTTGTCCCCAATATCTAATACCTAAAAAATTTAACCTTGTATTCATACACATATAGTACCCCATACAAATACCTGATAATTATTATCCATGCCTGCATCCAGGAGAACATGAACTACAGCTTTATGACCATTTCTAGCTGCCAGATGTAAGGGGGTGTGTTTCTTAGTATTGCAGCTTAATAGATTGGGATGAGCATTGAGCAGCATCTTCACCACTTCCAATCTGCCATAGAGTGCAGCCAAATCAAGAGGAGTCTCAAACTTGTTATTGCGCATTGTAGGGTCAGTCAACTCCTCCAGGAGAACCTTCACCACTTCGGTATGTCCATACTGAGCTGCACAATGCAGTGCCGTCTCATTGTCGTTATTCTGAGATTACACAAGTACAAATACTATTAGTAGCTGGCCTGAATGAGAATGTTACCACTTCTTGAAGATACTGACAGCCAATCATAACAAACAAGTGAGTGAAATGAAATTGTTTAATCAAATTCCTGTTTATGCATTAAAAATTACTTTCCAAGTACATTGCATCACTGTATTCTATTCGCTTAAACACTCTTAAATACACAACTATAATCATCCAGAAAGTTTGAAGTTCACACTTCAAAATTATTTCTAGATAAAACACCTAACATTTCATTTCCAGAGCATTATTAATGTTTACATAGCTGTGATTATAATTTGTTCCTCTCTGGTAAACTTAGCTAGCTTTATGTATATGAATATTAAAGAAAATTAATATTGAAAGCATGCCAAGTTAATTTTGTATATTTCTTCTATGTCTGCAATTACCAATAGTATCTCAATAACCAACACAATTGCTTGAGTTCTCTTGTTTCTGCTTTTGTTTTTATAACAAGTTACAGACCTTGCTCATTCTTAATTAATTGTATATTTTAAAATGCTGCTGGGATCCAAAGTACTGTGAAACTAGTTCCATAATAAAAAGGAGATTTTACATGTCTCAAGCAGCAGCCTCCACCGTACCTGCCACAAGCTGCTTTTTGAACTCAGCGGAATTTCAGACATGGCATGAACCTAAGAATTTTTCAAATCTGAAGTGATATTTACATGACTCTGCAATTCCTACTGAAGGTGTAGAAGAACTTGCATACATGAACTCTGCATATAGCTAGAAGCTTGTTGTGAGCAACACTTTGCATCTATCCGAAATAGTTCAGCAAAAATGCTAGTATACCAGAATTTTTATGATTGTGCAAATTTGGAAGAATGCCTGGGATTTCTGTACAGAACAAGCTGTAAAAATTGTGTAACTACATGAAAATATGACAAAAATGAATGAGACAGAAGTCCGACTTACATTCATGGATGTATTTTTTAAAGTATGGTACAAATAAAAAGGAAATTAATGTGAACAGCAACATGTATGCACAAACATTTGAAAAACTGGAGAAAATGCTACTGTTTAATGATGACAAAGCAACAGTCCAAGCCAAGCAGCTGCTAGGGAGAAAGAGGTTTATAGCAAAGGTGAACCCAGCTGAGGTAATGCAACATTAAGAACATGCACAGAAACTCACATGGAATAAAGGAAAAGAGCATATAGCTCAGGACTAGAAAGATTCAGTAAATGCAAGATACCAAGAATCATGAAGCTTTTTGACAGAAAACTATATATCATGTAACATAGGATTCATCAACATGGACAGAAATCAACAGTGGGGGCTCTGTCCTAAGTTGAACACTTTGTAAGCTCTGCCCAGCCCCACTTTATATCTCATGGGCACTGACTGAATGGGTAGAGAAATACCAGGATAAGAGGAACAGATGTAGTCAATACTAAATGCTACTAACCAGAGCAAATTATAATTTGTCTTAGCTAATTAACATGCTTACATTTAAATGTGTTTATCAGCAGCATCTAAATAGACATGCTTTGGAGAGCTAGATGTGAAAGAAGCAAAAGATTTTACAATTTTACAAGCTCCCATTAAATTTTAAACCTGTGTGTAAGAGCTATACTAGACTATAAACTATACTGTTTTAGGTCCTGTGCAGTATCTTAATCTGAACATGAAGTTACCACTCACTGAGTGGCCATGGCTGAGTTCTGTCTAATTCCCTTACAAATCATAACTAAAATAGCCTCAAAACCAAAAGAGCGTTAGATTTCAGTCCCATGTGAATCAGTGAATATTTCAGATAATTAATATGCAAATATCATTAACCCAAGTGGCATTTTAAGAACTAGGAATCTCCAGATATGCTGTATAGCTGCAGAATACAAGAAAGGATCTGTTGATTTTTACAAGACAGAACAAGAAAATGGTGGCCGTGGGATTTCCCAGTGGCCTGGCAAGCCAAACAACTGCACTGTCTCTCCACTCCCCACCACTGTACTTGTAACCAGTAAAAGAAATCTCAGAGCATGACATTAAGAACAAGGACCATGTATCAGATGATTGGAAGTATATGCAGATGATACTCAGATTTTTCAGAATCAATTGATGCCACTACGTGAAAGTCAGTGATGGACTGTATGTCACATATTTCTTTGTGGATGATCACTCACCATCTTAGACAAAGTAGAGATCTTAGTGTTTCAACCTGACCATCTAGCAGCTTCTCTCTCATGCCCTTTACTGCATTTACAGGGTTGCACAGTGGCTCCCATCTCAATTATCAGGAACCTCAAAGTCCTGCTGGATGAGTGCCTATCTCTGGGCCCCTCTACCAGGGCAATAGCAAAGACATGTGATCTCCATCTTTTGAACTTCTGCAAAATACAGAGGTTCCTGACTTGTTGAGACTGCTTGTCCAAACTTTGGCTATCTCAGCTTTATTACTGTAACAGCTTACTGGAAGGTTTGCTTTCCTGCTCCCTTCTTCCTTTGGTTTTAATTCAGAACAATGCCGTCCAGATTGTTTTACATCTCCCTAAATATTCAGCTGTTTCTTTATCCTTTAGATCCTATCCCTGGCTACAAGTTTGGGCCAGGGCCTATTTCAAACTTTTAGTTACGGTCTTCAAGGCTTTGTGTTCTAACTTCTCTCAGTACCTTGCAGCTTGGCTAGAATGGTGTGTTCCATTCAGGAATTTAAGGTCCACAGGCAAGGGATTACTGTTTGTTCCACCAAAGTGCACAGCACTGCCAAGGCTGCAAGCCTTTCTAGGAGTGGGTCTGCATTTGTAGAACAGTCTTCCTTTGGACCTCTGGCTGGAGGGGACTCTCACCCATTTTCACAAAGACCTTCCTCTTTGATTCACCAACTTTAGTTGGAGAGTAGTGTTTTAGTTGCTGAAATGGGTAGCCACTGACTGTATATGTTGATGCTTTGCCCTTTGGTGAAAAGGGTGTTACAAACGTTGCTGTTGCTATTATTAATCTCAACTAGCAGTGATCTAGAAGTCCTATTTTATACATGCAGTAAGCAGAATTTCTTGTTCTAAAGGATATCTGAAGGGTATACCGCAGCAAGAAGTTTGTGAACTCCTCAAGATAATCATGCATTTCCAATCTAAAAGATTACATCTTAACCTAAATCCCTAATTCTAGATAAGGAATAACAGATAACTTGATTAAACAAATGACATACAAACTAGACATGCTGTCAATGTTTTGGCATCCATGACTGATTCACTACTCAATACTCATATGTGTAAAAGTATATGAACCTTTAGATCAGTACCTAGTGGAATTCCCTTGAACAGTAATGACTTCAAGCAAGCACTTCCTGTAAGAGTTAGCCAGTCTCTCATAAAAGTTTTGAGGAATTCTGGACCATTCCACCTCACAGAACTGCTTCAACCTAGTTAATTTCAGGGCTTCCTTACAAAAATAACTTACTGAGGGGCTCAGGTCTGGACTCTGACTGGGTCATTCTAAAACCTATGATACTTCTTCTGCAGCCATTATTTAGTGGACCAGCTGGTATGTTCTAGATTATTGTTGCATTGCATGCATTCAGCTCTAGCTCCAGCTCCCAAATGGAGGACCTGTCATTCTGCTCTAGAATTTTGTGATGCACTGCAGAATACAAGGTTGTGTTATTGATGGCAACTCCTCTTGGTCCTGAAGCAGCAAAGCAGGCTCAACTGAACACATTGCTGCCACCATGCTTGACGATTTAGAATAAGCTTCTTCTGTTCAAACTCAATGTTTGCTTTTTGCCAAAGGTAATGTCTGTAACTCAGCCTAAGAAGTTACATCTTTGACTTGTCTGCCCAAAGAACCTTGTCTCAGAATTCTGGGAGATTATCTATGTGATTTTAGTAAATTTAGATAAGCAGCAATGTTCTTTTTAAAGAATTGTGTTTCCTTCTGGCTATTTTCACATGAACATTTTTGTTCAGTCTTTTCCTGATAACTGAGTCATGAGCACTCACATTAGTTCAATTACATCAGGATGACCTTAAAGACAACGCAAAAGCTGTTGTTAGTGCAAAGTGCTGTTAACAAGACTGCTGATCAGAATTCCATACAGCAACTACAAAACACAATCTTAAAGGACTTGAAGCAGCAGTCAGTATGCCTCCAGTGAATTCAAGGTACTAGTGATGACACTAAAACCCCTAAATGTTTTGGAGCACAAAGGCTCCATGCACTCCAGCCCTGCTTTAAACAAACCTCATCTTTAGAGGTACTGAATAGTTTAGTGGCTAATGGGTACGAAAATAGACAAAACTAGTCTTTTTTTAAAATGGAACCTTTAACAAAGATGTAATAATCATTTTCCCAATCTTTTTGCTGGATGTACAGCACATGGACATGCTGAGCAGCAGGAAACGAGAAGATGGAAGCAGGTTCCTGCATTTTTCTCTCACAGCCAAAAAGGTATGTTTTTAAAAATAACTTCCACCCACCTGGGAAAAAGGGATACATATGCATAGTGCCCCCATATTAACTCCCATCCTTGGAAGCAGACATGTAGAGACACAAACCTTTAGTTACAGGGTTAGGGAGGTGACTGAAGATAAGTGCCCTACTTGCCTTCAATCTGGGTGTGCATCCAACTATGCATTTAAACTGGAAACAATGTAATGTAGACTGACAGTATTGATACCTCAGGTGCATGTTTGATATGCATGTGATTTAACCTTAAGATATTTAATGCAATAGGTCATATGCATGCAGAAGCAATTATTCTTACTTAGACTGAGACAAGGAAGCATGAGCAGGCAATAGAAAAGGAGAAATAAAAATAAGAAAATCTAATTCTACTCTTCCCCTCACCTCAGTTAATCTTAAGGGATTCACACGTTAAAAGGGGTGGCTTACAATGTAATAAGGGCAAGAAATATGAACAAACAAAACAAAATCCCCAATCATACCCTGTGATTTGTTATAGGTCCACATCTGTAGTTCATTACAATGGGGCCTCTGAATCTGTAGGAGTTTGGTTCCAGGATGCCCCACAAATGGCAAAAACTGCAAACGATCACATCTCGTATTTATTTATTTAGCTTCGGCACGTCCTTGTTTATATTGCCACATTTTATGTATAGGATATGTATAGGAAGTTGCTGGAAATCACAGACATGGAGGTTGCAGTTTCTATTATGTATTCAGAAATAAACACTACATCATGTTCTCAGTGGGAGGGATCAAAGCAAGTCACAGGTGATCACAGATTTTTCTTCTATATGGATAAAATGTGTCTTTAAGTCTTTTCCTTGATTCGTCAGTTTGCTTGCTACAAAGCCCAAAAGAAAATGACAAAAAAGTACATGGGACCTTCAAAAAGGAAATTCATTTTAGAAAAAGACATCTCAGCTACAACTGAAAGACTACTGAGGGGCACACTACCATTTTAAAATCTTCTGCTTTCACTGTTCATACAGGCAATCACTGCAGGTTTACTCTAGGTTTGTTTTTAGTCTTCTCCCATGGAAGAAATTTGCACTGATCAAATTAAATGACTCTTTAGGGAAAAAAACACACCTATTAAAAGAGAACCAGATCAGGTTGAAATGCCACCTGATTTTAACAATACAGTAAATGTTTGTTGATTTCTGACCTAAAAAGACAGGTTGCTTTCCTACAACTGTGTTTCTCTGAGTGGTCATCTGTGAACTCACACAAATGGGCCACCTGTACCTGAGCATCATGTAGAACCTTCTAAAGGGGAAAAGTGAGTGTTTTAGTGGTATCCCCACCCCTCCTCAGTGCACACACCTAGCATGATTCCTGCTCACATCCTTATTTCCCAGGCCACCACAGCAGCAGACAAGGAGCTAAGGACAGAAGTACACCTAGAGAGGAGGACATATGGGGTCGTGTGAGTTTGCAGACAATCACTCAAAGAGCCACAGTACAGGTGTGCAACCCAATTTTCTTCATAGTCTCTATGATTCAAAGAAATGGGAGACTAGCAAACTACTCATCAACAGAGGAGGGAGTCTCATACAATACAGAAAACAAGAACAGCTCTCTCAAACGGAGCTGCTGCTCTTGCCCTCGCATCAAACTTGTAATGCTGTGTAATGATCGAAGACTGAAACCAGGGTGCCACTCTGCAGGTATCTGGCAGTGGCTGTTGAGGTGGCCTCCACTTTGATCAAACGATTCCACACAGAGATAGGAGGCTCCCAGCTAGACAGCTGGTAAGCTAGTTGGATAGTAGAAGAAACCCACTTACAAAACCTTTGTGCTGAAACTGGTAAGCCCTTCTTGGAACTTGGGTAACAAATGAAGAGTCTTTGAGACTTCCAGAAAGGAGCTGTATGACCCACATAAAAGGTGAGTTATCAACCAACACTGAGATTGTGGAGGGAGTGCTCTAAGTCAGAAGCAGCATTTCTCATCAAAGAAGGTAAGGTGGAAGGCAGATACTACCTTAGGTAAGAATAGTGTATCAGGCTAAAGGACACTTTTATTCTTATGGAACTTGAGATACAGAGAATCTACCCCCAGGGCATAGAGTTTTCCTGCCCTGCTGGTAGAAGTGAAGACTACCAAAAAGGCCACTTTCCAGATGAGTAGCCTGAAGTCACATGAAGCCAACTGTTCAAAGGGCCTCTTAGAAAACTGGAAAAGCACCACCACTAAATTCCAGAGGGTAGTAGGTTCCCATACTAGTGGATGCAAATTTTTGTACTTCCTAAAGAAACTCTTAAGCAGAGGGTGCCCATGTTCTATATATTCCATGAAACTGCTGATTATGTAGCATTTCACCAATGAAAGAGAAAGATGCTTATCCACCAGAGATAACAGGAAGTTCAGGACATGAGGAACTTCCACATGTGCAAGAAAGATATCATAGGACAAAAAGGAGAAATGTTTTTCCCACTTCTAAGCATATGAACACTGAGTGGAAGGCCTATGTGTGGCATCAAAAATACATATGATCAACATAGGCAATGAAGTCACAAGAATATCTTCCATACTGTCAGCCTGAGTATCCTCACTATCTGATGCCTCACCCTGCATAGTGAGGTCAGATGTCTACATGCCATGAGACAGATGCAGAATGGTGGCCAACAAGGGTGGCCTCAGTCACAAGAGTTGACAACCAGGATGCCCAACTGTCTTCTCTGATCTTTGCTATTACCCTCATTATTAGAGGAATGGGAGGAAAAGTGTACACGATGGGACCTCCCCAGTGGAACAGAAATACACCTCCTGGTGATCCTCTTCTTCAGTGTGTCCTGGAGCAGTAGATTGGTCATTGCTTATTCTCTGATGAAATGAACAGGTCAAAGATGGGTCTTCCCTGTAATCTGAAGATGCGATGAAAGGATCCAGGATGCATTTTCCAGTCATGGTGTGACACATCCACTCTGCGTATGAAGTCTGTCAAAACATTTTCTTACCCCAGGAGATGAATAGCAGAAATGGAAATCCCTCAAAGATGACACCAATCCCATATAAGCAGTGTGAGATGCAGCAGAAGATCTGGTTTTGTGCTGCCTGGCTTGTTCAAGTAAAAGACCACTGCAATGTTGTCATTGCTGAGGACTGATTGGAAGGCCCTCAGTGCCTTTATGACTATCATCATCTCTAACGCTTTTATGTGGAGAGAGCACTTTACTGACGATAAAAGACCTCCCACTGAAAGATCTGCAATGTGTGTTCCCCAAACTCTGAGAGAAGTATCCATACTGACTACTATGGTGGGTTTGGGAAATATGAAAGGTATGCCAGCTTGCACATTGCTTGAGTTGATCCTGAACAGTCCTTGGGACTGTGAGTCACATTCACGGGGAACTGGCCAGATGACCAAAGACCAAGAGAAACCAGATCTGCAGAGATCTCATTCTGAGTCTGGCAAACGGTATCTCTGAAGTTGTGGACACCATGAGGCCTAGATGGATCTGTATTTCTTTGGCTGAAACCCTCTGATTTCCCAGGCACCAACGAGTTCTTTACAGCACTGCTTTTCTGTCATCTGACAGAAAGGCAGCTGGTACATGAAATTCCAATAGTGCTCCTATGAAGCAGGCCCGCTGGGGTGGTCTCCACTGGGATTTTCATAGTTCACAGTGAGGCCTAACACACTGACATAAAGTGACTTGGATGCTGCCAGTGAGATAGCCCTGGGAATGCACAACAAGGAGCCAGTTGTCTATGCATGGAAAAAGTACAATGCCCTGTGAAGAACAAAGCCATGCAGCCACCAGTCTTGCATTTTGTAAAAACATATGGAGCAGTACAAAGGCAGAAGGAAGAGGCACGAAAGCATAAGCCCTTCTTCCTACAGCAAAACAGAGAAAGCAACAATGACATAGCCTGATCACAATATGGAAATACACATCCCTTAAACTGAGAGGTGCAAACAAGTCTCCCTTCTACATAAAGAGAAAGACGGAGCTGAGGGAAGTAATTCTGAACTACATGAGTTCCACAAAGAAATTGATATCCCAAAGGTCTAGAATCAGACAGAAGGCACCTGCCTTTCTTTGCTACTGTGAAATACTGGGAGAAAAATCCCAGTCCTTGGTGACGGATTCCCTTGTGTGATGAAATCTTTCTTATCTGTCTTGAAAGGAGGGCATGAGAGAAGTGGTGACTGCTGCTGGGGAAGCCAAAGGCACCACTTTCTGGAGTCTTGAGATCTTTTCTTGAAAGACTAGGAACTGTACTTGGTGGCCAAAGATTTCTTTGAATAAGAAGTAGAGAGTGGGAAAGTTCTACTCCAATTACTACTCAGGACTATAAGAGCGCTTCAAAGATGAGTCATGTTTCATTCATATAGATCGTGGTCTGGACAACTACTGGGTTTGGGACTGAATATCAAATTTCCTTGCAATAGAGCACATCTTCTGGGTATGCCCTAACTTCTCATCAGTGACTGAGTTGAAGAAGTCCTGTTCATTGAATGGAAGGTCCTCAACAGTAGATCTTGCTTGATGAGAGGTCAGAAGAGTGAAGCTAGGCATGGTGGTGTAGAGCAATGGCACTAGTTGAAGCCTTACCACTGTAATCTACCATGTCTGGCTATACTGATCATCTGAGCTGTAAGAAAGTGTGCCTCAGTCCATAGGATCATGGCTATTTTTTTATCCTCATCTATCCAAACAGGGTGAAATCGTCTCCCATAGGAGCTGTTGGTAAGCTCTATAATATGCAATACAAACTGAAAGTACCACTGTAGAATAAAACATTCATGACACCACATCCAGCTTTTTCATTTCCTTGTCATCTGGGGCTGAGTGCTGTCCTTTGGAAGACTCTGACTGTGTAGCATCAACAATGATGGAATTTGGCTTAGGGTATGTAAAAAGCCAATCACATCCTGTTTTATATAAGTTCTCAGTCTTTCTAGAAGTGGCAGGAATGGAAAACAGCATTGACCAGGACTTCCCAGCAACTTCAAGGAACAAGGGCAACAGCAGTATCAAGACTGGTGCTGGAGCCTGATTCTGGATGAATCTCTAAACAGGACCAGAAACCAACAGTTTTGGCTGCTTGAGTTCAAGAGCTTTTGGCATGGGAAGCATCTAGTCTATGAAAGGCTTAACGGCTTCCACTGGTGAGGCCACATTCTGGTCCCTCACAACTGCCTTAGGAGATGTCGACATGGGGTCTTTTGAAGATGTCAAAGACTCATCCATTTCATCATCAGATCTCAAAGGCTCAGAATGTTGTACTGGGTGAACCATCTTAGGGTCACCATAAATTGGAAACAACTTGAAGACACTCAACAACAACATGAGGCAAGTAACTGTTGGGAGGGGAAGGGAATGGAGTGTTGATTTGAATGATGACTGGTGGAATGTTTGGGAGATTTGCATGGCAGTTGATGAATGGCAGGGCTTTCAGTTTGAGTATGTGCAGTTTTTGCCTGCGCTTTGAAAAGAGTGCAGTTGAAAAAGTGATTAAGAGGGCTTTGAGAGAGACTAGGGTTGGAATCAGAGAAAGCAATTTGAATTGAGTGACTGATAATGCTTTGCAATGTGAACAAGCTCCTAAGTTGTGCTCTTCAACTAAGCACAGGAGGTACTTGGAATGGCTGTCATTCTTGAGGATCTTACCCCCACAGGATAAACTCTTCTTTAACAAGTTGATAGAGGCCATAAACCCCTAAGGGCTAACAGAAGATAAGTCAACAGAGTCCAAGTCAAGCTGAAATACGATAATTTCAAAGAACAATGCCCAAACACTCAGAAGAATGAAGACAAGCCAATCTGAATCCATTACCAAGGAAGTTCTCAACCAGATATAAAACAGAAACTCTGAAGAGTATGTTCTGTTTGATGCTCCTTGCTGCTGTGGTGGATGAAATGTTACAGAGGATTTGAGTGGGAATCACATCATGCACGCACACCGAGAAGAGTTGGGCTACCGCTGAAATGCTCGCTTCTTGGCCCTAGTAGTTTCTAAAATATGAACTGGGCAAGTGCAAGTAACCCATTTATGTTAGTCACAAAGACAACAAAGAAGAATGTATCAAGCAACAGGAACACAACAAATTTACAAACTATCTTATTTCCCCCTCCAAGCAGTTGTTATTGTAACCTATCACATGCACTACCTACTATTTTCCATTTCTTCCCTCACCTGGAAATCTGTCCCACTGCTTCTAGTTTTTGAAAAACCAGGAAAAAAAACCTTTCTTTATGTACATGTAAAGAAAATATTTGTACTGAAGTGTTCGGGAGCTTTCAGAAAAAATGATCAAGGGCCATGATATAACTTTTAAATGTTACCACATAGAAAAACTGGATGTAAAAAAGTATTTTTTTACTAAGAAAATAATGAAACTTGGCATCATCCAATAAAATTAATTGGCCCTGGGGTATATCTATGTATAATGTATAAATTAATACAGAATTTATCACTGTAAGGTATGATGATGGACATCAACTTACCTCTATTTCAAAAAGCTAATTTCATGAATTATTTTATCAATATAAGCAGTTATAACTAAATGGAAGATGTACATTCATAGATGCTATGCATCTAGCTATCAGATGCTGGAATAAACAGGAGGGGGCTGATGCTTTCATGGCCTATTCCTCAGCTTTGCAGAGGAATATGACTCCTGCTGTTGAGAGCAAAAACGCTGGATCAGACAGACCCTTCAATAAGGCTATATCTGCATGGAGTAGACTTTTCAAACTTCATTTAATTCAATAACAATTCAGCACAATTAACTGTAGGTAGACTGAGGCCAAAAGGCCTAAATATCCTGAGGGCACCAGACCACCTGATGTTGGAAGGTCAAGCCTGGTTAGTACTTGGATGGGGACTTCCAAAGAATATGAGGCACTGTAGTCTATATTTCAGAGGAAGGAAATGGCCAACCACCTCTGAGTACTTCTTGCCTGTGAAGCTAGTAAAATGCGGGCTGGACAGGGCTACTGTTAGTTGGATTTGTAATTGGTTGACCGAACAAACCCAAAGGGTGATCACGAATGGCTGCTTTTCATCCTGGAGAGAAGTGACTAGCGGGGTGCCACAGGGTTCTGTCCTGGGCCCAGTGCTGTTCAATATCTTCATCAGTGACTTGGATGAAGGAATAGAGGGCATGCTCATCAAATTTGCAGATGACACCAAATTGGGAGGGGTTGCTAATATGCCAGAGGACAGGATCAAAATTCAAAATGACCTGGATAGATTGGAGAGCTGGGCCAAAGCTAACAAAACGAAATTCAACAGAGAGAAGTGTAAGGTCCTACACTTAGGTAGAAAAAATGGAATACAGAAATCTAGGATGGGGGACACGTGGCTGGATAGCAGTACGTGTGAAAGGGATCTAGGAGTCTTAATAGACCACAAGCTGAACATGAGTCAGCAGTGTGATGCGGCAGCCAAGAAAGCCAATGCAATTGTCGGCTGCATCAATAGGAGTACGGTGTCTAGATCGAGGGAGGTACTGGTACCACTCTACTCTGCTTTGGTTAGACCTCATCTTGAATCCTGTGTCCAGTTCTGGGCACCCCAATTCAAGAAGGACATGGTCAGGCTGGAGCAGGTCCAGAGGAGGGCAACCAAAATGGTGAGAGGCCTGGAAGACACGCCCTATGAGGACAGACTTAGAGAGCTGGGTATGTTTAGTCTGCAGAAGAGAAGGTTAAGAGGGGACATGATAGCTATGTTTAAATATTTGAAGGGATGCCATGTAGAGGAAGGAGAGGGCTTGTTTTCTGCTGCTCTAGAGACCAGGACAAGGAGCAATGGATTCAAGCTGCAGGAAAGGAGATTCCACCTGAACCTCAGGAAGAACTTCCTGACAGTCAGGGCTGTCCGGCAATGGAATATGCTGCCTTGGAGTGTGGTGGAGTCTCCTTCTTTGGAGGTTTTTAAGCAGAGGTTGGATGGCCATCTGTCGGGAGTGCTTTGAGGGTGTTCCTGCATGGCAGGGGGTTGGACTGGATGGCCTGTGTGGTCTCTTCCAACTCTACATTTCTATGATTCTAAGTAGGCAGCTTGAAGGCACATATATACATAGACTGGGACCACTGCATTAATGCCTGCTTTGTAAAGCAAGACTGAATTAGGAGGAGAAAAACTGGTGCAATCTGAACTCATGCATTATGTTGTTGTAGCATATTAGAAAAATGGTAAGCCTTAAGAGCATGGGCATTCACCCCCGCATCAAATAAAGACAACTGCTCAGTTTAGTAATTACCTCCCCTTGCTTCAGGAAAGTTGCTTCCATAAGAGGCTACTAACTCATTTGAAGGGGTATCATACCATGTTTTCAGAACTCCACTCAGTTTCAAAGCTGCTGTTGGGGAGCAGGGGAGCTCAAAGTTCAGATTCATAGAACATGTTTCTTGGTTCTTTGGATCCCAGCTGTAGTCTTGAAGTAAATCATCTTGCTTAGCCTACTTTTGTGCTAAAACAAAAGTTCATTTCCTAACTGCTGACTACTTCCAAACATATAGCAATTCTGTACAGCAAAATGCACTGCAACCAAAATCTTTGTATTATGCTCTTGGTTGTATAAGTGCTCCATTTATTAGAAAATCTATTATAATTATTACAGCAATCATGTACATGAAATAGGATTGATTTAAATCAAAGAGTTAAATTTGCCCATTTCTCACTTTAACTCACAAAGAGTTAAATTTGTCCATTTCTCATTTTTTAAAATCAGTGTAAATGTCTGTTCACCTTGGCTGTAACATGTCTCACTGGGGACCATGAGAACGAGAACTGCATATACAATAAAGTGTGAAATACAGAGGTGCAGAACATGACTTCTGAAGTGTCCCCAATGTCCAAATTTCCTCCTTGTTAATTTGCAAGTGACAATCCCAAGCCTCAGTAGACTTTGTGCATTATTATTCTTTGCACAACAAGTCATTTACTACACTATGGATCTGAAAATACTACATTAAAGGCTGTAATTCAGTATAAGCACTACATTTCCTATAACAGGACTATACCATAACAAAAGATTTAAGTAAACTGCTTATGTAGTCTTTTCCAACTACTGTATTTGGATGAGGTCCTGAACCTTGAAAACTGAAGCTGAATCTTACAAACCAATTTCTTAGTAGGCCCAGTATAACAGCTGGAAATCTCACTGGTATGCAAGGAGTTTTGTTTTTGTTTTTTAAAAAGGGACTGCTACACATTATTTCTCTTGAAGTTAACTATAAGAAATAATTGATTAAAGAGGGTGCTTCAAAATATTCTATGGACTGCATATACAGTAATCTCAGATTGCTTTAAACTGTTTTCAGAACTTTCCTTTAGTAAATTACTTTGTACTTGTTCCCAGATAAAGAATTGCTAGAAGCAAGGGAAGAACAGAGGCAAGATTCAGATAAAGAAACATTTAAATGCCAAAGTGCAACCAGTGAAGCAAAAAAAGATACACACAGACACACACACATAGCATATGGAGGCATTGTTATCCTCATCCAGACTTCCAAAAATATTTTGTTATGCTAGGGTCTTATCCTCATTATCCAATTGAGGTTTACTTTAGAGTCGCTTTGAATCATATTGCATAAACACATCCAGTATTTCCCCCTGTCTAATTAAATGTGGGAAACAATACCTGGATATTTCAAAATCATCTTTTCAAATTCTATATCCAAATTGGGAACTGATTAGATTCCCACATATAGCAGGTCAAACCACTGGAGGAACCCACTAAACACCAAGTAGAAGGTGGCTGAATACAGATTGCACAGGAAAAAGTTTGCATTGTACAGTTCCCACCCTTTCATCCCTGAACGGGCATCATCAGCAAGCTAGATGATAATGCACCTGAAAACACAAAAATACAACTTGAATTAATGATGTAGTGAAATCCTGACAGCGAAGTACACACCTTGGCATTGATATAAGGGTCAAAGGGGCCGTACTTTTTGAGTTCTTTGATCTCAAGAGCATTCTACAAAAAGGAGAGGAAAAGAAAACGTGATGATGAAATGGGCAAGATATAGCAACAAAGCAGTGAGTGACTCCGAAAGGAAGGAATGACAGAACATGACAATATATCATTCCGATGAAAAGCAATTAATCACACTGGCCATTCCAGCTGTCAATAACTGCACCATGCACATCGTTTTTAAGGACAACATGCAAACTTTAACAAAACTAAATTTTCAGTTCACTTTTTAACATTTCAAGATTTATTTATTTATTTATTTTGTATTTGGCTTCGTCCTAATCACAGATTTCAAGATCATTCACTTTCATATGGTCCCCTTCCAATATACTAGAGAATGGTAAATCATATAAAGCTTCAATACTGTTATACTAGCACAGACTGAACGATCACAGCTGCACTCGAGTGTACAATGAGTAGAGCACAGCAAAAAGAATTAAAAAACAATATAATCAAAGGCCATTTTAACATGCACATTTGGCTGCTTTAACATGAAGAATATTACTAATCAGCAGCTGAACAACATTTTTGAATTTCTTTTCAACTAGAAGATCTATTCTGAGAATAGAGTATTTACTGGAAACATTGCTCAACTACATGATATTGCAGATGTTAAGCCCTGACAGTTATATATACACAACAAAGATAGAGTTTTAACTTGTAATTCTCAACAAACTTTTACTGCTCCTCGCAGCAGTCGTGTGGCAGAGCATGGGCAATATCTGTTCGCGGAAGCAAAGAGAAATACAAAGCATACTTGCCATTGTGTGCCTTCAAGTTATTTCTGACTTATGGTAGCCCTACAGCAAACCTATGATGGGGTCTTCTTGGCAAGATTTGTCCAGAGGGGGGTTGCCCCTGCCTTCCTCTGAGGCTAAAAGAGTGCCTCACCTAATTACATCTCAGTCTCAGTAAGAAAATATACATAGTGCCCGTTAAATAAACAGACATAAAGGCAGGCTTTGTAGAAACCTTGTTAGATTTTTTTCAGCATTCTCAATACTCTTTGTTTTGTTCTTTTAACATTAGTGCCTTGCAGAAATATTGGTTACAGGAAAATACAGTTTTAAAGAAAATAAGTTAGGCAGTTATAATTCCACAGAATTATAGGTAAACACCTATTTAACGTAAGACGCAAAACAGAAAGTTAGACTGGACTGACCAACATACAGATTTTACTTTCACTCTGTGCACTTTGTGAATGTAAATGACTTGTAGATTTTTAACAACAATTAAGTTTGTTATTTTCCAAGGCTTATGTGAGCTCTAAAGTACAATCTTTTTATAAGATATGAGTTGAATAGTATATAGGCTAGACAGGACAACTACAGATTTTTCTCTGACTTGCAAAGAAGCACAGCTCTTTACTAAACTAACTATAAATAAGGGAAAGCTGTGCTTTAATGAATCTGCTAATTACAAATATTAAGACAAAAAAACCCTACATGAACATGGCTAAAAGAGACTAAGTTTATTTCGGTTGGCTCCAACATAAAAGAGGATGGGTACACCAGCTACAACATTACTCAGGAAATGGGGGGTGAGTAGGACAGTGGTTTACATATCCCTACTCTCCAGGTATCGCAATTTTTTTATTGCTCAATTCCACAGTTCCTAATCAGGTTCTTACTCAAAAACACAACTTTCAAGATACATATTTTCTACACTGAGAAGATCTTAAAAAACATCCAGATCATTCTGAAGCAACGAATTTTAAATACCCTGAGTCTACACAAGTGCTGCATTGACTTTCTCCTGAAGAATGTTATGTTCATGGCTAGTCATTAAGAAAATGAGAAGAAAAAGGAGGAGGAATATATTCAGACCTGCTCATTCACTTTTGTATGGGATGGTCCCTGGTGTATTAGCAGCTTCACTATTTCAGCATCTCCCTTCCAAGCTGCCAAATGAAGAGGATAGCAGCCTTTGCAATCAGCCACATTGGTTAATGCATCGTTCCTCAACAGAACTTCCACAACATCCCTGTAGACGAGGGAGAAAATGATGCCATGAATCTTTTGAATAGGCAGTGGGGTGAAGAAATAAGACATTTGGACTACTACATGAAACTGAATGCTTGAAAATGAGCTTTATGTCCATTTCAATGGCTGCTACACTACCGGCTCCCTCAGTTTGTAAACCTTGTTGGCAGAGGCAAAGTGGGAGCACTGGGATTTACGTTCCCAGACTGCTGAAGTACTAAAGTGGAAAGTTGTAACAGAACGGATACAGGGACTAGGCAAGACAGGTGAAAAGAGTGCAGAGGAAAAGTAAGATTAAATTGTGTTTAAATGGTGTTTAAACAATAACAATTGTCTAGGGTTGTCAGGAAGGAATAAGCGGAATGGCAAACCTCAGAATATGGGTTGAGAATACTAGATGACATCGTCAAGTGTGGTATCAGTTGACCCAGCTAGCAGTGGGGTTCCATGCCAACAATGAAAATCCTACACAATCTCCATGATGCTAAAAATACCAATATGCATTCAAAACTTGACAATGCTTCAAAATGCTTCAAAACTTTGTTAAGATAATCTTATGCAGTAAGTAGTAATTGGGCTTTTACTGATCTTTAACCAAAAGTTTTTACAACTTTTCAAACTGGAGATGTAGAAAGTCAGTGTGTTATGGTCTGGCTACATTGTTTAACAGGGTCCTGAGATATCCAGCTGCAAGTAGTGAAAGACATCATTTTGTTGAATTCAATAGGATTGATGCTACGTCTATCCCCCATCCCCATGTTTTAATATTTACAGCTGTTGTAAACCACCTTTAAATCACAATGAAGATCATCAATGAATCTTAAATATGTTTTATAGCAATCTAGCACAATCTGCTGTTTGTCTTGACTCAAACGTAACGTTAGAAAATCCCTTTCTGCTGCATATGATATTTACAAGAATCAATACAGAAATGCCACAGAACGCTACAGTTAAAACTATTGTTTGTTTTTAACTATGGAAAGGCTGGTAAATTAACAGGTATTTCAAATACGGGGCTTACTTGTGACCATTCAAAGCAGCATGGTGCAGAGGAGTATACCCAGTACTGTCAACACAGTTCACATTTGGTCCTCTCCATATACTGTAAAATAAAAATACACCAATATATTAAAAAATAGTATAATAAAATAGTCTCAAATCTTGTAATAATGGAAAACAGTTTTAATAGTTTTAAAGGAAGGAGGTGATCCAATAAAAGGAAAAGCTATCCTGCTTGTGTTCTCCAACCAGCATTTCTTTACCATATTAGTGAATATTCCATGTACACACTAAGACATTCCAGATACAAATATTAGTAGCATAAAACCACACCAGAATTGTCGAGTCCATAAATGCTGTTTTACGCCACAAGAAAAGATTTCAACTAATGAAATAACATTCACAAAATCATCATTATGTCTCCTTATTGTTCATTCTCTTCCAGTACTACAGAACTGTATTTAAAAGGATTTTCATCTCTGCCATTAATTCAATCCCACAGCACTACCAGTGATCAAAGAAAAATTTCCATAGAACAGCTGTCCATGATGCATGTAAAACAAGCCCACTGGTGGCTTTCCAAGAAATAAAGTCACAACTGCTTTTCATTACAACAAAGCGCAGCAGAAAAACCATTCAAATTGTCTTCCCTTTTATCATGTGTACATATTTATTCCACAAATGAGTTAAAAACATTGGCAAATGAGAATGCGGGATTTTCAGATACCACCATCAGCATATGAAGCAAATTACCACAGTTAAAACTTTTTGAGAAAGAAGAAAATCAGGAAGTGACTAAATTTCTAATTTCACACCCATATAGTATCTTAGTTCACTGTGAAGGTAACAATTAAGCAAACCATGAAAAACCAAGCTTCCTGTAAAAATCTCTTTTTTTTAGAGCTGTGATATAATGTTCAGTACCTTTTTGTTTGCTCCAATCACTCATCTTGAGTTGCCATGTGCTCTTCCTAATGAACCAGGCCTGGTGATTTTATTTCCTTCATTGTGAGTTCTCTCTACGGCTCAATTTGCAAACTACAAGTTCCTTCTGCAGCTAGCATTTCTAAAACAGTAGGAAAATCCATACACGGCTAAAATCACAATATCACTGACAGTTTTCCCCTCATCTTCGCTTTTAAATTTGCAATCTTAAGAAAGAGCTGCATTCCTTTACCATTTCAGTTACCTACAGTCATCAACAGCACCTTTTCTCACTCCCTTAAAAGATGACTTTTTTTTTCAAATGTAACAGCTTCTTTGGGGCATGTGCTCTGGCATCTTCCTCTTTCCCCCCCCCTCCCATACTGGTGAAATTTTGCCTTATTAGCAAACTATAGCTTCCTCACCATTCTGCTGGACACCAAAGGCCAAATTTTCTAGCCTATCTGTATGTTCACAGCACACCACCCACTGAATGGGAGCTGTCATGCAGAAGCAGTTCTTCCTCACTTTAACCCCCTCCACCCCACTATCTCATTCTCATAGATACCTTCTGAATGCAAGGGGGGGTAAATTCCATTGAACAAACAAGACTGTAATCTTTAAACACTGACCATCAATTAAATTCCTCATCGTAGGAATATAATTTAAATGAACATGTACATTTACAAATGCCAAGGATTCTTCTAATACAAAACGAATACACTATAAAACAGTCAAACAAAAATGGATAACCACTGAATACATCCATATCATATGCCAAAAGGTAGCATTATCCATATTCAAAAGTAGACAATTTCCTTCCAAAAAGGCGTAATAGTATCCAATACACAAAAGCATCAAATTTTGCTGGACCAAACTAGTCTGAAGACACCTTAAATACTGAAGCTAGGGCAGTTTTCCATTCAATAATTTTGCACAGGACAATTTCAGACTTTATTACATTCAACTATGTCTTCATTAATATAAACATTTAATGCTTCTTAGCAAACATTTATAAACTAAAGTTGTAGGTTTCCGTTTCTTTGTAGATATAATTAATGCTTCCAACAGAGCAGGATGGCTGAGACATTCAGAGCTGTGGTTCCATATGTAGACACAAAAGGTTGTTGCAAACAGTGCCACAGTACGTCTGTGGGTAATTGATGAGTAGACTGTAATACAGAAAACTGAAGACATTTTTGGTCTGGATCTATCAACAAAGCTAATTTGATAATTCCATGGGAATATAGTTTCAGAGTACATAGAAATGATCCCCGTTCCTCTGAAGAGGCCAGCCACAGATGCGGGTGAAACATCAGGAGAAAGCCCGGAAAACCCACAACAACCTATGGATTCCAGCCATGAAAGCCTTTGACTTTACATCGATCCCTACTTCTTCTCAAATATTTTGTTCAATGAATCACATCACTTATATTAGTGCTTTCAAAGTCATGGTCCCTGGACTAGGCCTGGTCACCAAGCCGTTTGCTGCCAGTCCCTGGCAAATTTACAGGAAAGAAAAAATCCTGGTCAATAGGCGGAAATATGGTGCCTGTTACATATGTGTGATGGAGCCTGGAGGTGTGGCTAGCCTAAGTGGCAGGGTAGCCCTGGCAACAGGTTGCCATGTAACCAAAGTGGCTCTGTATTAACCCAGCCCATTGATGAAAGGGAAGGGCTGAGATTTGAGACAAGGTCTATATATAAGGCACAGTTACTTGGATTTTTCAGATTCCTTCAGTGAGATTTCCAGAGGGGGAGAGAGGGTAGGAAAGAGAGTGAGTGAGAGAGTTTTAAGTTATAGCTCTATACTCAGCCAGGGGAGTTGTCTGAATATGTGTGGTTGTCTTCTCAAAGGTCTAGAAAGAGACAGAGGAGAAACCAAACCATTTTTGAGTTGAGTCAGAAGGTGTGACCTATACTTGGGAATTAAACCTTTGGGCAAAAGAGAAGCCAAAGGCTTCTTGTGAGTGTATGTGCCTGTATACTGAATGGCGCTATAAGAAACTGGTTAAATACATTTTGAAGTTCTCTGTTGCTTGGAATTACTTATTACACCAACTACCTTTTCCCTGTTTGTTGTTTTAATAAAGATTACATTATATTTTTATAAATTCTGACTCAGCAGATATTTTCCATTATTCCAATATTCCATTCCATTTCTAATTGACCAGAAACACGCTACCACAGATCAGTAAATCATTCTGAATAACAACTGAGAAGATTTACCCTTTAAACACTAAAGTGGTGGTTTTAAAGGGAAAAGGCCCAGCTCCTCCACAGTACAATAAGACCCCTATATCCACAGATTCATTATCTGCTGATTCAGTTATCCACAGTTAGCTCCCTGCCACCGCCACTATGGCGGGAGAGAAGCAATGAGCAATCCTGTCCCTTGCCCTAGACTCGATTGCACAGGTGGCGGGTGAGAGAGAAGTGATGAGCGTGTAATCACACTCATTACCACCTCCTGCCCCTCACTCTAGGCCTGATTGCGCTGGTGGTGAGTGGGAGAGAAACAATGAGCATGTGATCGCGCTCACTGCTGCCTTCTGCCCCTCGCCCTAGGCCCGATCATGGTGGCTGCTGGCAAGAAAACAGCAGGGATCGTGTGCCTTACTCCTGCCTCAGGCTCTGGGCCAATCGTGGAGGCAGCTGGTGGGGAAAAAAGCAGGGATCGCAGGATCCCACACTCCCCCCGTTTTCCCACCGGCCACCACTGCAATCGGTCCAGGGCGGGTGGCAGGAGAGGGCATTCAGATTTCAGTATCCGCTGGGGGGCCTGGAACCAATTCCCCATGGATACAGGGGTCCTACTGTATGAAAAAAATAATTGCTGGCCCCTGACATAAGATAACCTGAGAAGCACTGATTTAAAAGACACAGGGACAATTCCCTTGTAAGTTTAGTAGTGACTAATAATGATGGATTCATCAGTAAAACATCCTGATTACTTCAATGTAATAGATTTGCTCATTCACTGAATTTGGTTCTCAGAAGATTCTGAAGTTCTTTACAACTGGCTAATCTTACCTACTGATCACAGTAGCACTTGGAAGAAATCAGAGATGTGGAATGGAAAGTTTTCCATACCATCCATATATTTATATACATACATTTATCCACAGTTGTCTGAGCTGCTGTACTGTGATCATATTAGGTGGGCTAAATATGGGCTATGAAATTCTAGTTATTCTAATATACAAGCACGGTCAATCTACAGTGCTCAGAGGAACAAACTAACAAATGAACCTACTATAAGCTTGTTTCTGTTTCACAAAATCACTTGTTTCTCAATAAGTCACAAGTCAAAGGAGACAAGACAAAATGTGTTAAGTTGCCTTTCCCCGTAGACTCTCATGTATATTTTACTGAAAGAAAATGTTCTATTAGTTTTGCTGAATCAGCTTTTTCTTTGCTTGCAATTGAACTGATAGGCAGTGCAGTAATGCTGAAGCACTACAGTTATGCTTCAGCAAAAGAAAGTTAAACTGCTGATATATATCAAGAAGCAGCTCTCTTTAGGTATGCAAACTTAAAAAATAGTGCTCTTTCACATTAGTCATTTTTGTTATATATAAAGGAAGGATATGTTTTACATTATTACAACAATTCTAGTAACACAATTTCCACATAAAGCTTTAACTATGTTTGAATGTATTTAAACCAAACATGCTAAACCAGATAACATTATTTAGAGGTCCGGAAATTTTTCCAGTTCTACTTTTTTCCAAAACCCGCATCACTGGAAGAAGTCCTGAACAAAGCAGTAGCTTGTCCAGATATTTGGTTAAACAAACAAACAAACCTGAAATTAGCAAAGTACTAAAAGAGTCCCCTGATCCCTGGCTATAAAAGTATTCTTGGTAAAGGCAGCACTACTAGCTATTAATTGGTGGCAGCACACTATAGCAAGAATCATATGTAAGTCTGAACTATACTTTTAAATGAAGTAAAAATTGAGGATCTCTGAAAAAGATCCTCTTACTTCTAAAATTATGAGAGGGAAAACAATGTATTTTCCAGTGGTCAAATAGTCACTCTCAAGTTAACATAACTACCTTAAACTCTTAATATCAAACTAGGTGACCGTTTAATAAAGCTTCATTGCTGATTACACTGGTGCACATATGTAAATCTGCTGCTCAAATAGCCCTTAACATTGTCGTCCTGCACAGGAAATATTTGATTTGTGCACTACAAATACTTGATTTGTAATTTTCTAATATTGTGTTTTTTCCATAGCAGAACAGAGGTTTTTGAGAATTCAAGTTATTTAGCACTTCAACTGTAACACAGATGCCAAGCGCTTTTGAAACAAAGGTGGTAATTAGCTACTAACCGAGGCCCAGCGTGAGACAGATCTGCCAAAAAAAATCTATCCATACAAGTAGAAGCAGAATTAAAAAATCTTTTACACCTCCTGGATAAGTGAGAACAAAGGAAAAAATATATTTAATCCAAACTGATTTTTTTAAATCCAGGGAGAGGAAGGGAATAGCCACAGAAAAGCTGTTTTAACAAGAAAAAAGGATGTAAGCAATTAATATAGACCAGCTATAGCATTAGATTTTCCTGGTTGCACTCTACTTTCTATAGCCTTATATCTCTCAAAACCATCTAATACACAAGTGAAGAAAGAATCATCCCCATATGGCACACAGTAGTTAAGATTTCCACAATGCTATGTGAGAGTTAGTAAAGAATGTATATTCTCAATAGATGCATAAGTTACAATTGTGGCATTCATCTATGGAGGCCATCTATTCCACATGATAGTGTATTTTAAGTAGTTTGGAATAATATAATTAAACTGTTTTCTTCTCATTTTCTCAGCTTTTTAACCTTCATTTTGTTCAGCAGACAGGGCAAATAAGCAACACAGGAAGGAAACCAGGCACAGACCTTTCTGTGCTTTTTGATAGTAAATAGTTTGGGTTGCCAGGTAAATAAACGTGACAAAGAAAAATCAGTTACAGAGATAAAAAGCCAACAAAGGTGTAGTGTCTCTCCACTGTACTGCACAGAGTGTTTTATCTGCAAATAGGACAGAAATTATGGGTATTTGGTTGGGACAATTAGCTCTGGGCTCACATTTGTTCCCTTGAGACCAACACTGCTGACCTGCAAAAGCTGGGAGAAGCACAGAGGCCACCCATATCTTTGAGAAGGTGACATTGGCAGTGTACTTCCAAGGCTGACTGCTATCAAAAAGATTGAGGGTACTGAAGAAGGATGCCATCATTCAAAAGATAAATGGTACCCTTAGAAAGGACATTCTTTGGAAGATGGAACAGATAACCTCTCATATGGAAAATATTACAGTGGGGGGAGACTCATGGTATTAGGAGACTGAATTATCAGAGATGCATACAACTGAGACTGCAATGAGTGCATAAATTACATAGCGAATAGTCTGCACAGTGTGAAAATTTCAAATGTAATATCTTGTTTAGATAACATGGTAGACGGTGCTAGAGAATGAAGTCACTGGTCCCAGTACAAAATGGCACTAACGAAATGTGAAAGTGTAGATATGTATACTCAAACCAAAGTAACTGGATTTAATGGGAAGCACTGATACAGTACACATAATAGAAACCTAGTTGAAATAAGAGAACCAATAGGATATTTGTAATTTCTAGATTTAAAAAAAAAACAGAACAGAACAGCTTACTGGGAGTGATGTTACTCTATAAATCCGTGAGAGCGTGGTATCAAACAAAGCAGAAAGTTCAAAAGGGACCAAAGGCTCCAGAGGACTGCCATGGAATTACAATACTGGGACCCCTAACTAATTTTTAAGAATTGAGACAGACTCTTGTTTTCAACCAAAATGTTGAAGGTAAGTTTGAGATTGTTCATCTCATTGAAAACAACAGCATTTGTATTATCTGTATTTTTTGGAATCTGTAGAAAGTCCCAGAACATATCCCCTGCAATTATGGCAGACCTACTGTATGCAAGTGTGACTGAACCAATCAGGAACAGCAACAACAATGTTATAAAATTTAATTTTCCATGTTAAACAGAAAAGAACCAAGGAATCTCAATCAAATTTGGACTAAAAAGAGAAAAGCTTTCTAAATTTAAAGTCAAGAGGGCCAAATCGCAAGAGAATGCTTTGGGCTTATTCAAAATCACAATAGTAGAAGTTCAATAAGAATCAACATTGTTTATTTATTTACCTCCATCAATGTACATGTACAAAAATAAAACAATAAAGCAGACAGTCCTGCCAAAGGCATACAATTTCTCTCAGACACAGATCAGGAAATGGATCACTCAATCTGTGAGATCACCAGGACTGTCATTAAAACCTGTAAATACCTAATAGGAAGTTTACCTCTGAAAATAGAAATGGAGCAGGTGCATTCATAAATGCAAGCAGACATTCAGGAATATAAAAAATGACCTAGCTTTGTTACTATCATTAAGGAGAACCCATTTTTTAAAACATTTAAATATACTAGAGGTGAGAAACCAGCTACAGGTGGGATCCCTGATTAACAAAGGAGTTAAATGTATACAGTCCACAGTACAGTCTGCTGTACAACCTCTACACACATGAGGTCATGCAATGCCTTGTGTCCCTTTATCATCAACAGATACACTAGGCATGCACCTGCACTAGCACAGGTACACAGATGTTGCATTCATTAACAATAATGGGATGGAGCTGTTTTTTGTTTTATGTAAGGGTCCCTGGAACGGAACCTCTAAACAGGCGGAGGATGCACTGTATTAGAGGAGAATAAGGATATTCTAGAGAAGTTGAACACACACACACACACACACACACACACACACACACATCCCCCCCGCACTTGGGCAAAAGGCCAGGGAATGGGAGGGGGAGAATAGGGGAGAGGCAACAATAATCAAATCTGCAATAGTGAATCCCGCAAATGTGGCGGGAGGACTGTATATAAAACTTAACTTCTCTGGAATATCATTATACACACGTGCACACACACACTTTTGTCTTCATTGTAAAAGAAGCAGAGCAAGATGCTCATACCTCAACTTACATTTTGAGCAAGGACCTAAGACAAACAGCAGTGGCCAAAAAATATAATTCTTGATCTTATTCACATATTGTGAACAAGTATATTATGGGGCACAGATGGTATGCACTTGAAAGTACTTGAGGAAGTAAAATGTGAAATTGTTTATCTTGTAACATACATATTTCATCTGTCCCCAAGATTGGCTTCTGTACCAGCAGAGTGCAGAAAGTTGCCAATGTAATGCCAATTCTTAATCAACAAGTGTAAGGTTCAGGCAAAAACCATGGGTCAAAAGTCCTATCAGGTATGCAATAATACAATCTGATCAGGCACTGACCAAATTACAAACAGATTTTGAAGTCACAGTGGATAGCTAGATCCATATATCATCTAGCATGCAGCAGCTGTTAAAGAGGTAAATACTATGCTGGGGATCACTGGGAGCAATATCAACAAATAAAACTACCCTTATCATAATATCCTTATAGAATAATACTGCAACCACATTTGAATTACTTTGCACAGTTCTGGTTACTGCCTCTTAAAAAAGATCTTGCGACTTCCGGTCGCATGGCGTGCGTGAGCGGTCGCACGGAGTGAATTCGCGAACTCCGTGCTACCTCCCGCTGGATTCCAGCCGCTTTTTTAACAACCAATTAGCGGCTCGACACCCCCCCGGTAAAGGGGGTGCGGAGGAGCTCGAAGGGGGCCCCGGAACTGAAGCCGAGTTCCCTCTGTCAAGAGGGAACGAGAGGCTTCAGGGGAGCCGAAGAGCCAAAGACGGACCCAGCAGGGATGCCGCTTTTGCGGCACAAGCGCCGCCGCCGACTTTTAAAGAAGAAGACGCAATTTAATATCAACAATAAGCAGTTGATCTAGTTTTCTATTTCATAAATACAGCAACAATAACGTACTTACAGCAGTGAACAGGAATGGACATATAACGCGACTCAGCTGAACGTGAGTAAACAAAGCTGGGGGACTTTTTTTTTTTGCCCTCTAGCTGATCGTGTCTAAATAAAGGTGGAGGATAGTTTTTTAAGGCTACGATTGATTAAGAGGGACTGAATTGACAGATCTGATGGACGTTTTGATAGAATTGACAGATCTGACAGATTTGACAGAGGGTTTGACAGATTTGACAGACTTGACAGATCTGACAGACGTCAACGGATTTGACAGATTTGACAGATTTGACAGACGTGTTGGATTTCCCTATCAGTTTTGATTGATGAGCAAAAGTCGAAAGTTTAGAGATGGGATTCTTGTTTTTTTTTTACTTTGTTTTCCTTGCCTCTTCTGTTTTTGCTTGTAAAGACAAGACTGACATTGGACAGATAAACTGGTCCTAATTTTTCTTCCTGGTTTTGACTTTTAAACGGACTGAGTTTTGTGATCTTGTTCTAAATTTTCGACTGGTGATTTGGGACTTTATAATTATACTTTGGGAGTGTTGGAGATGTGGTTTTAATGTAGAGGATTATAGTACTTTCTGGAAAAGAGAAGACAAGCTCTTGCAGTCTGTAAACGGATGGAAGGGATTTGATCTTTGGAAGTTTGTTATAATTTGGATTGTGTTTCTGGGACAGACGCGGCTTTTGGCAACCTGTGGAGTACAGTATTGTTTGGCGACGAGAAGAGACTTTTTCAGAGTGGAGATTATTTTTCTTCTCCTCTTCTTTTTCTTCTGTTTCGTGAACTAAACATTTAATATTTGGAATTAGAGGATCTGCTTTGCTACTGGGACATTTCTGTGGAAGTAAAATTGCTTACGAGCTTTTTTGCTGTGGCTGTGCTGGAAGGACAGAAGATAGAGAGACTTCGCCCCCACACAGAGGACTATCCAGACTCTTAATATCAGCATTGCAAGGTGAAGAAGTTCTCACAGTCAAGTTCTGGGAACAGTTCCAAAGGAGAGAGAAGATTTGGTATCTGCTGGGAGGGGCAAGCAGAGAAACTGGGCCTTGGCACAGCTAGTTGAGGATTTTGAATGAGCTTATTACATGACATTACTGTTGAATTTGATGAATGAAATAAGTATATTATTAACGATTTTAAGTTGTTGTATATAAGGCTGTTTATAGATATATATAATCTCATAAAATTAATCAGTGGATTTGTATATACATGTAAGCTTATCTTTTAACTCTCTATATATTGTAACGGGTAATTGCTGGGTTCCAACAGTTGGGAATACGTAATTCATGGTTAAAGTTATATTACGAGTGGGCGACAGGTATATATCATGAAGCGGAAATATGAAGAATGAAATGTAAGAACTATCAGATAAATTAACAGTATAATGTTGTACAGTACCTTAAGTTTGTAGAAATCTGGAAAATGGAATCTAGATCAATGTGGAAGATCAGATATATTTCTAATGAAGCTGACAATTGAATATGTATGTTTTTTATAATAAGAATTTTGAATAAAATGATTAAAAAAAAAAGATCTTGCAGAACCGTCAAAAGTGCAAAAACAACAACAACAACAACTCCAAAAAACCCCAACAACCAAAGTCTATGAAGGGTAGGAGCAACTCCTTTTTAGAAAAGGTTACAGCACTTGCAGCTGCACAGCTTAGAAAAAAGGGGGCAGGAAACTATACATAATGAGAAGAAAATGGAGAGTGATAATTTTTTCTTCTTAAAAACAGAATTCACGATTGCCCACTGAAGGCAAATGGTGAAAATACTGGCAAAGATAAAAGGAAGCACTTCTTTTTTAAAGCTATCCAAGTTGCTTAGTCATTTAAAGCATCAGTAACTGGTAGTTTCATACCACAAACCTCTTTTTAAAAATTATTTAAAATTATTATTTAACTGGGCCGCTTTATTATTGATTGGAAAACATGGGGAAAAAAACATTTACTCCTCAGAGAGATAGAAACTATTTCTAGCAAAGCACAAACATAAATCAAAAGTAAAAGAAAAGATTTGTTGTGTATTTCATGTGAAGAAGAATAGGTCCAGGGGAAAGACAAATTAAAATGCTACAGAAATCATCAAAAGTGCATAGCCTTCACTGAACATATTTCTTTTATCCTGAAATTAATCCAATTACAGCTGCTCCTAGCAACCTGCTTCTCTTATCAGCAACAAAATTCACATCCCTCCTAGAAACTGAAAAAAGAGAATGTCTGAATAAACTATTTATAGCAGAGCAAAACTGTACCTAGTGTGTTAGCACCAGTTAAAAAGTCAGCTATGTGGGTGCATGCTCCCTTCATAAATATACAAGGAAGAAATCAGGTCACTACAGGGGCCAGAAATAAAATCCTAAAATGGTCCGCCAAAAGAACATGCTCCAGCTTCAGCCTGCGCCAAAGGCCAGCTGAAAAAAATATAGCACATAATATCCTTGTAAAAGCATGAGAAATGAAAACTAACAGCAACTAACTAGATATGCAATAGATTAAAAGCCAAGCATAAAACAGAACTAATGAATCAATGGCTGGCTGGAAGAAAGAAACTAGATAGAAACACATCTGTAAAACACCTAGGCTTTTCTCCTATACCCAGTGACCTAAATGAAGTTTGCTTCTGAGCAGCCATGCATAGGATTGCCTTGTAGGGTACAGGATGAATTTCACATGTCTTAAACACAACCACCACATTTAAAATGCTGTAATCCTGTATACAGTTGAATGTGATTTGTGTCAGAGCAAACATGGACAAAACTGTATTACTCTGCCCTGGTAAAGCAGACGCCTGGGACTTGTACATGAAAACTGTGAAGCACTGAGATGAATAAGAGTACAGCAAAACAATGACTTTTGATAAGAGAAGGAGGGTGTAGGTTGTTGTGGGTTTTCCAGGTTTTGAGGCTGTGTTCTATTAGTATTTTCTCCTGACGTTTTGCCTGCATCTGTGGCTGGCATCTTCAGAGGATAAGGTAGCATGGAAGTGAAACAGAGCATATATACTTGCATAGTCCCCTGGGTGGGGGGGAGCAATTCGTACGTGTTACAGTTGGCCTATCGTTAAATGGGATATCGCCCGGGGTTGTACTGTTAGTCAGGGGATATGTATAACAGTGCATTGAGAACATTAGCAGCCCATTGTGCTGTTTCCTGTAGGGGGACCTCCAGGGTCTGGGTGGTGTTCATTGGCATGTTTTTGAGTCTTGATTTTCATGTTCTTCAGTACTGGTAGCCAAATTTTGTTTACTTTCTGAGTTTCTTCTTTCCTATTGAAATTGTCCATATGTTTATGGATTTTGATGGCCTCTCTGTGCAGTCTGACATAGTAGTTGTCAGAATGATCCAGAATTTCTGTGCTTTCAAAAAGCATTCTGTGTCCAGGTTGGTTTATAACATGTTCTGCTACTGTGGATTTTTCTGATTTTCCATGCCACCATATCCTCTGAAGATGCCAGCCACAGATGCAGGCGAAACGTCAGGACAAAATACTAATAGAACATGGCCTCAAAACCCGGAAAACCCACAACAACCTATGGATTCCGGCCGTGAAAGCCTTCGACTTAACATCGAAGGGGAGTGTATTGGGTGAAATCTAGTTAATGCATCTAATGATGTTCCACATTTTCCTACAACCCTGTTTCAGTGACCCACAAGAAAAAGGCCATTTAGGAACAACAACAAAAGTTACAGACTTTCATACTTAGGATAAAGAGGTATAAACAGAGATATAAAGTTTAGAGTGAGAAAACAGAGAACTGGGGGGAAAAATATGTTCCCTCTATTCTCCCCTCTTGACTCATAAGGACCTTTCCTCTGTTTTCTCCGTTGAAGATTTTACTCACTGAAAAAGCATAATATGAATTTCTTTTTGAGAAAGACCAATCTACACCATTAGAAAACTGGTAATACCTGTGTATAGTACACACATACAGAGTGTGTATAAATCGATGGTATATTTCTTCACCTGGAGGGTGCTGCCACCTTCATGAGAGGAGAATATAGGGCCTTTATTTTTTTGTGAACTACACAGGAATAACCATACAAATAAGAGCTGATTTAGAAACAAGAGGCAAGATTAGACTAAAGCTAGGTAAACATCTACAGGTGTATACAACTACATCTTAAACCAAGTGACAAAATTGATTTGGGATAGCATACACAAGCCTGAGGAGGAAATTATACTGAATACATTTGTTAAAACAGGAAACCTACCGGAAGTAAATGCCAATGTTAAAAGAAATATAATTCAAGAAGAAAAGGGGCAAACAGTGGACATGATTGTTCCCTGAGTGCCCTCTTTTGCACTTAAGAGCCTAGTCAGCTCCATCATTTTCTGGGAAGTTTCAGGCAATGAATTGCTAGGGACAATTGAGAGAGCAATCGTGGAAGAAGAGCTGTCACTAGTCTATACTCAGCCACACTTGAGCCCTTCTTAATGCCTATTCCATTGCAGTGGTGGGAGCTAAGCAAACTTAGTCCAAAATTCCATTGTTAGTTCTGACTGGAGTAGAGTCACTGAATCCACTGGATTTACTAACAAGCTGACTCAGCATTCAAAAATGTATTCAATGAGTTTCCTCTGGGAGGGACTAACCAACAATTCCAACATTAGCTTATCATCCCTGATGGAAGATGGAAACCTACTGAGTAACTTTGTCAAATCATACTCTCTCTACCTCAGAGAAATGCAATAGCAAACTTCCTCTGAACAAATCTTGCTGAAAAATAACCTGAGATAGGATTGCCTTCGGTCACTGCAAGTCTGCAATGAAGACATACAACAAGCAAGCATTTACAAGCTAATAACAAAGTCTTATTTATCTTCTCTAGCCCACTTTTTACTTTTCTATCACATCCTAGGTTTTTTTTAGGACAGATTATTTTTTAAAAAGTAGCATCCTTAAAATCTCATTTGTCCCCAGACCCAAAAAGCTGCTCAAGTAACAAGATCTTGCATCACATCTGGCTGATATTCAATAGTGTCATCTATGTGACAAAACTCCTACATGGAAAAGCACTCTCATGTTGGAAGCTGCGTACAACTTATAGATGGTTGTCTGCATAAATGATAAATGGTTGCATCTACCTGTATACCACTGAATACATACATGCATGAAAATGACTTCTGAGGAACACAAGGTCAAAATCAGCCATCACTATTTAAAGCAAATCTCCTTAAAAGCTTAACATTTCAAGAAAATGATAAATCATTAACAGTATGGTTAAATTTTAACACATTATAAGGAACAAGGTTCCATGAGCCAAAAGAAGATTGCTCTACCTCTTCTATGAGTGCAACACACATGAAACAAGTTAGCGCCATGGGTGGTATTGCAGCAATTGCCTTGCATCTTCTGAAAGCCTGCATCAACAGCCAAACTCCATCCGGACCTCCTGTGCTGTTTTAAAATTTGAGAATAAACCCTAGGAAAATTACTTTTACACTTCTGATTATTTTACTCTGCTGCTTGCTTTCTACAACTAGCACATATTCCCTGGTCAATCTTCTTACCTTATCCCTTTTGCTCATTTCAGAAATTAATCATATGTTAAAACTACCCTGTAGGAGACTATGCAGAAGCAGGTAACAGGAACTAAAGGCATATCTTCCATTCTCTAGCATTAGTGACCACAAATACCTTTCAAAATGAAGTATTTGTCATTAATGCTCTATCTGGGATAGGGTGATATTCTTTTAAGGAACTCCAAATGTAACTAACAGTAAATTAAGTGCATCTGTATTTCTTGCCTTATTTTTTCCATTCCTCCACTCTTAGAAAGATTTGGCACTACACACTATTGGGGGGAAATTCATTACAAGTCTAAAGTGTCAAGATTACATTGCCAAAAAAGAGTGCACTTGAGTACACTCTAGGCACAGGTTTGCCATTTTCCAATAGGACGCACAGTGGCATTGACACAATTGACCATGAAGCAAAAAGCTTCACTAACCCAAAAGTTAAGTGTCTATATTTTCCTCTACTGCTTTGGTACAATTTTGTTTCCCTTGTCCTGTATTGGTTTAGAAAGTTCTGAAAAATATAATGCAAAAACAACCTGAGGCCACTTTTAGAGATGTGAAAGCCTGGGTTAAAAAAACTAAACAAAAACCGGAAAAAGGGGGTGAATGTTTTTCCCTTTCTCCCCCAAGAGCTTCTAGTTCTCACCCCTCATGAAAAAAAATGGTTATAGAATATTTACATACTCACATATTTCCTCGCCAAGTTATTTCTAAAGGCTACGTAACAGGAAGAGTTATGTAAGCCTATGTATGATCATTGCAATTCTTGGTCTTTGTTTCTTTTCTCTTTTTTACAGGAATTAGTGCTTTATATCTACTTGACACTATAAAGGACTAGAGGAAAGAAAACAATTTCCTTTCTTTAGTAATGTTGATGACTTTTTTTAACTTTTTTTTTTTGCCAGCCTCTGAAATTGGCAAAACCAAAGAATAGCTCCTCTTGTAATCAAAATAAATTTTAAAAAAAGTAAATTCAACTTGTAAAAGTAAATTCAGTAGTACCTGTGTGCCTAAGACAGTTATACATAATACAGTTTGTTTCATAAAATAATAACTTGACTTCTAATATATGAAGGGTACTAATATACCATTTTCCCAAGAAATTGTCATCATTTTAAAAAAACAGCAACACACATTTCCCCACAGCTTCAAAATTTCTGGAAATTTCTGATCTGTAACTATTTTGAAGCAACCAAGCATTGAATTACCCAGATGGTACATCATAAGACAAAAGTACCTTTATACATTCATGTACACATTGGACAGTGGAGAGAAAGAGACAAGTAGACGTATACACTTTTAAAATGCTAATTCAAGCCACTTAAATATTTTCTGTCTGTCACATTCATCTAAATTTAAGCTGCCAATTGTGTTATCTACAAAACAGGCAATTTCCTTCTGCAGCATTTGGAAAGACATAAGCCAAGTAGGAAGCTATTCTTATTTAAGATAAACAACTCAAAGTGTGCTAGTTAAAATTGCACTTGCAGGAAAGCAAGCCTTTCCAATAGGGACTAAAGAGGGCTTAAGATTATCCTAGACTGGGAAAAAGAACTCATTTACCAGTATTAGATGATCTGCTTTGAACTGAACTCTGACTTGAGTTGCATTGAATGGCTTTGACTGTCAATCATTAACTCATATGCTTTGAAAAGAATGAGATATTCCATTCTTATCTGTCCCAAATTTTTAATACAGTAATCTGTAGTGAGAATCATTATTACTCCTCCAGTATATTTTCTTCATGAATCATTTGCCATCTGTTTGCAAAAACTCCCCTTGCCATCTACATTAATGACACTTCTTAGAGAGTCAGAGATCACAAACATGATGACAAGGACAAATCAGACAAGGACAAATCAGAGTCAAGGCGCTGCTCTCTGCCATCATTCGGGATGAGCAAATATTTGATTCATTCTGTAATACCATAAACATTTGGTGAAACATGGAGTATAGATGTGCAGGCAAGAAGAAAAGATGGTTTGGGAAAAAATATACCTGCAGTACATGTTAAGAGTGTGTGTGTTCGTTCCAGTCACCTGTCAACTTATGGTGGCTCCAGGAATTCCATATGGTTTTCTTAGACAAGGAATATGCAGAAGTAATTTTGCCAGTTCCTATAAAATATGACCTACAGCGCTTGGTGTTCACTGGCAGTCTCCCACGCAAGTACTAACCAGATCAGACCCAGCAGATCAGATGGGATTGGGTGCCTCCAGGGTATTAAGTACCCACCTCAAAGTGACATATGAAACTGAGGTGAACCTGATTTCTAAGCCCACTCCTCAAAGAGCTGGCCCATGCACAATTTTTTCTATGGTGCTTGTCTCTCCATCCTGGAAACCAAGGATTTGGTAGAAGCCAAGAAGCTGGCAGAATAAAGAATGGCAAGGAAAAGTTTGTCACATATTTCCATCCTTAAGTGTTATTAGATCTAACGGAACAATCCTAAAGAACACAGAACGTGACTAAAACTAAAAACTAAAAAATATAGGTATCTTTCAAAAGAGCTTTATATTGGATTTGGTAAGATGAGATGTAAGGCACTTTGAAGAGTGCTTTTAATTGTAAAGCTGGGTGCTCTGAACACTTCAAAACAGTATGCAACTGCTAAATACTTGTTTTATTAGTGTGTCTTTTTCCTTATTTATTTGTGTGTAGATGTCTGCATGTTTACCTGAATCACCTGGATCTGCCTGCTTGGAAAAAAATAAAATGTGAGGTGAACTGGTTCTTTGTTTTTAGTCCATGTGAATCTACACAGGAATGACAAAGACTGTTCTTATGGAGAACCTTTAAGGGAATAATACCTATGTTTCAAAAAGAAAAAAAAGCGTTAACTGCCATCAAGTTGACCTGAACTTTGGGCAAGTCTATGAATGAGATACTTCCAAGTCGCTTTGTCATCAACAGCCCTGCTTATGTCTTGCAGACGCACAGCCATGGCTTTCTTGATTGCATCTGTCCATTTGAAATGTGGTCTTGCTCTTCTCCTTCTGCCTTCTACCTTACGAAGCATTACTGTCTTTTCCAGTGAGTCACGTCTTCTCATGATATGCCCAAGGTATGACAGTTGTCTTGCCTTCTAGGAAGAGTTCAGGCTTGATTTGCTCTAGTACTCATTTACTTCAGTTCAAATTACAGACTGAAGTATCAACCTAAGGAACTCATTTTCCCCACTGTGTATGTAAGAGACTAATCAATCAAGTACTTCTAAGTAACACACAGTTATGACTGCCAATGAAACAATCTATGTAAATACAATGAACAGCATATTTCCAAAAGAAGTTGTTCCATAACAATATACTTGATAATTCATTTCATGAAGTATTATAATTCTATTGTTATTTCTTGAAAGGATAGTTGGAAAGGATAGGCCACAGGAAGACATCAGATGACAGGAAAATCAAAATTGCCAAAATTCCACACATATCTATAGAAGTATGCTTATGACATGTCAGTCAAACCATAGTTTGGTTGCCATGATTGCTCCATAAGCTGGGGTATTCCCTTCTCTCCCTTTATTTGCTAATCCACATCAAACCATGATGTGGAGACAATTCCTGGTTAGTAATGATCGTATTCACCCAGTTCAGAGGTCATAGCAAACTAATGTTTAAACAGTCATAGAAAAGGAGAAGTGAATCATCCTATAAGTCAAGGAAGGGTGTACATGAATCCATGTTGGGAGCTCATGAAGGCCAAACAGTTTGGCAATGATATCATTACAGGACCACAGTATCACTAGAATCTACCGACTACATTTTTCTGACAAATGCTCAGTTGAACAAAAGCATGAGTGATTAAAATCCATTTAAATGAAACCTGGCAAGGAATCTATGCCACATCCAAAAAGCATTGTCCTCACTTATTAGGGCTGTTTGCACTAAAAAAAAGGGGGGGGGATTACCTTGAATTTGTGTATTTGCAGAGTTACAAAGGAGAGCTTACTCTTTTCCTTACTGCCTAAGTTCTATACAGTGTTTGGGATCTACAAATGTATCATTAGTAAAAAGGAAGGAAAGGTGCTGAGTAAACAAGGCACATGAGAAAACATCAGTGTACACCCATGGCCTGTAGCATTTCTCACAGTCAAGCACAGCCTTCCTTGCCTAGACAGGTGTTTGCTACACTGGGTGTGGATCACCAGGCAGTTCAACTGGGTGAGAGGTCATCATGAACCACCACTGCATGAAGCAAAATTTCTGTTACAGCCTCAAAACGTGGGGCCCAATTGAAACATTACAGTGTGAAATGTTCCCGTCCAGTGTTCTGACAATTCATTATCGTGCAGGAACCTGCATTCTGCTTCACTACAATTTATTTTCCATTCCAGTACCCACCATCTACAGTCAGGGTTCTCAGTCAAAGAGGGTGCTCAAGGATCACTCGGCTCTCCTAAGTTCCCTCCCTCAAGGATTCTCCCTCAAACACATTCTGACCTTTCAAAATGCTGCAGTTGCCAGTCCTTCTCTCTACTGTATGTGAATGGCATTTTTTTTCCAGCTTGTTATAATGATACACATTTGCTTATGAAATGATGCATGTTCACTTCAGAAATGTTGAACTTCAAGTACACAGAATAACACCCAACTGTGCAAGCAAGACACGTATTTGTATCATCAGTTTTTGAAAAGTGGAACTGTGGAATCAGTTTCCCAAGTTCAGTCCTGATACTGCATGCAGTATTTACATTAGCGAATTCTACAAAACATATAGCCACCCAGCCATCTAGAGATTGTCTGTTTTACCCACAGAGATTCTACACATATCTCCTTAGAATTCTTCCTTTCAGCAGGCTGATTTCAACTGTGTCCACCCACCAGTAAAATTGTCACTGTTGACTGGAATAGATTTCCCCTTTCTTTACATTTGTTCCAGAAGCCTGGGAACCCTCCAGAGCAGATTTGGGATCTGGGCTGCACAAAGGAGAAAAGGAAGGGACAGGCCAGTTGCGTGACTGGATATCCACTCACATAATACTGGATGTTGTCCAATCACATTTATTGCCAAAAGTAAGTGGCTTCTTTATGGATTTTCTACCTTAAAACCAGAAACCAATCAGCAATGTAACATGTGTTTTCCAAAACCTCATTAAACTAGTGCAACACACGGACAGCAACTCTGAAAGTCATACTTGCTGTATGTATACACTTTTGGAAGAATAATCCAGCAACCTACATTACAAGGAAGACAATAACTGTTGGAAATTTTTTGTTCATTTATACACTCCTGCAGAATTCTGCTGTTATTGAATGCATTACCTGATATCACCATAATTATAGGGCATGGGATGGAAACGCATGGCTTATTTACCCAGCTTTTGGACTCAGTACACTGGCCTTTATCCAGCACACCACAACATCCAAACACCAGTCTGGACCTGCATTCCCTGGTTCTGATGGTACAAGGAAACACAGCTAACTATTATGGTCATATTGATGACACTTTGTCTACATTGATTAATTGTACTTCAGTTGTTTTATTTTGAGTTCCTTTGGACAAGAACTGGATTCTCAAAATTTATGCATTCCCACTGATATTACGGTAACCATCATTATCTATATTTTATTTCACTCTGACTTCACTGTTTACAATCATACACAACCTAACCATGTAGAATACAACTCAGCATAACACATCATACATCTGATAAAGTGGATTCCAGGTCATAGAAGATTTTGCTGTGATACTTTTCTTACTCTCTAAAGTACGTGTCTTGGGCCCAAGCTGATTCAGGTTATAGGGAGGTAAAGTAGGAAACATTTCAAAAGAAGAAACTTTGAGAACCACTAATCTAGACTGGAAATGCCTTACGTATAACTAGTGCTCAGACAACTAAAGGGTTTTTCTAGTACAGCAGCATCTAGGGCATACTGATGCAAAATACAAGAATATATTATAAATAGTTGCCCCATCTCATACTCTGTCCACACAGAAAATTGTCTCAGTCAGCAACTAAATTCTACTATTTTGCATAGTGAAAAGTGTAAGCATTATGTAGACAAATATTTTCTTCCAGAAAACAAAAAGGTAGGCCCTTATAATGCAGACCACCAAAAAAAAAAAAAAAAAAAGGAATTTATGTGATTATTCAACAGCAAAGGGAACAGAGCAAGCCACACAATACTGATAAGATATTGGTCAGCATGTCAAACGCATGCAGGAATGGTGTGGCTCCTACAATGAACTGGCAATGCTTTTTAATGTATAGTCATTCCTCTATGTTGGTTAGGGTTAGGGGCTAGGGTTAGGGGCACAGGACCCCTGTGAAAGTGAAAGAAATGTGAACAACTCCAGGCCCACACAAACCATATTTAACAAACACAAAAAAGTATGATCAACATATTCAACCCATCAGGGTTCCTTCACAAGGCAGAAGTGGGTGGTTAGTGGGGCTTACGCCACCTTCACTGCTGCCCCACACCATTTTTATTACAAGCCTCATTTGCAGTTTCTCAGTCTCACAAGGCTTGCAGTCCCTATTAAAAATGGCATAAGGAGGCAGCAGTGACAGCAAATAATCCGTGAATAATCAGATCCGCAAAAGTAAAACTGACAAATGTTGAGGGCTGACTGTGTTACAACAGCTGCATTGGGAACGACTTCCATCGCTTTGGATCGCCATACAGTTGTGAGAAGCCCCAGAGTCCTTTATTGGCACTGAATGAATCAATCATCTAAATAAGTGGTTCCCAAACTTTCGTATTCCAGATGTTTTGCACTTCAGCTCCCAGAATTCCTGTTTGCTAACCTGAGTGGTGCTTCAGGGAATTGAAGTCCAAAGTACATGGGGGACCAAAATTTAGGAAACAGTGATCTAAATCTTGCAAGAAGTAAAAGGAAATGGAGCTAATTGAAGTGATCCATGAAAGTAATAATAAAGAAATAGAAAAATTCACATTTAGGCATTAACCAAAGCAAAAAAATTATTTTCCCCATCTCTCACTTTTTTTGGAAAACCTTAAGCGTGATCAAAAATTCTGAAGAATTCAAAAACCTACACACTTTTATGACATTTTGGTTGATCGATCTATCTATCCATCCAGGCAAATGTAAATCTTGTTGCAGTTACACATGCACAGGCTACCTCATATTTGAATTATTGCAATCCATTATAGTGGGCCCGCATTTGAAATGGTCCAGAAATTTCAGCTCACGCAAAGTAGGGCAGCAAGGTTATTAACTGGGAATGACTGCCCTAATTATATCATGATAGCATTTTTCCATCTGCACCAATTTACCCATCAACTTCTGGACCCAACTCAAGGTAATAATTTTACCTTTCAGGCTCTGAAAAGACTGTAGCCAGGTTACTTGAATGATTATTTCTGATCTTCAGAAATACTTACAAGTGTGAACTCATTAATATTTGGCAGGAAAGATCTATTTGATGGGCATATCAACCATGGGATATCCTTCCTAGAGAGACTTGGCCTGTACCTTACATTATGCTCTTTCTGGCCTCAAGTTAAAAAAAGAAGCAGCTTTAACTTTTCCAGGTGTTTAATTACAGTATTATGCAGCTGTGCAAGTCTTTTGCTGTTGCTTGTTTTATTTAGTTTCTGCTATGCTGGCTTGATTCTGTTTGATTCTTGACTTTTAAACGGTTTAATTTTTATTGTTAACAGGCAATTGTACAAATGTAAAGAGAATCTATTTAAATACTATTGAATCTTTAGTTTCCACTATTTTGCTAAATAAGATCCATAGGTACATAATAGTAAACTAGAAATCAACCAACACTACATGATCAATAAAACCACAGAAGCTTTCCCTAAATGCATTGTACTAAAGTATGATTCTTCACCTGAATAAAGCTCACTTACGTTAAACTGCCCTGAAGCATTTCAGAAAACTAGAACCCAAGGAGATAGGTTCTGGCCCGGCTCAGCTTCACTTCACAACCAAATGTGCTAATTTTTATGCCTTTAACGCTTAGAAACACTGTTTTAAAATGCAGCCATCAATCTGCAGTGTGAAGTGGCAGAATTTCAAAAGGATTCCACTAAGTGATCTTCCTATTCACGCTAACATTTGCTTTTGAAACTATATTGGCTAATACGATACAATTTTGCTGAATTCAACTGGAGATATTTTTGGAGAATGCAGTATCATTTCCCTACTTACGGGCTAAAACTGATCATACACATAGTGTTCAGTAAGAAAGCGGAAGTCACATACTCCTCCTACTCTTAGCTAATTAGTTAACACGAACAGTTTTGAAATTCAGACCTTTACCCAGGAATGGTAATTCCTTTGGAGTGCCACTAATAAGAGTAATCCTGTGAGCTCCCCAAACCAACTTATCTCTCTAGCTGTATCTTCGCAGTTTTTCAGGGACCCCTATTTAATCTGATTCCAAACATGTTCTTCATTCTGTTGCAAGAAAGGACATGTTCTGCAAAACCACAAGCTTCCATACCACTTTCAATGGTGTAGCATCACAAACAAATTTACACTGATGTATTCTGGAGAACATGCTTTAGAAGCTTTGAGGCTAATTCTCTGTAATTCAGCATTCCAGAACATTTACAATACAAAACCTCCAACTACAGTTCAGAGTCAATGAGACCTCTAACCTTTTAAACTGAAAGAGAAAATGCTGATAAGCTCCTCTCGCTATTGTGATGCTGCCCAATCTCCTGTGTTTTCTTTTAACACCTTCACCAATCTGGATGCAAAGGGTTAACTCATTGTCCTCATTCCACTAATACAAAGTGAGGAAAGCAGGAGACACTGCATGTTTACAATAATGTGAAACTCTAGTGAATTAAACAAATATAAAAAAAATGGGCTACAATAGTGCAATCATAATCATAAATGGACCTAAAATTGCAGGTGTTAAACTATCTTGATTGATTTTTAAAAGGCTGCTTTTTTGAATGCCCATGGCTCTAGAAAAATTATCAGCCGTGATTGCTGTAGCAAGAAGCTTTCATTAAAAGAAATACTTCATATAAATTATGTAATGAATAATTTTCTGAGCATACAGACCAGTTAGTTTGGGGCTTCAAGTTTAATGTAGCCCCTGTTTGCATCTCAAACTTGGCAGCTAAGGTAGATGACACTTTTCTCCACAAGGGAACCATGACATTATTATTAGGAATTAGTTTAAGTAGATAGACCAGGACGTTTCTCTTTGATAAGTTACGAATCTGTGCAATCAAAACCATCTGTGCAAACAACTCAAGTTCCCTTCTCCTACCTACAGGCTTTACTATGCAAGAAATCTGGAGAAGAGGACTACTGCATATTTTAGTCTACAACGTGGAATTGCTTGAGGGTGAAGTCTAGATCTTGAGCCAGCATAAATTCTGCTGGTGTAAAATCCCACAAGCCCATTTCACATTTGCCTCTTCTAAACTTAAAAAATCAAAAAGAGACAGATGAGGTAGCACTGTAGTAGAGCTGTAGGCACTTCTATGGAAATATCTGAAAACAGGATTACAGGTGGGAGAAATGAGCGGAGCAAGGAACAGCCAAAAGCCACCTCAGTGATTTAAATTTCTCAGTACAGGAGCCACATATGGATTCCTAGTGTTTAGGAGAGGAAAGACTAGCTCTTTCAGTTTAAAAACTATACAAGGAGTCTTTTCCATACATAGAAACCATTGGTCTGTTTTGATAAACACCTTGATTTTGAGAAGTTCTCAAACATCTCAACATTAATAACATGTTACAATTATAAGATGCCTGTTGTACTCCTTTCTTCTCTTTTTACTTCCCACAGGTTTAAGTGAGAAAAATTAAATCAGCTTTCAAAAAGAAAATCCATTATTAGCTGTAATTTCAATGTTTCACAATAGTCTGATATTCAACTCAACTGGAATGAGGCTTGAAGACTACAAACAGAACATACATACCCTTTTAAAATAGATGTTTATTGTGGGTAAGAAACAAAACAGAGTGACAGTCCATACTTGAGGTCACAATGTGCATTCTTTTGCATGCAGAAGATCCCTGATGCAATTTCTGGCACTTCCAAGTACTACTGTCTGTTTGAAACCCCAGAGAACTACTGCCAGCACAGACAACATTGTGTTAAATAGCCCAGTGTTCTGAGACTGACTCAGTATAACGTGGCTTTTATATGGTACTCGTAAACAGTAAAGACATCAAGAAAACAAAACACACATAAAACCCAATCGTCTGTTATAGTTATAGTTCCTGATTAGAACAGAAACATGCTTCTGGCTTTAGAAACAAACTAATGCTGCTTCAGCCACTTTTAGTTACTCATTAATAGTTATGGAAGTATTAACAGTTACAGCTTATTTTATTTAATAAATTATATACTGCCCCTCAACCGAAATCATCAGGATCATTTGAACTAAGATAACTAACAATTACTGTTGTTGTTAACTGTTGTCAAGTCAACTTTGACTTACTCTATGAATGAGAAATGTCCTAGTCACCCTATCAATAGCAGCCCTGCTCAGATCTTGCAGTCTCAGGACCATGGCTTCCTTGATTGAGTCTGTAATATGGCCTTCTTTTCTTCCTGCCTTCTACTTTATTAAGCATTATTGACTTTTCTAGTGACATGTCTAATTATGGGATGTCCAAACATTGACAGTCATTGTGGCTTCTAGGAAGAGTTCAAGCTTGATTTGCTATGTTGTTGTTGTGTGCCTTCAAGTTGTTTCTGACTTACGGTGACACTATCACAGAGTTTTCTGGGGGCTGAGAGTGTATGACATGTCCAAGGTCACCCAGTGGGATTCCATGACCAAGTGGGGAATTGAACCCTTGCTTACAGGGTTGTAGTCCAAGGCTTGAACCACTACACCATACTGGCTCCTTTGATTTGCTCGAGGATCCATTTATTCGTCTTTTTACAGCCCACAGTAACTGTAGAACTCTCCTCCAGCACTATATTTCACAAGTTATTTTCTTCCTTCAGCCTTCTTCAATTTCCAGCTTTAACATACGAACTGGAAATAAAACGACATGGACAATCCTAAGTTCAGTATTCATTGGTGTATCTTTACATTTCATGATCTTATCTAGTTGCTTCATATCTGCCCTTCCCCTGATTTCTCAACTGTAGTCTCCATTCTGATTAATGACTGCTAAGATATGGGAGATTAATTATTTCAATGTTTTCACTGTACACTTTAAAGTTACATAAATCTTTTGTAGCATTATTTGTTTTCTTAATGTTCAACTGTGAATCCACACTTTTATTTCTTGATTTTCTTCAGTAATATTCCATGTCTTTGCTATTTTCTATTTTCTTCCGTCCTCCAAGTCTCATTCTGCTTTACATGACATAATCAGTGTACAAGTTAAACACAGGGTGATAAGAGGCAGCCTTGCCTTGTCTCCTTACCATCTGGAAACCATTTCATTTCCCTGTATTTTATCCTGACAGTAGCCTCTTATCCTGAATATAGGTTAACGATCAAGACAATTAAATGTTGTGACACACCAATTTCTTTAAAAAAAGGATCACAGTTTTTCACAATCTATACAATCAATGGCTTTTCCATAATCTATGAAGCATGGCCTGATTTTCTTCTGAAATTCTTTGGTGCACTCTATCATTCACTGTATGTTCGCAATATGATAACTAGTACCTCTTCCTTTCCTGAACCCAGCTTGGACATCTGGCATTTCTTGCTCCATATATGCTCCTTGTTGTAGAATTTTGAGCATCACTTTGCTTGCATGGGAAATTAATGCAATGGTCCTGTGGCTACTGCAATCCTTGGTGTCTCCTTTATTGGGGACTGAAATGTATATTGAGCATTTTCAGTCCGGATGCCATTGTTTTGTCTTCCATATTTGTTGAAGACTTTAGTTAGAACTAAAGTCAATTCTGACTCTGTAATTTGAAGCAGCTCTACTAGTATACCATCTGTTCTTGATGATTGATTTCTCCCAAGTTCTGAGTACAACTTCTGCTTCACTTTCTGGAAGTGCATATTCTGTATATTCATCTTCAAATGGTTCTTTCTTGAATGAATCTGTCACCCTTTCCTCTCTTTTACATAGTTCCTCAGTGAATTGCTTCTACCAACTTTTTATTTGTATTTAGCCACATAATGTAACACTCTCACTCTTGGTTTTGACTTCCCTTTGATTTCTTAGATATTATGGATGAGGTCTTTTTCTTCCCTTTTTTTGTCATCTTCGGTTTCTCAGCAATGATTACAGTTGAACTCGTTGTTCTTGTGCACAAGTCGCTTAACAGCTGCATTCAGGGTTCTGACCCTATTTCTATCACATTTTACATCTCTCTCTTGTTTGTCCTTAATAATAAAAAGAAACTCTTCAAAAAGTTATCTGAAGACAACTTTTAATGAGAATTGACAAAATAGATGGTGGCACGAGTAAAAACCAGAAAACAAAAACCTCTACAAGATTAGTATTCTTCCCCTTCGTCTTCCCCCTCAGCACTACCTTCCTTGTAACCTTTCAAAAGAATAGCTATGACTTCCCAAGCCACAGAGCACTTTCTTTCCTCCATCCCCTGCCCAACATACCAGCAGACAAAGGCACTGGCATTCCTCAGGTCAAACTTGTGGTCCAGGCAGGCCCAGGCCTCAGTAGTGACAATGTGTTATTCAGCACGTACATAGCACACAGCACACTTCACTTTGGCCAAGTCGCCTCCAGAGACCACACTGGGAGTCTGACAGTTCATGCCCACCTTGAAAGCAATGGAGTGCCAATCCACAAATAGATGCTAATTTTGGTCTTAATGGTGGCAATAGCAGCATTGACATCTTTCGGAGCAAGATCACATTACAACAGGCAGCAGGCTGTGTAATTACCATGATGGGGACCACATATTACCATCCGGTTGGCCAGCTCAAAGCAAGCATTGATGATCTCAGTTACAGTTAGCTGCTTGTGGTAAGCTCTCTCAACTGAGATGACAGCACACAGGTGGTCAGAGAGAAGTGGATATGGGGATAGGGCACCAAGCTGGTCTGAAATTCTGTCAGATCTACATCCAGGGCATCACTAGATCACAGGGATGCTGTGATAGAGGACACAATTTGGCTGAGCAGGCATGTGCATGTATACAGTTGCCTTTTTTGTTGCTTGAAGAATGCATTTGTGATGAACAAACTGCTGGCCTTACAAAATTCAGTCAGTCACTCTCCTGTTTCATTTCTTGATCCTAGGCCAAATTTTCCTACAATTCTTGATACTGCTCTGTTTTCTACTCTTGCATCCCAACTGCCTATGATTAACTAGAAGTCCTATTTTGGTCTGCAATCAACTTCCTCCTGGACTCCAGCACAGAATCTTTCCATTTCTTCTTCTACCTCTGTAGTTGGGTTGGTTTATACCGATAGGTTCCCTAAAGTCTTAGTGATATCGTTCGGTGAGACTTTGCCTTACATCTTTTGAATACTTTGCTACATCCCTCCTCATTGTTAATGCTACTTCATTTCTCCTTATTTCCTGAATAAAACATTTTTCAGTTATCTGACTCAAAATGTCCCATTCCTGTCCACTTCAAATATTGCAATGTTTATACATTCCATTTCTTGTTTTATTTTTGATTCATGCTTCTCACATTCTATGTTCCTATAATATGTGTTGTGCAGCTTCAGACCTTCCTTTCAACTCTGGACACATCAACAGGTGAACATCCTTTTGGCATGATTCCAGTTGCATCATCCCACCACCACAGAAAGTCACAAAAAAACATAAAAAATCAATAGGAACATCAGGAAAAAATAATTTCAACATAATGGTAAAATGTCATACTTCTGAGAAAACAAGAAAAGTATTTTGCTAACACCAAAAGACCAATACAGGCACCATGCAAGCTTCCTACAGGCAATATCCCCAAAGAAAGACTGCCAGGATTAGTCACCACTTTTCAATGCCTGTCTGATAAGATGTTTCCCCTTTGTCCAAACTCTAATGCAACTGTGTAGCTACATATTCCATTTCTTTCTGAACAGTCTCCAGAGGGAGTGACATGTGCAAAACATTGCAGCAGCCTAACCTGAAAATATACAGATTAAGGTTCTACTTGGATTATAGGTAACACATCAGCCTCAGCAAGTCAGTGGTGCTCTGTACCATTATGGCCATTTTAGACCTCTGGAAAAACAGTTGGATCTATGAAAAGCTCCAGACTTTGTACATTGCCTTTTGAGGAGTATAATCCCATTTATAACAGGCTGACTATAGTGCAAATGAGTTTCAGACAATATCTAGCCCACCACCCTGCCTTTGGTGCATAAAAGCATCAGAGCTGAGCATCACTGCCATATTAAAATGAAAAAGCAACTCAATAATTGCATATTTTTAGAATACCACTCAAAAAACTCTCTCTCATAACTTATAAGTATTTTGGGTATAGGTGCATTATCAACAGGTAAGATCCACGAAACTCTGATCACCCGCAAAAGTTGTTCACAGCAACAGAGACAGCGTCTTGCTCAGCCAATGAGTAAAGGACTGGGCACATATACTTTGCTGATTTTATAATACTTCTAGGCATATATTCTGTACGCAGCATTGCATACCAAAATCAACCCTCCTCAGACTAAGACTGTATCAGACTACGATTAGGAAGTATCAGATTAAAATTAGGGAAGACTTGATTTAATATACAGTAATCTGCCTTATATCAAGTCTGGCCAACAGCCCAGTCAAGTTCAGCTACTCACTGAGAAAAGATGTCATGGGTCATCATCTCTCAGACTAACCTACCTCACAGGATTATTGTGAGGACAAAACAGCAATTGAATGAAGTGCAGCATATCCAAATAAACTACCCATTTTTATCCTGCACATAGTTTGTGAGTAAACGGTACAGCAGAGCTCCAAGATATCTTGCTTGACAAAGTGTAACTGTTTCCAGCAATCTAGATTTTCTAAGAAAGTAGAAATGATTACACAAATTCAAATAGGGAAACAATAATGTTTAATGAGGAAAATGATGTTCTTTTGAATCCTACTTGCATTTTTTAGAGCCAGTATTTCCTCCACAGCACACATAACCCTCTGCCAAGTTCCAGTAAAACCTACAAGACTCCCTTTTGTGCTCCTTGTGTTCATTTAGAAACATCCATTTTTCAACTGCACATTTAGAAATTCCAGGAGCATTACACAAAGGTATTTAAGGCATTTGATTACTTGCAAGTAACTGTACTACACATCTCTCAGTTTGCCAACCACTTATAGCTAAAGCACTCACTTTCTCTCCAATCAAATTCACTTCACATCTCATTTCACTGCAACTCCTTGTTTCATTGGTCACAGTCTATGTCAGAATAATGTTAACTTCACAGTTTCTACCGAAGTAGCCAATGGTTGCATGCAGTCTAAGTAAGTGGGGGAAGAAAAAGGAGTCTGGAGATGTCTCTGACTATAAAACATTAAATGAGTTAACCAATTACTACAGTAATAGGCCTTTTTCAACTGGGACCAACATTAATATCACATGCTACAGGGCAAATAGAGCTTAGCAAGGAAACAGAACTGCACAGCACTCATGCATGCATCTCCCTCCAAAGCCCTGAGGTCTGGAAGCTCTCATTCTATTTTAACTATAAAATGTGGATCAAGATTCAAATTCTTTTTGTAGAACTACAGCATTAAGATCTTTAGATTCTTGGAAATAACAAAGATATCCCCACGCACACTTCTCTAATAAATATCACTATAGCTTATTTGCTCTTAAGAAAGGCTTTTAAAGGCACTGGTCACATTGGTAAATTGAAAATTTCTCCTTTCCTCTAGCAATAAATGCAGTACATTTTAAGGTACCAGTACAAATTCTTGATGATGTTTAGTATTTTCCTAAGAGCAATCTGGCATTCCACAGCAAGTGTGCATTCACAATAACCCTACTATTTGTGTATCACATGTAACAGAAGTATTCTGTTTAGAATCATCCAAGACTACATTAGGAATTCCACCAAGCTAATTCACTATCTACAGTGACCATGCCAAACTCAATCACTATAAACTTTACTTCTGAAAAAGACACATTTGCAGTTCAATGACTTTAAGCATCTCCTACTTTCCAGATAGTCAAACCATGCTCAGGATGTCCCCACATGCCAAATCACAGGCTTCAAACAATTCCAAGAAGCATGCAGTTCAAACATATACAAGCTCTCGCAAGGAGTCATTGGTTTACTCACATTAAATGTTTGTAGTATTGCAGTTTATACCATAGGATGACCAGAAACCTGCTTGGGGGTATGGAAAACCTAGGAAAGTCATAGGTGAAGAAGGATCTATTAAGATCTTTGTTACTGTAATTTCAAAAAAAATATCCAGAAATGTTACAATACTTAAAGATTCATTTCAACAAGATCCAATAGTCTGACACTCAGCTGGAGCTATGCATGTTACATTCAAACAGCAACAAAGACTGGCTGAACTTCTGATATAGGAACCAACTATCCCCAAAGTAATCACTATGAGCTCTCATTGAAGGAAAATGTTGAGCTTGAATAAAAGATTTAATATGTTTATAGACGACACTGTCTGTGATTCGGATGCCAGACACTTATTTACTATTGCAGAAATGCAGAGAGAAATTGTAGTATGCTCAACTCTGAATCAGAAAATAAATTAACTTCTAAAGGCAAGACAGACTGAAGGGCAAAGCACAAAGTAGACATCCTTTAGAGAAAAGTCACAAGTAACCATACTACACCATTTTCCTTCTAAAACAGCTATCAATACTGTAGTATGATGACAATAAAAATAACACATACATTTTATTTATTAGGACCGAAAAAACACAAAAAATTAAATAGTGTGCAAGTTTTAATTACCAAGAATTATTCTGCTTGTTGGAGTTCATACAAAAAACAATCCTGGAAGGAGGAATGTTCTTGGACTTGACAGAAGCCCAGTCTGCACTATACACCAACTTTTTACAAGAACAAAAGACAAATTCTACATTCTTAATTAGATTAAACTGAACCTATAATACAGCATACTGAAACCAAGAATGGACATACTCACTGTAACAACATAAAAACAGAAATTGGTCGTCCTGATGAACAACTGTAATAGGAATAAAACTGGGCAGCATGAAAATATATATCTTAACTTTTTGTATGATTGCGCTGATGTGTGCTGTTACCTGTAACTATTTGAATTATGATAAGCTGCCTTGAGTCTAATTGCTGGGGAAAATGTGGCATATGAGTAAACAGTAAATAACAATAATAGTGCTATTGATTTTTCTGGATTTTTTTATGGTCTGAAAAGGACAACAGCCCTGACAAAATATCAAGGTGGGTGTCTGCAAGTGCTATTATCAACTTTATCACCTGAAAATCAAGTCATTGTGTGCATTCAAGTAATTTCTGACCTAGGAAGACACTATTATGGAGTTTTCTTGGCAGATTTTGTTTAGTAGGGTTTTGCCCTTGCATTCCTATCAGGCTGAAAGAGTGTGACTTGCCAAAAGTCATCCAGTGGGTTTCCATGGTCTCCCAGTGTCACAGTCCAACACTCAAACCACTGCACCATGCTGGTTCAAAAATCAAGTATGCTTTAGTCAATCAAAAGCCTCTCTAATTGTTGAAGGTGTTATCTAAGCATTGAACTAGAACTGGGTGACCCAAAGATGGTAGTGCACACACTGGTAACCTCAAGGCTGGACTTCTGCAATGTGCTCTACATAGGGCTACCTTTGCACCAAGTTTGGAAACTCCAACTGGTTCAAAATATGGCACTCAGACTGATTACAGGTACAGCAAGGAGTGAACATATTTCACCAATATTAAAATCACTCCATTGGCTGCCAATTAATTTCCAGGCAAAGTACAAAGTGTTGGTTATTACCTTTAAAGCCCTACATGGTTTGGGTCCAAGTTACCTGAAGGCTCACCTCCTCCCATACAATTCACCCCTTACACTCAGGTCCTCTGAGGGCCATTTACTTAAACCAGCCAGGACTAGACTGGCAACAGTTACTCAGAGAACGTTCTCATCCACCACCCTTAGACTGTGGAATGACCTGCTGGAAGAGATTCAACAGCAAAATATGCTGGCGAAATTTTAAGAAGTACTGAAGTCTTATCACTGACGACAAGCTTACCCAGTCTAGTTTTAATTGTAATTTTAATCATACTTTTAACAGTATTTTAATTGTACTTTTAACTGTGATATATTTTAATTATAGTAATTTATTGTTTTATAGGTATTTTAACTACGATTTTAACTCCATCTATTCTGTACCCCACCTTAGGGAGAGGCGGGTAACAAACAAACAAACAAACAAACAAACAAATAATTCTACTACTATCATCTATCCTGGCCTAGCAACAGTTTATCCTTGACCAAGGCTGCAATAATCTTTATGTGTATATTTTAATATATAATGTAAGCCACCCCAAGTCCCATTTGGGAGAAAAGAGGGATTTAAATCAAAGTTTAAGTAAAATTAAATAGTAAAATTAAGTAGCATAACCTTTGAAAAGTTTAGAAACTGCATCTTTTGCAGAACACTGCAGCTAAATCATTAATAGGATGTAAGCAAAAAGAATATATCTAACTTGTACTGAAACAACTCCACTGGTTTCCAATGAATTTCCCAACTCAGTTCAAGTGCTGGTCTTTATCCTTAATGTCTTGCGTGTTTTAGTACACAGATATCTGTTGGACAGCCTTCTTTCGCATTGCCTATTCACTGAGATCAGCACTCAAACTCTGAGTGTTCCTATCACCTGTCACTAGTGACTAGAGCGAGCCTTTTAGTGGTGGTTTCATGCTTTTCCCAGGGAGTCCAACTTGGTGTCCTTATGATTTATGCAGCAGACAAAAATCATTTCTACCACCCCAGGCTTTAAAAACTGCCACTATCTGCATTTTAATCCACAGAAGCTCCAATTTCATTCTCTATTCAAGTCGACTATTTTTGTTTGTTATGTTAATTGGAGGCATATATACAGTATTTCTTAAACTAATTTGTTAGCTGAGGCAAGAACATAAATTTATACTGCTGGAACAAGATATTTGATGTAAATAAGTATTCCAGTTCTTTACTAACACAATTTAAAACACTGGTAAGGCAGAGACCAGATAAAATCATTGTGGATGAAAAGCATTAGCAAAACAAAGATTAGTTTTAGGTGATGTTCTAGATCAGGGTTAAGGAATGTATGGCCCTTCAGATACTAACAGATTACAACTCCCATGAACAGTGATGGTGGACAGTGGGATCTACAGTCCAACAATACACGATAGCCACATGTCCCCTATTGCAAATAAAATGTAAATTGGAAAGTACAACCTAGGAACTTACAGGACTTAAAACATCTTTTCTATTCCATTGTGAGAAACTGGAGAATGCACCTGGCAACATTTCTCTCTCTAACGCCCCCCACTCTTCTTATTTACTGGCCAGCCCAAAGAAGAACTCTGGTTAATTCAGAAGCTTACACATGGTAATTCTGGACTACAATAGAGTTACTGTTTCACTATTCCTGCACAGAACTTCTCCAACAGACTCGTGTGTTTAAATTAGGCCATTAGAAACAATTCAAACAAACTGTGATTTTGACAGTTTCAAAGAGAAGTTGTCACCTAATCTACAATTCCACGACTCCTTTGAGACCACTACAAACTATAGACTAGCTTCCATCACAACTAACAAAATTCTCCCATTCTACTCCCTTTCTCTCTCAAGTATTATTTCACTCTCAAACAACACTTCTGATATTTGCTTAAAATTCCAGCTAGCAAAAGAGTTCTAGTATTCTAGTACACTTATTCTAATTAAAGGTGTGTGTGTGTGTGTGTGTGTGTGTCTCTTCAGGTCACCTATCAACTTACTGTGACCCCATTAATTTCATAGGATTTTCTTAGGCAAGGTAGCGCACTACTATTCTTGTATATAATGTATATTCCGGGACTACCGGCTACTAATTTGTCAAGTTCACCCCCTCCTGACCAAAATACCAGATGGATTTTGAAGACAGGTGCCAATGACTAGTGCTATTCACAGACCTCAAAAATGGACTACTCAGGTCTGCAACTAGCAAGGAGACCCTAAGTTTATGGAAATGTTGAACATCTCTTCTGCCCCAACTAGTGAGAAACGGACATCACAAATCACTATATCACCATTTTGAAATAGACAATACAAAAAAATAGCTCAAAAATTAAAGCAGCCGCCACTGGACTGATTAAGGTTTAAAAGGAAGAGAATTCATCAGATGAACACTATAACTGTGAAGAGGGAACTGCGACACCTCTCAGCCTTTTTAGATTTGGGGGCCACATGGAATCCCTACCTTGGAAACCTACTTTGCCTTCACGAGGTATGTCTGCCCTCTTCATAAGAGTTTCTTCCATTCTTTCTCTGCTCTGCAGTCCTCTCTCTTTTTTTAAATCACTCACAAAGAAAAAGAAAACAGTGGTAGCACAACTTACAGAACTCTTTTTTTAAATCCAGGCACAATCCCTCAGCTGAAAAACCAAGACTATAAAATAAAGTATGCAATCACCAAATTTTGAGTCCAGGTGCTCCAAGAAAATACCGTCAAGGTTTAACTTCAGAGAAAGAGACTCGCATAACTTAGAGAAACCAATAACTTACCAATAGTTATAGAAGAAGAGTGCTTCCTGCTAAAATAAAGGCTTGCCCACCCTCACGCTAGGCTTACCTTTGTCACCTATGAGCCACCCCCACGCACCAGTCTCAAGCGCTTCCTAAGAGGAAAGTTAGCCCAGGCGAGGTCCTGCAGGACCGCACCAGCCGAAAGCCACTTTCCTCGGGGAACCCGGAAGCTCCAGGAACACCCCGGCCACCATCACGGCTCCGCAAACACGAAGCCACCGCAAGCCTCGCCGCCGCCTTCCTCGAGACGCCTCCGGGAACCACGGTTTTTCGGCTGCTCCCTCCGACACAGCCCTACAATGGGCACCGAGGAGCGATGGCCGTTACCTCTGCTGACGCCCGTGAGGCGGAGGCTCCGGCCACCGAGGACCGCACCTCAAGGCATTCGCGAGCCACCGAGACACACCCCCGGCCGCCGAACGGCGAAAACAGCCCGCCTGGCACACAGGCTCCCTCCGCCGCGCCAGCCTCGGCAGCTCCGGGGCCCCGCCAGCCAGCCACACCCCTGACAAACGCCTACCTGAGGAGGCTCGAGAGCGGGTGCCCCCCGCTGCCGCCGCCGCCGCTCCCGCCGCCGCCTCCGCCGCCACCCCCCGAGGACCCCGAGCCGCCACCGGAGCCGAAACCCGAGCTCAGGCGTTTGCCCGAGAGCAGCTTCTCCACGGCGGGCAGATTCCCCGTGCGGGCGGCCTCCAGCAGCTCCTGCTCCTTCCCCATGGCCCGGGCCCGGCCCGGGAAACCAGCCCCCTGCCTCTCGGATTCGCCTTCGAGCGGCCGCCGCCGCCGCCGCCGCCGCCGCCGCCTCAGCCCGGCCGGCGCGTCCTTCCGGGGCGGGGTTAAAAAGGCCACACCCCCTCGCGAGTGACGACCCCCCCCGGTGAGGCGGGTGGGCGGGGGGAGGCGCCCTCCACACGCACGTTGGCAGTCGTCCAGCTGCTGCCGCCGCCTGAAAAGATGAGGTAAGGCAAGGTGAAGCGGGCAGTGAGCGAGTGCCTGCGTTTCCCGCTAGAGTCGTTCGGTGTCTCTCTGGGCCGTCTGGAAAAAATAGGGAGCCCCCGTCCCAGTGTCGCAGAAGGTTTCTTCAGAGAAAACGGAGCATGGTGTTTTCTTCAAAGCAAGAAGCACTTTTAAATTCCGTGCTGTAAGAAGAACGGGACTAAGAACCCCCAGGTGAAGGTCAGTCGAAGTGAAGATCAGTCATCGTGCTCACAAGTAACTGAATTCTTTCAGTTTGGAATTTGTAGGGCAATCTACTTACAGATTAACCAGTAAATGGTGGCATAAGCCCTTGTGCAAAGCTTGTTCATGACTCCTTGTGTCATAAAACATTTATTAATTGAGAAAGTCACGTGCTCCAAGACTGTTGTTTTTGCTATCAACTCTCCTCCTCTGGAAACTGCTTACAGAGTGTAGCATGTGATGATCAAACCTGCAGGAATTTGTTCCACCTGGACATGATGGAAAGGTGCAGTTGGACACAGCTGTCACCTTTGCAGACCAAACACTGGGTACAGCTGTACAGTAGCCCCTATTTTCCATTGCAGTTTCTCAGTAAGTGTTTTGTAACATACAGAGCTTCAAAGTAATAAGTCACAAACAGTAATTTTTAGCAGGTTATGTTGTCAAAGCAACCTGATGAGTGGAGTTGCCATTAATTTTTGATGTAATTAGTAACATTGCTAGTTACTTTTTCATTACTTTCTATTACACATTAATTTTTATGTTTCTGAGCAGAATTTCCAAGTTTCCATTCTCTATTAATTCTAACTTTTTCCTTTTAAAAAGTAACCAAATATAATTAGTAAAGTAAAGAGAGACTACCTTCTTCATGCAGTAATGAATTAATTTTTAGGGTTTTACCTTGAGTTACATAACAAATTTGTGTTTTAAAAGCAACTTCCCAAGCTCTGATTTAATCCTGAAATCATGGACTAAGAAGGCATGAGACATTAAATCCTCAGGAGAGTAATTGAGGCTAAAGATTTATTGCACTGTGCATTTTACCCGTTGCATCTTTTCAGCAGTAGTGGGTAGAGGACTGTTTCAGAAACATTCTTCAGTGTGAAGCAAACATGAGACAGTTGATCTTTGAATCTAAAAAGCTAAAAACCAACATATTTTCAAACAAAGATGCTCCATTATCTTTCCAACATGGTGGTGACCAGTGCAGTGTTTTTTTTTAAATTCAAAGAAAGATTTGTATGGTTTCAAGGTTGCCTGTCTGATTGTTCAAATTGAGGAGCCATTGGACTGAGACTAAGACTTCTGTCTGAAACATCCTTAGAGAGCTGCTTACAATTCTAAATTGACACAATTAGACTATATGGCCCAATGCTGCAGTTAGAAAGCTTCCTTACCACTTTTGTCCTTTTTTCATAAATTGTTACTTTTCTTCTGTCATTAGAGTATTGCTAATGTGTGGCTGGTATTCCCCAAGGAGCCCTGGGGACTGCTTCTCCTTTGGTTGTAGAACAATGGGGTTCTCAGTTAGATAGTAAGTCTGTAATATGAATATCATCTGTGCATCAATATTAATAGGATCCTGCATCAGGAGTGTGAAAACAATAAAGGGAGAATATGACTTGAGTGCAGCATGGTGTGCCCTTGAAGGAAAGGGTGGACGCAATATGTATCACCATGATGGAGACTAAATATATATAATTATTTGTCTGAGCACCCATGTGAGGACTTAAACTAAATGTCTAATAATTTCAAAAGGTGAAGGAAGCATATGGTCTTCTCCATGACATACCTAAAATAGCATTCAGCATGAGTCTAGTATTGATAACATCAGTTCTTTTAGTTTTTGTGAAATATAAAAGAATGTTACAATTCGTCCTCTAAAAAATGCAGATTTTTTTTTGACAATTTTTCTCTGAGACAGAACACAAATTAATGCTGCTTAATACCAGTCTGACTATGGCATGATGGCATACACACTGATTTAGTTTGTTCTTTCATTTCTGGTCAAACTGGTTCTGCAGATTTTTGAAGCACTGCAAGTGTTGCAAAATCACTTTGATTAGAAGCAACAGCTGGACAGAAATAATGTGTATACATGGCAAGCAGTTACGGCTTTTTACCAACCCTTAACCTAAAAAACATTCTTAGTTAAAAACTCCCAGTCTGCTTGTTGGATATACTGAAGATAGAGACAATGATTTTTTAAAGTTGAGGAGTGTATTACTCCCATTTTGCCATACAGAAATCTAAAATCACATTGCTAGGTTGAGGTGCCCCTAGTTCTTCTGGCAGGGAAGATACTCAACTCTTTCTTTGGTAAGCTGAGCTTATGGAGAAAGGCACCTTCAGTTAACTTCCCTTCGTTCTATTGGAAATGTTTTGGTGGTGACAGGCATGGAGGAGTTAATAACTTGAACTCACAGGAATTTCTCCTCTTCTTGTGATGTTATTACTTGGACTTGGGAATATGTCTAGGTGTGATTTCCTATATTGTCTTTCCTATACTGTCTACATCATGCCTGTGCTTGAAAGTACTCAGCTAAATCCAATTAACAGTTCCAACTAAAGTAGTCCCATTGAATTAAGTGTTGATATATCATGCAGCAATTGATTCAGTGGATCTGCTCTAATTGGGACTAGCAATTATCTTTTCAACTCTAGTTAGTAAAAATCCGAGAACTGTGAGCCCAAACAACATACACTTCTGCAAAGTACTGTTCACTGACAGAGGTATGAAGCACATTTATTTAATCTTTACCGGAGTCCTGAAATGAGAAAACACAAGCTTATTGAATGTTACGTAAGAGGGAAGCCTGTTGTTGCTGCCGCCGCTGTTGTTGTGTGTCTTTAAGATATTTACACGTTATCCCATTTATATTATCGGGGTTTCTTGGCAACATTTGTTCAGAGGAGGTTTGGCATTGCCTTCCTCTAAGGCTGAGAGAGTGTGATTTGCCCAGGATCACCCAGTGGCCAAACAAAGATTTGAACCCTGATCTTCCATGAGTGAAAAAGGATTCAAACCCTGGTCTTCCAGTGTCCTACCCCAACACTCAAATCATAACATTGTGCTTGGCTCTCTGAAACCCATCTTACTGGTGTGCATTTTTTAAAAAAACGAAGACAGAGACCTGAAACTGGAATTTTCAATACAGGTCCATCAGGTTAGGCTAGATTGCTGTCACAGCTGAAGTACGCTAAGGCGACAAGTATGTGCTGGCAAACGCACCCACTCTCCTTTTCATAGTTGTAAACTAATTCTCCACAGACCTGAATGTGGAGAAAAGCCATCTTGTCTTCAGAAAAGTAATAGAATATTTGATTTACTTCAGAGGCCTTACACCAATTACAGCCACCAGGATGTACAGACCGAAAGGCATGGGTGCCCTTGGTTTTCAGACATCTTCACTGTCTCAGCATTCTGTTGGGTGAGGGCAATAACCGACTCGAAAAAGAACGACAAGCATGCCTCAAATGTGAGTGTTAAGTTTAAAATGTACAAAAGTATCCCTGTCCGCCTCAATAGTGACCCCAAAATACACAACCGCCACCCAGCCGTCCCCTTGACCAAGGATAATACTGTCTGCGTGAGGTCCTTCCCAAACGTTAACGGTTCAAATAAGGCCCTTGATCCTTCCGCTGTAAAACACATTCGATCAGCGTCGCTCGAATTTTTTACCGTCTGACCAGGCTTGGGCTTGACTCGTTGCCGTAGAAACAGAGAGGCCGGCTCTGTCTCGGAGGGCGCCCTGATGATGTCATCAGACCTCGACAGGCGCTTTCTCAGCGGGACGCTATGGCTGACCCCGCTGAGTCTCGCAACGAAGAGGTTGCCGTTGCTCCTGCTGCGTCTTCCCCGCCTTCGGTCGAGGAGCCGTCCGTCATTGCCGTGGTGGTAGGCGACGGGCAGGAGAAAGACCCAGGCGAACGGAAGGAGGAGGACGTGCCGCAGAGAGAGGTAGGTTGGGAAGAAAAGGACGCTGTTGCCAAATTTTTGTTATCTGCGAGTCCCCCGTCTCTGCTTGCCTGCTTGCTCGGCCTTGGGGCTGATAGGCTGCTGCATCGTAGCTGCTGGATTCCGACATCAGAGTAAATCTCTCCCTCGGCTCCCGTGTATTTCCAGCTGCTCGTGTTTAGCAGGAAGATCTTTTGAATCTTGTTTTCCAGGGGACTTTTTTTTAAATAGTCATGAATCTATAAACATTTGTACTTCCTCTAGCTCACTTAATTGTTTGATTACTGTTGTGCACATAGCTCGTGAATGCACACGCGTTAAGCACAAGATATCGGCGCGTTGTTTATCCCGTTTGTTTTCGTTACGGCCGTGTACCCGGATGTTAAGTGCTGCCGGTTGAATTTGAGTTGCCGTTATTTTATAGCAATTATAAAGCATTTCATTGTATATATTGTTTCTAATGTCATTCAGTTGTGAGTTCACTGATCCACAGTGCTGCGGAAACTAGAGCAAGACATGATATTATAGAATAAAATGATTGAATGCCGTATGCACAAAAACTTCTGGCAGGATGGAAGAGGAGTGAGGGATATTAGAGTAGCTGTCTTTGGCATTTGTTTTATGTACTCATCCAAAATAGTTGTAAGCTACTGTTTATCCTGTTAGGGTTTTGGTGCAACAGCAAAGATGCATTTAAGCACACAAATACATGGATTTTAATTTATGATAGATGTCTGCATTTTCCAACCCCCCTCCCCATGTTTAAATCTTGAAGGACATGTGTGCATGTGTGCCAGGAATAGAGAGGGTAGGGACAATAGTTAAATGCCTAAATGTTTTCTGTCCAACTCCTTTAAGACAGACATGCAATTCAAGTAATCTGACTGACATTTAGATGTGCTGCTAATTCAGTTGTACTTGTTGCTACTGCAGAACTTTTTATCATCTGTGTCTCCCAAAAACTGGCTTTGGAAGGGTTCCCCATCCTGCCAGAATTGGGCTTGGGAATGGAGGATTGCACACTGTGATGGATCCCCTATTCAGGTTGATCCTGCAGTTCAAATCTTTAGACTGCTGTCTCTTGCCTTGCCTTTCTACGTATAAAACCCCCTTCTAGGATTTAATACTCAGGCCTCAAGGAGAACACTATATTGGAGAAGTAGATGGGTGATAAGTGGATTCACTGTGATAAGGTGCAACCAGTCTTCCTTGTTAATTATTAAATGAAAACATCCAAATGGAAATATAGAAAATAACAGCAGTGAAGATTTATCATACCAAATAAAATAAACATCTAGTGTTATGCTGATTCCATGAACAGTACACTGTAACAACATCTCTGTTTCAAACAGAGAACACTTCTCCCTGAACTTTTCCCACCCTTTCAGCTCCACAATGCACTATTGAGCTCTCATAAATCCCTCTCTTTCTAGTTGGTCCTGATTTTATTTCTATTCCTGTATTTCTGACTTGCCCTAACCCTTTAACAGACAAACCTCTAGATTGTCTTTGCCTATGTAGGCCCCTCATCACAGCATTCTGAAGGCTGTGATTAACTGGCCCTTCTGTTTCGCATACACACACTTCCCAGTTGCATCTGCCCTGTCATTCTGCCAACAGAATGCTACCATTGGATGCTGCTCATTTTAGACAGATTAAAAACTTTAAAATCTTTTAGTTTCTGACAACTATGATTTATAAGTACAATTATGAGTTATGCTCAGACATTTAAGAACTATGTCAGGACTGCAGCCAAGCTGAAAATAATTTTCTTCTTAGATCAAAATTGAGGATTCTTCAGAGTTGCCCCCAGGAGAAACAGAGGAGTCTACATCACAGTCTTCTGCAAACAAGAAAATAAAATTAGAGATAAAAGAGAAAAAAGAGAAAAAGCATAAGGTAGATGAAGATGAGATTCAAAAAATGCAGTGAGTAATCTTTTATCTACATGATCTATAACTTCTGTTATTGTTAAATAACCTGTACAGTACTCTAAACTTGTTACTGCCTAGTGAAAAATACCGTTCTTATTTTCTTTGCCTTTTGCTCTTATTTTGTTGGAGAGAGGAGAGAGAAGTTTCTAAGACTGCAATCTGACGCATGCTTACTAGAAAATATTTGATGGGGCTTGCAACCTAATCTCCTATGCTTTTTTCCCTAAAAGATAGTTTATATCAAATTCTTAATAATTGCTCCTAGGTTAGAATATTAAATTGCACTGCTGTCCCTTTTAGTTTTTACTGGATTGGATCCAAAAAGCCAATTTTTGCATATTCTTCTGTCTGCCATAGCTGTCTGTCCCTCTCTTCCAAATTTGGTTCCTGGTATGAGAAGCCCTTGGGAACACTATGGGGGTCACACTGAGGTCTTCATGGGGTGAGGGAAATTAATGAAACTGTTCCCCCACCTCCTATTTTCATCAGGAACAATCAGAAGAGAATATGGGTCAAAGGACCCACCACAAACACTAGAGCCAACCCATTATTTTAATTGAAATTATGTTACAGCACTGTCTCTGATTTCAAAAGCTTTGTATTTCCTGTAGCCTTAAGAATAATACTAATTTTAGATTAGAAGGATGTTTCTAACTCTGTGCTATAATTGTTTTTCTCAAGAATACTAGTTTCCTCTTTTTCTGAAGAACAGCTAAATCGCTATGAGATGTATCGCAGATCAGCTTTTCCAAAGGCTGCTATTAAACGGGTAAGGTTGTGTTCTAGTCTCATTTGAAGTGTATCAGATTAACCTGCTGATGTGGCTTGATTATGATGTGTAAATACAGAATTTATAGATGGAGTATTTTGATAGGACAAAATCTGTCATAAAGATTGCAGAAGTTTGTCATGCTGTTAGTATGATTGTTATTGCATACTGATGTTCAAGATCAAAAATTATGAATTCACATCTACAAAACTGAATTTTGTTGTATCTTCTCTCTTTTTTCTCAGTTGATCCAGTCAATTACTGGAACCTCAGTCTCTCAGAATGTAGTCATTGCAATGTCAGGGATTGCCAAAGTTTTTGTTGGAGAGGTGGTAGAAGAGGGTGAGTACCAAAAGAATAAACCAGGTTTGGATAAATCTCCATCTTTCTTAATTTACTGGAATCATGATTAGTAAATAGAGCTAGTGAGGAAGGCAATGGCTGAGATCCTGCACTGCATATTCTGAGCATAACACCCCTGTCATGCAGCTCTGCACCCTTCTGATGCCTCAGCAGTTGCCAAGCCCCAGGAATGTTGCTACAGCTGTTAAATGGCAGGGGATAATAATCAGGTAATAGGGACTGCCTCCTGTTTTGCTGAAGTTCCCTGACAAGAGAGAAAGAGGAATGAGTTTATATAAATGTGTGATATTTATATAGCTCCTTACTCCATAACAAGAAACAAGGTAATTAATCCAAGCCACATAAACAGTAGGATAATAGCACAAGCAGTTGCTCTGTAATCTAGATCCTTGCAATGTATCTAAAATACTTTCTGGATATTCTTGATTTTCAAGGTGTGTATAGGGAAGACTTATCCAATCACATTTAAGTTAACCACAAAAAGATTGGTTTATTAGCCCAAATCCTGAGTTAATGAATAGAATAGAATATTTATTTTATTTTATTTATTTATTTAGGCCATTGCAGAGGTTGGAGTTCTCTATTCGCTTTGTGCTATGAACAAAATCAATGCTGCCCCACCGCTAAAACATAGGCATTTACTAGGAAAGGGTCCTCCTGTGTTCCTATAGGTGGATGAACATTAATAAGGCATCCTCCTACCTTTGGAGATAATGAAGCATGAGGTCAGTATTGTGCATCCAGTTACAGAAACAGTGGTGGCTGCTTCTCTGCTACCCCTCACCTATAGTAAGTGGCCATGTTGGGAAGGTTGCAGCAGGTAGAAAGTGGGTTGATGGGGGTGACAGAGGACACACAGTATAGTTCTACTTGGCAGAATTCCACACTACATCTCCTGACAGCCTTCCTATCTGTAGAATATGGCAGATATTGCAATCATTTATGAATGGCATGGATGTACTCAATGGATGAAATGGTTATAAAGTACATCCTTTCTTTGTCCAGCTCTAGATGTATGTGAGAAGTGGGGAGAGTCACCACCTCTGCAGCCTAAACACATGCGTGAAGCTGTCAGACGGCTGAAGTCAAGAGGACAGATCCCCAATTCAAAATATAAGAAAATTCTCTTTCACTAAAGAGACAGTGAAAGAGGACTAGGTGGGTTGGGGATTTTCCAGGCTGGTTTCAGTGAAGAAGACTTCTGCTGATTGAAGATTTATGCTGATGTTGCCAATACCAGTTGAAATAATCTGCAATCCTGGGTTACTGAGCACAAAAACTTCACTTGTAGGTAATCTGAAGTGAACATGGAAGCAATTTCCAAGTACGTCAAAGCAATAAACTAGATATGTTTTATGATGAAGCTATGCTATATTTGAGGACTTAATTTGAAATATCTTGAGGATAATAAAGGTAACCAAATAAGAAATGGAATAATGTTCACAGAGCATTCAAAATGAAAAGGAAAATAGTGGTCAACTTCACTTAAAATCTCAAAGCAGTGTAACCAAACTGTTTACTAGTGTTACTATTGAAGCGATGTTAAGAATAGGAGCACTGTGTATTAGTAAAGAACCTCCAAGCATGACAGGTATGCAGTATAGTATTAAATGTGTGTTCTGAAATTTTTCATGTAAATAAACTGATTGTATGTACTCAAAAAAGTGACACTGTGGTAAACTGTACACATCATGAAGTTTTTATTTATTACTGAAGAATCTATTGATATTATGATTTTTAGGAGGCAAGTTCATAGAGGGTAGTTATCGCTGGAGAGCAGCCATAATGGTTTTATATTTCTACCACCTGAGGCAATACATCAGTTGCTACAAGGAAAGCTCTGTGTATTCAACCTATGTGCTCCTGATGGGCTTGTCACTGGCCACTAGAAGAAGACTATCCTTAACTAGAGAAATCTTTGGTCTGATCCAGTGTGGCTGTTTTTATATTAGTGCCAGGATAAAAATCAATATCCTGCCAATGAAGTTGGAAAGTTAAACTTCAGAAATAACTCCACAGAAACAGAGGTTAATTGACAACTTTTGATCAGTTTAATTTACAACTTTTAAAAGTGGTTCACAGAACCAATAGAATCATAGCAGGAAAACAAATAACTGTAACAAATAAAACCTAATACTGTTGAAGGCTTAGATTCAAGTAAGATTTTTACCCAGTACTCTGCCAGTGCTCATTAAGAAACTAGGAGAGCTTAGTAATAAATAAGAATGTTTGTACATATGTAAGGTTATGGCATTATACAAGAAGTTTTCCTGTTGGTTTTTCACATGTAAATATAGCATTGAAAAAGAGGGTATCTTTAAGAACCAAACCACACTGTTATAGTTTTGTAGCCAAACATATCCGTATCAGCTTCAGTAGATTTCCTCCTTGTTCCACTTGTAGACTTGGAGGAATCATAGCTGTCAGCAGAGGGGAAACATCTGGGCTATACACACCACAACAGACTGATAAGCAGGGTCTCTTTATACTATTTGTAATTACAACCAAGCAAGCGATACCATGCCCTTTGCTTACCAGTGTCTCTTCTCTACATTCTGCTTTAAGCCAGATTCATTGTACTGAAATTTCCTAGAAATGTTCAACAGAATAAAAGTGCAAAACATTGCACCATGCAATTAACTATTCACTCTTGGTATACTTCTTGCACATGTATTTTCATATCTGTTACATGCTCCATTATGAATTAAAAGTAGAGAAATTAAGTTCTTAGCATTCAAGTGAATAGAAAGCAATGACAGCCACTCTCAGGATTAGACCTGATACAGGCTAAGCCCATCTTGCCTCACTCTTACACAGAAAAGAGAAATAGGCACATTAACAGGCTTCTTCACATGGACATTCATTACTTGGACAGCTGATTAAGAGCTGAGAGTGGAGAAAGGCCAGGATGCAACAGTGGACTAGCATACTTCTGCTAGCACAACAGACTTTTCCTTGCCCTCTGCACTCTCTTGAAAACACAAAAGATTTTCCAGCTTGATGATTCTGAGGGCCCATGCAACATGACAGCAAGTATCTCTCTCCTGTTCTACTACAAATTATAGAACTCCATCAGTGGAACCTCTGGACTATAAATCAGCTGTTCCTCCACAGAGCACTTTTAACTATCTTTACCTGTCAAGTTCACTGAAGTGCATGATTACAGTTAAGATATATTAACTTAAAACAACTCAATTAGTACTATGTGATACAGTGACAGCACTAGCAGTCCCATAAAGGAAAGCTTGTAAACTTCCAAACCACCAGTTCTAATGATTAGGCAAGACTGGATCTATAAGTAAGAGCTAGCTGTAAATCATGCTACTCTTTTGATAAAGAATTTTTACTACCCCACTGGGGCATTTTCCAATATGAAGAGAGGGAATTATTTATTCCAGTGCATAGCCTGGGTTTGAGTGAGATACTGCAAAAGGGATGCCTTAGGGGAAAGGCAGAAGCAACAACAGTTCACTGCACAGAAAAGGAACAACCAGAAGCCACAGCACATGCAGTCTGATATGCAGAAATCACCACAGCTGAATTAAAGTGACAGTACCACAGCACAGCTGCAAAGCTTCCTGGAGTTCAACAGCCCTCTAGTTGCCTCAAGGGCCAGCAAATTATGTGAAGCAGCTGAAGACAGACTCCCCCCACCTTCAGAACAAAAATTGTTTTTAAGCTGCTATCTCTGATTCACATAGTGAAGGTCACAGAGTGTCTGCTCCAAGGCAGTCAGATCAAGGCAGATAAGCAGATGTTGGTGACTTCTCCCATCTATCCACCCACCCACCCACCCAAAAAGGCATTCTGCAGTCATAACTAAGGGCTGCCACTGCCTTCAGCTACTTAGTGTTTTAACAAGTACTGGTAAAAGATTAGCTGTAACATGCTAAACTGTCCTGGCATTTTATTAATAATCAAAAGACTTGGGTAATTGAAAGCAAAAATAGATGCTTATTAAGTTAAACCCTATTACTGTATTCTCATCCCATTCAGTTTTGTGATGGGCAACATAATGATTTCCACTGTAATTCTGAAAGGATATTACACAATAACTTCATACTCAGACTATTCATGAGTGAAATCATATGGTATTGTTTAAAAAAAAAGCCATTAATGTCTGCCACCTTCCATATTGCATCTTAACACTACGAATGCATATAGGATCCATGGCTTCAATGCTGAACAGCATTTTCCTTCCCTCCCCCCCTCTCCCCCACTTTTTTGTTTTCTTTTGATGAAATGTTCCAGAAAAATCAGAAGCTTGCATACAATTTTGTGACTTTTGTAGGTGTGTTAAAGGTATTGGTAATATATTTCTGGCATTTTTCTTATGACCAACACAGCTACCATTGCTCTGTGTGCCATGTTTATATCTAGATGTAAAACTGTTGATTAAAATCCCCCAAACACAGTGGCATAAATCCAATGCACTACTCATGGTGGCATAAGGGTTTCTGATCCCTCCACCACAGCTCTCAATGACATTCAGAATATATTCCAGAAGGATTCCAAGGCTTTCAGAACAGTTTTCAGGGTGCGCTGGGGGGAGGAAATTTAATCTGTCAGACCAGATCCACTGCAGCTTAATAACCCTATATATATATGTACTTTCATTGAGAATGATTATAAGTAGTCCAATTTCAACATTTTGAAATTCACCTTTCTTTTAAAAATTATGTCAAAACAGAATCAATTTGACAGCTATGGCTTAACAACATACACAACTGAAAAATAAAATGGGGAAAATATCTGGACTTCAGTACAGGTAACTATATCTCAGCCTAAATGATTTCACAAAGACAAAATAACCTTTGAATTTGCACCTTGGGAACATGTGATTTGGAAAAAAAATGGCTATGACCTTCTCATTGCTAGAATGTGGAGCACGGAAGATATTTATTTACCTAATGTAGCTTTCCAAAAAATGGGGCTCCCCAAATATTTTGGATCCCTTATCTCCTGACCACCACTTATCATGCCTGAGGCCTGTGAACTTTCTAGTCCAAAATATTTGGAAGGTACCACATTGGGGGAGGAGGTTCTAGTGGATCTCACAGGCTCCTTGAGGCCATGAGTTCACATCCATTTTCTTGTCCAGCGCCTGCAACTAGCTTTAAAAAAAGTTAAATCACAACTGAATAAAAATAGTAACTATATGAACAAAAACGATAACAAAAGAAGAAGAAGAAAGGCTGATACAGGGGGAAAAGAGGGGTGCAGCTCAGTATTCAAAGGTTCTGTTAATTCCCTGAGTTTTCATTCTCTGGGTTGGTGAGAAGAGGAATCCACAAAACTTGGGTTTCTTCCATTGCTGTACAGAGTAATGATGGGGCAACCAAACAGAAGAAAAAGTCCTCCTCTCAGAGGCGTAACTCCCCAGTCCACAGGTGTGTATTTACTCAGCAAACCAGTCTGGAGTCTTCTGATGTGTTGACAGGCAGGGGGGCAGACAGGGCTCCTTTGCTGTCGAAGCCTCTTCAGCAGGTGTTGAAGGAAGCCAAGATGCACTCTGCACCTTGGGCAGCTGCTTCTTCACCTGCAGAGGTCATGAAGGAAGTTGTGGCTGAGGAAGATGACAATATCCAGGAGGAGACAGTGACAGTGGCTCTGGCTGTGCAGTCAGGACCATGAGATCTCACCACAGGAGCAGGCTCAGGTTGTGTCTTTCACCCTGGGGGGCCCTTGCAAGTTCTCAGGTGCTTGGTTAGGTCCCCTCCCTACACATGCACATTCCCAAGTGTGCTCATAGCCATTTCCCTGAGTCTGGAGTTTCCTGTCCATTTGTCTCTTTGATGTTGGGGGGGGATGATGGTAGCCATGTTGATCATGGGTTTACCAGAAGCCATTTTGAGCCCTCTAAGTGGTATGCCCTCCCTCACTACTATGGCCATGTCTGATGTAGATGTACATAACAAAGCCTTAAAGGCAGCATTTGTGGCTTACTCATGAGTAATGGGAGAGGATTAGCACAGTCATCAGCATAGCCAAATTCACTGTCCTGCCTCTGAGGACCAGCATAGCCTGCCTCATAGCCAAATGCACTGTTCTATGTCTGAAAGCAAGGTGCAATTACAGGAGATTAAATCTTTACTAGATGAATGTCTGGTTCCCCCACTCACTCCCAGAAATAAAAAAAGCCTCTTAAGAATGCCATGAGGGGACAGGATATGCAAACCTTAATGTAACCATTAAACAAGCCTCTAGAGTGCAGTGTGCTTCTCAGTCTGATCACCAGGGGGCTCCACAGAGTACAGTCTGCCCTTTGCATATGTGAGGGATTCAATTCCAGAAACACTTGTGTAAAACATAAAAATAACAAAAAAAACAACAAAAACAAAAATCAGAGCGTTGTGTCCCATTATAGTCAATGGATGCATGCATGCATGCTGCTGCATGTGGAGTCTGCAGTAAAGGACGGGTCACTGTAACAGTAAGATGCCTGAAGCAACTTTTCGAACAAACAGAGGGGCTGCACAGAAGCATAACCCACTATATTGCAGGCTGGCCCCCAATCCTGCAAGGGGGATTCTTGTAAGGCTGTCTCTGCTCAAAATTTCCCTGGTAAAAGAAAGGCAACATCTCCTGTGTTTTTCTTGGAAGAATCAGACTGTGATTTCAATACTGACCCCTTCCCCCCCATTCCTAGGAGAGGATGCTCAAGAGTTTAGGGAGGACACCATGATAAGGAGGAAGAGGAGTGGTCAGATTCTGGTTCCAATCAGGATGAGCCCTTTGACCATTTGTTTCACACTGAGGATTTTGTTTGACTACTAAGTTCTGTTGGTCTTACTGGTCACCATGTCTGGGTCAGAAGCCCAGTGGGAGGCTGCTTCTTCAGAGTTAAATGAAGGAGCTTCTGTTCAACATCAACCAAGATCTTCAATGAGAGACGTACTCCTTCCATTGGCTTTCCTCCAGCTGGTAAGATCAGAATGGGCTACCACCCCCGCAGAGTGAGAAGGGAACTCTGAGGGCCCAGAAATTCTATTCTTCAGCTAAATCAGTTTTAGATGAGTTGAAGCTCCCCCTGGTGGACTTTTCTGTGACCTTTCTAGTTTTGGGGGTCCTGGTCGTGGAAGAAGGCGAGGGGGTTCTTCAATGACCCCCAGGAAAAATGCACAAAAGGTTGTCTGAAAAAAGGTCATGAGGCTGTGGCCTCAGCCATCAAGGAGGGTGACTTAAAGAACACCCTAATACAGAGTTAGGATAAAAAACAGGCAATGCCCGCTATGTCTAAGAAAGGGGACAGGAAGGCAGTTTAGGAGGCCTTTTCTGTAATTGTCCTTTTGTTCCCCACAGTGATTTGGCAGGTCAATAGACTTTTATTCCTTCAGACCTTTTTGTGGCAGGGCCAGATTCCCCTTCCGTCAGTCCACCTCCTCTCAGTCCACTTCCAGTTGTAGAGGAGGATTTCAGGCCTCTAGGGGGTAGGGAGTAAACAGCAGTTCTGATCCCAAAGTTCCTTCAGCTGGGGATAGGCTCTTCACAATTTCTTGAGCTTACCTAATAGAGTTCACCCAGGTTACCAAAAGTAGGTTTCTGCCTTCCCCTGTACCAAAGGACAGTCAGAAGAGGGCCCTTCATGCAGAGGCCATCAGGCATCTCTTCCACATCAAGGCGATAGAGCAGATTCCTTCTTTGGGATGTTTTTCTGGAGTGTACATTTCTAAAGAAAGGAGGGGATTTTAGGTTGATACAGAAACTTTCATTGTGTATAAACGTTTTCACATGGAAATACTGTCCTCTATCTGGGAGACAGTTCAACAGGGAGACTTCTTGGTCTCCCTACATCTTGCAAAGTGTATTTACACATTCCTATCACAAGAGGAGCACGAGATTCCTCAAGTTCACTTTTGGCCATCACCATTTTCAGTTTTGCACCCCAGCCTTCACTCTGGCCTTGGTTCCAAGGGTATCCACAAAAGCATTAGTGGCTCTAGTTGCTCATCTATGGTTGCAGGGCATCCATCTGTATCCTTAGCTGGACAATGTCTTTTTAAGGGCCACATCCTTTCATAAGGCCCTTCAGGACATCAAGGTGATTGTGAATTGCTTTTGGTCCCACAGGTTTTTGATAAAACACCAAGAAAAGCTAGCTGGTTCCATTGCAATCCATCACCCATTTTGGAGCCCTGAAAGACATGACCAGGGGCATGATTTACATTTCAGAAGAGAGGCAAAGCAATTTCAGGGTGGAGGTCGGTTCCTCTAGCCATATCAATTGCTATTTCCAAGTTGAAAACATCTATTGCTCCATTTTCCATAAGTCAGGTACTCCCTAATAGCGTGTTCTTACCATCCAATCTTCAGAAGAGATCTCCATTCGCAGAGCTCCAGAACATCTCTGTAACCTCGGATGCCAGCTTTCAGGGTTGGGGGCTGATTGTCAGGGGAGTAGCTCAAGTTCATAGAGGAAATCATAGAGGAAAGGGGAACAGCATCAACTACTTAAATTTGAGGGCAGTTTGCTTAGCTCTTCGCCACTTTGCCCCACTGCTCAAGGGGAAGCATGTCCTGGTTCTCACAGACAACACAACCACACATTCCAACACTGCAAACAAGGGCAATTCAGGTCTCACTCATTTTACAAGGAGACAGTTCTGATGTTCCATTGGTTGGAAACAGCAGGTCTGTCTCTTTCAGCACAGTATGTTCAGGGAATCATCAATCTCCAGGCAGACTTTCTGAGCAGACACACCTTGCTTTTGGGGGAGTGAAGCTTGCACTGTGGTGTTTTGCCAAATAAAGAGCAGGTTTGGCACTGCCAGGATGGACATGTTCAAGTCCCCAACAAATCACAAGCTTCCTAGGTTTTTCACCAGGTTCCTTTGTCCACATGCAGAGGGCACGAATGTGCTGCAGTGCTGGTGGCCACAGTGTCTCCTGTATCTCTTCTTTCTCCTTCATCTCATTGCCAGGGTGGTCAGGAAGGTATGGAAAGAGAGGTGCTTACAGCTCCTTACTGTCCCAAGAGACTTTGGTTCTTGGATCTTACAAAGCTGCCTCTGGTAGATCCGTGGTGTCCTCCACCACAGTATGACTTGCTGATTCAGAGTGCCCTTCAACATCCAGATATGGCCTGGCTCCAACAAGCCACCAGGAGGTTGAACAGAAAGCTTTGAATGTCTGTGGTTATGCAGATTCTGTAATTAACATGCTGCAGTTTTCTCACAGGCAGTCTACAGCAAGAGTTTAAGAGGCCACCTGGAAAGCTTTCACTAGGTACTGTAAATCAAATTCCCTTTATCGCAATATGGTTTGTTTCACACCTTCTGTCCTTCCTACAGAAAGGGCTTGATTTGGGCCTCAGGCCTAATACAGTAATGCAGGCAGCTGTAATGGCCTCAGCTCTATGGGGCTCCACTTTCTTCTCACCTGCATGTGAGATTTTTTTAGGGGAGCTACTAACATATCCCCTCCTTTAGACACCCTTTCCCATCATGGAACCTTCCTTAAGTTTTGAAATAGCTCACAAAGCATCTGTTTGAGCTGCTCAAGAGGGTTTCTGAGGCTTCTCTTCTACAAGTAACCTTTTTGGTAGCCATCATATCTACATGTCATGTGTCAACATTTGCAGCCCTCTGTTAGGGGACACCTTTGCACCTTCAGTGAGGTTTCTCTCAGATCCTTCCTTTATGCTAAAGGTGCTTTCTTAGTTTCCAAATGTCTCAGGAAGTCATTCTTCCTTCCTTCTGTCTTAACCCATTACAACCTCAAGAAAAGCTGTGGCACTATCTGGATGTGCAAAGAGCATTGAAAATTTACATTCGTAGGAATAGGTTTTTCAATGTCGTGATTCTTTGTTTATGTCCTTCAATCTGCCCTTTACTGCCACATGGATAAAGCCATACATCCTGATGGTATATGACTTAGCTAAAATGCCCTGCACAGTTAACATGATGTCACACTCCACCAGCAACCACTCTGGCAGTATTTTCCACCAGTGCTCCAATCATCAACATATACAGGGCAGTGATCTGGAGTACTCCTTCCTTTATCCAGCATTATAAGATACACAAGTTTAGGTCAGTGGATGCCAGCTGGAAGAAGGATGCTACAGGAGATCGTTAGGGACTAGGATGCAGTCACTTCCCTCCCTTATGGTTCAGAATAAGGTCTCAGGTATGTCCCAAGTTGTGTAGACTCCTCCTCTCACCAACCCAAAGAATGCCACATTTGGTACTTACCATGAAGGTGCATTCTGGGTTGCTGAGAGGAGTTGTCCACACATCCCCATTGTAACTGCTCAAGTTTTCACCAGGATGCAGTGGGTTCTGCCTTCTCTGTTCTATTTTATTCTTATAAGTTCTCTGTAAGAGGGCTTAGGTAGTAAAGAAACTGGTTTTTAAGATGGCCGAAGGGGAGCAGTCAGTCAAATCTGTTTCTTCAGCTATTGTGCGACCTTATTGGTTCTTCCTGCCTGTCTCTGGGTGGTGATGGGAGAAACCCAAGTTGTGTGAATTCCTCCTCTCAACAACCGAGAATGCATCCTTGTGGTAAGCACCAGTGTGGCAATTTGTGGGGATATTATTAACAAAATGCCTTTATATTCTGCTACAGACAAAATTCAGGATAGAGTCAGCCTGCAGCTTCATAATTATCTAATTTATATTACTTACAACAAAAGTACTTCATGTTTTGTTCACTGGTGATTGTGGCTTGTTTACATTCCTGAAATTAGCTTTGATTGATTGGAGAGGAGCAAATCTTGCATTAGTTTCAAGGATATATTCAAATATAAGATTCTCTGGATTATTGAAATGGGAATTTTCTTTCCTCCATGATTTTTGCATTTCCCTCTAGGTAGACTATCACATCTCACTTTTGCTGCACCTGATTCTTGACAGAAACCTCCTCCAAATTGTTTTGGACACATCATCATCCTTATGGAAACATTCAAGGAAGTTAAATGTTGGCTTTGTGTATTCCAGTGTAGAACCACATTCATTCCCCCCCCCCAAATAATCACATAGCATACATAAGTGAAATCCACAAGGAAAAAAAACCCTGAATATTTAGCAGCTTTACAATCACGCACTAAGACAACTATTGCCAGCATTAATCTGGTTACAAAATTTTGCAGGATACAGTTTGCAGTTCATTGTTTACCAAATGGACCTTTATATACTGCATATGACCTAGAGCGAACTGGCTGAACTCACAACCTCTATGCTGTCCAAATTTTCAAGTGTAGTACAACACAGAGGAGAAAAATAGTTTTAGCAAGTTTTAACTGACAAGAACAGGATATCTATCAAATAGGCAGTTTTTCATGAAATTACAACCAGAAAGAGTTGTGGTAATGCAACAAGGTAATGGTAGACAAAGTGGGCAGTGCTTGAAAAAGATATGAGGAAGGCTCGTGGCTCCCAACACTCCAATAGCAGAAATTTATTGGAAAAGGAAAGTAGAAAAATCAGTTTAATGGGTAATGGTGGTCACCTGAACCAGGGACTGTTGACAGATTTCATGTTATCCATTCCCAGCAAATGCTTTCTTTTCTAGGACTGCATCCCATTCCCATTCTTATGTCTTAGACTCATGCTATTGCACTGAAGTTCCAAGACATTTATTTTCAATGCCTAATAAGGCCCTAGACTCAGTAGAATGACTATACTATATTGGTGTATGGCAAGTGTGACTCCAGTGCTACCTGCCTCCTGTAGAAGGAATGACACAGGTTACAGTGAGAAAATTAAGCAGTTTGTCAGCACCACTTATGAACAAATCAGATGGGATAACGTTTTCCTGTTTGGCTCAGTAGTTTTTAGATTCAGTGCTATCATGTTCTAGATGGAATACAGTTTCAAAACCCCAACACTACTGATCACCTTCTTCCCACATGTTCACCTGCTGCCCCTCTCCATCTCCACGAAGGGCACTCTCCATTTCTGCTCCTCAAGGCAGTAGCTCTGGACTGAAGATGGCCTAGTTAATGGCTCTGCAGATTTCTTGATGCTGGTAGTGATCTCTGTTTGCCCTGAGCATCTGAAGCCCAGGCCTCTGTTGTCAGAGTTCAAAGAGGGGATCATATTTCCTAATTTCCTCTAGCAGCCGTACTTTGTCCAGGTTGGCTTCAGCAAGGGCTTTTTTGGTGACCTGGAGTTCTCTCTCCAAAGCGGGCACCTCCTTCAGCTGCAGGAGGCAAAATAAGGAATGAGCATGTTTTCAAAGATGTAAAATTAGAGGAGGCATGATGTTTTTGCTGTCTAAAGAGATATCTTTCCTACTAGATGGATAAAGCAACCTAATCTTGTTTAAGAAGAGACTGATTTCATTGGACAAGATTTCCACAGGTTGTTCAGGTATATGATGGTTCAAATAAGACTTCCACAGATGTTACAGTCATTACAGACTACACTGTCTACCAGCAATTCACATATAGCTGCAGAAGCTGCTTGAAACTCTACTCCACGTGTGTCAAACACAAGGCCTGCGGGCTGAATCTGGCCCACCAGGCCTCACACCAAATGGCGTATCTTGGGGGGGGGCAGAGCACCTCCAGCAGCATTTCACAGCAATTGGCTGTGTTTGTCAAAAAGAGGGTGGAGAAAGAGGGGGCAAAACCATCAGCCAAACTTCTACCTCTTCCCCCTTCACAGCCTCTTGGACTCCTCACAGTGGGTGAGACTAAAGGGCCAGCTGGGGACTTTGCATCACACGTTCTGGCTCGCTGTGTGTGTGCGCACGTGTGTGCGCGTATGCATGTGCCCAGCAGCAGAAGAGAGGTGAGCACTCTGAGCTCTGTCCAGTCTGACTCACACAGGCTCTCCCACCAGCTGCCTGCTGAGGGTTCTGAGTTACTTATTTATTTTAAAGCATGCATGCTTCCTTTTGATGCCTCCGTGAGAAACAAATTTAATTACATAAATTATATGCCATTTTGACGGCCAGGGCTGCATCCTACAGGATTCTGGGAACTGTAGTTTGGTGAACAGGGCTCAGGAAAAATACCCAAATAAATAAATAAATACATAAATAATCCGATTTGGGGCAACCCCATCAGGGGATTTTCTCAACAGAAGATTTACTCAGCTTTTGCTTTATTTATTTAAAAAGTGGAGAAGGTGAAGCTTTTATAATCAGCCTTGTTAGTGAGAGAGGAAAAGATGGCGTGGGGGACAGCAGCAAGTTGTCAGAGTCTCAGTTGTAGTTTGTTTGTTTTTCTTTGGTTCAACAGTTTTATTGTTTTATTGCTTTATCTTTAAAAGGGGACGGCAGACTTCTGAATAAATCTTTGCCAAGAAAACCCCACGATAGGGCCGCCTTAAGTCGGAGTTAAATTGAGGACACATAACAGCAGCAATAAACTTAGAACTCTCTCATCGAGAGCCCTAGCGTTGCAGTTCAAGGGGATGGACTAGAAGAATTGGTCCTAACAGAGAATTCTAAGTACCCTACCAAACTGCAAACCCCACCAAAATCCTTCAGATGGAGCACTGAAAGTAAAAGTGGTAACTGCTATCACTGTGTAGTTTGAATATCATATTCGTACAATCTGGCAGTAAATCTCTTTTCCATTTCACCCTTTCACTGTGGTGGAAAACACCTAAAAGGGAACATTGATATTATGTACGTGCTTCTGTCATTCCTAAGTTCTGCTAGCAAAGAAAGGGAAAGTGTTGTCTTTGACTGGCTGCTACTGGAATTCACCTCCCACCCCAAAGTGGCTATCTAGTGTGTATGATGAATGGGCAACAAATGTCTTACAGGCCAAAAATCATGCCCTTCCTCCCAAACAGGGAATGACTTGTTCTGTGCTGGCCCCCTATAGAGAGGTGAAAGTGTATATCCTGGTTTTGGCTGATAAATGTTAGCATGGTCTGTTTTCAGACATTTTAAGTGCTCTTCTCATATACCATATACCAAACTTCAGCTCTAGTTTGGGAGTGGCTTCTTAAACTGTGGAGTTCATGGATGTTTGATATCTGAGGGGGAAATGGAGAAACCTTTCCAAAACAAAACACTTTACATAATGTATGTATGAAATTCTAGCTTTCCCTGATTATTTTGGGATATACCTGTCAAGATTCCTTTTTGAGAGAGTGGTATAAGCGTAACCCACTTTCAGGCAATCGGGACATTTTGTATTGTCTATGTTTCACATTATAAGTTTATCAGAGCTGTCTTGCCAATTTTAATGGTTTCCTAAGTGAGGTGAGGCTATCTGAGCCATGGGCAAGAGAGTAAATTCTAAAACTAAGTATTTTTCAAATGCACATAGCTCCATCATTGTCTCCATTCATCATTCTGTTTTATCTAGAACTATCTCTCACTTCAGCCTTTTCCAATCTGCAATACTCTAGAAACTCTGGACTACAACACTTGTCAGTTACGACCACTGCCTGTACTGCCTAAGACAAGAGTCGTAGTTCAACAATTATATGCACTGTGCCTTCTGTTTCCCATTCTGCACACCTATCCCATCAGTGAGTTACAGGCAAAGAGACAGCCTAGGCTGTACCTGTGAAGGGGAACATGTCTCTAGCCATTCTAACTGCCAGATGCACCCCAGTCAACAGTCTCAGTTTTATAACTCCCTGTGGCAACTGGGGCTTTGCAAAGGCAGCCCTCCATTGGGGCCTGCCCTCTCCTAGATATACCCTTCAGTTTCTATTTATGTTTAACACTTTGGGTGAGTGGATGATCTTACTTGTGTCTGCTCCAAATACAAATAATAAACAGCCTTTAAATAGCACATTATGCTTGTTTGATATTTAAGCCTTCTAGGAGATATGGAAGTACTCTGCTAATTCTCCCACAGGTAATGAAAGTTATGCCTCATGGAGCAACTTTTGGAACCAAATATTCTTCAATGATTGTGGCTCCGAAGAGTTCATGACTATTGGGTGCCCTTCCTAAGAAAGATGTCATGTTGAAGATGGAGCAAGCTTGTTTTCTGCTGCTCCAGAAACTAGGACACAGAGCAATTGATTCAAACTACAGGAAAAGAGATTTTACTTAAACATCAGGAAGAACTTCCTGACAGTCAGAACTGTTTTACAGTGAAATATGCTGCCTTGGAGTGTGGTGGAGTCTTCTTCTTTGCAGGTTTTTAAGCAGAGGCTAGGTGGCCATTTGCTGGGAGTGCTCTCAGTGTTTGTTTCTGCATAGCAAGGGGTTGGACTCGATGGCCACTGTGGTCTCTTCCAACTCTTATGTTTCTATAATTCTGTGATTCCATCAATTGCCTTAGAAAATCTGTACAACTGCTTCCCAGTCTGCTTTCTTAAACTAACATGTTATACACTTCTGTGTCACTATTAGAGATCATATTAGATCCCTTACATGCCCACACATTTGAGGTCATCTTTTTTATATTTTCATTGCCCATACTTCATTCTTTCTTCTCTGTTATGTTTGTCCATTTTCTTGTCATCCCTCATAGCTCATCTAAATTACAATGAACTGCTCTATACTGGTCTTATTTTTGCCATCTCTTTCTTCAGAGCCTAGACAGGGCCAATCCTACTATTAGGCATAGAGGAAACCACCTCAGATTGCAGATGTGTGGAGCCTGGGAGCAGCAGCAATATTTACTTCAAAAATAAGCATAGTGTTTTAATCTGTCATTTTGATGTTTTGTACGATATCTGGTGTATATTGAGGAGGCCGCAAACTCAGGGAGCACCCCAGGCAGCAAAAGCTCTAGCTATGCCACTGTCTAGCACCTCTCCTGCAGCTGCGGTACTCCCCCCGCCTGGCAAGCCCAATCTCCACATTGTGGGGCCCCGGCTGCCAGTATTCTGAAGTGGGACCCAGCAGCCAGCACTTGTGATCTACTTCTACTTCTGACTGCTCCTCTGTCCAAGTCTCACCGTCAGAGAGTTGCCATGGGTTACCATGGCAATGCTCTGTGTGGCTTGCAAGAGTTGGAAAAAGGAGCAGTCAGAAGTAGAGATAGCTCGCAAGTGCTGCCTGCTGGGCCCCTTTTCAGAATACTGGCAGCCAGGGGCCCCCAATGTGGGGATCAGGCTCACCAGGTACAGAGAGGGGCAGGGGGGCAGAAAGAGCCACAGGAGAGTGGAGAGCAGAAAAGGTACAGAGGGGAGTAGAAAGAGGCACAGAGGGGGTCCGGGGAGCAGAAAGTGGCATCCTTTGGATATACTGATCAATTCTATGTCACTTTACAGAGATATAGGGACCATAAACTATGATCAAATAGCCCCAAAATGTCCAAGAAAAGAAAAGTTGATGCAGAGGGAAGGCAATTTAAAAACCAGTAATAACTGAATGGAGAGGCAATTATTTAATATGATAAGACAATAGATACATTTATATAGTATTACAGATACAACTGGCCCTTTGAGGGCAACCATAATGCTGATGCTGCCCAAGATGAAATTGAGTTTGCTCTACTCCATAAAGTGCTACCATCTTCCCAAACGGAGCAAGCTCCTTTGTAGCTTTGTAGCTTGTAATGCAACGTGCCCATTCATTCATTCATACACATACACAAGCGCACATACACATTAATTAATTAATATATGTATGTTTTCTTTTAATTAATTAAAAGAAAACACTGGACCTGGTAGATCTGAAACCAAAATCCAAGAATATCTGGGATTACTTCTTTAATTTCTTGGCCTGAAAGACATCTGCTTTGAGGACAAAAATCCTTCAATCTATACAGCCCTGCCATTTCCCAATGAATGTACTGAGACCCTTTCTAATCTTTGTAGAAAAATGGATGCGATAACATTGGGATTAATGGAGACTCCCAAGACATGAGATATTGCTCCATCTATATCAGACACTGACAGTGGAATAATATAACAAACATTCAGAAAGTTGATTCTTTTGGGCAGGGATGACAAAAACATCTTCAAAATGAATCTATCCTTGATTTTTGTGGTTAGGTTTCCCATTACTATCTAAGTTAACATAAAGCGTATAAAAGAAAACATCTGCACAACTAATATAAAATTTACTGTTAGCCAAATGAATTTATTAATACATCAACCAACATCTATACCATCTTATGAAGGAAAAAAAATATCATACAAGTTACCTCAATAGCTATTTGTCTAAGGAGCACATATCTTTTTTTCTTTTGAAATTTCCAAAATGCAAGGTACTCACGGGCTGATAACGATAAATTAACATTCTCTGGAAAACCTGGTTTACTATTGATAAATAACATGCTTGTGCACTCTCACGGCAAGCACAAAGACTTTCCAGTTTAACGTATGAAATGGGAACTCCAATATGTTTCTCCCTTAGCAATGGACTCATAAGCCTGTTTCCTCTTGGCTTATAATTCTGGTTTGTCAGGGGAGAGACAAACTAATTCTGCACATCACATTAAAACAGGAATGGGCAAAGTGCAGCCTACAGGCCACACATGGCCCTAGGTTCCACTTCAGCAGCCTCTGAAGAACTCCACTAGTCCTCCAAAGCCCTGCAACTCTCTCCCCTCAAAAAAAAAAATAAAAAAATAAAAAAAATTATTGCAACTTTTCATCCAGAAACAACACAGAGAACTCAGAAAATGTGTAAACACCTAAACAACCCCACAAAGAAAGCCTCCCATTATCTCCAAATACCTCTATTTTCACCAGAGTCCTTCTCAAAATGGTGACAGAAAATGATGCGGTTTGACTTCTGGTTGCCATTCTGGGAAGGACTCAGATGAAGACAGAAGTATACTGGAGCACTGTCGGGGGTGGGGGTTGCAGTCTATGGGGGGATCCAAGAAGGGGAAATTGGCCCCTGGCCCCTATGCAGTTTCCCACCGCTGTATTAAAACCTACAAACCTAAGATCCATGGTTTGCTAATCACTCCCACTTGCAGGAGAACCTAACCAGGAGCAGTGGAGCAGCATGCACTAGTATGCCAGCTTCTTCACAGAGAATCAGAATTCCTGAGAAATCTGGCTTAATGTCATTGAAAGATCTGCCAGTGTAAAATGGTCAATCTCCAATATGCACACAGGTTCACTGCATTGCCAGGAAATGCCCGTAGCTATTTACTTAACATCAGTTTACAAATGTTATGAAAAGGTACACAGAGAATTGTGTGCCTTCATTTTTTTTATTGTCTTGAAGCAATATGTATCACAGTGGAAGCTACTGTATTAGTAGTGTCTTTTCTGAATTACTTCCAATGTTGAAATAAATTTGAGCTCTCTCTGGAAACACTAAAAGTAATAATAAAAAGAATACTGGAAGATTTGCTTTTGGAGGTAAACATCTTATAAACCAGTACTATAATGGAAATGTTCATCTGACTAATCTTTTACTGCTATTGAAACAGCATTTCTTAATTAGATGCAGGAGACAAGCATAGTTAATAAGAGCTTCCTTTATGGTGAAGACAATTATATTATGAGAAGACAATTATATTAAGAAACGTAGCAATTTATTTTATTACTAACTAGCATATGTACCAGGCATTGCCTGGGATTTTATTTTCTCATCTAATATATAACTATCTTGTCTCATACCTGTAACTTTTCCCCATATTCCCCAATCCAATCTGTATTCAGAGTTTATAACATACACAGGTTGGGTTCCTGAGGGAGTACACTGCCCTCCTCCTTGCCGCTAGGCCTCGTCTCCATAACAACCAGTCTATTCAAGACGGACACAGTTGATTGAGGCCCAAGAGCTCTCTGGCTGGGAATTCTAAAGGCCCCTCCCTAAACTACAAACCCCAGAATTCCACAGGATCTTCTCAGGCAGCCAATCATATGAAGTCCTTACCTGATACAGCCAAAAAAACTTTCTATATATTAGATAAATAACAATAACAAATAACAATAACAAATGTCTACTTGGTTAAAGCCATCTTGGATCCGACTTCGGAAAAAGGTAGGATATAAATTCAACAAATAAACAAATAAAAACAAATACTTCCAGAATTTTCTATAGAAGAGTGTGATTTCTGTATCAGAGATATGTTTACTGGATACATTAAACTATTTCTGACTTATGGCACTGCTAAGGCTAGCATGTTTTATTTTGAATCACCATGTGAGGATTATGGTGTATTTGGCATAACCTTTCATAGACTATCAGACGCATCTTTCATGAGCCATAGTTTATGAAAGCTTATGCCAAATAGAACATATTCATCTTTAAAGTGCCGTAAGACTCTTTGTTGTCTTTCCTGCGACACTAATGTGACTACCCCTGGAAATGAAAAGAAATCCTTTATGGAACACTGGCCACTATGCAAGACAATTATAATATTTTATATACAATAATAAGATAATATAAATGTTATACTAATAATTATACAAAATAGCCTCTTTTATTACTTTATTTATTGGACTACCAGTGTGCTACAATCATTATCACTCTGAAAGATGCATTAATCTGTGTTTGATTATTATGACTTTCGGCTAAAACAATAAATATTGTATGGCATTGTTTCCAAATTCTGCTTTAGACAGCAGTCTTTGTGGAAGAGGTCATATTCTGTATGCAAGGCCTCAGCAAGAAGATGTTTTTGTTTCTCAAAATATGAAAGAAGGGAAGGAAACTGAAGCTGGAATTTCCAGAAAAGTGGAACACTTGAGCTGGAGATCCATAAGTATCCCCAAAAATATAAACATGTTTGTAGAAGGTTTGTTACTCCCTGCCTTGGCGAGTATAAATTGAAAACCTGACCACAAGGGCATACAGCATACCTGTAGCTCATCACTGGTTCCTGCTGAGTTTCTTTCTGCTGGGATCTTTTGTTTCTTAATGTCTTTCTGGAGCCTCTTCTGTACAGGAGCTGTCTCTCCCTGTACAGCTGGAGAGAAACAAAGAAATGATATATACACTAGATGACATTCACTATGGAGTTCCTTTTAGAATATTCTCTCTAGTTTTTGTGGCTGAAAAACTGAAGATAAGGAAAGGCAATAACGGAGCAGCAACATTCAGTAGTGGTAGCAGTTCTCTTTTAACTATTTTACACAGCAGTTATCTTAAGCATTATTTTAAATATCTCAATACATCAGTAGCAAAAAAGGGAAGGTGAGATGTGCTAAAGATTTCTGGAAGAAGTAATTATTTTAGCAGCAGCCGCTTCCAGCCAGTGCTATATGGTACTGACCTGTTATAAAGAACACTCCATCATCATTACAACAAACAACAATGTGGTCCATTGCTAAGATTATAGGGATAGGACCGGGAGAAGTAGGATACACTCGAGGACTGTCATCCTGAAAAACAAATATTAGCCCTTGCTATAAAAATTGTTCTCTCTCGCATTTATAGCAACAACATGACTGATGCAGGATTTCCAAATATTATCCCCAATGATCATTACAATACCACAGAAGACTGAACACAAACTATAGCTGGAACCTAAGAATGTTGATTTCAGTTCCAATGGGTTCCCAGGCTTTGCATTTAGCTGGAGGGAGCCAGCACCGCTACTGAAACAGGGAGGCTAAGAACATGCACAGCCCTTTGGGATTCTTGCCTCATTTAATATAGACCTGAAGTGGCTTGTAATTCATACAGCACATGTCTTCCTTGTCGAGATATTGCTGTCATGTCACCAGATCGTAATGGTCCTTACAGTGTGATATATAACTTTACACACATGGTGGAATATTTTAAAGTCTGTATTACAAATGTGGAAAGGCAAGGCAGAGGGGATTTATTCAGTATCTTGCCTTACAAAGGTGACAACAGCTTACAAAAATCTAGAACCACAGTGTTTCTGTTGCAGATTTAGGCTGGCATCCTGTTAGTAACTTAGATGTAAGTGCAGCTTACATGCATTAAGCTTCTTTTGGAATGGGGCACAGAGAGCTATTCCTTCAGGTCCGTCAGTTTCCTCTAAAAACCTCCCATGCCTGACAGACATCAAGCCTCAGGAAAGATTACTGCTGCTCCTCTTACCACAGGGGAAGGAACAGAAGTGGGAGGTAATTCAGACCATCGAGATCTGGCTGCTCTGAGCTCCTGGGGGAAGGGAAAGATCGGTGCAGCTTTTTCTTCCTCCCCAAACCAAGCTGTGACCAGCTGCTTCCTCTATGGTCTGAATCACCTCCTCTCTTCATCCTTTCCTCATCAGTAAGCAAGAGGAGAAGGGGCTGCTTCCAAGGCTTGATAGGTGCTAGACGCTGAGAGGACATAGAACTGCAGATAACCAGGTAGGATCTTGGCCATAATGTTATATGTCATGCTACCCATTTAGCAGGGTAATGGTTTGTTGTGATAAACATTATTTATTAGTTTTTAGTTAAAACATTTTAACCTCTTCCTTAGTCAAAGCAGCTTTCCAGCATTTAGATTAAATACAGTCTTCAATTTATAATCTGAAAAGGTATGAGATAAAAGGGAAAAGAAATGATGAACGATAAGGGAAAAAAGTAAGTAGTCTTTCAGCAAAATTTGGTGGAATGGCCCCGATTCCCCTTTTCATCTCCATCTGTGGCAACCTGTAGGAATGGCTGCTGATGGTGACAGTGGAAGAAGGATCTTTCACAGAATGGTGCTTAAGTAGAGCTGGTGGAATGACCCTGCTTCTCATTTGATCTCCTTTTGCTGCAACTTGTCACAATGGCTGCTGGTGGTGAGAGCTGACAGAAGAGACCAAGGAAGCTGGCCTTTCATTAGTAGGTTGGTGGAATGTCACTGCTTCCCATCTCATCTGCCTCTGCTACGGCCTACCGGGGCATTAATGATATTCTCAGCGGATCAATAATGAATCACATGTGTTTCTTGCTAACTTGTTAAAGAGGGAAAGCTTTCAAACACAAAGAAATTTTGCTTTTTTATTAGACAGGCCTGTAGGGATTACATATGCTAACTACTGGATACTCCTTCCAACACTAAGAATGGGCAGAATGGAATACAAGACATCAAGAATTTAACCATACTTAATACATGTACAGGACCCATATGGATATAATAAGGGTCATCAATAATTTTAAGACTGATTGGAATTTTTTAAAATTTGTAGTCAATCACTATACGAAGCAGAACAGTGATTTTCTCACATGATCACAAGGATGTACTGGGATATTGGTTACAAGTGTGTCACACTTTTTTGTTTGTTTTGACTTCTTGTAACTTTCTGTTTCTGTTTCTTATAATGTTCTAAAACAATGAAAATACCAATGAGCATTTAGAAACACATTTAGAACAGGGCACACTAAAGTCACAGGCAAGACTGCTGTCAATATCTAGTATATGCTTGCTATCAATTTCAAAGAAGGAAGAGCATTTAAGTGTGATGCAGGCATCTGACTTCTCAATTATCTCTTTATTTTTAACAGTGAGCAAGACTATAAACACCGTCAATAATAAAGCATGAGAGACAAGCAGATTCTAGATTGTGCTACTACATGGTCCTTGTTTTTCTATCAGCAGAAAAGTGCCTACTTTGCCTTCCAAAAGAATGATACTCCCAACAGGTTGCTGGTAGACTGCCAGGAACAGAATTTTGCTGAGAAACAAATGTGCAATCCTTTGCAACGTATTTCTCCAACAGAAAGATAGTGATATTTGCAGAGGCAGCCAAGAGGGTAGCAGCTCTGTTAGTTGTGTAAGGATGTGTCTCTAGTGGAGTAAATAAGTCCCACGAATCCCTGGTTTAGTATTATAGTTGCTGTGCTGGTCTGTCAGCCGTTCCGAACCAGCAGCAATCATCATGGAGAAGAGCATGGTTCTGTGTATATTGTGAGAATCAAGCAAGCTGACTTCCATGCTTCTTCATAATTCTCTTTCACTTGATTTTTCCTCAGAGTTTCAAACTGTACGAAAACTAAAGTAAGCATGCATAGTATTTGGGTTTCCTTGGCAAAAAAAAAAAAGGAATATTTTAACACAGACTATACTCATCAGGCAAATGAGTAAGGAGTACTGTGCTGCTCACCATTTTAAACATTTATCTTGGATATGCCATGGGCATCCGGAGATAATTTTGGATCTAAGGTACTGTGCATTCTAGGGGAAGGAACAGAAGGCTGAAGGAATTATAGACCATCTGTTTATTCAGATCAGGTTCAAGTTCTTCATATTCATACTGGCAACCTGCAACTAGAATTTTTCTATCAGAGGAAAGTGCTTGAGGTTGAGGGTAACCTACTTAGGACTGAGAACTTTAAAGACAACTTGAACATAAAAAAGACATTGTTCTGAACTCCGACCTGAAAACTGGTTTCAGATTGTCTTGGCTGATACTAAAAACAAAACCATATGTACCCAGAATTCATTTTACTTTATGAATCTCACTGTTCATAAGCCTCAAAAAGACAGCTTCTCCTGCACTAACAGTTGAGTGCATCTAAGTGCACCTCTCTAATGAAGTCTGTTTCTAGGGGAAGAAGATGGGAAGGGAGGGGAAAAAAAGAAGCATAAAATTTAGTGATGAGAGTAATTTACATAGGGCACTTAATTTTCTCTGTAAAAACATAAGAACTTAAGAGCTATCGTATCCTATCTTTTGAAATCTTTTTTTCTACATTCTGAACTCAAACTGCTGTAACCTTTTTTCATAGAATACTTGCTTGAATTCCCTCATCATTCTGGTTGTCATTTTCTGCACTTTTTCTACAATAGCCTTCTGAGATATGGTGACCAGAATTGTATAGAGCATTTGCAGTTCCACCATAAATTTGTACAAAGGCATTATGAAACACAGTTTTATTTTTAACCCCTTTCCTAATGATCCCGTAGTGCAAACTCTGCCTTTTGCACCACTGCAACTCACTGAATGAACATTTTCATCAAGTTATCCACTATGACTCTAAATTCATTTTTGTGGGACACCCACAGCCAGCTCCAGCCCCCATCATATGTGAAATCAGAGCTTTTAGCCCAAAAGTACAATGGTATTTGCATTTTGTTGCCCCTCCTTCTAGTACAAAAATAGTTGGCTAATTTTATTTTAGCCAACCTGACAATCACACTACTGATCTCCAAATCCAGATCACTATTCTGAAGTCTTTGATGAGGGACTTTGTCAAAACCGTTTTTGAAGTCTATATCAGCAATGAATCATTTTTATCTATTTGGTTGTGGACATTCTTTAAGAACACTAAAATGAACTAACTAATAAAACTAAGTGAGGTAGGGTTTTGTAAAAGCCACACTGATACTTTTTCATCAACACTCGTTCCTCTATATATTTGAAATTTAACTCACATAACCTCCCATCCTTTTCTCATGCTAACAGTACACACACATGTACCTTCAAGGTAATCTTGGTATCCACAATTTCAATCTTCATGGGGATTACTTCAGGGATAACTTCATCCTCAAGGAAGGGTCCAAGGCTAGACAGAGAGGAAGTCAGCAGCTCTGCATGATAGCTATGGACCAGCATGTGCAAAAATCCATTTTGGACAGCCAGAGGTGAGTGCACTGCAGCACTTGGTCCTATTTCATATCGTAAACACACATCAGGCTGGGGCTTGCTAGTTTCAGCAGCTGCAGGTCTCTCTGAGTCTGGGCCTCCTGGAAACAAAGACATGATTGTAACGGTTGAACTACATATTTTATACTACTGATAATTTTAGAATAATGTTTATCTTTTTGCTACAAAAGCTGCTGAATTAACGTAGTTAATTATATTAGCTGATGTAAAGGGGCACAATTACTGTTCAAAATCTCCATGATGAATGATTTAGGTCGCTTTTTCTTATACCATCAGTTTTCCTGATGGAATTCACAAGTACAGCAAGCATCTAAAGATAGAGTACTCTAATTTTACCCAAGTAGTTTATTTTCTTGCTTAAGGTTGCCTCATTTCACAAGGAAATACCTCTGCATTTGAGTACCAAAATCACTAAACTCCCTTTGAACGTCGAGAAATTTATCTTTACCAAACAGACTTTCTACCCTACCCTTTACTAAAACTAACATTTCAAATTCAGTTTCCTTTTAAACTAGGTCTCTTTTATAGGAACAGGACTCCTCTTACAATACCAGTTTAATCTTATCCTGCTTTATCTTATGCCCTCTAATGTTCAAAAGATGTAAAACAGAACATACAGGGACCCACATTAAATACAATTCACATCATTCATTTTAAAAAGAAACATTATCTTGAAAGTTTTGCTGCTAAAGCAGAGGTGGTTAGTCTCCAGTGAACTGGTGGAGCATGGTGGCTAATGGAAGAGAAGCCAAAGCCAACAGTATGTAATGTCAACTAATTCTGGTTTTGTCCCCTTTCTTCATCCCTTGCAAAACTATGCAGTGCAACTCCTTAACGTTTAATACAAAAATGAACTGAAGAAAAGTCTCTTAGTTGGTACAGTAGGCTTCCAGACTACTGAATCTGATTTTTTGCTGAGTGGTGGGATGTGTTCATTACCACTATTTCTACTATAAGGCAGATGGGAGAGGGAAATGACTCTTTTGCTCTTACAGAAATCCTCCACTGTGCTAATATAAACCACCACTGAGTTTGAAGACACAAAGACAGCCCTGGAAGAGCAGTCATGCCTTCTCCTTCACATTAACACGGGCCTTACAGTGCTCTCTCTCTCTCTCTCTCACACACACACACACACACTCTTGTGGAATCTAATGCAAATGGAGGTGGGATTTAAAAAGCAAAAACAAATGTGTGAGATATAAGACATGTGCAAGCAACAGGGAAGGAGCCAGTAACTGCATTGCAGGGTAAGAAACATTTGGTCCAGAGTATATAACATTTGGTCCCAAAGAAAAGGGATGATGGGAATCACAGTTCAACAATAACCAGAGATGTCAAGTGTTCCCCATATCTGCCGTACTGGGATGTAAGTCTTGATTACTTAGAACAGGGGAGGCTGGGGGCTGTATCAAACCTGCAGGGCTTTTTCCTCTAGCCCAGAGGAGGGTAAATAGTACTGTGTTGGACCTTCAATGTTTGGTTCTTCTAGGCCAGCAACATGAGCAACAACATAATAGTACACAGAGCTAAAGAAGAACAGGTTGCTTACCTGTAACTGTGGTTCTTCCAGTGGTCATCTGTGATCTCACACAAATGGATTTCGCACCTGCGCAGAAACAGCATTCGGAACCTTCTAGAGCCTACCGTTGGCGTTTTGGCAGTTGATCCATCCCCCATCCCCTCATGGTATATAAGCCCCCGCCTCGTGTAACGGTCAGTTCCGTCGCCGCATGTGTGGCAGCAACAGAACCACAGCACAGCAGGACAGAATGGGGAGGGAGGGAGTGGTTGTGTGAGTTCACAGATGACCACTCGAAGAACCACAGTTACAGGTAAGCAACCTGTTCTTCTGCATGGTCTCTGTGACTCACACAAATGAATGGAGGGTATGTCATGCTGCTGGACAACACTCATGTCAACTTCTGGCTCCCTCTTTTCCTCTGATTTCCTTATGTCTTTTTTTTCATCAACACCAAGATGTAAGATAATAAATAACATTTATTGACAAAACAGACAATATGGTATCATTCATCTCACACAGGACAACAGTACAGCTCTCCCAAAACATGCATCATTCCTAGAACGGTTGTCAACTCTATAATGATTGATAAATGTATGAGGTTGAGACCAGGTAGCTGCTTTGTAGACCTCATAAAGAGATACCCCATGCAAAAAGGCCGCAGAAGCTGCCACAGATCTTGTGGAATGAGCTCGAACAGAGTCAGGGAGTTTCTTTTTTGCCAGCGCATAAGACAACTTAATGGTGGAAACCACCCATTTAGAGAGCCTTTGAGGCAATACTGGATTACCCTGTTTAGATTGTGAATAACAAACAAACAATTTATTTGACTTTCTAATTGAAGAAGTACGTTGAATATAAAACACCAGTGCGCTTCTAACATCCAAACAGTGCAGCGTTTTCTCCATGTCTGAACCTGGATTCTGCATGAAAGCTGATAACGCTGTATGTTGGTTCAGATGGAAATATGACACCACTTTTGGCAAGAATGTTATGTCTGGTCTTAACACCACTTTATCGTTGTGGAATCTCAAATAAGGAGGGTCAACTCTGGGTGCACATAGTTCACTAGCCCTACTTGCAGATGTTACTGCAACCAAAAAGGCAGTTTTCCATGCGAGCAGTCACATGTCACAGGTTGCCATAGGCTCAAAGGGCCTAGCAGCCAGGTGTTTCAGCACCAAATTCAGACTCCATCCCGGAAGGGGTGGTTGGATTGGAGGGTGCAACTGTTTATAGCCCTGGATAAACCTCTTAACCAGGGGGTCCAAAAAACAAGATTGTTTACCCTGTTTTTGAAAATTACATGAAATTGCTGCTAAATAACATTTCATTGAAGATAAAGACAAACCCTGAATCGACAACTCTGCTAGAAAGGACAAGACATGCATATCGTCACAAACTGTACGGGAAACACCTCGTCGTTTCAAGTAATCACAGAATTTACCCCATTTATATGCATAAGACTTCAATGTTGAGGGCTTATGCGCAGCCAACATGATACGTCTCACAGCACCGGGCAGGCTATCTATTGCAATAGATTCCATGTGGCCAAACTCAGTGTTTGAACGTCAGGATGGAAGATGGTACTGTTGTGGATGCTGAGCAGATCTTGTCTGCATGGCAGCAGATGGTACCTCCCCTGCGATAACTGAAGAAGACTGGCAAACCATGGTTGCCTCAGTCACCATGGTGTTACGAGTATCGCCTTCACTCTGTCTTGGCGAAGTTTGGCAATCACCTTTGTTATCAAGGGAAATGGTGGGAACGCACAGACCCTCGGTCCTGTCCAACTGAACAGAAAGGCATCCCCCAGAGTTCGATGCCCCTTCGAATGTCAGGAACAGTACCGTCTGCATTAGCTGTTCAGTTTCGATGCAAAGAGATCTATGTGAGGAAACCCCCACTTTGCAAACACGTCCTGGATGACATGCTTGTTGATCATCCACTCGTGGGAAGACCACGGCGTCCTGCTGAGTGTGTCTGCTAGGACATTCTGATCCCCTGCCAGATGGACCGCCAAAGGAAGAATCCGTCGTGACAGGCACCATTCCCATAGTTGTACTGACAAGTTCAGTAACATATGTGGCCGAGTCCCACCTTGTTTATGTAGTACATCACTGTGGTATTGTGCGTCACAATTTGGATTGACCTCCCACACTGGTAGTGCTGAAATGCTCGCAGTGCCTTCAGCACTGCCAGGAACTCCAAAATGTTGACATGGAGATTCCTCTCCTGATAAGTAAACCAACCTCGTATTGTAAGTGCTCTGAGGTGAGCACCCCAGCCTTTCATCGACGCATCCGTTGTCACCGACAGTGACGGTGGTCGAGGAAGGAATGGCATTCCCTTCAAAACGTTCTCTTGTCTTGTTCACCAATCCAGAGCCTCTTAGCTTCTGTTGAAGCGGCCTCCTTATTTTTCCTCTTCCGATCCTTCTCCTTCCTAGGCAGTTTGGTCCTAGGTGGAGGAGAAGGACGGTCTCGACGATCAGCGGCATGACCAGACAACGCCTGATCTCGAGGCCTTGACGTCGAACAAGATCTCGGTCTCGACGATGGTACCTACACATTCCGACGGGAAGTGGAGGAAGCAGAAGAGTGGGCCATACTAGATGGTAAGGGAGTAGATTCAGCCCGCTTGGGCAGTTCTGAAGCAGTCAGCATGTTCTCCCACAATAGGGCTTTCAGCTGAGCAGCCCTATTTCAACAAGTTTGCGGAGTAAATAGCTGACAATGACGACAAGCTTCCACGTTGTGGCCCGCACCTAAACAAAGGAGGCACTTTGAGTGTCCATCCTTATCAGGTATTTTCCCTCCATAGGTCAAGCAATGTTTAAATATAGCCATTGCCATACAACTTGCCAAACAACACAATCCCAAAGAATAAACCAAGTCCAATCTGATCCAAAGCTGAAACAACCAGTCCAAAACGCCAGAAAACAGGGAAAAATCCCATTCACACTAGCGAAGAGGTTCCTATATGCTGCACAAGCGGCGGATAAAAAGGAACTGACTGTTACACGAGGCAGGGGTTTATATACCATGAGGGGATGGGGGATGGGTCAACCGCCAAAACGCCAACGGTAGGCTCTAGAAGGTTCCGAATGCTGTTTCTGCGCAGGTGTGAAACCCATTTGTGTGAGTCACAGAGACCACGAAGAATCTAAAGCAGCAGTCCCTTATGCTAATAGTTTCACTTTCTGAGAGGGAGGCTGTAGCAGAATATGAAGCCTATGTCTCATAATCCTATAAAGCCCGATATCAAGGGAGCTAAGAGAATATAGGAGATGGTAGCTTGGCCAATTACTTGTGCCACAAGACAGATGATTGTCCAAGCCACTCTGGGGGCATTACTCCCACCAAAGCCAGGCCAACTGAGAAAGAAGTGACCACAGCACAGAGCTGGCAGCCTTCTCCCTAATCCTGCCACTGCTGCCCTTTTCCTCCTTTCTCCCCTGCCACCTTTTTCCTTCATCATCTTCACCTTCACTACTGCTGATGTAACTAGGCTGCCAGCAGAACCAGTAGGATCTATGCCACGAATTATAATTCCCTTGTCCTTCTTTAACCAAAGTACAGACTGACATGCAGAGAATTATGGGCTCAGAATTTCTATCATACTTGAGTCTCATTTTTTCTTTTTAAGAATTATCCACTGTCTTTCTCCTGCCCTCCTTCTTCCTTTAACTACACTTACACAGCCTTTCATTTTCGTACAATACAATTACATGCCTGTAGCTGGTGGACAGAAGCAGCAACTAGTGAACAAAATGTCAGTTTCAATAAGCTTTACTTGTGCATACCCATCACAAAATCTAGACTTCAAAAACATAATACAAACTGTAAACATGCATTCCATATAGCCATTGCTGCACGGGAAAAAAACAGCTGGGTAGAAGTCAACACTGTAAGCCCACAAACTGGGAGTGGAGCACTTCCTCTCTACCTTTCAGCCCCTTACATGTCACTGCAATCTGCTTTTGTAGGCATCTTCAGGGTAGAAGAGACAGATGGTACATCCTGTTGCATTAAGTAATTACTGCTTCTGCCCACCTAACGTTTTCCTTATCCCATGCTGTTTTTGTTAATCAAAAAACTCAAACAAAATTTCACCTGTTTTTTTCTTCCTATGAAGGGAAAGAATTCCACACACAGAGATACTTCCAGATCACTGTTGTTTTTTTTTAATACCTTGCCTTTTCCCAAAAACTGGGACTCACTGTGATTTTCATTGACTATGCCTACAGAGCCATCTTTGCCTACACAAATCACTAGAACTGCTAATCCGTAGCCAATTTCCAACTGCCCAGTAACACACCTGTTGAGTCACCTTGTAGAAAGTGCCACATATTTACATTTCCTAGGTGTTCAGGGTTTAGCTGCATAACCTGAAGGGCAAGGGCCATGTCCTCTCCTTTTGTTTCTATCACACAGTTTACTTCATTCATTTTCAGCAACAAAATGGATACCTGAAACAAAAACCCACAGCAAAATTGTGTTACACCATTATAATTCTTTCCCAAACTTCTTTAAGAAATAACAGTTAAAAGAATAGGAGGAAGAGCTGACCAGCTGAGGGCTAGAGTCCTGTCCGCTTAGAGAAGCTGAGCTGTTGATATATGTTGACCCTCCTTCCTCATCTGCTATTGGGCTTCCTCGGATATCTGAGTTGCCAAGGACCTGGGGAAGATGTCCTGGTGTAAGAGGATCCGGGTTAGGTTCTGAAAAGAAATTAAAGAGTTAAGGAGTAGTCCTACTTCTATATTAAGAGGTACTGATCTCCACTCTTCTACTTTTCTTTTAGCATGGACAGAGTTGTTAGATTCCAAAAACATCTGACATAGCATTATTGGAATGAATTAATTTTATAATGAATATTGTATTTCATACATCTGCAACACCAAAGAGAATGGCATTTTTGAGTAAGGGTCTTTATGCAAGACAGTTTGCCAGTTTTAAAACTCCTCTGTGGCATCCTTGCAATATCAATCTTGATATAAATTTCCTAGAATTCCTGCTCATGTTATCTTGCTGCCAGGAAAACAGTGGGTTTTTAACACATACATATAATGGGGAAATGGATATGAAAGATACTTTTGTGTGAATATGCACCAATGTTTAAGAATTCTGTATCCTCTAAAAGAGTCAAGAATTGAATGAAAACATCAGAATGGTGGCAAAAAAAATCAAAAGAAAAAAAAGAAAAAAGTGTACTTCTTATGGGAAAATATGAATGATTGCTTTGATAACTTTGCCAAACTGTTCTCGGCATGTATTAAAGAATTTAAAAAGATCTCTCCTCTAAACATGGTTCTAGTTTATTACCAATGTCAGACTGAAGTAAGGAAAACACACCACTTAATTGAACATCTAAAATCAATAAAACAGAGGGGTTGGCATAAAATGGCAGAAAAACCTTCCCACCATAATCCAAATCAGAACTGAAAAGACAAGAGCTGGAAAAAAAACACTGCTAATGTCCAAGCTTGTATAACAGGCAATAGGGACTGGATTTAATGGCCACCTACAAACTTTTCTACCCAGATAATTAGAATGAACTCCCCTGATCTCATCTGTATTATATATCATAATAATTGCTCACTGGAAAAGGAAGGCTCTGGGAAGAGACATAGGCCTCTGAGAACAGAGAGCCGTTAAATATAGCTATTGTACATTTCATAAATACAAAAAGCTACACATAAATATTTTAAAACCTCCACATTAGGGGATGCTTTGCTTCAGGCTGTTCAATATGGAAAGAATAATTAGCATAACAAGATTCCTGCAGCTTCTGTCAAAAATTTGACTGGAGTCCCTGCTATCAAAGACTTGACTATTGCATTATCAGTATGCGAGCTTTAGCTTAATTTCATCACAGCTGCTTTACTTTCGTTCCAAACAGTTCACAGTCCATGATATTGTAGAGGTTGTCTATGACGATTTTTCTCACTGGCTCCTTTTCTTCAGTTTCTCCCATCTCCTTTTTCTTTGCAGCAGCAGTAGCAGCAGCAGCAGTAGTAGTAGTAGTAGTAGTAGTAGTTGTTGTAGTAGTTGTTTTTCTGTGCCTTCAAGGTGTTTTCAACTTATGGCAACCCTAAGGTGAACCTATCACAGGGGTTTGAGGAGCTGAGGGAAAGTGATGCACCCAAAGTTACCCAGTGGGTTTCTAGGCTGAGTGGGAAATCAAACTCTGGTCTCCAGGGTCACAGTCCAGTGCTCAAACCACAACACTATGCTGGATCTTTAGCTGCATCCTACATCCCTTTTCAATTTTCGATTTTCAGTTATTCAGAAGAACTTTGTGACATCACCAAAGGTTAGCCAATGATCAGAAGAAGCTTGTAGACAGCTGACAGCCATTATAATATAGTTCTTTCTCTGATCACGCATTACCAACAATCGCTGGCAGAAAGCTAGTTTTTATTTCACTGCTGCAACAGAATAAGCTTTATTGCTCCAGATTCCTTATAATCTACTTTGTGTTATCCATATATTGACAAAACCCATATCATTTTTTAATGCCAGTGATGTATATGATCATTTAGTTGATGAATTTATAATGGATAAGGAAATATAAATGAGTTCTTCTTACCAGACTCCATAAGCATCACAAAGCTATCACTTCCATCACTGTCCACTGACAGCCTGTCTTCAGGACCACTGCCATCTAATGAGCTGGTATCAAAGGAATGCTGGGAGGAGAAGACACGCGTTCGTCCACTACTTCCTCCAACTGGAGTCAATGCACCTTCTTCACCCTTTGGTGCAGGCTCCCTACCAACAGGTATCATAACAGATCAGAACAGACTGTGTGCAAATAATCATGATTATAAAATGTCTAAGAGAGGTGCAAAGTCATATAGATTAAATATCACAGGGAGTGCATGTGCATACAAGAATTTTTAGTACTCCGTTCTCACCCCCCCATTGTTTCTCTGTCATTGAAAGCTAAGCCATTATGATGCACATATTTTCCCTCTTATTTCAACCTTGCATATTATTCCCACATACAATACCTCACTGGCAATGTGCTTACATGGAAATAAAAAGATACATTTCAGTTACTTTTCGGGGCCTAAATTCTATTCTTAGGCCATTTCTGCACTACACTGTTATAATGCTATCATTCCACTTTCAACATCCTGTGGAATTCTGGGATTTGTAGCTTATTGAGGCCAAAGAGCTCTCTAACTGAGAATTCTAAATGCCCCTCCCTAAACTGCAAACCCCAGGATTCCACAGGAAGTTGAAAGTGGAATAATAGAACTATAACACTGTAGTGTGGAAATGGCCTGAGTCCCAACTAAAGCATACTCAGCCAATCAGTAGTAACTTGGTAACTTTATAAATCAGCACTCTGACAACAGGAATCAGTCCTTCAACTACAATTCCCAAACCCCCACCCCTACATGACCAGCAGTCATACTGGCCTGGGGATTCTTGAAGATAGAGTGTAAAAGAGGGATATTTCAAAGCTTTGTCTAAATACAAATCTGTCCCCACTTTCAGTGAATCCAGTATCCCTTTCAACTGCTTCCCAAATTGCTAAATGTACATTCCATCAATTGCTTCCAAAACTGCTGACTGTTTTGGAAGCAAAACTGTCACCATCATTCGCGTGCCTTGTCTAGGAATATAAAGTTAAAGCTGTTTTGCAGTCAAATGTGCAACAAAGATTGCTCTCCTATTTTCAGAGAGAATCAACTTTAGAACAGTGGCATGACAGACACTGGATCTATGAATTCAACATCCAGCAAGATAAAATTGATTTAAATGACATTTAAGCCACTTCCCACACAGCAATATCAAAAACACTAACTAGAAAAATCAGGGTGAAAAACTTGAGATAAAGAGCAAAGATGGCAGTAAATAAGTATCACAGCCACTGTCATCTACATCTGCTATGTATATTTTTGAAAATTACTCACTTGGATTGGGGATGGAACAGCATTTTCTGCACAGTGGAAGCCATCTTTTCCTTGCTCAAGCTGAAAGCATCTTTTGTCATGGACATGGCTTCTTTAGTGAAATCCATGGTCACATGCAGGGCTTCCTTGGTGGCATCCTTTGTTATATGCAATGCACTAGATAATTCCATCTCCATGTTTTTCAAAGGGATCACCTCTTCTTGACCACCGGAGGATACCTGTATACCACCAAGAGGATCTACAATGGAGGATGGGCTGGAAGGAAGAATTTGAGGAATTTGAGAAAGGCTGGTAGACTCACTCTGTCTCTCAGTATCAAGGATTTCTTCTGCTTCATGTGCTTCTTCTATAGGGCCTCTTTCTCCAGTTGCTTGGTCATGAAACTCTTCCCCTACCAGGGACCCATCACTGTGGGACCTTAGCATGCCATCCTGCAAAGTATTTATGCTGGTATCTGTATTCTCAATTCCACTATCCTCTAGGACTTTTGTGGGGCTGCCATTTTCCTTATCCGAGGAAGCATCTGATTTCATCTCCCTGCCTTCAGCAGCCAGTCCCTCCCTGCTATCTGAAGGGGAGAGTTCTGATTCTATTAAACTTGTAGTATCTGAGTCCATAGATCTATGTTCCAATGCAGAGCCTGGAGTAGGATGCATTAGCAAGGCCACCTCAGTGCTGTTGAACATGATGCCCATACAAATGGTCACAGAATCTAAAGGTGACCCAGTTATTTCTTGAGTGTCTTGGGTCAACTGTTCTTGAAAAGTCTGCAGGACTTCCTTCATCCTAAGTAGCATCAAATACTGGTAGTGATTGAGTCTCACCTTCACATGTGCACTTGAGTACAGAAGGACATGGATGTCAGCAGGCACTTCCACATCTTCATCATTTCCTTTGCCATTAACCTCACAAATGCCTCCTTCTAAGACATCCTTTGCCTCTGGGGTGAGATAGATACTCTTCAGGTCCTGCTCAGTCTTTGATCTTTGGCGGAACTGCTCCTCTCTAGAAATGACTTGATGTTTGGCATGGTTACTAAAGCTAGCAGAAGGCTTGACTTTAACTTGCGAGGCAGAAGAGTACTGCAGCATTGATGACTGGGCTTCCTCCCATCTCTTTGGGAGGCAGGCCCACACACAGAGGGGGAATGGGTAGATAAAGTTAAGGGCTTTGCCTTTTGAGCTTTGAGTCCCCTCAAAGTCCAGGGAGATCTTGGTGAAATTAACAGACCAAAGGTCTTCAGAAGCTGAGGACCTGGCAGAGGAATGGCCAAAGCCTGTGTGTTTCTGGGCTTTGGTGTCCACTTGGTATGCGTGACGTAAGAAGAGGGTGTGAAGAAGGCTGAAATTATCCTGAAATTTAGGAAACTGGGTATAGCTAGAGTGGAAGAATTCTGAAGCAGCAAATCTACGGAATAGATTCTGGAGGGCCAAACAACTGCAATGAGGTGCATGCCTGGTGTTGGTAGCTGTCATTTCTGATGTGCAAATGGATAGACACTGGGGACGGTCCTGGTGATCAATTACTTTCTTCTCTACGGGGATGTTTACCTATAGCAATTACAGAGAAAAAGAAGTAAAAACATAAAAAGGGCTTGCATAGACATACAACAAGGGACTGTATAAAAACAACTACCATTGATTTCCGTTCTTTTTATTAAGAGAGACTTTATAGGACATTGCTAACTTATTCCCATAACAGCCAAGTGAGGGCTGGTTACTCACATTAATAGCAGAGAATGGAGACCGATAAGTTGTAATTTACATAACACCATCAAACAAGTTAATGGCTGAGTGGGGAAACTAAGCAAGATTTCCTAAGTGCAATGCCCTATCCAATAAGACAATAGTAGTTACATTATATATTATGGGAATTGCACTAGCACTTGGTAAAATAATTTCATTGTAGTTTTTGAATGCCTGCATTGCAGTTTTTGAATGCCTGAAGATTGCTACTCAAAAGTCTACGGCTTTTTTATCATTTAACAGCCTGTTTTGTAAGCAATGAGTCAGAAGAAGCTGGCTTTCACAAAATCTAGCTTATAATTATCTTTCTGTGCTTTGAACATTACACGCTGATGGCAATACAATGACAGCAGAATTGACAGCCACAATGGTAGTTTAAAGTAAAAATGAAATCGTCACTTTGAATCAGAGGTGGAGAAAGTGCAGCCTCAAGATTGATTTTTGCAGCCCCCAAACACCCTGGCACTCTGCTTTAGCTCCTAGCCTTCCTTCTGCTTTACCACCTAACATCTTTGGGAATTTGTCTTCTCCACCTTCAACTCTTGATAAACACCTTGGGCTTTGGCCACAAACTGGGTATAGATGGAACCAGAAGAGACATGCCAGTACTTCTGGCACATTGCTACTATGTCGGGCATGGCTGGGAGTGGAAAATTTTGGCCTCTGTCTCATTTCCACAGGTGCTCACTCTGGTTCTAAATCTAACTGTTAGTCCCAACTAAGGTAGAAATATTGAATCAATGAGAATAAGCCATTGGTGAAAGTGACAAATATTTCTGTGAAGATCCTTCTAGAGATTCCAAGTGACATATCTGAAAATACCCCTTTGTTACGCCTGAATAGCACACTCCTGACAGTTGGAAGATAAAAATGAAGCCATGTCATTGATAATATGACATAATGTAATATACCATAACACAACACAGTATAGTTCTATATTCCCTTCACTGAATCATCAGTATCATCCTCTTAAACTAAGAATATCTATAATATTTTGCAATACAGCACCAAAGAAAGCTGTCACATATAGTGTGGAGTAGGATAAGGTGCAAAATGTCCATCTGAAAGAAATCAGACTTTGCCTTCCCCTCTTCCCCTTATCTCAAGCATTTCTTCTTGCCTTGTGTAAGTTACAGCAAAAAAGAAAACAAAAATACCTTTAGCATGAAGCCATCCAGTCTGACATCAATATGCTCATCCTGCTTGCCAGAGTTCTCCAGCTTGTATATAGCTTTAAAATGCTGCAGGCTGCGATAGAGATCAAGGCAGAACAAGTTCACCCAAAGCATGCTCCCTGTGTCCAGGGTGAAAATCAAACCATGCAGCTGCAGGTACAGGTTTGGGCACGGGACTGGAGGGAGGAAAAAGGTACAGATTAGCATTCCATTGATTATGGATCACAATAGGAAAAGGGAGGAAATATGGTGCATTGACCAGAGCTGCATCTTTGTAACAACATACCATCTAGGCTCAGGTGTGTACCTCCAACAACAATCAACAACAAAACACCTTAGATGGATTCTGTAATTTCTATTACCCTGCCATTCTTGTTAAGTTTATATACATTAATTAGATGCTGGACAATCCCAAAGATGTTGATCATTCTTATTATCATTTGAGTTTTTCTTTCTTTAAGAGAGGTACTTTACTGGCTTTCAACAACATTTCAGGGTGAGGGTGAACATGTGGCCCACTAAATTTTGTTGGACTGTAATTCCTATCATCTCTGTTGGCCACAACCACCAGGAACTGCACTTCACCAATAGCTGGAAGGCAACTTGTTCCCTACTGCTCCTGCAGATCAAAGTCAATCATATATTGCATAAACTATTGTTCTGCTTGGTTTCACTGCATACTTTTTAGCCCTTAAGTTACAAGAAAAACTCCATTTCCCCTTTAGGACAAATACAAAGCCCTTCAATTCAGCCCTGAAGAAACAGGGTCCAGGAAAGAACTAAGCGGATAGGGGTACGGAAATGCTCAACGGTTGCCACTGAGTCCTAGGAAACAAATCCAGGTTGCAGATGCAAAGAAATAAAAACTACAGGCATACCTCAGTTAACAAAGCCTCTGACTTTTTACGAAGTCTTTTTACATTGGTCTTTGAACCCTCTTTTGCTCCCTATCCTCAGTCTAGCTAGACATTTTTAGCAGCATGGGCACTGGGAGGATGGTGAAAGACAACTGGTTAAACACAGACTTTCAGTGTCAGACAGCAGTGGAGTGCCTGCAGTCTACAATGCAATAATGCTTGAGCTGGGAAAGAATGTGATTCTAAATAAACAGTAGGTGTCTCCAGAATCCTTTACTGAGCATGCATAAACAGGAAAACAGCATAAAGGGGAAATCAGATAACCCTCTTTCATCAGCTACCTGCCCCCCACCAGTTAAAAAAAAGCATAGATCTGTAAGCCCAGCCAACAAAGTAAAAATCACAAGAAAACAGGAGGTTAGTGAAAGAAAAAGTCAGCCCTGGATGCTTTTTGGAAGAAATTTTCAAGTGTTTCTAGAAGGCTCAAAATGTTTTTGTTTACTTCAGCATGGCTTACCTGATCTGGTTGTTTCATTTCACAGCACATACAGCTAGTTCTGAATAAAAAGTCTGCTGAAACATGTTGGACTGCTTTTCTTTCTTGTAGTGTGGAAACTTACTTCTATGCTTTCCATGCTATGTCTGCCTCTAGCACTAAATTTTCTGTTAAAAAAGTAATGCCCAGGAACACATCTATTTCATTAACTGAGGTATTCCTGTATTTTTCTCTCCAGACACAGGACCAAAAGTTTGCTCCACACCCAAACTAAATGTCTTGGTACATGACTGTTCTTTTCTGCACGGGCCAATGGCTGCAATTATTCCTATCGGGAAAAATGAAGGCATTGCACTCGGAAGCAACTTAACAGTGGGAGTATACCCTTCCACGACCCTGTCCCTGGGTGATTCAGCTATCACAGAGCCTATGGAAGAGGCAGCATTTTTAATGTCTCCTGAAGGCAGCTTAAGAGTTGAAGAGAAAGGGCAATATATTCCAATATTCATCTACAACACACACATACACATGGATCCAGAAATGGGTGAAGAGGGGAGTGAACAAAAGGTGATGCAGAACCAATGCTTTATCCCTTCCTCTCTAGCTATATTATTGCTGCTGGACTAGAACAGGAAATGGCAATTCCTCATCTCACAGCCTTAAAGCCCAGTTTGATTAAGGTAAAGAGGGAGAAGGTTCAAGATTAGAAAAGCATGCCTATTCCTCATGTCTAGCTCCAACCATAGAAGGGTCTTCTAGGATGAACAAAAGGGTGGAGAAGGGCATGGGTGGTGAGGAGAGGAGTTGGTGCTGGTAAAGAGTGAAATACAGACAGAACAAAAAATTTCCATTCCTCTCGTCATCCATTTATAAACAAACATTTCCTATTACCAAGGACTTTTTACATTCAATCATCCCAGAAATGCTGAACAAGTTAAAACTCCACATCACCCAAAGTTCAGAAAACAGATTGTACAAAAGACCAATTATTGTATAGGATATTGCTCAGAGACTTCTGTCAGAACCAAAGAAAAGAAAGTGGTAAGCCTAATTTAATGCACAGGTAAGAAGAAATGGGCCCTGGGTTGCCGTGGGGATTTATATTACCTCTACCAAAGTATCAGAAAGTGCTGCCCACAATGTCTTTTTGAATCTAATCTGTTCTGGGACAGCAGACCTTTCATCTTTCATTTTGCCTCTGTCTTGCCTGTACAAAATGTAGTATCACTTTCAATGAACAAGTATTCCAAGGACCCAGAGTGGTTTGATAAGCAGTGCAATCAAGAAAAAGAAAGGATGTATTAGCAAGATTCCTCCACTCCATGAAGATTTAACTAAAAGTAGGATGCTCGTCCTACAGGCCTTCTTAGCGCAAATTCAAAACTCACAGAAAAAAAACAGTACGAGTCTTGCCAAAATGCAAGGAAGAGAGACAGGGAGAGATAGAATACAAGTAACAAGTATGGAAGCATAACGAGTATGTTTAAGGAACAACAATAAAGAGTGACTAAAAAGGCATATATTACTCTTCAACAATAAGCAAACCTAACGAGTTACTTTAAAACAACAACACTGGGCAATGAGGACAGCGTGTGTGAATCTACCTTCAAGTCACCAGTTAATTTATGGCAACCCCATGATTTTCATAGGGTTTTCTCAGGCAAGAAATACTCAGGAGGTGGTTTTGTCAGTTCCTTCTTCTGAAATATAGCCTACACCACTTGGTATTTGTTGGTGGTCTCCCATCCAAATACTAACCAGGAATGACCCTGCTTACTTTCCAAGAGCAGACAAGATCTCATGCCTTTATGGTATCTAGGCTGGACTGAGGAATGGACAATTTCTTTAAAATAATGTTTCAAGCTCCAAAGGTGGTGGTGGTGAGGAACAGTTGCAGAGAGTTGATTTTTAAAATGCCAATGAGAGATATAGGCTGGTTACCTGGAAAATCTGGATTGTCTGGAAGGTAGTATTCAGTAAACTCTATGTGGATGGCTGAGGTTTGGTCAGGAAGATTCAGTGACTTCCTCTTACAGGAAAGCAATGTTGAAGGCTTCTTGCTATGCTGTCCAGCAGCGGAAACCTGAAAACCAATGTCGCATACAATCAAGAGTAAGAAACACGACCATTTAAACACAGAAAATTGATTCTGTTTGGTCTTATGGTACTGATGCACTATTCAGTGTAGGATATAAAGAACAACGAGCTCTAAAATAAAAAGCACTTAACAGCCAAAAAAAAAAGAAAGAAAGAAAGAAAAGAAAAAAAAAGAAAAGAACAAAGACAAGAGAAAGAAAAGAAAAAAAAGCTAAGTATCGCTACTGCATTACTGCAATTCAAATTATACTCTCTTATGGCTGAGGTAATTTCCCTTTCCCCAAGTAACTTGGAAGTGGGGCAGGGACAAAAGCAGCACTGTCAAATGAAAGATATCACCAAGAGGCCTACTTTAAGCCTTAAACATTTGTGCCAAATTCAAATTTAAACCTGCATGACAAACAAAACATGTACTGTGCTTTTAAAAAGCAGGAACATCCAAGCTGGCATTTATCTTTGGCTTTCACTGCAGAAAGAACAATTAATAATGTAACAGCAAGTACCTATAAACAACAAGATACACAGATTGGCCTCTTTTTGTAATAAATGTGCATTCTCAAATTTTGGCACCTATGACTGGAAGCAATAGTATTTACTGAGAATGACAATGGAGACAGGATTTGGGCAATGAGAATTGTCCAAAGCTTTTATACTTTACCTGATGAATATCCAGATCATCTACTCGGAGAACCAGACAGCTGGACCGGAGTCTATTCCATGCAGGGCGCTGGAGTCCAAAAAGGGTGGGAGGTGGTGTACTGGCCGTGGGTATCCCCTTTTCTGGGGAGCTTTTTTGAGAACCAGATGGAGTATCTTAAAGATATTTTTAATCATCAGAACAGGCAAGAATGAATTTCGTAGCAATTAAATGCAAAAAGTATTACAAAATAGCAGCACTCTATCTTTCTCTTACACACACGATTATGTACTGATATGAAACACTGGATTCAAAGTCGGTAACACCACATTGAAAAATTGCAGTACTGTTCATTCTTGGATACCCTAACCCCTACTCAAGGAATATGGATACTGTGTGAGAAAACTCAATGTCAGGAAGTCACAAACTGTGGCTGGGCTTAGTCTTCAGCTGCCACCCACCTAGTCCTGCCATGCAGCAGGCATAGGGACAGAAGAAAGCAGGAACTGGTGTCCAAATGGTACAACAAGATTTTCTTTTTCTTTTTAATAGTGGCCCTGTTAAAGTAGGAAGGGTGCCATTTGAACTCAATACTACAGGTCAACTCTGCTTCCCCTCTCATTTTCAGCAGATGCCAGAAGATCCAGAAGGGGAAAGAGTTTTGTTTTTCCTTTGCACTGAACTCTGTAGAAGGAAAAATGTTTGAAACTTCATTTCACTTTTCCCTTTCTACAAAGCCTTCAAAAGGGCTAGAAAGTTGGATTTCCTATTAAAAGTGTCCACAACTCCCTCAGTTCTCAAGTCTTCCTGATCACACTACCTCGAACTCAATCTATCTAGTCTGAGTATAGTTCAGCATATGCCTCTCTTACACTCCCAGCAGTGTGATGTGAGAGAGACTGTCAGTAATGGGCTCAGTCAAAGCACAGGCTCACTAAAGCTACATAAGGCGTACTAGAAAAAGCAGAGAAGTTGCTGGTGGCAGCAGCAACCAACTTTCCAGGAGCTAGTAGAATTGCAACATACATACTCCTATGTACTGCACAGGGACAGAAACCAATCACAAATGTCATGCATTACACAGGAAAAGAAAGTCTGGAAGAAAACAACAGCAGTTTGCCATTGGAAATCTCCAACCTCAAACTGTTACTTATTAAGCTGACCCTATGATACATTTCCCCTTACTTCTGCTTGATGGTCACAGAAGAAGCATGAAGCGATGTTGTTGACCTGACTGACCTGGCAAAGGGACTTACAGAGCCATAATTCGTCTTTCCCTTCAGTCTACAGTTGCAGGAAGTCAACAGTTCCAACAACATTGCAATGTGGTTGACTGAAGTTGTTACATTCAGTACCAGTCTTCAAGGCATGGGTATAGCTCTGATGTTCAAAATCAGAAAGTATCAGAGCCATTTCTACTTCGAGCTCGTAATAAGGAGAAAGCTACTTTCTGCAGCATATGACATAGTGCTTTGTAGGGCTGATCTGAGACATTTTGATGCCTGAGCCAGAGCAGCAAATGGTACACTCATCATCCAGCTGGGTCAAGGCTCATATTATCTAATCAGTCAAGTTACTGTAGGAAATGAAACAGAAAACCTTTCGCCCACCACCAACAGTAGAATACAGTAAAGGTAAATTAAATAACTAACAGTTTGCTGCCCTTTAACATCTCAAATCGGTTCCTGAGGCTACCATCTCAATCTGCCTAAAAGCAAGGCCTGGTGTTTTGTAAAATGTATGTAATACAATATACTTGTACACACAGGACAAAAACACCCTGATACAATAAAAGGGTTTACTTCTCATAGTATGTTTGTTTTTACTGACTACTTCTGTTTCTGTTATAATTTTAAATTATTAATGAAATAATTATTTTATGTGTTACCTGTTTTCTTTTTGAAAGGAGAGTCCCTCGCAGCCATTCTAAAGGAGGCAAAACTTATTTCTTCACTGTATTTTCCCATCTTGTTTTGGAATTCCTCTACCAGCTTTTTTGCCCACTGCTCCCGGGTCTCCATGGCATCACAATAGCGCACCCAGTGTTTGCAGCTATCTCCTGAATAAAGCAGTAGATTTACACTGATGAGAACTCTTCTCTCCCTTTGTTTCTGCGATCTATATTTCAGATGTTCTCCTCTAATTCATTCCTCCTTTCTCAAAAAAAAGGCTCAACTTACAGCTTGTTTACAGCCCAGCTAGTTTCAGACAAAATAAGTTGTTTACATATGAGGTTAACCTTCCAGAGCTGCTCATCTCATAGCTAAACAAATCTCCACATCTGTGTTTCAATGCATAAATATTTTCATATCTTCCCCCACATCTCTGTTTATCTTAAAAAATATCTGTACAAAAAATGTGTATGTTACTAACTGGTTGTGTTGCATCACTGTTGTGAGTTATGTGGCTATAGTGCTATGGATATGCTATATTCTCTTCACTGGTATTATGAAAGCCATGGCTTCATGCAGTACAAAACTCCACTAAACACACCACCATCATCACCCCACATGTGCAGCTTACCTGTCAGCTGCCAGTGTGTGCCCCCATAGCCATTTAGTAGCTGGGGATGGTGGGGGGACCCATGCAAACATTCAGCTACATTTCTGCTGTTGGATGCACAAAAAAACCCCCATCATCCTCCCAGACCTCTGAGAAGATGCTTTTTTTATTCAGCTGCAGAAATGCACCCACAGACTACCTGAGAGCCCCCTGCTCTCTGGCCACTAAATGACTATGAAGTAGGCTCACCATCAGCCGAAAGACTGACTGCACATACGTGAGGGCCACTGACTGGAAGAAATACTGGATACTTCCTTCTGCAATGACCTCAAAAGGAGATACCTAAGCATAACAGGAGTTTATCAAGAGGGTTCAATGTCTGACAATGATCAAATCTACTTAGTGGTTACAGGCACCTATTAAAAACAACATAACTCTTTTACATCTTAATTTTTTATAAATACTTGGCGGTTCTGTATTGCAGTCAGTCTCAGAAATGATGTAGTCTCAGCAATGGACTATGTATGTAGGGTTTTTTATGCTAAAAGCTTCAAGCCAAAAGGCTATCCTTTTCCATCCATCTTATTCATGCTCATTTATTCCTCCCCAAAACCAGTCCATTCAATGGTAAAAAATACTGTTGATTCCGGATCAGTGTTTTTGCAGTATATTACTAACATTAAAATTAAGCTGCGTTAGTCTACCCTTTAATAACTACAATTCCCATTCTTAATCAGAACAAATTGTCTTTACCTGCCCAATGAAAAGGATAATAGTCAAAGGCCATTCTTCTAAAAGTTAATTGCATTGCACCTCCTGTTATTCCATGTTTGGAAGCACCTATGGCAAAATGGAAAAAGAGTGACAAAATATGGCTGGTATATATTTGCTCTTGTATATGTGGAATGTCAGAGCTGAGCTGTGAATTTTCTGTAGTACTGAATTCAGAATTCATAATGACTGAAGAGGATGCCAAATCACAGTGCTACAGAATTCCAGTTCACGTTTTTGGAGAAAAAGTTTCTGGACAAAAGTAATCCTGACCAACATGACCATTAATCCTTGGCATCCCGTTTAAATTCTGGTTGCTTCCAGACGGGTGATTCCTAATATAACTCAGCGGAATAGTCCATTTAAAAAAATGATAATGCCAGGAGAATATTTGAAGAAGAAAAAAAGTTAACATCAAAGTGGTTGTTCATATAATTATGACCTCCTGATTACTGACCCTGAAGTATGAAAAAGTAAAAATGTTTTGGTCCGAAAGAGATTAAATTAGACCAAAACACAGTGCTAAAATGTCTTCACTGATTCTCACCATATCTTTGCCAATTCACAAAAGGCAGTACGCCAGAAATTGTTATTTAGAACACAGGCCCACCACTGAGCAAGAACCTTGTTGCTCCGAAGATGCTTGCAGGGAGAATGGTTTTTGCTCTCTCACCAGCTGCATTTTAGGTGAAGTGTTTATTTCTGGCCCCATAAAATCAGGTATGAAAGCAATTTTTAAAACTGTCTATAAAGACTAGTGCTTCAGTGCTATTTGAGCTGTATCTTTTCTTAAACTATTGCAGGAAAAGTGTTTTAGCACTAACTAAAATATTAATCAGAAGTAAAATAAACAGAGTGATAATACAGCATCAACAAAAAAAAATAACACTAAAGATGTGCAATAGGTTCATGCACTCAATACTTTGAAACCATGGTTCTTAAAAGAGATGGATGATTAGCACTGCAGCTGTCTTTACTTGTGAAGACTGTAGTACTCTTCCATTAGACATCACACTTTTAGCAGTAAAAAAAAAAAATCCTGAGGGGAAAACACAGAAGACCAATGGTCAAATGCCACTGCTCAGTTGATGCTCTGTTGTGTAAATATTCCAGTGTGGCCCAATGTGGAAGTTCTGGGCACCTCAATTCAAAAAGGATGCCGACAAGCTGGAATGTGTCCAGAGGAGGGTGACCAAAATGGGAAGAGTCTGGAAGCCATACCCTATGAAGAACGGCTTAGGGAGCTGGGTATGTTCAGTCTGCAGAAGAGAAGGTTAAGAGGGGACATGATAGCCATGTTTAAATATTTGAAGGGATGTCATGTTGAGGAAGGAGAGGGCTTGTTCTCTGACGCTCCAGAGACTAAGACAAGGAGCAATGGATTCAAGCTGCAGGAAAGGAGATTCCACTTGAACCTCAGGAAGAACTTCCTGACGGTCAGAGTGGAATATGCTGCCTCGGAGTGTGGTGGAGTCTCCTTCTTTGGAGGTTTTTAAGCAGAGGCTGGATGGCCATCTGTTGGGAATGCTCTGATGGGTGTTCCTGCATAGCAAGGGGTTGGACTCGACAGCCCCTGGGGCCTCTTCCAACTCTATGATTCTAAGTACCCTTGGTTTTGGCTTCTTAATTATTAATGAACATAGAACTAACAATACCAGGAATTATTTTTCATTTGAAATCTTAAACATCCGTAACCAGAGAGATTTGCATTTCTTTTTTAAACATTTGTAGCCTCTTCCTTAATTTCCTATACAAAACAGGAAACTTCAAATGACATATGATTCACTAATATAATTCTCTTTGTTAAGAACACTGAACATACAACAAAACTAAAACTACAACAGGTGATTTATCTAATGTGAAAATTAATGATGAAGATATTGAAATAGTTGAAGATTTACTATATATTAGCTCTGTTAACCATCAAAATAGAGATTGCAGTTAAAAAAATCAGAAGATGACTAAGACCTGGAAGGACAGCTATCAAGGAACTAGGTAAGATCATCAAGTATAAAAATGTATCATTAATACTCAAGTCAGACTTATCCATGCCATAGTATTTCCTATTTCTGTGTATAACTGTGAAAGGCGGACAGTGAAGAAAGGTGACAGAAAGAGAATCAATTCATTTGAGATATGTTAATGAAGAAGAGCACTAGAAAGTCATAGACTGCTAAAAAGACAAATGAATGAGTCTGAGAGCAAATTAAGACTGAATGCTCCCTTGAAGCTCACATGGTTAAACGGAGGCTGTTGTAATTTAGACGTATCATCACACATCATGGCCTAATGGAAAAGACAATGATGCTAGACAAAATGCAATACAACTTCACAGCAACAATAATAACAAATAACAGCCCTCTTGGAAGTGTCTCTTTCATAGGATAGTCATAAGTTGAAGACAACTTGACAGCAAATAACAATAATAACAAATAACATCAATACCTTTCCAGCAGAAGTATGAAGATTTAAGTATCTAAAATACTTGCCTAAATGGGGAAAGTCTTCACCTGAAATGAGGACAAAGAAGGCTGGTAATCACCTTAAATCCCTGGTAGGTATTATATTTATTGTACACTGCTAGATATTTCTGCAGAGCAAAAAACAACTCTTTAACTGGGTGAGGAATCCTTACATGTATGTGTTACAGTAAAGTATGGGGAAGTCCTTTCAAAAGAAAGAAATAGGAATGATATTTTGCATTACTGTATTTCTATACCATCTTGTAGGCACTTTAGGAAAGCTTAGTCAAGCGCCTGGGAATAATATCTGAAAACCTCGTCACTTGTCCTATGTTAATGGCATATAGAAAGACTCTAGTAGGAATAAAAAGAGATGTGCTAATTTTTGAAATATGCACATAGCTGTAGTCATATAATGAAACAACAAAGTCATGTAATGAAACAACAAAGAAAACAAACGGAAACAAGGTTCAAGAAACAGAAAAAGACCTAAACTGCTCTGTTAGACATATATTGTTCTAACAAAGAGTTTGTTAATGATGTATGGAGAAAGAACTAAAAGTCAAAACAGCAAACACTGCAAATGAACTAAAATCAAAGAGGAATAGGATGAAAAAGAACAAGAATCAACAGGAAAAAGCCTTTAAAAGTCAGTTTCCCAAGATAGCAAAATCCTACTTGTTTGAGAGAAATGTCACTAGAAAACACAAATGAAGTTAGGGGCACAGGACAGAAAGAAGAAGGAAACATGTGAAATAACAGATTCAGAAAAACAAAAATACATTCAAGTTAGTTCTTCCCTCTTTCAGCTTAGGATCAAATACCTGTTTCTCGAGTGTGACTGTCATCACAGATGTGAAGATCCAGACGAGAGATGAGAAGGTGATAGGAAGACTCTTTCACATCATATTTCTCAAAATACTGGCTGATTGCTTTGTGGCTGCCCCCAAATGACTGGGGCCAAGACTGTTGGGCACTGGGAGCAGGAGGCGTAATCTATAAGAGAGAGAAATTAACCCCCAAAAAATCCATGTAAGAACAAAAGAATTAAGGTTTTATATTTTATGTGGGTGACAGAACAGGTTATGTTTGCTATGCTATGCTATGCTATGCTATGCTATGCTATGCTATGCTATGCTATGCTATGTTATGTTATGTTATGTTATGTTATGTTATGTTATGTTATGTTATGTTATATTAGAACAGAATACCATGAATGATATTCTGCAGGGTCAAAGAGGAAAAAAGGCTTTTGAAAACTATTAAAACAACGTTTCATATCTAAATCACACAATGAAGGTGTCAGACTGGAAATTAGGAATCCTGTATATTTACTGCACCATCATACCTCTATTTTGATTTACCGTATGGAAAAGATGGCTACTGTGATTCACCCACTTTTGGAAAAACATGCTTTAGACTTATAGCTGAAGCTGAATAGGTAAGAGCCAAAGACACATGACTGAAAGGAAAATAGCTGCCAGCATAATTTCTTAAATACTCCTCCAAGAACTCCAACGAGGTTTTTGTAGGTGGGCAGTTTGAAAGAGACTATGAAAAATACAATTGTATCTTATTAATAGCAGAGTGTCTATGTTGTCTTGACACCAGCTTGATATGTAATAATATCATTTAAAAGTATAAAACTTAAGTAGTGATTTAAATAGAGAAAACAAATTATGGAAGAGAGCAACGAACTAAAACAGAGGAAGGATAATAGTTATTTTATATATGAAAAATCATTTACAAGGGTAAAAATTGAGAAAGAACCATGGTAGAATTTGTCAAAGTAGTCTGTTTTATGCATGCTTCTAAGGCAGCAAAATTTCTGAAGTGAAGACCAAAGAAAATCAAACTGATGGTATGTACATTATATCTAGTACAAACAGCTCTGCTGTTTTTGCTAAACCGATATTACTCAACCCTGTAATTGGAATGTTAAGCAAGCCATTTACTTGGACAGGCTCAGGAGCCATGCTTTTCCTCTGCTGGGCTGATTTCTCCATGGCTTCACTCAAGGACTCCGCATACTTCATCATTGCTTTCAACTGAGAGTCAGTCAGCACCCACAACAAGTCATCAAGGACGAACATGAGTTTAGAAGCCACCACATTGCAATCCTTTGTCTGTCTCGTAAACAAACAGAGAAAGTTTAGTACTACTTTATTCCCAACGTTTTAGGGAATCACAGGTCTCTGTAAATGGGTCTCTGTAGACAACAAATGCAAAATAAAAGAGCAGCAAGGCAACTTCTTTAACAGATTGTATGACTTCTCAATTATTTGGTGAGAGTTACATTTTCCTCTACGCTGAAAGCTAATCAATTCTCTCCTTTATTTGAAGAATAAAAGAACAAGCTACACTGTTAAACTTGATAGTGCTTTAAAATGCTTGATACAGAACACTCTGCCCTAAATCCAATTTCTAATCTCAATCAAAGTGCACATACTTGTTACCCCAAAAGGTGGGTGACTCAAGGGCCCACCCGCAACACCAGTACCTCTGTGGAACAGTGGGGAGTTATCAGCTCAGTAGGGAGGCTTGTGAGAGGGGGATAACTTTACAGGATCTTTAACACATGTGCATACCAGAACTAACTGGGAGACACCAGTTGGAGTTGAAGCAAAATGTTTTTATCTAGGGAAAATTCACCATCACATGCAATACTCAAGCAGTCTCATATCCATACAAGGCTAACTGAAAGAAAAAGAGGAAAGGTTGGATAGCGAAGACTTCAGATTGAAGTGTATGATATTTACCTATCTGGAGAGAAGGGATGAAGCCATGCGGCTCAGACTAAGAGTCTGAGGGTAGTAACACAAAAAGGAATCTGGGTGACAGAGTGAAGGGATGCCACAGTACTACTTCAAGTTGTCTGGTTCGAAACTGAGTTTTATATATGCCTTTTCTGCCCTGAGGGAGCAAGCATTACTGGTTCTCTGCAGAGTAGACAATGGGGTCTGGAATGAGCTTAATGGCCTTAGCATTAGGTGATAAAGGACTGATGGGAATTATGATAGCTCTCTAATGATGGGACAGGTGAGGGGACAAAAGAAGAGTTTCTGTGGACAGAGCAAAAAGATCAAAGACCATCAGTTGCTCTGTGGAGGCAGTATCAAGCACCACTGTTTCTAAAAAGGTTCAATCACTGAGGGACATCTGCAAGTCCACTATAGCTGGAATTTACCTGACTATGACCTGACCATGTCCTAAGGTGCAATCTGACCTACTTTTGCATTGCACATGTTCAGCCAGTCCTCTCTTGCCAGCATGGCACTGCAGCCGTAGTAGTGTATAATTTATATCTCATGCCAGTTAAATGATAAACCATATTAGTGAGTTGGAGTATATGGTCCAGTAACACACTGAATCAATAGGAACTTGGAATATCAATAATTAGGTAAGTCCTAGTGCTTTAATGGATCTACCTAAGTTGGGACTGAAATTTGGATTTAAATCACTGTGCAAATTTTTCAGCACCAATTTTATTGTTACCATTTTTAGATGATAATCACATTAATCTATCCATGCAAGCTAAGAATAAAATATTTCTAGAAAATGATTACAATTTGCTTAACCATGACCATACCAGGCTTCAGAAATGAGTTTTCAGCACTGAATCCAGAGAATGTACTAAAACTTTATAAACAGAGGGGTTTTAAAAATTAATTTTTGAATAAACAAGCAACAAAACAGAAGATTCAACTAAGTGCTTAATAAAAATAGTTCAACAGGTTGGCACTGCCCTGAGCACAGTTTCAAGTTCCCTGTCCTCTGCTTCTACATACTTCACACCCATAATAATGTTCCATGAATCTTCTCTATCTCACTTTTAAGAGAGAAAACAGCAAAATGAACATACATGTATACGTGAGCACAAAAAACAGGTTTTTTCCTTAGAAAAATGCAATTTTCAATTATTTGTTCCAATAAAGAAGACTGACTTTCTAGTAGCAGATCATCTGGAATTATTTTATAAGTTAAGAATCTCAGATCTTTGATTTTTAGCAGAAGACCAAAATAGGTCAGAGGTATTCACGTATTATCTGAACCGTACATCTGACATACAAGGTATTCCGTCCAACTATATTTTCTAGCAGAGAATAGATTCACCTTTCTTTTAAGAGATATTTGGATTCTTCCCTGATTTGTAATAAGTCTCAAGGGGGTGGTGATAGGATCTTGGTCTCCATTTTCTGTAGCATCAGCCTCTATCCGGAGAGTCTGCCAGGTGAGTTCTTTAAATGTCAGAACCTACCAAGAAGGAAGAGAGGAGGAGTTCAAAGACAAAAAAAGGAAGTGATCCTTAGTCATTGGACAGAATATATTTATTTCATTCAAGTAAATGACAATATTGAGATTGGTAGAGGGAAGGTTCATTGAGCAAATATGTACAGAGCATTTAATCAAGATCTCAAACAAACAAATATGCAAATATGTACACAGCATTTAGTTAAGATCCCAAATCAACAAATCTTTGCAAGTCTACGGAAGTGATTGCAATTCCAAGGTCATCTGCTTATGGTCTTACCTCTCCCCTGTGCGAATCAGTGATACGGGTAAAGCGCAGATCACTTTGCTGCCAATTGGGGTTGACACTGTATCCTTGAAGCTGCCACAGTTCAAAAGAAGCATGAAAGGCCTTCGAGTGAATCTTGATGGTGATGGAATTCACAACAATAAACATGCCTTCCACTACCTTTTCAGCAAAGCCATATTCACTATAGGAAAGGAAACAGCTTTTAACAGAGCAGAATGATTTGGCTCATTACAGCACAAAGCACAGTTATGTGGTAGTGTGATAGATGATGCCTCGGAGATTGAGGAGCAACTGACTGTGCCAAGGACTGGGCCAGTGAGTGAGCAAATCGACTTGTAAACATCCCCTGCACTGGAAGGTCAAAGAGAGACAGAGTCATTCTAGCCAGCTCATGACGCAGAGGGAACCAGCAGTGATTCAGAGGAGTTGCAGCCACCTGTGCCCATCAGCACGAGGCTGATACAGACTGCTCAGAGAGAGGTTGCATGGACTAGGTTGAGGAAAAAATAACAAGCAGCACCCGTTCACAGTGGCTATTTAAGTCTGCTGGCGTGGCTGCTCTTTGCTTGCAGCAAATTACTAGCAAGCCTTCACGACCTTCACGTCTCCTGCTCCTCTGGACAGATCTCTGCCTCCTGAACCTTAGGACTGGACCTTGACTGGCTTGGCTTGAGTTTTCCTTGTGTTTGGTATATTTGGACTCTCTCTGCAAGTATTCCCAACCTCCCTCCTCCCTTGCTGGCTGCGGCTCTGCAGGGAGAGATTCCTGACAGGTAGGCTTATGATCGGAATCACAGACCAAGTGTTCAGCTGAGATTTGCATGCTGGAGGTAAGCTCCAAGATGTAGCGTGAACCATGTTTCAGCATCAAGGACATACTTTATTTCTCCCAAATTATGAATAAATTGAAATTCCGAAGGATCAGGATTAATTACATCAATCATGCTTTAAGTATTTATAAGCAATAATTATTTGATGCTTCTGTATCAACTAGAGGTGAGCAATTCCTCTTTTTCTCTTTGTGAAGTATTAGACCTTTTCACAGAGATAAGGTACTGAGTAAGATAGTGACATAAAATTCTAGGGCAGAAAGAGGCAAGATGGTCGAGATATGTAACCAGCATGCTAAGGCAGGATGTTCTGTACTTTAGCAGTGCAAATACTGACACACATAATCCAGAACAAAACATGTCAGCAACAATGCAAGGCAAAGCAGCTGCATCACATTCAAATCACTACATCAAGTGAGCTAAGACACAAATCATAAAGGAAGGTAAATTATTATGGGACGTTTACACAGGTGTGCTTTGAATATTCAGGAGCTGACTAGCAGTTGGCTATGGATTTTTTTCTCTATGATACTCTACTGATGGGTAAAATATATAAGTCAGATTCAACAGGGCTCCACTTCAACTGCTTTCTTCAGCAAAACTGGAAGGGCAACAACCCTTCTTTCCCTTTGTGTCCTCACAATATACTCTACAGGGCTAGGAAACCCTTAGTAACAGGTTTTTGTGCCATACAACAGAAGAAGAGGGGGAAAAGGATAGCTTTCAAGTGTTAACATGATACTGGATTTAGGCCTCCATTGTCCCTGAAGTATGTGTTCTGATCTGGGTCCTGATTTGGTGATTCAAGGTATTTAGATTCATCTCTCACAGGCACTTTGAACATTAGAGAATTCCAATCAATCTACTCAGTTTTTATAACAATTATATTTTGTTTTTACCTAGAATTCATTCAAATTTATTCATTTGATTATTTGTGAGGCATACACATGCCTTACCTCCCCCCACATTCTCATCCTCCTGTTCCCTTGAGTTTTGCCAGTCACAGAGAAGGAAGGCAATTGTCCAGACAACAGGCAAGGAAATGCGGTGGAGGCACACACGTGCCTTCCTTCTCCCCTCTGGAGCTCCCCTTCCCATTCCCTTGCCTCTGCCTCTGGTGCTGAAAACTCATGCCCAAGGCACCAGGGAAGGGAATGGGAGGGGAGACTCATGCAAGGCTTCCTTTTCCCCTCTGGAGCTCTCTCCTTGCCTCCCTTGCCTCTGGCCTGGGTGCTGAGAAATTGCACCGTGGCAACAGGAAAGGAAATGGGGAGGGGAGGCTTGCATGAGCCTCCCTTCTTCCCTCCAGAGCTCCCCTCTCCCAATCTCTTGCCTCTGGCCCCAGGGCTGAGAACTTGTACCAAGGCAAAAAGGAAGGAAATTGGGGGGGGGGGTTCGCACGAGCCTTCCTTCTCCCTTCCAGAGCTCCCTCTCCCATTGCCTTGCCTCTGGCCCGAATGCGCAAAAGGCAAGGGATTGGGGGGAGGAGGAAGCCCCAGAAGGAAATGGGAGGGGGATCACGGAGGGGGAGTTATTTGTGTTTTTCCCACTTTCACAAGGGTTCTGCACCCTGAACCCTGGTGAAAGTGGAGGGGTCAATGTATGTCACTTGTGAATGTGTTTGAAAGCTAACAGTTGATTGAGAGAAAAAGTAGTATGTGGATGCAGACGTGTGGAAGGTTGTGGAAAGACAATGAAATAGGTTGAAAGAGCACATGACTCACTGAATGTATAGGTTCTTGTTATAATCGAAAAGAGTCGAATGTGCAGATCATTGAAAAGAGGACAGTTGAAAAGTGGGGGATGCCCATAGTACAGCTGCCACACCAGCTAATCACTGACTATGCAAAGAACAAGTGAGTATAATTACAGATTTTGAGAGCTGGAAAAGAACAGCTGGAGTACACTTTCCTTTTGCTCTCTTCCCCTCAACTGCAGCTTAACTTTAGGTTTGATTATATTACAATTTATATCCTATGTTATCTTTTGATAATATAATGTCTAGCCCAATCCAATTTCCATCATTTAGGAAAAAAAATATAGGTGCCCCTAATACGATCATGACAGCCAGTGTAGTGTAGTGGTCTGAGTACTGGACTACAACCTTGCCGACCAGGGTTTGATTCCCTGCTTGGCCATGGAAACCACCAGGTGACCTTGGGTGCTTTATGCACTCTCAGCCTCCGAAAACCCTGTAATAAGTTCACCTTAGGGTTGCGTAGGTCAGAAACAACTTGAAGACACAACAAAAACAATACAGTCAAATCTGAAGGTTCTGTAAAAGTTTCAAGTATCTGCAAATGAATTTATTAAAAAAGCAATATGCTTTCAATTAAAATTAAAAATGAGCTTGATCGAAATAAAATTTTAAACATCAAAAGGGAAAAACAAGGGCAACACAGCACCAGCTTGATACTGAGATAAGATGCTACGGCTGTTGACTCTTGCGTCGTCTGTCTGTCTGTTACTGTGTGGAAGTCATATATAAGTGGAGCTTGCTTTGGTGTTGATTCTGAATATACAATGCATTTGTAGAGTTAGGCAGACTCAACATAAAAGGCCAGAGAGCCTCTCAACAAAATCCTAAGTATTAAGAACTTCACAACAAGGAAAAAAAAACCTGCATCAGGAATTCAGAACTACTGTCATTTAAACTAAGGAAGCAAAATTAGCCTCACATTGCAGTGAGAAATAAATACTGGTTACAGTCAACATTAACCTTTGTCCTGAAGCAAGTGCAATGGGTGACTGTCCATTGGGGGGCCGTGGTTCTTCACATGTTCTCATCTCCACTTCAACTTTATCCAAATACTGTAACACAGCAAATGAGACAAGCATGAAGAATTTATCACTATGTAAGAAGAAAGCACATTTACTGCATTTCAAAAAAGACTGGTCCAGGAAACGCAGGAAGAACTGCACACTAACATATTGGATTCAAGGCGAATTTAGAACTCCTTCTGATAAAACAAAATTCCTATGCAACATAGAATCATAGAATCATAGAAATGTAGAGTTGGAAGAGACCACACGGGCCATCCAGTCCAACCCCCTGCCATGCAGGAACACCCTCAAAGCACTCCCGACAGATGGCCATCCAGCCTCTGCTTGAAAACCTCCAAGGAAGGAGACTCCATTACACTCCGAGGCAGCATATTCCACTGCCGGACAGCCCTGACTGTCAGGAAGTTCTTCCTGAGGTTCAGGTGGAATCTCCTTTCCTGCAGCTTGAATCCATTGCTCCTTGTTCTGGTCTCTGGAGCAGCAGAAAACAAGCCCTCTCCCTCCTCTACATGGCATCCCTTCAAATATTTAAACAGAGCTATCATGTCCCCTCTTAACCTTCTCTTTTGCAGACTGAACATACCCAGTTCTCTAAGTCTATCCTCATAGGGCTTGGCTTCCAGGCCCTTCACCGTTTTGGTCGCCCTCCTCTGGACCTGCTCCAGCTTGACCATGTCCTTCTTGAATTGGGGTGCCCAGAACTGGACACAGTATTCAAGATGAGGTCTAACCAAAGCAGAGTAGAGTGGTACCAGTACCTCCCTCGATCTAGACACCATACTCCTACTGATGCAGCTGAGAACTGCATTAGCTTTTTTGGCTGCCGCATCACACTGCTGACTCATGTTCAGCTTGTGGTCTATTAAGACTCCTAGATCCCTTTCACACGTACTGTAATCCAGCCACGTGTCCCCCATCCTATATTTCTGCATTCCATTTTTTCTACCTAAGTGTAGGACCTTACACTTCTCTCTGTTGAATTTCATTTTGTTAGCTTTGGCCCAGCTCTCCAATCTGTCCAGGTCATTTGGAATTTTGATCCTGTCTTCTGGCGTATTAGCAACCCCTCCCAATTTGGTGTCATCTGCAAATTTGATGAGCATGCCCTCTATTCCTTCATCCAAGTCGTTGATGAAAATTTTGAACAGCACTGGGCCCAGGACAGAACCCTGTGGCACCCCGCTAGTCACTTCTCTCCAGGATGAAAAGCAGCCATTGGTGAGCACCCTTTGGGAACGGTCAGTCAACCAGTTACAGATCCACCTGACAGTAGCTCTGTCCAGCCCACATTTTACTAGCTTCTTTGCAAGAATGTCATGGGGAACTTTGTCAAAGGCCTTACTGAAATCGAGATATGCTACATCCACAGCATTCCCTTCATCTATCAAGCTAGTAACTCTATCATAAAAAGAGATAAGATTAGTCTGGCATGACTTATTTTTGAGAAATCCATGTTGACTTCTCGTGATAACCGCATTGCTTTCAAAGTGATTAGAAACTGACTGCTTAACGATCTGTTCCAGGATCTTTCCGGGTACTGACGTCAGGCTGACTGGGTGATAATTATTTGGGTCCTCTTTTTTTCCCTTCTTGAAGATGGGGACAACATTTGCCCTCTTCCAGTCTGCTGGAACTTCTCCCGTCCTCCAAGATTTCTCAAAGATTATAGCAAGCGGTTCCAAAATGACCTCTGCCAGTTCTTTTAATATCCTAGGATGCAATTCATCTGGCCCTGGAGACTTCAATTCATCCAGTGTGGTCAGGTATTCTTGTACCACCTCTCTACCTATTATGTGCCGCATTTCCCCTGCTTCCTCACCTGCTCCCCAACCGCCAGGTTGAGTGCTTGTATCCTTCTGGGAAAAAACTGAGGCAAAGAAGGTGTTAAGTAGTTCTGCCTTTTCTCTTCCCCCTGTTAGTAATTCGCCATCTTCTTTGCGCAGCGACCCTATCGCCTCTTTCTTTTTCCTTTTGCTGCAGACATATTTTAAAAAGCCCTTTTTATTGTTTTTAATGTCTCTGGCCAGCCTAAGTTCGTTCTGTGCTTTAGCCTTTCTGACCTTCTCCCTACATATAATTCTAGATCAGAAGGTACAATGCTGCCATGAGCTTAACATGTTACCTGGATCTGATGAAGAAGATTTAAGTGTACGAAATCTTATGCTACCAACTTTTCCCTCAGTCTAAAAGGTGCTACAAGATCTCTGCACACTAAAAAGATACTTTACAGTATTTTTAATCCTGCTTTAAATATCCTGGAAGCTGAACACAAAGTTATGAACTGCATCCTTAAAATCTCTAGAACACAATGCAGAAGACAACCTTTTATATTAGATCTGAAAAGGAAAGAAAAGGAAAGACCTTTAATCAATCTATTGGTTTAAGGGATATTCAATCAATCTGCCAAAAACCACGTTCATGTTAGATTCTTCTTTCCCTTAAATGTTTTTAAATATCACTCACAGAAGATGTATTCACAAAGTGTGTGCAGCCAAGCCAAGCCAAATATATGGGTTTACCACAAATGAATGTGATTTACCAAAAAATGCGAGTTTCTTCCCATCACTAGTGTTTGTCACAGAAGAAAGAAGCAATATACACACCCAAGAGTAATAATGTAACATCAAAAGAGACTCACAAACAGAGGAATACGAAACCCAGGGAAAGAGTCGCATATCTTGCAAGTAGTTTAAATTTCATTCTTTCCTTCCCACATTCCAATTTTCATCACAGAATTTACATAGAACCACATCTTCAAATTAAAACTATGTGGGAAGCAGCCCCAAAGGGTAAAACCAATCTATCCTATAAGCAGAGGAATAATACACTCTTATTTTCCAAGATTCAAAATAAATATTCTCTTTTTAGAAACAATCTGGAGTTGCAAGTTCTTGCAAACAGAGAGAAGATAAGCAAGGGCATTACCAGACAGATTGGGTGAGTCTTCAACTTCGTCCACTGGATCTGTAACAAGAAAGCTGATGTCAAACAAACAAGAACTGCTACAAACGCTAAACAGATTCAGGGTGACATTAATAGGATCAGTGCCAGCAAACTTCTGCTCTGAAAAATGACACTGCAGGAGTAGCTCCATTGGAACACAAGCTCAATGAGGACAAAATGACTGCTTACCAAAAGCTTCCTGCATACAAGGGAAGAAATATGCCAAAGGACAAAGGGTGCTTCCACTGATACAAATCTAAGTGGGATGTTAGAATCCAAACCAATTTATTATTATGAAAGCCACACATAAACTTTTCAAAAGGGGAAAGCTACTAAGTTTGTGAATGAATTGTTCTGCAGTTTGCCATTCCAACTATCTTTAAAATGCTTGTTAAATACTGAGAGTCTGAAAGGTTAAATAAAGCATCTGTAGAAACTCTGAAATGCAACATTCCTCTTACAGGCTACGGTAATAACTATTTGTTTAATGTTTAATATATATTCTTTCCATTTGCTTAGAAGATTGGTGCTATTCAGTTTTTTATAACCAACTTTGCTAATGCAGATCATTCCTGAGACACATTACACATGAGCATTCTAACTGTTCAAATTAGTTGCATAGGCTTATATTTGGAATGCAACAAACAGTTCATTCCCTTTTTATGTTTGTTTTCTATTTTAACAAGGGCTATGTTTCTCCTATAAATTTATCACTAAGGATAACAACACCCATATTATATATATATATATATATATATATATATATATATATATATATAAAATAAAATTAAAATTCACTTGAAATGCAATGTCAGAAAGGCAAATGAAAACCAGTTCTTTCATCACCAAAATGGCTTTTCTGTGAATCCACGATTTTACTGAGAGTAAGCAGAAACTTCTGATAGTAAAACTTGCAACTGCAATTAACAAAAAGTTGCAAATATTAATATCCATGTCAGAAAGCACCAACATGAGAAATAGCTCTGAGTACTAAATACAGCAGGTAGCAGATTTCACAAGGTCTCTACTGTGAGAACAGGACAAATCAAAGCTGCATTTTTATTCACAATCTCCTAAGCCATTTTACATGAAGGCTGTGCCACTATGCCTAATCCTAATAGAGCTTAAATGATTACTCGCTTACATCAACTGAAAAATCAATTTCCTGCTCCAAAAAAAGCTCGGGGGAAAATTTTCAAGAAGAGTACATTGTACTCTGTTATCTGTATGTAAATGTACAACTGTGACTATTTCATACAATCCCTGCAATTATACATTTAAATAGAACAACTGCAGATGTGAAACGTAACAATGTACCACCAATGAATTTGAAACTGAATGTGAACAGGCTGCTTGTAATTTCTGAAGCATCTGGGGTTTAGAGCCTGATCCTTTTGTACCAGTTACTGCAAGAGAGCTCAAAGCACGTGTACAGGAAGATTAGCAACTTGGGTCCAAGGCTGAAATAGAAGGGATGAGCAAAGCTTGTTTAGTATTAATGTAAGAAAGACACAAATGGGTCAAAGTGTGAAATGTCTTCAGTACTGTAAATGCCTCTGCTGATAGCTGTAGGATTTTAACTCACCCTGATGGAAGCCTTGTTACAGAATACCCGAGTAATGGCCAACCAGGTGGGCAAATCCAATACATTCTGCAGAACTTCTTCATCCAATTCAAGGTTAGTCAGTTGCCCCTGCCCTTTGAGTGTACTCAAGTTGATTTTATCAGGAGAGAGATTCTTTGTAAACCTGAAATCAAGAACATATAGAGAAAAAGATGATGGTTTACATGGATCAGTGGGTAGGATACTGGATTAAGATCTAGAACAGTTGTTCTTCACCTGGAGTCTGGGGATACCTGGCTGTCCACGCAGCCCTCACAGAGGGTCCACAAAGCCCTGTTGGTATACATCAAGCTTGTTCAACTGAATGCAGCCCAACACAAATCCATAAACTTTCTTAAAATATTATGAGATTTTTTTTGCAATTTTTTTTGGTAACTCGATTGTGCGGTTCTTGAGCGTGAACTTTGTAGACGACAATGGAATAATCAGTGTATGTTACATCCACAAATATTGGACTCTGGTGTAATTGATTATTCATGGTGCCTGCTTGCCTCCCCTCCCACGTTCTCTCCTTCTGTGGCTGCCAGCGTAATTGCGCTGGCAGGGGGCAAGAGACTGAAGGGGAGGGAAGATCTCGCTCCTCAACTATCTTCCCAGAGACAAATATCCCTTGCTTCACAATCATGCCTCATTCATGTCATCGCTTTTTGGCAGCACCTATATTTGTGAGCAACTATTTTCAAGGATGAAGCACACAAAGAATAAAATCAGAACCAAAATATCTGATGAGCACCTTGAGAACTCACTGAGAATTGCAACTACTTCCATCACGCCAGATATCGATGCATTAGTTTCTCAAAAGTGATGTCAAATATCCTACCAGGGGCACATAATTAGGATAATTAGGATTATTATGCAAGGACTTTTTTGCTTATCTGTGGTGGCGGATATCACAAAAATTATGCACAGATCTTTTTTTTAGCTCATCAGCTATCGTTAGCGTTAGTGCATTTTATATGTGGCCCAGGGAAACCAAAAGGTTGGACACTCCTGCTGCACATCAACAACAGCAACAGGGACATAGCAGCAGGCGAGGGGGGCTGCAGGTGCTGAAACTGCTCCCTCGTTTGCAAAATAGAGATCAGGGTTTAACTCCTCCCTTTGGCCACGGACACCTACTGGGTTAACTCATTAACATTCTCTCAGACTCGGAAAAAGGCAAAAGCAACAAACCTTGACAAGAAAACTCTCATGATAGGTTGGTCTTAGGGTAACCGTAAGTCAGTTTTCAAAGAAGAGGGACATGATGGCTAGAAAGAACCTCTTCCTGTCAGCGGCACTTCGTTGTTGTGCGCCTTCAAGTCAGTTCTGACTTACCGCAACCCTAAGGTGAACCCCTCACATAGTTTTCGGGGCAAGATTTGTTCAGGGGGGGTTGTCTTTGCCTTCCTCTGAGGCTGAGAGAATGTGACTTGCCTGAGGTCACCCATGTCTGAGTGGGATTTGAATCCTAGTACCCAGAAGACTCTAGTGAATAAATACACATTTGAATATTTAAATCTATATTTAAATATTTAATAGCGAGTTAAATCTTGGAGGTTCCTGGCAAAAAATTATATTTGCAGGGGGTCCCCAGTAAAAAGATTAAGAACGACTGGTCTAGAATATCATTCAAATTTAATCCCAGCTATGAATCTAATAGGTTGCACACAACACACCTGTATGCCAGTTTCAATTAATCCATCACTTGTAAAATAAGCTAAGAGATATGATATGAAATAGGTACTTTTTAGAGTCTTTCCTTGAAGGGTGGTAGTGAGGATGATGAAGAACACATCATATTTTTTTATTTTAAATTGCAGTGTGAAGCTAATACAAATAATATAATTTTCTATGAAGGCCACTTCAGGAGACATACTGCTTGAGCATTCTCTCTCATTGCTACTAACTATTAATTGTCTGCTGTTCACAATCTGCTGACTACTAGTTTTTAGATATCTAAGAATAGTTCTAGTAGTGGTGAAAATGTGGCTTTATAGGCTAAAACATTGTTTACAAGAATGAAATGGACTTTGCACATGGAGAATGAATATAGCAAGCAAGAGAATAGTGAAGAAGAAGAGGAAGGGGAGGGGGAGAAATTTATCTTTTAAGATGATTCTTGGGAATTCTCGTCTGATATCCAGTTTTTTCTCAATCTCAGGCTACAGTTCTATGCCAATCTTTAAGAAAACTGCATTGGCTCATCTACTAGCTTGTTCTCCTGGTTATTGAAAAATTCTGTGTGGTACCAACTGTCTGACATATATTAGCAGCAAACCTTCTGCTATGTTTCCATGGGCATGTATAATTATTTCATGTTGCTAACTGCAGTTCTTTGTACCGAAACATTGCACAATATTTGCTCAGACATTTTCACTAAATAATCATCTGAATCTGCAGTTACTACAAACTTCCTACTGAAGATTAGACTGAGGGTAGCAAGATGAACAACTCCAAGGCAGACTTGCTGTGGCCTCACACAAACAGATGGAAGGGGAAAGATTTCAGCTTCAAAATACAGAGTACAGTAACTACAGACACCAGATCTGTGTTGGAAGCTAAGCAGGGTCATCTGATCTTGGAAGCTAAGCAGGGTCAGCCCTGGTTAGTACTTAAGATGGGAAACTACCAATGAATACCAAGTGCAGTAGGCTATATTTCAGAGTAACAAACTGGCAAAACCACCTCTGAGTATTCCTTGCCTAAGAAAACCTATGAAATTCATGGGGTCACCGTAAATTGACAGATGGCTTGAAGACACATACACACACTATTCAATGATGTCCCGGGGGTAGCCATATTAGTCTATAGCATAAAAAACAACATAAAAACAAGTAAGATCTGAGTGAGAATGACTGGGTGGGTTTGGAGTACAGTAAATTCTTTGTTGTCAGGAAATGGTGCCTATCACTTTGAAAGAATGAACCTCTCCTGAGAAGACCTTTCTGGACCCAGACGCATAAGAACCACCTGATTACTAACATCTTCTTTGGGGCAAGATGCTTGAATACCTGGTGGCTGGGCAATCTAGGATGTTCTTAGAAGAAACAAATCATCTGGATCCATTTCAGTCTGTTTCAGGGCAGGATGTGGTATAGGGCAATTACAGCTATAGCTGCACTGACTGATGAACTACTCATGGTGAAAGACAGGGAAGTGCTACCTTGTTGTTCTTCCTGGATGTCTCAGAGGCTTTTTGTAGTATCTTACTCGGCTGGTTCTGCAGGATGGGAGTAGGAGGCACTGTGTTCTGGTAGTACCTTTCTCATCTGTAGAGCCTGTTTCAAAGAACAGCATGGGGGAAGGGTCATCTTCAGCCCCATGCCTATTAAGCTGTGCAAATACAGCAGGGTTCCAGTCTGTTTCTCATTCTGTTTACTATCTACATGAAGTTGCTGGGCTTGATCATTAGGAATTTTATTGTGAGGTGCCATTCCTTTTACTTCTCCTTGTAACCGTAATCAGCTGGGACTCTGCAGGTGCTGAATTGCCACTGGAGGACCAAGTGGACTGCATGGCTCAGAGGTGCTTGGAGGTGGCTTTGACTGGTCTGCCAGCTACACCTTTTCATGGATAAGTATAACCTAGATACAACAGTTCACTAGTATACTCACAATTAGACTACTGTAATACTTGGAGCTGCAGAATGACTCAGAAGTCGCAGACAGCGCATAACGCAGGAGCTACATTGATAACTGGGTTTCTATATAGAAAACAACACTGGCTTTGAAGGAATTGTTTTGGTTGTCAACATAGTCTTGAGTTCTTCAAAAACATACACACAAGGGTTTCAAACAATTTTACCTGTTTAAGCTTGTTTAAACTTGTTAAATTGTTTAATATGCTTTTTATCTGTTGAAATTATGCTTGATTTTTTTAGATCTGCAAATCTTCATTATTGCCAACCATGGATAGTAGTGACGCAGACATAAAACTATACCCACATTAAGGAAATCTACCAAAGAGAAAGAATGAATGAGTCAATATCATATTCATATCTTACAAATTTCCCACCTTGACCCTTATTTCTTTTTACCAGCCTGCTCAAGATCTGCAATTAAGGAACTCTAGGCTTCTCAACCAACCAAGGGTTTTGCCCTTTCTCAGTCATTGCTCCATGCTCTTGGAACTGCATCCCTGAACATTTGTGGACTGTTCCTTCCATCCTTATTTTTAAATCTCAATTAACAAGCTTCTTGCTTTCAAAGGATTTTGGAGTTTAGTTTAATACTGTTTTATAATTTTCTATAGTTTGACTACACATACTTGTCAGTTTGCTTTATATTCTACTGTGTTTTTGTATTTTTATTGTATTTTTTGTATTTTATCTTGATAATCTGTTCTACAATTGTATGTTATAGTTTTATCACTCCTTCTTTCCCTTTGAGTTTGTGTGCATATACATATATTTTGGACTGTATGCTTTTGGCAGGACCCACTATTTTTGGTTGCTTTACTTGTAAAGTGCCATATAAATAGATGGTGCTAAACGAATGAATGAATGAATGAACAAATAAATACACAAAAGCTTCCCCAGCTCCCATCAAACAAAGGAATATAAAGTGCTGTTTCATTTAGAGTTAAACAATAGGTCCATCCAGTTCATTAGTTTATACTGATTGGTAGCACACTGCTTAGGGTTTCAGATAGGAACATCTTCCATCCTATTTGGGAATCTCAGGAGTAAATCCAGAATGTTTTCTACGAAAAACCTGAGCTTCACCACTAAGAACAGCCCACTCCAACCTATACAGGAAAAAAAAATCCTAACAGATTTGAACTACCACGCATATAAACTGGTTCCTTCTGCTACAAGTAGATATCCAAGGAAAGGACTACGACAGAAAACCAGCCTATACTGCTGAGGTAGTCAAAAGTGTGTGTTGATTTGGACTGCCTGGTATAACTGGTTTTCATTAGTAAGGCAACAACATGTGAAGGGTCTTCCTTCCCTCCCAAGCAAAATAAAGATATAAAGACAGCCACAAGCGTATAAGTTAAGCCTTTATTTCTCTTAACTCAGATGAAACCCTAGGCTCCATCTAATCTGCAATGGGCAGAGTAGTAGATCACTCTGAAAATAAATCTATTTATAGTACCTATCATATCATTAACATGATTCAGCATCATGCTGGGATGGCGTAATAGGGCTGTAACCAAGTCTCAGCATGGTCACAAGTAATGCAGACAAAAAAAGCAGAGACTGATTCTCCTGACCTTGTCCCCTCACAAGCAACCTAACTCTCAACTAGAAATAAGCTCTCAACAAGAAAGAATTCAGTACAGAAATTACATGACAATCTATCTAAGCAAACTGTGATACAGAAGGGATGGTGATTATTCGTCCTATGGTTTTCTAACAACTGAAGACCAAAGAGCATTTCACACACATTCCTCCATCCTAATTCTAATTCCTCACAGTCACACAGCAGGTGGAAGAAGAAAAGGCCTCTTTGTTGGCAAGAGTAAGATTAGATTCCCGTGTTAATCATGCCCCGTGGTTCTCTCGTTTCCCTTTCTCTGTGTAAGCGCTACTCCATTGTGAAAAGCACAATGACAGACTTCAGCAGAACTCTGCCAGGAATTCAGTAGGAGAAAGAAGAGCAAACAAGGGCTATTCTCATCCAGCATGGGTCACAGGCAGAATCAAGTGCCAGGCTTGGCTGCTAGAATAGCTGATGAACAGACCACTGAAAACAGCAGAAGACAAGCTGTGGCAATTCATACATTCCACTGGACACTCAGTGTGAATTTAAGAGTATGTGCATGCGAATGCAGTTATCACCTGAGGCAGATACTATCACAATAGTAACTTCGATGAACAGAGAAGTTAGAAAATGTACTTCTCTGTGTACAAAAATTTCTCCCACAGCACTGAAGAAGCTGCCATCTTATATGTTATGCTGCTTATAAGTACAAATAGCTTCCTTGCTAAATGTACAAATAAGTAGCCTATTCATTCTTCAAATATTCACAAATATTAGTTCTTCTTCTATTACTACTAAAACGTCAGGCATGCCAATTCATGGTGCCTCATGTCCACAAGTTGCACAGGGACACTGCAGCAGTCCCCACCAATCCCTTTCTCTCATTTTTTCACTTGGTGGATGGAAAAGTAGTTGTTCACTGCATAACAGGTAAGTCTATGATACCCAGTACACAACTGGTTACACAACTTTATCTTAGTGACTGAGCCAAAGTATAAGAAATCTTTGATAATTTCAGTGTGTTCATTACCCACTTTAAAGTTATGTAAATCATCTGTGATCATCATATTTGCCTTCTTAATGTTCAACTGTAACCCTGCTTCTAGCCCCCCCCCCACAGGAATCAAAACAGATTTTTGCAAAAACTTTCCAAAAAATTTCAAATGTCATCTAAGGGTCTAGGAAAGCCCCAAAACATGATGCAACTGTACCATGTCCCCAAGAAGCATTTGGAGGCAAAACAGATAACATGAGCAACAACTGGTGCAATGGAGGGGTAAATGCAACCCCCTAGGTTTTCACAGTTGCCCACCCTGATGCAAACAGTCAAAGGTAATCTAGTAAGTATGTGTTGATTTTCTTTTGAAATTCTTTGGTGCATACCAATTTATGTTTCTGATATTATCCCTATTACAAAAAAGTACAGGATCATGGTCTTGTTGTTGTAGCCAGAACTCCGATGCCGTTTTGCAGAACAAGAGTGGCAACTGGCAACACTATAGGGTTCTTGAGTTCACAAAAGAATACTGACTTCACAAAAAATGGTATACTTACATTAATATGTAGCTACAACAAATAGATAACCTTCTGCTGTCAACAGCCAAGCCATACCATGTTCTCAAATAACACTGTATCATTCACAAAATATCAAAGCAACGAAAATAACTCCTTTGAGCTCTTGCTATAAGTGTGATTCTACAGGCAGCAGACAGGGTTGCTAACTTAACAGTTGAGACAGAAGAAAGGTTGCTCTGTCTAGTTTTCAGGCCACAGAGCCAAAGGATGACTACTGTATTTGCTGGCATATAAAACACACTTTTTCCGCAAAAAATACCCTCTGAAAATGGGGTGCATCTTATACAGCCGCAAATACGGTAACACTAAATACATAGGGAATGGAGGGGGAGCAAAAGAAGTTCTCCCTGCCCAGGCAAAACAGGAAGGGAGGAAGTGGGGGAAGCCTGGTGCAGCACTCCTTTCATTCCCCTCCTTTCCTGTGCGTTTTCGCTGAAAAAAATACCCCTAGAAAAGTGGGGTGCGTCTTATATGCCAGTGTCTAATACACTGGCAAATACACTACTTGTCTCTCTGCAGGCTTCCCAGACTTACAAACTAGGCAGGGATCCAAATTGTTGCAGTCAGATTTGCCAAAATCCAGCCTTCCAATATAGATTTGAAATATGGAGTTCATAAGAAACTGTGCTTCACAGTTCCCCATCATGCAGCAGAATAGAGTTTACATCTAAAATGCTAGAGAGAGAGAGAGAGAGAAGATAGAGGACATTGTCTCTTTCCTTTAGAGGTATAAAACGTAGGTAGGTAGGCAGGCAGGGTATTTTGCATCCCAGCACCATGGTTAACACAGGTCAAAGAAAAATTGCATCAGAAGCATGTAACCTGCCATAGTCTATACAAGTTAACTGCAGTCAGTTAGACTAGCCTCAGACTCATTACTTCTTCCAATCACAGAGAATGTAGGCTTGAGAGTTCTGAGAACTTTTTGTAACAATTACTTGACCTTTTAGCATCATTTGCAGAGTCCACTGGATTATGCTAGCAAAGCAAGTATAATTTATTATATGCATGCAAGAACACTCATATACAGTTGAATAGCTGGATAGTATGCACGTTGCAGATTTTTTTCCCCGTTTTGGTGATCTGCAGTAGTACGTGTATGATTTTCTCTTGTTACAAACAAAATAAAGTACTGTTCTGTTTTCTCATGAGCACAGGCTGATGACACTATCAAATGCAATAAAGTGCAACTGCTGAGGCTTATCTGGCCTAGCATTCCAGATATTTTTGAAAGTCCTCGGATTATAGCCTTGACTGGTTGCTCACACCCAACACTGAGCGCATCTACTTTCTTTAACTATCTTAAGTAACACACTGTGATATAACTCTTCTGGGATTAGATCTGACAATTTTGGTAAGACAACAGAATTTTGCAATTCTAAAGCATTCCAGGAATGAGAATCTCATTATTATCATTTATGTATATAATATCATCACTTTATTTAGTGCTTTACAAGTAAAAGACCAATATTAAAAAATCTAGTTCCCTTCCCTCAGTCTTACAATCTTATTAAGACATGACACAAGCAGAAAAAGGGATACAGTGTGGGAGAGGACTAAGTCTAGCAGATACTGCTTCTTCTTCTCTCCCTCTGCAGCCAGGACAATGGCAGTGGGAACGAAGGGAAGGCCTTTCATCTGCTTCTGGGCCCAGGCATGACAGAGATGTTGTGTAACTATAAAATGTGCTTTTTTAACTTTTTTATTTTCCAAAGCTTTTTGAATTTCTAGTTTAATATTGTTTTACAATCCTCATAATATTTTGGCTGTATGTATTTGTCAGTCTACTTCATATCATATAGCATCGGTTTTTGTATTTCTGTCTGGATAATTTGTTTTTGCAACTGTATTGCCTATTTGTATTATTCTTTACCTTACCTGTGTGTGCGCATGTGTGCACACACATGCACGTGTGCGCGCGCGCATACACACACACATACACACACACACACACACACACACACACACACACCAGAATGTATGCCTTTGGTAGGGTTGGCTATTTTTTGTTGTTCTTTTACCTGTAAAGCACCATATGCACTGATGGTGCTATATAAATACATTCCCTTGAGACTTTGTCTGAGGTATCATATACCTCATTGTGTATAAAGTTACATTACATTCAACTGGCGTATTAGTTGAGCAACTATCTTATCAAAGCAGCAAATAATTCCTTGCTTGTCATCTGTACCAGAATACCCACCAACAGCTTCCCAGACACTATTAAGCCAGTTCTGCCACTCAAATACATTTACAGTTGTTCCTCCAATCTATTCAGTAAGTATTAATTTCTAAGTTTCAAGCCTGCACGCCCAAACTACTCAAGAACCCTCTACTGACACAAGTTTTGACTTCCACTCAGACCACCTTGACTCAATTAGCCTCTGAGGGACAGTCTAAACATTTTCAATATTAAGTAATCATGTTGATCCTTATGAATCACCTTTGCTTCTCTCATGAGAATAATACAGGAATTGTTCACCACAACAGCTGATTATGGAAAATGCAGGTTGTATTAACCAAACTCTGGAAAAGTGCCTGTTCTTTTGCAATAAGCTGAGGAAAGAATCACTGAAAATTGGGCATAGGCAGCTTCTACAAGTGATCCCTCCCTTGTGCCTTGGCATGCCGTACCACAGTTTATTCCATAGGAGAGGGTCCCACAATCCTTAGAAATGGCTTTTTGCAGATTTGCCTGAAGTGGGAAAGTCACATTCTACCTGACCTCCTTCTTCCTCTGGATGGAAGCCAATGTATTTCACTTAGTTCTTGAGTTCTTCTCTTGGTATTCAAACCACTTTGAAAGGCAAAACCTAATGCCGTATTTGCTAGAAGATACTGTCTGACGTCTTTTAAAATACACATTAAAATGCAATTTGTATTACTGTATTAATGTCATACATTTTATGTTTAATATTTGTTCCAATATTTCCCCTGGATAATGAGACATTTATTAAGATCAAAGAACATTTCAGTTTTGTGTTATCTTCAACAGTCAACTGCCTAGGGAAAAGGAAGAAGAGCTGTTTGTCACCAAGTCTGTGTTCTGCAGCTGGGGCAACAACCACCTTACTGCTTTTACAGTACTTACTTGCTTTGTTCCAGCATTTGCAGCATGATAACTGTACACTCCAATGGAGGAGGGGTAAAGGGGAAGCATTTCTAAAAAACATCTCTGTTTGCTCTGTTCTCCTAATTGGAGTGATTCCAACCAAAATTCAAAGAAGATACAGGTTAAACCAGATTAGTGGACTCAATCAAACTGCAAGAAGCACCAGTCCAACAGGTTCGCTTCTTAAGGGAAAGGGAAACTGGGAAAGACTACATAGTGCACAGACATACTAATAATTTCTCATAGAAAAATAGCATTTAAAGAAATTCCTAAAATGTTCCAAAGATGGGATAGTTACCTGACAGGAATATCATTCCAACACCTACAACAGCAACGCCAAAACATACAGATGACTCTTGATTGTTCTGCTGGGAAGGTGCACTAGCTTCACAGAGCTAGAAAAAGGTTTTCCAACAGTGGCCCAGTCCAGGTTACTGCTACATCTAAAGTGGTTAAAATCAAGTCTTTTGCACATCTAGCCCCTGAGTAACACTTCTGTTCCTGGTTAAGTTATCCAGTCACGCGTAAATAGTTTTGGTTATTCTAAGTCTCTTTTTTCCCTCCAGTTGTGTGACCTTATCCAATTCATTCAGAAACCTGACTTTGATAATGTGACTAGATGTGCAGAGGATATGTCTTCTGATTCTATGCAGGCCTAGCCACAGTCTCATGTTGTTATGGAAGGGATACAACAGTCCTCTTATGTAGCCCATGTAGAACTTTTTAGAGGCAGGGCAGGACACAAATGCAATTAGTAATCAGTGAAACACATTTTCTTTCTATGAGTAAAATTCATGCCATGGAAGTAATTTTAGTTTTTGTGTGTTATTGGTTATAATTTTCTGGATTGATGACTTCAGAACTGCATACATGACCTGTTAAGCAAAAATAGTATTTGGTTAGGTAATATGAACCTGGGAATCTGTGTCACAACTGCATAAGCCACAGTGTGAAGACTCTTTCCTCACTGTAAAATAATATTCTTCCTCAGAGCCAAGAATCCCTTTGGGTTGGCTCAAAAATCAATGGATATGGAGGAGATCAATAATTTCTAAACACTGACAGAAGCAGATTGAGAATCAGAAACAAAATGGTCTTGGGCAGGCTTCTGAATGGAGACCAAAAAATAGGTCTATCTGAGAAAGAAATAGAAGTGGAAACCTAACATTTAACAAGAAGAATGCAGTCTACTGGAATGACAGTAGATGTGCACAAGGAATAAAAATGCATAGTTTAAAACAAAAAGCCATGGCAAGAATTCAGGCTGCTGATATACTTGTGCAGCCATCAGTCAAATAAGGAAAAAGCACCCCACTAAACAATAAGAACAAAGAAACATGACTAATCACAATGAAATTGGTCCTACATGAAAATACAGATAAATATTGAAAATAATCAAAATCCCCTACTCCAGAACAACACAGCAGTTTAGGGGCAATAATTTAACTATATTTTTCTGTAAGCAGGTATTTTTTGACTTGACTGCAATGAATGTATCCCAAAACTCTTTAACTGTTTAAATTTTTTAAATCAAATACTATAATATTATGGTAAGGTGTACCATATTTGCCAGCATGTAAGATGCACTGACATATAAGACACACCTCATTTATACACTGGAAAGTCTCATTTGCTGGTGTATAAGACATGCTGGTATATAAGACGCACCCCATTTTCAAACAGTACTTTTCAGGGGAAAAATGAGTCTTATACGCCAGCAAATACAGTAAATACCAGGTCTCCCCCCCCCAATATTTTAATATTCAAGGAAAATACTGCATCTGAATAGATGCGTACTTAACTCTACTTAACCATGTAACAGAGCACATAATATCAAACGTCTGTTTTGCTACCTTCCATGGGTCCTAACAGTAAGTGACACTATTCTTTAACTGGGCTACCAAGAGTTCCTACTGTTATCAAATAATACTGATAGCCAGAACTACAGAACTACCCTTTTCATCCAACTATGTAAAACCAGGGTTTGGTGTTTGTCTTTTGCCACATCTTTCACAGCTGGGAATCCTGAGGAACCTGTGGCCCGACAGTTGGTGGTCATCAACTCCCAACAGCTCTGGGCAGCTCTATCAATGCGTAAGGATTCTGGGCACTGGAATCCTACGACTAGCAACATCAGGGTAGATAAGCCAACACTATTTTATTCTTGAAGAAACAGAAGTAGAGAACTATATACAATTGCACGAGGATGACTGCTCTGGAGAACACCACAAAAGGCTAAACTGAGCTATATACACCTACAATACTGTAAAGTACAATCTTTTTGTCAGACAAAAGAACAGTAAAAGCAGGCATCTTCTGGCACTGCTACAATACCAGTCCATCTACCTCCCTAAGGATATGTTTAAGTACTATGTAAGTACAAACATGTGTCTTTTAGACTTGTTAGAGAATCCAATACAAGCTTTTTGTTTTATTCTTGCCTTTTTGATTTATTCCTCTGGCTCAGGATGCAGAGCTTTCACTTCTACTAACTGCTCAGACTGATTCTGGACACCATTGGCTGGCTAACTCTCAAACACACAGCACTTTTAAAAAATGAACTTTTATCCTCTGAAGAGTGGTAAAGCCACCACTCACTAAAAATTTACCATCATCTATTTTTAACAGTTTGGAGTTTTGTGGTTTTAGCACTTCCTTTCAGCTGCAACAGATATTTCAGGCATCAGTAGTGTCCGTGTAACAAGCTGTTGAAAATTCTACAGCTACTTGTACCAGGTTATTGCATAAGCAGTTTTGAAAGAAAAGCTGATGAATTCAGTGCTATCTTCAATAGTCGTGTGTGTGTGTGTGTGTACACGCACGCAAGTGTGCAAGTGATGTAGCACACAACAGATGGAGATAATCATCTCTGAAAGGCAGGAGACCAAAGCTGGGAAATTCACAAAGGGAAGTAAACCTGCATTGTTTCTCTGGAATACAGGTATACATCAGTTAGTGAAGCTGATGTGTTCCTGGGTATGATTTCTTTAACAGAAAATCTGATACTAGAGGAAGAAATAATATGGAAAGAATTCAGATCTGCACCACAAGAAAATAGTTCAACATGCTTCAGCAAACTTTTTAACCAAAATTAGCAATACATGCACACAGGTCAGGTAACTCATGCATAAGTAAACAAAACACTTTTACTTTTCTAGAGACCACCTGAAAACTTCTTCCAAAATGTATCCAGAGACGTTTTTCTTTCACCAACCTCTGCTTGTCTTACGATTTCCACTTTGGTGGCCACACTTACAGATCTATGCTTAACATTCTGGGTGCAGTTGGTGAGGTAGACTTATCTGCTTTTCTCTTTTCCTCTCTGTTTTGTTTTCACGTACGCGATTCTGGAAGCTGCTGCTGTTTATCCTGCCTGTTGTAGGTGAAAACATATGATTGGCTAGAGGAGAATCCTATTCTTTCACCGCTCAGGCTTTATTGCATTGCTTACTTCAGACACGCTTCTATGAAACAACAACAAAAATCTGTGTTTCTCCAGCCCTTCCTCACCAGTGCTAACGCTGCTAAAAAAAACCTTCCATCTACACAAAGAAAAAGGAGGAAAATGGGTGGGGTAGGTGTGAAAAAACTTTGCAAACAGGAGCTTCTTTGTCAAAGGCTCTGTTAAGTGAGGTATGCCGGTATATACCTTCTATATCTTCCTACCTCACACAAACAAGCTATCATTTAAATAATACTATTATGATCAGCTATTTCCAACTGTACCTTCCTTTTCTTCAGACACTGATTATTGCACAAGATAGATGACTGATATCCTCTTGAATGAACAAGTATACAAGAAGGTAACATTCCCTTCCCTCTCATTTACCCTAGCAAAAGATAATTACCTCTACTGTCTCAACAAAAGCACATTTTACAACAGCAAGAAATGGAGAAAACTGCAGTCTGACACACTAAGACAGACAAAGAGACTGAACTTTGAACTCTGGAATGCTGGCATCTTGGGATGTAGACACACCTCTCAGGGAATCTGACATGGGTCAGTGGATTTCCAGTTTGCAGCTGTACCATGTGCTCAAATGATGAGTAAGTAGATTGAAAGAGATTTTTAAATAAGTGTTTCAAAAATGTAACAAACCTCCTGAAGCAATGTTTCTGTCAAATCAAACCAACACCAGGCAAGTACTGCCCCTGGAACCTCCGGTCACTCAGAGAAGTAAGGAATGCATAATGTATAAAGGTACTTACACAGAACAGAGCTGGCCTGTTGGATCATCTAGCCAAGTATTGTCACAGACAGGAACTCTATAACATTTGGAGCAGTTTTTCCAGCCCTATCTGGAGATACCACAGACTGAACTTGGACATTCTACATTGGGGTTGGCAAATGCCAGTCTTCAAAGTCCAGGAGATCTTGGAGACGGTTCCCACCCAACACAACTTCCACCACTTTTTCCTCCATGAAAACTGGTCATCCGTACAAGAGGCACATTTTCATTCTTTCTGCAGCTATTTTATACTGAGGAAATATCTTTTTCAAACCAGGAAGTAGGCAGAAAGTTGTTTTCTAATTCACTTTTGGTAACAATAACACCTTTCATGGATTTCAAACAGCTCATGGGACAAAACTGTCCCCATGTCCCAGGTGGAGGGGGCTTTTAAGAATATTATTTTGAAAAAAAATTGAAAACTTTGAGAGGGTGCTGAGGGTCTTGAAAACAGCATATGCCCTATGGTCTGCACTTCCCCCACTGAGAGACAACCTCTGTATCAAAGATTTCTGCTTTAGAAGAATTAAGATTTACTGAATGAAAAGGACTCTGATCCAATGCTTGTGTGGACCGGCTTGAAAGTATCTTGCTCCTATAAAATAAAGCCTCATCAACTCTAGTATCAATTTCCAATCCTTTCACTCTCACAGCAACCAAACCGCTGTTTGCCTTCACTGGTCTCACTACAAGTATCATGAGTTTTAGTGTTTGCAATCTAGACAAAGAAAAGATCAGGAACACATCATAAAACTGAGAAGGGATTCCAGTGGGTCTTAAGACAAACTGTGCTTTTCAGGAGAGTGATTATGAGGTGGCTAAAAGTAGATCATTCAAAGGACTTTAAAGTGGTGAGCCAAAGGTACCTGTATTTCAAGTAAAAGGTCAAACAGAAAGAGAATGCAGAAAAAAACCCTGAAACGATTATGCAGCAACTAGTTTTCTACAGATACTGCACTATTTCTGTTTTAATACTAAGAGATAGTTGGAGCAAGGGAATGACTGCTTGACTGAGGAATTGACTTCTTCTCCCCACCATGCTAGTGAAGGGAAACCCTCCCCACTTCACACTGATCTGCCCAACTCTAGTTCCACAATAATGACAATCTGTTGGTTGACCAGAAAAGGAGGTTTTCTCAAGAGGGGTGTGGTGAGTGTGACACCTGTCACCAAAGGGGATGGTTTGGGGTCCCTACTTGATACAATGAACATTATTATGCAGCTTCACGTAGTCAAGAAGCCTGATTGCACTTTTCGCCTTAGTCTGGTGTTTTAGTATGTAAGAACCTACTCTCCAGTGGGGATATTTTGGTCTAGCTAGAAGAGGTGAGGAAGAGGAAGCGATTTTACTATGACCTTTTGTCTTTCTCAGACTTTCTATAGGGAGAAGACTTTCCTTCCGAACAGTAAAAATGCCTTTCTTTAGACCTTTACTATTTAAGCAATGGGGTTGAAGCCTCATTTTCACCCCAGAGAGAATACATGCATCAGCCTAGGGAAAAGGTCAGCCCAGAGACAATGCCTTGTGTCACTTGGGAATCTGGCATGCCACCAGCTGTGAGATTATCCCAGCTCCCCATCAGCAGGAAGGGCATGTGAGCTGTCCTCCTCTGTAAAAGCACTAGTTGCACCCATTAATCACCATTTTTTGATGCTAGTGGCTTAGGCCAGTCGTGATACCAAACAAATCTCTTATGGAGGCCAGCAGAAGCTTCAAGCCCCAACTCAGAATAAGGGGCTTCAGGTAATTTGTTTCCTCTTCTGCAACTTCAGCATGGCTTGCATCTGTGTTTTCCCTTCCCACTTCTCTATGGAACCTATTTCTATTGAGCCATTTTGCATGATTACTCCCTTCTTCTCTTTCACAAACTAATATTATTTCTTCAGAGGCTTCAAAGAAGTCATTCTTGCAAATATCAAAACAGCACCAGATCCCATGCTCTGGTCATTTTAAAGACCATGCTTTTCTGTTACAGATTAAATAAACAAATATTCAATGCAGGGTTTCCATCTATTATAAATATCCAGATAAACCTGCAGTGTAACATCTTTATCGGAACTAACTGAATATCCTACTGAAGTGAGATAGCTTTCAAGTTTCACAAAGCTCTTCCTGGGTTCAAGTACTAAACTAAAAAGAAGGAAAAGAGAAAGGTAAGATGCTTGCTGATGTATATTTAGCTTCTCTTCCTGTTCCAATCAATTATTGCTTAAACAGAAGCTAACTTTAAAAAATGATTTGGTTAAAAAGAAAATCCAGCAATTATAAACTAGTTTTGAACATGTTCAAAATACATACTAAACAGAAACATTAATACAACTATTCTACAAGCATTACTCCTATTAAATGAACACATTATAGATATCTGATTGGTGAATAATTTCTATTTTTTAAACATGCACTTTGCATGCACTAAAGTTATGTTCCTCAGAAGTCTCATAATTCGACAACTGAAAAGATACAAAATGAATTTCAATCCCCAAATATTCTTTAGGAAGAACATGGGAGAACAGAAAACACAATTTAACTTGTTTCAAGTCCTTTTATTTTTTGGCCTCTCCAAGGAGTATAAATCCTATTATATAACCAGTGCAGCCACTTTTGCACTATCTCAAAAATACACAAAAAGGCAACTGGCAGGCAGATCCTTAGCATGTTTATTCAAAAGGAGGTCCTCCTTTGTTTAATAGAATGGACTTCCAAATAAGCATACATACAACTGCAGCTGAAACAACGATTTTTAAAAAAAGGTTAGAAGTTACAGAGGCTACCAGCAGTAGTCTAAGTAGGCTACTGCTAGGCAGCTAAATAGAACTTCCATGTTCATAAGAAATTTACCCTTTGCATATCAGATGCTGGGCAGAAAAAAACAACAGGAAACAACTGTAACACCAGTGACGGGGGGGGGGGAGCTAAACTTTGTCAGATTTGTTCTGAACTAGCACTGAAATGTTTTTGAGATGTGTACCGGGAACTAAATATATAACAATTTTATATATGATACAAGTGTGGTTCAGTTAGATTCCTCACTCAGCCATGGAAACTCACTGGATGATCATGTGAGCATTATATACTCTCAGTCCCCAGAAACACCATGATAGGGTCTCCTTAGAGCTGCCACAAGTCAGAAATGACTTGAAGGCACAAAACAACCATTATTGTTGTTGGAATTAACTACTGCAGCCTAGGTTGAAACGTCTGTAAAATATAATCTCTTCTGTAAAGTAAATTGATTTCAAATCTCTTTTTAGAAATGGCTATGCTCAAAACACCAAATCTTAATGAAGAGCAACTTCATTTCTCTTGCTGCTGCTAGGTTGCTTCTTCCTTTCCCTTCCTTTTCATTTCTCTGGGACGCACCTTTATTTTTCTTGTAAAGATATTTGAGGTACACAAAATGACTTAAAATAGGTTGTTTGATTTTTTTATATATTGTTCATATACTCCCGTCATACAGAATGGCTTTGTTTTTCAAATAAAGAAAGAATGAATTATATTTCTGATGAACCTCCTCTGGATATAACTTCTTGGCTCTGATTCTATCTACTCATTGATCTGACATTTTCCTGCTACCACTACTGTGTGCGTGTACATGCCTTCAAGTTGCCTGTCAATTTATGGCAACTCCATGAATTTTATAGTGTTTTCTTAGTTGAGGAATACTGACAGGTGGTTCTGCCAGTTCCCTCCGCTGAAATATAGTCTACAGCACCATGTATTCATTAGTGATCTCCCACCCAAGTACTAACTTGATTTTGCTTAGCTTCCAAGATCAGATGGGATCTGGTATCTTTAGGGTATGTAGGCCCTATGTTACTCACGGTACCTTTAAATCACTTTAAGTATATATTGTTTCTGTGTAAACCATAGTTGAACAAAATTATGTTTCATAGGTCTTCTGTAATATTCAAAATGGCATAAGTAAATAAAAGAAAAGATTTTATTTCCAAAGGGAAAGTCTTGCTTCTTTGTTATGGTGTACCTGGTCACAAAATGAATGAGTTAATTCTTTAAAAAGCATCCTGAATAATTGTTGTAGAATTATAACATTTTGTGGATGACCATATGCTACCTCGGAGCAACTAGAAAAACTAAACTTCAGCTCTAAGCACAAATCAGAGGCATTACTCAATGAATCAGAACTATATCTAAAATCTTTTGAATGCCATCAACCTGAACCAAATCCTAGCACACAGACATCCAGTTCAAAATAATCAGTAATATGATTCAATACGCAGAAAGCTCAGGAGACTTGTTCCATGGTGGTAAGAACGGACTATTCTCTGCTCTCTGCAAAATGAATGTCTTCCATATTATATAGCACAATATGGTCTATTTGCAGCTATACTATAATTGGCTTCTCCTCCTCCAATACTAGTTAAAAAAGTCTGGATTCCCCTAAATGAGAAGCGACTAAGTTGCTACCTTAGGCCCCCATGCAGCCTTTGAGTCCTACCTTTGTGGGCCAAGAAGGCCCCACCAGTTCTCTCAAAAAAAAAAAAAAATCTTCCCAACTTCCTTTTTTAAATGAGGCTATTTTTAGGACATCCATGTTGGAAAATGGAGCAAAGGAAAAGAGAAGTATTTAGGTTTTCTGGACGGGGGCAACCTGTCAGAGAGTCTGTGGGGAAAACTGGCCTTCCCCTCCTCCACAGTTGCCCACCTGTGCCCTAGAAAAAGGCTTTTGATCCAGCAGATACTGCTGCTACCGAAAGATTTTTTTTATTTCCCTCTTCGTACAGTTCCATATGTCCTACAAAGTTTGCTCTGTGGGTTTGGGAGGTATTCCAGAACAAGTGAAAGTGAAAGCTGTGGGGGAAGGGAGAATCCGTGAAAACCAGGTCCCCACCTCTTCCATTAAAGGACTCGCCTGCTAGATCAAACATTCTTTCACAAACAGAAAGAGTCTTTCCTTTCACAGAAGGAAACTTCTGGATGCAATCCACTGTATTTTATAGGGAACCGCTGGAAAAAAAGAGATATTTAAAATAATGCTGTTCATTAAGCATAACAATAAAGCTAGGATGACGGAGAGGAAGGGGAGTGATGGTTCTAGAACTGTTTAAATTGGTTCTTCTGTTTCCCATGCTTACTCAGACCCAAAGTACAAAACTGTCTTCCTCCAGTACTGACAAAGAAAAAATAAATCTAATTGAACATGAGGCATAAATTCAAGATATTTATATTTCAATAAAAATCTGAGGTAGTTTAGAGGATGACTCTGAATAATCCCTTAGTGCAACTTTTGCCCAAGCCAGCATTTTTAATAAATTTTGAAGCATGGCTCGTAATCTTTGATCATCGGCCATGCTATATGGGGAAGATGGAGATTCCAGTCCAGCACATGTGATGGGGGCTGGCTTGAGGAAGCCTACCTTTTTGTGTTCAGAATTCCAGAAAGCAAGGAAGGCTTGCTCCAGCAAGGGCTTACAAACATATTGACATATTGCTTAATATAAGAAGTAATTTGTTGTTTTTGCCTTTGTGTGCACCTCTCTGTAAACAAAAATAATACTCAGAAATTTTAGCAGCAGAACTCTGACACTGAAATATTACACCCACCCTTCAAAAATCAGTGTGCAGATCACACCAGACCATTAGCTAAATGCTGTACCTAAATAATCATTACCAGGCTCATGTATCCTGATATTTCAAAAAGCCTGCAGATAAGCTATTGTACGGCTGAGAGGCAGAAAATGAAGAAGCAGGTCCTAAGATGCAAACTGCAAACCAAAAACAAAAGCAACACAGATGGAGTAGCAAAAAATCCCTTTAAAAGGAAAGAGAGACCCAGCAAAAGAGGCCAAGAAACACAAGAAGGTTCACAGCACTAAAGCTGGAGTCCTGTAGTTCTGAACAGATAATACTAAGAATTATCACATTCCCTTTCTTCAGCACAGGCAGAACTTAAGATGAGGTGTTGGCACCTAAAATGTTGAAAGTTTTCACAGTTCTGCCTTACAAATATTTGTAATATATGTTCTTGTTTTCATAAACGAACATGGACAAGCACCTTTTCTATTTCACACATTAAGGGCACGCATGCAATATGCATTATCTCATTGCAAACTGAAATATGGATCTGTTTTACAGAAGACACACCAAAGTATCACAACCAATTGTAGTTCCCTGTCACAGGCACTATGTATAGCATTTCCCAACATAACAATATATTCAATTAAGCTCTAACATATAAAGGGGCGCTCAGTCGGTTAATAGGAAATACTCAGGATCACTAGCTGAGATAGTGTGTGAAAAGTGAACGAGGAGTTTCCTCCCTTCACTGCTTCTCCTTTGAAAGTCATAACAATTACTCTTCTGGGTCCCAAGCAGCTTCACCAGCCTTTTGGCTTTCTTCCTCATCCTCACCTACTGTGAAGAGTCACTATCCAGCTTCCATTCCTGTTTTACCAGCGTGCTCTAAGCCAAACTTATACCACTCATTAATGCCTGACTATGTTTTGTCATAAAAAGCAGATCCAGAAGGGGACCATTTTCAACTTTCTCCTAATAACCACTGGCTAATGTCAGCCTGATTTCTTAAATTTGGCTGATTCAGCCAGGAGGAGTTGCTGACTGTTAAACTTGATTACTAAAGGCCCTGGGAAGCAAGGAAGCATGAACCTCTGAAAAGCATGACTGAAACTGGGAAGATTTAGCAGTTAACAACTTAGAGCTCTCTTTATCATTCACCTTTATTTCCTTTTGTGAAGCCTTTACTGTATCAGCCTAAAACTATTTGTTCCATGCTGCCCGCTAGATGTTAAATATTTTATTGGGCACAGTAAACTGCCCAGAGAACACCGTTACTGGACAACACATGAATTTAATCACTACACATATAAAGCAATTGCTCATAACCATGTAATCTCTTAGCCATCACCAATGTTACCTTCTTCTTTTTCCCTCTCTGCTTTTGCCCTTTAACTAGGTTCTAAACTGAAGATACCATCTGATAACTGATATACTGTATTCAGAAAAAATGGTAAATAAAATAAAGTTTGCCTTATAACAGGAAACATAATTCTCTTGTTTCTCAAAAAGCTTCACGTGTTTTGCAATCCTAGTCACTGTTTTAATATATTTTGACAGTTCTGATTCACATCCCTCTGTTCTCGACCAAAATAAGAGCAGACGGAGAAACAGAAACACTTACATTAAGAAACTGTATAAAACTCAAAGTACAGTCCTGCTAAGCAGCACTACGAGCAAGTGGTGAGTCACATTCACTGGCATGACTACACCTGTTCTTTTATGCCACAACCTATATTACTTTCAGCCCAACGATATGAAAAGCTTGAAAATACAAAATTTACAAGAGAAGTGCCAGAATGAGAAGCTGTGGTTCAGATTTTACACTGTGCTTTGCTAAGGGTTTTACTAAACTACTGTTCTTCTCATATAACAAGCACATCTCAATAATGCTTCCATGAAACTGTGGAGACAGCATTAATTCCTTATGTGGTCTGAATGGTACATGCATGTGTTATGGGAATATTACATTTGAACATTATGAATGGAAGTAAGTTTAGACAGTTAAATAAAATTATTCTTTCTGCTAATACAATCACAATAAACATGATTGTTATGTGGAATATACAGTTGTCACCTTTCAGTAATTTGTTTTATTTTGATTCTTCTAATATATGGACTTTTGCATTTACTTTTAGAAAAATCAATTTCTGAATGTAAAAACGAAACAAAGAAACATACTAAAAATTAATGTGCACCTACAGCGACTATCAGTGACAACTAGTGTTATTGTATTGGTTGCATATAACACAACTAGCATTATTGTATTCACCTATGCTACTTTGTGAGTCTTCATGTTTACTTCTTATGATATTTCTTTGCTGAATACAAGCTCTGATGAATTACAGCAGGAATGGGAATAAGTAGGCCTCCAGAGGATATTGGACTATAGCTCCCATCAACCCTGATAAATGGCCATGTTATCCAGAACTAATGGGAGTGGCAGTCCAACAACATCCGGAGGGTCACACATTCCTGATCTCTATTTTGCAGTACAGGTATGAGTTTATTCTTCCAAAAATACATTGTAAACAAAAACCAGTGTGACTTATAATTAAGCTATTCAGTAGGACTCAGGAAAATTAATTCCAAATGCTATGAAGTCACGAAACTCACTCAGTCAGTCACTACCTCTCCTAATTTAACTCACAGCATTGCTGGGAACAAACAACTGTAAGGACAGAAAGCAATATATGATGCCACTGGTATCTTGAAAAAATAAGAAAGATGTGTAATAAGTAAATGAAAAGGTAATGGGGAGTGCCCATGGGGTGATGTGGGTGTTCTCAGCTATAAGTCGCCTCGTTCCACATTGGTGACTCCCTTACTTTTCAGAATCAGTTTTCTGAGGCAAACAGCCATGATCGATGCCTTTTGCTCTATTTCTGCCAACAACGGTGCATTCTCTTTCTCCTGTGACTGAACACACAGCCATATAGCTTTAAAAACAAAGAGAAATAAGGAGTAGCCAGATGGTAGCTGTCCCTCTTCACCCAAAACTATACATTTCCCATAATGTGCGGACTAGATATCATGCTATGAAGGAGTATTTTAGTAAAGGAAAATAACGTGATTAGGGCACATGTTAACTGAGGACATAGGAAAGTCTTAGCAAATAGCCTCTTCAGTCTTCTTTCACTTCCCTATGTCTTGGGTTTTCACCCAGTATTATGAGCAAAAGGCATCTTTTTATCCATCTGGAGACTCTTACAATTCTCAAATGAATTATCACATCGTATTTTGCATCTGAACCTTTCACTTGGTGTTTTATAATATGGGAAATTCTGTGTCAGGAACACAAGCAGCTCTCAATCAAGGGATGACACAAGTGGTACATGGAGGACACACTGCACACAACCAACAGAGACTGTAAACCTTATGTTGCAGGATTAAGATTTTAGCCCAAATTTCTTCAGTTTAAGCAGCAGTAATCTGCTACGAATGTATAATGCATTGACCAGTCATCCTAGTATACAATACCCTCAAGGTCCCCGCATTTCACCTAGAGTATCAGACAAGCCAGAATCAACCACTAGCTTTTTCCATTATTACTAGCTGCCCATGATCTTGCCAACTATACTCTAAAATAGTAATTGCTGTACCTTAAAAAAAAAAAATTCAATTATGTCATATAACCAGCGCCAAGTACACAAGAAAAAAAACATACCCGGCTAACATCCCACAACAGCTTAAGTCTCTGAGCACCAAGGGGAAAACTAAACAAATAAGCCTCAGGAGAGATGAAGCTTCAGAATAAACTGTACGGAGGATCTCAGGACTCCTTTCGGGACAGGAAAAATGAGAAGACAGTCAACCTCCCGTTTGCTCTGGACAAATTTTAGCCTTCTCTAGAGCAGGAAAAGAAACCCAAAGATGTGATCAAATACATATACACAAAATAATAAAATTAAAAAAGGAAAAATAACAACAGGTCAGAGCTGGAAGCTTCAAGGGCAACAGGAAGATGCCAAAAGAGGAAAAGGGCAAAAGGGCAGGAAAGAGAGATGGAGAGAAGGAAGGTAGAAAAGTGGCAGGGTAGAAGATAGACAGGTGAGACGAAAGGTTAACCAAATGAGAAAACAACAACACCTCGAGGAGGAGGCAAAGCACACACGAGAAAGCAGACATCTAGAGAAAAGAATAGAAGGGGTCTGGTGTTATCTCCTTCCCCCCTTCCTCTTGCGACTTTTCCTGCCGCAGAGCCCCTACCAGTTGAGACAATCTCTTCCCCCTTCTCTCTCTCTCTCTCTCTCTCTCTCTCTCTCTCTGGCCGCTTCCGCACTACGCTGTTATAGCGCTATTATTCCACTTTCAACATCCTGTGGAATCCCGGGGTTGCAGTTTAGGGAGGGGCCCTAGGAACATCCAGGATTCCATAGGACGTTGAAAGTGGAGTAACAGCGCTGTGACAGTGTAGTGTGGAAACGGCCTCCCTCTCCCACACGCGCCCCCGCCGCCTTTTCCTCCCTTCTCTCCGGCCCAAGGCCCGGCTCTCCCCGCCCCCGCCGCCTCCCTTCGACGCTGCCCACCCGCTCACCCGGCGACTCGAGGGGCGCTGCCGCGGCGGCCCCGGCGACGCTCACCTGGACAGGTGCTTAAGGATCTGCTTCTTGATGAGACCAGCCATACCGGGCCGGAGACACGGGACGAAGGCTCTCTAACGCCCCCGGCGCCCCGTCATACCCGCCTTCGCCCACCCCTGCCGCTGCTCCGGCCGCCTCCTGCCATCTCGGACCCCCTCTTCGCCAGCCTCCCGGCCTCCGCCAGAATCCCGGCCGCCACCGCGGCCAACTCCGGCGGAGGCGCCTCGCTCCCCGCCCTCCGGCCGAGGCGGAACGAACGCGGCGGTGTAACAGCGCCCTCTGTTGGCTCACAGAGGGAGGAGCGGCCGCGGCAACCTCCCCTCCTCGGTTGGCGGCGGGGCCCTACGCAGCTCCCGTCGTTCGAGGCGAGGGCTGGTTTGGGGAGGGCAGATCGACAGCATTTTTTTTTTTTACAATAACAATATTAACGAGACTGGTTTTTATAATCTAAGCGTAGCTCGGAAAGAACTGTGAGCCCCACATCTTAAAGGCCACTGCCGCGCTGGAAACCAGGTAGAGGAGGGTAGCTTATCCACACTTCCGCACTACGGTATATAACACTATGATCCCGCTTTAACTGTTACTGACATGGCTCCACCTTGTGGAATTCTGGAGTGTAGTTTGGGGAAAATAGAACTCTCTGGCTGAGAATTCTAAGTGCCCCCCCCCCAATACTGCCAGGATTCTGTAGGATGTTGTCATGGAAGTTAAATAGGGCATCACAGTGGGATAATTCTACCATGTGAAAATAGGGAAACCAAAAGAAGTGTATCTTTGTTGTGATTTCCAGTCAAGTTGGCTTTGACTTGTGGGACCGCTGTGAAGGAGAGATCTCCATGAGCCCTTGTCATCAACAGCCCTACTTAGGACTTACAAACTCAGGGTCATGGCTTTCCCTTATTGAGTCCATCTGTAATGTGGCCTTCCGCTTTACTGGGCATTATCATTTTTTCCAATGCTTCCGTGTGATCTAGCTTCTTCAGAGTTGTTAGCATCAGACTGAATTATTGTTTTCACTCCTTTCTCAAATAGTCTTTAACATACAGCACAAGATGGATAGATGACAACTTATCAAGGATAGTTTTGGTTTCTCCAGACCTAATACTGCAGAGGGGGAGGATAGTGGAACAATAAATTGACCAAGTTAAGTGGGAAGTTGCATTTCTTTGAAGATATGTATACCAGAGGTAAGGATTCTGAGATCTAGAGTATTCCTGCTTCCTGATGGGTTGTGAGGAGTGCGGGAGGAATCAGTTGCTAGCCACATACCTTTGATGGAAGATAACATAAGTGAGCTTGTATCTTGTGCCTTATCTATCTTAGTCCTGTACAATTGTGTTGCTTTAACTTGTTCATACAGAACTGCCACACCAGGTCATACACACAGTTCTGTTGACAAAGTACTTTCTTGCACAAGTAACCATCAGCTACATTTCAAATTAGGCAAGTATGGCAGGAATTCTTTAGGAAATACTGAAGATTACATTTCTGACCACATACTTTAGTGTTTACAGAAAGCAAACGTGACTCATTTTGATAGGCCACATGCTACCTCTAGGAAGGCATGGGATGCCAATTACTCATGACTAAGTTTCCACACTAAGAACAAGTAATCATGCATACCTCAGATGAAAGAACCTAAGTATTGTCCAAAGTTGCTGGCTCAATAGCTTTAATGGCTGCATCTGCCCACATAAAAGCATGGGTGGTGGCCCTTCAGTCTGACCCTTGCACAATCAGAAGCTGTTCATATGATCATTTGCACTCCACAATCGCAATTCAGAATTGAGTGCAGGGGCATGAATTGGTTGGCCTTTCAGATATTATGGAACTGCAACTCCCTGCACCTCTAGTCAATATAGTGAACAGTAGGTACTGTGAGTTACTGTCCAAAAACATCTGAAGGGCCACAAAATTTCCACTGATGATACAGTAGTGATTTTCCACTTTTCCAGTGTCAGAGTTCCAGCCCATCTAATAAATGCCTATACAACAGTGCATCCCTTCAGTTAACAAACAGATCACTGATGGTAACATCTGACTTGATGTTTTGGCTCCTGTTGTGAAATTCATCAGGAGGTGGACCAAATGAATTTACAGTCTGCTAAATGGGTTTACATTCTATATTAGCCACCAAACCGGGGAATAGTGGGATATTAACATTGTTGTTGTTGATGATAATATTTAATTATTTATAATAATAAATTATTATAATAAACAATATGATGATGATGATGATGATGATGATGATGATGATGTCCCACTCTGGGAGAAGAGGCAGCATATAAATAAGATAAAAATATTGAGAACACATCTGCTCTTACAAAAGTTTTTTTCCCCTCCTGCAGTATAAAATCTCTCTTGGTATTTCAGATGTAGAACATGTTTGAAATACCTTAATGAACTGAAATATTTGCATTGTGAATTTGAAGAAAATAATTACTTTAATAGTGGAACAGTGGACATTTCCAGGTGGTCTTAGGGACATGCATATTTCAAATATGATTGCAAAAAGAAACATGCATCTGTCAGTATAAATTTGATTTCCCTCTTCCTTAATTCTCACTCAGCCCTCTAGGAATATGGAGGGAGCAATTTCATCAAATTTGCAGAGTTGTTGTAAGCTAAAGAGGTAGGGTATCCCCCCCTAAGAAATGAATAATGATCAGATATTACTTCCAGTTTTGAAATAGCTCCCCTACCACCACAGCCTGAAACTCTAAAATGAGGGACATGGTGGAAATTGTTCGCTTGCCTTCTGGAGGTGACAAGGGAATTTTAAACCATTTTTTAAAAAAACTGAATCCTACCCACCCACAACTGGGGTGGGAGATGCAGGACTCACATTGGAGGGGGGTTATATGACCTATGAGGGAGAGATGTGACCACCCCTGCATTCAAGTAACAGCAATTAGATGATGCTCAGGGATCACTGGGATCCATCAAGCTCTCTCTCTCTTTTTTTAAATGCAGCTTTTTACACAGATAGCTTACAGATCTGTCACTAGCTCCAATTCTTTTTCCCCTTTTCTTCTCCATCCACAGGTTGGATGAGATCAAATCAAGGCACTTTAAATCAATCACCAAGGAAAACTCTCCAATTTAAACCATTGATAAAGATCCCCTGATAGTTTATCATTATTTCTTGAACAATGGGACAAATTTGATCAGTTATTTACAACTCAATTGAGCAGTTTACAATTTTGGGGGTGGGGGAGCAGAAAACTCTGTGAAATTCAGGAGTTGCCATAAGTCAACAGGCAACTTGAAGTGTGTGTACACACACTGTTTGAGTAATTTTTTAAGATAATATATGACAGGTTTTTTTTTAACTCAATGAAGCAATTTCTTCAAAGCATTCTCAGATGTCTCATACCCAGAAAAAGCCATTACATTTCTCTTCCTCTGTGATAGTGCGAGGGCCCTTCCATCCCCTTTTCCTATGATGCCTATCTGTCTTAAGTCCTCTGTGTTGCTTGGCCTACCTTAACATATATAAGCACAGTCTCTCTCAGCCTGTGTCTTTGCTGTCAGTAATTCCATGCGTACAAATAACAGAGAGCCAGTGTGATGTGGTGGTTTGAGTGTCGAACTATGGCCCTGAAGACCGGGGTTTGATTCCTTGCTCAGCCATGAAAACCGACTGGGTGATCTCGAGCATGTCACACACACTCTCAGCCCCAGACAGGTTCACCTTACAGTTGCCATATGTCAGAAATGACTTGAAGGCACACAACAATGAGTGACAGAGCTGCGGATACACTGTAAGACACTGTTAAGTAGAAGATCAGGTATATGTCTGTGATTAGATTGATTTAATTATTTTTAAATAAGACAAAGAGAAAATTATTTTATCAAGGATCAGATTTAGATTTTAAAATCAATTTAAAACAATAGGCCTGTCCAATGTAGGGTTTTTATCCCTTCCTGCACCAGCTTCCACAGCAGCACTTCTTCATTTCATCTCCCCATGTGGCAGATCTTGCTATTCTGGAAGATCCCCAACATTCCAGAGAATATCTGGGTACTCGGGTAAGTGGTCTGTAATGGGAAGAGGGAACCTATTCTACCAGTAGTGCCCATTCTGCTGGTGGAAGAACATCATTTGACACACTCCACAGAAGGGAAATGATGGCAGAGTAAGAAGTGGAGGTAGGAACAGTGGTCTGTAATGGGAAGAGGGAACCTATTATACCAGTAGTGCCCATTCTGCTGGTGGAAGAACATCATTTGACACACTCCATAGAAGGGAAATGATGGCAGAGTAAGAAGTAGAGGTAGGAACACTGTTTAAAGAAAGGGGGCCTCCAAGGCAGCTGATCACTAGAAATAACAGGCCTAGGAATATTGAGGGCAACATGCCGAGGGAAATAATAGCATTGGGGGACAGAAGAAAAACAGTGTGCTGCTCTGAATGGGGGAATGAAAGATCACTACCACTGGCAGAGTGGAGAAGGTGAACTGTTCAGAAAGAAGAAACATAAGCTGTGGCTATAAGCCTTGAAAAATCTGGTATGAAATCCTTAGTTTTCATGTACTACGCTTTGTCCATGAGATAAAGACACTGCAACTGTACCTAACAAGGACAAGTATTTTATTTTAACAAAGCACAAGAAAAATGTATTTGAGAAATACTACAAAGCATTAGTTCAACATACCTCTTCTTCCCCCTCCTCCCACTTTGAGCTTGTGATTTAAAAGCAACAGGTTGCTTCATGTTTTTGCCAATGTTACTCCCACAGCTGTCTGTCACAGAAGGTCACACATCAAATCAGTGTGACTGCACTTCCACCTTATCTGTCTGGACGAGCCATTCCTGGTCTGGTTGGCACCATCATGGGTCTGGCTGGAGGTCTCATCATCGGTGGCCCTGGCATCATTGGCATATGCCCTCCCATGGGTGGTCTCATTCCTGGAGCTATAGCAAGCAGAGCACATTTGAAGTTTAAATTAGGCACTCACCCTTTTCCAGCCAAATTCATGACAATTTCTACAAAATTTGGTCTGAAAAAGGACACCTCCATTTCTCAGAGGAAATTTCAAGGAGAGAACCTTGCTAGACAATAACTAAGTTTCTAAGGAAGCAATGAAGGTGGTATATAACTTGAGAAAGCTTAATTTTATATGGTTTTTGCACTTCTCACTACACAATCAAGATACTTCCACTTGTTCAAGGTGGGAGATACTGATTTTAGAGAACTCTTCATGCATCTACAACACGTTTATATACTTCCCCACACTCCCAAGCAGCCCCTACACACCGGCGCTCTTTCAAAAGGCACATGGTGATTAATACAGATGGAAGATGGGAAAAGCCCACTTCCATAAATAGAATTATTTTGTGGAAGGGTACTGGGACACAAGCCATTGTTTTGCCTATCAAACCTAGATAATACTTTGTAGATTAGATGTCCACCAAATGCTGATAAGGCCACAAAGGTTCCAAAAATTGCCCAAGAGTTTGCTATTCCCTTGCAACTCACTATGTGGGTCTTTCAAGTGAATATTAAGTTGCTATTTCCCACCCTATTATATATATATCTACTTGTATTTGACATGATAGCATTTATGAAAATCACTTAACTCAGAAGCTCTATGCATGTGTTTATATGCTGGGCTATAAATGAACAGTATTGTGGGCATGCACATAAATTCTACCCCTGAATTTCTACGTCAATTCAGAAGCAGGATAGATTTTCACATGTTCAGCATGAAGATCTGAAGAGTGCTTTGTAACCTTGTAAGTCTGGTCACACAAGCTTTTTAACCACATTCAGCAGAATGTAGTTAAAGGGCCCTGGTTCAGGTATTCACCATCAATGTATGAAATTCTCATACCCTTCAGTGTGCACAGTGGTGACTGGGGTGTGAGGTACACACAAGCTCACGCCTCCACTCTTGGTTTCAACTCTGAATGTGAGCAAGCAACATCAAAGGGAAAGACAAAGGCCTTTTCTGCTCTACACTGTTAATCGTGCTATTATTCCACTTTCAACATCCTGTGGAATTCTGGTGTTTGCAGTTTATTGAGGCCAAAGAGCTCTCCAGCTGAGAATTCTAAATGTCCCTCCCTAAACTGCAAATCCCAGGATTCCATAGCATGTTGAAAGTGGAATAATAGTACTATAACAATGTAGTGCGGAAATGGCCCAAATGACTTGGGAATACCTGATCACTGCAAGGTAATCAGATACTGTAAAGTAAAGTATCAGTCACTTTGTCTGTTCTGTCACTGCTTAACTGGCAATAGCCTGGTTTAGATACCATGGCTAAAGCTTGGTTTGGGAATTATTAAAACCTTCCTCCCTTTCCTTGTTTGCCTGATTAAGCACTGTTTGGCATAACCCTGAATGAGAAAAACAACCATTACATCTAACCACAAAAGATTCCTAAACACAGCTTACCAATCCATTTCAAATCACAATTTAGAGGAAGTTCTTGGTAGCAGTAAGATGTAAGGAAATCAGGAAGAAAGTGGAGGAAGGTACCCATCAGCCTGAAGAACACTTATAATCAAATGACGTTCTGGCCATATTTCCATTGGGGCAGTGTTACGCACTCCTTTAGCCCTTCAATTTCCAGCTAGCACTATTGCTTTTCACTCTGGATTTCAGCGTTCTGCCCAAGTTGCTTTGGGTTGTGAGTCACACCCTTTAAAATTTTAACAGTTTTATTTTTATTGCTAGGGAAGGCCTAATAATGCTTTCAAAGTCAGTGTATAAAACAAGGGAGGAGAATCTCTTGTGCACAGGCCTAATCTGGCCCATGAAAGACTCCTACCATGTATACAAGCTCATGTTGCCCTTATTTAGAATCCAGGGACGTTACGCATGGAACTGAGTTCGAGTTCACAGTCCAGGAAGGTTTTCTATAGAATAGGAAATGTGGTTTGCAGCCCTGGAAGGTTCTGCACTCAGGCTTATTTCTGAGAAGACATATATAGAATTGTGCTGTGTTTTGCATGCCTGAAAGCTGTTGTTATTGGGCTAATTGATGCAGTTTACGTCGTTTGCTTTGTCCTTGGTTCCAGCCACTGGTGGAATGCTACATCCCAAGACCATTCCTAAATTAGAATTTTGGGCCAAAAAAATCTCCCCATCCCTGGCATGAAGTGTGCCTAAGAACAAGTGAAAAGATCACTACCTCTTTGGAATAAGAAAAGTACGGCTAAGATCCCACTTGAAGCTTGTAATACATAAAGTTCTGTCATACAAAAATGCCCAGTTACCAGAGAAAGAAGGTGAAGGCAACTAGTTCAACAGCAGCGCCAGGAAGATTTTGGCATACCACCATAGCCAGTCAGTGGCTGCTTGGATTGGGGGGCTGCACCCAGGTGCTGTTGAGAACCCATTGTACTACCAGCCAAAACTGTTGTGTCATGAAGTACTGTATACTTTTTTTTTTTTGGCAATGTCAGAAAAGGTAGATGCACTACTGTAAACTTCAGTCACACTAGTGTAAAAACTCCAAGAAGATTCAAGCATACCTCCACCCCAGTTCTACTCTTGATCTCATCCAAGAAACACAGTAGATCAAAAGAAGGGTAAAAATACTAAAGACATTTGAAGACATTTATGGACAGCGTGAGAAAAACAGCAAGATACAAAGCAGTTTTTAGTCTAAAGCTCTTCCCTTCACTAATACATATAGTAATTATACCCCAGTGTGATAATTTGCAGCAGTTAGGGTCCCACATTCAAAGTAAAGCTGCTTGCAGTTCAATTATTCTGAAAAAGATTTCTCTCTGCCCTTTCCTTCTGTGTCTAAGCTTTCTTTCTTTTTGAAGCCAGCACAGCTATGCCCCTATGTCTTTTTCTTGGGAATTTCTACTGCTCGCCCCACACCTTATGAGTCCCCAAGATCTTCCTTTGCTAGTGCTCAGTACAAACCTTGGTCTAAGCACATCACCAGAAAATTGCCACAATGCAGAGGAATTAGCCTGCTTAAGTCAGAAAAGGCAGGGCTCACTGTCATGGGAACACAGATACTTGCACAGTGGAAGTGAATCCTTGAAAAATGATGAGGCTTGAGTGTAGCATAAAAAGGAAAATAAGTGACTGCTAGAGATGAACTCAACAGACTTTTAAATAAATATCTCACCTACCACCTTCATTATTGTGTGTTTTTATTTCAGGCCATGTATGTATATGTAGGTATGAGAATATGTGCATAGTAGCCTCTTAAAAACCTATGTAAATAAGGAGGATCAAAATGCAAACCAACAGTGACAATTTCGCAAGAGAGAAAACTGAATTAACCAAGATACTGGAGAGATTGGTGTGCTTCTTCCCACACCATCCTAACCTGTTTAGGTGGGTCGAAAAAGTGTGGTGCTCTGAAAGTTGACTGCAACCTCCATCATCCACCACCAATGCCTATGCCAACTAGGGATTATTGAACAACACTGGAGGGCTGCAGTTTCCTCACCACTGAAGTAGATAAAACCCATATGGGAACTCAAGCTGTCTAAATGGTAATGGGCACAAGGACACATGTATGGCTTCAAATAACAAAATATCAGAATAGAAGCATTCGTATAGAAGCATAGCTAAAACTTACCAGGTCCAACTGGCATCATTCCTGGTGGAGGTGGGCCCATCATTGGCATCATTGGAGGTCCACCCATATGAGGTGCTGGCATCATACCAGGCCGTGGGGGACCAGCTAACAGAAGACAAGAATAGCTAAATATCTCAACAAAGTTTGTTTATCAACCAAACCTCTCAGACAGACACAGAAGCTGGTTTAGTTTTGTTAAAAATGATGAACAATCATTCCTTGTAATCAACTTCTTGTATCTCAATTTGATTTCACTAGTGTCTAAGCCAAAAGGGCTGTGTGTTAGCACCATGACAGCCAGCTCATTTGTTGTACATTATTCACCAGTGAAGGTCTTAACTGGAACAGGTGCAGTGATCTTCCCAACTAATAAACAGTTGCTATATACTGTAGCATCCCTCCCTGCAAATATCCCACAAAGACATTATTCCTGTAAGATACACCAAGACATTTTTCACCTTTCCATCCTAGTTAGAGATCAAGCATTCATATTTGTACTTACGGATGTTAGGTGGCGGTGGTATCATAGCTCCCCCTGGAGGTGGAGCTGAGAATGGAGTGGGTGGGATTTTTCCTTGTTGAAATGCAGCAGCTACGTTAATGGGAAAAAAAGGTTAAAAGGTATACTGTAAGATTCCTTAACATTTCTTTTTCTACATGTGATCAAAAAAATGCCAACTGCAACTGTCCAAAGGTTGCTATGCACACAGTCTCTTCAGATGCACAATTGCCAGCTGCAGGAATTTCCAAAAACTATACTTTCATCATTACAAAAATGAGAAAATGGTACTTAATAGATAAAAAAGTACCTATCTGTCAAAACAGATCTGCAACATTTTCACTGTGATCTACTCATAATTAAATCCCATAATTCAATAGGACCGAATTCCTGGTAATTTCTCAAGACATTTGGAGTCCAATTGTTTGCTGAAGCACTGCCACAATATGTACAAGTCCAGCATGTCAGACTACTGCTGAGAAGCACTAATGCAGAGCCTTCTTAGTTGTGGCCTGTATTATGAAATTCTCCTTCTTTGGAGGTGGATCAGTATTTTTACTGGTTGTTCAAGCTGCACCTCTTTGCCTAGATATTTAGATCCCTCAAATACTGACTGGGGAAATGTTTGTTGAACGAACTATGGTAAATGTAATTTTGTGTCTGACTAATTTTTACAATTGTAATAGTTTTTTGTGTTTTTTTGTGTTCAGTTCTTACTTTTATTTGTAACTTGCTCCGTAACTGAACGAAGCCATATATAGGCTTAGTTCAGTTAACAAAGCCTCTGACCAAGAAGCTCCTTTTTATGAAGTATTTTTATGTCCCTCAGTCCCTTTCCTCCCTGTCCTTTGTCTAGCTGGGTGGTTTTTAGCAGCATCAGCACTGGGAGGAACATTAAAGAGAGCTGGAGAAACACATGTTTTGGGGTTTGGGTTGCAGAAGCATGTCTGCAGTAAATAACGTAATAAAAACATGAGCCAGGAGAGAACAGGATTCTACTCTAGCCAATCATACCATAGGTGTGTGTGCCTCCATAAAAGAGTCAAGGTATAAAGCACCTCCAGAATTCCTTACCAAGTATGCATCAACACTAGAACAGAGACAAAAGGAGAAAGCAGACATGCTTGTCTAGCCAGATACCCCCTGCCCAGCATATTAAAAATTCATGGATTTGTAAGTGTGGCCACCAAAATGAAAATCAGAAGAAAAGGCCAATGAAAGAAGGGAAAAAATCTCTTGATGAATTTAGGAAGAAGCTTTCATGTGGTTTCTAGAAGCTTCTAAATGTTTTTATCTAGTAATGCAAGGCTTACCCAACTTGGTTGTTTCATTTCACGCATGCATATTGTTAATTTTGAATAAGCTGAATTAGTTTCCAAAGTAAATGTATCAATCGCACACAGAAGAATTAACTTTCATAGAAATCTGTACGTGCAACAGTCACTGTACTGATACAGCTTACTTGTTTTATCAATCAGGCTTTGTGCTTGTTCTTCCATCCATTTTTGATAGTAGTCTTTCACATTCTCTTTATGTTTTCTACCACTGCAATGGGTTTTTCTCACAGATGGCTGCAAAAGAAAGGACTCTGTTCTACTAGCACTAACCACATCTTTGAATGCCAAACTCACATGCAATATACACAGATGGGTGTAATACTATATCCTTAGCTGGGAAGAAACTCCTTGAAAATCATTCTGAGTGTTTGTACCTAAAATAGCCCTATAATGCTCTTAAATAAGGAAACATGATCAACACATATTTTAAGTTATTTCTTCAAAGTGTAGTGCATATTTAATATATCCACATCATAGGTTTGCCAAGCTCTCTCAAGAGGTCTTGCTGATATTTTCTCATGTTCTTCACTTTACATCCTTGAATTTTCACTCATGCATATTTACCTTCTACTTTTATTTCTCTCATTGCTTTAGTACAGTAAAGTCAAGAACAGATGTATAAGAATATTTTCAACATGAGCATCAAAATCAGACTTCTGTAATCTGGCATCCTTTAGATATGTTGGATTATAACATCCATCATCCCCACCCACCATGAGTGTTAGGATACTATGAATAGATGGAGGTTGCAGTATGAAACACCTACAGAGCATCAGGTTGGGTAGAGTTGAGACCACCGAGTTTAACATCAGCCTCTTGACAACTTCTTAAAAGCATCAAATGATCAGTTTAGAAGTTAGATTTAATTTAGCATATCTACTCAGGAACAATACTTAAAAGGGGAAAAATGATTGTAACTTTCACAATGTAAGATTGTGAAACTCCCTACTTACAGAGTCATGGGTGAGGTAAGTATCACAGTAATCACAATAAAACCTAAAAGAGAAGACAAATATGTATTAGCAACAGAAGTAATGACTACTTGTTTCTTAACATTAGAGTAATAAAAAATAATAACATGCTTTTCACTTAAAGTAATAATTTAGATCTGCTGCATTTACATCAAAAAGCTTTCTCCAGAGGACTTCTCAACGAATGTAGAAATACCACCATTTCATTCAAATGTATTGTATTCATATATCACCATCTATGTGCAAGCATGCATACTACTAATATCTACTCCCAGATACTAATATAGATCATTCTTAAAATTAAAACTAGGAATAGAAACCGTTTCCACTTTTGCAAGACAGCGGAAACAAAATACACACATTAAGTCAGACCTTGAAGCGTCGTCAATTCCAGCAACTCATATAGTGACCTAGATTAAACTATGGGGAACTAAATTGAGATGGGGGGGGTCGCCAGAACGCACTTTTCCAGGGCTCCCCTCCAACCGGGAGCCAGTCCTGGCGTCGATACGAATGTTGACAAACCCCACACTCACTTTGCCTCGCAAGTAAAAAAATATACAAGATTTCAGCCCTAAAAAACCCTGCAAAGAACGAACAACGCGCGAGCACTTAAACCTGCAAGTGGCTGAAAGAGAGAACGGCCGACTATAGACACTGAGTAAGATTCTCCCTCCGTGAGTAGAATTAAACGTGGAGAAACAGGAGCCACTGCAAAGGAAATAGTTTAGGATTACACAACCTGCTTAACCTCCGGTTCCCCAAACCGAACTCCACGCCTTCATTTGTCTGCCGACCCACCTGAACTTCCCCTGCTCTCCTCTATGGCCGTTTCCGCAGCAGACTGTTAGAGCGCTATTATTCCACTTTCAGCATCCTATGGAATCCTGGGGTTTGCAGTTTAGGGAGGGGCCGTCCGGCCCCTCCCTAAACTGCAAACCCCAGGATTCCATAGGATGCTGAAAGTGGAATAATAGCGCTCTAACAGTCTGCTGCGGAAACGGCCCAAGCCTCCCCAACGCTCCCACGATCCACTCACTTCGGCATGTCGCACCCGGCACTACAGCCCTCTTCGCGCTTCTCTACAGGAAATGGCGTCTACCCTACGCGACCAGCTGCTCCTGCAAACCATAGAGACACAAACCGTTCAGTGTGCATTTCCGGCAAAAACGAAAACACAACACTGAGCGGTGGTTCTCGCTGCAGCCGCCCGAGGAGCGACGTGCTGGGGCTGCGGCTTCTGTTCCGTAGAAACCCTGTCAAACCCGTTTAAGAGGACACACCAGTTTAGCTTTAGTCCAGCCATGCCGAAACCTATTATTATCGTCCCCTCCTGCTTTGTAGAACGGAGAAAGATAAGATCCTGCCCCGAAGGGTTTGCAGTCTGTCAGTCAATGCAAGGAAAGGACGCAGAGACGAAAGGGAAATGGAACCGGGAATGAAGAGGGATATAATTTCAAATTATGATGAAGCACCAGAAGCGGGAATGAGACACCCCGAGTAAATGTTATGTTTAGGTTTATTCGTGCGCCTAAAACGGAGATGGACGTGAAAAGGTTGTTTGTGGAGAGTGTGTTTGTTTTTATGTTTTTTTATTGCAATGGTTAATAAAATAGATAAATTTTCCATCACTTTTTCAAGATGCATTTCCAGGGTGGATTTGTGTGCTGCTATCAACCTGGCTGCCGCATTCAGTTGGCCCAGGAAGTACTCTGCCTCTGCGAAAGATTTGCCTCCATTCTGATCTCTAATTGTTGCTGAGACGCAACAGGTCCTAACCTAGCAAACAGAACTATATCCATTTGGGGTTTTTTTCCCTTTATGTGAGTGATTGTCTTAGTATTCTGAACACTTTTCTACTCACACCTGTCTACCCATAGTTTCACTGGTTCCCCCCCCCCTTTGTTTATATGTTCATAGGTAGCTCCAGAATATAACAAGAAAATGCAACGCCCTGAAATTTTGAGGTGAGGAATCTCCCCACCACACCATCCTATGGACTATGAACTGTTCTATTTGGTTTCTGGATTTTAGATCAGTATTCAAATTGTGAGTGGCATTCAAATCATGTGTGCACACTGAAAAGAAGAAAGAGTAGGAAGAACCAACATCTCTTGCTATAATAAAGCTATCCTAGGAAAGACAGTGAAGAAATAGTTGGCCCTCCGTATTTGCTAGGGTTGGGTGTAAGGCCCTTGCAAAAGTGGAAAATTCGCAAATATTGAAATGTGTGTGTCTGTGGGAAGGGGCTAAGGCATGGTGGAGAGAACAGGCACCCAGGGTCCAAACCAGGTCAGGAAAAGGAGAGGAAAAGGGAGTGAGTTGGCATAGTGGCCCTATACTTCCTCATCCATTTCTTTTCTTGGGTGCATGTAGGGCATTGGGAGAGGGTCTATGGTGGTGAGAAATCAGGCAGCAAGTTCTCCTTAGCTGGTTGGCAGCAGCTGATGGAGGAGGAAGAAGACCAGATTTGGGTTTTTAAAGGACTGCATGGCCTAATCAGAGCTGCCAAGGGAAAAGATTTCCCTCGAAAATAAGCTCCTTCGGTGGGGAGGGGCAGGAATGGAAAAAACTTGCAAAAAATGAAATCTGTGAAAGTCAAACCCACAAATATGGAGGGCCGACTGTATACGGAATTACTAAAATGTCACAAACATAGTAAACTTTCAAGTTCAACAGAACTTATCTTCGGGCTTAGATGTTACAAAATTTGAGGGATTGAAGAAAGAGTGATGGCCATTGTCTCTATAGACAGACTAACCTGCATGATGGAGACTGCAGATTCTGTGAAGAAGAAGGTTGTTAAGATACTCATTTATGGTCAGTCTCCTAATTACTAGTGGTCTGTCCATTGCCTTAATTGAAGCACATAGGCCTCTGTATTGCTCCAGGAAACCTCCTGTATAACCATTTCAGAGAGTTGTGTGCATTGACTAGGGTGATGGACAGATCTTTAGGTTTCTTGCCTACAAAGAAGTGTTTTTTGTTCTATGGTGTATGCTTCTACATTTTAAAATTGTAGGTTAGATTTAGTTGTATGTCAAATTTTAAGTGTTAGAATGTTTAGTCCAGTAGTCAATGCCAATGAGATTCTGTTACCCCACCTATATACTATGTCCTGAGGATCATAATTATTTTATATCAAACATAGTGAGCCATAGAGATCTACTGGAAGGACATGTAGGCAGTAGAGCTATGGATACATATCAAAGGGTAGCCCTGTTTTCTGTCACACGTCGTAGGTGAATCTCGAAATGGATTTCACAGACCATTTGAATGGATTTTCAGCAATAATAGCGCTAACAGGAGACAAGAGGTTTCTGGGATCAAATCAACATTTCAAACAGCCAGGAATGTGACATTTTGAAGGTATGCATACCCGGACGAGAAAGTCATCTTGCAGGAAACTACAAGGATGCCTGGCTGTATTTTCTTTGAACTACAAAGCTGAGATCCAATTTCATAAAAATGCAGCCATCTGGTCCCCAGGACATATTCAGCACTATAACTAGAACCCCTTTTTCTCCCCATTTCAGAATTCTCCCAGACTCGCAAACAATGCCTCTACTAGTGGAAAGCTCCCCTGAGCCCCGCCCCCTAAGGCTGAGTTGGGCTTTTAGCTAGTCTTTTCCCAGCCGAAGACTTCTGGATTGGTATAGTATTACCCAAACCCCTATGTCTCTCGCTCTCTTAATTTTCACCTCTAATATCTGTAGCATCTTGTACAATTGTGTGAGTGAAAGCAGCTGAGTGATTGTATGGATTTTAACATCTATTTCAATAAAATACTTAAATTTGAACAGTTAGCCTGATTCTCTGTGATCCAACTCCGTAAACGCTGGGCTCAAGATCCTTTATTACCCTGCACTCTTTGCATTGCTACAGCAGTGTTCATAGCTAATTTTCCCCACAAGTGATAATTTTGACAAGCTTTGGGAATCCCCCTAAGGGACCCCGAGCAAGCAGGGTAACAATTCCTTCTCATATACAGCATTTGGTCTCTCTCTTTTTTCAGTTAATAATGTCCTGATGTTTCCTGTGCTTGTCTTCTAATATTTCATCTTCTTTATAATGCCATCTATGTGGTACACAGACGTTGAAAGATTAAGTATTTCGGGGTCAATATTGCATATTATATGTAAAAACCCATCACCTTTATATAAAAAACTGCAGTATGCCCACTTTCTAGCCAGCATAGCCCAAAAACAACTTGATTGTGGAATAGTTTAACATGAATGCATTAGGAATTGGTTTTGCAGCACTGACAGTTGAAAAAACTATTTTCCTATAAGGAAACAAGTAAGCACATTATGTTGAGCATCCTGGAATGCTTCATGTATGGAGGCATCATCTTGTCCACAAACACCCCATCTTCACGTTTAAAAAAAGACCACTATATGAATACTAAACCTGCCACATATTTTCTCCCTGCACAGATGGGGAAAAACATACTTTCATGAAGATGGGCAGCTACAAATAACTTGATTTTAAAGTGTGTCTTTTTAAAAATATGAGACCATACAGCACTGGTACATGACCAGTGGCATCCTTCTAATCTGGAATATTTGGAATATATTCTGGATTTGGAATATATATCAAACAACCTACCTTTATGGGTCTGCAACAGTACAAAATATTGAAGATTTTAAAAAAATCTTTCCTTATTAGTTTATCCTCATGCCTTCTCATCCTCAAAACACTTATCTGTGTGTTTATTATGATTTTTAAATAATACTTTATAACGCTTGTGCAGACAGCTCACTTTGTGCGGAAAAATGGCACCCACAGGTGTCATAGTCATTCTGTAACACAGTTAAAGTGCTAAGTATTTAAATAGCAAAATATAATACATGTGATACACACAGATATTTCATATGTGTCTAGTCAAATTGTAATACAATGAATGCATGTAATTAAATAATGTGCTTATGTCATACATCAAAATGTTTAATTGAAATAGATTACTTTTATTCATCCATATAATTACTCTTATTATTGGACGTATTAAAATGTACGAGTCAGATTAATTGATTGCTATATTTACATGGCTGATACAACAATAGATGTTACAGTATTTCTCATATGTCAAGAGATCACTTGTATTAAAAATATGAACTTCTACCATTGGTCAGGACAATATGTACATGTTAAGAGTTTGATTTAAATACTCTTTTAAAGCTGTATGTGTTAATATTTTGATTAAAATATTCATTTTTTTCTTTTACTTTGCTCATGTAAATAGATACAACCATGATCCAGTGGAGATCATGAAGTTGGAAGCCCTACTGAATTTAGTGGGGTTCATCTCTGAATAAGCATGCGTAGTACTGTATAGTATTGCATGTGTTTCTCAACCACATCAGATTGTTCCTGATCATATAACATATTTGATATTTTATTTAACTTTCAGTGCTTTAGCAAGACACTGCTGAGCTAGGAATTGAAGGTAAATAATTATTTTAAATAAATCAAAAGTGTTTACCAGAAGTATGCACAATACTCAGTGAACAGTATAAATCACTGAATTTTATTTCTCCTCCAATTTGTTAAGCATTTATTCATTTTAGACAAAAGTGTTATTTTAAAAATAGTGTAAGAAAAGTGAGTGAAAAAACGTTAAACTAAACCAAAGAAAACATATACAAATTTCATTTGTAGTACATCAAGCCCTCAGTTCTATGCATATTCCTGTGGAAGCCAAATATCCTGTGGAACTCCGTGGGATTTAATTTGTTCCTTAGAAATAGAAATAGAATCAGGCTGTATAAGCGTCGTGGCTCAAATAAAAGATGCTTTCGCTTTAGCCAGCTAAACCAGAGCTTTTGAAAGTTGCCCTTTTTTTTTTTTACTCCAGTCATTTTGGATTGACGGAGTTTCCAGAATCCTCTACACAGCTTTATCCGTGCCCTGGATCGCCGAAGGATTCCGGGAGCCGCCGTATAAAAATTAACTTTTCCACGCTCTTGTCCGCTTGCGCACAATCGATTTGTAAACAATCCGGCCCCCCCCCCCCCGCTTCTCCCTCTGCAGCATTGGGATGTTTGTGTTTTGGGCTCTGCGGCGTGACGTCACCACGTCTGTGACGTTACGGTGCGCCCTGGCGCCAGCGACGTCGGCGTGCCTTACGTGCTACTCGCTCGCCCGTTCTCTCCCTCGCTCCCCCTCCCCCCATGCAGCTTTGAGGAGGCGGCAGTGGCGGCTCAGGGGCAGCCCGGGGCCTAGTGGAAGGGGCCGGGCTGGCGCGGGCAGAGCGGGTCCCGTCGCCATGGAGGGGATGGACGTGGACTTGGACGCCGAGCTGATGCAGAAGTTCAGCTGCCTGGGAACCACCGACAAGGACGTGCTCATTGGGGAGTTCCAACGGCTGCTCGGCTTTCAGCTCAGCCCGGCCGGCTGCGCCTTCTTCCTGGACATGACGAACTGGTACAGGCCGGGGGAAGGGGAAGCGGGGCGGGGGAGGGAGGGAGAGGGGAGGGAGCGAGTCGGCTTGGCTGGCTGGTGGCGCCTTCTGGGAGCGCTGAGCGCAGGCCGGGGGGAGGCTGACTTGGCCAGGCCCAACTTGCTTTCCAAAGCCCCTCAACCTCCTGGGGAAGTTGTCCCGCGAAAGGACTCCGGTTAGGGGTTTACTGGCGAACTTGCTGCCCCGAGGGCGAATATCGCTGTGTTCCTCTTTAAGGCGGATGAGGTCCGTCAGGTGTAAACAACCTCAGTGTGGCGCTTCTTCACTTGTAGGACGAGTCGTACGAGTGCCGCCAAAATATATGGACCTGTCGCCGTTTCGGTTTCTGTGGGGGCGGCGGTGTGAAGCTGCTAGGCTTCGTCTTGCGTTCAGATCCCTACTCTTGTTTCTTTACCCTGAAGTCTGTGCTTTGTGACCAGGTCTGTCACCTTGTGGCTTTCTTTCTGTTGTTTGCATAGTCAAGCAAAAGTTTTGCATGCATTTTATAGGGATGTCGCCTCAAGTTTGAAACTGTTGGTTGCTGATCTGAAAAACAGAATGCACTTGATGGTCTCTGTAGGGATCTTTTGTTCATATTATTTTTTACCTTTAATAGAAGAGTATTGCATAGAATCCTGTTGCCTAGATGATGCATTGGGAATGTGGTTTATTGTCCTTTACAGCACCAGAGTTGAGGATTCGCACCAGTATGCTCCTGCTTTTGGTATTACTTCACAAAATGTGACGAGCTTCTTTCTCTCAAGCTTGTAGTTACAAGCTGGCAAAGGCAGAATATATGTTAGTTCTTGTGCACTTATTAATCGCCAGATCTTGATTTAGTCTGTGTTTGAGTTGCAAAACATTTGTCACTGTTTTTGTTTTCTCTTACAACTGCCTTATGAGAGAGATACTGTGTTGGTAATGGGGGGGTTAAGTTGTGGCATAGTGTCCCTGTCTCCACAGTGAATCCATAGCAGAAGTGAGGCTTGAACCTACATCCCAGCTAGTGGGATGATGTTATGAACATCACAGGGAGAGAACTAGTATGTAGTTCTGGATCATGGATCGGACTGTTGCAACCAAACCACATAGTTAAAGGTTTGGAATCATAAGTATCTCAGCTTTTAATTACCACCTATGGAAAGAGTTTCTTGTCTGCTGGTTTGTAAACAAAAGCCTTCAAAAACTATGTATGCAGTATGTGAGAAAATCTAGCAGTGTTGAATGAGAGCATGTTTTCAGTAGATGGCCTTTTTCATTATCTTCACACTTATATTCATTTTGTTTTTGCAATCCAATTCTACTTCATACATAGTTTTCCCAGGTTCTTTTAGATGTCAGCTTTAACAAAAATCATAGATCTGCCAAATATTATAAACAAAACACAAAAAATGTATATGTATATATAGTTTTTGCGTATATGATTTTTTTGTAATTTTGGTGAAGCAGTAGGAATTCAAACAGAATAGTCGAAGAGATGAGAAGTATATTTTGGCCGTAATTCAAGTATACTAGGAAACCCAGAAATTAGTCTTGTTTGCTTCTAAGTCAGTATTGATTTTCTAATAGTCAATCTTAAGCATGCTATGGTATATAATTTGTTTTTACATTGGTTTTGGGGTCAGTGTTATATTGTGCCTTTCCCGAAGAATTTCACATAGACTGACATGAGTTTCTCTCAACAGAAGTATGAGGTAAACATGGCTAGGATTAAGATTTGAATTTAAGTCTTACAAAAGTACATGTGGCTTAACTTTTGTGTGGATCATACCACTTAGATTTCAATCCTATGAAAAAGAATTCTTTCTGGAAGAAAGAAATTATGTCAGGAGAAAACCTAGTCTAGAAATCTTTATTCTCACATCTGTTTCCTTATATGGGATGATTTATTGGCATACAGCAATATGCCGATTGTCTGAAGTTGCATATTTCAAAGAGTGGGTTACCACTTTATCTCTTTTTTTTTTATTAATTGTGGGTTGATTTTTCTGCCATCATTTTATCATAAAAACATAGTGAACTGACGTACTCTGAGTGAGGTATTTAGTCCTTCTATCTCAGTACTGTTGATTCTCACTAACAGCAGTTGTCCAGGTTTTTGGTTGTACCTGAAGATCATGTGATTGAACCCGAGATCTTGTACCGACAAATCATATGATCTTGCTGAGCAACATCCCTGCTGCCTCTTCTTTCAGTCACCCTACAGTTTCATACTGACCTGTCCAAACAGTAGTACGATGAAAGTAATGATCTTTCATTTGAATATTATGAAAAACTCAGCTCTGATTCTTGGTCTGAGTTGTAATTAAAAACATCATAACCAAACAGCCAGTTTGGATGTATGAGAAGCCCTTGTTAATTTACGAAATTTACGTTAAGAATTTAGTCTTTCAGTTTGTTGTTCTGGGTGAAAGGGAGAGAGCATGCACGCTTGAGAACAACATCTTCAGAATAGATCATCTGCAGAGGAGTGGCTATTTGTGGAGAAGCTGAACTGTGTTGTTAAGGGTTAGGATGAGTTGGACAAGTTAAAGCCATCATAGAAACCATCAAATTGGATGTGGTGTTGTTAGTTTGAATCATAGTTACTGTCTTTAATATCAGGGAAAACAGTTAAGAGCTCCTTTCTCTGGGTTGGCATGTGTATTTCAGTGTCCAGACTTTATCTCTGTCCTAGGAGTAAAGGAAGGAAGGGATGGTCTTCCATTTTTGAAATCTGTGATTTATTCTGTCTGTTGTAACTCAGACATCTATTGTGTACCTCTCCCCCTTTTTTGTTGGCTATTGGACAGATATGTCCATACACATGCATGAGGAAGACATAATTTTATTCTACAGCTTGTTTAGTCATCGAGGGATGTGAGTTGTTTCTGGAGCTTCTCTTGTTTATAGTATTGGTCCTGTATGGGTCAGGATTGGGGGAACTGTGGCTCTTTGGTGATAGTTACACTCCAGCTCCCATCAACATCATCCAAAATGGCCAATGGTCTGAGATTATAGGAGTCGTAGTCCTGTGAGAGGTGGAGGAGCACCAGTTGCTCATTACTGATGTACATGAACAGGTTACTAATTAATTTGACCTAGTTTCCTATCCTTACTATATCTCTCTCCTCTCTTCCCCCTCCCCATTTCTGGTGTTGTGGCTGTGCTGGTATAGCTGTTTAGTGCAAGTCTGTCCTGTTCCAGTATGGCACAGGAGGTTCTGTCACATAGCACTTCCTCTGCATTCAGTGATAAGAGGTCCAAGTTCACATGAGTTCATACTGTAGCTCCTAACATAACGAATGTCACTCCTCTGGAAGATGGGAATATTGCTAGAATGGGAAGATGCTGCATTGTGACTTCATTTCTGTCTTGAAATCTGGTTGTAGTAGTTCAGGAAGAAGGAGTAATGTTGCAATTTCTTCTAATTCTGCTACTGGTACATTTCCCAGGAAGGGAGACCTGAATGTGGCAAGCTGTGTGTTCACTACTTAAAGTAATAGTGGAAGAGACTCATTCACCTAGGTTAGCTTTGTTTCTGCTCTACCACAGAAATATAATGACTGTGTGCCTGGTTGCAGTCTTATATTCTTCACAACTGGAGTGGTCAACTTTTTTTGAACAGAGGTCAATTTTTGGCCTTGGTGGCTGAATAGATTATCAAAAATATCTGTGCTCTCAAACAAATCTGGAAGTAGCCACAAGTCTATTATGTATTATAGAGGGAGAGGTGGGGGCTACAAAAACAGCCTTGTAGGGCATACTTTCTCCAGCCTCATTCTAAACTGTATTGTGGTTGGGGTTGGATAATATTTTTATTAGAAAATAACTGTACTGTGCTTTTGTCTTTCAAATTACATTTTTCTACTTGTTTTCAAAATACATGAAATTGCAAAAACATTTGCGATCAAAAATATTTGTACATAGGAGCCGTATGTCTGCTACCATCAGACAAAAATATTACTGTTTCGTAGTGGAAAATGTGGAAGTGTGTTTCAAATGTGTTTAGTATTTTTAAGACATTACTATGACTGGAGGTGAATATTTGAGTGCTACACTTTAAATACACTTTAATGCTATTTTATGTGTGGTAATTGTGCAGTTCATGAAATGCCATGCTTAAGTGGTACTGAGCATGCATTCCCATTCTCTTTCCCACCAGATGTTATGTAACCTGGAAAGTGTGATGACTTTGAAAATGTAGCTAGCACCTTGTGGTTATGTACTGGGATGAGTGAGCTGTCCTGGGCCAATGTATTGTTTAGCACTTTTCCTTGTTCTTAAATATCAAGTTTGAACAAGTCAGGGCATGTTCCTAGTACTTTATTACTGTGGAATTGCCACCTGTCTGGTTTTAAAGTGACCTAACTAGGTGGGTGGGTGAGAGTGTTCCTTCCTTTTTAGGCAATGATTTTATCTTATTCCAAAGAAATAGACAATGGATAAATTGCAGTGTGGGTTTTGTGAAATGGACTCATTTGTATATAAAAATTGTGGTTTTCTTTTTTCAAACACAGCAGTCCTACAATATAGCTGACCTTTAAAAAATGTGCTAGGCTGCAGCAGTTACAAAAAGTGGCATGTACCAACTTTTCTACCCCATACATGTTGCATTGTTAGAAGCAAATAGTCACAGAATCAGAAAACCTATTCTCTTTCAAGATATTGTTTGCTAAAAGTTTGAATAGCCTGCCTCATTTCACTTGTAAGTTTTCTGTTTCTTTCTGCATAAGAGAATGTGAGATTTAATGTTAGATGCAATGCCCATTAATTTCAGTGGGGATTACCTCTGTATAATTTGGTGGAGGATAGCAGCTGTAACAATTTTCTGGTGCTTAGTCTGGTTAGATAAGTCTAGATATATAGAATTCAGTACATTTTGTAGTTACTTTTCCCCAGGGAAAAAAGAGGTGAATGGGGAGGGTGACAATAAAGACTGCATGTGTTTCAGATTAAATCTAAATATATTGCTTTAACAACATGAACAGTTCTGGACATAGAACTCTCAAGAAAGAGGAAAAGCCACAAATAACTCCCCTGTGTGATCACCCTCCCATTTCCTTGTCTTTCATGTAACTGGGCCAGAGGCAAGGGAATTGGAAAGGGGAGCTCTGGAGGGGAGAAGGAGGGTGTGCTTGCATACTTTGCCTTTTGCCTTGGTGTGAGTTCTCAGCACTGGAGCAAGAGGCAAGGGAACGGGAGGAGGGAGCTCCAGAGGGGAAAGGGAAGGTGTGTGCGCGCGCATTCCTTCCTCTCTGATTCCCTTGCCTTTTGTCTCACCATAAGTTCACAGTGCCAGGGCTAGAGGCAAGGGAATGGAAGAGGAAGCTCTGTAGGGGAGAAGGAAGGCACATGTGCCTCCCTCCTTCCCTTCCTTTCCCTTCCATCTCAATGCGAGTTCTCAGCACAGGGGCCAGAGGCAAGGAAATGGGAGAGGGGAACTTGGGTGGGGAGGAGGGGGAGGCTCACACTTGCCTCTTCCCTGTTCCTTTGCCTTTTGCCTCAGTGTGAGTTCTAAGCTGTGGGGCCAGAAGCAAGGGAATGGGAGGAGGAACTCTGGAGGGGAAAAGGAAGGTTTGTGTGTGCTTCCCCCAACCCATTCCTTTGCCTTTTGCCCAGGCACTTGCCTTCCTTCTCTGTGACTAACAAAATTCAAGCAAATGGGAGGAGAAGTATGGGGAGGAAGACACACACCAGCCTCTCAAATAGTAAAATTTGCAAAAGTCAGACCTGGAAATGTGGCGGGAGGAATGTATAAGCAGAATTACACTAATATGGATAACGTACTTTGTGATAGTGCTTATATTTAAACATGCTTCTAATTTTTAACATCCAGTGAGTTAATGGTGGGCCTGGATCATTTGTTAAATTTTGGACTTACCTATTTGTATATTTCGTTTATATTCAACCTTTTTTTCTTGCACAGGACCCAAGTGCAAATTCTCAGATATAAATGGATTCCATGTTTCCGTAAAGTTACTTTTTGCTGTTTGTTATTTCTCTCCTGTTCTAGCTGAAAGGCTGATGATAAAGCCTTGAATGACAAAGGGGCAAATTCGCATATGTAGCAGTGATAAATAGAATGGTCTACTCTGCACTACTTAAAACATCTGAATAATTTCATTGTGCTGAATTGATATTTGGTGCCTATAAAATGGATTTTGCTTTTGTATAATTATTTTTATGTACGTGAATCTGTTGTTCTTCATGGTGTCCGTGCTTCGCACAAATGGCTTGTGTGTATACAGAGCAAAAGTTGGAAAGCTCTAGAGCTGAATAGTCTTGGCAGGAGTCCCCCCTTTCCTCTCTATTGCACAAGCTCCAGTCTGCAAAAGCTACTCTTTTCCTGCCTGGAGAGGAACATCATTCAAATATGTTCTCTTCTTTGGTAGTTTAGGAGCTTCTTCTCTTCTCCCTTTCTTACACTATCTTCTTACTTCTACTCCCCACTTCTTTTCAATATCCTTTTAAAAAAGAACTTTCTTTCAGAGCTTTGGCCCTTTCTACAATCTTTCCGTTTGTAGCCTCTAAACCTCTTTTAAAAACTTTGCTCCTCCTGTCTGAATGAATGAATGGTGAGCAAAGGGTGGGATGGGGCAGAAGCTTTGCATCTTGTGAAAGATGGAAGAGAATACCAATCTCTGCAATGACTAAAAAAAGATGTAGTCAGAAGGTAGACTTAGGATGGCATATTCCATGAGCAGATACCAGCCACAGAGTGGTATTCGAAGAAGATGGAGAAGATGGAAGGTAAAGTAGATGGAAAAGTAGAAGATGGAAGAAGAGAGGAGAAAAAAGAAGGATAAGAATTAAAAAGAGGGGGTGAGGAGAAGGCGAATGGGTAGGAGTGGCAAAGGTGAACAAATAGTAGAGGAGGGAAAAATGAAGAAGGGTACGACAGGGAGAAGGAGAAGAGAGAAATAAAAAATAAATAAAAGCATGTTGGAAGAGATTGGAGGACAGAATGAGAATTAGTAGGGTAGGAAAGAAACAGAACGAAAAGATAAGGGAGAGGGTAGGTGTTTAGTATGGGAAAAGAAGGGAACCTATAATACTGGCATGGTGAGTACCAAGATAAGCTTGGTAAAAGGAAGGGGTGGAATGATGATAAAGGGGAATGAGAGAGAAAAACATAGCCTTACCAATGACATTATAATACCATCAGGAGATACTATGTGAAGTAGTGATTAGAGTGTTAGATTAGGGCTCTGGGAGACCAGTGTTTGAATTCCCACCCCCGAATGACATTGGTCCTCTCTCAACTTAAGAGGAAGGCAGACTTCCTCTAAATAGATCTTGCCAAGAAAACCCTAGAATGAGGTTGCCAAAAATTAGAGTCAACTTGAAGGCATTAACAACAAAACCAGCAGCAACAATACAGGCACGGTGAATAGGAAGACAGGCTTCATAAAAGGAAGGGGGAATGGAGGGATAGGAGGAGTTAAAAGTGGGTTGTGGGAAAGAGGCAACTGTTTTGTTGAGTCTATAATACCAGCATGGGTAGTAGTAGGAGTGGTAGTCTTCATCGTTGTCGTCAAGGTTTGTCTACAGTTTCTTTTGTGCTTGAGCTTGTTCCTAGTATCTTCACAATCTATTGTTATTGCTCGTAGAGTTGTTACTGATCTTCTGGTTCAGTAGAGTCTCCTCAAAGAGGTATATCTTATTCCTGGAGATAATGGGAGGTGTCTGAGTGTTGAGTATCTTTATTTATCCATCAGTCTCATGATCACCTTATTTCTTTCTTTTATATTTATATCTTATTTTTGCATGCTTGAGATCTTTGGTGGTTAGATGAAATAATCTGTGGTTTTGCAAACTTGACATAAGTCCAAAAGAAATGGAACAGGGTGGTACTGTTATAAACAGGCCCCCCCCCCCTTTGCCATTCTTATTGTGGCTTCCCTGAACTGTTCTTGCCTCAAACTTAGTCATATGTCTCTTGGCCTCTGTAATGTTATGGGTTTATATTCAAAAATGTTTGATTTATTGGGTGAATATTAGAGTAGGAGAGTATTGGATATAATGAGAATATGAGGAGAAGGAATAATTGATGAGATTTACATAAGGCTAGAAAATAACACTTGAGAAGTCAATTTGGGGAGTTCAGTTATCTTAGGGTTTAAGTAGAGTACAGTTACAAAAGGATTTGAGTTTGACTAGGGTTGAATTGAGACTTGAGTGATTGGTAAGTTTCTGAATTAGTTTGAAAGGAGTGAGAGTGTGTGTGGTATTTTAAATGTAATTGGTTAATAATCTACTGTGTTATGCTTAACTTCTGTAAATAAAGATTTATGTTTGTTTTTATATACTTTTGGCCTCTGGAAATGCTGTTTTATCTCAGAGCTTGGGTTTAGACAAGGAATGGCTACGAGGGGTCTGCAGTGATGGAATGATGTCTGTGATGACAGATTGAATAGAGAGGGATGATATTCGTTGAAGACAGAAATTGCATAAATCCTCACAGGTACCTTGAGGGCATTCAGATGGTCACTAAATTTGATGTGACAGAGGTGGGGATCAGGGAAAACCCTCACTCTTGGTACTTGCAGTGAGTGCTGTGGAAGTCTTCACAGTTGATGGGTTAAAGGGTAGAATCCTCACATTTGGCCATAGTGGTGAGACTGCTTAAGAGGAATCCACATAGTTGATGGGACTGCCCAAGTGTAAACCCCACATTTGGTGGGATAAGGGTTGGAAACCTCCACAATTGGTGATTGCAGCAGTGGGATAAAGGGTGGAGCCCTCAGGTAAAGTGTGAAAGTCCTACATTTGGTGGCAGTTGTAGGATTGCCTGAGGGAAAACCCCACAATTGGTGGCAAAGGAAGGACAAACAGGTGAAATGTCACATTTGGTAGAAGTAGTGGGATAACAAGAGGGGAAGCCCCACAATCTCTTGCCAGTTTTTAGAGATCATTCAGGTAATGAGCAAAGGTGATGTCTGCTTCTGAGATTTCACTATTAGGGCAGATCTCGTTTATTGCTTTAGTTGCCAGGCTCTAAGCTGTCTCTTTTCTGTTTTTTTTAATCTCTCTGATTCTTAGTTTATGATTTCTGCTTAATTTTCTATCGTTTCTAAGTAGCCTTGGGTATCTAGAGATTTTCGTCAATATATTGATTGTGTTTATTTTTTTTAAATACTCAGTTCAATAATGGTGCTGTGATTCTATCAAATAATGAAGAGGCAATTTAGCCACAACAAGAAAATCCTCTTTTGTATTGAATGACACCAAACGCATGAGAAGAAACACCATTCCACATGATCAAAAGCTTTAGCGTTATCTGAAAAGCAACAGTGTAGTCTTAGCAGTAACCCAGTAATAATTATTGCTCTGCAGATATTAAAGTTTAATTTTTTGATTAATGAATACCATGGGATCTGTTGTTATATAATCTTCCTTTGTTGCCAACTTAGCAGCAAACATCTTCTAACCTACATTCAATTATAAAATCAGATGCTACTATTTCAACTTTGTTGTTGTGTCCCTTCAGTTTGTTTCCGACTGGTAGTGGCCTTAAGATGAACCTATCATGGGGTTTTCTGGGGCTGAGAGTATGTGACATATCCAGGGTCACCCAGTGGGTTTCCATGGCCTGGTAGGGAGGTTTTCAGGGTCATAGTCCTTTTACCATTCTTTAAAATTAGTGATCTGTGCTCTACTCCAGGACTGAGGTACATTAATAATTTTGAAATTAATTATGAAATAATTATGAAATTGCATAAGTTTTATATAATAGTTAACTTAGGAAACAGAATATCCAAAATAGCTTACAAAATTTAGCTGTCAAAAATCAGGACCCAGGGCTTTAATTAACTTTAGTTTCCTTACTTGATTTTCAGTCTCCTGCTTAGCAATCTTAAAACAAGTTGCAAATTATCCTATTTAGTGTCTTAGAAAATTTGAATAGTTTCATCCAGAGGATTCTCATATTAATCTAATTTATAATACTAATGAATAAATTCCCTTTTAATTGCCTTTGAGTTTTTAATGACTTCCATTGATTTCCTTTTTTGAAAACCACTTCTGCATCTAACAACTGCCCTTCTCAGATGTCCCCTTAAGAGCTTTAAAGACACCAGATCTCGTCTGATCTTGGAAGCTAAGCAGGGTTAGCCTTGGTTATTTAAATGGGAGACCACCAATGAATACCAGGTGCTGTAGACTATTGTAAGGGTTCTGGTCTGTGGCTAAGTCCTTGCAGGATCCTGCCCAGTGTTTCAGATCCAGCTGGCTGCTCTGATGCAGGGCAGCTGGAGCAGCCAGCAGCTCGCTAGATAAGGGCTGGGGTTACTCTGCAGCCTTTGCCACAGCAACACAGTCTCTGGTGTTGCCTGTAGCCTCTTTTGACTCTCCAGTGCTCCTGACTGTTGGCCCCTGGATTTGGACCCCTGCCTGTTTTCCAAACGTGCCTCTTGCCTTTGGTCCTGTGGACTCCTGTTGCCTGGTAGTCATCTACTGCCTTGAACCCTTGTGCCTTGACCTTCTGCCTGTGTCTTGGACCTGCCTTTTGCTTGTGGCCCTGTGTACATCTGTTGCCTGGAAGGCTTCTGTTGCCTTGAACTCTCATTGTGCTCTGACCTCCTACCTGTCTCCTGGCGCTGCTTCTTGCCTCTGGCCCCATGAACTCTTGCTACTGAGGGACTGCTGCCTTGGACTCTTGTTGTGCCTGGACCCTTGGCTTCATGACCTAGTGCCAGTCCTTTGGCCCAGCCCCGGTTCCTGTTCTAGTCAGCCCTAGCCGCCCATGCCTCAGACCCTGACAACTATATTTCAGAGGAAGGAACTGGCCAAAGCAAAACAAAACAGACCAACCAACCACTTGTCAGTATTCCTTGCCTAGGAAAATGTTAAGTAATTCATGGGTTCGCTATGAGTTGACAGGTGACTTGAAGGCACATGCACACACCCACATACCTGCTGTCCTTCTTAATTTTTTTTCTGTTTTTAAGAAAGTCCATGTTTTCTGTTTCCATGATTTCTGTTTCCTGTTATATCTGTATAAAGACTTCGCTCCTCAAATAAGTGAAAAGTTCTGTATGTTTTAAGAAATTAGCTTTTAGAAGGAATTTGTCCTTCAGAAAATATTGATGAAATATTGAATTTTTTTTTACAGGGGACACTTAATAGGTGGTTAATTTAACATAATTTGTGACTTTCATAATTCTTCTGTGTTTGTCTAACCCATTTTTTGTTTTTGTTGTTTTAAAGATGATATAATCATGATATAATCAGATGGGATAGGACACCTCGTCAGGGGGATGGAATCACAGTAGACGGTGGTTTCATCTCTCTGCCTCCCAGGTCTCTCCTGCTGCTGCATAGAAAAAAACAGGTGGGCAGAGCTGAGAGAGATTACCCCTTGCCAAAGTCTCATCCAACAAACTCTCAGTAATACAGGCCAGGTTGGCATGCTTAGTCAGAATCAAATCCTGAAAAGCACTTGTTTTTTCCATTCACCAACCTGGCATTCAACAGCATTTTCAATCCAGGGTAGTCACCAAGGCTAACCAGGCTGTTTGACCTGGGAGAGAGAGTGAAGGCAACAAGCACACTGTTATGTTCCTGTCTTCCTTGATACTGTAATTGTCTCCTCCTTCCATATCTCCCTCTGCCCTGTATGACTCCAGTGGCTGTTCAGAGTCTGTGCACCCCTTTCCTCCTCTGGAAAACAGATCCTTCTTGTATTGGACAGAGGAGGCAGTAGCTCTTAAAAACAACCAATACAACAGACAGGCAGATGATAAAAGCAGGTAACAAACCTTTATCTTTGTTGGGTGAACAGATAGGCCCTCACTCTCATGTACACCAGAGTGTCTCCCCTAAAGGGATGGCCCCACTGGTGGTGGACCTGCTCCCACAGGAGTCCTTCTATGTCCCAGAGAGGCAAAGTAGATGTGTTGGATGGTGAGCAGTACCTGCTGAGTTAGGACCTGAGTCCTGCAAAGAGCAGAATCCTACTACAGAAGTCCAAGGCAGAAGAAACAAATAGCCTCTTCCTTCCTACAGCTTCTGGAAAGTTCTGTGATCCTCTCTTTCTACTCAGGTGCTGGTTTAAGCAGGGGTAGCAAGGGGAAGGAAAACTGAAAAGGTGGATTTGACAGAACATCAAGCTTGTATTAGGAACATCTTCACCTTTTATGCCTTGCTCCCCTCTACTAAGGGTAACTGTAAATAGACATCCAGCCAAACTGTTATAAATTTTTTCTTCTCCCGCATGTTTTAGAGTCTGGTACGGCCCGTAGTGGGTCCTGGGTGCTGCAAGTTGGCCTGATTCCCAGAGCTTGCTCGTCTCTGGCGAAAATATAACAGCCTCATAAAATGTTTGCCAAGCAGTTATGGTTTTATTTTAACACCTTCCAATTTCACTTTGTACTGTTTACCTCCCTGCACAACACCACCAGAGTGGCTCTCTTCAAGCTCTGGGTCTCACATCCCATTTCTGCAGAGCCACACATGATCCTTTTGAACCTTAGCAATCTGAACGCCATCAAATGCATCTTCTTATTTGTGTGCGTATGTGAGTGGGGGAGTATCCGGCTGATACTCCACTAATATTCCTCAAGGGAAACTGAGGCTGTATTCCATTGACCTGGAAAGGTATAGCATTGACCATTCTTCAGTAATGTTCAGAGGCTTTGAAGGAGCATTTGTTGCTCTGTCATTTCTGACTTAAGGTGACCTTACCATGGTTTTTTTTTTGCAAGATTTGTTAAGGGGAGGGATTGCTTTTGCCTTCCTCTGAGGCTGAGAGAGTGCGATTTACCCAAGGCCACCCAGTTGGTTTCCATGGCTGAGTGAGGATTCAAACCCTGGTCTCCAGAAGTGTAGACCAATGTTCAGACCGCTACAGTGTGCTTGCATAGTTTAAAGGAATATAAACCTTCACAAAGGAGACATCTATAGGCATGAAAAGAGTAGCTTTAAGAGAGGGCACCAGGCTTTTGTTATCTCTTTCCTTGAAGACGCTTTGATATCTTCCTTGAAGATAGTCCTTGAAGATAGTTCACCGCAGTACTACTTATTTGAATATTTTATTTATAACAAGTAATACTTGAGAGGATACAGAAGTGTGGAATGTTCATTTAATTTCAGCTTTAAATGTAGATACTTCTAAGTGTGAAAACTGCAATGCTGGTGGAGTGAGAATTTCTAGAAGACCCATACCACTGCTCTCAAAGTGGCCGAAGTGCCCCCTCCAACTTCTTAAATGGCATTTTGGGCATTTTGGTGCAAAAGTTGTATTTGAAATTGTTTAGTTTCTGGAATAGAAGTGATGGAGGTAAAGTGGTCCTGCAAAGACCTCTGAGAGCTAGCATGGTCCCCTGTTCTCCAATTGTTGGGCACCCCAGTTGGGGTACTAATTCTTGGCCACTGTGATCCTACAGCTTTCCATGTAAGTAGATTTGACTCCTCTCCTGTCTAGGAGGATGGTTGCTGTCTTGGCATAGAAGGACATAATATGGGTTTTCATCCCTCAAATGCTTATTATGGATGGTATCATTTCAAACTATTTAAGCTGGTTTCAGTCTTGCTTTGCTTTAACGTTCAATTATTTAATGTGTTTTTAGCCTTTAAAATCATTTCTACCCTTTTTTAAAATAATCTGGTTGTTTTATCATATGCTACCCTTTCTTTATCTTTATCTCTTTATCTTCTTTATCTTTAGACAGAAGGTGGGAAATAAACATTTTAATAAAATTAACAAAGAAATAAATGGGAACCTGCATTCATTCATTCATTATTTATTTATTTTTCAAGGCATTCATTTTCTCTCCACACTGGAGCCCCAGAACCACATTTCTTAAGACAAGAAAATTGAAACCGCATCATTTATCAACATGTTCTGCTGAGGCTGATCCATAGATCAAGGAAATCTCCTTCTGATCTTTAGTACTGGCCTGAATTTTGTGGGGCCTTGTCTGCAGTGAATCCTGGTTAACAACTCCTTTCATGGATGGTTTTTGAGAAGAAGGTATTTTGCTAATTACCGCTGGTAAAACTCCCACCACTGCTGCAGGATAGAAATGGAGTTCTACCCAGACTGAGAATGGAATTCCTAGATTTGCTTGTCTCTTCCTTGAGAAAGGGATTGGACACCTTTTTGATGTGCAGGGCTGACAGTTTACCTTCACTAAGCTTCATATGGTATACACAAATTTGGTACCTGAGGGCAACAATGTTTGCATGGGGGAGCTCACAATGGAACACAGTGGGCACTGTCTCTCCAGGGTCACTGTTTGGTGAGTGAAATGATATATGCTTTGCAGTTGTCTGTGGTAATTTTCCAGAAATAAGTAAGTAGCAAGATTGTGAAAAGCAGTTTTTTATCCATGTTGCATGGCACTGATTTGTAACACTGAGGTTGTAAATGTCAGAGTATCCTGCAGACAGTAAATAGATGTGTTGAACATAAAGTTGTGCCTGAATGGTAAATATGGATTTAAAATTGTGTTTGCCCTAGAAGCAATGTTGAAGCAGAACGATCTGCTTAAGAGGATGGGTTGTTCAATGGGAGTAGGAAAGTGACTAAGTCCAGGTGCAACTTGAGGTCAGATAGCTTGTTTGGGGACAGTATCATCAAGAACAAATTTACCTGTGGACAAAGTTCATCTTCTATCTACTCTTATCTCTTGGTTCTGTTATTTGGTATAGCCTAGAAACAAACCAGAGGTATGGTGGGATTTCAGGTTTAGATGGAGTGACAAATAATGGTTGAACAACCCAGAATACATAAGCCAACAAACAACCGTGGTCATGACTTCATTTTTTAAAAAAAATTACATGACAGTAGTGTTCAGAAATTCAAATTCAGACATTCAAATAAACCACAATTTTTTAACCGTATCCTAGATTTGTATTGCAAATGTGACCATTGTCTTGACTTGTTAGTTTTTAATTTTGAGATTTTTCTGTATTTCTGTGAGTAGTAGAAATTACTTCACTTCAAAGCAGAAGTCAGCAATTGCAGCAATCTTGGTGGCCACTTTTATGTTTCTGGCAACTACATAGACTATTGAAAAATAAAACCCTAAAGGCATCTGGAAGTCTACTTCTGGTACTCAAAAACTGTCATTTTTGATGTTAAGCAGTTCAGGGAAGACTTGCAACTATTTAAAAGATAAATTGTTGCACAAAGAGACTTCCAGGAGCAGCAATTCATCATCTTTTCTGACTAGAAAAAGGTTGGTCTGGAGATTCTGGATATGTTGAGAGTCACAAAAACATCTTTGGGGAAGCCACATGTTTTGCGTACCAAGGTATGTGAGAAGCTTGATACTAGATGCTGCAGTGTGTGCTGAGCTACACACTTTAGCCTGAATCCTATTGGTGGAATATGTTTGCCTAATCCCTTCTTATACCAGGAAAATACTTTTAAAAATATTGAGGAGGGGTGGTATTTTGGACCACCTTGTGCAGCGCTTTTGTCCTCAGCTGCTGCTCCCCCCAGGCCACTGATTGGCTGTGGAGATGCACCTGAGAGCCATCTGGCTGCCCTGGTGGCCTTGAAAATGAAAGAGTACCGTCTGTCCTTTCTGGGGCACAATGAGTGTTTCTCCACTGAGTGTTGAAAGAGCTGATTGGCTTCCAGTCAATAGCTGGAGGGGTTTGACTGCATTTGGGAGCCTCTGTCTGCCCTTGCACAGCCAGGGGAGAACAACTAGATCCCCAAACACCAGCATAGATCCATTGGCAGAAATTTACCTTCCCCCTAGATACACTCATATGTGCTTACATGGAATGTTCAGACATCAAAATTTGTACCAGGACTGAACGGACAGGGAGATGAAGCTTAACAAAAATAAAGAGAGACAGAAGGAAAGCAGTGCTGGTACTTGAATGTAGGCTGTATAAGAGAGTTCTTGATTAGAAAAAAAGGAAACATTAGCATTATGTGTGAAGTTTGTGTGTGTTGTTGTTGACTTTATATCTCCCAAAATAGGGCCTCAAAGTGGCTTACAATTTGAAACTAATTTAGAAACTAAAACTGATAAAACTAGAAACATACAAAGGTCACCATTAAAATAGATTTAAACTCTTCACAGTACTAATCTGGAGCAGCCACTAGGAAGTCTCCCACCAGCCATGCCTGTGAAGGTTGTGGGTCTAAGAAAAGAGTCTCTTCTGAGAATCTAGGGGCCTAGGCAAATTCATACGAGGAGTTAAGATCTTTCAGTTAGCCTGGACTAAGCCATATAACGCTTTATAGGACATAGCTAGCACTTTACCCAGAAACAGACTGGCAGCCAATGGAGCTATTGTAACAGTGTACTTATATAGCTGCTTACCCTGCTCCAGTTATCACTATTGTTGCAGCTGTTTGTGCCAGCTTAAGTTTATGAACTTCAGAGAACACACCCCATGTAGAGTATGTTACAGTGACCCAAACAGTATGTAACTAAGGAGCTTATACCATGGCCAAATCAGACATCTTTAGGAATGGGCACAGCTGGTGCACAAGCATTAAGTGTGTGAAAGTATTCCTGGCCACCCCAGAAACTTGGGCCTTGGCTGGGTCCAGGAATACAATCAAACCATGAACCTGTGTCTTCTGGCATAGCGTGGCCTCATTGAGGATCAGTTGAGTCCCTGTTCTCTGATCTGCCTTTTGATCGACTAGGAGCACCTCTGTCTCTTCTAAGTTAAGCTTTAACTCATTCACTTTAATCCTGTCCATTACTGATGCCAGACATTAGTTTTAGAACCAAAACAGTTTCTTTGGAGAAATAGAGTTGGGTGAAATAGAATGGGGTGTCATCAGCATACTGGTGGCACCAAACTCCCAACCCCCAGATGGCCTCTCCTAGTGGTTTCATATGGAGTTTAATAGAATGGGCGACAGAAGTGGACCCCAGAGTGCTGTGATGTATACAGTGATGTATTGCTGTGCTTTTGATGCCATTTTGAGGAGCTCTCCCACCTCTGTGTTGTCAAAAAGCAATCTATAAAGAGACACGTGGTCTACTAATGTATGATAGTTGTTGAATACGAACACCTGCATTTCTTGATTTCAGTAATTCATGTGCTTATGAAGTATATAATATATATTCTTCAGAGTGCCCTCTGGAGTATGAGAAACTGCATCAAAAAGGAAAGTTTGGCCCCTCATCCAATTCCATTATCTCGCAGAGACACCTCATGTGCTCCCTATTATCTTGTTCAGCCCTTTTGGCCTAATACTACTGCATCCGTCATCAGCTTCCATCGTCCCTTATTGATTTTATATAACAAGTTAACTAAGTTACCTGTAGTCAGAACACCATTAGCTAATGGTGAAAGAGTATATACAAATAATCTTCAAATTAAGATCACTCAGTATGCTAGTCGACAAATGTAATTCTAGTGCATTGGATACGGACAACTCCATAATAAACGGGTTATTTGAAATATGTGTGTTGAGTGAAGTAGAATGTATAAAGACATGCTTCTAGTAAGATCTCATGCATGGATTGAGATAAACTGGTGGGAAGAAGGCACAATCCATGTAGGTAGGTATTTGTTCTCAGCCAGTCATATGGAATCATTACTCTTAGTTCATATTTCACTATTAACATGTCTAGTACTGCTTGTGGGAGGTGAGAGATGTTTTTACCATTCCCCAGGGTTTCATACACAAAGGTTCAACTGTGCTTTTAGGCAGTCTAATGAAATAGTGAGCAATCTTAGAGTGAGTGTTTACACTGATCCTTCACTTGACTTTAAGAAAGATAAAGAAGAAACCAGCTGCTTAATGTGTTGCTTATTATTTAGTCATACTGGGTCTTCAAGTGTACCCACATCTCTGGCAGATTCCCACTGTAGAGAGTGTGGGCGTTTCCTTTGAACTGTTTGTGGCAAAGAGCACTTGCTGAGTTGAACTTCAGTCCAGCGTTTGCTTTGTCATCCTGACTTTGCTGGTATCGCTCCCCTCCCCCACTCCTGTCGTCTAATACTTTCATTTTTGTTGTTGTGAATTCTGTAGAATTTGTCATCAGGGAAATTCATAAGTGAGAATTAAGTTGTATATTTATTTAGTCTTTAGCATACCTGTATAGAAAGAAGTTTAAAGAGAATGAGGTTGCAAGTCTGCTTTTCAGCTTGTCTTGCCTTCAGTTGGACTTTAACTGAAACAGACACTGAAACCATTCCAAGTGGCAAAGCTGGGTGATGAAATATGACACATGGAGGGGAAGAAAGTTGGCAGTGAGCCCTGATGCACAAATAGCCCTTTCCTCTTTGAAGCATATTTGCAGGATGGGAAATAAAAACACTGTGAGCCATGATGTTTTCTTTTGAGAATTGTTTTGCAGACTCAGTATTTTCCCCATATATATTATGCAGCTGTCATCATTACAGTAAGATATTTTGTTAGTATTTGTGCACCACATGGATAATACAATGTATCTGAAGACTTCTGTATTTTAATAGGCTGTAGGAAGGTGGCAGAAGGTTGATTGTTGCAGAATGTGCTGCACAATAATTGAACTGCTCTTTTTTTTAAAACCTCTTGTCAGTTTTATCTTTGGTCACAAATTAAGGGGATATTTTTTACTGAAAAGATTATTCTAGAAGCCACTGGATTATGTCAATCTCATTTTGTATATTTGTTGGTTTATTTATCACACTTTTAGTTTGCCCAGACTTCTCTAGTAGAAATAACAAGTAGCTAGTGACATAGAGCGTTTGTTTCCCTGTAGTGGCTAATGTGACATGTACCTTTCCTGTAATATTTCACTGAACTGGCAGCTGTATGTACTGTCTGTCCCTCCTTTCCTGGAAAATTTATGGTGCTGTACAAAAATTATAGCGCACCTCTGATTGCTAGAGCACCTAAAATTGTGGTGATATGGCTATCATTGACTATGTGCAATTGATAATGTCATCTCAGCATTGAAAGGATCTGTGCAGGTTAATTGTTGTGTGAGCTTTCCCAAATAAGGAAGGCTATACTGCATGAATACTTTGTTTACAGAGCATGCATGGGCATCAATGGCATACCAGCCCATCTTGTGAATATAGCTGCAGTGGATAGCATGGTAATGAATAGGAAACACATATTCACAGCCCCTGGAATTCTTGCTCAGAACAGAAGAAAGGGGAGGAGCTAGAGGCTAAGATGCACACTTTTATTGAGTTTGGTTGCTTTCTGAACCTGTCCTCTGTTGGATGCAGTTGCCATATCCCTATATTTTTCAATAGGACCTCCCTGATTACTTATTTCCTGAGTTTCCTCCCAGATGATTGCTAAAGTGTGTGTGTATGTGTGTGCGTGCGTGCGTGTGTGTGTGTTTCTTCCTTCTACAATCTTTAAAAAAAAAATTCCCAGTCTTGTTTCAGGATTTACTAGACCACTTACTTTCTCATGCAGTGCAGTGTGTTCCCTTGTTGAGGATTATAGTGTAGGGATGGGTTAGTGTGTTTTGGGTGGGTGCTTGTGCTGCAAGTTATTGAAATGCCAAAAACAGAATACTGGTCATTTTAGAAAAGTACAGAAGATGTAGGGCTATGCCTGTTCTATGTATTTTAGGGTACTGTATTTTTTGAAAGAAATAGATTCCATAAGCAGAGTCCAGCAATTGGCACTACACTGGTTTTTGCAAAGTTGGTGTTTACTGTTGTGTTCTTTTTACCTTTTATCTGTTATAACCATGGCCATGAAATAGAAAATACCTTGTATTCCACTATGGACACTATGCCCATGCGGAAAAATTCCCACATGGTTATTCATTACACTAGACTGTTACAGGGAATGGAAGACCTGTATGGGTACTTCCTACCCAACTTTGTCTGCTCAGGGAACATGAGCTTTTGTTTCATGTTCTTGAACAATAGGTGAATGGAAAATTGGGGCACACATTCCCTGTAATAGCTGGATAGAATATCTGCATACTTTCCTACACTGAAGAGTGGTGGGGAAAAAACGGTTTAGGTTGTACTTGCTTTTGGTTGCTGGTTGGTTTGTAACAGCTCTCAGTTCTCATTTCTATATTTAAGAAGCCTCTCTCATTTGCAAAATTTTGACTTAAAGCTAGTCCCTTTGTAATATCATCTGTATTCAATTTTTTTTCTTTTCTGTACTGCATTTCTTCTCCATTCATTACACGTTCTGGCAGTATGTAATGTCTGTTGTTCCTTTAACATAATTTTTGTAACAAGTAATTGGTCTTGTTTCTTTCTGCTGAATTTAAGGAAGATAGCTTTCCTTCTCTATTGTGTTTAAAATTCAAGATAATTTATAAATTTCAAATATCTTAGACCAAGACTTCATTTAATGTTCCTTAATCCTTAAAACTTTTATGCACTGCACTGTTCTGTTAAGGTTCAATGTCTTAACAAACCCCATTTCTCAGGTTGCTCTCCATGTGTTTTACACTATTCATGTTGGGGGTGGTGGTACTGTGCTGGTTGGTTATTCTTTTAAAACTTGTCCGAGTAAAACATCTGCAAATGGGTGCCTACATTAATGCACCTCTTGTCAGATGTCCTGCTCAATGCTGGATGTTAGGTGGGACATGTGCTATTGAAGATGGGGTTAGAAGAAACTTGTCTCCCTCCACTTCCACACAGATGGTCTAAGTGTGGAGAGCAACTTAGGAAGGAGTTTTATTGTTCCACAAATCTGAGTGAGAATGCTCTCACTTTTAAAATGGAGCATGTAGTATCTCATTGTGAAGTAGCACATAATAGCTCTTTGCTGAAAAAATTTCTTCCTCTCTTTCCAGGAACTTACAAGCAGCCATTGGAGCCTACTATGATTTTGAAAGTCCAAACATCAATGTACCCTCCATGTCCTTTGTAGAAGATGTGACCATAGGAGAAGGAGAGTCCATCCCCCCTGATACCCAGTTTACAAAAACATGGAGGATACAAAATACAGGTGAATAGTGAAATCTCTCTGTGGCTTTTGACTTGATACCGCTTTATGATTTTTCCTTAAAAAATAGAAGTGATTTTGCTTTTCCGATTGTTTAGGGGAATAATTCTTTCAGTGGTAGATAGTTGTATGGAATTGTGTTTTACATTTTGAACAGTATTTTTTCGTATTTTATCTCAGGCAATATAATCAAAGGTAGGAGTAGCAAGAAGACTCACTGACCCATACTTGATGAAAATAGTATAAATAACCTGGAATTCATTTCCTATAGTCATCTTTCCATTCCTTAGACAAGTGTGATGATCCCCTGCCCAGCAGTTCTTCCTAGGTTCCTATGATCTGCTCTCCTTGTGGTTGTATTGTATTTCAGAGATGCTTTAAACATTTTTGAAGCACAGTTTCTTTATTTCATTTGTATGCTGCCTTTCTTTGAGAGTGTGATCCAAGGTGGCTTCAAAAAGAGTCAGTTAAAAACCAGAACAGTGAAAGTTTTAAAATAATTTAAACCCCCACTTTCCTCTCTTCCTTCGGAGGTTGGTTCTACATTGAGGTTGGAGGTCTCCTGCTGGGCCTTGGAGCTGTTCAAGAGTTCATCCAAAACTCATCATTACATTAAGCTACAACCTGTCCCTGAAGCAGGGAGATAAAGGTCATAATTACTAGAGGTTATAGCTGTCTGTCAAGGCTGGCCATGTCTTGTGGATTTCCCTGTATCAGAAGTAGGCAGCCTCAGTGAGTTTGAGGACCATTTTTGTCCTCCTCTAGACCTTTCAGAGCTTCACTCTTCTCATATTTTGAAGAAAATTTCTCTATGTTTATGAATATACCTGCCAGAAGCTTCTGGGGGTTTCTACTTACTAGTTAAACAATTTCACCCTCTGAGCTTGTTTTAGGTCTTGAAAGTTTTCTTTTAAAGAAACAAAATAGCAATTGGCAATTCACTTCTGATTTTTTTTACATCTTTTTAAGGTCAATAGCAAAGCCAATATTCATGCATGAAATTATGTTTAAATGGCATATTGTATTTTATAGATGCCAACTTGAAGAAAATGTTTTAGAAAATATAGTAAGGTTGTATTAGTTTATGTGTCTAGCCTACACTCTTATTCTATGGATAGTGCTACTGTTAAGTGGATTTGTAACTGGTTGACCGACTGAACCCAAAGGGTGTTCACCAATGGCTGCTTTTCATCCTAGAGAGAAGTGACCAGTGGGGTGCCACAGGATTCTGTCCTGGGCCCAGTGCTGTTCAACATCTTCATCAGTGACTTGGATGAAGGAGTAGAGGGCATGCTGATCAAATTTGAAGATGACACCAAATTGGGAGGGGTTGCTAATATGTCAGAGGACAGGATCAAAATTCAAAACGACCTTGACAGATTGGAGAGCTGGAGCAAAGCTAACAGAATGAATTTCAACAGAGAGAAATGTAAGGTCCTACACTTAGGCATAAAAAATGGAATGCACAAATATAGGATGGGGGACACGTGGCTAGATAACAGTACATGTCAAAAAGATCTAGGAGTCTTGGTAGACCACAAGCTGAACATGAGTCAACAGTGTGATGCAGCAGCCAAGAAAGCCAACACGATTCTTGGTTGCATCAATAGGAGTATGGTGTCTAGATTAAGGGAGGTAATGGTACAACTCTATTCTGCTTTGGTTAACCCTCATCTGGAATACTGTGTCCAGTTCTGGGCACCTCAGTTCAAGAAGGATACTGACAAGCTGGAAGCGTGTCCAGAGGCGGGCAACCAAAATGGTGAAGGGTCTGGAAGCAATGCCCTATGAGGAGCGGCTTAGGGAGCTGGGTATGTTTAGTCTGCAAAAGAGAAGTTTAAGAGGGGACATGATAGCTATGTTTAAATATTTGAAGGGATGTCATATTGAGGAGGAGGCAGGTTTGTTTTCTGCCGCTCCAGAGACCAGGACAAGGAGCAATGGATTCAAGCTGCAGAAAAGGAGATTCTACCTGAACCTCAGGAAGAACTGAGTCAGAGCTGTCCAGCAGTGGAATATGCTGCCTCGGAGTGTGGTGGAGTCTCCTTTGGAGGTTTTTAAACAGAGGCTGGATGGCCATCTGTTGAGAGCGCTTTGATGTGGGTTCCTGCATGGCAGGGGGTTAGACTGAGACTGGTTTCTTCCAACTCTTTGATTCTGTATCCCTTCCATCTTTTTTCTTTTTTCTTCTTCTTTATAATCATACTTTGAAAAGTCCAATTGATTTTTTTTTAAACAAATACTATTGAGTCCTGAGATTTCAGAGAGTATGATTTGTCATTGGGGCAAAAATTTTGGAGGAGATTGGATTGCACTTTACCCATCTTGCTCTGTGTATTGTCATTGTCAATTCATGTATTTGGTGTCAAGTAGAGAAGCAGTATTTTTCCCCGACCTCAAATAGATGAGACTGAATAAATTGCCTCTGCTCGTTCACTGGTTCTTGACTCCCAGAACCTCTGTTGCTTTCCTTGTGTCATAGGCAGAATAGTCCTGCTTAGTAAAGGATGGGACAGCACAACACAAAAGCCCAGTTTAGAGATAACAATAAAATCATGGTTTTATTATTACATCTGAACTGAACCAGAGTTGAACTGTACTTGCCAGGAGCACTTTTCCAACCCCACATGTCAGTATGAGGTGCAGCTATTCTGTAACTCTAGCTAATGTTTACTTTCAGTGTTTTTATAGCCTGTAGTTTTAGTCTGACAATCCAAATATTGCAGCTCCATTTCTAGCATATGTCTGAATATGTGATGATTTTTCCAGCCCATTACTTTTAATGTATGAAATTTTGAAGCTATGGCATTTTTGTTGCACATGTGAAATGAAACATCTGACTTACAGTAATTGAATATAAAGCTTTATCTAAAAGTATGAAAGCCCTCTGGAAGCTTAACACAATGAAGTTACAAAGTTCTAAGAGTACAATCTTAAATGGTATTGAGTGAAGCAATCCCTCCACCCCTTCATCCATTGTCCTGTAGAGGTGTGTGTATGAGTGTATGCCTGCAGAGAGGTTTGTCAGAATTTTTATTTTAACCTCATCCCATCAGAACAGTGGAGGTGATTAGCTTTAGCAACTGTAGGCTGAAATAGCTGAAAGACCCAGTAGAACCCCTCTAGGCATGTGCTTCTTAGGTTAATGACTGGCTTTGGGTCCAGCAGATTGAATGGTGCCCAGTTTTAATGCCTTCTGTTTGCCATCACTGAACGTATCTTTCTACAGCTGAAATCCTTTAGCTGGTGAAGATCTTATTTGCTGGCAGGAAGACACACTGTAGATCTAGGAGTTCATTGTGCTGAAATATAAATACAGTAGCCCCTTCACATTTGCGAGGATTCAGGGCACAGAATCCTCACAAAAGTGGAAAAACCAAGAATAACCCCCCCGCCCCACAATTCCCTTCCCATTCGCCTCCAGAGTTTCCCCCCTTCCATTCCTTTGCCTCTGGCCCTGGCTGTGGTCACAGAGCAGGGGGAGACAACCTAAAAGGCTTACCGGTACTTTCCCCTCAGACAGAGAAGAGTGAGTTCTAATTACTTCTGTCGGTCATCTTGAGAAAGGAGCACCGACCAGTCAGCAGCCAATACACAGCAGAATGTACAACCACATGGCAGAGAGGCCACATCTTCAGCAGTGGGAGGGGACTTTGCTCACTCAAAATGAAAAATCAGCCGTTATAAGCAGAAGCCTCACAAGCCTGGGGGGAGGAATGCGAGGGATGGAAGGAGGAAGAGTGGAGGGTGGGGGCAAGCGCCTGCCTCACAAATAATCATATTCAGGAAAGGCCAAACCTGCAAATGTGGAGGGAGGCTGTATTTTAAAATTCTACCAGTAACGAATTTGAGTTCAAGTGTACACTGGAGACTAATACAGTTGTGTAGCACTATAGGAAGCTGCCTTGTATACTGAATCACATCATCAATCCATCTAGCTCAGTATTCTCAACTCTGAGTGGCAATGGCCCTTTGGTGTTTCAGACGGGATTCTTTCCTAGCTCTGATTGGAGATCCTTTGTAGTTTCCCATCCAAGTACTAACAGGGCATTCATAATGCTGGAAATAAATGCTTCAGAGTAGGATGGCTTCTGAAGGGTTTGTGTTAATAAATTGAGTATCTTATATGGCTAGAGTCTAAAATATATTTTATCCCTAAAGAGCAGTAGCAGTTGTAGATAGCTATTCTTCCCTTATGTATGTGTGGTTTTTCAAAAAGAAATGGTTATCTCTTTGGAGCAATTGGTGTTCTGAAACTGAGTTCTTTTTCAGATTGTAGTCCTACACCAACTTACTAGGGGATGAATCCCATTGAACTCAGGGATTTAGTTCTGAATACACATGAATTAAGATTGTGCTGAGATATATTTAGCCCCACCTTTCCAATTACTTCATATTAAAGCCACTGCAGTGCAGCAAAATATTCATGTTAGAGATGAAAATGAATTTCAAATGTTATATGCTGTTTCCTATCCTGAAAAGATTATGTGTGTGTGTGTATAAATAATTTATTTACGTTATACCATGCTGTTCTATGCAAGAAACTTCAAATGATATCTTCCTGCTTTATAATGTTGTACACATAGGTTACTCATCTTCTCTCTCTATTTCTCTCTAGCTACAGAGGAATAAAGAGCTATCTTGTTTCTTTTCTGGGGCCTGTTCTTTAATAAAACCCTTATAAAGCTTCATGCTGTTTTCTGTTTACTTGCTGAAATCATTATCTTTAATGGTGGACCTTAACGCTTATCAGCTACCATAAGAAGTTCCTAGAAATTAATGTGATTGTTTGCTAGACTAAATTCATAGCCTGACATAGGTTTTCTGTAACCCAATTGGTTTCTCTATATTTTTTTGGTCTATCTGTACATTTTGTACCATCAGAAAATGGTTGCAAATTTTGCTAATACTGTACTTTTTCCTGTTGTTAGAATCTCTCTTACAGCTTTTTCAGTCATTCTCAATATAAGCACAAACATCAGTTTCCAGTTCTGTTGTAACTGATGGTGAAATATGAATGCCTGCGTGAATTTAACTTGTAGTGGTTCGACAGTTGCTACATTCCTTCAGTTTGACATTGTTCTTGAGTTTTCAACCAAGTTGAGTCTTTAACCAACTGTTGAAGTTGAATAAACAGCAGTAATTTAAAATTAGTATGTTTTCAGAGCTACAGGCCAGTTTCTCGGTAGGCTCAGTTCAGATAAACATGTTAGGAGGCTTCCTTCTTTCCACTTGGACTTTCCAGTTCTCCCTTTTCTGGTTTCTTCTAACTACAGTTTGCTGTGGCATCCAATTTACAAGCTGTTGTTAACCCATTGTTTCACATTATGTTGTTGCTAATCCATAAGTTAAGGCACTGGCATGTTTGGTCACTGTTATAAAAGCTGAACTTGGCAACTATGGAACAATAAAAATAAAGTTGCACCCATTAGAGCTAATCCTCTTGGCTCAGCAATACCTAAGTTCAGTATTCAGGCATCAGGTAATATTGTAGGTTCATAAATTAGAGCTCTGTGTATTAAGTACTACATTAAGTCTTGGGGCTTGTGTGACCATTTGTGTTAGCTATTGTCTGGAAAGCCCCTTGTGCTTCTGAAAGTAAGAGTGAATTGAAACAAGCACTTTCCACATCAAAGCAGCTTTTTCTGCATTTATGAGTGCACAGTTACTGTTATGCTGCATATTGATGTGTGAAGAGGTCAACAATATGATGTTATTCATAGAAACATGCTTTCTACGGTGTGTTGCCAGAAAGGCACCACCATGTATTAGATTTGTGGACGTCTATATTAGTTCATGGTAAGACTGTATGTTACTCTTACATGTACAGAGACATGTGTGATTGTGCACAGACACAAAGACAAACACACACACACAAAGACAAAGCGCACAAGCAGTTGTATTTGGATCTATATCTCACCTATCCAGTGGAAATGTGCAAAACAAATTGTCTTTTGCCAAGCATTTACTAACATCCTTGGCTGCTTAATAAAACAGCACACATGTCAGTAAGGAATATTTTATTCATTGAGGAGAGTGTCTGCCATATTTTTCATGAATGTAGTTTGAGAGATTGACACATGTTTTAATGCAGTCTTTGCTGAACCTCAGGGACAGAAGCATGGCCTCCAGGCGTTTGTCTTAAGTACGTTGGAGGAGACCAGTTTGGCCATGTGAACATGGTGATGGTCCGATCGTTGGAGCCCCAGGAGATTGCCGATGTCAGCGTTCAGATGTGCAGCCCCAGTACTGCAGGAATGTATCAAGGACAGTGGCGAATGTGTACTGCCACAGGACTCTATTATGGAGGTGAGCATCTGCTTCTCATTTATTTACACCATTTGTAAACTATATTGGCTCATGTCAAAATAATATTTCCTAATAATAACAGCTGTAGAGGCTTTCCGCACTTATCTGACAGGTTGGAAATCAGCGCAGTGTCAGGAAATGGTTGAAAAGTGGAACCCATGTACTCTACTGTAGGGACTATGAAGGCCTTACGGAAGCTAACTTGGAACTGTCCGCGCATGCACTACTTGCAAAATCTCTCAGCTGGCTTAGCGCCTTTTTCTCCCTCTCAACTTGTTTTGTAAGCAGCACATGGATGCGGGCAGTTCCAGGTGAGCCTCCATAGGCAGGAAGAACTGATGAAAGAGCTTAACTCCCATCAGGTGAATGGAACTTGTCCTTAATTTGGAAGCATCAAAAGATTGATCGAGTCATCAGATAATGGGGTATCAAAAGGTGAGGGCTTCCTGTATTCTGTAACAGAACTGTAGGACTCAGTTGAAACAAATATCTCTTTCTCCTTATAATATTCTGCCTCCCCCCCAAAAGAGCTCCATATTGTGGCAGTTTTACAGGCAACCAGTTACCCTGAAAATTGGGGGTGTCGTGAGGACACCCAAACAGACTTCAAATTAAGGGAATTAACAGAGACGCTCAGAGCTTACGAGAGGTCAGAGCAAGGGATCTTTAACCCTATGTCTACGGGGCCAGAACCACGCAAGAGTCAGAGGAACAGTCTAAAGTAACTTTATTAAAACTAACAAAGAAGGTCACAACACACGTTAACAAATAATTCTACGATCACACAAGGGCTACAGGAATGAAGTTGGAAATAAGAGACAGTTGGGAGAGAGGGCATACGGACCTTAGTCTAGGCGTCCTGGAGAAGGAGAAGATTAGTGGAGGCTTGGTGTAAAGCACCAAGGGGAGGCTGGATCCCGGGGCTGGAAGGCTGGAAACAGTGGGGTTTCGCGGCGAGTAGGATACACGAGTCGCGTTTAGCTCTCAGCAGCATCTGAGAGGCTTAAGTGGGACACCTCGGTAGCAGCGAAACGGGTCCTTGTCCGGTCTGGTAGGCTCTCTGAAGAGGCTCAGAAAGTGAGGATTTTTATAGCCAATTTCTGTCCTCAGGCTGTGTATAGGCTAGCAAAGTGGCGTTAATGGGTAATGATTGCGGAGTATAATGTTAGGCAAATATCACGACCTCTCCTTGGTATTGTTTCTCCCGGGAAAGTCCAGGTACGTGATAGGTTTAAAATTCCAAATTGATAGACTTTGATTGTCTATCCTTGCAAAGTTCATCAGCGTGTCTTGGGGCTGAGGCAACCCTTTTATTAATCAAGGAGAAAGTCTATTGTGGCTGCCTAGAGATACGTGACTGGGAACAACAAGTCGTTGTCTTTTCGCCTAAAGGACGTTGTCTATGTTCCCATACAACAGTAAAGGCGTTGTTGGTCTTGAGAATTTAATTCAAAACCAATTTTTACTTGCAACCGACCTTTGCTAGCCAATATCCAATATGGGGGAAGTCATGCCAATTTAGGGGCCCTCTCTTAGGGTTATTCTGGGGTGTAACAAACCCACAAATTGATTAAAATGTTTCCTCAAGGATAGCAACTTCTATTTTTGAAGAATTTCATTGCAGTGCTATGTGCTGCATGAACTTCCTTTTGTTTTGTACATGTGAGACTGGGGGTTGCATTCAGCAAATCACTGAAGATTGTTTCTTTTAAAGACAGTGTTACAAGCATTTCAAATGAGGCAAGTCACAGTGTGATTCTTCCTCTGCTCTTGACAAATGCTGGTCCAAGAGAGAATAAAGGATTGTGATTTTACAGTAAAGGCAATATATTTTTTATGAGAGTGTACCTGTTTTAGAGAAAATTTTGCACTCCTTATTAAGTCACATTTCATTGACAAAAAAAAAAAGGAAGGAAGGAAAATGGATCAGATCCAACAAACTTTCAGTGTAGTCTCAGGTGGAACGTTGAAGCACTTGTCTAAGGTGTTTTTTAAAGGATGGATTAAGTATTAAACTAATTGTTTAACACTCATTTAAAACTGTTCTTTGATGTTGAAACATGGAGTAAACTGTAGGACACATGGATTGGGGATTCCTAATGCTGTACCATAAAAAGACATAGGCTGTCTGGGTTACTGTGTCAGCCAGCTTTTGCTGGACATGCACACAGTTAGAAAGAAATAACTCTTTGCAAAATTGCATGCATGTCAAGACTATTACAGCATGAGATTTTGTCAAGACTATTACAGCATGAAATGAAAAGATATTATTCAGTTACCTTTGTGGGGAGACTGCTCATTCTCTTCTTATTAGTATTTCCCATTAAAAATACAGCATTATGCTTCCAAGAGAACCTTTCTTGCAGAGCTACTCTATTGCACTGTTGAGTATTATGCATTACAAGGTGTAGCTGCCTTGAATCTCAGTTTTGGAGAGATGGTGGGATATAAATAAATATCTTGATTTATGTGTGCTAATTTCAGATTCAGTTTTTCAAAAACCAAATGTTGTCTCTAGACACAAAAGGGGAGGTATCATTAGTTTTTGGAGGAGATGTGCAGAAAGAGAACAAAAGAGTCTTGAGGAGGGGGAAATCCTTAGGAAGAGTGGTGCATAGTGGCTATGAAACAGTGGGTAGTTATTGAAGGAGGAAAGTAAAAAAATGGGGTGGGAGTGATGAAGAGTACAGTGAAATACAGTATCAAGAACATTAGACCAATCCATACTGCAGGAGTGAATTTCAGAATCCACTTTTGAAATCTGATTGCCCATTTTCTTGCTTATTTTTATCTCCTTTCAACCAATATGACCAACAACGTTCACACCTAAATGCTGCTGTTCCTTTCAGTGGAAGGATAAGGCAAATAAATAAATGAAGAACACTGCCTTATCTCTTAGTTGAGGTTCTTGCATAATCTCTAATAGTTGCTAGGAAGGGACTTGAAAAAATGATGTGGCTAACAGCAGATGGCAGTATTTTGCTACCTTCTGAGTTTCAGAGTATCCGATCGTTCAACATGATGTGTAACAGTGGCTGAGCAAAAATTGGCATTGCTTTGGAAAAGAAAGCCCTTTTCCCCTGATCTGTGCACTCTTTGAAAGTATTTGACCTTTCTTTGCGCGTGCTTCAAGTATGCATAAATGACATACTTCTTCATTAGTTACATGTCAGCTGTCTGGCTTAAATGATGCAGTCATTTTTTCATGTGCTAATCCAAGTTTCTTTTTCACAGACATCATTTGGGTGATCCTCAGTGTGGAAGTTGGAGGACTTTTAGGAGTAACACAGCAGCTGTCATCATTTGAAACAGAGTTCAACACGCAACCACATCGCAAGGTAGAAGGAAACTTTAACCCGTTCGCCTCTCCGCAGAAGAACAGGCAACCAGATGAAAACAACTTAAAAGACCCTGGGGGTTCCGAGCTAGACACAATCAGCAAAAACACGTGGGGGCCTGCTCCTGACCAAATTGAACAAGATCAGACTGAACTGTCACAAAACTCTGTAAATCTCTCCCCCAGCAGTCACTCGAACAACTTATCAGTAGTGACATACAGTAAGGTAGGTGCCCTGGGGATGCAAGAGAATGGGGAGGTCATGAGTCCATGACTTGTAATGTGATAGTCTTTCTTTATAATCTCTGTAGCTCCCCAAGCCCCCACTTACAAGGCCTTCATTTCCCAGTTCAGTTTACCAGGTACTCTCACTAAATTAAAAGCAAGCTAAAACACAGCCAAATTCAAGTGCTTTAAATGTCTTGTTAAACCAATATTTTCTGAATGTTTATTAAACTAATATTTCTGGGATGCTAAATACTGATTCTGAGAAGACAGCAGTTCACAAAGCTTCTTTTTAAGAGCGTACTTAAAAGTAAAGCATATTATATGGTAAGTATTTTAGAAATTTCTCTGCAAGATTTGGAAGTTATTGTGTACAAACAGATGGTGTGTCATTTTTCCTTCTTTTTGTGTGTTGTTTAACAGTATGTGTCATTTTTCTCTCTTGTTTTTATTGTACTTTGATCATTGCTTTTAATTGTTTGGTACTCCTGAATTTTGAGTCCAGATTTTATTGAAACCATTTTCTGCCTTATGCATAAAATACATTAAAACTTGCTGAATCAGACCCAACACAGTCTAGTGTGATACAGATAAATTATTTTGTGTATAGACAGAATAAATCTAAACTCATCCAACCTGCTTTGTTTTATATTATTATAGGCAAGGGAATAAATTCCAGTTTATGTTAAGTTTGAAAACTATGTGAGTAGAATATATAAGATAGGTAAAGTAGAAGAAAGGTAGTTGAAGCAAACAGTGTAGTAATCCGATACTATCCATGTGTTGGTTGAGTAAATGTAAATTAAAGTCAAGACAAGTGCTACATTTCTAGATAGAACTCACAAGGTGTGGTTTGGAGCAGTTATAGAATCAGAGGATGGAAGCAGAAATTTAATCTAAAGCCATAGCTGGATGTTTGGTGTAAAAGTACTGCCAAAATGCTGTGAAGACCATTGCTAAGCATATCAGACTCGATGAAAGATTGCCCAAAAATTTCAGTTAGTTTCATTTTTATGGGGAAATTGCTTAAATTGTTTAAAAAGCAGCTGAATGCTGTCAGAAGATGAAGTCTTTTTACAAAAGCTTGAGGTAGTGGTAGGGAGGTTAGATAAAACCACCATGACACTATGCCATTTATTATAGAACTCTTTGGTGACAGAATTTTTATATAGAATTAATATCTAAGGCCAAGATACAACAATGTACTTTTATGTCCAGTCAATTTGGAGTTTGGACTTTTTCCCCTCACTGCCCCTGCTGCAGCTCTCTGTAATGCCAGAAGTCTGCTCTAGAGAGTTTTTTGGCCATTTGATGCAGATTTGGGGGGCACAGAAGGAACTGTAAAAGAGAAAGGGCCACTGACTCTTGTGGAAATACCAAGATCCAGTGGAAGGATACTGTTGGATCCTGACCTTGGAAGCCATAGATTAGATAGTATTCATGAAGAAATTCTTTAAAAATTCAGATGTGAAACAATTTAGATGAAACACATTTAGCTCTTCAGCAGAATTTTACTAATGGATTGGAAGATAATGAAACTAACACTAATTCTTTAAAAAAAAATCCAGAACATGAGCATGAGACTACAGCTCTGGAGATCAGGATTCAAATTCCTGCTTGGCCATGGAAACCCACTGATTGACCTTGGGCAACTCATATCCTCTCAATCTTGTTGAGGAAACCTTGTGATAGTGTCACCTTAGGGTCTCCATAAGATGGAAACAACTTGAAGGCATGCAGCAATGATTTGTTTGTTAAATGTTTTAACAAATTCTCTCAGGAAAAGACACCTAAAAAAGCTTGGAAGTTGTGTCATGGGGGAAAAGGCAAACAGGAATTCAACTGAAGTTTAAGAACAGGAGATTGAAGGTGGGATTAAGCCAACATTTGTTACGACAGGAAGAAACAGCAGTGCCCCCAGGTATTTCTCCTGGGACTGGTACTGTTTAACGTTTTCATAAATGAACGGTGTAGTAAATGATACTAGATCACTCAAGGAGATAAAATTCCCTACAGTGAAAACAGATGCAAAAGTATCTCCCAGTGGAATGGCAGCTGAGATTTGATGTGACCACATAACTCAGCTGATCCATTTAAATAATTACTCTAGAATATTAAATTTTAAGTGATTTAAATCGTGATGATTCTAAGGCAACCTGTATCACATTCTGCCAGCACATAGTCCCCTGGATCAAAGACTTAATTTATGGAATGAGCTGTTCATGGAAGGTAGGGTCTGAATACAAACCACTGCTGTAGTTACTTATTTCAAGAAGTATGTCTGAAAGAAAAAGTGACACATGCACACACATGTGCTATTAAAAGCAATCAATATGAGCAGCAGATTGAAGCATATTTCATATGAGGAATGGCTATAGTATAAGGGTTTTTAAAATTCAGACTGAATTAACCAAAATAGTAAAACTGGCAAGTGTGCATCCAGTGAAGTTGATCTATGGTAAGTACTGGACAGATGAGAAATCACTGCTTCCTGCATCAGATACTTAACTTTTGAAAAGATGTTACCACAAGATATGGGCACCACTAGCTTAATGATACTTCAAGGATTATATAAATTGATGGCATTTAGATTGTCATATGTACACACTGTAAAGAGATGATACTGCATGAAAGATCATGTCATGTTAGAAGATGTAGCGCTTCCCTTTAAGATGACAAATGCTCTTGATAAGGACTTGGGATGAAGTATGTACCTTTATGAATGCAAGACTAATTGGGAGTGTATAATCAGCAAAAGAAGCAAAAGTAGCTAGCATGTTCTGTACCAGATAAATTTAAACATGCACACATTAAAGTGAATTTAACCCTTGCTTTAAAAAAATTAAGAATAAATCTCTGAAATTTCAGGTAACAGAACCACATAGACTGTCGGTAATTTGCTGACTGTGTCTAGGTGTGGGCAGTTTGATGTAGATTTATTTTATATTGCTGGTTTATGCTGACTGTAGCAGATACTTATGTATTTAATATTTGTTTCAGGAACCTGTGCATCACCTTTTGGGCCCTGAAAAGAGCCTATGTATTTAGACTGTAATCTTCAACACATTTACCTAGAAGTAAATTCTGTTAATTTCACTGAGGGTTGCTTTGACTAGGTATGCATAGGATTGTGTTGTTACCCAATTTACCAGCAAGGCATTTTAATGTTTCTTTTCTCCATCTTGACCTATTTGTTCCTTTTGGATCATAGGATAATAGAGTTCTGACATTAAGAAATGAAGCATGAATGGCTCAAGGGTCAGAAAACATAGTTTCAGCCATCACAATGTCTTGTCAGGCTACACAGACCCTGCTATACAATAGATAGTCTGATTGTTGCATGCATATAGCATGCACCAGAATGAATTGGCAGGCCTTTGTCTGCACTGGATAGTAATGAATTACCATTAGTTTATGTATTCTGGGGAGATTCCACATTCTTCCTGTTCTTCATACTACACTGGTAATAAATGACTTTGAACAGTTGAGTAAAGTATGTTGAACACTGCTTTGGGGCATTCTGAAGTTTGTCCTGCACAAAAAATAGGCAGTGACTGTGGTGAATTATATTATTCAGATATAAAGTAGCAGTGCAAATGCCTGTAAATGAAATAAGTGGTCTTTGTTGCACAGGTATGTTTGTGAATTCTAACGGTTTTGAGTTCATTTCAAGCAGAGGATTGAATTAGGTATCCATTAGTTCCTTTTGGACTTTCCTTCTGCACTGCTTAACATTTTCTCTTTCAATACCCATTGAATGATCTTGAATGAACAGACAGTTGTGAAGCTAACCAGTAGATTTGATCAGCAGTCAAAATGGAAGGTCATTTGGAGCCTCATAAGAAAATATATACATATGATAACTTTAAGAAAAAACACTTTTGAAATAACATACACAAACTAACTCCTGTCTGTCTTTCTCTTTTTCTCTCTCTCTCCTACCCACACCCGTAGGTATATAGGTATAAGGGGGGGTGATTAAAAAAGCAAGCCAACTGCAATTCTCCAAAGTTTGTCCTGGATCCTAGAAGGAGGCAGTTAATCACTGAACATCTAAATCTATATCTTTATCTATCTAATCTAATCTATCTATCTTTTGAAGTGGCTCAAAGCAGAACTTAAGAATCTGTTTGAAAATATATTTGAAATCTATTTGAACATTTTGGCTTCCACCTTTTTAAGTTGCCAAAGATGAACTAGAACGGTACAGTAGGTGGCAGTTTAGAACACAACATTACTAACTTTCTTAGTGGATGATAGAATTGTCCTTTGAGTTGAGGCCATGTGGTATTAGAATATTATTAATCCAAAAATTCTCCTTTTTGTCTAAAATGTCTGAAAGAAATGGCACCTGAGTGCCAAACAGGAACAAATTGGAGAGGTGGTGATGTTCCAAGTTGAAATGCCTGGCCACCTGTTGCCCTACTTTCCTTGTCAAAATAGCAGACTTATGGTTCCTGAAGTATATTGCGGGTCTGTAGTAGTTTTGCCAATGTACTGCAGATGCATGCCTGTGTTCAGTCACATAGATAAGATTACAAGACCAGCAGGTGATATGTTGTTTGATATAGTAGGTCCTTCCAATCACTGCACTCTTAAAAGCAACATACTGCTTAAGGTATATACAGGTGATGCTTAAGGTATGTATAGGCTTTGAATCACAAGAATGTGATCTTAATTGCCGACTTGTTTTACCAGCAATCTGGTTAGATTTGGTGGCTGGCAGAAAGCTATAACTGGAGGCTTGCTGATGGTTCTAGCTAAATGCTCTGAATTTGTGAGCAATGGATAGCTTTCTCTAATGGCCTAAGATATTTAGGAGATGCTGGATGGAAGCCTATGCAAATGGAATTTGTTGTTGGTTGTTATTTAACTAATGTATTTTATGGAGAAGATTTTCTCTCAAACTGATGGTTGCTGTCCTGATGTCATCAATTATATGAGGAGGATATCCCCTTTGAAGTGGATGTTATTTGAGTTTGTTGGTCCTTTCACAATAGTTCTCTTCAGTGTTACAGATGTGTCTGATTCTTAGGCCATTTCTGCACTACACTGTTATAGTGCTATTATTCCACTTTCAACATCCTATGGAATCCTGGGAATTGCAGTTTAGGGAGGGGTGTCTTTCGCCTAGTAAACTGCAAACCCCAGAATTCCACAGGATGTTGAAAGTGGAATAATAGCACTATAACAGTGTAGTGTGGAAATGGCGTTAAGAGTCTTCAAGGTGTGTGTAGTTCTATTCAACGTAAGTTGAACTCTTAATCTGCTCTTTGACTAGCCAGAGGCATCTCCTCTTTTTCTGCCTGAAGCTTTAATTTCTTCACCTTCACCAAGTCCATTGTCAACAACGCATACAGTTTTAGAACTCCCAACGGCTTTGTTATATAGTTAGTTGGAAAGGAGATACAGAGTTGGGTGTCATCAGCAAATTAGTGGCACTGAACTTACAAATTCCAAACAATCTCTGTAGCTTTTTTAAAGATGTGATAAAGCCAAGCCTTGTCATAAAAGATGCATTTACCATATTCACTCACTTGGCTAGTTATCTTCATAAATAAAGAATGGAAAATCTGGATCAATGAAAGTGTAAGATATAAACATAAGAGAGTTAAGTATATAAGTTCAGTTCTGAAACTGAACTTCTATAGTGTGTGTGTGTGTGTGTGTGTGTGTGTAAACATACACACACACACACACACACACACACACACACATAGAGTACATATTTTTACCCTTTTCCTCCTTTTTTCGAAGAACCATACATCAGAATGACGTAATTTTGTATAACCTTTATAATCAGTTTTATGCTTGGACTTGCCAAATTTGAGGCAAATCTATGTAGACAATGAAGCTTGTTCTTACAGGAAGTTTGGCATACCAGCACTGAAATCCAATCCATGGAACAGGAAGTAGAGTTGGAATGATATTTGCTCTTTGTCCTCATTACAAATATTTGTGAAAAATTATGACTAGAGACAATTTTGCCTTTGCACAGTTGAAAATCAGAATTGGGAGTCACAGTTCTAGCCTCCTGGGATTTTTGGCATACAAAGGGGATTGGGAACTATTTTTAATGGATTTTGTGCCCCAGGAAGTCTTTGACATTTTTTTTAACCTCCAAAGGGTTTTGGAGCTGCCTGTGGCCTGCAGGCTGATCTTTGCCCTTTCCTGGTGTATGCAATTTTTTTAAAAAAAATGGAAGGCCCCTTCCCCACATTTTTAAGTACCAAATACCAAGAGGAGAGTATCATTCTTTTCCCAAAGTACCAAGAGGAGAGTATAATTCTTTTCCTGAATTTGTAGATCAACTTTCAAGTAGAACAGATGAACTGTAGGAGAGAGCTCTGAATTATTGCTTTCTATTTGTATAGCATGCTGTGAATAAAATACAGTACAAAATGCTCTGTTCTGTTTGTATTCAGTTTACATAAGTGATTCAAAAGAGCCTAAGGTAGTTTAGAAAAGCATTGACCAGGAACAGCCCAGGAAGTAAAAAGAAAGAGGGACTGATTGAGTAGTGCTATCTGAGGCTACCATCAGTGTAAGCTGGGAGACTTCTGTTTTGTTTTGCAGCCGTGCGTCAAAAGCTAATGCCTTTACAAAAAGTTAAACTATACTTTTCTTTCATTCAATGACCATGACAAACAGAAGTGAAATAAAGCCAGTTCTACTGTTCCTCTTTAGTTTTAGGGGGAGTGATATCTACAGTGGGAAGGAGGAAACTGGTACTAAGGGGAACAACATTAGGGAGGCAAACATTTGCTTTCAAAGATATTGCTTCCTAGTTTATATCAGTAACAATACCCAAAGTTATTGGTGCGGAGTTAAAAATCCATTCCCACCTAAAGATCTAACGAAAAAATGCTACCCTTTCTGCCACTTGGGATTGGACAGCAATGCAATCTGGTCATGTGCTTGTATATGCCCAGAAGTTCCTTTGTATTAAGTAAGGCTTACACCATGTTAATATATCTAAATACCCTGTGTCTGACTTTTTGAATCCATAAGCACAAGTCATAGTCTTTAGAAACGTAATCTATCTTTTTAATCATTGTTTGGTTAAGCAAATATGTTTACCTTATTCTTGTAAACTGGTTTGCTTTTAATTGTGTATTTTTCAAAATTAATTACTTTAATAAAATATAATGTGAGAATTTAGTATATTGTATAAAGTCAAGAGAGTTCAGTTGTGTTGGCTGAGAATACAGTATTGCTGCCCTGGATGGTAGACTCCCCCTCCCTCTGAAGAAGGGAAGCATATTACTGACTAAGACAACTATTGGTGAATCCTTACAAGTCAAAGCTTTTTAAAAACAATGTCATGAAGATACTTCTTGTACAGTGATACTCAGGTAACAAAGTAGATGTCTTCCTGGGTGTTACTTCTTTACGAGTGGCAGTAATAACATGGAAAGAATAGAGAGATGTTCCTAAGAACAACAACAGCAAAAAAGCAGTTCAGCATGTTCCAGTAAACTTTTTATTCAAAAACTAACAGTATGCACAAGTAAAATTAAACAGCCAGGTCAGGTAAGCCTTGTATACATAAACAAAAAGATTTCAAACCTTATAAAGGTCATTGGGAAAGCTTCTTCCAAAGTGCATCGAGAGATAACATTTTCTTTCACAAGCTTCCACTTTTCTTTTGATTTTCATTTTGGTTGCCAAACTTTACAGTTTTGGGTTTTCAAATATATGCATACTGGGAGCAGCTGTTGAGGGAGGCTTACTTGCTTTCCCCCTTTTTCCCCTGTTTTCTGTTCATGCATGCTCAGTGAGGGATTTTGGAGGCATCTACTGTTTACCTTGTGTGTTGTAGGCAGGCACACACCTACTATAGGATCAAATAAAGAACAATCCCAGTCTTTCCTAACTCAGGTTTTGCTGCATGGTTTACTGCAGAGTTATTGCTGCAACTCAATACCCAAAATCTGTGTTCTCCAGCCCTTCTTTATGACCTTTCCAGGGTTGATGCTACTGAAGCACCTTCAGCTAGACAGAGGATCAGGAAGAGTTTGTAAAAAAGGAGGTTTGTCAGAGACTTTGTTTGCTGCTTGAACTACTAGGGTATGCTGCAGCTGAAAGAAAACAATAATCACTACTACTGATTACTTCAAGTAAACACAGGTTTCTTTAAGACTTTTAGAGATAGTATCCTAAAGCAGTGGAAGCTGTTTATGATAACTATAAGAGTTAAGGGTGTAATGGACTATCTGCTTTCTGTTACTACTTCTGTTGATTTCACTTTCTGGATCTGTTAGAAATGTGTTGTTTATTGTGTGTAAAAGGGACTGATGCTCAGGACAGTTTGATTGACAGATAGCTAAGTATTTGCTTCGGAAAGATGGTAAGACTAGCTAAACTACTTCACTCAGGATCAACATGGGGATTCTGTCATCTCCAAAAAATGTTTTTTTTCCCCCACCTTCTTCTATCATTTTAATATAGAACTGTTTTGCATAAAATAATATTTATGAATAGCTGTTGTTAGAGTGCAGTTGGCAGGGGCAGGAGGAATCCCCAAATTGGTTGATTGTTTGGGTGCCTGAAATGTGGTCATCAAAAGCTCAAAACTGTTTGTTGTTCAGTGCTATAGCCTCCCTCCCTTAAACTGTGAATACAGTAGGACTACATTCAACATGAGTTTGTTTTATGCAATTTCAGTTATATGTGAGGAGCTTTGGCAGGGACACAGCAGCAGGCCAGGGGTGTGGGGGCAAGACTGCTTGCTCATTTGGGAATGAAAGAGCTGGATTGGAGCACACACACTCACAGCCACGTTCCTACTGAAGCGACAGACTAGCCTGTGATTGTTGGCACAACTGCCATCAGCAGTCCCAGACTGGCTGGCAATGTGGATGGGTGCTGATCCTACTTGCTCATTTGCAAATGAGAGCAGGATCGGCGATTCCTCTGCTGCCGTGTCCTTGCCAAAGGCACCGTCAACAATCCCAGGCTGGTCAGCAGAGGGGAATGGGTACCAGTCCTGCTCTCATTTGCAAGTGAGTGCAAGATCAAAAAAAAAGAAAAAAAGGGAGGGTTCCACATGATATGCAAAAATCATATAATGCAAAAGGTCCTGGAATGTGTCCCTCATGTTATACATGGGCCTACAGTAATCAGAAAAGGCTCATCATTTTTCTTTGGTGCCAGAACAGTCTATGTAAAAGTTTAAAATAATCTGTTGTACCATAGGATATAATTTTTTAAAGAATATTCTTTTTTAGACTGATGATTTAGGAAAGAACAACTGATAAACCAGAGAGAAAATGGTGGCATGTTGAGAGACATTTGAATGTATTTATTTGTGCCCTTTTACCAAATGATCAGCAGTGGATAGCCATTGCAGAAAACTCCTAAATGCATGGAGTAATGCCAGAGGAAGCTACTCATTGTAAATACAATTTACAGAAGTTCAGTGTTTGCATCTTTTGGAATCTGAACAGGGTTAGCAATGGTAACAGGGCCAGTGCTTGCCTGCTATAAAACATACATGCACAATGTAGCCTTGGCACTTAGGAACACAGAACCAGCCTTCAAACCATGTTGAGCAGCCAGTGAGCATGTGTGTAAACTGTTGGGACTGGGATTGTTTGGAGGTTATGAATAAATCTTGTCAGGATTTTTACTGTCATATAAGGAGTGTGCTTTGTTAAATCATTCCAAAACTTCTGAGTATTGAAACACCTGAATGTATGAAAATATCCCAAACTCGAACTGTGGTTCAGAAGTTTTACCTAGTCTTGTGTGTATGTATGTGTTGACCAGAATACCGAATTATTGCAACTGGTAAAGGAATATTACTAGTGCTATATATTTTGGCTTATAAGCATTGATATGTAGCTTTGAAATAGGGAAGGAAATTGGCTAGGATGCAACCGGCGTACAGCAAAAAGTGGAAAAGAACTTTGGAATAGGATTTCAAGCACTTGGAACACTGAGTTGAAAATATATTGCAGCAAACATTGTTTAGCTTGTTTCCCCTGCTGAAATTAATTTTTTGTTTTTAATTTTCTTCCAGGGTTTTCATGGTCCTTATCCCTTTGGACAGTCTTAAAAACAAAAACGGGTATCGTCAAGAAGAGAATTTGACAATGAGCGGACTTGAGAGGGAAGGGGAGTTCTTGTGGCTCATAGAAGTTACGGCATGAACCCCCTTCTTGGTCTCCATATCCTGGGATAAGAAGAAAACAAACAATAACTTAAGACTAGCTGTTTCCAGAAAAAAACACAAAAAACTAAAGTATGCATGTGTGAATGCTGAATTTCAAGAGTGCTATTCAGTGCTATGAGAGAGAAAAATACACCAATGTTTTTGTTTTAGGAGTCATTGTCACAGTTAATTAGGTAGTCTAAAAGAAATTTTTAAAAAAGCTTAAAATGGAAAAGCCATCTCTTTTTAAAAAGAAAAAAATTATTTTGCCTACAGAGCGGTTGTAGTCTGAGCAGATGTTAATTTTTTTGTTTCTTGTTCATGACTTTTTTTTAAAAAAAAGGGACAGCGTGCATTTTTATGGAGATGTGCTTGCTATGAAATGGAAGATTAGTGTTTTCTTGGTTAGTTCATCAGCTATAGTATGTCAGGTGATATTAATTTCTAGCTGGATCAATATCCAGAATCATAAAATGTTTTTTTCTTATAGTTACTTGCTTTTTAAAAAGCTGTTGGCACCATTTTTCTGGGTATGAAGTGTATTAGTCATCTGCTAGTTCATTTCTATTTGATAAAGTTGCTTAGTCTCTTTTGCCATTTATGGATGGGGCAAACAATTAGGGAGTGCTAGAGGACTGAAATTACGGAGGCTGAGGCTTGTTGTGTGTTTGAACATGTACTTCTGAAGTGTTCACCAAATGGTTGGCATATTAAAAATGTTCGAATACTCATTAATGTATAGTAACTGTCTTTGAGACAACTATGCATGTATGTGTCAATTTTGTGCCAAGAAGAAATTTGATTTAACTGTAGAGCACCAATTATTAATCTTTCATGTCACTTTTAGGTGAAAACTTCACATTTTCATTTTTATAATTTGGGCAACCAGTTTGATTGTTCAGTGAAAGATACATGTTTTGTTGACAGAGATCAAATTGCTTTCAACATACAGAAAGAAGAATCATCAGCTGCCACTCACAACAGCTACTTCTTTTGTCATTTTTCTTGTTCTCTGAACTTTTTCAAGATATGAAAGGGAGAGAGAGAGATTATCAAAGGGTCGGAGGTGTTAAGGTTTGTGTGCAACCTGTGAAGAATGATAGCCATATATAACGGAGGCCAGGCTGTCCAGTTCCATAGGGAGAAGTAGCAGAACCTGGTCTCTTGAAATTCTCGGGTTTTGCATCAGGATAAGAAGAGGAGGCGGAAAGACTTGAACAGAGCATCCATCTGCCAAAGATACAACAGTATGCAATGCTTCCTTCCTTTCATCTCACTCAAAAGATCAAAACTGCCTACTCTGAGAGAGTAATGGGTGTCTGGATATGTACTGATGGGGTATTGCAAAATGCTTTGGGGCCCAAAGTAACATACTCCAGGCTACCTTATTTAATTGGTTGGTATGCAGGGCTCTTTTCATACTTTGTGTAACTGACCATAGTGCTGCTTCTCACCAAAAGAAATGGAAGCACCAGAATATAGCTAGACCTGGCTGGAATCCTGGAGGACATGCACTTAGGTACTCAGACTTCTAGCCCCAGGTTAGTATCTAGTTCGCTATTTTCTGGATAACAAGCGTGATTTAATTTTGCTGCCTTCCATCTAATTTAAAAGAGACATTGAGCACTGAGAAACATTGTCACAACCCAGTCTTAAGTAATTTTTGCTAATGTAAGAACTAAAAAGTATTTTTCCATTCTTGACCCTTTCCTTAACATGGCTGTCCACAACTTAAATCACTCCTGGATATATAGTCTCCAAATACAAAATACATCAAAACTGGTTATGTAAGAGGATTATGTAAATGACTATTTGTTATTAGTTTTAATTGGTTTTAATTTTTTTCCTGCTCTGAACAAGTGACTTCCATGATAGGCAAGTGAGTGGATGGGTGGATGGACGGACTGGCTGAATGAGTGAGAGCATGTATGCTGTAGTAGCAACACTGGAAGTCTTAAAAGTGGTGGCAACTGGAAACTTTCAAACTAAATCAGTGTGGCTTTAATTGTCTGTTTCGACCAGTTATTCAGATGTCGCCTGAGTTGCTGTCAGTTGATACTATGGAGACCATATTCTGTTTTCTGACAGCACAGGGGGAAATTATGCTTATTGCCAACTCCTGTTTTCTTACAGCAGCGGTCCTGAAATGTTGGTCCCTCAGGTGTTTTGGAGTTCAGCTCCCAGAAGCCCCTGCTAGCTTGGCCGGTGGTCAGAGATTCAGCTGAACTCCAAAGCATCTGGAGGAGCAGTGATTGAGAAACACTGCTGTACAGCAGCAGTGAGCAACTTGTGGTCCTCTAGATGTTTAGCCTGCAATTTCCATCTACCCTAGCCAACATTGAGAATTGTGGGGATGGTGGGAATTGCAGTCTAGCAGAATGTGGAGAGCTGCAGAGTTGCCCAGTGTTGTCTTACAGCATGTAGGGATGCCCTTTCTCTGCAGTTCATCTTCCATGCTGTTCCCTTTCTTGAGTGCTAGTGCCTTTTGTTAATGAAGCAGTCACCTCCAGTGAAGAGGGGTAATAGCCAGAACCAGTGTGCAGGTGGGTTGCATTAAACACATGTCTTCTTCTTATCACTAGTCCCTGAAGTCTTTCAGAGGATAACCATTCTTTTTCTCTTTGGGGATGGTTGCTGTATAAATAGTTATAAAGGGCTCATATCTGTTTATAGGTGTTTTGCTTAGGGTAATAATCCTTTCAGTAATGACAGTGGGAGGATGTTTAAATTGCTCACTACTCTGTCTCTAGTTTCTTTCTTCAACTATTCTTCCCATGATAACAAGATCCACTTCATTGCTTGCTGCTTCTCTTATGACTCAGATTTAAGTTCATTTAAAATAATTTTCAAAACAGAGAATTGTCTGATAACTAAATCATGTTGATTGCTTCAGGGCAGCACTTTGAAACTGAACAGTAAGGACATGTTTGTATTTAGATGCAAAGGCTTGTTTTTCAGAAGCACTTTTCTCATAATCATTGGGGAAGCTGGTGCTACAGGCAGCCATTTTTTTCTTCCCCATTGGATAGCCTGTGGCCTTAACAACAACTGAGGAACAGAAACTCGGTACATGTCATTTGTACTGCATGGAGGTGCAGTAATTGGGGCCAGCTATAGCTGGAGGAATTGCTGCAGGTCATGCAGTCTAAGACATGGATGTTTCTAAGAAGAAGATGTTGCCTGTGTTTAAAGCTCTCTTTAGGCTGTGATCAGACATGGCACCTTTCCTATACAGATTTAAATTTATGTAGGGGGAAACTGTGTATGCACTCATGTTTTGGAATGGTGTGATTGTTTAAGTGGTGTGCAGCTACACATTGTGAGTGGCTCTCAAAATGCTGTAATTATAGCAAAATAAAAGCTCCCACCATCTTCTGACAGTATAGTGTATATGCATTTTCTCCCTCCGCAACATTTGTAGTAAAATATTGTTAATAAAATGGGAAAAAGCCAAATGTTGACTGATCCATGCCCATGTTCCTGATTTCAGATATATAGTGGCTAATGTTGCTTCCCCAAATTTAGACTGCTTCATGTATTAAGTGTAGTTGGCTCTGTCTCCTCATTTTCTGTAGTAATTCATTCTGGAAGAAGTAACTGTAATTTAACAAAGAGAAGTTTGAATTGTTCATTAATAGTGTTCGGTTTGCAATATTCGATTCTAATACAAATTTAACCATAGCCCATGCTATTGAGTTTGAAAATGTCCCGGTGACCCCTGCATCTGAGAATATGACTAATCTGAGATGGAAGCGCACCCAGACTTCTCACTGGGCTGGCTGTAAGCCCCTCTGGCTGAAAGTAAACTCTGTCTCTTTTTGCAGTTGGGTATCAGGTCTGCATTAGGAGGCAGAGTCTGTGCTGTTGTGTTTATTTGGGGCATGAGAAGGAGAAGGGTGTATCCTGAGGCCTCAGGGATTTGAAAGTTTGTACTCATCCCTCCCCCAGCTGCAGATGAGCACAGCCTGAATCTCTATAGGTACAAATATAGCTGATGTTTTCTGGGGCTAAGAAATGCACGCTGTCCCATGTCTGGGTTTCCATTTTTTTTTTCTCTTGTGTGAGTGAGTGGTTGATTCTGCAGCCTGTCTTTATTCTCTCTGGGGGGAGTGCATGTGTAGAGCAGGATGGTGTGTTGCTTCATTGAGTCTGGGAAGAATCCTGTAATAGCACATTGTGGGGAAAACAAAGATGCTTTTTCCTTAATGTATAAATGAATATTTGTATGATTAAATTAACACAAAACAATTCCACAGTTGTCGAGTTTTCATTAAACAACCAAAAATTGATCCTGCAGTGTCATCTCATAGTTTCCCACTTCACTTTCTTTCACACTGTTGGGGCAGGGTACAGGTCAGAACTGAGGTGAGAAGTACTGTATTTGTTGGTGTATAAGACTCACTCCCCCCCCCCCCAAATACTGTTTGAAAATGGTTACTGTGTGTCTTACACGCTGGCAAATAGAATTTGCCAGTGTATAAATGGGGTGCGTCTTATTCTCTGGCAAATACGGTATGTGTGCATAACTGGTTACAGGGCTGTCTTGCAACTTAGGGAGGTCTGGATTAATACTAATAAAGTGCCTTTGTCCAAGTCTTTTAAAAAGCAAAGTCTGCAGAGAAGTACCTCTTAAACTGGAGTATGCATAATGTCTCACTTTAATAAATGATTGTGGAAGATAAATTTTCGCAGAAAAACTGTTGTCTGAGTATCTCTATAGGGAACAGTTTCTATTGCTAGCTGTTACTGAAGCAGATTGGTGATGCCATAGGAACAGACAGGGCAGAGATTAATTTTTTTCAATTTCCTCTTTCAAATTTCAATAAAATCACTAAATGACTAGCTTTTAAGATTTAAGAGTTTCAGGGACATACATCTAGAATCATATTGTTTCCTTTAATCTGAGAGGAAGCAACCATCATTTTCATTTTCTTCAAAGGAACAGTGAGAGACTGCGAATTTGATTTTTCAGAAATAAGTGATCTGATTGGGTCAGTTGTGGTCTCCTAATCTTTTCACTAGCATACCTGTTTCCAAGACTGTGCAAATCGTTGGACTAGAAATGTCTAGTTGAGCTGGTCCTAAAGAGTTGACTTGGCATGCATAGTGAAATTGTCTAGAATCATAAAGTGGAATTTGCAGCATTTACCTCTACATCCAGTTAGCAGACTGGTGATCCTAGTAAAATCCTTAAGAGATCTTATGTTTCTACCAGACATGTACAAAGTGTGTTAAGTTGAAGGCTTTCACAGCTGGAATCCATAGGTTGTTGTGGGTTTTCCAGGCTTTGAGGCCGTGTTCTATTAGTATTTTCTCCTGATGTTTTGCCTGCATCTGTGGCTGGCATCTTCAGAGGATCTGGTGGCATGGAAGTGAGACAGAGTATATATACTTGTGTCATCCCCAGGTGACACAAAACACAGCGTCCAAACATGAATCAAAGAACACGAAAAACACCGTAGACTGATCCACCCAGAAAAATCAGCAGTAGCAGAACATGTCATAAACCAACCTGGACACAGAATGCTTTTTGAAAGCACAGAAATTCTGGACCATTCTGACAACTACTATGTCAGACTACACAAGAGGCCATTGAAATCCATAAACACATGGACAGTTTCAACAGGAAAGAAGAAACTTGGAAAGTAAACAAGATTTGGCTGTCAGTACTGAAGAACACTAAAATCAAGACTCAAAAATATGCCAGTGAACACCACCCAGCCTCTGGAGGTCCCACTACAAGAAACAATACAATGGATGGCTAATGTAATTAATGCACTGTTATGCATATCCCTTGACTAACAATACAACCCTGGGGGATAACCCATTTAACAATAGGCCATCACACAGGCCAACTGTAACACATGCAAATTGCTCCCTCCCACCGGGGGATGACACAAGTATACATACTCTGTCTCACTTCCATGCCACCAGATCCTCTGAAGATGCCAGCCACAGATGCAGGTGAAACGGCAGGAGAAAATACTAATAGAACATGGCCTCAAAGCCCAGAAAACCCACAACAACCTATGTACAAAGTGTATTAAATTATTTGTATGCTAGAAGTATTTGTTAGTCTTTTTGTTATACCCAGTTGCTAACCTCTGCAAGTCTGGCTGGAACAAGCTGGACCAGGCCTCCTACAAACTGTTCTGACACCTAGTTTTTGTCAAAAGCAAACAGTGGTCATTTGGTGGGTGGTTATTTACTACCACCATCACAACTTGAAGCAGCAACAGAGAACTGTACTTGGTCTGAGCAAGACAGAGTAAATATTACCTGTGTTCTCTGCATTATACAGTTTCTTGGTACTTGCTCTACTTTCTGCTACTCATTTTGACTCCAATACCTTCTCTAGCTCCTTTCTCATTCACTCTACTTCCTCGTCTTGGCTTCCAGTCATTCTTGAAATTACTAATGAGCCACTATTTATTAATTACCCTTTCTCTAAAAGGGAGAGGGCAGTCTCTGTATTATTTAATGTGAGGGCTGCAGGACAGTATGTATATACCACCATATGTCCCAGCTCCCCAGCATATCTACCTATAAGATCAATGCAACTGGAAGCACATTTATTGTGCTACACGTGTTAAACTTTTTATGTGTACAGATAAATTTTATGGTATGCACACTAGTGAGTAAAACATCTTTTAAAGTTGCAGCAGAGAGTTCCCAGCACCTTGAAAACATTTCTGATAACTCCTGTCCTGTTCTAATGTACTGCCACAAGGCTACTGCAGCTGCTCGATCTTATTTCTCCACATTAGGACACTGCGTTTCTTTTCATTTTAAAATACTTCCCACTGATTTCCTTTTGTGTGTAAACTTTGCAAACCACACATGAAAACAAATAATACAGCAACATGCAAAATCAATACCAAGCTGTCTGATGAAAACAATATATGGTGGACATAGCTTGAAGTAAAGGGGGAGGCCTGTCCAATTTCCTAGCTGTTTTATTCTTAGTTCAAATTCTATGAAAAGGAGCTGGAAATGAGTGGTGTACAATTTTTTGGCCGTGGGCAAAAGCCCAGACTTTGTACATCATATTTTGAGTACTCTTGGCTATATGTACTAAAAAGAAATAAGTATACCTTTAGAGGGTGTGATGCTTCTAACCATATACTACATGTGTGGTTGCCGTATTATTTGAGATTTTTGCTTTCTCTTCCACTGTTCACGTTTATTTACTTGCTTTCAAAACTGTTTGTCTTTGGGGCTGCAACCTGTCAGGAGCTCATCAAGACCAGGCAATCAGATCACACTTTCATTATAATGCTGTCTTTGGAGCAGGCAAATAAATGGTGCTATCATTGTGATGCACACACTTCAAATGAAGCACTGTGCCATGACTTTTACGTAGTATGTGCCATGGGTGTGGTACAATTCGCCATGGCCAAGTCAAATAACAGTAGAGCAGAACTAAGAAATTTAAAAAGACCTACATTTAGATATTAAAAATATGGTTCATTCGGCTTTCTTTTTCAGGCAACATAGCAATTGATGCCCTCCATGGACAGAAAGATTTTTTTTTTAAAAAATAATAACTTGGCTGTATTTTTATATTTTTGTTCCTGTAGTACATATGCTAGTCCAGAACATTGATATATCACAGCAAACGTTATAAATCTTCCAATTTTAATCAGATTTGTAAAAAGAACCCTAATCCATGGGACAGAAAGGCTGAAGTGAATATTAGTTACAATAAAAAGTCTGGTTCTAAAGTTAGGTTCATCTTTTTATCTAAAAAGTTGGCTTCTGTTGCTCAAAAAACAATGGGCTCTTTTCTCTCTTGGTTGTTAGTTTTTGTGAACATTATTTCTGCAGGTGCAGATGGAAAATGTGAAGTATGTTTTTAAAAAAGAAAATCTTAACATTCTCCAAAGTATTGATAGTCATCTCAAGAGCTCATTCAGATTAGTGGTCATTGTTCTCGGGACTGTACTACTTCAGCATAGTGGGGAAAAAACTCTGGAAAATGTACATGAAAACTTGCAAAGCTAGGAAAAATACTAAGTACTGTAGTACCTTTCCCCCATTGTCCAGGCAATCCATGTGTAGGGAACTTTTTATATAATTTAAATGTGATCTTCTGACCACCCATCTGAAGTGGTACAATTTAAGGAGATTTAAATTATGTTTGAATCAATGCTTAGATGGTGCTATTCTGTTGTCATTATGATAGTTCTCTAGATCCCACAGTCTGCTGGGCAGAGCTGGATTCTGCAAGTGGTATTAAGGCCAATACTGGCCCAATCAGAGTTAGTAGATCTTTCACTACCTCTCCTCAAAAACCACTCCATGGCTGATTTGAATCTTCCACTTGGCTGACACATCAGGAGTATATCACAGTGGTTCTGCAATAAATGTCAGTACCTAAGACTGCTTATAATGTGTCCTTTCCACCTTTAAAGCAGACAGCTACTTCCAGGCCCACGGATACTTCATGAACAAGCAAGAGTTTCATTCTTACCTTCTACAATTAAAATGCAACACTCAACACAAACACTTCCATAGAATAAGGTCTGTTTACCAGTTTTATATCATGCATTAGAAGTTCTGTTGGTGTTTAGTACTTTTCCAATATTACGGTGCTAACCTTAAGTAAGAATAATAATGGTTGTGATTCTGAATGTGGTAGAACAGTGGTTCTTAACCTTTTCTTTACTGAGGACCCCTTGTAAATATAATATGTTGCTGGGGTCCCCCAAGACTTACTTTACGATTTTAACATTTAAATTTAGATAGTCAAATGTTTATTTAAATATTCAAATATGTTTGTTTATTAAAGGGTTTTGGAGACTAGGATTCAAATCCCCATTCAGAGACACTGGATGACTTTGGGCAAGTAACATTCTCTCAATCTCAGAGGAAGGCAAAGGTAAACCCCCTCTGAACATATCTTGCCAAAAAAAACCCTTGTGATAGGTTCACTTTAGGGTTGCCATCTGCCAGAAGTGAGCTGAAGGCACACAACAACGAAGCGCCAACAAAGAACGGGGAGGTTCTTTCTAGCCATCATGTCCCTCCCTTTTGAAAAGTGACTTACAGCATCCCTAAGGAAAACCTAGCATGAGGATTTTCTTGGTAAGATTTGTTGCCATCGCCTTTGCCTTTCTCTGAGCCTGAGAGAATGTGACTTGCCTGAGGTCACGTAGTAGGTTTCCATGGCTGAGTGGGGATTCAGATCCTGGTCTCTGAGTCATAGTTTAGGCACATGCACATGCCTGTCACCATGTCCCTTTTGTCAGGGCTGCAGCAGTAGGGGAATGTGTGTGTGTGCCTAACTTGCTCTCTGTTTTGCGAACAAGGGAGTAGTTTCAGCACCCCTGACCCCCCTCACTGTTACGTTCCTGTTGCTGTTGCTGCTGTTGCTGTCCAGCAGTAGCACTTTGTGGACCCCCTGTGATGGTTCCATGGACCCCCAGGGGTCCCTGGACTCCAAGTTAAGAAGCATTGTAGTAGAAGATTGTATGGGAGTTAATGTACCCGAACTACTCATTCAGCTTGCTTTTTCCTTATATCTTTGCAATAGCGCTATGACTATTACTCCAGAGGTAAAAAGTTCCCTGCAATAAAGGCATTTCAATATCAAGCTTGTATTGTGAACCACTCTGCCTCTTTCACAGAATTTTCCAAGGGAGCCAGGTGGTATCACCTTTCACTTTTAATCTGTTTGCTCACTATTACTTTTACCATTTTCATTAAAAAAAAAACAACTTGCTAAGGAATTTTATAGGAGATCCAGGCAATGCCATCTTCCACTTGTCAGTTTCCTTGCTATTACCTTATCATTTTCATTTAAAAGATCCATTAAGGAAGAAAAAATGGAATAATCACAAAATGTCTTTTACTTGGTTAGTGCTAGGTGCCGTCTTTCTAGAAGCAACCAGCATCTTTCCCAGTAGATTCAGATTGGTGTCCTACTTAGTGGTTAATTTATGCAAATGGCTTTTATAGAAATGGTTTGCATAAGCACTTGCTAATTACAATATAGGATCATATTATAAGTGAGGCAGCTTCCTAAATCAGGCGGTTGGTCTGCCTAAATCACTATCTTAGATCAGCTTTTCCTAACTTGGTGTCTCCAGATATTTCACGCTACATCTAGTATTCCTGACCTAACGGGCTAATGGAAGCTGATGTCCAAAAATCTGGAGAGCACCACATTGAAGAAGTCTGCTTTAGATTAACAAGCCAGAAAGTTTGTATTTTATGCATTTTACATAAAGTGCCTAGATCTGTGGATGTGATGCTGTTTTTCATCTAGGATGACTTGAACCACATCCGTTCTCACCCCATCAGGATAGATGTGGATGCAGATAAATTCAGATAGGTTCAGATAAAATGAACATTTCATGAACCTATGAAGTGTATTAGTCTTTGTCTTTAAACATCATGAGATTCTTCTCTGGAAACTGTTACAAACTATCATTTTTCTAAGAGCAATGAGATTAAAACAAAAAAGTATCTGTCACTGAGATTTACTAAAGGCTCAGAGATTGTGGACTTCTTGATCTATTGAATTATGTTTAGTGTACATTTGGGTAATAGCAGATGACAGTTTTATAGTAGCTCATAACCTTACTGTGGGGTGCAAATAGTTGTGTAGGAAACATTCAGTGAAGTGTTTTTTTAATACTGTGTATCAGCAATTGTTAGGAAGTGTAGGATAGTGGGACATAGTGTCTAAAAAAACCTTTCGCCATATGGTCTGATATTAAATGATTTGATTGCATGTATCCTCTTGTGGTAATTTTAGAAGCAGAGCCAGTTGTAGTCAACCAGTGTCATTATGCTTCTCCTTAATAGGGAGTCCTGTAAAACAAAATGAATTACATAAATTCACCACTGAGTGAGATCCAAATCTAACCCAGGATTTTCCATAATCTAGTGAAGTTTCTGAAAGTAAAATTACTCCTGCAGAAGTGAAGTCTGGGAACTGCAAAGTGCTCAGAAGTGGTACTTGTTACCTTTTGGAAGAGGAAGTATGACAAAGAACCAAATCAGTGATAAACACCAGTGATGTGAAGTCCTAGATTATGCATTGAATGTTGTTTATATATTATATATGATTTGTTTTGTTTATTGCTGATTCATGTATGATTGATGGATGAAGCACAGCTGGAAGAAATCCAGTTGAATAAGCTACATTTTTTAAGCTCTTCAGGGTCTTATATACTTTCCATCATACAGAATATTAATAAGGTTGTAAGATTAATGATATAAGGAATTGAACAAAGAAACACATGTCACATTTTCTTCTGTATTTATGGACGCTTAAAGCATCTGCAGGTTTTATACTTTCTAATGGTATTGTTTATTAATTGTGTAGTGTATATGAAATCTGCCTGCCCAAGAAATACCTACAATTCAAATGGAAGAACCCTGCCTCTAAGGTATAGTGTAACCTTTTTCTCAAGCAATTCTTGCTTGCAAGGCAACCTCAGATTAGTAGTTTCAGGTCCCCTCTGTATTCTGTCTCTCCAAATGTGAATCTTCTTGCTCTCTGTTGCCTCTTTACCACACCCTCTTTTATTTATTTTTACTGTTAACCATGTGATGGAGAGTTTAATTTCTACGTCAAAACAAATATCCCAGTACCACCCAAACCCACATGTTACTCTTCGGTGGGAACTCTCTCAATTGTCAAACCCATATCCTAGACCACTTGCTTTAATTTCTGCATATGTGAGCTGCAGCAGTAATCACTACACCTGGCCAAAAGAGGCTTAAGAAATGTCAAAAATAAGTTGCGACAATAGTAGTTAAGTTGAAAAGGTAGTGGTTTGTCTACGCAAGTTGCAATCCATTTAATTTTGTAGTCTATTAAAAAAAATGGTGTTCAACCAAATCTCAGATTTTTTTTTTAGTAATAGACCATGTGAGCTTGACTCTGTGGCAAACTAAAGCAGGCAATTTAAAACTGTATTTAACTCTGTGTAAAATGACATTATGTCCAGACTTAATCATGCTTTAACTAGGCCCACCAAAATTGATTTAGTTGTGACAAGCCTCATTGATCAATGGGTCTACTATATGTAAGACTAAATGAGGATCCAGTCTAATTTTAGTCATGAGCCTCATTGACACTGCTGTAAACTTAAGCTTAATGTAAACCAGTATTGTGTATCATTGTCTGTAGCATCTCAAAAATAGCATCTCTGCAATCTGAAGCTTGACATTTTAAACAGCAAGAGAAACATTTCAAGTTTCATTATTTCAAACAGACTATATGATACTTGATACTTACAAGCTTAAGTTATGTTTGCATTAATCAGGATTGAATAGTTGCAGGGAAATTCATAAATGTTGCCATCTGGGATTTTAAAAAATCCTGGTTTCATTTCTAGTGTGTATTTTTGCTCGGTGTTGATTCAATTAAACTTTTTTCTAAATTATGTCTTTATTTATGACATAATTGTCTCTTATTTAGATGTCTGATCATTTTTAACATTGTAATATGTACCATTCAGTTGCTTTTTTTTAGTGTGACCAGGGCAAGCCAGTTTGTGTTTTTTAATGGGAAGGTAGAGAAACCCACTGGATGACCATGGGTGCATCACAAGCTCTCAGCCCCAGAAAACCCTGTGACAGGTTCACCTTAGGGTTGCCATAGCTCTGAAATGACTTGAAGGCACACAACAAAGAAGAAAAATCGTTGAACCACCCTGAACAGTCTACTCAGTCTACAAGTAAATATTTTTAAAACCACCAGAGGGAGTAGGATCCCTTTGTATGCTGGATTTCACAGACGAGATATTTTCACTGTGAAAAAAGCATTCTAGAGTATGTAGTGGGATATTTTTCCCTAAACACTGAAATGCAGTATAGGTCTTAAGGGAGCATGTGACATATTAACAGAAGCCTGCAGAGTATTTCCTACTCAATAGAGGGAAAGGAAACAATGGTGACCCACTGTAATATTGGATAGTTGCAAAATTGTATCAGTCAACTACATATTGTGAAAAAAGAAAGAGACTGGGAAAAATGGAACAATTACTTTTCTTACATTACATTACAGTACCTACATTACTTACGTCAATTCTTCCACATATATTGACCTTTCAAGAATGTTCTCATCCTGAAATTGTGAAGAAATTATAAAAATCCCCTGCACTATTTTCTCTAACTCTGCTGATATAAAAATTCTCTAGGAAAAGAAGATGTGAGATGAATGTGGAGACCAGATCTATGATCCTTGTGATTTCATCAGAGACTAGCAGTAGGGCCAGATCATCTATGTCTGGTCCTAACACAATAGTATTTGTGTTCAAACTGCCGTCAATGTGGCAGTTAAATTTGTGTTTAGCACACACATTTTAGCCATGAATATCTTTATCCCAGCAATGGTTTTCTGTCTCATCAAACGAGATCAGCTTCTGGTGGATTAAAACGGATGAGTGCTTTCAAACAATATGGTACCAGAAATCTATAGCAGCTCTCGTTCCTTTTTTGCTTTCTAATAATGCAAGAGAAGTAGTGGTGGTAAAGTCAGTCAGTCTTCAAAGCATCACCTACTCTAGATGGTAGCTGAATGTTTAGTGAGCTATAGACTGTTACTTCTCAGGTTATTTGATGCTGCGGACCAGTAACTCTTCTGTATAACATGTCAGGAACCACTACCATATTGGTGCTAATTGGCTATAACTGTTTCTTTCTTTCCTAGAAATTATCCCAGAACAGTAGCCAAAGGTCTCTGTCTGTATTAGACAGCTAAAGGATTTCCTTCAGTCTGGAGGAAAGTATGAAACAAGTCTTGGCCTCTTAGGCTTTATTAGCAGCATCAACCATGACCCCATCTAGAGTGTGGCTTTCTCACCATTACCCAGGGCATGTAAAAGGAAGCCTTTATCTACGGATTGCCATGGGTTTAGATCCTTTCTTCCCTTTGCACCCCTAAAGTGCACAGAAAAGGTGTGAATAGAGGATGGCTCATCAGAAGCAGTAAGTTCCCCATTATACTACGAGCCAGCTTGCCAAATCAATTTTTCTGCTGCTTGGCCAGTAAAGTAACTAATACTTGTTCTATAATTGCCAGTTAGCTGCAGCTGCCAGCAACTCCATTTCCCATACATGTTATCTGTTATGAGCAACAGAAGAGCAAATAGCTGCCAGAACCCACTTGACTGTTTAAACAAAGTAGGGCTCCAGTGCATAAGCTGCTCAAATGATCTACAGCAGAAGACATTAGGCACTCCAATAAACCTGGAGATAGTGCAATGCTTACTGTCAGCATGACATACTGCTGTGTGTGATCACGTATAAATAGAAAATTTGCAGAGGACCTTAGTTATATGCCTCCCCAGGAGAAAGGTTACCTTTCCTGTTATGAGCAACATGGCATGTCTGTTCCAGACCACCCAATACATAAATAATAGGTTTTTATAAAATTTTATGTATATCTTGCCTGTCTCCTGACATGGAACCCAAAGCAGCTTACAGTACAACAAATCAAAGCAGAATACAGCTAAAATCTTATTTTACCAAAATGTGAAAATAAATAATTCTATTGAAAGCACATATAAAAACCCTTTTATAAAATGTAGTAAAAAAGATACAGTACTCTATGTTAAAAGAGATGAGTTAAGGGGAAAGGCCTACCTAAAAATAAGGTCTTGCTACCAGCAGGAAAATAGCATGGGGTGGGGGGGCGGGGGCAGCAAACTTCCCATTGGAGGGAATTCCATCACCTGGGAGTAGCAACTGAGAAGGCTCTAACTAAACATGCCTAGATAGTAGTGGGACCAAGAGAAGGCCTCCCTGTGAATCTTAAAATTCAGACAGGCTCATATAGGACGGTCTGATCTTTCAGATCATCTGGACAAGTCATGTGTGGCTTTAAAGGTAATAACCAGCACTTTGAATTGAAATAAGGTGACAAGAAAAATAAGCTATTTACTCAAATTCATGTCTTGTGCTTCTATTTATAAGTGCCCGAAGCAGCTAGCAACAAAAAGTGTTATTAAAGTATTTTTAACACAATAAAAATTAACATATTTTTGTTAAAATCTAGAAAATAACTAGTCACAGGAAAAAAAAGGCAAATAAGAATGGGTTTAAAACAGCCTCCATGGAGAATACAGAATTCTAACAGTGCTAATAAGTTACTTCACGCAGTCCCAAAGCCTCTCTGAGCAGAACGTTTTTTTTAATTAAAAATATTTTTTATTAAGCAGGAGAGAAAAAAAAGAACAAACAAATAGCAAAACTATATAACAATACATAAAACTACAAATGCATAATAATAATACAAAACAAATAAAAAAGCAAAAAACCTAACAAAACTATAAGCATCAAACAAAACTACAATAAACAAAAGAGACTACAAATAACTAAACCTTGTTGCATATAGCTCTTAGTAAATACTTTGTTGCATATACTAACTAACCTTGTTGCATATAGCTCTTAGTAAATACTTATGCTTAACTATTAAGTCATTATTAAAAATCTAAATTAACTTTGTTGCTAATAGTCTTTGTAATCTTATCCCTATACTCTTGAAGATAAATTTACTTAGCTAATAAGTTAATAAAAATAATAATAATCAATCATACACAATTACTACCGTAATTGTATTATTTTGAATTAAATTGGCTGTAGATGCTGGTATCATGCCTTTATAACCTAAATATTAAGAATCACCAGAAAGCTTTAGAGCACTGAGAAAATGCTAAATGTGCCTGACTGAGGCTATCCCTTTCCCCCTGCCTGTCACCTCAGATGCTGGCAGAATACAGAATGCAGCTGAAAACCCAATTAATCCCCCTTTCTGAAAGGATACTTCATTCCTTTTATTTCTTCTTCCTTAAAAAAGTAGCCGACGGCAACAAAGATCCAAGGGATATTTTAGTATAGTATAATAGTAGTGTAGTGTAGTATAGTAGTAGTGTAGTATACTATACAGTAGTAGTATAGTATAGATTTAGTATAACATTGTTTGTAATGTTTTTGTTGTTGTGTGCTTTCAAGGCATTTCTGACTTATGGTGACCCTAAGACAACTCTGTCTTGGGGTTTTCTTGGCAGAGCATTTCCATGGTCAAGTGGGTATTTGCATTCTGTCCTAAACCACTACACCATGCTGCCTCTCATGTTCTGCTTATTCTCTTGTAAATACACTTGGCCCTCCACATTCGCTAGGCTTAGGGACACAGGACCCTCACAAAAGTGAAAAATTCGCAAATAACAAAATTTGTGTGACTGAGGGAAGGGGGCTGAGGCACAGGTGGGGAAAGTGGGCATCTAGGGTCTAAACCAGGTCAGGGAAAGGAGATGGTTGGCATGGTGGTCCTGTACTTCCTCTCTCTTGCCCGTCTCCTTCCTTGGGTGTGTGTGGGGCATGGGTACAGGGTTTGTGGTGCTGAGAATTTGGGCAGAGAGCCATCCTTAGCTGGCCAGGCAGAGACTGGTAGAGGAAGAGGAGGACCAGAGGTGGGTTTTTAAAAGGGCTATGCGGCCTGATTGGAGCCACCAAGAGGGAAGGTTCCCCCAAGAAGAAGCACCTGAGGGGGAGGACAGAGGTTGGGGAAACTCACAAATAATCATATCTGTGAATGTCAAAGATGCAAATGTGCAGGGCTGACTGTAGTCTCTAAACCTTGATCTTTTATTTCAAGTGAAGAAAGAGAAAGCTCCTCTAACACAGCCCTAAACTTGTCAGAAAAGACATTTGAGAGCTGGAGGAAAGCAGGTAGGTTTGCTACCCATGGCTGTATCTGAAAGGCACGATTTAGTTCAAAAGTTCTGTGGCATCCTTCCTGCAGTCCCCATAAGACCCACAGGTGTGATGTGTCTCCTAACATAACAATAAAACACTTCCTTGTTATCTAATCTGCTTTATTTCCCTTCCCTACTGTATTTACTGTGGCCCTGTTTCCTCAATAATTCTGACAGCTGCAGGCTAAGCTGTGACGTCAAGCGTAAAATGATTAAGTTTAAGAGGTGTTCCAGTGAAAACTAATCATGCTCTTTCTTATAAGCCTAATTCCAATTTTAAAATAAATTTGCAGGATTTTTTTTTTCCAAAGAGGAGCTTAGCTTCCTCAGAATGTTTTTTGTGAAAGTGAGTGGGGAAATATTTGTGAAAGGAGCTCATGTATATTTCTCCTGGAACTTGAGATACTGGGGATGCTGCATCAACCATAAAGTCAAACAGTCTTCCTTATATCCCAAGCAGGTACTTGCTGACTGAATAAGCAACAGGTGATGCCAGGTCAAAAAACTCCATAGATCTTCCACCTCGGAAAAGACTGATAGGCATGTTGTGGCAATAAACTATTCTCTGTATTTATTTAGAGTACAGAAGACATGCCAAGAACTGTTAGTTTCACTTGGTCTGTCTCTTTGGTGCCCCCAGATTCTCTGATTCTATTTCTTCTTTCCCTTAACTTGTCAGTAAGGCCATTTCCTACAGCTATGCTATTTTCTCTGCCAAAGTGGTTTGACACATGGCTTGTCTTCCCTTTTGTTTCCCCATTCTTTAGCACCAGTTCTTAAACTGGGTCTTCCAACACTCCACACTGTGTAGTGTCTCACGTTGCAGGCCTGGATCTATCCTCTCAAGCTCTGTTTTACCTTTCTCCTCACCTCACTCTAGTCCTTCTCACACCTACTGTATCTGCCCCTCCAACATTTCATTCCTCACGCTACACATTTACTATCTGTATGATCTCTCCAGCCTCCTATGCAACTTCCTTTTGCTTTATAATCCACCTATTTCTGGGCATAGAGCCTCACAGGCATATCTGGTGCTAACATGGGAGAAAGCCTCCGCAATGGCTGCTCCTGGGCTCTGGAACTCCTATTAGGCCTTTGGGAATTGAATATATACAAAGAAAGAAGTTTGCTGTCCTGTACTTATCTCTTGCCTTTTTGAGGATGTTTTAAAATTGTGTTTAGTTCTGTTGATAGCTTACTTATATTTTAATTCTTTAAATATTTTTACTGATAAGAGCTTTTATCTGTATCTGTTTTAACTTTTGTAAGCTGCCTGGAGTTCCAGTGTTGGGGGAAAAAGTGAGGTGGAGGTGGGGGTGGGAGGAAGAGGAGGAGATGGGGACTTGTAGGTCTCTATTTCATAATCTTTCCTTCTGCCTTCATTCTCCTATCCCCAGAGATTACCACATCTCTAATCCAGTATTTCCTTTTTCTTAACAATTACAGCTGGCATATTATGTTCTACTTGTTTATCAGTTTGAATCTTAAAATATCAAAAGATTTTTACTTCACCATTTTTGGCAACTTTTTGAGGCATATGTTCCCACCCATTCCTTACAGATGGTAAACTATATTTTTTGCATAGATTGCAATTTATCATTGTACCCCCTTTATTGTGGTGTTCCTTATATTCAGTCCATGTGATGTCACTGCATGAACTAGTAAGGTAGTCACAAGTTCATCTTTTTTTCTTTACATAGACAACATTTACTATGTGTATCCCCCCCCCCCAAATATGTGTAAGTGTTGTTCCAGTGGTGGTAGATGCTCTGGGAGCAATTCCAAACAGACTGGCAAAACATCTGAATGAAATCACCATAGATAGGATCACAATAGCACAATTACAAAAACTGACATTACCCTTCCAGGAAATGTGTGGCTAAAGAACACCAGAGTGTGCTCAAGGTGGCAAAAGTTATTAATGAGGAAAAACACACAAGCTGCAGCAGTTTGGTTTTGCATGAGCCTAGTGGGAAGGGAAAATTTTTGTCGCTTCCTCTCTTCTCCTCACTGCGCCATTAATTGAGTACAAACTGTTTTGGTATTATGAAATCAGTTTGCAGTCACTGAAGTAATCAAGAATGAAGGAGGAAAGTAGGACAAGAAGAGAGAACCTGGGACTTCTGAAAAGCAGCTGAAATGTGAGGCAACAGAGGATTAATCGTGACTGTCCTGGCCAAATCAAGACAGTTGATACAAATGTATTACTTGGACCATGTCTGATTCCTAGATGTTTGCATACAATCTGAATCACTGATGGTCCAAACTCCATTTGGTAACACCTGGCAGATCGTGAAACAGGTAGTAAGAAGAACTCGTGCTTTGGTTCCTCGCTCAGTCATGTGATGGCTAGGGGATTTTTTTGAAGCTTCAACATGTGTGGGGCTGGTTGTACCATCAAACAGGGTGGGACAGTCCCCTCAGAAAGAAGATGCTATGAAGTGTTCTGTTAACTTTCTTGGTATCATTTATATCATGCTCCCAAAACTTGAATTTAAGGCAGCTTACAAATTAAAACATTTACCTTGTAGGTAAATGGTAATGATTAACATTAAAATGTAATGAAAACTATCAAAAGCATTAAAAACAATTTAAAGTTAAAAATAATAAAAAGTTTAAAAACAGTATAGCATCTTGTCAAAATCCCTTCCTTAAAAAACAGTTCTCAAAAGCCAGTCAGAATTTTAAAAAAAAGATTTTCCCACCTTTGCCTGGTGTTCTCTCTAAAACCCCATGGCCATTTCCCTCTTTTGGAGGTCAGAGCTGGTTTTGCCACTGCAAGTACTCACTTCCTTAACTAGCCTTCTGTCTTCAGGCCTGGTTGGAATGCTCTCCAGTTCCCAGTGTTGAGGTAAGGTTCAGCTGCCAGTCTGGTCAGCCCCTGCATATGCAAGGGAGAGGGAGCCATCTTGCCCTTTTGCACAAGCAATAAAGTATCTTGGGGTGGCCCTGAGTTGAAAGAAAGGCAGGCTGAAGAAATAAGACTGAAAAAAGGACTGACTGACTGGTTACTTGTGAAGTCTCTAGTGGCTTATACAGTTGGCCCTCCACGTTTGCTGGGATTAAGGGCACAGCACCCTCACACAGAAATGGAAAAATTGCAAATATCAAAATGTGTGTATGTGTGTCTGTGGGAGGGGGTTGAGGCACAGCTGAGAAAATAGGCACCGAGGGTCCAAACCAGGGAGAGGGAGAGAGAAGGTTTTGTTTTGTTTTCTTGGCATGTTAGCCAGATACTTCCTCTCTCTCGCCCATCTCCTTCCTTAGGTGTCGGGGGGCGGTGGGACATCAGGAGAGGATTTGTGGTGCTGCAAGGTGTCTCAGCAGGTAGCAGCTGGTGGTGGAAGAGGAGGAAGAGGACCTGAGGCAGATTTTTAAAGGGCTGAAGCACCTGAGATGAGGGTGGGCAGGGTTTGAAGAAACTCACAAATAATCAAGTCCATGAAAGCCAACCCTGCAAATGTGGAAGGCCAACTGTGCATACTTATTTCATGGAATTCACCTTATTGAATTGAGAGCACAAGGTCACATCCTTGCCGGCGGGAATTAAGGAATGCTCTTCAGAGCAAAAGGCACAAGTAAGGGGTGTATGTTGGACCTATATTAGGGGCAGGATCATAACTAAAATATATTTCAGTCAAAATGTTGAAATATCCATATACATTAGTCCTGCTTAGAGAAAACAAAAATAACTTTTTTTTTTATAAATAAGCAATTATGGGAGACAAAACATAAAAGGCTCAATGCTATGTATTTTTCTAGATCCCTGGCTTCACACTGGATGCATGACAATGCATATACAATAATAATTTACTCATCAAAATGGTTTCTGCTTCTGCTTCCCAAGATAATTACTAGTCTTTTGATTGACTCTATGTGTGTCACACTGACTTCTTTCACTAGTAGCCTTATTTACATACCACAGGTTACTGAATATGATTTTTGCATCTTCCATAGTTAGTGTGACCTGTACCCACTTGTTTAATTAGTAGGGGCTGGGAGCAAAGAAAGAACAATGTGTTTTATGAACTAGAAGCATATATCTCTGTAGGAAAGTCATGGTCTCTGAACTGAGCACAGAAGGAGCAAACCTGGCACTCCTAGTTACATGTACTAAGTGCCAGAAGTGTCTCTGAAAAGACTTTGGGTCCCATACTAACATTTAATGCTATATCAGAGCAGGCTACTAGAAATACTATAAAATCAAACAAAAGTGACCAGCCTCAATCTATTATCATCAAAGATCCTTGCTGCATTGAGAGAAGTAAATAATTTTGCTATCACTGGGGGGAGGGGGGGGAATCCCTCTCTGAGTATTACTCCTGCCTACTGTATGGCAGTAAAGCATGCAAGTAGTTCTCTTAAAAGACAAATTACCATAGCTTTGGTCATTCAGACTGGAAATCTGCATCCAGTTCAGTTCCAACCACATGGTTTATGCATTTGTTGCCAATATTGGCTTCAGAGTCTTTTTAATGGGTTTTATGAAACATCTATATATCCCTTAGAGATTATAAGTGAGCCATCAAATAAACAGTGTTGAAGTATTGAGTATAGAATCATAACATCTTAAGAGTTGGAAGAGGCAGCAAGGGCCATGTAGTCCAAATTCTTGTCATCGAGGAAGAATTAAAGCACTCCTGAGAAATACCCATCCAACCTCTTTACAAAGGCCTCCAAAGATGAAGAGTCAACCACTATTTGGGGCAGTCTGTTCCATTGTGAAACAACTCTTGTAGTAGAGAACTTCCTGAGGATTAGATGGAATTGTTTTTGTTGTACTTGGAATCTGTTGGTTCATGTTCTAATTTCTAGAGCAGTAGACAACAAGCTTGCTCTATGTTCTACATGTCATCCCTTTGGATATTTGAAGGTAGCGAGCATATCACTTGTTCATAAATGAACCAGTTAAAAAGTTCTAGTCCTCATACAGGTTTGAGACCACACTGCTCTCATCCTTCTATTACAAGAACTCACAATTTGTTTACTGCTTTCCTTTAGGTCTCTGCTTCATTACCTTAACTCACACCGGACAGTGAAGGAAACCTACCCTTCTTGTCTTGTTTTGGTTTTGTGACAGGGAAGGTTGTCTTTCCTCAAGGGTATCATTTTTCAGTTTTCATCACCACCAAATTCACATGCAGAGCTGAACAGACAGACAGGTGTGAGGTTTGGTTTTGAAGCATGAATGCCGAAGCAAGCGATTGTTGCTTGACAACTTGCACACAGAGCAAGCTTTGCCTCTGAGACAGAGAGAAAGTGATGATGGCTTTTGATAACTTTATCCTGGAAGTGCCTGTTTTCCTGCCAAAGGGCAGGTTTGATAATCTTGTTTATAGAGACAGTGGAGTAGCAGTAAAACAACTGTCAGGAAGGAAATAATAAGAAAGTCCTCATTAGCCCTGGGTATTTGGAGTAAGTATCTCATTCATTGCACTTAATAGATTTATTGCCCTGGGTTAGCCAACATGAGTATAGTAGTTAGAACAAAAACTGTATATTTGTACTGTTCATATAGCAAAATCTTAAACAACTATCTTGATCAAAGGTAAGGCCTGAATCCTGATGGGGCACTACACTTGCATAAAAGTAAATGCGCAAGAAATATATTGTACACAGAAAGCACTACTGGAACGCATATAGAAGACCTCAGAAGAGATCCACTCTGTACTGTTCACAATTCAAGGCTTTTTTTAAAGAATTCTTTTAAATATACTTTTCATGTTGAAGGCTTTATAAATGGAAGATAGACCCCACAATTGTCCACAAATACACTAGCTACAAAAGGTATTACTTAGGGGATGATGTGGCTTTTAAAAAGTGGAATTCCAATATTCTTGGTTAACATGAATCAGATAGTGGCAGTAGAAAGCACTGCTAGATCATGAATGTTAAAAGTAGTATTAAAGAAGTGGGATCATAATGATGGAACCTATATCTCATTCCTACACCAGGCTGCTTCTTCTGCATGCATTCAAGCAGGCACATAGAACTGGGCAGTGCTAGAGGCACAGAAGCAGACATCGTTCCATTGTTTTACCGTTCTCATAATGAATGCCAGCTCCTCTCAGTCATTTGGTCTTCTCTTACTATATAAAGATACCAGCACCGTTTATTTGAGTGTTTGTTGAATTTATATCCCGCCTTTCTCCCAAGATGGGATTCAAGGTGGCTTACAATAATTTTTAAAAAGTTTAATGTAAAACATTACTTTACAGAAGTCTAAGAGAATTAAATAACAATATTATATTTAAAAAACAGTTTAAAACAGTTAAAAGCACTTGAAACATATTTAAAAATAATTTCTAGTAAAAGATTAAAAATATTTAAAAAGTATAGCATGTCCTTTCACATGCACACACTAATGCTCCATAATTAAAATTCAAAACCCTGCCTGAATAAAAATGTCTTCACCTGTTGGCAGAAAAAAATCAAGAAGGGGACCAACTGGACCTTCCATGGAAGGGAGTTCCACAGTCTGGAAGCAGCTCAAGAGAAGGTTCTCTCCCAAGACCTCACGAAACATGTCTGCAAAGGTGATGAGACGGAGAGAAAGCCCTCCTCTGAAAATCTTTAAGCTCTCACTAGCTTGTGTGAGGAGATACGGTCTTTCAGATAATCTGGACCCAAGCCATGTAGGGCTTTAAAGCTCAAAACCAGCACTTTTGAGTTCTGCTGGAAACAGACCAGTAGCCAATGGAGCTGTTTCAACAGAAGAATCATATGATTCCCTTAACAAGTCCTGATCATCAGCCTGGCTGCAGCATTCTGAACTCGCTGAAGTTTCTGAACAGTTTCTAAGGACAGCCCTGTGTAGAGCGCTTTACAGTAATCCAAATGGAGAGGTCAAGGCATGTGTCACTGTAACCAGATCTGACTTCTCAAGAAATTGGCTCAACTGGTGCCATAGTTTTAACTGTACAAACAGACTCCTGCACACAGGTCAGATCTGGGCACTTAGGCTCAGATCTGAGTTCAAGAGTACACTCAAACTGCAAACTTGAGATTTCAGGGCAAGTGTAATCCCATCTCTATTCCCTAATGTGCCCTTCAAGTGACCACGAGTGAAAAAGATTATGAAATAGAGACCCACAAGTCGTCGTCATCTTCTTCCTCTTCCTCTTCCTCTTCCTCTTCTTCTTCTTCCTCTTCTCCTTCTTCCCCTCCCCCCTCCCACATCCAACATCACCTCCTCCTCCACCGCCTCACTTTCCCCCCAGCACTGGGACTCCAGGCAGCTTACAAAAATTAAAACAGATAAAAGCTCATATCAGAAAAAAAGTAATTTGTATTAATTAACTCAGAAGGGGGTTCATTGTAGACTCTTCAGTGTAGACTCAGGCAGAAGCAAACTACTGCAGCCTCTCCCAGCCTGTGTGTTCTCCCTCTTTAATAACTTTTACCATCTTGTTGCACGCTGATGTTGCTTGGCCACACACGCACCAGTTTTCATCTGTGAAATGTTGGAAGGTATGAGGGTCCCTCCCTAAGATAAGTTTTACACTCAGATCAGATCAGTCACTGTGCATTGGGGCAGTGGCTCTTAACCTTTCCTTTACTGGTGACCTTGTGTGTATTTGAAACTAAGGAAAATACACACTGTCGAGGGTTTTAAAAGGCTCAACTAGTCCTGGAAATTCACAGTTCACAGGGCAGGAGGTATGCCATATGGATATTATTTTTTAAAAAACTGGTAAGTATAGCTCCTACCAAATTCCAAGGTCTTTGGCGAATCTGGATGAGTCCTTAGTAGGTTATAATGTCTGTTCTTTCCCCATGTCTTGAAATACCATGGAACTGTCAACTTATGGTGACCCTATGAATGTCATAGCTTTTTCTTAGGCGAGGAATATTCAGAGATGGTTTTGCCAGTTCCTTCCTCTGAAATATAGCCTAGACCATATGGCATTCATTGGTGGTCTCCCATCCAAGTATTAACCAGGACTAATCCTGCTTGACTTATGGGATCTCGTACCTTACGGGTATATAGGCCTTTGGAAATACATGGTTCTTCTTTGTGGTCTCTGTGCCTCACACAAATAGATTTCATCCCTGTGCAGAGCCCTCATTTGGAATGTTCTAGACCTGAATAGCTTGGCAGGAGTCCTCGCCCCCTCCTACCTATCATGCCCCCTCCTACCTATCACAGCCCACCAAGCTTTTGTCCTCTCAGTTCCTTTCCATCCACCAGTACAGCAACTTATATTTGAGTGTTCTCCTGCTTAGGTAGCTTATCTCCATTTCTCAATCTTATCTTGACTTATCTTTTAAGAATAAAAGATATTTCTCTTCTTCATATCTGTCATTTATTGCTGGAAAAAAATTGCTTTATTTAATTGCCTTGTTATCAATCTTTCTAGGGCCTTGAGTTCTCTTTTTAAACTCTGCTCTACTTGTGGTAGAAAAGTTTCTCTTTCCAGTGCTCATTCTGAGTGCCCTTATTGTTTGGAGGAAAAGCACATTGTACAAAATAGTACCATTTGTAAGGGCTTTACTGCACAATCCTTCAAGAATGAGGCCCAAAGACTGAAGATCCATTGTTGGGAAAAGTCTCTTCAAGTGGCAGAGAAGGCAGCTGTGAGCCAACCTTTGTTTTCTGCTTCAAAACCAAAGAAATCTAAATCTACTATGGTATCGAAGATGGACTCATTATCAACAGGATCAGTATTAACAACTTCAGCAATCCTTATGGACCCTCCTTCTATTCCTGCTAAATCAAAATTGGAGTCTGAGGCCCCACAGGCTTCTGCACTATTGATTGCAGGGGGCCAGACTGAAGCCAGACGTGCATAAATGGGGAAATCTGGCCATAAGAGACCTTCTCTCAAGGGTTGAGCCCAACCCAAAAATGATGAAGACACTGGACATAGGAAGGAATGGTTTAAATTCACCAAGCACCCTTCAGTACGAATGACTTAGCATCTGGAAACCTCAGTACCATTGCCTTCCTTGACTCCTACCCTGGCGATAGATGTTCCCTCAGTATTGTTACCTTCATTGGCTCCAATTCCAGCTGTGGATGTATCTTCAGTATTGTTGCCTTCATTGGCACTGAACCCAGCCATGAATGTTCCTTCAGTATCAATGCCATCATTGGCTCTAGCTCTGGTTGTTGATGTCCTTTTTTCTGCAGCTTCATTGATACCAATGTTGGTACCAGCTTCTTGTGTGCTTCACTGACTGGAACCCCCTGCTAAGCAAATGTGAAGGTCTCCAAGACATCGTGCTCAGCCTATTTCACCCAGGTAAGACCAATCTCCATTCATCTGCAAGTACTCTTCTACCTCCTCCTGACCATTGTATCATGACTGTTGATATTGGGAAGACTCACTGTATACCTAAGTGCCCTATATCAGTAGGGAACAGCATGAACATCTGGGGTGAGAGTATCCTGGATCTTACCACTCCTACTCTTCTTCATATAGAGACTGGTATTATTGAAGGAGCTATATGCCTTATCACTGCTCTCTGTATCAGTATTGTAGTACATCCAGATCAGAGTCAACCAATGTCACTCACCTTCTCCTCTGTACTGCCCTTGGAGGCCTCTGTCACCTCATCTGCAGCCAATCTTACCACATCAAGGACCACAGCAACAGTATGGAGGCCCCCACCTTCACCACTGTTATTAAGCACTCCTTCTGTGCAGACAATTGTAACACCTCCTGTATTAGCTCCATTACTGAGTATGAGTCCCTGTCAACCTGCTGCAGCCTCCTATATATCCCATGGTGGTACCAGCTCCAATGTCAGTTGTGACTTCTGCTTTTATGAAGAGACCAACTGCTCTGCCACAGGCTGTGACTGTGCTTTTTATGAATGTTGTCTTATCTGTTAAATCAGTTCCAAAGCAATAACAGCAACAGCCATCTCCTGAGGACTCTGAGGGTTATGATACTGACTCCACTTTAGGTAATTCACTGTTGACTTCCTCTCCATCAGGAATGGTGAAGAACTCAGGACTTGCATCTCCAGCTGAAGGTACCAACCTCTTTGCAGATGTGGTTCTTAGGATGGCAAAGGCACTCACTGTTAATGTGACTTTACCTCTTGGACCTGTAGCTGAGCTAGTTTTTCAGCTAGTCAATCCCAGACTACAGCTCCAGCACTGATTCCCCTATTACCTGCTTTGAAGGAGTTGATGAAACAGTCTTGGCTCAATCCTTCCTCCTTGCCACTGGTTTCTGAGAAACTTGAAAACATTTACAGAATGCAGTCTGAAGGTGTCTTTTCAACTATTCTGTTTCAAACTCTAATGTGGTTAAAGCCTCACAGTCTAGATCAAGTGGTCAGATGCACTCTATACCGGTTGACAAAAAGGGAAAGAAAATTGATATTTTTGGATGCAGGTTTTATTCACTGGCAACCTTGACTGTAAAGATAGGGAACATGCAAGCCTGCATGTCCAGCTACCAGAAGTTCTTAAGATGCTGGCTTTCATACATTGCTTTCCTCAAGAACATTGGAATGCTGTATTGCTCTTCCATCAAAAAGTGCAGACTTTGGCAACTCAGGAGATCCATTCTTCCCATCACATGGTTGACTGTGCGACCAAATCTATGTCTCATACTTGGTTCTGTTTAAGTGGGCTCTCAGATGATACTGTGTGAAGGATCAATGGAGAGGGTTTCTTCAACTCAAAGACAGATTAGCCCTTGGACCATCAGTATAAAGCGCACCTTATGGCAAAGCAAATTGGTTTCAGTGGAAAGCATCAACAACATTGCCCTTCTCAATCCTCATGACATCACCTGTCTTCTTCATTCTCCTATTTGAAGTCACCCTCTCAGTCATCGTGTGTGCCATATCAACCATATTCTCAGCAACAGAGATGACAGTACAAACCTCATAGATGCCAGACCTCAGGATCAAAGAAGACTTCATCTTCCTCAAAGTCCTGTTTTTGACCAACTAATTCATTCTCCTTCCAGCCCGGGCCCAATTCCATTTCAGGCATCCAGGCTATTCTGTCATTATTCCACCTGATGGAATATCACCACAGCTTCCTGGGTTTTGACCATCATTAATCTGGGCTACGCCATCAAGTTCTGAAATATTTCACCTATTGCTGTATTTTATCGCACACCTCCATCCCATGCTCCATTAGATGAGATAACCTCCTTGCTCCAGAAAGGAGAGATAGAGAAACTTCTGGACCGGTGCAACAAGATGGTTAATTCTCTCAGTACTTCATGGTTCCAAAGAGGGATGATAGCCTTCGCCCAATTTTGAACCTTCACGGAATTATTCATTACATTCAACTGCTCCCAGAGTGTTCTTGAAATGCATGGCAGTGGTGATCTCCTTTCTCAGGACTAGGGGTTTAGAGATTTATCCCTGCCTTGATGACTGGCTGCTGGTGGCATCTTCCCTGATGCATCTGTTCCAGAATATACATCTGACTCTATCCTTTCTGCAAGACTCGGGTCTCAATGTCAACACCAGGAAGCCAGTGCTAGAACCAATGAGGATCATCGATTTCACTGGAGTGACATTAGACTCCCACATTGGCAGAGCTTACTTTCCCTGCACCAGGGCAGAGAGCATCAGGGAGAGGGTGCACCAGCTTCTTCATTAACCTTGCTGCACCGCACTCAACATCCAACTGCTTTTAGGTCTCTCAGCTGCTACCAGGGCAGTAACATAGCAAGCAAGACTCCACTTCCAACATCGGCTGCAGAGTTGGTTCCTGAAACAATTTGATGACCGTTCCAGAAAGCCTGTGTCACTCACTTCTGTGGTAGACAAAATCCTGGAACCTTCTTTCAGGCATGCCTTTCCATCCACCAGAACTGTGCATAGTGATGATTAAAGTTTCAATGACAGGTTGGGGGCACACTGTGGAGACATCACCATGCAAAGCCATTGGTCTGCCTGGGAATCCTCTCTGCATATCAGTGCTTTAGAACTCTTAGCAGTGATCAAAGTGTTCAGATCATTTGAGAGGAAACTGAGAGGTAGAGTAATGCAAGTGACCTCAGACAACACCACAGTTGTTTGTTATCTAAACAAGGAGGACCTTGCTTGATCATACTTCTGGATACTGTGGACATGTTCCACCAGGAGACATGCTCATGCTATTGTGATGCATGTGGCTGTCACAGAAAATGTGTTTGCAGATTTTCTCATCTGCATTTGTCTCCTTTCAGCACAAATAAATCCTATCAGACCAAGTTTACTTGATGGTGATTGACAGGTGGGGGAAGCCACAGATCGATCTTTTCTCAAATTCTGACAATGTAAAGTGTCCCTGGTTTTGTTTCAGAGAAGGCAAAGGAGAAAGCTTTCTCATTTATGCCTTCTTACTCAGATGATCTGCCTGTCTGCAGTTTGGGATGGTGATAGTGAAGCTTGCCAGGGACAAATCCAATGCAATTCTTGTAGCATTGTATTTGCCCAGACAGTCATGGTTCACCCCACTTCTCCATCTTTCCCAGAGCTGAGTCATGCAGCTTCTGAGGACTCTGGACCTGCTGTCACACTCTTGGGGCCAAATACTCCACCCCAACATCAACATGTTTCACCTCTTGGCTTGAAAAGTAATGCTGTAACTTCCCCTCGTCTTCAGGCTGTCCTGTCGGCATCCAGTAAAGACTCCACTAAGTGTTCCTAACAGTATAAATGGAACAAGTTTTGTATCTTTGAGTGTCCTTCTCCTGCAGCAGTTTCCACTGTTCTTCATTTTCTGCTTCATTTATGGGAGCAGCGTTTGGCTTTCTCCTCCTTGAAAATCCACCTGGCTACTGCAGTCGCTCATCAGCCAGCCACTCCAACTTCAGCAACTCTGTTCTTGAACCCAACAGTTAAGAGGTTCCTAAAAGGACTGATGCATCTTTATTCACCAGTGACTCAGCCAACTGCACTGTGGTCTCTTTCGTGGTGCTTTAGTGGCCGACAGCTAAACTGTTTGAACCTTTTGTGTCTGTTCATAGGAAACTACTTACCTTCAAGGTGGCACTCCTTGTGGCAATCATTTCAGCAATGAGGGCATGTGAGCTCACAGCCTTACATTCAAATGAACCATTTCTGGTGTTCCATTGAGACAAGGCAGTCCTTAGGCTGGACATTGCCTTTTTCCTGAAGGTTGTGTCACAGTGCCTCACACACTGTGAGGACATCTCAGCCAGGACATTGTCCTTCCCACTTTCTATCTGAATCCTACCTCGCCACCTGAATGATCTCTACACTGCCTCAATGTCCATCAGGCATTAGCTTACTATGTCCAGTGCACATTGGCCTTCTGACAATCCAACTACCTTTTTGTGTGCTATGATGGTCCTAGGAAGGGTCAACAGATCTTCACCAACGTCTCTCCAAATGGGTCATATAGACCATCTGTTTTGCCTATGAACTGGCCAAACGGGTTGTACTACCTTCATTATGGGCACATTCTACTAGAGTGGTCACTTCTTCATAGGCTCTGATTCATGGGGTTCCCTTACCAGAAGTGTATAGCTGCCCACTTTCAGCCATCTCAGCTATCCATGTTTGGTCTCAGCCATCCACATTTATACAACATTACAGGTTGCAGCATAGAGCAAGAACTGATACTTGCTTTGGACATGCTGTTTTGTCTGCGGTTCTTCAATGACCTGAGCCACTGTCTTGTGGTAAGTTTCACAGTCATCCATTTGCATAAGGCACAGAGAACATGAAGAAGAAGAACAGATTCCTTACCTATAACTGTGGTTCTTCAATTGATTACTTGTGCTCTCACACAGACTCTTTCTACCTTCCCTCTTTCACGTCCCTGTAGAGTTCACAGCAGATTTTGCAAATGAGGAGATAGTAGCTTGGCAGGCTGCAACATGTATGGGAGGCAGGAGAGAGTAGGAATTCCTGCCAAGTTAGTCAGCTGTAGAATATTCCAAAAGGGAGCTTTGCATAGATGCCAAACCCATTTGTGTGAGGGCACAGATGACCACTTGAAGAACCACAGGTATAGGTAATCCTCCTATGTTCCTCCTCAAATAGATTTTGAACAATGTGGCCCAGAAAATTCCTTATAAGAAGATTTCAGTGTGATGCCATATTTGGAAAGAGTTACAATGCTTCAAATGGTTTATTGTTCCTATGTTCTACCAGTAAAGATTCTGGCAGCCTTAATCTTGATGCTACATACCTATCAGAGACAGGAGTGTCAAGTACACTTTACCAGAGATTGCTTTGCTATTATCATGACCCACAAGTGGTGCTTTCCATTTCCACATTCTTTGCAGTAAATAGAGGCTAATTCCTGGAGCTTAAAACACATTTTCTCTCATGATTGTGTTGCTCAGCTCCTATTAAGACCTCATCAGCAACAGCAAAGGTTAAAAAAAGTTTCCTTGGCCTTCCTGATACGTGTGTGCTTGTGCATAATACTCTACCTACTTGCTGAGTCCTCCTCTTGTGTAGTTATTCCTTAGTGTGTATCTATGTATATGTGTTTTCAAGTTGCCTGTCAACCTATGGTGACCACGTGAAGTTCATAAAGTTTTCTTAGGCAAGGAATACTCAGAGGTAGTTTTGCTAGTTTCTTCCTCTGGAATATAGCTTACAGCACCTGGTATCCATTGATGGTTTCCCATTCAAGTACTAACCAGGATTGACCCTGCTCAGCTTCCAAGATGAGATGGAATCTGGTACCTTTAGAGTATTTAACCCCTGCTTATTGCTTAGTACCTCTTTCTGTTTCTTAACGTTACGTTCTTTGAGTGTTCAGATTCCAAAACTTGAACTCTTATTTGTATCCTGATGCTACTCACGCTGTAAATTCTGTCAGGTTCATATCGTTTTGAGATAATACACCAAATGTACAAGATCAAGATCCTATTCTGTAGGTAGCTTTTTACAAGAAGCTCTTAGCTGTGTTTAAAGGGCAACCTATTCCCATCCTTCACTCTGTTTTAACAATGTTTGTAGGCCTGGGATTAGGTTTGTGTTGACAGAGCAAACATTTTTGCTGCCCTCAGATTCACTGGTAGGAAGGAAAGGTTTAAAAAAAAGGGAAAAAAGTGGAGCCTTTGCCCTGCCACATTAACTGAAAAACTGAACAAGCCAAAAACTTGGGCAGGAAGTAAACGTGTTGGCAGATATTGGAGTATGTGGGTTTGGGGTGGGGGCACTGGAATTTACAAGCTACCTCCATCTCAGTGCAGGAGATTTACCTAGTCTAAATATGTGATAGAAGAAGGCTTTAGAAATGTTAGGTGCTAGCGTGGCTTGTACTGCTTCAGTATACTGGTAGGGAAAAGCCATTCAAAACAAACAAAACAAAAAAGACTCTGTGTGGAAAATTCCCTGTAGAAAAAAAAACCTGGGTAAATTCCCTGCAAATACTCACCTGTTATCTGGTTTTCTACTTATAAAAACAGCTTTGGAGCATCACATTTGGTCTGCAGACATCGCTATGTGCACTTCTGGTTTAGACTGTTGAATTTGCATCAAGGACCTGAGTTCAAATCTCTACTCAGCTACAAAGTGTACTAGGTGACTTTGGAAATGTCTTTATGCCACCTTATTTAATCATGGGATTATTGTGATGTTAAACTGATTGGGACAGGGGAGAGGAACATGTATATCATCTCCAATTCTCTGAATAGGATTAAACTGTAATGAAAGAAATAAAAGCACATTGAAAACCATAACTGTGATGCGCTTTCCAGTTGTTATCTAATGAGGTTGATTTAAAAAAAAAGAGTTATTACTATTACTTTGTTTCATCACTATTCTGCTATTCTTGGAACAATGTTCTGCAGGAAAAGAAAGTCCTGAAGTATTATGCATTGAGAGATAGTGGTGTGAAAATATAGCATGTGCATATATGTTCTTAACTTATCTAGGTATTCATCAACCCTTAGATGGGCCTTAAGTGGGCCATGAATTTCATGTAGAAATGGTTCTCTCCTTCAGTTTTTTTCCTGTTATTGTAAATGATAAGATAAATGTAGTCTTTTCAAGTGTTGATTACAATGTTTTTCATTCCACTCTTGTCTATATAAAATAAAAACATTTCTAATGCAATAAATAATTTGTATGCACATTTTTTGTATCTAAATATTTATGTGTATTTTTCTGGGAAGAAGGATCCATAGTGTGTATGGGATTCTGAAAGGGGTCCATGACCCAGGAAAGGATAAGAACTTTGGACAAAGGAATAGATTCTACCAACAGAACTTTGAATTAAACCAAAGCCGCCATCTGACTCATACTTCACCCAGGGCTTTCATAACATCATATTGGCCCCTCATCCTTTCTTTATTTGTCTTCTAGTCTCATATGACAGATGCTGGATGGTCCCCTACCCCACCCTTTTTACTAAGCCACCCATATCTATCATCAGACTCCTGAGGGGTGTAGCCATCTCTGTGCATACACAAACATAGTGCTATACCTCCTTCAAATCAAATGAAGAATGATGGCGCAGCCTCTGCTCTGTACAATGAAGTCAGACAGCATCTACAAACTTCACAAAGCTGTTCCTGGGAATCAATGAATCATGCCATCCTTCTACAAAAAAAGATGTACAGAAAAAAGATGATGCACGTGAAAGATCATACAATATATGCCACCTTTACCTGTTCCAACTCTACAGATTCATTTACATGATTAAAGTTTAAAGATGTATCCCTTGCAAATGTAACACAAATATAGAGAAATGTTGGCTAGGAGATTGTGGAATGCTTCTCTGGAGGATGATGGTGAGCACAGCAGAGTCAGAGTACTAAGAAGAGGCATGATGGAATTTCAGGAAGGTTCTTCCAGACTGGTTTAAAGAAGTGTGATTTTTCACAATATATGCTCTTTTGTCTGATTTTGCTAGTTGTTGTCACCTCTGCGTACATGTGTTCCATCCTTTTTAGAGGCCTTTGGTAGCAAGTTCTTGGACCTGTGACAGAACTTTTCCAAAAGAATTTTAAAACCGGAGCATGATTTGCTGAGGTGGGTGTATGGTTTGGACTAATATAAACTGATAGGTTTGGACCTTTTAAATGCTGTATGATTCTGTTCTTATGGTTGGTATTGTTTTTAATGTATTTAATGTTTCTAATGTTTCTAACTCTATAAATTGTTTATTTTTAATTTTATATTTATACTTCTGATGTTTGTTTCATCTTGTTTTGTTTTAATGTTAGCCATCTTGAGCCCCTTTGTCAAGAGAAAGTTGGATACAAATAAGTAAAATAAATTTAAATAAATAAATACTTTTTTCTCCTATTTTTTTTTAAAATAGGGAAAAACTCTATTTTAACTCTATTTAAAAAATAGAGTTACAGTGCTATAGCACAAAAGTGCCATTGCATTGATCCAGTGATGTTCAGTGAGCCATTGGTACACTTTTTTGTTCTGATATATCTCAGAAGTAAAAAGAAACCCATCTGAAGCTGGGAATAAAATGTTGGAGCTGGTGTCAGAAACTGCCAAAAAATAATCTGGAACAGCAGAAACATTTGACAAAACAGTGAGAACTACAAGAAAACTGCTTCTGATACATTTGTGAAGAAACCGATACATAATTTTCCATTTGAAACCATCATCCTAGTCAGTGTAAAAGTCCATGTTCCTATGAGGACAGACTATATACTTATTGATGTTGGTTCTGAACTGCTATAAGAAATCTGATGGGAGGTGATATTAGGCCTGTAAGGGAGGTGATTTCTGAAAAATGCAGCTATGTCAAACAGCACTACGGTAATTGCAAATTATCTCCATTTTTTCTAAAGGAAAAAAGTTCTTGTATGGTTGATTATTTCATCCTCAACTTGTCAAACACGAGTTTCCAAGAACTGCAATTCCTTGTTATATATCTGATAAAAGGTAACAAGTCTGGGACAGAAAACACTAGTAGTTTCAAGTCTAGACAAGTAATTATGAGAAGAAATGACTCATCTTGCAGCCAGCATCACCACTGTGGCATAGTATCTCTGTCTCCCTGCAAGAGGCAGAACTACAGTTTAAGAGTAGAAGCCTAGGGTGTTAGAAACATCACTTTCCAATTTTGCAGAAGCTTCCTCTGTGTCATGCTGGCTGAAGCTTTCCTTTTCACTTGTTATTCATTTGACACTGTGGGGTAGGTAAAAAAAAATCATTAATTTGGGATTTCCCTTCTATATATTGCATTTCAGTAACCCTTCCTCATAGGGATGTCAGGTACATTTTAATATAGTAAGGATTTAGAGGCAATCCACCTTATAGCAAGAGAAAGCAAAAGTACTTTGAGATGCTTGAAGCCATAAAGTCTTAGATGTAGCTTATAACATAAGCTTATATCTATGAAGAAATGTCATAGAAATGTCTTTCCTTCACCTCTTTCCCTCTCTGTTCCTTGTGTTGCCGTGCAGACAGTTTCTACCTCTGCCAGTCAAAAAGCAATAGGCAATAGGCAATTTTCATGTCTTTGTTATTTTAAGTAAGAAAAAAATATATAGAAGATGTGAGAAAAGAAGAGGTCACATGGAGTACTAGAATCTGGACTGTCTCCTGTAAAACTGTGTTGAATGAGGAAATGCAATTTCACAATATAAACCTCATCTGGAAGCAGCCCCCTCGTCCAGTCCAAAGGAGAAATTCTCTTGTAGGGGAAATGATCTTGCCAGACGATCATTTGCATGTTGGGTGGAATTTGCATTTTTCTCAATGCAAGCACTGTGGGAACCAAAGTGGCGGTGTGAGTCAGGCTTTGCTGCTGTGTGACTCCACACCAGCTGCTGTGTGAAAAGACAACATGCCTTCCTTTGGCACTTGTCAATGCTGGTTTCACCTGGCTGGGTGTGTACGCCTGGGAACAACCAGAGGAGAATGGCTTGTATCAAACAAGGACAGGAAGCCTGCCCCACATCTGACCTGTGTGTAAGCTGCAAAGGAAATGTTAGAATAGAAGTCCTACAAAACCTAATTTTCATTTGAGAGCAATGTGTTCATTTCACCTTATGAAATGGGAGGCAGCACGTAACAGTGCATAAGGAGGAAATTAGGAAGCATTCATCTTCATGGTTTAGAATGAGATGATATAGAGTCTGATTCATGCAAGAGTATTTATTAGCAGCTACAGTTGCCCCTCCACATTTGCTAGGGTTAGGGGCTCTGGACCCTCACAAAAGTAGGAAAATCACAAATATCAAAATATGTCTGGCGGGGGGGAAGGGGCTAAGGCATTGTGGGGAGAACAGGCACCTGGGGTCCAAACCAGGTCAGGAAAAAGAGAGGGAGTGGAGTGAGTCCACATGGTGGTACTTCTTCTGTCTTGCCCATCAGGAGAGGGTTTGGTAGTGCTGAGAAATTGAGCTGCGAACAATCCTTAGCTGGCTCTGCTGTTGCTGGTGGTGGAGGAGGGTTTTTAAAAGGCTGTGTAGAGCTATGATTGGAGCTGCTGAGAAGGAAAGTTCCCCTGGAAAAGAAGGACCTGATGTGGGGTGGCAGGGGTTGAAGAAACTCACAAATAAATCCGTGAAAGTCAAACCCACAGATATGATAGGCCAACTGTAAAAACATTAATTAATACACATGGCTCTGGACTCCTAGCACTGTTTCTGTGGCAGAAATCCCCCTCAATGATTCACCTGGGCCACAGAAGAGCCATAATTCCAATGCCCTTTCCCTTGCCATGTATGTTCAGATGGGTGTTTGCAATGTACAAGTCCAATAAAATGTGGGCATTGTCCCTTCGGAAAAGTTTCACACAAACTGAAGGATCTGTTTTGTGACGACTTGGGCTCACAATCCCTTTGGAATGGGGTGCTCACTCAACCCAAATTACTCACTTGGTGACTATGACTTGTGTGCTATGGTAGAGATTGTGTAAGATACAACCTTTTAGTGTTATAGGAAAATATGATAAAAGAAAATTGGTGAGTTCCTCTACTCTGGAGAATTGATTGCAAGAGGAGGCAACTTTGCATATGAGTTTTCTGAAATAAAAAAATTATTGTATGGATGATCAATCTAATATGCTCCATATAAATATATCTCCATAAGAATGACTCCAGGCAGAGCTTTCTCCTTTTTAACCTCCTTGAAAGAGATGTTGGGCTCTTCCAGATCAGTCTAAAGAAGTGTGAGTTCTTGTGATGTAGCTCTTTGGGTTTTGCCAGTTTTTGTCACTTCCGTGTTCACTTGTTCCATTATTCTGTGGGGCTGTTCATAGTGGCTTCTTGGATCTAACCCAAGTTCTTCCAAAGGTTTAACAAAACAACAAAACAAAACGAGGGAGCAGTCTGTTGGGGTGGCCCCATGGTTTGCAAGGCAAAGTTTCTTCTCTGTTTTTTTTTTTTAAGAATTAGTAGAGTTTTAGTGCAGGAATGCCATTTCTTTGATGCACTGTAGCACTACAACTCTAAAAAAAATTAGAAAGGATAAGAGAAAGGAACATACTATTTCAGTGTTTCAGAGTTAAAAAGAAACTCAATCAAGGGTAGGAATAAAAGGTTGCAACTGGTGCCAGGAATTGCAAGAAAATACTTGAAGACAGCAGAAATATCATTTTTCAGAGTTAAAAAAATAGTCCTGAGAACTGCTGGCACAAATACCTCCTGACCCATCCTTTTCCTTTGGAGGAGTCCAGTTTTTCACATTTTGCTGACAACAGCTGTCTATGTATGAACAGTCTTTGGCCCTTTCCGCACACGGTTATTAAGGCAGGCCAATGCATCTTGCCACAGAGGTCTTCTGCACCTTGGAGCGGACTAGGTTCTGTTTATTTACCTTTGTTCTGCACGTAATTACGACTAAATGCACCCCCATGTGATGGTAAAGCGCGCTATTTGAAAACGGAAGAAATCGGTTTTCCAATTTTCCAGATCGATCCAATTTGTATTTTCACAGTGGTGCAGACACGTACATTCACGCCAATGCGAATTGGTGGTCAGGGGAGGGCTCATGGGAGGGGCCAGGGGGTAGTATGGACTTACGCACGTATGCACGCACAGCCAACGGGGCGGGGTGGGGGGGTAGCGGGAGTGGCCACAGCGGAGCCAGTGTGGATTCATGAACTCGCACTCCTCCAAATCAGAATGGAACATACACAGTAGCTGTGCGGAAGAAAATGAGGCAAAGTCCACCTTGTTTCGAGCCCAAAAATTCCAGTAAGAAACAGCATGAACTGATTCACCAGCCTCGTGCGGAAAGGGCCTTTGTTAACAGGATTGAAATTAGATCCCTAATATTAGATGGAGCTGTAGAAGCCACACAAAATTTGTCTGTTAAGCATTAATAAAAAAACAGGGGGGCTTAACTGATGTCTTCATGAATTTCTTTTCCCTACCCATTGCTTCTGCCTTTGCCTTCCAGCCATGGAAGGCCTTTCCTAAGAATTTCTGTTTAACTATTGTTTCTCCCTCTGGTTGTGAACAGAAGAATTACCCAGCTGAACTGCCTCCACTGCAAAATGCTATGCAGTGACGGAAGCAGAGAAAGCCAGAATGAGGAAAGCACAAGAAACACATCGGGCAGTGGGGGATATATGAGGCAAATATTTGAGTGAGTGATGTGTTCATGAAGTATAAACAGAGATGTATCTGGTTCTTCTGGTTCCAGATGTTTTCCAAGACAAAAATAAATGGGAAAGAGCCAGTCACAATAAATAAATGAAACCTCCAAGTTCACAGAGAAGATTTTTTAAAGCCAAGAGCATTTCGGAATAAATCTTTCTTCAGGGGCACTATCAGATAGTAGTCCTGTTTGCAAGCCACTGTTTCATCTACAAAAAACTTTTCCTCTTTAAAAGGTATAATCTATTGTAGGCAGTTTGTGCTTGCCACTTTCACTGTGTGCTTCACTGTGTGCGCTATCTTCCCTGTGCCTTCCCCACACTCTGATCCTCTGTACATCAGTCACTGCACAGTATGTTGCAGTGGGTGTGGTTCAGCTGGGTAATCCCTCAGTTCACAAACAGAGGCACAAACAGTAGTTCAACAGGGAGGTTCTTGAAAAAGGCTTTCCATGGTAGAAAGGCAAAGGCAGAAGCCATGACCCAGAAGTAGGCAGAAAGCCTATGGTTTGCAGCCCACATCCAGCCATAAGAGCTTTCCCTCTGATCTGCAAACTGTGATGTAGTATAAAAATTTAGGAAGGATTCTGAACCAAAAGTGACATGCTCCAGTCAAGGCAAAGCCACTGTTGATATATTTTACAAACAATCCCTTTTTTGACCACAGTGGCATGAATTGCTTGTCTAGTTGCTGTCACCTCCACTGGAGTGAGCAAGTAGGAGCTCAATGAGGGAATCAAACAGCCGCTGAAGAGATGACAGAGTATGGTCATTTCCACACTAGACTGTTGTAGTACTACTATTCCCTTTTCAGCATGCTATGGAATCCTGGAGTTTGCAGTTTAGGGAGGGCCCTTTGACACCTTTCCCTAAACTGCAAACCCCAGGATTCTATAGGATGTTGAAAGTGGAATAATAGCACCATAACTGTGTAGTGCAGAAATGGCCTGCATCATGTCAAGCTTATCTTCCTAGAATATGGATGTCTCACGGAAGGCCAGAGAACTCAGACTGATACAATTAACAATAAGGTTATTGGGCATGGAATAGAAGTTCAGGAAGAGTACACTAGGTATAATTTTCTAGCTCCCTCTCAGCTAGGATTGTCTTGTCAGGACTATCTCTGGCTCTAGGATTTCAGCAACAAAATCTGAAAGCCTTTATGACATCATAAACGCTAAGCCCTGGTGATGTTATAAGGGCCAGTTCTTTGTGATATCATTCAGGACGATACATTAAGTGTCAGCCTGAGTTGCACAGGGTATGCCATTCAAATAAAAAATACCAAGGCTAGCAAAATGAAGAAAATATGGCTATGCATATTTTAAAGACAATGCTTTCACCCTGAGATTCTTCCCCCTTGCCTTCCTACGTCCTACTGTATCTGAAGACTTGAGGCTTAAGGCTTCCTACTGTTGGTAGCTGGGGCAAGCCGCATTTTGGGTGATGGCAAGCGGGATCCTCCTGTACTTGACACAGTTATTTAAGTAATAGATATCTTTAAAAATACTTGCCCTACTTATAGTTTCCATGCCCAGATGTAGCCCTCATACTGAAACATGGGGTTTAAAGGTATGTTGCTATAATCGTTGTGGGTCTTTTTGGAAGGCCAGAAGAAGATGAGGGAGGACTACTGTACTTTCCCATGGCTACTGGCTTTTGGGGTACCTCTGGGTTCCATTCTGGCTCCTGTCCTTTCTGAGCAATTTCTGTTCTTTTGAGTGGTTGACTTAATAATGCAATAATGCAGCTTTACCATATGTCTGGGTCTAACTAGTGTTGCAAACATTGAATTTAGTTAACATTATATGCTCAATTCATTCAACCTGCGAATGGCTACCTGCAAGGACCTAAAGTTTCACCATTCCACATTGTTCTTTAGTCTCCATTTTGGTAGGAAGAGGGAGAAGACAGTGAGTGAGCTAAGACAAGAAAACACATACAGATTATATGCATGTACTTGAAGGGAAGGACAGAAAACCGGCTGCAACCTTATTTGCTGAGGAGGATATTTCTTTGGCAGAACCCATAGCAACACAGCAGGAGAGCCCCAGTACTAGGCTGCTGCCCCATCACAACTTCTGGCACACATATAAACCCTTACAAACAGCTTTTATGACAGCATATGGGAGATGGAGCACCAGGTGATAATAAATGCAAAGGACCTCTAATCTAGCTCTTGCTATATCGTTCAGGAAACTGAGATGAGGAAGGCATTTATTGGGACTCGCCTAGTCCTTGGTCTGGCAAAATCCCAAATGGATCATTCACTATCAGCTACAGAGCCAGATATAATTGGTGGCATTTCAAGTTTGTGTAATGAAGTGAGTCAAATTAGACATCATAATTGTTCCAGTTAGTTTTAGAGTCAACAAACTATTTGTATTAAACTTGCTTAACCTTTCTCTGGGTTGTGATACTGTGCACGCTCACCTACCAATAAGGCTGATTGAACACAGTGCAACTTATTTATTAGTAAAACAAGTAAATGTGCACAGGATTGGGTTGGATGCTCAGTGAGGCTTCAGCACTGGACATTGCTTCAAATGGAGAAGATAATCTTTTCAAAGCTTTAAATATGTTCACTTTCCCTTTTCTTTTTCAGTCTCTTTTCTACTATTGTTGATAGAAGACATTTCCATCTGTTTGGCTGATTTTGAAATCTGCATATTTGTATTAGAAGCTCTTGGACCTAGTGGAGAAACCAAATATCCCCCTATTGTTACTTGAGGGTGGGGAAAACTGAATAGGAGATGATAGTAAATATGAAAGGCCTTTACAATTTCCACAAGGAAGCTGAGTTCATCTAGCTCTTGCAATGTCGCCATGGAACTCAGAAAAGGGAAAAGTTTTTGGGGTCTCAATAACCTCAAACAGTTCAGTTGCCAAATCTTCCTGAGTTACAGTCAGTTCTGAAAAATGACAGAAGCCTTAGGAGAGATCCTTGCACTTGATTGCAAGGGATGCTCTTACCTGCAACACCTAAGTGCTCTTAGCTGCAATTTACTAGCAGCAAAGTGGACTTTCCAAGAGAGACATGAATCTCCAGAGCTTAGAAAATAACTTATTCAAATGAATTTGTTCTTTTGCTTGCTATGGTGTTTGAAATCCTTTTGGTTACTTATTCCAGTGAATTCACTGGTTTCTTCTTCTTCTTTTTCTTTTTTCCTTTTACATTTTGGAACTCTTAAGGCAGGGATATTCAGTGAACTCTTGAACAGAGGAATTGCAGAACTTAAGTATTTTTTTACAAGTGACATTTCACTAAAAAGTAAATGTTCTGTACTTCCTGTTCCAGCAGAATAAATAAATATGAAAGCTTTCACATACCTGCCATTATTACAATAAGAAAACCCCCCACAACTTATCCTACTATGCCATCCTGAGCACACCTGATCTGTTTTAATTTTGGCAGTTAAGCTGAGTTGAGTCTAGTTATTACTTGGACGAGAAACCACTGGGAATACCAGGGAATTCCTCATAGAGCTAGGAAAGAATCCTGCCTAAAACTCTGGGGAGATGTTACCAGTCATAGGTGACAATATTGGACTAATAACTTGATTCAGTGTAAGATGATTCTTATATTCCTAAATGACATATATCTTGTTCAGCTTATTCACCAGTATTACCTGTGATTTTTTTGAAAAAAATTTTCATCCTGAAAAAAAAAATCAATAAATGGGCCTAAGCAAACTAGTCCAAATTCCTTTGCCCCTTGATCTGCAACTGCCTGTCTTCTGCGGGGTTACAGGCCTCTTAGGTGTTCTTTTGATTAGAGATATGCCAGAAAAATACAATGAACTAACACTTTAGTACAAAGAGTTCAATGTCAGTGTTGACAGGTCAAGACTATCCCAAGTGCTGAGACTTCAGAGTCCTTCTTTGGAGGTTTTTAAGCAGAGGCTGGATGGCCATCTGTTAGGAGGGCTTTGATGTGTGTTCCTGCATAGCAGGGAGTTGGACTGGATGGCCCCTGGAGTCTCCTCCAACTCTAAGATTCTATGATTCTATGATTCTATGAAAAGCTGAGACCTAGGAAATGACCCTTTGCAATGCAGACAAGATGATGATCAGTGTTGTTTCTAGTGGAAGGCCATGATGGTATCATTAAGCATGATACTTTAAGCATCAAGACAGTTGTGCAGAGTATACCATTAAAATGGAAAACATCAAGACTAAAAAATGAGGAAAACATATATGTATATATGTATACACACACACTCACTTTTTTAAAGGCAGCACTGTTGTGCTGATTTATTCCCTCTTTCTCAGAGAAGAGGGTCCAGGGCCTAAAACCCCAAAATCCATGCTCTGAGAACCTTCCTCTCTGCAGCTTGAGCAGTGGCATGTATGTGGAGAATAGGGCATTTAAAACATTGTTCCCTGTCTCAGAGATTATAGTCATTAGTTTCAAATGCCTGAACAAAAATATCCAAAAATCTTAACCTTACCTGAAAGACAACAAAGAGTGTTCTAGACGCGCATTCCCCTGGCAGCCTCCTGATGTGTAGGACTACAGTTCCCACCATCCCCAGCCAGTACAGCAATTATCTCTCTCCACATTTCCCAGCAACTACAGTAGTAAGTAGTGTACATGAAGCTTTTGTTGCTACTTAAAGGCATTAGGCTGCAAGGGTGCTAAGCTAGCACAGTGCAACCAGACTGTAGAGGGACCAACTCCCCCTTTCCTATTGCTTCAGGATGTGCAGACACTGTAACAGAATTCAGGTAGAAGGAAGGATGTGCCTACTGGATTCTAGGTAAGCTTGAATAATTCAAATCGTGTGAATGTAATTCAAGAAGTGCTCAGGCCAAGCAAACTCAGGACCTGAATTTCCTGTTTACTATACCAGTCATGAGGTGCAATCCAATTTTGTGTCTAGCCAATTGCAATAGCTTTGTGAATTCTGTTGAATTTGTACAGGCAAATGTTCATTCATTGCTCAGTGACTTGTCCCTTCCCCGCCCCAGGAAATACAAAGGACAGGTCATATGACATTTACAAATGGCAACAGTGCAAAAGTGATAGTGATAATTGAATAATCTCTGGCAGCTATGGAGCACTGAATCTGTATACGGGTGTTAAGAAAGCTGTGCCCTTCTCTGGGTATCTAGTACTTTTTGTCTTTTCAAGTCAGGGCATTTTGTGTGCAATAAGGAAATCATCTCTCTCTAATGAAGTCACCTTGCCATCATCAATGTACAAAATCACAATTCAGATATATGTAAAAAAAACAAGCCAAGATCTTTTAGTGCCTGGGCTAAAGGATAGGAGAGAAGAACACAACTACAGTTGGAGTTAAGTTTTATTTCAATGAGTTGCATGTACTTCTTTATGGCTGCACCCAGATTGCTCATGTCCTTTTATGTTTTTACTGAATAAGGGTCAACAGACTTACATAGTTTTACACTTAGGCCTCTTTGTGGCCCTTTCCGCAGGAGCGTCCTATCCTGTAATAGGGATGGGAGAGGAGCGGGATTGCAACAACGCTTCTGCATGACATCGTTGTAGTCCCACTCCTCTCCCATTCCCAGGCAGTGTGATCATGGATGAAATCATTGACAGGTTTCCCCCATCAATCACGCCACCCTCCTGCACTTACCTGTCCTGCGGAAAGGCAGGAAATGCAATGGTGGCACTTCCTCCCCTAGCGCAGCCAGGGAAGGTACCCGGCTGTACTGTAGAAGGAAGAGCCATGTCCATCATGCTCCCTTCTGCAGGAAGCTGATCCAGTGGGAGGGGAGCACTCCCGTCATGCACCTTCTTGGCAGAGCCACTGCCAGGATCAGCACCAGAGGACCACACAAGAAAGTAGGGTGTGATACTGACCAGTTATCAGTTTTGTTGCTTCAGAACCACTTCATATATGGAATTCCAGTTCATGAAATGGGGACGTGGGCAAGCACATCATACTTCAGGAGCACAAATGTACACATTTTTGCCTAAGGAAAATTGCCCCAGTGCAAGGCAGTCACTGTGTATGATGTGGTTTTAAAATTAGTGCAAGTGGTTGAAATGTTTATTAGTTGTGCAAAAGGAGCTTCTCTCTGTTACAGCAACTTTGGATGAGTGCTTCCATCCCAGCTACATGTATATGTCTATTGGAATTCTTGGATCCAATCAAACAAATCAGTATTTTGAAAGGTGTGGGCTCACAACCAGCAAAGGAGAATATAAGATTGAAAGAGGAACTGGGAGCCACTCAATTAACCATATTTTTTGCCCTGTTTCCAGAAATCCAACTGGCATGCGTACCTTTGCACTGCTGGTGTGGAGTGCTGTGCATTCAGATATGTGCATGTGTGTGTGGGTGTGTGCATGTGCGCATATCCTATCTGAGGTAAGTTTTATCCATCTAAAGAGAATTAAAAAGGTGTCTCTCATATACACCTTGGCCATCTTGGCAGAGGCTGTAAAACCAAAGTCAATTTTCAGAGCACATAAAGCTTTAAATGGAGTTTGAGGCCAAAAGAACCCAAAAAACTTGTCCCCATAGGAAAATGTAATTCTCCTCCAGAGAGTGATCTTGTTAATAAAATACGCATGTCTATTTGGTCCAATTTCACTTTTAGCCTTGCATTTTGCAAATGCCAGCTCTACTTTTCAAGGTTATTTTTCATGTGGAAAATGAGAAGCAAGAGAAAATCCAGAAAAAGAATTTGCTCAGTCTCCAATCAGTAAATGAGGGGAACGAGGATGTCCTTCACATCAACTTCCAGGAACCAGGGCTCGTGGACAGGTCCAGAGACCTCTGTGGGCTGGATTAGGCCCACAGCCTGGAAGTTCCCCTCCCCTGCTTTACATGTACAGAGAAATAATAATTACTGCTTGATGAGGATGACTTAAGTTGTAGTCCAACACTTCTGGAATGTGCCAGATTGGAGACTAGAGTGGGTTAATTGATGAGATTTGTCTTATGTTTGAGGACTAACTATTGAACTCTTTCTCTCTCACTTTCCTCCACACTTTATCCCTTCCTTTCCACCTCACTGAATATTAAAAATAATACTCTTCTGAACAAACAGTAACTGGGAAATCATTCTTGTGCTTTCATCTGACAATTGGAATTTAGCCAATATTTAATTTAGAACGGTGGAGAGAATCACACATTTTGAGAAATAATGTACTCCATGTGTGTATATTGTTTAATACAGGTGACCAGTGGGGCTCTTATTTTTCCTATTTAGGGTAAATTGAACATCTTAGCTGACAAGCAGCAAATTCCTGACATATGTGTGGTATCAATGGTCAGAGAGCTAGGTTTTGCTCTCAAAATCCTGGGTTTTTGCCGCATTTCTTCCAAGGTCTAACTGGTGGGCTCAAGTGAGTTAAATACACTAACCTCCAGTGTCTCATATACAAAATAGGAATAATAGGAGCAGGGCAGGGCTGAGTAAATGCTGGCTTATCATGTCTACCATCATCTGGTTTAGTCATCACAGAAGAGAGAGAATATGAAATAAAGTGAATCTGAGGGACTTTCTGCATTGCACTGTTATAGTGCTAGTATTCCACTTTCAACATCCTATGGAATCCTGGGGTTTGCAATTTAGGGAAAGAGCTCTTTGACCTCAGTAAACTACAAACCCCAGAATTCTACAGGATGTTGAAAGTGGAATAATAGCACTATAACAGTGTAGTGTGGAAAGGCCCAGAATGTCCAGCAACAAGAAATGAGCAGAAGAATTAGAACTAAAGACCTTAAGTGCTTGCTTTTTGCTGTTGACCAGATAACTCAAACTCTCTGTATTATCTATGCAGCATGGGAATTTTTATCATTTTTACCTAAAGTAGTCTTCTCCTTTTGAGAGCAACAAACATGTTTTTAAAAGGTGTGTCTTTTCTCAGCACACCTTTAAAGGTTTTTAAACTGTTTCATATCTGGTCAAGTTGGGCTTTTTAAGAACCTTATTTTCAATTTCAAATATACACCTGATTTTTTCAAGTCAAACTGCAAGCATCTCTTAATAGAAGTCTTAATAATTGCCAAAGAAAGCAGTACAAGGCAGTTGGCATAAATGGAGTTGCCAGAGCAACAAATGGAGCTGAAACTGAGTGGTGCTGAGTAAAAGGCAAAAGCAGTCCGTTGTTAGTTTTGTTTTGGCTGCTACTTCAGTAAAGCAGCAGCAGCAGCAACAACAACTATGGTTCCAGTGGTGATAAGCGTTCTGGAAGTAATACCAAAGAAACTGACAAAACATCTGATTGAAATTGCCATAGATAGGATCACAATAACATTGTTACATATAGGCCATTTCCACACGGGCTTAAAGAAACGGTGCAGAGCGTCCTCCGGGGAGGACATCTGTACCTGGGAGCAGACTGTGTTGGACCTACTTACTGTAGTTCCGCACCTCAGCCCACTCCCGAATGACCCGAAGTGGTTGTCCAGCATGCTTTTGAAAGACCGCTTGAAACAGGTCTTTCAAAAGCATGGAGCGCGCCACTCCGTTCCCACGCTCCGGTGCAGATTTGCAGGCTCACACCAGTGCAAGCCTGCGATCTGCCGGGGGCTGGTTTTAGGCTGGCGAGCTTCAGCGGTTGGTGGAGAGCCTCGACCAGCCGGAAGCCACCATTTTCATCCCCGGAGCAGTGCGGAGCGGCGGCCACGCACTGAGCCGGACCAGCCTGGACCCAAGCGTGGAGCCAAGAAGTCGGGTAAGTACCGGCACGGGGCAATTCCCTTGCCCCTTGTGGAAATGGCCATAGTGACACTGCTTGGAACATAGCACGTCATCCATTGATACCTCACTGATTCCTAGATTCTTAGACAGAATCTGAATCACTGTTAGCCCAAAACTTCAGTCAGTAAACTTGACAAGAGGACTATGATGATGGCAATAATTTCTCATATTGAAATCTGAAGTCATGTGAACCACAGCTCAGTTGAAGAGCACATCCTTTGCAAGCCAAAACTCTAAGGTTCAGTCCGTAATACCTCACGGCAGGACTAGGAAACAGTCCTGTCTAAGGGCCTTTCCACACTACAGTGTCATAGTGCTGTTATCCCATTTTCAACATCCTGTGGAATTCTGGGGTTTGTAGTTTACTGAGGCCAAGAAACTCTCTGGCTGAGAATTCTAAATACCCCTCCCTAAACTGCAAATCCCAGGACACCATAGGATGTTGAAAGTGGAATAATAGTGCTGTAACATTGTAGTGCGGAAAGGCCCTCAATCCCTGAAGACTCGCTGCCAGACAATAATGAAACAGAGATCTGCCTACATTCCGAGAAAGAGAGAGAGAGAGAGAGAGAGAGGGTGGGGGAGACGGAAAGGGGGTTTGCTCAACTTTGGCTTCAGATAGGGATGTAAATCTTTGTTTTCATTATGTTTGGAAGGATTTGTAGAAAACGAAGATTTCTGTGAAGTTCTCAAGAAGTATTTGTACTTTGCAAAGTGTTTTGGAGAAAGATAATGTGCAGAAACACCCATTGTTTTTCTATGCAAAACACAGTTTCCTGTGCAGGAAACATGTTTTGTGGGGTGGGGTGAATGTAGGTTTTGTGAAGAATGTATGTTCAGAACAATTTCCTGAAAGAATTCACAAACTGTAAAGATACTTGCTGCTGTGCTATTCTTTTTAGCACACACGTGTGTGTAGACTGCTGAACATCAGGAAATCCGTTATTCTGTGCAGAAATGAATAGTGATGAATATTTTTTCCATCTCTAGTTTGATATTAGAAAGATTCTGTTTCTTTAAGAGTCATCTTGTCCCAGGGAAAAATTATTTTATGTATTTGGCCTTCGGTCTTTGTTGCTAGTTAAGATCCACCCCAGAGTTATATGCCTGCTCTGCTGGTATATATAAAACTTAGCTACCTAGAGAACATAAGCAGAATGTGGTTTTTTGGTTTCAATAAATATATTCCAATGATTTACTATAAGAATCACTGCAGAGTAATGATTATCACTAAATATACCCATTTTATACCCTATAATGTGACTCAAAGAGGTGAAATCAAACTCCAGGAAATTCTACCAGATGTTGAAGACAACTCAGTCAAGAATAATGTGTCTGTGTTTTATTTTATGGTAACTGTGACCCTCAATTGTTTTGTTATATATGCTTAAGTTGTATGACTATTAATCTTATGTTTGAAGTTGGAGTGAAGGGAGATTCCTTCAGCCAGTTTATTTCCTTTTTTTACCCTCTTGTGAACTGTTGACATGACCTATGTACAAAGGGGGAAAATAGAAATGTCATCTTTTGTTTATTTTCCATTTAATTGTGTGTATTTTTTTTTTCCTGGTGCTGTGCCACCTTGTTGTTTTAATTCCATTATTTTGCCTATGTAACTATATCTGTTTTGAATAGCGGTTGTGGCAGCAATTGTGAAATGCTGGGTTTTTTCATTTAGCCAGTTGCGTATGTGTAAGATCTTGTGAGGTCATCTGTTGTCAAGAGAAGAAAAAGCTGAAAAGGGGCAGGAAATCCAAGGCAAATGAGCATCTGAACTCAATATGTGAATTGTATATTCTCTGGTGAGGATGACAAATCTGTCATTTTTACTTTCTTTCACATTTGAATTTGTTTGAATACTCATAGATGGAAGACCAGATTGTTAAGAGCTGAGTACTGAAAACCCTGAGTTGGACTGATGATTCTGTCTGTCTTACTTTCTATCACATTTACTTTTTTAAAAAATTTCAATTTTTTACTGTCATCTTCATGAACAAATTTGCAAATAGTGGGAAATGCTTTTCAAACCGACCTGAACTGATATGTCCTTTCTTACCCTCTGATGCTGTTTCTGCTAGTAGCTAGTAGTAAAGCCAGTGTGGGTAGACAAGGCATTTTAATTTGGCAGAACTAATGACTTTCAGAAGCGGCAGACTAGAGACTCTTTGAAAGGCTCTAGGTATGTCTCTCACACACTGTGATTAATAAACTACAGTCCAATTACCTGTATTGTCCTTAAGATCATCGCCAGAGGGAAGCCAGCCACATTCCATCCCCATAGCACAAATTCAGCCTTCCCTAAGTCACTCTGATGCTACAATAGGTTGGCAGACTCCCAAAGCAGCATTTGAATTGATGCGCCATAAACCCTTTCGCTACAGTTCCCCTTTAGGCACGAAGAGAAAGTAAACACTCCCCTGGGATTAATTAAATTGCACTGGAACTGAATATTTTTAAACCCTGGAAACACAATTTGGTCCTGGACCCTTATTGTAATAAGCATTTGTTGTGTGTACTTTTCACACACAGAGAGTCTTCTGCTCTCTCTCCTCTTGGGTCATGGATGTTTACAGAAGGGATGTTTTTGCTGATGAGATGATGGACCAGTTTGAATGTTCAGTATTCTTACAACACTGCCCAGAGCTTGGAAAAGTTCCTTTTTTGGGCTTCAGCTCTAAGAATCTTCCAGCCGCCATCTCACTTGACATGTTGCTGGTTGAAGGATTTTGGGAGTTTTAGTCAGTGGTATTGTGGTAAATTTTGAGCTGTGTGATCTCCTCAGGACAATCTCTGTAGGGGCATCACCACAAAGAGTCAAAAAATGAAGTCAGCTGTGTTCAATTCTAGCAGCTCATCCAGAAGAGTATCAGGTCTTTTATAAAGCAAACTGTGGTTTGTCCAGTTCAATCCAAGCCACCCCAAAATGCTTTGAATTACAACAAGGATAGCTCATAAAAATATATTCTTATTCAGAAAATCCATTTTCCTTCAGGTTATTGTGGAGATGTCAGCTGAACTCAGAGAGAAGGAGGGAGTCCAAATACAGATGCAAAGAAAGAAAAATTAACAGAAAAGGTTTAATACGCAGTTGAAACTTGAACTGTTTTTATTGGGACTGTTAGATGACCAAATGGAGAAGAGGCATGGAAGATTATTATGATTTTTAACCAAAGCAGCAAGATCAGCTTATGAACAGAAATGGAAAAATAACTGTAATTCTATGAACAAAGACAGGTTGCTGAAATTGACTCATCTATCCTAAATGGACGAACTATCCACACTGATTAGGGAACAAATATTTACATCATTTTTGAAAGATTGAGAACCTTTGATCATCTTTTGGCAGAAAAATGAGAATAACATGTTAACAGATTTTGATAATTAATAGGTTTAGTTTAGTCAAAGAAGTGCATGAACAGTATAGCTGGAGAAGTTATCTTATGTACTATAATGTTATAACTATTGTTACAAAAGTTGGAAATCAATGTTGTTTCCCCTTTTTTTTGTCTGTTGCTTCTTTTCTTTTCTTTTCTTTTCTTTTCTTTTCCTTTCCTTTCCTTTCCTTTCCTTTCCTTTCCTTTCCTTTCCTTTCCTTTCCTTTCTTCGTTTTTCTCTTTGTATTGAAATGTTTCTAATAAAAATATATAAAAATAAACAAGTAAATTTTAGGACTTTTATATAGGAGTAGAGTGTCAGGATATTTGAAGTGAAATGGGTTTCTGCTTAATGTAAGAAGAGCATCTTGAAGGTGCTGGAGGTAATGAAGGTTTAAACCACATCAAATAGAAAGAGAATAATTGTTTCCATTGTTACAAATGGAAGTTTCCCTCAACTAATAACAGCTGAGTGTTGGTTTTCATCAGGACTGTAACATGGGGAAAAGGCTGAATCCCACTGTATGGGCGTTGATTTTGGTGAGTACTTGCATTGTTAATGGCTATCTAGTTGGTTTTGACTTAAAGGTAACTCTATGGATGAGATACCTTCATGAGTCCCTGTTCTTTGCAGCCCTTTTTATTTTGAGTACATGTAGTTTGGCCCTAAATTGATTAAGAGTGTGACAGCAGACATTGGGTTTAAATTACAATACACAAATGGTTGGATCCAAGCTATGTTTTCATGGACAGAAGGGCTCTGCCCACTGAAGGCATCTCTATCCAATTGTGTGGCATCCCTTTCCCCCTCACACAGTTCCTCGTATTCAGCGGGGCATCCCATCCTGGATAGGAGTTTCAGGGGTTTGGAAGGGCTGCTTTGGGAGGCAGGAGCAGGGAAGACTGCTTCCACCAGCCCTCTTGCACAGACCTAAAAGTGGATCCAGTCCAGTAGGATTCAATTACACAAAAATGCATGGAGTTTTTTTTTTTAAAAAACTACTTTATTTGTTCTATTAAAAGATTCACAAAACAATTTCTCATGGTAAACCTGCCCCAAATAGAGAACAGCAAAATTTAAAACTAAAGCAATAAAACAATGGAAAAAATAGCTAGAATAAAAGATAAAAACTGAGTATTACAAACAAAATAGAAATAGATAGACAACAGCACTTAGTAATGTCTTAATTCAGTCACAGGCCATCAATCTGTACAAAATGTTTGCAGTTGTTAAGCAGATACGGAAGAAAGAAATAGAGGCAGCTGGTGGCTCCCAGTGATCTGCAGTGGTTAATCTACATTTTAGTCTGAACTTTACAGGACCTGTCCAAGGTGCTAAAATCTATCCCCAAAACAGATTTTATATGTCAGAAAGAGTCATCATAGGCCTTTTTCACATGTGGCGGGGGGGAAACAGGCGAAAACGCCCAAAAACGGAGCTTATCTCCAGCCGGGTAAGTCCGTCGCCATGTGGAGCAGCGCAAGCTCGCAGCTCCACACTCCTCCGGCGTCCCAGATGGCAGCTTCCGGTTGGTGGAGGCTCTCCACCAACCGGAGAAGCTCGACAGCCGGAAGCCCGCCCCCGGCAGATCTGCAGGCACGCACTTGCGCGTGCCTGCAGATTCACTTTAGAGCCGGGCGACGGAGCGGCACGGGGCTGCGCGCTCCGTGCTTTTTAAAAACCTCTAAAAAGAGGTTTTTAAAAAACACGCAGCCCGGCTAGTTCTGGCTGCTCCTGAGTGGATTCTGGTGTGGAACTACGAAAAGTGGTCCACGCCATTCCACTCTACAGTGTAGACGACCTCCGTGAGAGGTCGCTCTACACCGTTCCCCCCCAACATGTGAAAAGGGCCATAGAGTAGTGGTTTGAGCATTGGATGAAAATGATTATGATTGTGATTAACTTTATTTCTATTCTGCCCTTTTCCCATGATAAGACTCAAGTCAGCTTACAAATTAAAATGATTAGTATAATTAAAAACATACAAAACAGTCATCATTAAAACTGAACCAAACAACCAACCATATTGAAGCAATATAAAATATACACTATAAAAATGAAGACAGTTGAACAGTACAATTTAAAACAATACAAGTCTTAGAACCTTTCTTTAAAAACCTTCATTTCTAAAAGCCTGTCTGAATAAAAAAAAAGCCTTTGCCTTCCTATGGAAGGACAACAATGAGGGCACCATTGTAGCCTCCCTCAGGAGGGAGTTCCACTGAGAAGACCATCTCTTGTATTCCCACCTGTGAAAGTGATGGGACTCAAAGAAGGGCCTATTTGCAGATCTGAAGGCCCAAGTAGGTTCATACAGGGAGAGAGACAAGGGTTTGGGAGACCAGGGCTTGAATCTCCACTCAGTCATGGAAACTCACTGGATGATTTTGGCCAAATCACACTCTCTCAGCCTCACAGGAGGGAAACGGCAAACTTCCTCTGAACATATCTTGCCAAGGAAATCCTAGGATAGGGTTGCCTAAAGTTGAAGTTGGCTTGAAAGTGCACAACAGCACTGAGCCAGAGTGGTATAGTGGTTTGAATGCTGAAGAAGGACTTTTGGAGAACAGGGTTTGACTCTCTGTTTGGTCACAGAAATGCACTAGGTGATCTTGGGCAAGTCACATTCTCTCAGGACCTCTCAGAGTTTCCATAAATCTCCATAAATTGGAAATAACTCAAAGTTACACAAAAACAACATCTTTGGAAAGGTCTTTTAAAGCTGTTCAAAACCTGGGGTGGATTTACTGGCCCACTGATGTGGAAGTCACCACTAGTAGCAGATTCTTCTTTGCTAGTTATCTCTTGAGAATGATTTCTGGATGCCAAGTTACCATATGATAGCACACCAGATTAAATGACTATTAGAAGAGTGTGCATTCTGTGCAGAGCAGTGGTTTGTCAAGCTGTAACCTATCCAAAAGCCCTGGGGTGTTTTCAGCCTGTCTATATCTCTCTTGCAATGTTTTCCTTGTTTTTAGGCTAGGTTACATTAACTACTGCGGGAAAACTTCCAGCAGCCATTTACGAAGGCAGCCAGGAAGGGGGTGTTTATTTTATGTTGTAGATTTCTCCTATTATTTGGTATCTTAAGTTTCCACATTTAAAGGCACACCTGCACTTCTATTCATAAACTATGATAAAGTTATCTTTGCTTAGACAGGGTACGGTGGAGGAGCTGAGAACTTATGCACCAAGTGCTGCTTCCAAGTTTGTACATAGTGACTCCTGTTGAGAACACCAGGTACTATATTAGCAACTCTTCAATCTATTTTCTTCATATTGAGCCTCTTGTGTACAGTTGGTTTTGTATCATTTCGTTTGGTAGCTTTGCACAAGGCTTTCCTGCAGCACCATTTTGCACCATTAAATGGGCCACAGCCAAATGGTGATACCGTTAACTAGCTAGCTTCATGATCCATTCTTTTTACCCCTCTTTTGACAGAAAGCATCAATGTGCAGTAACTACATAAATTGGTTCAGACCTTATTTCTGACATTGTCTCACTTTGGCTCAGACTGATTCAGAGCAGGTCTACTTTGACTCAGGTTATGAACCCAGTTTGAGATTTGAAAGCAGAAGATTCATGCTTCCTGTTGACTATTATGGGAAATCTATAAATGGATACAACTTATTTTCGCCTCTTCATCAGAACTAGCTGAAACTAGCAGGCATGGTATCCTCTGCCAAACTTCAGACAAATAGATGCCTGGGTTTTTGTGCTATGTGTTTTTTAAAAAAGAACTTAACAATTCTTTTCTTTTCTCTTCCTTTGGCAGAACCAGAAGAAACATGCAGGCAAATATCATAATAATAGGTACCGGTACGTTTGTGTAGGTACAGCTTTTCCTTTTGGAGGATATTAGGAAAAAAAAGAAGGATACATTTGTCTTTCTCTCTCAGTTCCTTGCAGACCATTGTTGTGAAATAACAGATAACGCATCATCCTAACAATATAGGCAACATAGAGGTGGACCTAGGTAACTAACTTGCAGTGTTTCAGAAGAAGAGATGCAGTGGTTCATGTGGAAGGGAAGGCTGAAAATATGGAAGGGAGTGATTTTCTTCTTCTTCTTCCATTTTTTTTTCAAATGAGGAGGACAATTTTCATAAAAATTGCATGCATTATAGAGGCATCCCCAGAAAAGAAAGCTGCAAAATTTCAGCATGCTAAGTGGAGAGGCCTAGGGAGTTAATATGCTTGAAACAATAGGTTTAAGTCTTTTAAAAAGTCAAGATTGTTGGAAGAATGACCATCTTGTGATCTCATTGTTGCCCCTGTAGCTGCTATTTTTCCTGTCATGAACTGTCTACAGTAGAGGTCGAGATCATGCTGACTTCCTGAAGTTGGTGGACTGCAACTCCTCTGATTTATTCTTGCTAAGGCAGTTGAGTTGTAGGCTGGCAACATCTGCAGGGCTGCATGATTCCCATCCCTAGTCTTTAAGATGCCGTTTCTACAAAGCACAGAACTCTGGTGGAACCACAAGGTGTGGTGTGTCCAACCTCATGGAACATGTCTGGAGAAACTCAAAAGGTGCTTCTCTAGCTAGGCTGTACTTCTAGCAAGGCATGTAAGCAGGACAAATATATCTGGGTAGTGAAGGCAGCAAGCTGGTTCTAGCTAAAGGGAGAGGATTCTGGCACTAGAAACATGGGCTAGGTACCAGAGTAGAGAAAGGAGGATCCTAGGAAAGAAAAACAAGGAATGGCCTGGGAACCAAATGAACTCTGGCCTTGTTCCTAAAGCTACGTGACAGTGAGTCTATCTGCAATGAGTCCCAAACTATAAGAAAGAGGTAAGAATGAAGATCGTGTGCTAAACTCGAGGGTAGTATGACTTCCATAATTTAAACTAAAGAGCAAACAGTGACTTTGGAAGCAGACTCAGGCCATTTCCGCACGAAACTGTTATAGAGATATTATTCCACTTTCAACATCCTATGGAATCCTGGAGTTGGCAGTTTAGACAGGGGCCTGAGGCACATGATGATATAAAAATGCATAAGTTTTCATAGGCAATTTTCTAGCACATACATCTCTGTACACAGTTTTCCCTAATGTATGTATTTGTGTATACTGTTTTCTTTAATACATGCATTTTTACACAACTTTGCCTAATATAAACATTTATATATTCAGCTTTTCCAAATATGCACAATTCTATAGGCAGCTCTTGAGATGAGTAACACACTATAAAAATGCAGATAACTATGCAATGCGAAGGTTAACTATGTTCCAAACTTCCCATTAGTCCAGGAAATGAGAATTTGGCCTGTTTGCTTAATAATATGGAAAAAATGAAGGTGCTATCGTGCCCCTTCTCTCCAGCTTGGTTTCTCTCATTCCTGGTAATCTTCAAACCTCCTTCTGTTTTGTAAAGAAATGAATGGATTCTTCAGCCAAAGTGGCAGGGAAATGCTAATAAAGTATATAAAACACTACAGAAAGCCACCAGGGTTGAAATTCTCTGTAGACTGTAACACATTGAAAAATTTACTATGTCAGCTATTTGACAACCTTGTGCATATTTGAAGATGGCTATGCTTGTGCTTTGTGGTCTGATACCAGAAGAAGATTCACTATGGAACCACCACAACTTGTTTTCTCATCTTTTCTGAAGAAGGTGCACATGATAGTGGTTCCAGTCAATTCCATTTTAATAAGGTAGAAAATGTCCTGAAAGTAATATAAAATTGCTCTTTGTAATGTATTACTCTTAAGCTCTGCCCTTGAAACACTGAACTACTGGGTCACCAGTGAAGGGAAAGCAGAAGACAAGGCGCTGGAGTCTGATTGTAGGGAAGTGTGTGGGTGGGGTGGGGTGGGGTGGGGGCGGTGGCACTCGTGCCTGCCCAACAGAGGAGAGATAGACAGGAAGAGGGCAGAGAATGCTGATTACTACCATAAAATGAGTACTTGCCAGTATATATTCACAGAGGCAAATGTCATAATAATTATTTTAAGTACTTATGGTTGTGCGTCCTACTTCACAGAGGATATTTTATTTAAAGAATTGTACTGGCTGCCAACACACTTCTGCTATGAATTCAGGCTGTTTGAAGTCTTCTTTGTCCCACTGGTGGGACCAATACACTGTGAGGGGATGCGGGAGAGGGCCTTGTCAGCTGTGGGTCCCAGCTGTGGAATGAACTCCCTTTGGAGGCCCATTTGGCACTAAACCTGTCTCCATTCCAAGTGAAATATAAACATGTATTTTTGTTAAAGCTTTCAGGGATTTGCCTGCAGATTTCATGCACATCTACAGCTTATTCATCCTCTTTTTGGTAATTCTTTCTTTCTTTCTTTCTTTCTTTCTTTCTTTCTTTCTTTCTTTCTTTCTTTCTTTCTTTCGATTTGTAAGTGGCCACTTTACTACAAGAAAAATGACAAACAGGAATGTTGAGAACAGTGATAATTGGTTTAAACTGCAGGACTGGAAGACCAATGAACAAAACATTAATCACAAAAAAAAAAATTTAGAACCCTTGAATAAGGTTCTTGATACAGTCAACAAGAAAAAGAGAGAGAATGAGAGACAAAGGAATCACTATTATGTAGAGGGACAAACAAATGGCTAGATTACCACTGTTAGCTGAAAAAGAAAGCATAGAATCAAGATAACATCCTGACTTTTGCTGAGATGACTGAAGGGTTATATTTTAGTTGCTTGTTTGTTTGCTTTATGGAAAGAATTTATACATTGTCCTTCATCAAAAAGACCCCAGGCCTGTTTACATTGGCAGCATTGCCAATAGGAAGCAGAAGTGAAGTTTTATGCAAGCAACAATACATTCGCTAGCTGACTTTTTTACCACCAGCTTTCAAGATGGTGTCAAATTGGTCTTGTGAATATATATATTTCCACGTCACTACATGGTCATTCACCCTAGCTTTCTGAAGATTTTTTTGGAGTATCCAAGTATTGGCCAGTTCAAGCGCATTAGATAGTAATCAGTGTTATGGATATAAATCAATTGTCATTTGAATTGAGTCTCTCTGAGCTGTTGAGAGGGTTTGCCAGACTGTTTGGATGCTGAGTAATTTCGGTTCCAAAATATGTACAACTATTCATCCCTTTGCAAATCCAGATCTTACTGCTAAGCCAAAGTCCCTGACTTTATTTATCCTTTTCCAGTGGGAAGGAAGACAAATTACTTCAATATGGATGGGCAAATGGGTGACATAACTTTATTCCTTTGGGGGTGAAGGCATGCAGATCAAACTGGTGAATGAATCACCCTCATTTGCAACTTGGGAATTTACCATGAGGGATGAGAAACTAACAGTTCATAGGGGCAAAGCAAACTGCAGTACATGCGGGGCACTTGCTTTTCACTGAACATCTCTGTACAAACAACCTGACTGCTCCTTTCAAACACCGAAAAATTACCAGGCTTCTAGCATACATAAACCTAGACCTTCTCTTGCCACGTGTGTAAAGGCTGACTTGGATTATAAAGCACTCTTCAAAACGAGAAAGGGAAAAACGCAGTGACAAGGGAGGCAATCTAGAGAAAAATTGTTACTCCCCGATAAGATAACATTGAGGTGTTTCAAAAGAGAGGCTTAAACCCCTTTAAAGTTAGTGATAGCATGGGAATGTATCTGGAGTGCTTATGCCAGTGCTTGTGAAACCTTAATGTGTAGGCATCCTTTAATTTTAGTAGCAAAACAGTGTTTTGATTGTGTGCTTATCTATCTTGTGGCTTTTCAATGGAAAGAAACTAGTGAAGAAAATGGAGACCTTTCCTCTGTTGGATCAACCACAACTTGAACTATTGATGGGGAAGGTTTTTTTCCTATATAGGTCTTGGCCTGCTAAGTGGCACTTTAACATTCTAAAACAAATAGAGTTTGCTGTTTCCTCTCTGATAACAAAGCAGCATTTACTTAGTAGTACAGTGGCTTTTTTCAATGGAGTCTGCAGATCAGCCCTGCTTGAAGTGTTGAGATCATCTGCGGTCTTTCCAAATGACAGAAAGTTCAGGCTTGCTTGACAGCCCCGGAAATTTGTTCTTAGAGATACAGTAGAATCTGATTTTATGAGGCTGTACTAGACCTATGACAAGTGCAGAAAGGTAGAGAATACTACTGTTGTGGGAAAGTTAAGAACCAGGGTCTAAATCCAATATCAGATTGATGCTTTCTTCCCTCTGCCCTTCAGACACTGAGTCTCACCCAAAAACTAGCTCTGGAGGATTCACCAGCCCTCCAAAGCAGGTTTTGGGAATGCATGCGGGGAGTGCAATGGGGAGAGAAGATAATCCCTCTGATTCTTCTGCTAGAAGTGTTTCTGACAGCAGATGCCCCTCTTCATCGTCTGAATTGTATTTCTACTTCTTTCAGTATTTTAGTTGATTTTTTTTTCTGGTACAAAAGAACCAGTCTCTTTATAGACAGGATCAATCTTCAGATAAGATAAGTTAAGCCCCTGATATCACACTAGGTGGACTAGGAAAAGTGGCTGATTGATTGATTGATTGATTGATTGATTGGAGGCATTAATATAGTGCCACTTAACTCACCAGGGCCCTTGAGATGACATACAATCAATAAAAACACTCAATTACAATAATTGCACCTTGGATTAATCTCTATTGCCACTGGACAAAGCTCTACCAGTGAGAGGACTTCCCGCCCTCTTTACTGAGATCTCCAGACCTGAGCTGATGTCTGCCACTGGGAATCTCAGAGTAAGGCACCTAGACATCCACATTTGCAGCCTGTCTAAATCTTCAGGCTGTTCAAGATGAAAGCTATCCATCAAAACTGGACTATGCTATCCTCTTTCCCCATAGAGACTCTCCTTGATACAGAGTCCAGGTCAGAAAACATTCCAGCACTCTCAACAACAGTACTTTCCAGCATTATTACAGTGAATCAAGACCTGGTTTTCAGCTTTTGTACTATTCAGGCCCTCATTAAGAATGTGTACACTACTCATTTCCATTGTTGTTTCCATTGTTGCTTTTCTTAGAAATGCCTGAAGATGATAGTTTTATCCATGGGAAGCACTCCATGAGAGTCACAAAGTGTAGCCTCCATCAATACAGCAGGCTATCCTTTTCAGATACATCTTTTTCATATTAAGAAAGCAATGACATAGGAGACAGAGCTAATACAGTCTCCTCCTCATGTATGGCATGCACTATTCTGGGGCCTATTATGTGCCATCCCTTTCCCATGTGAAACAGTTCTGTTTGCTGGTGCCATCATGTTGACAGGATGGGGAAATGAGTTACAATTTCTTCATTTATGACCACTATCCTACTCTGAATAGGCTCTAAATATGCTATAATTTTTATTTGGGCAAATGAATCTTTCACTATTGCTCTAGCTACCTATATAAGCATTCTGAAATACTGAATATGGAAGGTAATATACAAATTGATTAAATAAATCCTTTCTTTGGCAAGCTATGGTAAGCCACTAACACTCCAGAGAAGATGGAGAGGTTTAGGGGAAGCATTCTGAATGAGAAGTAACCCCTGAATTTGGCTTAATTCTCAGCTAGTTTCTGACACACTTTAGCTTATTACACTGCTCTGGGAACATTATTGCATTCCTAAGAGAAGCAAAAGTTTAGGAATGATTAGTATATGTATATGATTTATGTAGGCATGTATATCCCACATTTCTGTCCAAAAGATGTTTAACAAAATGCAATGCAAACAAGAGTAAAATCAATGTAATATACATAAATAAAGTGAAATATTTTAAAACATTTTAAAATAATACCATAATTTTATATTTGCATAAGCAAATACATACTAGCTCAAATAGATGTGAATATCTTGTTTGTGTCTGTGTACATGTGTGAAAGAGCTTCAACAGCGATACTACTCTATTCTGCTTTGGTCAGATCCCACCTGGAATACTGTGTCCTGTTCTGGGCACCACAGTTCAGGAAGGAGGTTGACAAGCTGGAACAAGTCCAGAAGAGGGCAACCAAAATGGTAGAAGGCCTGGAAACCATGCTCTATGAGGAGTGGCTTAGGGAGCTGGGTATGTTTAGCCCAGAGAAGAGAAGGTTACGAGGCGACATGATAGATATCTTTAAATATTAGAAGGGATGTCATATAAAGGGTGGAGCAAGCCTGCTTTCTGCTGCTCCAGAGACTAGGACAGGGAGCAATGGCTTCAAACTTCAGGAAAAGAGATTCCATCTAAACATTAGGAAGAACTTCCTGATGGTAAGAGCAGTTTAATAGTAGAATATGCTGCCTCAGAGTATGCTGGAGTCTCCTTCCTTGGAGGTTTTTAAACAGAGGTTGGGTGGGCATCTGTCAGGAATGCTTTGATGGTGTATTCCTGCATGGCAGGGGGTTGAATTGGATGGCCCTTGTGGTCTCTTTCAACTCTATGATTCTATGATAAGATCGTTCTTTATTTACCAGCAGGCTGCCCATCAAATGATACAAACATAGACATAGGTGTCCAGACTTAGGAACACCAGATCAAGAGCATTCCAGCCCCTGAGATTTCAAAGCAAAAACCTGAAACTGAGGTGGGGCACCTGGAGATGTCATGCAGTGTAGGTCCTGACGATGTTGTTAAACATGATAGAGTAAGCATCAACCACCCATGTGCGTTGACTGATCTAAGTATCAAGCCACAACAACTGGAATTGATCACAAATAACATGACCAGAGCACTGGACACTTTCCTAGACTTTGCAACAATTGCAATACCATTTTCTGAGTGAATACGAGTGAGTTTCTCCTTGAAGTGCCTGACAAAATTATCATAGCAGATAACCAAACGGTCTACTCTTGGACTCTTTGGACCTAATCCAGGGTGGTCACTTTTGCAGCTTAGGAGACTGTATTGGCCCCCAGTGCTCCATCCCCCTCAAAAAGTACTCTACAATTTTTGCTCCAATATGGCCCAGAGCCCCTGAGTGCTTGGGGGCAATATCACCCTGTTTTGGGGTATGCCTGGGTCATTTTAGGCCCAGGAGAGGCCTTTTTTTCCAACAGGAAATGACTGGAAAGAGAATTTCTGCATTGATTCCTGTTATAAATGACCTTTCCTAAAAATAGGCCAGTTCCTGTACCAAACTGCCCCCATGTACTCTAGAGAGCATTGAGGGCAAAACTCTTTTTCTTTAAAAAAATTATTTGGTTACTGCAAGGCTCTGTAGCAAAAAAACACACTGTCCCCACCCCAGCCTAACCCTAGTAGGTTCCCCACCATTCAGACCATATTTGCAGGTCAGCATGTCAAGGAGATAACAATAATGAAGGCAATCTTACTGCTACATACTAGGCACAGTAAAGAGTCCTCACTGATTATTCATTATATTTCCTCCATATGATCTGCACCACCTGAACTCCTGCTGTTGGTCAGCCTGTTTCATTGTCCATCAATACTCTGTAAACTAAGAGGAATTACAGGCTCCAGAGCTTCAGAATGGATATTCAGGAGTTGATGAGAGTTGTAGTTCAACCAAACAGACTTTTCCAAGAAAAAAGAAAATTTTTCAACATGTACCTTCAGTGGGTTGCTCTCATTAACTAGTTCCCATCACTGGCCTTTTCTTTTCTTTTCTTTTCTTTTCTTTTCTTTTCTTTTCTTTTCTTTTCTTTTCTTTTCCTGTCAGTCAGGTAGTGGAATTCCCCTCAGCCCCCAAATAATAACCAAGAAAACAATAATAATGCTAGTAATACCAAACACCAATACCAATACCATAATACCAAATGGTGGGGAGGAGTAGATGAGGATCAATTATATTTATATAGACGATTTATATAGACAGTTATATAGACAATCTATTCGTCTATTTCAAAGCAGATCCTGTTGAGATGAGCATCTCTCCTACCTCTTTAAAATGTTGAAAATCTATCCCAGTCAGTTTAAGAATAGAGTTTATACTGTATCCAATTTAGAGACTAGGAGGTGAACTATTCAGGGACAAATCTGGTTCCATGGGGCATGTCCATTGCATTCTCATGGTGCATTAGTCTGCATTGATTCAGAATATGTGCAGATCAGATGTAGTACAGTCATCAACAATTCTGTATTTTTTGTTTTGTTTTGTTTTTGACCACATAAGCACAGTGGCATATCTAATACGGCAGTAGCTAACCTCAGTTGGTTGATACTTGTGATTATACTTGGCCCATTTATATGTAATTAGTATCTACCTTGCTATGATTCATTAGTGCTACACAAATACCTCTCCTTCCCTTAGTTTTTGGGAAACACACATTCCTTGCCATTTTCTTCAAGGTATTGGTAACCACCATAGTGGAGACTGTGGCTCTTTGTGTGCAGTTCATTCTGTTGGTATATAGCAAGTGGATTAAGAACATAGGTTTCTGTCTCTGAAAAGTGAATACTTTCATCCAAACCACTGACTCCCACATTCAGCTGAAAGAAAGTATGCTGTTTTAAAGATAGAGTATGAAATCTCCTAGTCTGCAGAGTCAAACACAGAGTATGGGAAGAGTTTTGAATTTGATACCTATGGGAGTGTGGAAACAAGCAATAATGAGGAAGAGCAGTGTGTGAGGCCTTTCCTGTAAAGGGCAATGGAAGTTGTGGAAATCTCTACCCAACAATTCAGGTGGTGGGGGCTGGGCTAAGTGGTGTTTCCTGAGGAAGCTTCCTAAGGAAACCCAATCATTTTAGAAACACAGTCCCTCCCCATAAAAAAAAAACAGGCAAAAACCAGAATTCACCCCATAGCACTATATTAGGCGAACCTATGATGCTACCCAGGAATTGTCAATCATAGGAATATAAAGCAAGCCTGAGGTCCTACCATATGCACAGAACAGTAGTGCTTCCTCATAGATTTTACTTTGGTTTAGCATTTCTCTGCAGTCCACCTGTGTCTTGCCATAAACATTTCCTGGCTCACCTGCAGCTGTTTCTGGACTTTCTGCTTGCCCCACAGGAGGTCAATGATGTAATTCTTCCGGTATGCTACATCCCTTTCCCTGCTCCCCCTGATAAGGATAACATCAGCCATTATTTTACTTGTTTCACCCTTCTCCAAAGGAGGAAAAAGCTAGTGAAACTGAATACATGCACAGTGGCTCTGGGGACATGAAACCATACAAACACTGGCTGACAAATGGCAAAGAAAGAAAAAAAATGCATCTTCCTGTGGGACAGACAAGAAAGGAGAGGGCTTGCCTTGAGGAGAAAGGTCAGGAGAGTCCAAGTAGATGTCCCTAAACACCCTGCTCTTGAGAAGATACACCTGCTTTCAGTAAATTAATCCCAATTCTATCTCAGGCCAGGGAATGCATATGCAAAAGGACATAGCAAAACTGAGTTGTTTTTAAAACCTCAAGATAAAACTCTGCTTGGTTTATCCAGAGATAAAACCCTCATGGGGTGCTCCAGGAAGGACTGATCATCATGTGTAACATGAGAGGTAGATTCTGGATTACCTTTTTATCCCTTAGATGAGGCCAAGGTTTTCTTGAAGGCAAAGAGAAAGAGTTAGAGAAAGAGGGTGGGAAGGAGAAGGAAGATTGCAAGTCTAACAAGACAAACTAGAGTAGGAGGACAAATGGGATGAGAGCAAAAGGGGTAGAAGGGAGAAGATGGGGTGAGAAGGAGAAGACAACTGTAGCCAGTAGAATTGGGGAGTGGGGAGGAGAAAGAGAAAGGAAGGAAAGAGGCCTGGGGAAAGAGAGAAAAAATGAGTGCAACTTGGAGATGGTGGTGATGGTGGAAGGGAAGTTGATATTTAGCCAGGAGTTCTGGAGAAGAAAATGAGAAAGAGGATGAGAGAGAGAGAGGTTAAGCCATGAGTTGGGGTGAGGAAAAGGAAGAAGAAGATATGAAAAAGAGAAACAGATGGACTAGGAAATGAGGGAGAAGATGAGTGTAGGCAGGAAGGAGAGAAGAAGGAACGAGAAATGAGAAAATGCAGTAGCTACGGGTTGTAGTTGTTTCAGGGGCCATGGTTCTGCATGATGTCATAGCCATCCAGTAGCTGTCCTGTCCACAAGCGTCACTAGGACACATTAATTGAACTATGGAAAAAATCCATCTTGCGCCACCTAGTTCGCATACATCCTGTTTGCCATCTCAATGTAGAAACATTAAATGCACTTTACTGCGCATTAAGAAAACAGTAGGGCCAGCAGGAGGCCAATCAGGGGCAGCAGCATGGGGCAAAGGCAGGTGAGGGGAGTGAACCACGACACTGCAGTGCAGAAGAGATACTCCACTCCTATTCGCATTAATGCAAAGAGGTGCAGAATGCGGCGTTGCTATGTGTTTCAAGAGAATCCGCCTTAACTATGGAAAGATCCATTTATAGCATCTTGTGCAGAAAGGGCCAGAGAAAGACAACAGCAGGAAAAGACATTTAACTAGGAGAAGATGAGTGTAAGCATGAGTTATTGGGTGGGGGAGTAAGGCAGAAAGAAAGAAAAGTCAAATCAATAATTATGAGAAAAGGATTATGTGCCCAAGCAAAGCTGAAGAGAAAAGAACTCTGATACTGGACTTTTTACTATCTGTGGTGCAACTCAAGTGCACCTGACCATGAAAAGAAACTGCACTGAAGCTTTAGTCATTTAGGATAGAGTAAAAAAGGTACAATAGAACTGGGAAGATTAACAATAAGATAACGCATAAAGCAGTAGTCATGTAGTACCATATCCCCCTCATTAAAGAATTCTAGTTCTTATTTCTGCATAGTGTATCCAGCATCTGACAGTTAGCTTTCTTGTCAAAACTTATTACTGCTAACAGAAGCTAACTGGTCAGGACCTTCCGTTGGCAGTAATAAAGGTATAAAAACATGGCCTACAGACTGAGTCCTCAGATACTTACTGCTTTTTTTATCTTCTCCCCAGGCTTTGGAGAATGTGTACTCTCCTGCTTCCCTTAGAGCTATTTATAAATTTATCTCATAAAATATTTTTAGCCCATCCTCTATCCTAGGATGTCAGGGTGTTAACATGAGTAAAATCAACGAAATAGTTTAAAACAAGGAAGACTATCCTTCCTTTCAACACAGTACCTGATTGTAGTCCATCCCTGTACGTGCAAACATTTTCGTTTTTTGAGTTTTAATAAGCATGACAGGCTTTGTCCCCTGATAGCCTGATAACCCCCAAAATAATTACATAAAAGGAAAAATGGCATGAGTACTAGTGAATTCCCAGAAGATTCTTATTTTATAATCAAAATTTGAGCTGCCCAGCCAAAATGCCATGGTTTTCTACCACACACCTATCTGAATTTTTGGAATGATTAAAATTCCATATTTCTTTGAAGTAAAGAAATCTGTTTCTAATGTGCTATTGTTAACTAGTCTCTACCCTATTCCTCAACAGATTGCATAAAATCCTCTCTTACTGTTCCTAAAGCTTCTGTCTCCTGCTGTCTGCTTTGTACTCCCACTGACCTGCAGGTAAGTAAGGAAAATCATTGGGCCTGTTTTCAGTTAATAATAATGCCCCAGGATTGTACAAGTCCCTGCAAACTTGTAATTGCATCTGGTCCAGATCCTATTGTTAGTCCCAATTACTGTGGAGTGATTGAATCAATGGACTTACCCATGTGTTGACTCGTTGAACAAAGGAGTTATTCCAGCTTGGACTAAACAAAAGCATTCAGAGTTCGCAGAGCTTGGAAAAGATACTTTTTGAAGACTATAGCTCCCAGAATCCTCTGTCATTGTGGTGACTGCCCATTCTGGTCTGGGAAGGGTAGTCTGGGAGTTGGAATCCAGAAAAGTAACTTTTCTAAGCCCTAGTCTTGTGGTGTATATACAGGAGATTTGAAAGCTGGCCTTAAAGTACCCTCATCAGTTCTCCCTTTGTGGACATAAACAGTTGTTGGACCAGCTGGGGTTCTGAATAAGTAAAAGAGAGAGAGTGAATTGCTGGGACATGAGGATTTGTTTTACTTGTATGCGGGATTATCACATATGAAAGGGTTAACTGCGGGCTGGGATATTTAAACACCTCTAACTGAGGTAAGCACACAGCTTGTTTGTTCAGGTAAATACGGAAGGAATTAGATATAATAAGCAAAGAAGGCTTTCTTGAACACATTGCATTCCTAGTATTCAACTGCAGGGCTATCCTTGTGCACAACTAGAGTTAGATGCCTGTTAACTGAATGCATTTCTTTGCATATTCATCTCCTCTTTCACAGAGAGGTTCTGAATGCTCTGAACAGTGTAGTGGTCTGTTTGTACTCCACAACCTGGGGAAGACATTTTTGTGTCTTTTTTTTTCTCCCTTCCTTGGTGTATCTTTGAGCATCTTACTCCCTGGGAAAAATAGTATGTTTCCAACACAGGGAAAAACCCCAGTCCCATCTATCTGACTGCCTTAGCTAAGTCTGGGCTGCCCTCTTCCTTTTATCTTTGACCCCTCCATTCCTAGTGGGGGGTATTTAAAATTGGCAGGTGCGTTCTTCTACTCACTTTACTGGATCGATGCTGCTGGTAGTCAACACATCTCTGAACACCTAACAGGTAAGTGTGAAATGGTTTTCACTGATATGTTTAGCAAGCAGACCTGTTCACTTTTAGAAAAATATAGTGCCACTTCTCTGCAGGAAATAATGCCTATGTGTCCTTCTCCAGGAGAGCACTGAACTTTAAGAGTATCTAGTTATGCCACCCTGTTAGCCTTCTCCTTATATAAACCATCATTGGATGCCAGCTGCCTGATCGCTTTGTTCTCTTCTTTGCAAACATAAAACAACTCAGTGAGATTTTCAGCAACCTTTAAGTGTGAGTAGGTTATCCTCTAACTACTGCTTTCTTGGTGCAGCTGTATTGGTACCCCTTAGTTTGTGCTAGTATTAGTACAAATCTAAAGTTCAGTGGGTTTGTGCCAGTTATGCTATTGGCCCATGTCATCTGCACTGTGAGGGATGCAGGCATTGCTCCAGTCTGAACATCCGACAGACACAGTCCAGATATGAGCACCTGTACTGTCACAAAAATTCTGTTGGTACCTGATTTTTCCTGTTTCTTATTATTACTCTTTAGCCAGGAAGGCTCCATCCTGCATTCCACTTCTTTTGCCTCCTCCCATACTGGACCTGCAGGAAAGAATGGTCAGACTAGAAAACTGTAACTCAAGGATATTAGGTTTAATGCACAATCACCTTGCAATGGTCAATGGTTTAAACCATGTGTGGTTCAGTTTGCCTGTGTTTGACATTGGGTATAGTGGTGTATATTTTTGTGGGAAATGGCATCACTTTTAAAGGACATATTAACATGTAAAAGATAGTTGAAATTCTTGAATTAATTTGGCTGAGGGAAATCACTTTACATTCTATTGACATATCCACCTCCTATAAGCAGTTAGTACTTCCATTAATAGAGTTCTTTGACAAACACTAGATCTAAGTCACAGATCATATCTGTTACTTGGTATTTTACTGCTCACTAACTTGCAGTTGAATGTATGGATTGTCTCCACAAAAAAGCATTGAATTTAAGAAAATGTTGCGTGATGTGACAGGACTATCTATGTTGGCTACACAGAGCACACATGATTCATCATTTGATGTTAAAGTCAACAAGTGTTGCATGTGCATGTGTGAACTCTCCCATAGAGCTTCTCCACAAAGATACTACCTGTCCCACAGCATTGGCACAAAGTTGGAAATACTGGAAGTCATCCTAGGATTGTGTGTTTTATTGTGTGCCATGGGAATTTTGCGCATTTTTTTGCCATGTGAATTATCAGCTGCAAGATTTCTGTTGTCCACTGTGTGGGCTCCTGGAGATAAACCCAGATACTGTGCGGTATGGGAGGAACAGATCCACTGTTTTCAGCACATGCAGGACAAACTGATATAACTGTGATAACCAAATAGAGAATGCTGGAGGCTGGGAGATATCCACAAAATGCAAGTCTTATTTTGCATTCCCCCAAATCTTGGCTCAGATAGGTAGCCTCTCCAAGCTTCTCCCCATATTTTCCCCACTCGTAAGCCCTAAAGGCAAATTGACATTATGTTTCATTTTTTTTTCTTTTGTGGTTATGCTTGGTCAGTGAAACACAAGTGACACCTCACCTGCCAAAATCCTTCAAAACCATTTCTCATGGGGACAGGATTTGCGGTGGGGCAAGTGAACTTCCCAGGAGAGGGAAGAAGAAGGTTTATAAATAGGGGCTTCTTTCTATTTTGAGGGGAACATCAAGCTCTGCTGCTCAGCTGGGCCCTGCAGAGGTTTGTGCTCAGCTGACACCCAGACCACTCCCCGCACTGTTCCATTCTCAATGGGAATCAATAGAGTGCAGGTGGAGAGAGGGCAGTCTGACCCTGGGACATGGAGACCTCTGCCAAAGGCATAGAAACATCAAAGCCACCTCAGAATAGCAGGTGCCATCATCCAGGCATCTCAGCAACAGCAGTTATCCAGGTAAATACATGGGTGGTGGTTTCCACTTGTTTTGTCTGACTTAAAGGTGGGATTGAAGAATGGAGATAACCTGACCCTTCCTCCAAATACATACTGTTAGCTTGTTGAAGATGGTTAATTTAGGAGATTTTCTTGGCAGGAAAGGGTGCAATCAACAGAAGAGTAAGGAAAAAGTACTGAGGAGAGATAAAGGTGAGAACATATGAAGGGATGGTGCCAGAAACTTCTTACTGGAACTTTTCTCTGAACTTTTTTACAATCAAAAAGTATGTCCACTTCTTTCCGGGTAACAGTTCCATACTGAACAGCTTTATATTGGGAATTAATCTGAATCATTCCTGTAAAATCTTCCGTGGCATTGAACAAACTTTTTTCTCCATTGGCAATGCATGTAGGAGAGAAGAGCTTTAATCCCTTTTCAGCCAATGATACCTGGATAGCCTTGAGAAAGTCATTTTTTCTTCATCTGTTTTTTATCTGTAAAATGGGTACATAGATCAGGATCTCCCTCTCCATTCTTGGTTGCTGTGGAGAAATATGAGATAAGTATTGTGCACTTTAAAAGTTCTCCCTCTATAATAATTGAAGAGTGATAAAATACATTTTAGGAGAAATAGTGATGAAGGAAACACATGTGGATGAGTGAATGATTCAGTGTATTGCTCCATTCAGAATTGGGATCATAAATATGGCAAGACAGATCTTTATTGTATTTGCACAAGATAGTGCTATTGTCTATAAGGTTGTCCTTCAAGTTCCTTGTGTAATCTTGTGTATAATGTGTACTGTGCATTATATGTATCGTTTTGGCAAGATGCAGTATGAAGAGTTGAGTGCACGCTGCGTTGCACCAATAGTGGAATCAATATCAGGGTGCACAGTTGTTTGTTACTGTTAATACGGCTGTGGCAAATGTGAAGTAAGAAATCTGGTTTACATAGATGGGTTAGTGGTACAATCATCAGTTGTACTGGTAGCAGCATAGTAGAATGATTTCCCATCCATTGGATAATCCGAACATAGGTTTGGGTTATAATGAATAAAACTACTGAATTTATTTTGGACTTGTAAGAATCAGAATTTGGAGTTTACACCACTGCATCTTCTTCTCCTGCCCTGAAAGACTGATTCTACATTGTTGGGTTTCTGTCTGTAAAATGGGGACAACACTGCCACCTATCACAAAAAGGGGAATATTGAGCTATTGTATGTTTATTGAGATGCTGCATAAGATTCAGAGTTCATTCTTGAAAGTTCTTTTTAAGAATTCTGACCAGAATCACTCAGAAGTAATGACAGGGAAACTCAGTCATCACAAATATTAACTGAAACTTTTAAAGCACTGCGCTGGCTCCTTAGCTGCTGGTGTGGATAAGTACCGATAATCTTGAGATAGAGTGCACCTGCCTGGAAGAGGAGAAGCAAGTAAGATGTGGAAAATTTGCTAATCTCTTCCTTGGTTCATTCCTATTTCACAAGCCCAAACTGTACTTTCCTTATTGGCATTTTCTCAAGCAGAATAACAAATAATCCAGCAAGGGCTGAGCTTTTCACAAGCCCAAACTGTACTTTCCTTATTGGCATTTTCTCAAGCAGAATAACAAATCACTCAGCAAGGGCTGAGCTTTACTTGTAGACCTTCAGCTTACAATGTACAGAGTCAGGAAAACCTGCTTCTTAAGACTACAGCTCTGAGGATTCACAATCACATGAGGGATTCTGGGAGTTTTAGTCCAAAAAGCTTTCCCCAGCTGTGCAAATGCATGACAAAGGTCTGGATCACAACCAGGAGAGAATTAGATAGATATTTTAAAGTGTCTGCCCCCCCCCCCGGACATATCGTAGAGAAAATTGGTTCAGGCATGCACTCTGCCCAGTACTAACAAACTGTAAGAGACTCTGATCTTTAGGGCAACATATGGTGCACTGAGCTCACTGAGGCCATTCCTGCCCTGCACTGTTATAGTGCTATTATTCCACTGTCAACATCCTGTGGAATTCTGGGGTTTGTAGTTTATTGAGGCTAAAGAGCTCTCTGGATGAGAATTCTAAATGTCCCTCCTTAAACTGCAAGCCGCAGGATCCATAGGATGTTGAAAGTGGAATAATAGCACTATAACAGTGTAGTGAGGAATGGCCTTAGTTATATGAATACAAAATGACAATAAGATAATGCCTTCTCACAGTGTTATATAGGAGCTGTGATGGATAATGTTCTGCTTCTTGAAAATGTCCACTTAACTGGAGTGGAAAGTCTGTGGCTGTCCCAGTGATGTTGGAACTCCAGCTGCCTTCAGCCGCAGGCAAAACAGTCAACGGCTAGGGATTAGAGGATTTGTTGTCCAAGAATATTTAGAGGGCCTTAGACATTGTCCTAGAAGATATTAAGTTTGATAGATCAGTGGGAGGAGGTATGGAATGAAAAAGAAACTGTGTTTGTGTGTATAAATTCTTAATTGCCATTGGTGCTAATAAAATAAGTCATTGTTTTATTTTGTACATGGTGAACATTACTGAGCATTTTGCCTTTGAAACAATTAGTCAAAATAATGTTGTCCTTTCTGACCTTGAGCCTGAACTCAGTACCAACCTAAAACTATGAGTGTGTGTGTTTTTATAAGAACATGTGAGTTAGGAGGCATTAACATTGTAGCGATCACAGAAATGTTTTCACACTGGAACTCCAGTCCTATTAAGATGCCCTCACAGAAATATGGGAGCTCCATAGATAACCATGTCTTCTGGCAGCCCTGTTTGACTACCTCCAATTCCCAGTTTCCAGCTACTGGATCCTAATGACCCTTCGCATCCATTCTGGCAAGCCACCAATAAAAGACATCTTATTGCCTTCTCCTGCCCACCAGATGTCTGGCTGGCAAAGCAAACAGGTTTTAGTTATTCTGTACCCAGCATGTTGGACTTTGATAGCTTCATTTTCCAAATGCTTGAAGTGATCTTGTTTTTTGACTCCCTTACTTGACTGCTTTTGCTTTCAGCTGCTACAAAGGCAGGAGTGTTAAGAGGTTGCCTGGGGACAATATCTATCAGCCCCTTTCCTCACATTGTCTGAGCGAGTTAGCAGACGTTTTTGATGAGAGTTCAGTGTAAGCACAGCTAGCAGGAACAGTCACATTCAGTTACATCCCCCATGACTTTGACTAACGCAAGGGTGACATTATGTTCTAATTAAATATTGGGGCTTGACTAATGAGGAAAAACAATAGTCCAGTCTGGCATTGGAATAATAGGCCAGAAGTGAGGTAAAATTTGAGGAGAGAGGATGATTTGGGGCTCTGGCGGGGGGGGGGTAGTTTTTAAGGTGAGAGATTTGCTGCCTTGAAGACTGGCAGGATCAAAAGCAATCTCTTTATCTACAGAGTCAGAGGGTGGGAATCCTGCAGCCTTCCAGATGTTTGACTACAAGCGCTAGCAGCCCCAGCTAGCCTAGTCAGTGATGAGGAATTCTGGACGTTGCAGTCCATCTGAGAAAAGGAATCAACTGAATATATCCGTCTGTGTATGTTTGTCCCTCAACTGAAATTATAACTTTTCTAAGGGGGAAAAAAACATATCATATATAAAGACTCTCCTCAGAGTTCTGTGAATTTTGAGAGGAGGGCAGTGATAGGCGCAAAGAAAAACCAAACACGACCAGTGGAAGCTGTAGACAGCCCAACCTATCATCTTATCTCTATATGGATCCATGTTTTATATCTTCCCTAACTATGTGTGAAGTCAGAATCGAATGCTTCGTTCCCTAAGGTGGACATTTCACAATCAGAGCCACTTTTGCACTCCTTTGTCCAGGACTGTGTGCTGTGCAGCCTACAACTGAAACATGTAAACATAAGAAAGCAACTGTGAAACAATTAGCAGTTCAGATCTTTCAGTAGCTGTTGTTTCTGCAGTTTTCTTCTCTGTTACTGGATCTATATTTTGTAGTGGGTGGGCATTTTACTCTGTTTTCAGGGCCCAGCCCTGCCATCGGATAGAGTAAAGCAGCTGGCATAGAGAGCTGGTTTTGGGTGGCACAGAAGGGCACCAAAGGGATGGATGATGGTGATGTTGATGGAGGAGAAGAGTTTGTAGGTAGGAATCTCGGGGTCCTCCACATATTGTTGGACTGCAACTCCCAGTTGCTGTAACCAGTGGCAAGGAAAGCTGGGAAATGCAATCTAACAACATCTGGAATGATTCTCACCCCTGATGAGAATGAAGATTTTTATTGCCAGAGATTAAGAGAGATGCCTGTGGGACACTAGGTTTCATATACCTGGGAAGGGCATTTGCTACTCAACCTTAAGAAGTCCTGTCTGTTTTAGTCTTGAACTAACCAGCCTAGAAGCTTGAAACAAGATGGTGTATCTATTTTGAACAACAACAACAACAACAAAAGATAAACATGCATTTATTATCCCTGAAAGGTCCCTGTTTTTTATTTGTGCCATGTTGTGCCACATTGTTTGTCCTTTTGCATGCCTTCAAGCTGTTTCCAACTTAGGGCAACCCTAAGGCAAACCTATCACAGGGTTTTCTGGAGCTGAATGTGTGTGACACACCTAGTGTGAGTTTCCATGGCTGAGCAAGGAATTGATCCTTGTCTCCAGGGTCATAGTCTAATGGTCAAAGCACTTCACCACTCTGGCTCTCATTGTACCACAATGGGCCCCAAACGAGGGCAAGCTGACCCCAAATTGTGTGACTTTCCAAAACCAAATTACTGGTTTTGTGCAACATACAGACCAGTAATCTAGTTTTGGAAAGCCATGTAATTCTGGAATCAATTTGCACGGGTTTGGGTCCCATTTCGAATTTTAAATTATGATCAGAAAAAATCCAGAAGATACTACCAGTAGACTGAAAACTCGACTGTACTCATGTGAACTGCTTGAGCTTCCCTGTCTTCTGTTTTGAGCAGTGCTATTTGCATACGTTTGCACAGAGCTCTACTGTGCAACTCATCCTAAACCACCCTATTTCCCTGTGGAATTAAGTTTAATTAATAGGCCCATTGTTAACAGCAGACTTTATTCTCTGCTTTCAGTGTAGCTGATCTGGTCTTTGTTGAGGTTACCAGAAAAATGTCAGCTAGCCAAAGCCAGGTTTCAGTATGACATTTGAAAATGCTGCGTGGTGACCAGCCCTAAACCTAAAGAGTTACACAATGTAAAATGGATTTTCACTCAAGTCAATATGAATTCAGAGAAAACGCTTTAGGCATTGTTGGAAAAGTAATAGTGCCCCAGGACTCTTTGTTATCAAGTGATAGGTGTGGGAGCTATCTCCCCATCTAAACAGGCCTAAAGTCTAGGAGGGCTCCTAGACCTTATTCTGCTTGTGGATGAGCAGCAGGTGGCTAGGGCTGCTTTTTGTCATGGTCCTTGCTATGTGTCTCTGAGGGCCTTTCCGCACTACATTGTTATAGTGCTATTATTCCACTTTCAACATCCTGTGGATTTCTGCGGTTTGCAGTTTAGGGAGAGGCATTTAGAATTCGCAGCCAGAGAACTCTTTGGCCTCTACAAACTACAAACCCCAGAATTCCACAGGATGTTTGAAAGTGGAATAATAGCACTATAACAGTGTAGTGTGGAAAGGCCCTGAGCCTTTCTGGATAAGAGAGGCTTTGCTATGCTTATCTAATCTTTGTAATTGACTGCTGCAGTTTGCTTTACGTACTGCTGTACTTGAAGACAGGAAAGAAGTCTGAGCGCTGATTTTTGTCTCCCTGATATAAAGAGCTTACAACATATTTGGTGATTCCTGAGATAATTTGTGTTGACTGCTTCTTAGCTTCCAAGTCCAATTCAAAGTGCTGGCAGTTCATTTTAGAGGTTCTCATTTCTGACAACCATAATACTTTTGAGATGGTCTCTCCAAAACAGTGTATATTTATTAAAAAGATTTCTTTTAAGAGCCGAGTTTTCTCAGGTGACAAAGAATAGGAAAAAACTGTCAGTACAGACAAAACAGTTGATAAATTCAGTTCAAATTGCATAAAAAGGCAAGGTGGGAAAACAGCAACAAAATTTGAAATGTTTCCTAAAAGTCATCTGAGAGGGAGCTGGAAAAATAGGAACTTCCAGAGGCAATGCACTGGAAGACCTTGGCAGCAGATCTCTCAGCTTGACTGATTCTGTATAAAGTCGATGGAGTGTGAAGTTCCACCATTGTACTTATGTGGAGTACAGTCTGCTGGAGAGGAAGTCCCACAGCCAGTCAATGGCCATTTGGATTTGTGTGGGGTGCTGCTGTGCCTTGGAACCATCCAGCTTCCATTTCTCTGCCAAGCAAGCCTGTTGCATAAGGTAATACTGTATATCTCCTTATACAATGTTGTGAAAAACAGCGGTTGGATTCTGGCCCCGACTCCTGTTTCTACCCACTTTACATCAAAAGGCCCTGATGTGATTGCCATTATTCAGTATAGTAGGAACAAATATTGTACAGAGCAGGGCTAGGGTAATGACCATGAGATGGTTGAGTAGAGATCAGGAACATATGAACCGCCAGATTTTGTCCCATCATGCCTCACCATTGGCCAGCTTGACTGAGGTTGGTGGGAAATGGAGTCTAACAACATATGGAAGGCACTAAGTTCCTCTTTGTTGTTGCTGCTCTGTGCCTTCAAGTTGTTTCTAACTTATGGTGATCCTTGTGGGTCTGAGAGTGCATGATGTGCCCAAGGCTACCCAGTGGGTTTTCATGGCTGAGTGGGAAACTGAATCTTGGTCTCCAGAGTCATAGTCTAACACTCAAATCACTACACCATTCTGGGAAATGACCTCTCATGAGAGATCTTTTCTCAACATTTCCTGGAAACCTTTTATTCTGGAAAGTGTTTGGCCAAGGAGAGTCTATGGCCCTTTCCGCAATGCACCTTTTCACGGAGCTGGGGTGCGGGGATTGTGTAAGCAGCCTCCAGCGAGAGGCTCTCACGTCCTGGTTCCTTCAGCTCCGCAGCTGCCACCCACTCACGCGAGAGCCCCGCCTCTCCCTTCCGCAGTGCAGCCTGGGAGTTTCCCAGGCTGCGCTGGGGCAGGAAGTGCGAGCACTGCAGCTCTGGAGCTCCGCACGCATGGCAAGTGTGCATGGGGCCCCAGAGCAATGCGCAATTGTGCATCATTTTCGGCTCAAAACCAAAAATGAAAAAGTGTGCGAGCGGCACCTGCCAGACCCTGGAGCGTTGTGCGATAGTGAGTGCATTGTGTGGACTGCTCCTCACATTCGCACAATGCTCGAGAGGCCCTTTCGCATGGCAAATGCCGTGCGAAAAGGGCCTATGTGTTAGCTGCTTTTGTTCTGTGGTTTTATACTACTGTGTATTTGTGTGTGTTCAGATACCCGTGTGTCTGTGTGTGTGTGTTTTTATGGACAAAATCCAATTGCTTTTCCTAATTCGGCCTATTAAATCCATGTGAACTCAATAAGGCAAGACTTCTGTTAATTGCATTGATTCAGTGTGTCTGCTATGGCTGAGACCGAAAATTTAGGTCAAAACCATCTGCTTCAATGTGGCAAACGCAATATATGAATATTTTAGAGAAATAAGCAGTAAGTAAATATGAAAGAGGATGAATTTCTGTAATTCACCTTGGATCGACTGAGGTGACTCTTAGCCCTTGGTAGTGACGATGAAGACCACAGAACAGTAGCACCTCTTTCTGAAGGAGACTTGCAAGGTGTGCTCAGATGCTGTTAGTTTTGACATGATCGGCTATTCCCAACTGCATGAATGGTGAGTGCAGTTCACCTAGCATCTTGTAAATTGCCACTGTTTATTCTCCATTTTCCTGGGCTTGGGTTGTGTGTGGGAAAAAATCCTGCTACTTTATTAAAAAGATGCAAGCCTACATGGGTAATCTTGTTAGGTTGAGTACTGGCCTGATCTGTTTCTTGACTCAGCTTCCCCTTCATTACTAGAACTTCCTACAAAACAAAATAGCAGTGCAGCAGTAACAACAAGAATTTGTTGTTGTTGTGTGTGCCTTCAGGTCGTTTCTGATTTATGGTAACCCTAAGGTGAACCTATGATGGGGTTTTCTGGAGCTGAGAGTGTGATATACCCAAGATCACCCAGTGGGTTTCCATACCAAGTGGGGGAATCCAACCTTGGTCTCCAGGGTCATAGTGCAACACCCCAACCACTACACCACACTGGCTCTTAAGAATTTATTGAGGACTGGCATTTGTGGTGAAAGCCAGCATAGTATACTGCTGGACTAGGACATGGGACGCTGTGGTTTTAATTCCTGCTGAGTCATGGAAATCCAGTAGGTGACCCAGTGGGCAAGTTGCACTTTCTCAGCCTAAGGGGAAAGCCATGACAAACCTCGTCTGAATAAACCTTGCCAAGTAAACCCTATGATAGGTTTGCCATAAGTTAACCTCTGGCAGGTTCATATAAGTCCCTGTATGAACTTGCTACGCAGCAGAAGGCTTTCTCTCAGTCCCACTACCATCCCAGGCTTGCCTGGTAAGGAAACGGGAGAGAGCCGTCTCAGTGGCTGTTCCCACCCTGTGGAACTCTCTTCCATGGGAGGCTAGGGTGGCCCTCCTCTCTGCTTTCTTTTCATAGGCAAAGACATTTCTTTTCAAGCAGGCTTTTAATGAGTGAGCAGGGGAGCTTTTTACTTACTTATGAAGTTTTTTTTTAAATGTAAGTTTTTATAATTTTATGCTTTTTAATAGTTTTAAATGCTTTTAATGTTTTTAATGTTTTTTGACTTTTTGGAAGCCACATTGGGTTCCACTTTGGGAGAAAAAGTGGCATGTAAATACAATAGACAGACAGACAGACAGATAGGTAGGTACGTAGGTAGGTAGGTAGGTAGGTAGGTAGGTAGGTAGATACCTAGGTAGATAGACAGACAGACAGACAGAGAGAGAGAGTTGACTTGAAGGCTGACAGCCAGATAAATGAGTTATGGGAATTCACACTTAGCATTTATTAAGATAGCCTTGAGAGACTGCATGTTGTTGTTTTGATCCTCAAAGAACTCAGAAATGAAACTAACTAACAAAACTAGCTAAAAAGTGTAACATGTCCCTAAGATCAGTCTCTGTACCACAGAGGTCCAATTTTAAAAAGGGATTCAGAGAAGATTCAGGAAACAATAAGCAAGATAGTTTAACTTCTCTTTCAAAGAAACAGGTGGAAAATGCTGTTAAGGATAAAATTGTCAAGAACATGGGAGGGCAAGTGTGTGTGTATGTATATACTTCAAGTCGCTTATCGGCTTATGGTGATTCCATGAATTTCATAAGGTTTTTCTTAGACAAAGAACACTCAGAGGTGATTTTGTCAGTTCCTTTGTGTGAAATATAGTTTACAGCACTTGATAGTCATTGGGAGTCTCCCATCCAAGTACTAATCAGTGCTGACCCTATTTAGCTTCCAAGATCAGACGGGATCTGGTGTCCTTGGGGTATTTGTGCCTGAATTGGCAGGGCAAGTCAAGGTGTAAAAGGATGATGAGGGCATCTACAAAGGTACATTGTGTCTCGCTAAGCTCTCTAAGTTCTGCTGCTATCTGGCAGAGACTGTTTAAGAAAGCAGTTTTGGGGTTGTAGTAGACACTGGATAAAAATGTCAGCCTTATGTGTGATTATTGTAATAAAAGTGAATTCCTTGTTGAGCTAATTGGAAAGGGAACTGAAAATAAAACTGCAAAGACACTTTTCTTATATGAGTCTATGGTGCTACCAAATCTGAAACACTGTGTATAATTCTGGTCATTTAACTGTAAAAAAAAAAAAAAAGGTACTGTAGAGCTGGAAATGTGTAGAAAAGGGCAACCAAAATGATCAAGAAGTGGAGCAGCTTTCCTATGAAGAAAGTTTGTCAACATTTAAGGCTTAAAAACGCTGAGTATGGGAGGATGTGAGAGTGGTATACAACATTATGCATGGTGTGGAGGAAGTAGATAGAAAGAAACTTTTTTCCCCATTCTCAAAATACTAGAACCCAGGATCATTCACTGAAGCTGGATGGTGAAAGAGTCAGGACAAATAAGAGGAAGTGCTTCTTTGTGAAATGCATAGTTAAACTGTGGAATTTGCTGTCACACTGTGCAGTTATGGTTGCCAGCTTGGATGGCTTTAAAAGGAAATTGGATAAATTTGTGGGGGATGAGTCCACCACTGGCTGCTAGTCAGGATGGCTATCACCTGTGGTATCAGTGGCAATATGTGTCTGTATATGAGTTGCTGGAATGTGCTCTGCTGCCAGGCTTCCCATAGGTAAGTTGGATGCTGTATGAACAGAATGTTGGGCTACATAGGCCGTTGGTTTAATGCAACATAGCTGTTCTTATATTCTTTTGCTCTTGTAGTAGAGTACAAAAATGTGTGCATATAGGGACCAGCTAAAGATTAGTAGTAGACAAATGGAAAACAAATCTGAAACGAGGCAAGGGAGATCTGCATGGTCTTCTCCTTGTATTCTGTCACTTCCCCATATAACCAGGATAGTAAACAGAAGAGATGGATTTGCTGTTAGGTCATGGGTGTGGAGTGTAGAACCTTCTAGATGTTAGACCCCAGTGTACAGCATTCTTGACCATTGGCCATCCTGGCTAGGGCTGGCACTGCTGGGAATCCAAGAATGTCTGGAGAGCCATAGATTGTACCACCCTGTGTTAGGCCAAAACACATACCTGAGTAGAATGCTAAGCGAATGAGGCAGAATGGCTTATACTCAAGACCTCATAGAAGATGAATATAGGTTGCACTACAGACTCAGCAACCTGGCTGTATGCATGTGATTGTGCCACAGCCTCATTTCATCTTAGTTTTCCATTGCCTGCTATTAATTTTTAGGCAATCTCTCTGTGTATTCATTTCCCCTATGTTACCCTGATTTCTGGGGTCCCTTGGGGGACACTTCAGTGTACTCCACGTGATGGGGAATGGAAACTAGCCAGAGCACAAGCAATAACAATGCGAGAGGCAGGGTAACCTAGTGGGGTCTTTTAACCCAGTTTTTACGGGGTCAGGCCAAGCCAAAAACTGAACAAAAATGTCCAATAAATGATTTTATTGAAGGAAAGCCTCACGCAGCAGCGCAATCACTCACTCACTCACTCACTCACTCAAGACCTATTAAGAAGCAAAAGAAAGGAAACTGCATAGGGGAATATTGAAGGGGTATAGCTGGGGTGATACTGCACCTTTGTCCTGAAGTCCTTGGTCCGGGAAAAACAGCAGAGAAGTGGGGCTCAGCATGGAGAGGGCTGAGGGGATCACTCAACGGATGGAGCAATGGTCTGGTGGGGTGACCAGGGGTGAGCCAAAGAACTGCTCAAAAACTGGGACTGTTTGTAGAGGAAAAAGGTACCTGGAGGACTAATCCTTTCCCGGGGAGAACAATGGGTGTTGGAGCGATAATGAAGCTCCACACTGGTAATTTCCTTTGTGTGATGGGATTGCAAGGTGTTGCCAAAGTCTCAAGATCTTTGGCTGTGTTAGTTTGTGGTGTGACTTCATGTAAATGGTCCTTGCCTGATGGAATATTTGCTCAACTTGGGGCAGACACGCTAATCCCCTCAAGTCAGCATCTTGGGGCTGAGGACCCTTTGTTTATTGTGGGTTGACACATCTTGAGGTCTCCTGGGGCTTCGTGACTGGGGGTTTTACTGGCCTGACCTGGTTTTCGATCTTTGACCATTGCTGCCTGCCTACGTGCCCCTTCGGGGGACCTCTCTGGCACACAGAATCATATTTTAATATTAAAATTTTAGACCCCAGGATAGGGTTTCTCCAGTGAGGTAACACCTACCCACACCATAAGAATGAAAGAATACAAGAACCAAGCTGAATCCAATCCAAGGCCAGTTTAGTCCAACATTCTGTTCAGATGATTATTCACCCCTCTTACAGTGTAATTTTCAAATATACTTTTATAATTCTGGGAATGTGGCATCACTAAATGGAAGCGGACAAATATCACATAGCTCATAGTGATGCCTCATGCTGATGCCTCACACTTTCTTGTTGGTGTTGAGCTGACAATGTGGTTTACGGCAGGGTCATTTGTTCCTTCACAAGTAAGGTCTTTGTAGCACTCAGATTTTTAAACATCTATTTTAGTTACTTTTTAGGAGCACAAAGATAAAGGTTAATCACTGCCTAATTACTTGTTAAAGAACTAACTTTCTAAGGTCTGGAAAAACTAGGGTCTATAGAATCTTCACGATAGCTTCTAGGGTCAAACTGGAGTTGGCATGTGCCATATTTCTGCTATTGTCTAGTTGATTTTTTTTTAAAAAAAATCTGAAATACAGAGAGACTGAGCCAGTTTGAAACGAAACCATGCTTGTTGTTTGCAATGATAGGAAAGCTCTCATGACATCAAATACGATATTTCCACTAGGATATTTCCACTTCTGTAATCGGTAAGCACAGGATTTAGGTAGGTACTGTGCAGAGTAAAAGCTTAAAACCATTCCTTCCATGTAATAGCCCCAAAACGAAGTCAAATTTTGAACTACAACTCCAAGAATCCTCTAAGAAATATTGCTAGTGGATCTGTTGACTGAAGGAGTCTGGGAAATACAGTTCAAAAAGTGAATACTCCCAGGTTCTCTCCAAAACTGGCATGGGCTGCTGTGTAGGGGTGTGTGTGTGTTGAAAAATATCACTCAAACAAAGACAGACTATGGCCAATGCACTACACTGTTATAGTGCTATTATTCCACTTTCAACATCCTGTGGAATTCTGAGGTTTGTAGTTTACTGAGGCCAAAGAGCTCTCTGGCTGAGAATTCTAAATGCCCCTCCCTAGACTACAAACTCTAGAAATCCGTGGGATTTGAAAGTGGAATAATAGCACTATAATAGTGTAATGCAGAAATGTCCTATGTTACAAACTTGATGTCTAGTCTGGCCCTTAGTGAAATGTGTTGCTTTGGAGGTTTTTATATAGCCAGTGAGTTCCCATTTGTAAGCTAAAGTGGTACACCAGGCAGATGTTTACCATATCAGAGAAACGGGGCTAGAGTTGTGACAATAAGTACAATATTTTCCTTTCATTGCCCAGGAAAAACCAAGCCATTGTTTCCTGAAAATAATGTACTGAAAAACAAAATTACATCCTGTTACGTGGGCATATGATATAGGCATATAATCTGGCATATAATGTGATTAAGGACATGGAATGGGGACTCATCTGCCACATCACTCAGCTGATAGTCAGGTTAACAACTGACTTACCCCCTGGGCCATTTCATTTCTCTTTCGTGCTTCCATGTGAGTTTCAGTCTTGCAAAAGGATTAACTGTGAAACTGCATGGTACAGATAGCATAATCAGAGTTTGGGAAAGTTATACTTTTGGACTGTAGCTCTCAGAGTCTTACAGCCAGTATGTCTGGAGCTGTAGTCCAAAAGTGACATTGTCATTGGCCCAGCTGAGTGGGGGGCCCTGAGGGATGTAGTTCAAAAAAGCAACTTTTCCATGCTCTGTGTGTAATGTGTTCTTTGTTGCTAGATGATTGGATTTTTTTTTTAAAAATAGCAGATATAGAAAGAGAGTTTATCAAAGACTGGTATGACAGTGTAAACAGTATGTGTGTATGCATGTGAATCCTTTAGTTTTCTTTTGGGATTTTTAAGCAACCTCCCATCCAGACAACCACCAAATCCAAACCTGCTTAATTTCCACAAAGTGGCTCTACCATGTGCCATCAGAGCATGTCCTGCACAAGAGGAAAACTATCATGGATCCCAGCTTCAGCCAAGTTTTTGTTGGCATAGGGAAAAACTGCTACTTGTCCTATGCACCACAGCCCTGTCTTCCTTTCTTTCTGCTAAAAGCAAAAAACAGTCATGTACCACTAAGCTAAATATTTATGTGATGTGTAGTTTGGCCCAGGGAAAGGTGTTCCTCATTAACTCATCAGACTTACTCCTCCTATATATTCAATCTTGCGATTGAGCTCAGTGATGTCTAAAATGAAAGCTGGATTTTCACATAGAGGTTAGCACTGCATCCAGTTCCAGATATGGGTGAATATATTGCACCTTTAGTGTCTGGTGTCTCCAGTGTCGGTGGGGCACTGGATCTCTTCTGAGTTTTAATCTGAACTTTAAAAGGGGCTGTTCAAGGTCATCTGTCCAATCCTCAAAACAGGTTCAGCACCTCGGATAGTCCCCTTAAAGTTCAGATTAAAAACAAAGGTAAATTCCCCTCCCCTCTGACATCAAAGCTACCAGCCCCTACCATATCGCACCTATTCAGGAGCTCTTTCATGCTGTGCCCGTATAGCATTCCAGTTTAACTGTCCCAGATGCCTTCTGTGGCATCCTGGGATATGCAGTTTGGTAAGGCAATAGAGCTCTGATTGAGAATATTTAAAATTCTCAATCAGAGCTCTATTGCTTTACCAATTTTAAATATCTCTCCCTAAACTGCAAATTCCAATATTCCATAGCCATGGCAATGAAAGTGGAATTTTGGTGCAATAATGGGAAATGGATTCAGATGGCAAAATATCAGTAAATATAGAATTGTCTTTGAGAGGAGCAAGTTAGGATATGTTTGTGGAAATTGTAGAAATTTTCCCTGGAAATTAAAAAAGAATGGACAAAGAGATCTATGAGAAGTTATGAAGACATAAGAGTCTTATTACAGGATAGGAAGTATTCATTAGTTAACTCATATATTTTATTTACTTTCTTACTCACTTACTTATTGACTTTATCTGTTAGCCAATAAATGTCATACTCTGGGTGACTTACAACACATAACAAAGCAACGTAAAACCACAGAATCAACACAAATACAGCTTTATAAATGAGCATTTAAAACAATTAGAAAGCAGGCTGAAAAATGAAAAAATGAATAGCAAGCCACAGATGGTGTAGACCTAAAACATTTTTTCCCAGAGAGTCAAACAACTGTACTAAAACAAACAACTGTACTAAAAACCATAGCATCATACAGATTTTTAAAACCTGTGAAAATATGCCATGGATGCTGAGAAGGCATTAAAACAGAAGCCAGACCAGCCATTCTGATGGTATTGGCCACTTACCATATCTCAGCTTGTGGGGTCTCTTGAAGAAAGTTTATAATCTTAGCCTGGAGAACTACTGGAGCCATGGAGTGTGTGTTTGCATGTGTCTCCTTTAATCATGCTGTTGTGTCCACCATTCTGATGACTGGAAGTGACATTGAGTCACCCCTTGATCACTTTTTTGCCTGCTTTTTTATGGGGAAGGGAGACAGACCCCCTAAAGCAGCATATTTTAACATTTAAAATCATCTGGGATAGGGGTTTTTTTCAGCCTTTTTTGGGGGGAGGGGCTTGGATGGGTCCCAAAGGTGCACTGGAACCCCAAAGGGCTACATGTAGCATGTAGATGGCACCAATCCCACAAGTTTTAGGTGGGTATATGAGAGTTGGATCCTTCAGACAGAGTGGACCCAAGCTGTGAAGGATGTTAAAGGTTAAAAGCAGCACTTTCAATTGGGCCCACTAGCTTACTTGTTTTCGGCCTCTGAATATATATAGAACTATTGTGTATCAGGGCATTGGGAATGGCACATAGCTTGAACTAATGCTAGGGAAAACATAATGGTTAACACAGTATGAAGCAATAAGAATATCGAATTATTGATCATTAGGTAACAATGGGGCTTCCCCTTTATAGAGTCAAATATTGTTAAAGAGTAAATCAAATGCATGTTTACTGTGAGGCATTACAAATACAATGGCAAAATAGTAAATTTCTCTTCGGAAGGCTATTATAATCGCTTGTACTTGTAGTAGACTAAAAGGCTTCTTTGATATTTGTGCTCCTCAAGATTTCTATGACTTCTTTCATAGTTACATTTTAAAATACTCTTAACATTTGATCTTAAGTTTTAAGAAAATCTGATCTCTTAGCACACACACAAACACACACCTGTATTTAGACAACTCCATTTCTTGCTTGTGTGTTTGGTTCATTATACTATACTATACTATACTATACTATACTATACTATACTATACTATACTACACACAATCAAGACATCATTTTCATTGTAGAGCCTATCTGGAGTGGCTGAAAGTACAGAAACGTAGCAAGTCAGTTTAAAAAACACTCAAGAAATTCTTTTCAAATCCCATGACAGTGAGGAAGGATCTTATAATTTGACATTGTTTGCTTTAGACATTATAAGAACGCTCTCTTTTTATCTGGCTATATTCACCAGTGACAATGAAAAGGATTGTGGGGGAGCTGAGTTGGGAGAAGTTGGGAAAGGTCTGCAATATGTACAGACCTTTCTGGCTTCTGTTTTGGCCACTGTGATCTTTCAACAAAGAATATGTTTGGAAATGCTTGTTAAAAAGCATAATTAAAATTATGTCTGCATATGCTTAGGCTTTTGACCAGCTCCCAGGACCCATTTAATAAGGTTCTAAGACCAATTTAAAACCTATTGGACTACAACATCCAGAATCCCCCGGCCAGTATAGTTTGGACTGGCCATGTTGGCTGAGAAACCCTGGAAACTGTAGCTCAGAAAAGTAACTTTTCTAACCTTAAAAAAAATCCTCTTTGCGGATTACTCTTTCACAACAACAGTAAAGAGTAACTTCACCAAATCTGTTGGGTCTTTTTGTCACAAAAATCCAAAATAAAATCTAATGTTAAATTGTGACACACTATGTATTTATTTATTAGTAGTATATAAATTAAATATAATGGATCAATAAAAAGTTATCTGGGGGACTAAAATTTAGAACTGACCAATTTTAAAGGAATATAGACTGGGTCTAGCCATGCCCAGAATTTGAGTGCTGCAAGTATTTATTTTTTAACAGACAGAGATTGTGAGAGCAGAACTGACATCTAGTTGTAGTTATAGTGGTGATGACGATAACGACGACGACAACGATTCTGCACTAATAAGTGAAATCACACAAACTGTATCAGTTATGGAAACTGAGAAAATATCTACTATTACATTTTGTCCATTTACTACGGCTTTTCCAGTTACTGGGGGAAAAAATGAGCTCTGTCAATGCACTGGAGGGTATTTTGCCTGACAGAACCTGGAAAAGTGGCTTTTAAAAAGAAAAAAAAAGCTATCATACCCAATGGGATTTTGGCAATTGTAGTCCAAGAAAGGTTACTTTTGCCAGCTTGGTCCCAGGGAGCTCACCTAGCTCTTATTTATGTAGCATTTGAGATTCCGACAGGCATATTGAAGCCTGTCTTTGCAGTCATAAAGATGAGTATACTGTCTTGCAAAATGAAAGCAGAGGTTCTCAAAGTGTAAATTATGTACCCAGACCAAACTCAATGTGTAGGCAGTGCAGCTGTAAAATGCACACATTCAAATGATTGAATATATCCCAGGTGCAGATATACATAGTGTGGGAGATTGGATGTTTGCCAGGCAGAGCTCCCAGGCTGCTTTCATCCATGCCATTTTGGTGCAGGGTGGTCCAGATCTTCATTGCCATTGTGGTCTTTTGATACGCACATTGGTGGCAAATCTTCAAAACTATCATTTGACTTGAGCTTTGGCAAATTGGTCTTTGAACTTCTGCTCCCAGAACTCCCCAAGGGAGGATGCTTATTGTGAGATTCTGGGAAATGTAGTCTGAAAAAAAGTGTGTGTGTGGGAGAATCTTGTCATGTTTCGGATTTGACATATTGAAATGATTTGGTTTGCATTTCAAGCTCTCTCCAAGGTGCTGGGACTCACAGTGAGGAAGCAGAGAGGGGAAAAAAACCTATATCTGTTCCATGAATATAAACAATGTTTGCTTAAACCCCAAGCAATCAGAGTTCCTTTGCAAGCTGTTAGCTTTCTAAAAATTAATAGGAACACTGAAAAAAAGAAGTAAAACTGCAGTGCATGCACAAGTATTGCCAGTTCAAAGCCAGGCAGCCTGCTGTTCTTCCTTAAAATATTTAAACTAACAGGATGTATACTATTGTGAATTAGGTATCATGGCCCTAGTCACATTAAAAGAGAGGTGGCAGAGGGAAAAATATCTGTAGAGAAACAAAATATAATGTATGCCTGAAAAGCAGATCAATGGCTGAAATTTTTAATGGTTTGGGGGAGAAAATAGAAGAAAGTGGAAAATACTTATGGGAAGAAAAGAGATTTAAAAAAAAAAAGATCAGCAAGGAAGAAGAATGTGCTTAATGTGTCGAAGTCCATTGCTTGTGCATGAAACCTCTGATTCTAAGTCAGACGCAAAAGGAAGAGCTTGCTTTGTTAACCTGTATTTCAGGGATTACTCACCAAGAGCTGAGATTGGATGGAACGGGGTAGAAAGGGAGTCATGAGAGGAAAGCTGGCTTTCCTTTCTTTACTTCAGACAATCCTTGGGTTGCTGTTGCAGTGAATCTCCTTGTTTGGAGCAGCTTCTCCAAGTAAACAGTTCTCCACCTATCCCATAAGGGCAGCAAGCAGTCTGTGTGCCAAAGCCAGAGAAAGCCAAACAAAGGTCTCCACCCTTAGAGTACAGCACATTTTGTCAGAAGATTACTCAGGCTTTTCGCTCCCACAGCTCAGAAGTTCTGCTGCTGGCCAGCTTCACTTTCCCAGACCACAGGCCCTTGGCTTCTCAGTGTGAAACAAGCCAAGGGTAGGGGAAAGGAAAAGGCAAGTATGGTGGATTTGTGTACCACTATGACATTCCTTCTTGCCGTTGTTACTTTTTAGGTCGTTAGGAACAACAGTTCTCCTCCAGGTCTTTTGGATAACACTCCCACAGCTCTTTTGGTTCACAAATTAGTGCATGGATCTTGATCATATCGTATGTTATAGTTACTTTTATACAATAGATCTTACTTCAGAAGGCAGCTTAACCTGAAGCAGACACATTGTTTTAGGGTAGTTGTGACCAAGTGGTTCCCAGAGCTTGGAACAATTACTTTTTTAGACTACAACTACCTATGTTGGCTAGAGGATTCTTGGAATTTTAATTCAAAAAGTACATTTCTCAAACCAGAGTTTGGGAAATGTACATTTTGGACTAAAATTCCAGGAACACTGGTTCTTATAAGAAGACTCTAAAGTACTTTGATCATGTCACTCTATAGAAATAGGCAAACGTCAAGCCTGCTGAGTGTTTGTGTTTTTAGCAGAACTACAAGGTCCAGCAACTAGCAAAATAGTGACTGGAAGGAACTTGATTCAAAATATTAGCTAAGAGAGTCGAGTCAGCTATCCAGAACCATAGACTGTGATGGTCTAGATACAAAAATCTAAATCTGAATCTAAATCAGGGATCTGGAAATGGCTAGCAGGACTTTACCAAGACTTTATCCCTAACTTCATAGGGAAAGCATACTGAGGCCAGCAGGTAATGAATCAAGGCTAGCTATGGCAGGAAATTCTTTTCAAGATTACCATTAGAAGGAGGGATGTAAACTTGCAAGTTTTCTCACCAAGGATTTATCAGTGTACTGAGATACCCTTTTGAGAAAGTGGTCAACCACCATAAGATTTTTTTTTTGGCATGTAAAGACCTGTTTTTTATTTATTTATTTATTTATTTTTGCAATTCTTAGTTCTGTGCAAAACCCATTGCTTTTACACAATACACTGTTGTATACAAAAATGTTGCCCATGCACAAAAGCAAGCTTTTTCTGCAAATGAGTTTTTCACAAAATTTTTTTTCCAAAGGTATGAAAAATAATTTCAAAATGCACAAAAAACCTTGTAATTTTGCCCAATGGGGAGTAAACTCTTGACATTATTCATTCTTGTTTCAAAGAATGACATAAGCAAAGATTAACTTTCCCTAATGGAGAGTCAGAAACTCTTGCCCACCCACTGCAAATATTATGCAGAGATCTACTTGCAGATCCTTATCTACTTTCTGCTAGTGATGGATGAACTGATTAATTTTGCATTCCCCTGCATTCACATTAAAAAACAACAACAACACTTTTGTGCTGCCTCTTAATGACAGAGGGATTTTAGCACCTTAAAACAGAACTGTCGTCTTTCTTCTTTCTCTCACAATTGTTGAACAAGGTAACTGGAAAGACATAATCAAATCCATGGCTAAGGCAGCTAGGGAATGGGAAACACAGATTATATTTGATGTAAGACTTGAGACCCTAAAGACCTATAAGTTGAAATTAGAATCAGGGTCCAGACTAAGCTACTGTGAAAGTAGTTCTGCTACACCTACTCTAAAGCCTTTCATGTAGCATATTTTTGAAATTTCTGGTCTGTATCACTGTACACCGTTTGAAAACCTGGTGTGAAGAGAAGTGTATTGTCCCACATTTTCCTGACCAGGATGTGGAAACTTGAGCATAGTGGATGATGGGGAGAATCCAACAGTCAGCTGCAGCTTGCTTTGCATAAGGCCTACAAAATGATTCGCATCTTTGTCTTCTTTGTTACCCCCTTTGCCTGTGGTCAAGGTAAGAGTATGATCTAATCCCACTTCCAAGCAACTCCCCACTGTCGTAATTTGGCAAAGGCCTTTCTCAGGACTTCAAGTCTTTTGCAAGCTGTTACCAGATTCCCTTTTGTGCTAGAAGCCATATGGGGGCTGGATTTCAAGCTGATCTGTGAAAGCTTTAATTTAATCCAGAGCAAATAAACGGGAGATTTGGAGCTCGGCAACATCTCTCTGGGAAACCTATAGGCACAAGCTCCTGATAGAGATTCCTAGAATGTGACTACCCAACAAGCAGAGCTTTCTGAATAGCTGGCCCTTTCTTTGTGTACAATCCCTGACCAGTAGAAAACCTCACTTTGAGACTGCTGTTTTAGAAAACATGCAGAGTCTTTGCAGGACAAATGAATGACATTTCAGTGCCACAAACAGGGTATCATGTCCAAGCTTGTATTGAAAATCATGACCACTCTTAAACAGACCTCTCTCTAGTGCAATTCTCAAAATCAGTCTGGAGATCAATCCACAGAATCAGATGGGACTGAAAATGGGAGCATATGATTGATCATCCTTGTTGAGCAAATGCTGTAGAAGTTTATTTTTCCTGGATCATCCATTTAGGTAGAGGTCAAAAAAATGTTGCTTTGTTTTTAACTACAATTTCTCCTCAACAGAGTCCTTCTTTTTCCAGGGCTTTGTGTCATTGATATAGTTCTGGAAAAAGTCTTCTACCTCTGTTTTCCTCCTATAGACTCATTGCTGTGGCTGTCCTCAGTATGGTTCTTACTTATAAATTTTAGCTTTCAGCAAAGTTGATAGCATGGACCAGGGAGAGAAGAGGGGGAAATACAAGTTAGGAAGAGGAAAAGGAACTGTATCACTTACTGAGTTTCAGACTGGAGTGCATTACACCCTTCTTGAAATGATAATAGCTGTCATACTGGAAGGCTTTTGGAGGAAAAAAAAAGGCTTAGATAATTATTTGCTGTTGCATCTGGATGAACCACTTCGAGGAAGAAACCAGAACACTGGATTATCTGCATCCAAAGCTACCCTGTCTAAGGAGCCGCCTGAATCACTCTTCTTATTTTCTAATCTTAGCTGTTTAACTAGATGTCCTTATTTCTCCGCAACCAGTAGGTTTGAAATGGGGGAGTACACAGGCTGTCAAAAGAAAGTTCTTGATGTCCCAAAGAGATGCAGTTTTTGATGACTTAACACACCCTTCAATAATAAAAGACAGAATTGGTATGGTTCAGGTTTTGTTTCCTGATCTGTTTCCTGATTTTTGTGAAGTTACAGTACAGAGTTGGCAGCAGATGGCTCATGAAACTTGCCATCTTTCAGCTAGGGAGATAGCTGATGGCTCTATGACCACCTTGTCCTCTTATACCACCAGATATCAGGTTCCGAAAGTCTGAGAAGCAGTAGCGCACAATGTAATCTATTTTTTCAGGCACAGTAGACAGGAGCCCACATAGGTATTTAAGTGCATGAGACACAGAATTCCCTCTAATTTTGTTTGGAATGTTCAAATACATATCGCAGTAATCATGGCAGTACTCTGCAGTTTGCACTGACTGGTTTTATTTGGACCATAGCTTGTTTCACCTTCCTGTCAAAAAGGCCTGAGACTAGAACTCTTGCTGGAGTTAGAGATAAGGTTTTGTGTATATTGTGTTGTGTGAAGTATAACCCACAAAGATGAGGTTATACTTCACACACCTCTGGCATGGTGGCAAACAGAGAAAACATTCAGTTTCTGCTGCTGCTGCTTCTACTTCTTCCAAGACTTTGTCCAATATCTCAGTGATAGGCACAAGATTCATTTAATTTCCCTCCTGCTGCCTCAAACACCATCGCCACCATCATTATTATCACTCAAGTCCATGGCACACACTCTTAGATCTACCCTGAAACACTTTGATAAAATTTGAGCCATGATCAGTGGTAGTGTAAATTGAGAACTGGTTATGTACATTTGCGAAGGTACCTTTGCAAAGATGTTTTAAGTTTCAGTCCTTCTATCTTACAAATGTTACAGTAGTAAGCCTATATTGGGTATTTTATTTTTATTTTTTAAAGCCAGAAGCAGATGGTTGTGGGGCCTGATGGTCTTCCAGCTCTCCATGTTCTTCTTTAATAGTAGTGATGTCTGCAACAAGCACCACCACTGCTGCTGCCAAACCTGGTATGAGTTAACTTTTCCATTTATATCCATTTATCGCTAAAAATAATAAATAATCAAAATATAGTTATGGACTAAAATAAGCAAAGGATCCTACATATTCACTTGCACTTTTCAAAACATCTGATGTTGAAATAGGCACACACTCATAACACCTGCTGGATCTTTCATATTTTCATACCAGTTCTATGGAGACAGAATGAGTGTGTTGCATTTGGAACTATTAACACTGCACTGAAATTCTCCTCCGTATTGTCTCTCTCACACAAAACATACTAAATTCTATTTCTTGAAAAAAAAATTGAGCACATTTCCTTTTGAAACTGGTGGGCATATCTATTTGTAATAATAAATTTCTTTTTAGTACACTTTAGTACTAAAATCCTGGAAAGTAATTATATATTATTGTTTACAAAAATGATCCCTGATTTTATGAATCCTCTTACTTTGGGACCACCTTCGACTCCTCTTTTTCTCCTCCCTTTCTCTGTCCCTCTCTCTCCTCCCCTCTCCCTTTCAAATTCTCCTTCATTTCCATTGATTCCTCTATAGTCCATCCTGTCACTTCATTGCTGGTGTCTTTCTGCAGCATTGGGTAGATCCTCTCTCTCTTTCTGCTTGTCTTTCTGTCTGGCCACTCTGTTTTATCTTTTCCTTCCTCCATGTGTGCTGTTCCTAATTCCATTTCTCTCTAGACTCATGTATTTCCTTGCTTCTCCTCTTTCTCAGTGTATCTTCTCTTCTTTTACTCTCTGTCTCACTCATCTCAACTTGTCTGTCATGGTTGCACATCCAACTGCCCTCTTCATTTTTTGCACAGCCTGGCCTTCCTTTCCTGACTGTTCTCCTGCACCATGAAGCAGTATACCATGGGCTTCCTTTTCCCAGTCTTTCATCTTGATCTTTGCCGTCCCTGGTGCCTGCTGTTTGCTGCCACAGCACCCATTTGCCATGGAAATATTTGTGAAAAAATCCAGCAAAGACAGTGGGAGGAAATAATTTAGCAAATGGAAACACTATCTTCTACAGTCAGCCCTCCGCATTTGCGCGTTTCACTTTTGCAGATTTGATTATTCACAGATTATTTGCTTCCACCCTGTTGCTACCCTATGCCATTTTTAATAGGGACTGCAAGCTTCATGAGATTGTGAAGAGTCTTGTGAGTCTCTATTAGTGCCATTTACTTTTGTTTATTCCTGTTGTTTAAGTTCCTTACAATTCTGCCTTCCTGGTTTCTACAATCAGACCCCACAGTAGTGATGGCACAAGACATTTTGCTTGCTTATAATGGCTCAAATGCCAACTTGCTAAACATGCTAGGGTGAAAAATTAAAAATTCTTGTTGCTCTGTTCCTTTGGTCCATCAGATGTTCTGGACTCCCACTTTGGAACCAGCATGGCCAATAGTAAGTGATTATCAGAGTGGTAATCCAAAACATCTAGAGGGTCTAATGTTCTCAGTTTTTTATTCAAACCTTGATTCAAGTTGGTTCCAGCAAAACTCAAAGATCTCATGAGATCTCAACAATGGATAGCCACAGATACGTACAGAGCAAAATGTCTGTATAAACATCCTTAAGCATGATCTTGGCTTCCCTAACCTTGTACCCTCTAACTATTTTCAGTATCATTCCCGTTAATCTGAGCTAGCATAATCCACTATTAATTATAGGAATTGTAGTCCAAAACATCTGGAAGACCCTAGGTTGGGGAAAGCTAATTTACAATTTAGTCTCAATTTCTTTCCTTATGGTAATGAGGACACCTGCAGGCCAGGGTAAAGTTCCCACTGTCTTCTTATACTGGGGCTTTGTCCATATCTTTCTTAACAATGCACTTGATTATGCACACTGAAATCTGTGGCAGTACTTTTACTTTGATATTGTTATTTACTTAGCTTCTAATGTGTAAGATTAAATGGTCATCTATGATAGGTTTCAAAGCTCTCAAAATATAGTCTTCCTGCAATTTTCTTTTACTGTAACTCAGTAGGTTCATCCTCAGGAATCCATTTTATCCAAAGGAGTGTCAGTCTTTGCTGATGTCATCCTGAGGGAATGAATATGGGAGAGATACACTCAACAATTCAGATATGTTAAAAAAAGTTTGGTGAGTCAGAGAACTTAGCAGTAATAGGCGCCATTTTCCATGGAACAGAAGTGGCAGATAAGGCTTCCCAAATGTAGCGATGAACCGGAGCCTGGAAAAGTTAGGGTTTTCTGGATCATAGCTCTAAGAATACGACAGCCATGGGCTGTGCTGCCTGGGAGATTCTGGAGGTAAAGTTTTTAAAAGTTTTCCAGACCCTGGGAAAAATATTAGTTCAGGACACATGTTTTTCATGCTGAAGGTCTCAGGTTTAATCCCTGGCAAATCAGCTTGCCAAGCATGGTGTAGATGTTTAAGAGCTAAAATAGGGCTCTGAGAGATCAGCTTGTGAATTCCCACTCAGCCACAGAAACCTGCTGGGGACCTGGGGCAGGTCACACTCTCTCAGCTTCAGAGACAGACAATGGCAAACTCTCTCTGAATTATCTTGCAGAGAAAACCCTGTAACAGGTTTTCTGCCCCAGTTTGAAAGGACTTGAAAGCACAACACACAAAGTCAAGCTTAAAGAATCAGGTAGCAAGAGATGAGAAAGAGCTTTGCTTGAGACCTCAAGGACAGCAGCAGCCAGTCACAGTAAAACATACTGGCCTTTTCCGCATGTGGGGGGGAAACGCCCGAAAACAGAGCTTACCAGCTTTGTTTTCCGGCTGGCCGAGTCTGTCGCCACGAGGAGCAGCGTGAGCTCGTCGCTCCACACTCCTCTGGCGTCCTAAATGGCAGCTTCCGGTTGGTGGAGGCTCTCCACCAACCGGAGAAGCTCACCAGCTGGAAGCCCGCCCCCGGAAGATCTGCAGGCACGCACTTGCACGTGCCTGCAAATCTGCTCCGGAGCCAGGCGAAGGAGCTGCACAGGGTTGCGCATTCCGTGGTTTTTAAAAACCTCTAAAAAGGCCCTTTTCACATGTGGGGGGGGGACGGTGTAGAGCGACCTCCCACGGAGGTCGTCTACACCGTAGAGTGGACTGGCGTGGACTACTTTTCGTAGTTTCACACCAGAATCCACTCAGGAGCGGCCGGAACTAACCGGGCTGCGTGTTTTTTAAAAACCTCTTTTTAGAGGTTTTTAAAAAGCACGGAGCGCGCAGCCCCGTACCGCTCCGTCGCCCGGCTCTAAAGTGAATCTGCAGGCGCGCGCAAGTGCGTACCTGCAGATCTGCTGGGTGCGGGCTTCCGGCTGGCGAGCTTCTCCAGTTGGTGGAGAGCCTCCACCAACCGGAAGCTGCCATCTGCGACGCCGGAGGAGTGTGGAGCAGAGAGCTCGCGCTGCTCCACGCGGCGACGGACTTACCAGGCTGGAGATAAGCTCCGTTTTTGGGCGTTTTCACCCGTTTCCCCCCCGACATGTGAAAAGGGCCAAAGAGGTTTTAAAAAAACACACTGAGCGACCAGTTCCGGTTGCTCCGGAGTGGACTGAGGTATGGAACTACAGAAAGTAGTCCGCCCCAGTCCACTCTACGGTGCAGAAGACCTCTGTTGGAGGTCGCTCTGCACCATTTAAATAGCCTGGCGCGGAAAAGGCCACTGAGCTAGATGGATAAATTCTGGCTTGGCACAGAACAGGCAGCATCCTAAGCTCCTAAATATATAGTAACTGCTGTTTGCATTTTCACCAAAGATCACAGTCTCAGTTTTAATTCAGGCAACTGAGGTGAACAAGCCAGTGAGCATTTGTTCTTGATTTGTGGACTCTGTGTTTGAAATGAAAGTTATCCCAAATCAGCAGATCTGAGTGGAAACCAACTTTTACTGCCTGTGCAAAGAAGGAACAGAGCGCTTGCTTTGCAAAGGTTAAGCTGTTCTTGTTAGAGCTTTTTCCCAATAAGAGCCAAAACTTCAAAGATCTGAAGTAGCGATATGATTTTGTTAATGCCAGCATTGGAAGCTGTGCTTTGGTTAGTCCTGATTTCCAGGTTTACAAAGCCCAATTTTTTGAGGGGGGGGGGACTGTTGTTAACTTGGCCAAATCCTGTTAAATTTTAACTTGGAAGTGGATATTAGTTTAGCTCCAGGTTCTAATTGCAATGTTCAAATCATAACAGAATTTTTTTAAAAAAGTTTTTTCTGAGGAATGCTTTTTCACATAATTCCACAGTTCACGTGCTTGAGTCACCATAATCAAATACATTTACATCCTCAGTGCCCCACAGAGACTGAAATTGGAGGTCCTGTATGGTCCTCTCACTGTTGTTTCATCATTCAGCATTGGCTCTATGGGCTACTTTGGGTGGGATTTGCAGTTGAATGCATTCAACATTTCTGAGTCAGAAAGCTATATCTTGTTCTTGACTACTGTTGTGCTGTGCAATTCCAAATGTGTTTCTAATTTGCTTTAATTATCCTTCCCAGGGATAATGAGGCAACCTTTGTGAAAGCAAATTAGAGATGTCAGCCCGCTCTGTGTTATAAGTAATAGGGATGAGTATCCCTAATTTGCTTTAAGAATTAATGGTATTGTATGATAATTTCTTCCAGTTGCCTTTCATTGGCCAGTCAGGGATAACAGCTCTTCTGGCTTGCAGCAGTTAGTGCCATTTAATTATCTCTTATTTGCCATATATCATTCATGTTGGGGAACAAAATATGAGTCCAGGATTTTGGCAGAAACTTGGGCAGAATGGAAGCAAGGATTTTTTTTTTAAATTGGCACATCAAAGTGGGCAAAGATGGTAATGTACTGTACAGAACACTTCTGCAAATAAAACAGCTACACAAAGAGTATACTTTTTTGGCTGGGATGGCTCCAATAAACTATAGATTCTAGAAGCTGCTAGAGTTTAGAGATTCCTTCATTATTAGTCTTGATTCCAAGGAATCTGAAAGATGTCCCAGAAACAATATTGAAAACCAAATCGTGGCATCACTTCCAATAAACTTCTTGTAGATGTACTTTCATTTTTCTGATTGGGCTATTCCCAAGTTTGCAAAAGTGATGAAATTTCATGAGAATGAAAATTAGATAAATATTTCTAAGACAAAATAAGAGAAATATTTCTAAGGCTCTCCACCCTCCTTTTCTCCAAGAGAGCCTGCTGAGACATTTCCAAAGTCTAGAGTGTGGTAATCATTATTGTGGCCATTATATATCTGCAAATTGTTGTAAAATGATTATTGCAACAATAAGTTGCACAAGGGAGTACTGCATATCTCCTTGTGAAATGCCCATAAAACTACTTCTACTAGTATCCCCCAGCCAGCAGTGAAAACCAGATTGTTTCTTTCAGCTTTGCATTTTTCAGGAAAATGCAGTATGGATGTTTCTGAGTACAGATATTCACATGAAAGAAACAAATGAACCAGACAGCCAGCAATAAAATAGGCCTGTTGTCGTTGTAGTAATCTGCGGTCAAGCGACTTCAAGGCCATTTCCGCACTACACTGTCATAGTGCTATTATTCCAGTTTCAACATCCTGTGGAATTCTGGGGTTTGTAATTGCCTGAGGCCAAAGAGCTATCTTGCTGAGAGTTCTAAATGCCCCTCCCTAAACTGCAAACCCCAGGATTCCATAGGATGTTCAAAGTGGAATAATAGCACTATAACAGTGTAGTGTGGAAATGGCCCAACTTAAGGTCACCCTATGACTGGGAAACCTCCATGACTGCCCTGTTCAGGCCTTGCAAACTCAGGACAAGGGCTTTCTTGATTGACCCAATACACCTATAGTCTCGTCTTCCTCTTTTCCTTCTGCCTTTCACTTTGCCAAGCATTCTTGTTTTCTCCAAATGAATCATATAATTTCACAATATGCCAAAGCATGATAGCCTCAGTTTGGTTATTCTGGCTTTTAGAGAGAGTTCCGGCTTGATTTGTTTTAAGACCTATTCAGCTGTCTTCTTAGCAGTCTGTGCTATCTGCAGGACTCTCCTCTTTCATCACATTTCAAATGAGTTGATTTTATTCCTTCACTATCCAGCTTTCCCAACCATACATGAAATAGATAGTTATTTTTCATTTCTTTATCCACTTATTTGGCGATTAAATTATGTTAAAATTAATTTTGAAATGATAATTTTTAAATAATACCTTGCCTTACAAATAATACTCTAACCTCGCAAGGTCACCTGCAGTCTGTGATCACGGAGGGAAATGCATCCTAAGCCTAAGGCTGCCATTAAATATCCATGTGAACTTGTCAGTGGTTGGTTGTTAGTGCAGTCTTACAAGTATCTGCTCAGAAGCTGAATTAAATGCGGGTAACTCCCAAGCGAGTGTGTATAGAATTGCAGTCTTAGGCCCTTTCCGCATGTGGGGGGGGGGGACGCCCGAAAATAGAGATTACTGGCTTTGTTTTCCGGCCAGCCGAGTCTGTCGCCACGAGGACCAGCGTGAGTTCGCTGCTCCGCAGTCCTCCGGCGTCCCAAATGGCGGCTTCCGGTTGGTGGAGGCTCTCCACCAACTGGAGAAGCTCGCCAGCCGAAAGACCGCCCCGGAAGATCTGCAGGCACGCACTTGCGCGCGCCTGCAAATGTGCTCTGGAGCCGGACGACGGAGCTACACGGCTTTGCTCACTCCATGCTTTTTAAAAACCTCAAAAAAGAGGTTTTTAAAAACCACGCTGCGCGACCACTTCTGGTCGCGCAGAACCGGACTGAGGTGTGGATCTACAGAAAGTAGTCCACCCCAGTCCACTCTACGGTGCAGAAGACCTCCATTGGAGGTCGCTCTGCACCATTTTAAATTCCCAGTGCGGAAATGGCCTTAGATAGGTTTATATGGAATGTCCTCTTTCTGCACATTAATGTGCATATGTTGGTTCTCTTAAGAGCTAGGTTCTCTGTTTAGATTTAAATGATTGAATATTGGACATCAGCCACTGTTTGGCATATGGCGATGGGAGTTTCTGGCACATGTACCCTATTTTTTTGATGGTCATCCTGTTCGTATAAATGCCAATTTCTGAAATGTCATATAAAAATATTAAAAGTTCTTTGAGAAAGGGACAGAGAGACTAATGAGTCACTACCCTGACACAAGGTAATGTGGAAAAGGAAAATACCCATATAAATACAAGGAAAATACCCATATAAATAGCCTTGTGGGACGTAAAGTCTGGCTTGCACATGTGGGTGTCCTGGCCCCAGCAGTAACCTCTTAACTACACACTCATTTCGGAGGGATTTTTTTCTCTTTAAAGCCTCAGGGAACCAACAGGCTTTCTGTCTGGTTAGTGACAGTTCTAAAGGTTACCATGGAAATCCTGCAAGCTCATCGCCTTCTCTGTTGAGTCCAGGCCCCTCCATACCAAAGGCAGATGGGCACAGTGTTTTAAATCATGGATTAGAAGAAAGACATGTTGGAAAGTTCCTTCAGATTGCGATTTTAGAGTTCAAAGGGGTTAGGGATGAAGACTCTATCCAGCGTCACTGAAACTGGGTTCATGCTGAACTGATGTAACAGGCCTAATTTTGGTGTTGTTTTTTTTTAAATCAGACAAAATGTAGATATTACAACAGCCTGCAATACTGGGGACCTGAGTTCAATTCTGCCATCTGCTACAGGCTTTTTATGAGATTTGACTCTTTTTACTTAGTCTTAGTTCAGTGTTGGAATGACATTTGCCTGCCGACTTAACCTAAGAAGAGTTATGATCTTCAGGGTTGTGGCTACATCTCTAATAGAGTATTCCTAGCCTGTCTTTTCGTCAGAACCTTAGGTCTCTAATCCTAACTATGTTTATCTGGAAATAAATCCATTTGCTCTTATGTCTCCCCAATAGATATATCTGTCCTTCAGATCATGCAGTGACTTCAAACTTCAGTAGAAATATAATTCAGGCGTCCAAAGAAGAGGGGCAGGCAATGTTATTGAGGGGATGACAAAACAGCAAATACAGGAGTTCTAGGTGTGAACAATTTCCAGTGTTTCACCCTCTGCAATGCTGGAAATTTAGAGGTTGAATGAAAATTTCCTTCAGAAGGGCAGAATTATTGGGGGCTCAATGCCCTAATTTCCTTCCTCTCTGGTTAGCTACACCCCAGTTCCAGACAAGAAGACATTACAAGGGCACAGCCCTGCCAATTGCTAAAACACATGTTTGACTGCTCTAAATTTTTGAGGGGAGAATTGTTGCATTTATAGTATTTTTCCTCCATAGTCTGTACATATTTTGAATATCTTAGTGATTTTCTAATATAGACACATAGATTTAAACACAAGATGCTGTGGAGCAACTATTAACATGCTGTTTACCAAATAGACATGTGGTAGAAAATTGCTTCCATCTTAAATAACACAGACAGTCTGGTGAAATGCTACACTTGCAGTTTTATAGTCGTCCCCTTTGTGGTTACAAAATGAACTAGGGAAAATGCAAGGATGTTGAGCGAAGAGAGATCATATGTGCCTTCACCTTAGTGGCAGCAGCTTTACAACTCCTAAGTAGTTTGACTTGTGAACTCTGGAATAGCTTTGCTGAAATAGTTTTTGAATTCTGAAATGTCCTATGTGTGTCCTTGGTCTCCCTTCTGCCCATAGGGAAAGCCTTGTGGCCTCGGTCTGCCAAGGCTCCACACATCTTTATAGGCTACTTTAACTAAGGCCATTTCCGAACCAGACTGTTATACAGCTGTTATTCCACTTTCAACATTCCTATGGAATCCTTGGGTTTGCAGTTTACGGAGGGGCCTTTGAGGATGTTGAAAATGGAATAATAGCACTATAATAGTCTAGTGCAGAAATGGCCTAAGTAATTCCAAATAACTCTCATGTGCATAACTACCCAGCATCACTTTTCATAAAATGCATGTTTGCATCTAAGAGCTTACATTGTAGGTACGTTTTTTAAATTTTCATGTACACGCCTGCTGAAATGGGATGATTTGAGTGACCTTTAAGAAAAGAACTGGGATGTTGTTGACACCTTGCCAAATTTTTTATGGAGACAGCGGATCAAGCTACTGAGGCAGGGAACTATTCCATCCACAACTGGCCCCTTTGGTCTTAGAAGGCAAAGCAACATACAATATCATGGAGTGACTCTAGGGTTGTATGATCTAATGTCATGCTCACAGGAACCACAAGGTTCACCAACTGGAACCAAGCATAGGGAAGACTCAGGAAGGGCAACACAGAATGAAGAAACAAAATGCCTCTGAGCCCATGTTTAGCCCAAGAATTTATTTTCAGTAAAAAAAGCTGATGTTCTCACATAGATTCTTTCAGTCACAATTATACTCCTACTCAGGCTTTTTTTTTAGCACCCTAATTTAGGAGAGCAGAAGCCTTTTGTTTTTGTTATTGGTGAATCACTGAAAGGCCATTTCTGCACTACTCTGTTATAGTGCTATTATTCCACTTTCAGTAGCCTATGGAATCCTGGAGTTTGCAGTTTAGGGAGGGACATTTAGAATTCTCAGCCAGAGAGCTCTTTGGGCTCAGTAAACTACAAACCCCAGATTTCCACAGGATGTTGAAAGTGGAATAATAGCACTATGACAGTGTAGTACGGAAATGGCCTACATAGCTGGAGCTTACACGGAATAGCTTCAATTTCAAATGCAATTCCAATGTACAAATGGCCCCATTCTGATATCTTCTCAAACACAGGCAAGAGAATCCCCCTACCAAAAACAGTAGTTCTGCTGAGACAGTGTAATGTAATGGTTTCAGTGCTGGACTGCAGCTCTGGAGACCAAGGTTCAAATCTCTGCTCAGCCGTGGAAACCTACTGGATGAGCTTGGACATGTCACACTCTTTCAACCTCAGAGGAAAGTAATGGCAAACTTCCTCTGAACAAATCTTCCAAGAAAGCCCTGTGATAGGGTTGCCATAAGTCAGAAATTACTTGAAGGCACACAATAAGGACAACAGAAGTTCTGCTGTATCTCACTGAAGGCACTTCTGCCAATGGCTGATATTCTGGCTTTTAGTTTCTGCGGGCCATTAAAATGGGGAAAATAATTCCTGACTGCATGAAGACAGTGAGAGGTATTGCTGATTGGTCTACTATGTGAGCCACCAACATTTGCTTGCAGGGTTGTCAACAGTGTGTTCCACCCCAGTGACATTTTAAAATGTTAGTTTAGTCACAGTTCTAGTCAATGGGCAATTTAATGTGTGTAAATATTCACATAAGCAGGAGTTGCCCTAACATCTGGGTAAGGGGAAGCACATAGCCTCCAAAGAACTTTTTTTGAACCCTAAAAATAAAAATAAAATAAAAAAAATAAAAATGAAAGATTCCCAGAGCAATAGGCTCATGTCTCTGTAGGTCTCTCAGAGAAAATTATATCACAGATAGTCTGAAAGAAATACTATCATTTTACACATTATAATCACACTTGAGCAAGGAGAAATCATAGCAAATGAACTGTTGGAGAGGAATGATCCCACAACTTTTAAAGATGTGAGCCATTGCACTTACCTTGAAAATTGGCTTTTTAACAAAGGTCTGACTGTGAGAGGTGATATGCAGCCTGGACACAACAAAGAGAAAAACATGTGCAACACATGCATAGTTTTTGCACACACACAGAAGGGGAGAGAGAGATTGAGAAAGGGAGAGAGATGTGTATGAAGCATTTCAGCTCTGAATGTTCACATATACTCTGAGCCCATCTGTGATTTGTTGGGATGAAGATGCATTTTCCCCATCAATGTCACTTGATGGGCTCATCATATTAAGTATTTGTGAGCCCCCACCTTTTTTTCTTGCCCTTTGCTCTCGGGAAACCAGAGAGGGATTTGCTCCTGCTCTCCAGAAAGCTGTCATGTGACCCTAACCGTGGACAACTCTCTCTCTGTCTCTCGCTCGCCTGTATTTTGATTATCCCTTCACCCTTACTGACAGGATTCCTTCCCTTGCCTTCTTATTGCCAAATGACCCAGAAGGGAAGAGTTGCCTGGGCCCATGAAGAGCTATTTAACCTATTTTCATCTAGAGGTCTCTTTGGCCATAGAGTGACTCTTTGGTGGTTTCTTTTCCTTTAACAGGCTTAGCTTTCCTCCATTGTGTCTGATCACTGGGCAGAAATGCAGAAATTACTATCAAGCTATCCCATCTGACTGGTGCATGTTTCCACTCCCTCCCCCCCCCCTTCCTTCCTTCTCCCTTTCTTTGATGACAGATCTGGAAGCAAACCTGCGCAGAGTAATGGGCAGTGCTGGCAAAGGCCTGACTGCTCTGCTACATAGCCGGGTCAGCCTTGAGGATCCTGTGCTGTTTTCAGGCCTGGAAAAACTACCTGGGGCTCAAAACCCAGATAGCCAGAGCTGGAAGTCTCTTGACAGTCCAAGCCCCCCTGCCACACCTGAGCAAACCTTACCAGCCTTCTGCCTACAGTACTTTGACATGCTCTACCCAGATGACAGCACCTGGGTCCCTAAGGGTCTGGGAGAAAGTCAACAGTCCAACAGCCAAGGGGGTAGGGCAGAAGTGCCTAAAGAACCAGAGCAGTGTCCTATCATTGATAGTCAAGGTTTGAGCCTCACACCTGATATGGACTATTCAGCCAGCCTTCATCTGGAGGAGCACTCCTTGGAGCAAGTGCAAAGTATGGTGGTTGGTGAAGTGCTCAAGGACATTGAAACAGCTTGCAAGCTTCTCAATATTGCTGCAGGTGAGTACCTCAAGCGTGCTTTTCTCTTCCTGGCTTGTGGGGTACACTAAAGAAATGTTTGTGGTGCAGGACAATGGTGTGATTACTGAGTGGATTTCTAGCCGCCAGTGGGAGTTCAATGGCAGCAGCCAGTGGGCTGGTAGATCTTGAGGTACTTTCAAACCCTTGTTTCTTTTGCCTTAGTGGTTATATGACCATGATAATGGTGCAGTATAATCAACAGAGCTGTCACCATGGGAATGAGCCCAAATGTCATCAGAGTTAGCACAAGAATGTATAAAACAGGTCATTGTTTATTTTCTTGCTTTCAGAGAAGTAGCTGTGTTAGATCCTTACAGGATATAAAGAAGGAAGGGAGGAGGAGAAAAATGGAATATGGCAGCACCTTTAAGACCAACTTGTTTTTATTTTAGCATGAGCTTTCATGGATATGAACCATGAAAGCTCATGCTAAAATAAAAACAAGTTAGTCTGAAAGGTGCTGCCACATTCCTTTTTCTTCCTTCCTTCCTCCTTTGTTTCTTGCTTTCAGTCTCAGTCAGTGACATATGTGATAGGGAACATAAAGAAAGCAATCTTCAGACAATATCATACTGAGTTGTATTTTGGCAGAATGACCTGTTCAGAATCTCTTCTGTTAAACCATAGAATTATTATCATCAGTGCATAACTTTCCAAAATATATGAAAAGTCAATCCCTTACAGAGTCTAGAAATTTCTGATCTTCCCATTTCGTGCCTGGAACAAGGGGGAAAAAACCCCATAATGCTGTAGATGAAGCCAGAGATTAGGAACACATGATTTGAAACACTAAAAACTGTAACGTAAAAAACGTATGTCCAGGAAACCCAAGTCCTCCAGATTATGCAGTGTTTCCATCATTCATTGGATTTATATGCTGGGGCTGGGTTTTTATAGTTTCTCTCATTTTTGCTCAAGCATGGATAGAACATGTATGTTGTCTTTCTGAATCCTCTAGGAAGGCAGAAGACACAGATCATATGACCCCCCTGCCAAAATGAGTGGGAGTTTCACAAGAGCAGAAACTTATCCATTTAGGGATCTCAGTGCATTTGTGTATGTGCCTTCATGTTGCCTATCAACTTATGGTGACCCCATGAATTTCATAGAGTTTTCTTAGACAAGGAATACTCAAAGGAGGTCTTGCCAGTTCCTTCCTCTGAAATATAACCTATAGCTTCTGGTATTCATTGGTGGTCTCCCATCAAAATACTGATCAGGGCTGACCCTGCTTAGCTTCCAAGATCAGCTGGGATCTGGTGCCTTTAGAGTATTTAAGCCCTATCTCAATGATAATGTTTGTGTGTTTCTTGTGACAAGAAACAGCTCAAGAACTATGATATAGGGTTTCTCTGCAGATATAAGGAGCAAAATTTGCATTATTAAAAACAATCAAGAAAATTGAGACCTTGAGAGTCAGAGGACATCACCAAAAGCTGCTAGAAGAAACATTTCACAGGCAGAGACAGCTGCCTGGGTGCCAGAGCTTTCCAGTCCAGTCTTACTCTCCACTCCCATTAAATTTAGTCATGGAATAGTTCATATGAAGCTATGATATTCCTTTAAAGAAAAATATTTTAGAGAAATTGGGGTGCTTGGATTGTTACTAGTTTGTCTGAGCCCCCTGCACTTGATATGTACACTCATTTTCTGATTACATTTGGCAGCAACGATTCAGTGACTGCAGAGGGGAAAGGAATTTTGTACTGGAAAGCTCTGTGTTCATGGGCCAAGAAGAAAGACATGCAGCTGAACTGGTCTAGTATTCTTGTATCTCCTGCCATTGGGGTTACTTCTTAGGGACTTTAGAACAGTTTGCCCTATATGGACCACTTCTGACACTGTTTGACTAAACCCCATTATTTGTACCCATTGGCCACATTGACTGTGACTGATGGAAGCACTAGAGCTAAATCCAAATGCTAGTCCAAACCAGAGTGGCCCCCTTTGAATTAACTGGAATTCTTAAATGAAACTACATATGTGACTCACATCAAAAACTCTAGCAGTAGGAGTATGCATGGGAAAGTGTTACTTGGGTAGCTATGAACTGCTTTATTATGTAGAACAATCCACACATATCAGAACTTTCCAAGTGCCAGTCACTTAGAATGCTTTTTGTATGTCATTTACTTTAGATATTAATTCTAACTGAAACATATCTCCATTGCTTCTTTTGTAGACCCAGCAGACTGGAGTCCAGGAAATGTCCAGAAGTGGATTTTATGGACAGAACACCAGTACCGTTTGCCCCAGATTGGGAAATCATTCCAGGATCTGTCTGGGAAAGACTTGTGCGCCATGTCTGAGGAACAGTTCCGTCAGCGTTCTCCAGCATGTGGTGATGTTTTGCATGCTCATCTGGACATTTGGAAATCAGGTATCTAGTATCAGAGCAAGGAAGCAGATGGCACAACTAAAAGACTTGGGCTGGAATTCCTGATTGTAGTTACAAATGTGTGTCCTAGTCTTTCATATTTGTGACTGGTTCATATTCATGATCTTTATGTATTCAATAGAGTAGGGAAAGCATAGGCATGGTAAAGACCCCTCAGTCTGGACTTACTGAGGAGCAGCTGCTGCAAGTGTCAGGGATCTGCTCTCTTGTCAACCAGGATACAGTATACTGGTGTCTCTTAGAAGCAGTGGGGAAAGAGCAGTGTGTGCAAACCTGAACAATTTGGTGACAGCAGCTAAAGGCATCCCTAAGGACCATAAGACTTAAGGAGGGTACAGATTGTGCACAGCTGGTGCATAGCAAGTCATTGGTTTAGTTTGGTTCTTTATGTGTCAGTCTGTGATTGAAAAGTTGGGAGGTAGATGGACTTTTGGCACAGTAGAAACCTCGGATTTTCCTCTCTCCCAGTTCTCTGAGTGATAATTTCCTTGGGGTCTTATAGAACAGACCTCAAGAGTAAGGAAGTAATGGAGAAACTGGACCTATCAGGTGCCACTAGATAGACCATCCTTTGACATCTGTGCTTGCTTTCCAGCTGCCTGGATGAAGGAGAAGGCTGCCCCTGGAGAGATGCATTACTGTGGTGAGTTCATTCTTCATATGTGGTTTCGCTTAAGAATTCCAAGGCAAGAACAAATATGTTAATTGGTTTTCTTCATGCTGCAAGACAGTAGTCAAAAACTGTGCAATTTTTGAGAGCTATTTGCTGTTCAGCATTTATTATAACAAACAAACAAACAAATGTGGGTTTCTGCAGAAAATGGCATTTTCTGTGCAGAAAGCATATTTATTGTGCAGAATGTTCTGCACAAAAATAATGCTTTCTGCCCAGGAAGCTTGCTTTCAGCCAAAACTCAAACTCCAGGGAGTTTAAATATTATCAGGCCTAATGCCAGAGAACAATGAAAACTCATTGTGAGATGGCAGAAGACTGTCAAGGAAGAGTCATAATGGACCTCTCCTTGGACTATCTCTTGTTAAAGAACAGAGTTTGGAAAAGTTAATTTTGGGGCTAGTCTCCAGGCTGACTAGAGGTTATGGGAGCTGGAGTCCAAAGAAGTACGGTAACTTCTCCAAGTTCTGGAAATGAATTCAACAATCTTAAGCGTAATTGCAGACAGGGTTCTTTTGCATCTCAGCCTGCTATTTGGTCCCACGACTTCCTAATGCACATCTAGTGCAGATATGAAAGAAGATCCCAGCTGGTGAGAAATCCCAGGGTCTGGGACTCCCTGCCTAAGGAAACTAGGTGCATTTCTTCTCAGTCTTTCTTCTGGTAGGCAAAGACCTTTCCATTTAGATAGGCTGTTGGTAGCTGACCTTGCTTGCTGCAGAAGGTTTTTTTTTTAATGAATATATTTTAATGAAAATATGATAGTACATCAGATTGGGTGTGGACACAGAATAAGCATGCATAGATAGATAGATAGATAGATAGATAGATAGATAGATAGATAGATAGATAGAACCTATTATAACAGTAGGTCTAGAACCAAGTGTGTTTTCAGTTAGATGGCTGCTATATCATTCTTTTACTTGTGCGCTTTTAAACTGTATATAAAAATTTTATGCTTCTATTCTTTTTATGTATTTGTATAGTTTTACAAATTGTAAAGCCATCTTGAGTCCCCTTTGTGGAAGAAAGCTGAGACATAACTCAAAGATAGAAATTAATAAAAAGAAGATTGAATTTTTATTTTCTCTAATGTCCACAGTCTTCAATCTCTGTATCTTTTGCTGTAGGAAATGAAGAAAACTGGGCAGACAGTGAGGTAGATTCATCTTGTTCAGGTCAGCCCATTCATCTATGGCAGTTTCTGAAAGAGCTTCTACTGAAGCCACATAACTATGGTCGTTTCATTCGTTGGCTTAATAAGGAAAAAGGTAAGTATTACTGATTCCATCTTGGAAATGCAAAACAATATCCTGCTTTTTAAAAAGGCTTTCATCCTCTATTTGTATTTTGTTTTTAACATACTCTTAACTACTTTGGGTTCCATATTGAGAGAAAGGCAGGATATAAATTAATCAATTAAATCTGTCCGTCTGTCTCCAAGTTGTGTTTGTGCGACAAGGGGCTTCATTGCTGATATGTTTGTTGGGTGCTAGTTGGGTCTGTTACCTACACTGCTGTCTGATATAGCTCACAATTCTTATCTGTGCTGTTACCATTGTACCTCTCATGCCCCTAAGCACCCTTGAACAATTTGACTCTTATGGTTGTTTGCAAATCGCCCTCCCTTCCTTCCTCCCTTCCTCCCTTCCTCCCTTCCTCCCTTCCTTCCTTCTTTTTTTTTTTGGTTGGCGGGGAGAGATTAATCAGTCTTCAGTGTCAAGTATTGTATCAGTATTGTAGCAGAGCCTCAGGGTACTTTCAATAAGATGGAAGGCAGGTCATGGTAAAAACAAATGGCATAATTGGCTTTCTTGTTTTCCATGTTTACTTTCTAGGCATATTTAAGATAGAAGATTCTGCTCAGGTAGCTCGCCTGTGGGGAATCCGGAAGAACCGGCCTGCCATGAACTATGACAAGCTGAGCCGCTCTATTCGCCAATACTATAAGAAAGGGATCATTAGGAAACCAGATATCTCACAGCGGCTGGTCTACCAGTTTGTACACCCTGTTTGAAAGGCAGAACAAATGGAATAAATCCAGAAACATTGACTACTTTGTTGCCTGGAGCATAGCTGGAAGCATAGAACCCCTTATCATCTGCAATATGTTAATTTTAACATAGAAGAATTAAAGGGCTGGACAAAAGTTTGGGAACCCACTGGATTTGTCTACTGATCTTCAAAGATGTATGCCTTGATAGGGCATGGGAACAGGGAAAGAAATACTCTTTTTGTCAAGGTCAGAAGAAGTTATTGCCATGGAACGATGCACATACATTTTATTTTGGAGTCCATGGTTTTGTGCATATGACATTTTCATATAAAGATGTATAGATTTCTGTCTCTCTAGCTCCATTCTATCGGAAGCCAAGAGAATGTGGGAAATTGGTGGAAAGGGAGGGAGAATGGTGGTGGGGTTATTCAAGAGTCTACCTAGTAGGTGTGTTTCTAATTTTTCTTGAAGTTATTGTAAGGATATTGTGGTCAAAGAAGCAAGGTAACAGTTTTTGAAACTTTGCTCTAACTACATTGTAGAACAAATCGGGGGGAACCAGTAGAAGTCTCACATGAACCAGGTGTTGTAATAAATACATTTGGGACTTCATGGGGGGGGGTGGACGATCTCCAATACTGTATTGTTTCTTATCTTGTAGTGTTGCATGGCAATCTTATAAGCTGCCTTAATGTTTGTATATCCCCTTAGCCATCCTTTGCTTTTCACTTAATAAGCAAACTCTCAAAGGTGCACTGTGAGACAAGAAAATGGTTTCAGTAGATTTGGCATGGCAGGTTGTAATCTGAGTGATTTGCTAATTTCTTTGAAGGACCTTTTGAGTTTGGCACAGAGGTTTGTTTGGGTTTTTTTTGGAGGGGGGATTATTTAGGATATAAACTAGAAGTAATTATTTGAGTTTCAATATAATGGTGTAAATGATAATTCAGAATCTGGCTGACAATATGGTGATAGAGTCTAGGTTGATGAGAACAGAATGTGATTCCTAACTTAGCTCAAGAGAACAGGCCAGAAGGTCTATCCAGGGTTTGTTTGTTTGTTTTTTTGGTACTGGTAGACCAAGTACATTCTCATACATGTGGTAAGAGCAGGGACTGCTTCAGCTATTGTTAGCAAAGGACTGAGCCACCCATTTTCAGTGTATGAATGAACCTTGCTTGAGAAGAAAGACAATAGGTTCATGTACAGCCACCTTCTGCCAGGGCTCACGTTGACCCAAGACTAGAACACCATGGCTCCTGCATGCCTGCTTAGGCCAATTGGCTGAGCATCCGAATGTTGCTGAGTAAAGCAGAGCCACTGCTAAACTGCATGAAATGAGGTGCTGGCAACCACAGAGGTTCCTCTGGTGCACCAACAGCACCTGGACTCACACACTGATCTCTGAGGAATGACAACCACCATGAGAACAGACAAAGCAGTAGTGCCTTTGCTGTTGACTTTCTCACAATACACCACAGATTGTGGTGGTGGTGCAGTAGCTAGTGCTGGAAGATGGAAATTGCCTCTCAGCCCCACTGGGTGATTTTATTACAGTAATCATTCTCTGTCCCTCCAACAATGTCAATGCCCACCTATAAAATGGAGTTGAACTACACCAAATTAGGCCAACTAGGTGCACTTTGTAAAGCAATGACTCTGAAAGTTAAGATGAAGGCAAACACAGAGTTACAGAGCACATTGTGGCATGCTGGGAGGAGAGAGTGAGAATGAAAAATGCTGGGTTGTCCACCAATTCCTCTACCGTACATGAAGAATTTTCCTTTTCACTGGCAGGCTTCCTTCTCCTGGAAAATTGCCCAAACTAGTTGAAAAAAACAATCAGGGACTCAAAAGCATACATGATAGACTGGAGTTGATTTTAGCAGCACAAAGGAAGAACAAGATTTGAAGAAAAAAGAATCATGAAGAACACAGCCAGAATATTAGGGAATATGTACAGTGGGAATTATAATTCATAGCAGATTAAATCTTAATCCCTTCTTCCTCTCTCCCATAGTTTTAGAATATATGTAATGTAATAAGAAATGCGTGTAATTTGAAATATGTGCGTTCTCAAAGTACCATGCCAACTATATTCTGGACATTATTTGAAGCTGTTTATTCTACGAAATGGTTGCAATCATCAGCTTATTTTCTGACAGGGCTCCTGTGCATTTTAGAGCTAAATAACTGGCAGCAATCAAAAGGGTGAAGTTTTTGTAGTAAGATTCATGCAGAGCAATACTATGTATAAAGTTCATTGGCACTTATTGCCTGGCAAGGGTCTATAGGACTGCAGTCTTAATCTAACCAATATCACAGCCCATGAATTGACTATCTTCAGAGAAATGACATGGATATTATGTAACATAGCAAATCTTCATTTTCCATTCTGTTGGATTCACTTTAGCAGCGGTCTCAAAATGCTTTGCAACTGTTTCCAACTTTGCAGTTTAGGTTTTAGGGTAGAGTAAATTAATCCAATTGACTAAGAAATCAATACCAGTATGTGATAGCCCCTTGTATATTGCCCTGCAGTTGCCACTTCCCCCATGTAGCCCTCCAGTTGTCATTTCCCAAGGCAAAGAAAAAAGAGGGGTTATGGAAGAGCAATGGGTCTTAGCAATGGATAATTTGGGGTGGAAGAACAGTGGATCTTGGCAATTGATAATCTGGGGTCCTGTCCAGGCAGCAAAACTAAAAGATGGCCAGGGCAAAAGAGAGTTTGCAAAGTTTTCAGTTCTGTTTGTTCTTATGGTATTTGCTGTGCTTTGTTGTGTGCCTTCAAATAAATTCTGACTTATAATCATGCTATCCTAGGGTTTTCTTAGCGGTATTTATTCAGAGGAGGTTCCCATTGCCTTCTTCTGGATATAGCCTGTATCCCTTGGTGATGTCCTTTCTGAATACTAGCCAGATTCGACCCCACTTAGTTTCCAAGATTGGACATGGTTTGGTGCCTCCAGGGTATTAATACACAGATAACCCTTCCATTAATCCTAGCTGTGTTGTTGTTGTGTGCCTTCAAGTAATTTCTGACTTATAGCAACTATAAGGCAAACACATCAGGGGGTTCTCTGAGCCTGAGCGTGTGTGACGCACCCAAGGTCACCCAGTGGGTTTCCATGGCCAAGCAGGGAATCAAACTCTGGTCTCCGGGGTTGTGGTCCAACACTTAAACCACTACACCACCCTGGCTCTTAATCCTAGTACCCTTCTATTAATCCTAAAGCTAATTTTCTTTTCTGGACACTTTTTGATGCCTATATTGCTCAGCCTCTGACTAGGTTGCAAGTAGCTGTAATATAGACCAGCCAGCTAGCACAGCTAGTGTCTGAAAAATTATGAGAATTGCTATCCAGTACCTATGGGCAACATCAGGTTGGGGGAAGCTGATCTGTATCAATGCTTCCATGCAACTACAGTTGACCTTCCACATTCATTGGGGTTAGGGGCGCAAGACCCCCCCCCCGGAAAAAAACATGAATATCTAAATGTGTGTGTGTAGTAGTAGTAGCAACAGTAGTAGTAGTAGGGGTTGAGGCATGGTGGGAACTCAGGTCCAGACCCGGTCGGGGAAAGGAGAGGGGAAATGAGTGAGTCAGCATGATGGCCCTAAACTTCCTCTCTCCAGACCCTCTCCTTCCTTGGGTGCAGGGGGCATCCAGAGAGGGTTCGTGGTGCTGAGAAATCCCTAGGTGCCCAATCAGCAGCTGGTAGAGAAGGAGGAGGACCACAGGTAGGTTTTTAAAGGGCTGAGCAGCCTGATTGGAACTGCCAAGAGGGAAGGTTCCCCTGAGAAAGAAGTACTTGAGGTTGGTGGGTGGGGATCAGACAAACTTGCAAATAACCAAATCCAAAAAAAATTTAACCCATGAATGCGGATGGCCGACCATAGTTTCCTCTTCATCCTTCCCAATCCACTGCCCTAATCTCTTTTTTAAAAAGTTTTTTTTTAACTTTTAAGAACAGTAGACAGGCAATAGTTAAATAAATTGGTGGAAATGATGTCCACGATGATAAAGACAAAGTGCACAATGGAAGTGTTTTGAAATGCTTTCCTATTTTTATGTCATGCATTTCATGGGTTAAAGACAGAGTTAACAGTGGGGTGGGGGAACTTTTAACTTTTAACCTGCAAATATAAAATATAACTTCTATAATCCCTGACCATTGGCCATGTTGGCTGGTACAGAATGAAATTAAAATTCAGACACAACTGGGAGCCCAAATGTTTAGAGGCAACTCTCCTTGCGACGTTAGTGGTCCAAACTGCGGGGGGGGGGGGGACTTCCTAATAGCTGCCTATTTTGGTTTCTGCCTTTACCTTGGTTTGACTAATTTATATTTAAAGAGCAGGTGGTAAGGGCTTTTTTTGGTAGAGCCCTTGGGAGCACTTTAATTTTTGTGTATTGGAGTTATACAAAATTGCTAATGCTCCTGTTTGTCAATTAGAGATGGACAGATTGGAGATGTGCTCATGTCTTTGTGGTGTATATTTGGGAAGTGGGCAGGCAAGCATCTGGTAAGCAAAATAGCTGCTGGTAACTGTAATAAACTGTTTAAACTAAACTGAGCCAGACAGCTATTATCTACCATAATAAAAACCAACCAGCATTCCTTCCTTTTTTTAATCTGGCAAACAGTACTTGCAGAAGAGGAGTTTAATGATGATTATTTATATTGATGGTAAGTTGTCACTTCTCATGAATATATGCCCATTTGTTATGTGGATTGTGGTCTGTAGGAATGCATAGTAAAAGGCTAGGGCATAAATTTCCTAGGTTTGCTACAGCAGTGAAAAAAGACACCTGTCTAGAACAGTTGTGTCTCAGAAAATTCTTGCTCCAAAAATAAATGACAAAGAGAACTGTCTCATATCCTCTGCTGTACTCTAACAAATGCACCTATGAAAGCCACAATCTGATGTCTTCTGACACAGTTTTCAACCTGTCTGCATGAATTCATTCCCTGTTTTATTCTGAACACTAAAGAACTTACCCAAGGTACTGAACTCTAGCTCCCGAATAGGCTCAACATTTTGGATAGGTCATTTAATACTTGGACTAGAACCCAGAGCAGATTCAGCACTGCCACTGACATGGAAGCTACCAGCTTCCACTGCTTCAGAATTGGTATGTTAGGGCTACTCTCATGGAGGCACATAACTAGATACAACGCAAACCTTCTCCATTGAACAGCTGTGCAACAGAGGGAAGTTCGAGCAGATCTACTTTTCACATGACTGTAGTTTTTGAGGGAACCAGCTGCATCTTAAATTTCTCGTGTACAGATGTTAAAACTGTTTGCAGATATTCTGTTACATCTTCTTGTCATTTTGCATTTCTGAATCGTAAAGACAATGGATCCCTTCCCGTTATCTATGTCGACAGTAATGAGTCTAAACACACTATGCATGAATAAAATAATCCTTTTATTATTGTATTTCTTAAGTATAGTTTTTGCTCTTTATGGAAGAAGAGGCAGACTGGCATGACACAGATACATTATTCTCCATCTGCTAGTATGTAGCTTTACTGACAGCAACATTTGTCTTTAACTTAATTGGTTCTTTCTTAGTACCACAGGGCCTTAATAAGAAAAGGAAAAAAAGAGTGGGGGAATCATAGTTTTATTTCACCTCTTTTTTCATACCTGGCATTCATTCTGCTTCCATTGAGCCACATAATGAATATAGCAGGTTTATCATTGATTTCTATGAGCACTTCCAGCATGGTGGCCACTCTGCCAGTCTATTCATTTCATAACATAGAGGTAACCATGTGAAGGAGATGGTTTGCAAAGAATCTGCACTGACTCTTAGCATCTTGTTGCAAGCAGTCAAAAAGTCCTCCTGTGCCCAGTATGCTAAAAGTCATTGGAGACATAGTTCTCAACATGTCAGCATCTACACAACTGTCTCCAAATGCACCACTGACAGTCTAGAAACAGACTTGACTGCCATTCCAGAAACGGGTGTGAGAAGCACCGCTAAGAATATCGGCCAAAGGTCCTCTCAATAAGCAAACTCTACCTCTATCCAAGGAGCAGGATGAGGAGGAAAGTGTGGTGGAGGTGCTTCAGTTATGTTTGCACCTTTACTACCTTGGTGGCATTGCAAGAATGGGGGTGGAAAGAAGAAGCATATTTTTATGGGAAATTTTCTTTCTGCCAGGAGGAAGACTTTTTGCAAAAGCTCTCTCCTCAGCCTTGTGATACATATCGTCATTTTCTTTTTTGTGTCTTACTTGGGAGAGGTTGCAATGTGGCTGCATACATCCACTGACAAAGGAAGCTCTATCCACAGGCCTAAAAAGTGGTGCTTCCCCCTACCCTTGCAGCCCATGCCTTCCTGTACCAGGATGGCTACCTCTCCTCTCCTCTCCCCCGCCACTGAGCTCTCTATCACCTGAAATTCTGTACTGGAGAGTTTCCCAGCCTTCTGGAGCAGATACTGAAGGTGCATGGGGAGTGTGGAGGAAAATGGTTGCTTCCAGAATCTGCTGACTGGGCTTTTTCCACCATCGGATCCTACACAATCGTATGCCTCAAGCTCTTCTACCTGATCCCTTACTAAGGAGTCAGGAAAGCCAAATCCAGTACTTTCTATGCAGAGCAAGACAATGTGGGAATCAGTGCCTCATGTAAAAACTACCAAGACTGATTGGGGTCTGTTCAGAACATTACAGTAGCAGCTGGTAGCGTCTGTGTCAGTGGAGTGGCAATTCTGCCCTGGATTTTAAAGTAGCTAACCAAGGCACTGGACCTGTTTTGGGGATAAGGTTCATATCTTTCCTTTAAGGTTCAGACTAGAACCTGGAGTGCATTTCCCCCTCCCCTGATAGACATGGAAGCCACCAGCTGCCACTAAAAAAATTCTGAGAAACAGAATTGTTTAACACTTTGAGTCACACAGTCCTGCCATCAGACAAGCCAAAGGTTGGTTTTCAGCATCAGGTGTGAGTGGGAGGTCAAACTGAGTCTTCAGCTGGAAATCTGACTGTAAGGACATTTAGGTAGGAAGCTCAGCATCAGCCACTGCACTGTCTTCTTGTTCATCCCTGTGGCCTGATCAATCCCAGCAACAGAGCTCATCTTGTAAACATGACAGCTACATCTACATCAGGAGATGTTAAGAGTACGAGAATCAAACAAGAATTAAAATCCATATAACATTTACATAGATCAGTCATCTTTTTTGTATGCACAGTAATACAGTCACAATATATATATGTGTGTGTGTGTATATATATATACCTTTTAATTTTAAATTACACAATTAATGTACAAAAAACAGGTGCATTGCTGATGACAGCATTCCCCAATTTTTTTTTTACTTAACCTAATAAAACAAAACAAACGTTGGAAGGTCGGAAAAATCTTGTCTACGTACATTATCCTGTATGCAGCATGTTTTATTCATTTAGGAATTACACTTGGTCACTGGATCCAATAATTTGTAAGATAAACAGATTGCAGTCAAGGAGGAATGATTGTAGATGCCCATACAGAAGCCAAAGGACTGTTGTGTAAGAGGCTGACTATTGACATCTAAGGAAAAACTGTGGGACTCATACCATGAAAAAGGGGGCATCGACTATGATAAAACTACACTAGACATAAGCCCCTGTGGTGTCCTGGGAGGACAGATAATATGTAAAAGGGCACCCTTAATCAGAGGAATGTTTCCTGCAACCAGATATTGAAAAGGAGACTTCTAGAAAACAGAAACAAACGTCATGAGATCTTTCACATGGGATTAAGTGAAATGAACTAAATAGTAAACCAGTCTCCTACAACTTGGCTCAGGAAGCTGGGAATTACAGCCCAACACATCTGGGGGAACATTGGGGAAGCCTGTTTTGGTCAATGGGAGGTAGCTGGATGATGGAGTCATCTTATTCCATCACTTCAAAATATGTCAATCAAAGATGGGACAAGCCCAATTGATGTGCAACATGGATGATATGCAACCATTTATACAAGAGAAAATGTGCTATTGTGAAGAAAGGGAATTAGGGAAGGGGCCACCAAGATTTCACTCTAAATTGTTTCACCATTAGCCTTTCTAGTTTTATAAAGAAGAATAGATTTCCTTTGCAATGTTTTTTGAGTAAAGGAGAAGATTTTTCACCCATAGTAAGGAAGACAAGGTAAAAATACAGGGAGAAATAAATGGTGACCATTGCAGCTTCCATCCTGCGGGGGAAGGAACAGATCCTTAGGAAGGCCTATGTAAAATAAGCTATTCCTAAAAATCCATTACTCAAACAACTCCTGAATAAATATATTTGGAGGAATATCTTCAAAGGAAAGATTTTAGGAGCCACACAGTAGTTGTCAAAGGTTATTGAAATCATACTTTCAAAGTGAGGATGGAAAAAGTGTGGCCCTGCAGATGTTATTGGATTTGGACTACCATTAGGCTCAGCCATCATGGCCAGTGCTCAGGGATTAGGGTAACTGTAGCACTATAGATCTGGAGGGAGGCAGATACCTCATGCAGTCTTAAAGCAATTGTGGCTTATTCTGCTTTACCAGTAGTATTCTCAGGAACTATCTTCCTTCTCTTTTGATCATGTGCTGTAATTTTTTTTTGATAGAATGATTTCTCATTTATATTAGGTTGCATTCAACACAACCAACTTCATGAACAGAAGATGCTTCTGTTCATGGATGGACCCCTTCTGGGTAAACAACTCTTCTTTTGTAAACAGATGCTCCTTCTATACAAGAAGCCATTACGTTGGATGCATCTATGATGTGTTTCTACATATTTTATTCAATGGGTATGGTAGTTAACAAGAAGAGTCTATGCTGCCACCAGCATCCTCATCATGATGACAATGATGGTTATAGATTTTTTCACTGCTGAATTAGTAGTTAGGGGATAAAATATACAAATACATTTAATGACACTCCACCATGAAGTTTTCCTTCACAACCTCCACAGAGAGTAATAGGAATTATGCTGAACATGCGGCACAGAACTTCTCAGTGGGCTGTCCTGTGGCCCAATAACTAGGTAATAAAATATTTTCACTTGTTTCTTTATTCACATTGTTGGGGTTCAAGCTCAGGCCCTGTTCCAAAGTAGGGCAAATACTTTTGGGAATATTCACATTACTAAGCATGCTGGGAACACTTAAAAACAGTGAAGGATGCCCATTTATTAGCACAAAAAGATTACTAAAGCTGAAAGATTTGGGGGGTTTCAAGGTCTTTTTGGCCAGACACTATGAAAGAAACTATCAGTCTGCCTAAGTTCCCCCTACTGTAACATCTGCCAGTGACAAATGTTTTCTCGAGCTAATTGGCAAGGTGGAGAACAGTAGCAAAATATTATATTAGTATCATCTAGGATCACAGAACACAGAGGTCACAAACCATAAAGAGTCTGATTTATATCTGACAGATCTAGGTATAACTGTGATCAGTTCAAAGGCTTTGAACTGTTTGACCTAAAAGTCCAGGAATAAAGGAATTTCAACAGACATATGCTGGCTTTAAAGTTCCTTTTTTGCATTTCATGCAACTGCTAAATCACGTAAGCCCAAATCTGCTAGTTCCCAGATGCTACTATCCTATTAAATCAATTAAATGTACATAAGTCTTGATTTACCAAGTCCTCATTGATTCAGTGGGTCTAGTCTAGTTCTGACTAACAATTAGATTTAGGCCTGATCCAACTAGGAAGAAGTTACTAAACAGATTTGGTGTTTTCCTCAAGACACGATTATGTAAATTGCTCTTACCCATTTATCCTTCTGCTTCCAGAGGCCTTTTCACAGCACACAACTACAGCACTATGATTCCACTTTCACTGCTATGACAACATCCTATGGAATCCTGGGATTTGGATTTTAGGAAAGGCTATTTAGAATTCTCAGCTAGTGCCTCACCAAACTGCAAATCCCAGGATTCCAAAGGATCCATTTAACCACTGGTGGTGCAGTGGCCACAACATTGTGAATTCAATCCTGCAGGGCTCCAGGTTGACTCAGCTTTCCATCCTTCCATAGATCGATAAACGAGTACCCAGCTTGTTGGAGGCAATCAGCTAAAGTATACTGCATACTGCTTAAGGAGCGCTTCGCACTGATAAGCAATATAGAAATGTAACTGCTATAACTGCTATTGTTGTCATGGCAGCTAAAATGGAATCACAGGGCTACAACTGTGTAGTGTGGAAGGACCCAAGGAACATAGCATCTTGCTTTATACTCACTGATCTATGTACATTTCTCCAAGCCTTCAGTTGCTCAGCTGCATTCCTGTCTCTGAAGTATGTTCAAAATTCATCAACAAATTTTGTTGTAAACATATGTCAGTTGCACTTCTGCACACAACTGGCTATTTTGTTCCATTGCCTTTGGGACATTTTTCTGGTGCCTCTGCCAGCATCTATCACTAGTCCATGTCATCTACTAAATGCCTTCCCAGTGATATGCCACACTGTGATTTCACATTGATAACTGCATGCCTCCTTCAGCATGTGTCATGTACAGTGATGGTCCCCCGATCCAGTTGTTAGTAAGTTACATTCTCCAGTCCCATCCAATCTGCATGATATTATAAACCAACTGAATGATATCACAAGCCATCTTGTTAGTACTTAGTATTACAAATCAATTTCTTAGTACTTTTTGGAATGCTTTCCTTGGCTTTGATTCCAAAGATATGCTTCCAGTAGCATCCCAACCACCTGCAGCAACTTAACAGGTCGTCATGTTTCAAAGAGAGAAAAATTATCTCTTCGTTTCAGACAAGATACTGCAGATCATACCTAAACAACCACACTTCTCTGTCAAAGGCTGGTGGTTAGTCTGAAAGTGTAGGCAGACGTTAGCTTTCATAGAATTGCATCTCATTGCTCTCTTGTCTCAGTAGGTACCTCTTAGACCGGAAATAGCAGAGAAATCTGTGCCATGCAAATGTGTTGACAGGTTGTATCTGCTCCACCACCATCTGATCAGGTATCCAGCGAGGCAGTCCAATTTCTCGAGAGAGGCTGGGAGAAAGGTGCGGTACACTTTGATAATTTGCATAGGGTGTCCATCTTGAGCTCAGGGCATTGTTTTGTCTCAAGTTAGTAGAATGAAAAGCCATATCATGCTTCAATCTGATGGGGCTAACGGGATGTCATGGCTCTCTGGAGTGAATGCTTTAATTCATAGCATATACATACAATACTCCAGTTAATACAGTGATGCTGGGAGAGTATCTGGATAATACATTACTGCACAAGAATATTGACTGGGACATCATGGAGAAGGCAAAGGGTATCTTTGCTTTGTTTTTCAAAATAAGGAAGGACAATAAAGAAAATACAGACTGCGTGAAGTGGCATAACAAATCACAAGGGATACACTTCATTTCCTCCTTATTCTCACTTGCTTCAATCTATTCAAAGAGAGTGAAGTGGATTGGCCCCGGTAGCTAAAGTGCCAGAAGTTTCAAATAGTTCAAGCCAATTGGAAGGTGGCTCATCAATACATTATCCTTAAAAACCAACCAATCAGAAGTCTTGTTGGTTAGGCTTTAAAGGCTTGAGGTATTGGCTTTCACTTACAAAACAAGCCCTCAATAGACAATGCTGACCTTTCATTTCTTATTATCTCAAAAAAAGATTAAAGCGACCACAAAATACTCTTCAGAGATGGCTATTAAAAAAATAAAAGATTGATTTGAAAATACGTTTAGATCTCTAACTGTGCTGAGTGACTGGACGGCAAAATGGCTACTTGGCTGGCAAAGAGTAATGGGAGTTGACAGAGGGTTGGTTTGTTTTTCTGACAGTAGTGACGAGAACATGACAGAACTAGATAGACTCCACGTAGTTAGCTGGATAAAGACCAAGTTGCCCGTTGTCTAGACGCCCTTTGCACCACCCTTGTTCATCTTCTTCACCCAATTTGGTTAATTCATCACCTAGAACAACAATAACAAACAGGAAATTGGTGGTTCAGTATGGGATACCATCCCTTATCATTGTAAAGAATAATCTGTACACAATGAAGAGATGCTCAGCCTTTTTCTCAATGAACTTTGTAAGCTGGTGCTGGAATTCTACAAAGACAAAAAGGGGAAAGATCTCTGCTTGAATTCTTCTGCGGATACAATTATTTTTAGAACTGGTAAGTACTAGGACACACATAAGTTGAAAGCCATATATAACAATGCATAAGTTTTAGGGAGAAGTCTTCTAAAGAACTGGGCAGTAGAATACTCCTGATCTTTGTTCTGCACAAGAACTAATGGTTTCATTAACTTCTTAAAGTCAAAAAACATAATAGATTTAGCATATTTTTAAAAGAAATACTTCTTCAAATGATGAAAGACATCTGCTTGTTATAGCACATAATTTTCCTGACCTATGTATCTTGCATTTAGTGTGCTTTGTTTTGTGTTTTGTGTTAGGCCAATACGAAGTAAAAGCAAGCTTGATTTGCAAATCTGATTGCTGAGGCATGTATCTCTGGGGAAATCCCATTATGGGAAGAAAAAGTGTTAACTGCAGTTAACAGTAGAACAATGGGTTAATCAAAGGGAATATGTATTATTCTTAATATCTAGTTTGACCCTCAGTAACTCCAACTTACCATATTTTTTGCCATACCTGCTTTGAAACTCAGTTCATCTTGTTCCTGCCCATCGTAATCATACAGAGCTCGTACACGCACACCTTTTGCAGCTGAATCATCCTCAAAGGAGTTGGCACCGCCATTGGCTTCACTGGAGTTGTAGGTGTTGCCGCCCTCATCATCTGACCACTCTGCAGCGTAGCCTTGGTTACGGTCATAGCTGCTCACACTAGTAATGCAACATGGTATCATGAGAACCAACACTACAGCAAAAAAGTCCTCAGATATGTCCAATGCGGAATGGATGACCGTAATGGCATTTTGCTCCCACTAGGCTATTAACACATGGACTCCTATTCCTTCTTGGTAAATCTTATAGGGGCTCAAATTGGAGGAGGCTTGGCATACTTACCTGCCACGGTCCCCAGACTGGGCTGCTGCCTCCCCGCCTGAACCAACACTGGATGTATTGCCTCCTTCATTCTTTTTAGGTTTCTCTTTCTTTGCTACTGCTTGCGTTGCATCAGGATTCCACTCCTGCAGACCAAGGAATGTCATACTGACAGCTCTGCAGTGATTTCCCTAAACATCAACTGCACGATACCCCAATGCCATACATAATACAGGCCCTGCCATATCAGGCTAAAATTTCATCTATTTCCTGAAGGAGCCATCAGGTACTTCTTGAACAATCACAAGTAGGGGATGAAGGCAGCTGGTCTTTCCTGTTGTTGCTCCTTGGCACCAGCCATTTATCACTGACACACTGTCTTTCTGGACATCAAGGTTTCAGATAGACATCATGATCACTGACAGATGACCATGAGTAGTAGCCACTGAATTAAACAGCAGTATGTCTAAGGAACAGCTTAAGGAGGCAACATCTTACCTCTACCTGAGGCCAGTTCATTGGCATCCCTGGGCCGCTAGTGTTGCGGAACCACCGAAGGTCCTCCTGTGCGTCAGCCATGCGGATGGTCTGCTCCAGCTCACGGTAGACTTTAGAATAGCTGCATGTTACAAACAGACATACAAACAAGCATACTTCTTTCATAACAAGGCATCGCTAAAGCGGAAAACCACCAACAAAGGGAAAGTGGGAGGCAGAGCTAAGTGACAGAACACATGCTTTGCTAGCAAAAAGTGACAGGGCCAGTCCCTGGCGTCTCCATGATACAACTGGGAAAGACATTTGTCAGAAACCTTGGAGAAATGCTGCCAGTCAATAACAGAACTAAATGGTATGCTGTTTCACTTGATATAAAGCTGTTTTCAATGCTCCTAATCCAGAGATGAGGAACTTGTGGGTTTCTGCAAGCTGTTGGGTTACCCTGGTCCCCAACACCCTGACAACTGGCTGTGCTTGCTGAGGCAGGTAGAAATCAGAGTCTGGGGCCCTTCAGATCACCATCTGAAGGTCCCCAGGTTCTCAAGCCATTTTTTAAACATAAAATGGGGAATCAGAATTCTTAAATAGTTTGAAGTAAACACATGGCGGCACCAGCAGCACACCTTTGCTGACAACTGTATCCCACCTACTCCACCCAAAAGTACAAGGGTGCTTCCAGAGGAGGCATTTTTTGTGCAGTCACTCTTCCTCCCTCACCAAATTGTATGGGGGTGTGGGTGGTTCAGAGATCATTTATAACCCTCTTGCATTTCCTACCACATCTTCCTGCTTCCTCCAGCGTTTTTCTTACCATAAATAATGTTGTAAGGAAGAAAAAAATGGAATAGCTGTAAACTGTAATTTGTTTGGTAGCACTAGAAGGTGTCTGTCTGGAACTACACGGGAAGGCCAAAGTGTGGCTGCCATGCAGTTAGTAACACAGGCCAGTATAACACTGGTGTCCTATCTTTTTTTGTTGTAGAAGGGGAAATTCAACACCCGTAAATGCAATTATTTCCACGCCATCATCTCATGCTGGGGTCCCTTGAAATTGCTATTTAGTGGCCAATAGAGAGCAAGCGACAGAGTAAGAGCATCCACAGCTATGGCCCTATAGCTGGATGCAAAATGATGAAGGTATTCTCTAGGATCTCCCAGATTTCTTCCAGTGATCCCAGAACATGGCATTGTCATTACGCAATAGAGATATAGCTGGACATTCTTCCTCCCACCTGCCAATGCCTACTGGCCACAAAACAGCCATGTTGGAAGGCCCTAGAATGAGACAGGTAGATTTTGAGGAAAGTGGCTGTGTCTCTTGATGCAGGATCATAGCCGATACCTTGGACATTAATAAATCTCATCTGTCATCTAAGCATCCCTACTAAAGATGTAAAATCATTTATCTAAGGACAGACAGTTCCTATGATCATGAGTGCTTAGAAAAATGGTGGTGAAGCACTGAATGAGGAGAAGGGCAGCCCTCAGGGGTTTTTTTTTGTTGCTAATAGTTCCTTTATTATTTGCCTGTAGCTCTGTTAATGGATAATCCCCCAACACTTTCCCAGAAATTACTCCTGTGGAATTTGAGAGGGATTATGTGATCAAGCATGAGGGCTCTTCACAATCCAGAAGCACAGCCTCCTCTAGCATCTTGCCCTCCTGAACTGCTGGACTACAGTACCAATCATCCATTGCCAACACTGGCAATGGCCTCACAGAATCAGATTGTTGCAGCCAAACTTATCCTGGGGGACAACAGGTTGGAGAGAACACAATATGTAATAGACAAAGCTACACAGGATTGGATATTTGCATCTGGAGTTAAACTATGGCCATTTCCACATAGCATTGCTGTCATGTGATGGGGATGCTTTGGTTGTGGTCCACAAGTTGTGCTTTCACATAACGTTGTTGCAGTCCTGCTGCCAATGTGCCCCCACACCTTGTAATTGCGGGATATTTCATTAACGGAAAAAAATCCATTAATGGCCCGCAATTGCGCAATGTTCTCATCACTGCCAGCCATACAGAACAGGGAAAAGTGCAATGTAGGCACTTCCTTCTCCAGCACAGTATCTGAAAGAGGGCGGCTGTGCTGTGGAAGGAAGGCACGTGTCACTTGTGCTCCCTTCTGCAAGGAGCAGGCCGGGTGCGGAGGGGAGCATTCACGTCATGCTTCCACCCTGGATGGTGCCGGGACCATGACAGAAGGAGGCAACGTGCGGAAATGGCCTATGTTTTTCACTCCAAAATTTCAGCCCGAGATCTTGTTCATATATCCTTGTAGATAAATAATTACAGTGGATGGGGAAATTACTAAATTCCACAGCTAGCATCCTGTTCAGTAATTTCAAGATTGTCAGTCAGAGGCCATTTCCGCACTAGACTGTTATAACGCTATTATTCCACTTTCAACATCCTATGGAATCCTGGGGTTTGCAGTATAGGGAGGGGCCTTTGAGGTGGAATAATAGCACTATAACAGTGGAATAATAGCACTATAACAGTCTAGTGTGGAAATGGCCAGACTTATGGTCTCACTGCTTTGGGAATCCACATTTATGGTTGTTACTGACTGAATGTGACTCCAAAGCCCTACCTTTTCAGTCAGACAATGTCCTAACTGAGAGATAATCTCAATGAGCCTAGAGACCAAGAGAGTACTGCAGGCATCATTTCCCAGTGCTCTGATCTGCAGCTTCTTAGAAACCCTTTGGCTGGGGTACTGCCTGACTGAAAATGGAAGGATTTTTTTGTGGGGCAGGGAGCTGGCATTGACAGACATACCTACAATGATGGAGCTCTGCCATCGTAAGTATATTTGATGAACCAGGATCTCAGCCCATGTTTATACAGTTCAAATGCTGCAGGAGCTTTATTGGTGCATCTGCTGAGATGCTGTTATGCTCGAAATGTTTGTAAAATGCCAGGTACAATGCGGGCAGCTGAGGAATAGATACTGCTACAGGTGATACAATTTGATGCAACTCTCCATGTGTTTCATAGAACAACTTCAAAACACAGACTGTTGGTCCAGTCTTGGAAAGATCACTTTTTTGGCCTAGAACTGCAAATCCCTACTCAGCACTAGTTGGAGAAGCTGTAGTCCAAAAAATAACTTTCCTAAGATCTGCAATTATATTATAGTCTGAATTGTATCGATAGTCTTAACTAGAATAGATCCCTTCAATCAATTGTTAAATTGTGAGTGAACATTTATGCAAATACTTACTTAAGTACCACTGGTTTAATTGATCTACTCTACTTTGAGCTTTTAATAGGATTCAGAATTACATGTTTAGATACTGTACTGGATTGTTTTATAATTGAGAGTGAATTTACTTCTATACTTGAATGAGAATGATGCCCCCTGCTGGCAGCATTGAAAAATGCACTGGAAGCTTGCTACTTGATTGTGTGAACTCCTTCCTTCACTCCAGTACTCTGTGGCTGGATCTTCACATGTAATGGGATGAAATGGATAATACAAATGGTAAAAGAGCCTATGAAAATTCGTACTAAAAGTAAATCATCGTCAACACCACTACCATCAGTCGCTACCATCAACACCACCACCTCCTGCAAACAGAAAATTAGCCCAGAAATTACTGGACTAGAATATTTTTCTCAGACACACTAATTTTCAACTTGCAGGGAGAGTTTCCCCCAACCCTCATCTCATAGAAAACACTGTAAAACTGTACTTCTCTTGAAGTGATACAAGGCACTTGCCACCTAAGGCAGAGGTGGGGGACATGTGTCCCCCTGGATACTGTGGGACTGAAGCTCCCATTAGCTTTCACCATTGGCTATGCTGGTTAGAGCTCATGGGAACTAAACACCGGCAACATCCAGATGGCCAAATATTCCCCACCCTCGTCTAAGTATCTTACACATTCCTTCTGTGGCATCTATTAATACGATTTACTGTCAAAAGAATTATCCAGGTTTGAACAGCTAGATGCTTGCAGATTCAAGGTGGTGATTAACTCCAGATTTGGAAGACATCTTCTTGGAACACCTGTATTTCTTTTAGCTGAAAGGTATTATATGAAAGTATCCAATCACTGCAAGCTAAATATACACTGAGGCTTAGCCCATAGAATCACAGAATCATAGAGTTGGAAGAGACCCCAGGGGCCATCCAATCCAACCCCCTGCTATGCAGGAACACCCATCAAAGCATTCCCAACAGATGGCCATCCAGCCTCTGCTTAAAAACCTCCAAAGAAGGAGACTCCACCACACTCCGAGGCAGCACATTCCACTGCCGGACAGCTCTGACCATCAGGAAGTTCTTCCTGAGGTTCAGGTGGAATCTTCTTTCCTGCAGCTTGAATTCATTGCTCCTTGTTCTAGTCTCTGGAGCAGCAGAGAACAAGCCCGCCCCCTCCTCGACATGACATCCCTTCAAACATGGCTATCATGTTCCCTCCTAACCTTCGCTTCTGCAGACTAAACATACCCAGCTCTCTAAGTCTATCCTCATAGGGCATAGCTTCCACACCCTTCACCATTTTGGTCGCCCTCCTCTGGACATTCACTGACCCATATACATCATAGAACCATGGATCTGGGCAGGGATTTTAAAAGGCTGCCTCCACTCAACTCCCTAGACAGTGCAGGAAATCCAGAGTTAGGGCAACCTAACAGGTGTCTGTCCAGCCTCAGCTTGAGGGCCTCCAGTGAGGGAAAGCCTTCTCCCCAGGAAAGAGGTTCTGCTGCTGAAGTGTAAAGTGGGCAGAAGTGAAAGCAGATGCATGAAACAATACAGCATGAGGTTCTCCTGTATTGTACTTTTCTCATGGTGCTGTACTAGCCGCAAGAGAAGTTCCCATAGAGACATATCCAGCGACAACCAGGGAAGGCAACAAGAGTGGGAGATGGGTCCCAGCTCCACCAACAGAGCAACACTATCAAACAAATCACTGGAGAGGTTTTTGCTCTCTGCTGCAAAGTTTCAGCAAACGGTGATGATATACCTGCTGTTCTCTGCCAGGTTTAGGTGTCGCTTGATATCTAAAAGCACCTCCTTCAGGAAGTTGAGTCTCTTCTCTTCAAATTGCTGGCACTGCTCAAAGACTTGCTCCATGCTCTCCATGTACTGTGGGGTACACTTACTCAGCTCTTCCACCACCTTCTCATACTTTTCATGGGTCTGCAGGCACAACAAAGGGTAAAAGTTAAGGTTCCTTTACTGAGACCTTATCCCCATTCCACTCAGCAAAGACTGTTCCGGACAACTTTGGGAGAAAAGGAGGCATACAAATACAATAAATAAACAAACTAACAAATAAATAAATCTTTATGGGCCAGGTATTCAATGTGCTTAAACATGTCTAGTACCATTGTTTTCAGTACTGTAAAAGCGATCTGTATCATTTTCAAAGCAATTCTAAGCAAGTTCACATATGAAGTAAGTTCTGTTGAATTAAAGGGGATTTACCCCCCATAGGTGTACAAAGAACTGCTGCCTTAATTATCTGTCTGCATTATGTGCTTCTTTCAGCACAGTGCTGAACCAAAAATAGCTAAAATTATTTTATTGTGAGTTGTAACCATTTATCCTGCAAACTTCTAGAAGTCCCCATGGGCAATGCTCCAAAGAGTGAAAGCTGTTGATTAAAATTGTTATAGAAATGTATGTATACAAAATCCTCAAGCTGACTCTTGATCAGGGCCTCATCATTTACTTTTTTGGAGTACAGTTCCCAGAATCTCACAGCCAGTAAAGCTACAGGCTAGTGCCCGTACTGGATGGGGAATTATAGGAGTTGTAACCTTACTAGTAACTTTTTCAACTCCGCTCTGGACCTCTCCATAATTGCAGTTGCCTTGTGTAAAGGGCTCAGACAACAATCCTATTTTGGATACATGGAACAATCAAGGGCTATTTCCGCAACAGACTGTTATAGCGCTTTTATTCCACTTTCAGTATTCTATGGAATCCTGGGTTTGCCGTTTAGGGAGGGGCCGTAGGATGCTGAAAGTGGAATAATAGTGCTGTAACAGTCTAGTGCAGAAATGGTCAAAGATAGCTGATAACTTGGTATCAAAGAAATATAAGCAATTGGTGAAAGACAACGAATAAACAGTAGAACCAGTAACTGTCTAATAGTAAATGTGAATTTTGAGACCATTGCTGTCCTCCCCTTTTCTCTCCCTTTCACTTGTTTAACATCTGTTCTCTAGCAGACTTGAACTGGTTCAGAACGCACCTCAATAACACAAGGGCATCATACTGGCCTCTCCTTCTACTCTGCAGACAGTCATAATCCAGCCTGCACAGGTTCCTACATCCAAAAGGCCTTGGAATGGCCCATTGCTGTGCAGCAGCAATTAGAAGGCATAGACACAAGATGGCATGCCTTCAGAGGTGCAATGCAGTCTACAAAATAAACATCATGTACATTTGCAGTTTATGGTGTCAGCAGTTGACCTGGAAACAGTGTCCAGAGCTGCTTTATCAATTCACAGGCAGTAGGCAATTATGAAAGACTTGTTTTTTTCCAGTTCCTTTCTTGCAGCAGCTTATGTGTTTGTCCTTTTTTTCCCCGCCTTTAGCAATGCAGCATCAGTTTCACCCTAGACTTTAGGTCCTACAACAAGGTGGACAGGCTGAAGAGAGAAAGATACTGCTGTATACAAGCAAAGAATTGTCATCTGCACATAGTTTGCCTATAAGAGCAAGAGGAAAGCACTGTCCCTGGAATATCATTAGCAACAGCATTTTCAGTGATCTTGAGTGATCTTGGCCACTTCTATCTCCTTGTTGTGTTTCTGCTTCTTCCATATCAAGAAAAAAGGAGCTGCTTGTCATGGGAAAGGGGAAACAGCAGCAATGAACACTGACTGTCTTGACAATTACATTCAGACAGTGTGACTTACAAAAGCAATGCATCTCGAACAGATATGCACACATAAGGAAGTTTGAGGGCACAATGCTGTATATGCAAAGATAAGAAAAATGTACATGAGTTGATTTGTAGGAATAAATATGAATACACATGTGAAAATGGTACACTCAGCATGAGAGAGAATAAAATGTAGGAGAAGGTGGATGTGTGCAATAGGGCCTTTCCACACTACACAGTTACAGTGCTATTATTCCACTTTCAACATCCTATGAAATCCTGGGGTTTGCAGTTTAGGGAGGTACCTTTAGAATTCTCAGCCAGAGAGCTCTTTGGCCTTGGGAAACTATAAACCTCAGAATTCCACAAGATGTTGAAAGTGGAATAACGGCACTATAACAGAGTGGTGTGGAAAGGTCCGTAGAAAAGGAAGGGCAGTGTGTGTATGTATATACATAAGTTTGATAAAGTGCTTTTGTGTAACAATGGATGTATGAGGAAAGACATCTGGGGTTGTATGCAAGAGTACACAAACATTTTATTTTGTGTAGTATTTACATCTGCACCTCTGTCTGCATGTGAACATAACTATACTTCCCATCTATTCGTACGTTTCTCTTTTGTGATGACTTGTGGAAGACAGGATTGTTTCTTACTGACATGAAATGAAACATGTGGTGCACACCTACGGAGATTTATCTGTTTACTCCTACCTTTTGCACATCCTGCTTGCACTTTTCCACCTTGTCTTGTAGCTTCTTCTGCTGGTCTGGAGTGATGGACTGCTCAGCTTTGCTGTTGGCTTCTCGGGTCATAGCAAGCTTCTCTTCTTTGCATGCCAAATGATATGCTTTCTTGGCTGCTTCCAGCTGGTTTGAGTTGAGACAGAAGGAAAGGAACCCAAGCAGATGACTACAGAAGCTATATGCAAGATTCTGAACACTGCTATTTATGAAATCTGTGTATTAAAACTGCTTAAGCAAAGAATCCCATCCCGTTACACATCCTTTACTCTCTTACCAAGGCCTATTACCCCATCCCAATTTGACTACTCTAGTAAACTGTGCAAATGACATAGTTTTGATGCCCTAATGTATCGTATATCTATCGGCTCATTTTAAAGTTTTCTTTGCAGCAATTATGGCTTTTTAGTTCTATTTTGTAAGCCACCTTAGGTCCCATGTTGGGAGCAAGGGAGGATATAAATAAATTGTTAGGAACTTGAGGTTGCTGGGTTTTTTTAAAAAAATAATAATTAAAGCTTTGTATTTCAGGATTCTGAGAAGGTCATCAGATACCACAAAGACAAAATACATAGTTCACAATCATGATCACAAGTACACCAACTTATAGACAAGTAATTTATACTCTGCAGGGATGTTATGTGTGAATGGAGGTGTCCCTTACAGGCACTAAGATCCAACTAGGTCTCTGAAATATAACTGAAGCCATGAAGACAGGGTTGTACAGGTACTGTGGTACGTGTGGTATTCATTTCTTCTAAGGGGAAAAAAACCCCTAGACCTCTGCCTTCTGTCCCACCATGTTCTGATTCACAGGAATGCTATCTCAACCACTGCTGAAGAAAGCTACCGGGCTTCTTTCCTCTCCAGAATTACTGAAGCCATGAGGCACTCTGCCCTCCTCCTCTCCTCCTCCAGCCCTTCTTACCTCCTTCATCTTCTTGGCCCAGGGTTTCTGTGCTTTCCGAAAGCCATCCTCTGCTTCCTTGGCCTCCTTGAAGCCTCCCATGATCTGTTTGTGGAAAGCATCCTTCTGCCAGTTCTTCACCTTCTCAAAGTCATCATTCAGCAAGCTGTTCTTCACTTCCTGATGCAGTTCGCTCACCTTGTCTGCCTCTGTCATTATGGCCATCCATGCTTTCTCCAAACTGCCATACTGTGGGCCTATTCACCAAGAGCACCAGCAAGTCTGGAGTGACCATTGTGCATCCTGAAATCACAGCCCGTTCTCCCCTTACCGACTACACACTCTCATCATGTAACCACAAGAGGAGACACGGCATTTCCCATCTACTTGGTAGTGTGGCAGACAGCTGGGTACCACAAAGTGTCACAGAGAGGTATCCAGATATTCAGAGATCAGAGACTGGAAATGCCATTTAGTTTGGACTACAGCTTGCAAAATCCCTCAGCCATGCTGGCTGAAGGATTCTGAGAGCAGTAAGTAGAAAAGAGTAACTTCTCGCAGGATTGCTCTGATTCTAGACTTGGCAGTTTTTATTTGCTGCAGGGATTCAATTATGTTATTGGCAAGACACCCCTCTCATAAACATGTTTTCTTTAGTTTGCTGCATACCAACACGGCAAAGTTACAGGTTATCTCCCTCCCTGCCTTCTATTGTACAGAATAAAACAACCTTCTTCAGCTCATTAGGGCAGTTGTAGTCCAACCCATCTGGAAGGCACCAGGCTGCGGAAAGCTGAAATAGTACATCATGCTGCTGGTATTGAATCTATACTGGTAAGACTACACAACGAAGGCTGTGATTAAATGCACATTCATTGAATCTAGTGGGTTTACTTTCTTCCTAAACATGCATTTAATTGAACTGCAAGGAGTGATATTTTTAAACTCTTGTCATTGTTTATGAAGCTCATTGGCATTTATTATTTTTCCAACTCATTTTTATGAATAGTTTAATATCTTGAATTTTATTCTGTGTTATTCTTCTAATTGATGTTGTTTATTGTAATTTCTTGAGACAATGTTTTTTCTGAAAATAATAATAATAATAAAGGCCCAGACTAAAGTCTCCGTAGGTGGTTTTGAACCTTCCAATATGGGGCAACAGCAGCATGTTAATAAAGTCTCTAATTTTCCTTTAATCAAAATGAAAATAATTCATCTGATGAAATTCTCGGTGAAGCATTCCTCCTCCTGATAAACAGCTAATAATATCTGGCAGGTTGCAATTCCTTTATTTTGTGCCTCCCGACATGCCTCCCTCTCGTTCCAGTCTTAGGAAACATGGTAACAATACCTTTCTCTATTAGTTGTCTCCACCGCTTGGACCAATCTACCAGCTGCTGGGCATATGCTTTCTCAATCTTGGCCCGCTCATGGACACAGTTCATCAGGTCATTGCACAGGCGATATCCATCATCAATCCGTTTCACTGTCCGTTTGTAGTTCCCCACCTGCCAAACACACAAAAAGCTACCTTGGGGCAGGGACTAGCTGTAGTCCCAGGAACGTCCTTGGAGGCCAGACTGGGTCAGAGCAACTGGGCGAGGGGAGGAAGAAGAATTAACTATGAGGGGGACATGCGGGGGGGGGGGGCAGGCAGAAGTGAGGCATTTCAGTTTAAAGAAGAGGAACTGTGGATGAAAGTGTGGTGATTCTGTGGCCATTTTGGTTATCCTTTTCTGTTAGCTCTGAGCCTTGCCCCAAAACCTTCCAGGCATATTAGACCTTGCCCAGATATTCAGGCTGTGAGAATTTAGCAGACCCTAGAAGAATTTGGTTTGGATTGCATTTGGATTACATTTCCCAGAATCCTTCAGCCAGCATGGCCAATGGCTAGAGCAAGGGTTGGGAAAGTGTGTCCTGTAAGCTGTATGTGATGACATGATAGCTATGTTTAAATATTTGAAGGGATGTCATATGGAGGATGGAACAAGCCTGTTTTCTGCTGCTCCAGAGACTAGAACATGGAGCAATGGCTTCAAAATTCAGGAAAGGAGATTCCATCTAAACATTAGGAAGAACTTCCTGATTCTTAATTACTACAATGAGCCTAGGCAATCAGGGATCAGGTACTAATGCAACGGTGCCATAGGTTTAGCTAGCCAATCAGATACACAAAACTGATTGAGAATGAGGGGGCAAAACTTCCAGAACTGGTGAGATGCATGACCACCAACTGCCTTCATTTTTAAATTGCTGCAAGATAATTCTTCTTTGCTTTGAACAATGGACTCTTTTTTCCAGCCTTCAAACATATTTATAAAATACACCCAACCCACCCAACTCATCCTTATTTTCATGTTTGTTTTTACCAGTGAGTAACTATAGCCAGCTGGAAGTAGAAGACCAATGACTTCTGGAAACACCATGGAATCTCTTGTTTCAGAAATTAAGCACTGAAAGAAACCTATCTAAGCAGCAGTTCTCAGAGTTCCTCCCAACACCACCAGCAACTTGAAAAAACCAAGGGCTGGGGGTTTGGCAGACCACTTGAAGTTTTATTTGTTCTACATTTCAGAGTACATGTATCATATATTAAGAACAGTAATCTTCCCATTCTAATCTGATGGTTGTGTCTGTTTGTCTGCACAAAATTCTGTAACATCAGGCATTTGTGATATTTGTTAGTTTTAGCCCTAGGCCTGGTTCCGTATTCATCCTGCTCTGTGTATTTTTGAAGACCAGAAAGGAACACAGTTTGAGCACCCAGCAGACTAAAAGGGGAAGCTTTAGAAGCAGAGTTTGGAAAAGTTACTTTTTTGGACTGTGGTTCTGACAATTCTCTAGCTAGTGGCCATGCTGGCTAGGAATTCTGGGAATTCTAATCCAAAAAGGTAACAGTTTCTAACACTGATTGCAAAAGCAAATCTCAGATGATTTGCTGTTTCCAGAAGGCTTTTCTTGTCTTCTTGCCTCCCCGCTTCTGCTCAAAATCTGCGGCATTCTCTGGAGAGCCTTTCCTATGGAACCATGTAGCTTCCCTTCTCTGGAATAGCGGGGCTTTTTACTGGGTCAACAAGAGCCACCAATCAGGAAGTTCACTTGCATGAGGTCAACAGGGAGGGTTGGGTTGGACTTTCAAGGGATTGTGTGATGGTACCTCTCCCCTGCACCAGCATCTTTTCAGCTGATGCACACTTGCAGTATGCTGTGCAGAGAAGAGGCAGAACCCTTACCTCCCAGAAGCTGTCAGTTATTTCTTCAGCAGATGCCGTAGACTCGTCATAGGAGCCTGACATGGTTTGTGGCCCTTGTTGTTTATTGCCAAATGTTCAGCCACTCTGCAGGCAGTGCCAGACCTCATGCACTACAAAGGGGTGGGGGGAGGCAGGAAGGGATAAAAGAGAAAGAAAAAGAAGTCATCCAACTGTTGGATAGACAGGAGATAGGCAGAGGAGTCTCCAGCCCCAAAGCGCATCTTCAGCCACTTTGATTCTCCTTAAGTAAAGATCCTAATCTGTGTATTCAAGCCTTGCTCTCCTCTTACAGTATTCCAGCTCTATTGTTCCAGTTTGGACGACCAAAGCCAACACAGAAAGCACTACCTCCACGATCATGTTTAAATGAATGTCTGGGCTTCATAAGTCTGAAAATAATTTAATTCCCATGAACTAGCTGCTTGATTTTCCCCAGTAATGTCTATGCATATTTGAACCCAGATTTAGTAACACTCAAAGAACACCCATCATGACTAACTTAAGTCCCACTGATGTCTTGAGAAATTAAGGAAAAATCCTCCAGGATCACCCTCATTTTCATTAACTTTTTAGGGGTTTGAAGCCCCTGCCCCCACATTTATTACAATCTTTGTTTTACTTGTAATCCACAACTAACTGTCCAGGTTTGCCGCCTTCTCTCCCTCCAGAGAATTTTTATTAAGAAATAACAGGGCAGTCACGTGAGTTTGCATTATCTCTTCCTGGAATCAAAACTTCAGGGCCAGAACATCTTTCCTCTTATCAACAAGTTCTAGACATAAAAGAAGATAAATGCTAGTGTATTTTAAACTGATGCCTTAAAGTGAAAGCTGAAATTTTTGTTTGGATTTTCTATAGCTGTCTGCTGGTGTTACACACACACACACAAAAAAAACCCTAGAGAGAGTCCCTGAATGACCACAGGAAAGCTTTAATGCCCACAGGAAATGTGGCATACTTTTACCCATATACAGTTTCTTGAAGTATAAGCAGAGTAAACCAGATCCACTACTTCTTCACTACTTCAAGGTGGTGGTGACTTGCAGTACACACCACACAGCCTTGTAGGTCTTGTCTGATATCTACAGTAGTAGTATTTCACAAAATATATTCCAGACCAGACACGAACAACTTGGCTGTGGCAGTCCCTCCCAACAATGTGCTTCTTCCAACTATGGTGGCTTTCCATGGTGCAAGAAGATGCCAGAGCATCTCTTACCCTTTTAGAGAGGAAGTCAATAAGATCACTGGGTTTTGTGAGTTACCATTATCCATCTTAGATGGTATGGATATGTTCTGGTTGGCAAACATGGGTAGAAGGTCCCATAAAAATAACCTTTATACAGTCCTTCATACACATTGTGGCTTGTAGGACTGCCAGGTTTTCAAAACAGCAATAAGGGACAATTGAAATTCATGTTGCATGGGGTTGACAATCAGGAAGTAGCTGGTAACATAGTGTGTCCTGTCGAAGTTCCAAATAAATGTTAACAGCTATGTGTTCCTCTATAAAATCAAGACATTCTCATAAGCATAAATTATATGATGCACAAACTTCTCTCTTTATGAAAATCCAGTTTAAATATGGATTAAAACAGAATCCATTTTAATCATACCAGAAATGCATGGCAACTATGATTAAAATTCAGAGTAACCTGTTTTTCAAATTTGTTTAGATTTATAGAAGATCTGTTCCTTTCATCGCTCCCTTTTTGGACTACAGAACTGAAAAACCCTTTTCTACAAAAGTATTTGATGTTGGAATACTCCAAAACAACAGACATTAATCTCTAATAACAGTTTTGTATTGACAGGTTCTCAAATAAAGGACACCCAAAATAAGGGATGCCTGGCAACCCCAGTGGCTCAGAGTTGCCCACTTCCTTTCCAGGCATTGCTGAGAAAAGCTGGTGAGACTGATACTTTATCCTAGGCCTTGGCCTTAAATCAAAGCTACACTAGGGTTTCTTAGCAGAAAAAAAAAATAGTTTCCCCACAGTATTCCCCATAAATTCAAGGCACATCCGTCTGAATACTCAGTAGTAAGTCGGATAATGAAGCCTCCAAAATCAGACCCATAGGATAGGAACTGTAGTCCAAGACATCAGATAATTCAGTTGGGGAAGGCTCATATTTTAGATGAGGGGAATTCCATCTGTTTGCCTGCACTACACAGAACTCAGAGCTGTAGAAAACAAGAAAGCATATTGCAGAATATGCTTTTGTTAACCAAACTGATTAGTTTCTATAGCATACACCACATATATGGAAGAATAGATATAGTTAAAGGTGAGAATCATTTACTCTCTGTAGGGCTGGCCCAACATATTTATTGCCAATAGAGAACCAGAAAATGGCAAACTCTCTGATCCTCAAAGCTCAGGTATATTGTGAAACTCAAGTTATTTTGACACATGAGGCAGACAGTCTCACTAGTGCCTATACCCGTCCCTGGCATTAAAAACAAATAATTTAAAAATAACCAACAATTTCCTGTCTCTTTATGACACCTGAAATCTGCTGCCTGAGGTGGCCACCTCACTCTGCCTGACAGGTGGACTTCCATGCCCCTTGCCCAAGATAATAATTACTCTTCCACTTTCTCTTCCTTCCGTGATCCAAATGACAAAGTTCTTTTAAGATGGTGCAAGCAAGAAAAGGAAAGAACCCTTATTTGTATCGTAACACATAAGTGTGTCTACTTTGGCACTGGTGGAGCACAAAGTGCACTTACATGGGAGGCTGGTCCAGGAGGGCAGAGGCTAAGCACCACAGCTATGTACTAGATATCTCCTTGTGCAACAACATAAAAAGGATGTACATTTGTTTAATCTCTGGTTAACGGAAGCATAAGTCAGTAAAAGGATCCCTTCCTCTGCTTTTAACCTTAAATTCAAGGAGGCTGGTATATATGAAACCATTGCCATCTTAGATTAGGCCACTGGTTGTGCATACAAACTTTGAGGCGGCTACCACATAAGACAATTGCATCCAGATCAACTGTTTCACACATTGCTGGAGGCTGCCATATCAACATTCAACAGACTCGCGTAAGCAATTGACCACTAATACAGCATAAAATAAGCTGGGCAAACTGACAATGACTTCCAATTCTAGAACTCTCTTTGGGGAATGGATGGGTAGGAAAGAGGAGAAAGGAAACAAAGTAATCCTGGGCATACGAGTAAACAACATTCCCCCAGGAAAGCAAAACAGGATTTCCTTCCTGCTGCGGCTGAGACGTTTGCCTTTCCCTCTGCAGTCCCAGCCTGTCTTCTCCAGTCTGCAGTAAATCCAGAGACAAATTAAATTCTGGCAGCAGATAGTGTTTGGAATTGGAAAGCGCCCTCTCTGATCCTTAGGAAAAAGAAGAGATAATACACATTACAGCTCAGATTCAACCCTTCCTTTCTGCACACTAGGAGGCATCTATTCCTGAGTCGTCTGTAACTACCAGTTTTTCAAAGCCCTGCTCAGTTCCAGGCATTATTATGTAATCTTGAATGATGTACCTGCTGTTAGTTTAGAATAAACCACAGCTGGCCCACGTTGTAAGATAAAACAATTTTTAAATTGAGATATGATGTTTAGCATTGAATAATAACCTGATGGACATCTATTTATGTTGTGGTACATACATATACGCACATATATTGTTATCCCTAAATAACAGTGTCTCTTGCTGTGGGTGGTAACCAAAGTGAGCACATTCTACGCATTTTAATTTAATCTGTACAGATCTTCAGGGGGAAAAAAAGAATCCCTACAGAACAGGGGTAAGAAACTTTGGTATAACCAGGGAACAGTATTATGCTGATGTCAAAACTCACCAAAAAACTGAGCTTCAAGTGGCCTGAAATCTAGTTTAAAATCACCTGGATTTTGACCCAAAGAAGCTATATGCCTTGTTTTACTGAAAAATTGTGCCTTTTGTAATATATTTCTCCTCATGGGGTGTGTGTGTGTGTGGAATGGGAGCAGGAGGGGTACTCCAGGGTCCACAAAAGAGATAAGAACCACAGGCAGGCCAAGGTCTTACAGTCATGTAAGATCATCCTGACTAACTCTTCAGTACAAACTCTTCAATATCAATATCTTCAATATCAAACAAGGAAAAAGTGACTAGAGGCAGGTCTGGCAAAGACCAGAGAGGGGAGAAGTGCCTCATAGTCAGCAGCTCCAACCCATGTTTGTGTGGGATGACCAAGTGCAAGCAAAAGCCAAAGTACTGGCATTTTAATAGCTGGGCAGAAGATTCAGTTTTCCTAACTCTTGTAGCACTATGACAGGACTGTGACCACCAGAAAGCCTCCAACTCCATATAATACTAAAGACAAACTTCTGCTGGGTTTAGTCAGCCTGTGAAGTATTGAACCAAATTGTTTTTTGCTTGTGGTAACGGTAGAATTCTAGGAACTGTAGTCTAAAATGTAAGCTTTCCAAATTCTGGTCTGCTCTGATTAGCACAATAGTTTTTGGGTATGATAAAGATATCTTCAGTTGGGATATTGTTCATGGAACTGCTGTAATGAATGGAGGCCCAACACTAGTTCCCACGCCTACTTGCTTCCAAATGACAGGAAATCTGGGAAAATGTATTGTGTTCCAGAAGGCTCTATGATTTTTTAATGATAACATTGATTCTTTGAGGGTGTCATCTTCATGAGTGAAGTGTAATTTGGGAAGAAGATTCTGGGATATCATTTAAAAGCCCTCAAAATTAATTTATAGGATGCTTGTTATAAAATGTGCTCAACCCAGAAACCACTCATCCACAAGTCTCCTTAGAAAGACAAGGTGGCATAAGAAAAGAACCTGTAAGGTGAACAACTGAAGGCTGTGCTGAAGAAATACAGTGCTTGGAAAGGAAACACAAGCCCATCCAGACTGTAGAAAAGTGCTGACACTCAGGCTGTGGAACAGTCTATTGGTTGTAGTTTTGGAACAGTCCTAAAATGCTGTGCAATCAAGCTTAGAGGTGACAAGGGGTCCACTTAGTGAGCCAATGCTTCAGAAGCCAAAAGCTGGCACAGCACCTCCCAGCCAAGCAGAAGTCATGGAAAGCTTGCTCTGAGCTAGCATGGAACAGTACCCATTAAATACCTATTCAAGTTTTAAAACTGAAGCAGTGTGTTTCCTTATATGTATACGTTGGTGGCAGAGAGTGGAGGGAGAAAAAGGAGCCATTTGCTCAGTAGAGCTGAATGATTCATGTTTACAATCTTCTGGATTCTGTACTGAAATGGTTACTGGAGATTCTGAGCCATGTTGCAAAGGCTGACTTCTAGCGCTCACTGCAGTGGAACTAATAGTGCCTTGAAGGGATTTAGTGATATAACTCAGGAATCTACCAGTCCAAGTCTCTCTTATAAATAAATGACTGTGTGTCCCTTGCATGTTGAGACAGAGCCATGTGCAACATGGGCTCATGCACACAGGGAGCAACTTGTGAATAATCATACAAACATAAGACCACACTGCTTGCACGACATGTAACACATGAAGCTTCAGATACAACACTGGGAGCCAAAGTAAGAAACAAATAACACAATCTATGTAGTTGAGATGTACATCCAGCAATCTCTGCAATGCATGACAACATGCATTCACATGCACATGTGCATTGATCCCATGGAGAAATACATATATTGACATACAGAACAGTCAAACCTGTGCTTATATGCTTGTATGTGACTAGGACAACACCTAATGAACTTACACACATGAGTAATGTTACACGACAACAGTGCAAAATTACAGACCCATATGCTGATTTAGTACCACTAAGCAGAAAGCAGAGAGAATCCAGAAGATGTGCCAGTGTGTCAGGGCATGCAAAGTGTTAACAATATTGCTGTAAAATTATTTCATCTTGGTTTTCTAATACAAGTATAGAAACAGTAACATACTTACAATAGTACATTATATTCTGCTGGGCACGCATGTGCAAGTACAGAGAGTGCACATGTGCATGCAAACACACACAAACAGCAATGTACAATAAGGCAAGCTCCTAATTTTTCAATCCAAAGCCCTTCTATTTAGCATATTTCTGTATTTTGTTAAATGTTTAATTTCTCATCCCTTATGTATTCCTTGTTTATATCGGTCACAGGCTGCTAATGCTCTGCCTCTTGGACATAAACAGTATGACAGCAATATGAACTTGTTCATCTCCCCCTTCTTGAATGCAGTTATCATCCACCTCAGGTGCCACTTGGGGCCCTACATAACTATAGCACTATGAGGTCACTTAAACTGTTATGGTCCCATTCTGGGACCATAGTTTAGGGAGGGACAGGAAGAATTCTCAGCTGGTGTTTTAGTGTCTCATCAGATTACAGATCCTACTCAGCTCTGGAAAGCTCCGTTAGCAGCTACTGTACATGCACGAAGAAACCCACTGTGTGAGGCACAGAGAACCCAGGATTCCATAGCTTGCAGCCATGGCAGTTAAAGTGGAATCATAGTGCTATAACTATGGCCATTTCTGCACTAGACTGTTATAGTGCTATTATTCCGCTTTCAACAGCCTATGGAATCCTGGGGTTTGCAGTTACCAAAACGTCAAACTCCAGGATTCCGTAGGATATTGAAAGTGGAATAATAGCACTATAACAGTCTTGTGCGGAAATGGCCTATGAAAGCGCCTCTGGTGGTGGAGGGAGAGAATTGCAGCATGCATTGCTGTATCGCAGAAAGCACCACTGAAGGACCTCTTTGCCCCCCGCCCCCGTTAATTTGTACTTGTCTCTATACTCTATGTTTGAGTCCTGCCAGAAACAAGAAGTCTAGTATTATGCAGAGCCTTTTTTTTCCAGTGATCTCCAGCTAGCCAGTGCCCTATTTGGATTCCACTATGTCTGCAAAATTTCCTGCTTCCACAACTACCATTTGGAATCAATACAGAGGAACAGCAAAGTTCCTGTGCAGCTGGAGGTGTGTTGAAGCTCTCAATCAAGTGACAACTCTTTCATACTTTACTGATGTAGCTGTTGACTCAAACCACATTCATGTGGTGCCCGAAGTATAGTAGGAATCACATAACTAAAATGGGGTAGGAGGGGGTGCTTTCAGAGTCAGATATTAAAGCTTGCTCAATAAACCTAGATTATAAACTCGTAGAAACACAAATCATGTTCCTCAGTTCAGAGGTAATAACAAATGGTTTACTGTAAACTTGGAAGTAATTTATGTAAGATGCAGTCCTACATACACTTACCTAGAGGTAAGTTTCATTAAACATAGAAGCACTTTTAAGTGTACACACATAGCATTGCAATGTAAAGTAAATGAAGTGTGTTAACAGAAGGGAAAGGGCAACAGTGCACCAAAGTATGGTTTGACATTACATCTGAACTGACTCACTGTCAGTCTCAATAAGCATATTCCTACTGCTCAAAAACACAGGCTAGGAAATAACAGGATAAGCTTGGCAAACTTGAGTGCTGTAGCATAAGATCTAGCAGTAGCTTATATTTCTCTGTTGCGATACCTTTTTCTCTCCCTCTGATTTACCGCTAAAATACTGTGAGAAAGCCTGCTATCTGTATGAAGACTTGCTTAACTTTACTTGCTCATTTCATAGTTAAGGAATTCCCAACCACTAAAAATATATAGAAGTCTTCCTCCTAACACAAGGATAAGGACCTGGTAGCCCAGGACTGCAATCTGCTCTCAACATGTTTCTCATCTGGCTTGCAAAACATTTAAAGTCAAAAACACAGAACCAACTAAAAAGAGCAGATCATAACAGACAAGCCCACGCCATTTCAATTAGGCTAGATCTTATCTAGGGACTGTGCAGGGTAAGATAACTTTATCAGTGCCTGTGCTGGTGCTTATACTGTAGCTTGGTCACAGCTCAGAAAAGTTGCCTTTTATACTACAACTCCCAGAATCCACCAGCAAATATGTGCTTGCTGAGACTAACGAGTTTTTTTCTTCACTCAATTTATGAGAAGTGAACTGTCAGACATCATCCACATGCTGGCCATTATGTTCTTATGGAGTTGAAAATATGGTCCCTGTCAATGCTCATACTTGGCTTCTGGAAACTAGGGTTAAAGTTGTACTTGCACCACAACTGTGGGTAGTATTAAACTAGAATTAGGATTTGCAGTAGGATTAGAGGTTAACTAGAACTAGGATTAGGGTGATTTTATCCTTTTAGAAAAATCCAGACTGTATTATTCAGAAAGTTGGTGGCCTTAAATATTTTTCCAGAAATATTAGGAAGGGACACAGTAGAACTAAGATGGTATTGCAATAAGAGAGATGGATTCTTGGCTGACTTCTGGTTTTTGTTTTTGTTTTTGCAGCAACAGCTGTAGAAACAGCATTGTCATTCTTGCTGGTTTTAGTATTCAGCCGATAGCCAGGTTTAATGCAGAACATGTGCAAAATAAATGCATGTATACATAAACTGTGACTCAGTACTTTAACTATTTGCATAAATTCATCCATACTTGAAAGGTTAGTTTTCTCCTCATGAGAAAGCTATCTGCTCTACTGTTAATCCATGAAATGCTGTAGTAGTCAGGCTGGGTGTGATGACAGACACAACTTCTTTAGCACCAGATTGCCCCCCCTCCCCCCAAAAAAATACTTCTGTGATTTGCTTTTGTTTTATTTTGCAATGCATGCAAGAGAGAGAGGGAGTGATTTTGCTGGACTTTTGCACAAGGAACCGACCTTATCTAGCAGCCAGGCAAGAGAAGTGCCTTCTGGCAAAGAAGTGCCTGAAGCATTCCACTAATCAATAAACAGATGCTGAGACAGCAAACAGCTTGAAGAGGATAGGTAACATTTCAGAAAACCACTGGAAAAAGTGGCTTTATCACTATCAGCATAGCAGGAGGAGGTGAAGGCAAGGAGAACTAATGCAGCCAAAAAATGACACAGCTGAAGGGCAGAAGGGCCTAATATAATACTTCTGCAGTTGCTAACTGCCTCATGCTCCTTAAAGTGGTCATCTTGCAATTGTAGACTATAGGTGAAATCTTGTTAGTGACATACCTGAGCAGAAGTGTGGCTTATGCATACAAATGTCTCTCTTTGGACAGATGGAAATTTCTAGTCATGCAGATTTTCTAGTCATCAGCACACCATCCAAGAACTTTTCCCCCACAGCCCCCTGGAAGGCTGCTGCTACTGCTTATTGATGGGGTGGGGAGGGGAGGCAATTCAGATAAGGCAGATGTGGCTGTTCTGGGCTCCCAGGGGAAGGAAAAAGAGGGTAAACTCCACCTGTGAGTACACCATAGTTTCTTCCGTGATCCAAGCTGAAACCAGCTGCTTCTTTATCTAAATTGCCTCCTCCTCCCTTCCTCCTTCCAAGCCAGCATGGTGTAGTGGTTTGAGCACTGGATTACCATTCTGGAGACCAGGGCTGGGATCCCTGTTAAGCAAAGGAAACCAACCAGGTGACTTTGGGCAGATCACACTCTCTTGGCCTCAGAAGGCAAAGGCAAACTCTCTCCCAAGAACCTCCCACCCCCGGTGATAGGTTTACCTTAGGGTTGCCATAAGTCAGGAATGAATTGAAGGGATGCGACAAGCCTCCCTCCCTTCCCCTCTCCCTCCCTTCCCCACCAGCAAGCAGTAACAGGGGCAGCCACAGCCCCTCACAGTTGGACAGCTGCCAGGGCATGGAGGGGAGGACATGGAACTGTGCAGGTAGACATAGGATTTCAGTCTCTCTGTCTATACATATGTGTGTGTATGCGGGGGGGGGGGTGAGGGGTGTCTGAAAGAAAGGGAGAGACAGATTGACTCAATTTTATTTGTCACACCCTACAGCAGTTCTTTCACAACCTAATGTTCTCCATATGATTTGGACTTTTATGCTATAGTGGCCCACCCCAAAAGATTTCCACTTAATATGGAGAGAGGGAAGAACAGCTTGCCACTCATCTTCATTGCATCTCAGAATCAAGAAACATTCCTGAGTGATGAGAAAATATCCTGCACTGAAACGCAGGTGAAAAAAAATAAACATGTACAGATGATGTACTCTCAGATTACAACTGATGGGAGTTTCATACATTATACAATGCAGCTGTTGTGCATCCAGCTGTCATACACCTGCTTTGGTGTCTGCTGGGAAATGTGCATATCACCTGGAGTTCTTCCTTCTTCTTTGCTTCCTTCCCTAAAGAAGTACACATCTGGCATTTGCCACTTTCTGCAAGACTGACTTGCTTTCTTCCCTGAACATACATACATGTCTGCTCACCCTCTACCAGTCAAGTATTACATCTCTTTTCAGAAATAAAGAAAAGTGGCTGTGGCTATCTTGGTTGGTTGTGCTAACAGCAAGTCATTTTGTCAAGATGGCAGGCAGAAGTACAGACCCCACATTACAACTAAGGCCCTGCCCCTGAAAATTTAAACTGGATCAATCTTTTCCGCCTAACATAATTGGACTCCTGCATCAAGTCAAGAACCTGCTTGGCTTGACACAGGAAATAATTAAACAGCATAGACTTATGTGTGCACAAAGTCTAACTAGCCACCCTGCCCTACTGTAACCAAGCCTGTGTAACTAAGCCCAAGCACACACAACTGAAATTATGGCACATTCTTCCTGTTTGTCTTTGTCTCTATTGCCTTTCCTTTCCTTTGTTGTTTCCTCCATGTGAACATTCAGGCTGTAAATTCCTTGGGGCACTCAGTTCCAAGCACTTTGATGGTTCTCTGCAAAGAAATAATGTTCCAGTATGGTTTGAGGGACGGACACACACACACACACACTCACACACACACTCACACACACACAGAAGAAAGGTGAAAATTTAGAAGTGGAGTTGGAAGAAAATGATTCTTCCTTGAATGTTTGTGCTATATTGTCTGGACAACTACTGCAAAGGAGAATGGTGACTGAAACTCTTTGGTGCCAGTATGCTCTGTAAGCTGGCTGTTGAATAGTTTACTCCAGGTCAATGGTTACGGAAAGAGAGGAAGTTAAAGGCTGCTTTTTTTTTCCAAGAGCTATTCTGTTTTTTTCTCCAAGAACTTTTCTGTTCTGTCAAAGCGAGGACTGAATATTATCTATTTCTTCTGCAGTTTGGATACAAAGGCAGAAAATGGACAGTGGAATCACTTGCCACACTGTCCCTAAGTCTATGCATCCAAACACCTAGATCTTACAAAATAAGAATGATTATTGCTAAGAACTGATTACTCCAAACTCTAGCCATGTGCCTAGTACTTTTCTTCTTCATTATCAAAGCTTTCTCGTTGCCTTCTCAGAACATATTTCTCCTTGAACAGGCAACAATTTGAAGAAGTTAATTTATTTAATTTTATGTGAAACTTTCTCTGGTATTCACACATTAGAAGAACACCACGCTCCTCGTGTACGTCCCTTTTGAAGCACTTCACATCAGCTTACTGCAGTGAAAAAAAGGTAAACACAGCTGATTGCTCACAAGTGGCTATGGAGTGCGCACAGTTGTGATCTTGTCATTTCTACCTGCCACTTCAGATATGATATTAAGGTAGAGGAGGGTATCATGAATAAGAAAGGGAAGGCAGAGAGTTTTGAGCTAGGGAGAATGCTCCCAAAAAGTGACACCTGCTATTTTGAAGCCAAGAAAAATAATTACAGGGATTTTTTCCCTTGAGTTTTTCAGGAGCTGATTCTCAGAATGTAGATATTGATATGTACAGAGTGAAATGAATTACAACAATTTAGTATAATGGCTAGGGTGTTGGATCAGCACTGGGGAGACTTAAATTTACCTTCCTGGTCTTCATTTGAAGGGCTGTCTAAAAACAAATCTGGTTTAAAGAACTGCAAGAAAGCACAAAGGCATTGAAATTGTCTGCCAGCAGCCAGCACTTGAGCATCAAACTAAGTAAGCACATAGATCACCAAATTGCAGTTTTCCCCATTATGATGAGATGTAACATATTTGTCCTGAATATGTTTTATATGAACACAGTGGATTTGCTAGTTCAGACTAGAGGCTGATCCAGCATTCTTTTTCTATAATGGTCAACCAGCTGCCACAGGGAAGTCTGGAAGCAGGACCAACAGGCATTGATACTGTCTAATTGTTAGACCTCAGTAACTGGCATTCCAATGTTTATTTCTTTAACAGCATATAGACCCTTGTAGCCACTCATCCATAAATTTGTTCTCCATATTTTAAAGCCATTTAGTAGCCATCATATTTGGTGGCAGCACTTTACACTGCTTATTTAACCAATGTGTGAAGATGTAGTTCCTTTTGTCTGTTCAAAGTCTCCTGCCAAATGACTAAGAAAGACCATCTGGAGCTTTGTGGCAAATGACTTTCTAAGAAGGGAGTGGAGTGGGGGAGGCACAGAGGATCAATGTCTTCCAAAGACCTGTAACTGTTTCTTAGTCTGACCTAGAGCAGTTCCATTGAATCAATGGGATTTATGTAAGTGTTGACTCTCTACTCACCAACTAATCCAGTGGGTGGGCCTGCTCTAGGATTGAAGCCAAGGATGGTTAATTATATAGAGCACAAAATTATTGCCTTGGTGCTTTTTTAGTCTGTATTTTATTATTTGGTTCCTCATGTGGTCACAAATATTTTAGAAGCATTTGGTAGCATCTACAGTGTACGTTTATAACTGTGTGCAAAATAAGTATTATTATTACATGTTTTAAAGAATTAAAAATGAATATGCAGTGAGATTCTATAACCATTTTAATGATTTTTTTTTAGAAAAACAATAAACGTTTTCTTTTAAATAAGAGGAACATATCCAAAATGCACTAAATTTGTGGACATCTTTGAAATTAATTATCTCCTGAACCCTTCTAATATTTGTAAGATAGCTAGGGTTTGTTTTAGGGCAAAAAAAGCATCCAAGAAACAGAGAGGGAAATGGAGATGCTGATGGTAGTTGGAGCGATGGTGGTGGTGATTGATGATGATGATGATGATGATGGTTATAAGAATGAGTTTACATCTGCATTTGGTGTCATCCCCCCTTCTGTGGTTCTCTATACTCTTTTATGTTAAGGCATAAGAAAGACTGGGAGGATAAAAGGTTGTAAAAAGGTAAAAGCAAAACAGTAAATGCATTAAAAAAAAAAAGCCATATCCATCAAGTTCCACTCCTTCACTGGCAAAGGACATACATTTTTCCTTGGCACATGCATATGCGCACAGGTACACAAATGCAGGTGCTTCTTAAAATGTCTAGCTGAAAACATTTACGTGTAAGCATACAGCCTTGTAGGAGAGATTCCCTTACTGAAGATCAGTTAACTTGTGCTGGGCAGCTGTTGTGGGACAACTTCCTCTCCACAGACTCTCTGAATATATCTATGCTACACAGTTATCATAGTATGACAGCACTTTAACTGTCATGGCAATATCCTATAGAATTCTGGGATATGTAGTTTGGTGGAGTACTTAAGAGAGCCAGCTTGGTGTAGTCATCTGAGCATTGAACTACAACCCTGGAGACCAGGATTCAATTCCCTGCTCAGCCACAGAAATGCAATGGGTGACCTTGGCTGTGTCACATACTCTCAGTCCCATAGAGTTGCCATATGTTGGAAATGACTTAATAACTTGAAGGCACACAACAACAATAACAACAATGTACTTAGAATTCTCTGCAAACAGTGGGTGGGAGATATGCACAAGATATAAAGAATTAGATCATATGTCGGTGAAGCTTGGTCATTTCTGAGCCATCTGGTGTTCCTCCTTAACAACATCTGTACTTTGGGGGTGCTGTTAATATGCAGTCCTTACTTTGGATCCCAGGCTATTGTCAGTGGCACAATGTACTTTTCACGAGCTTATGTTAGTACTGCAGCTGTATCTAGGCCCCTCCTGGACAGAGACTGCATTCTCACCATTTTTCATTCCCAATAACCCAGGGTTAACTACTGCAATCTGTTGCATGTTGCACTGACCTAGATGATCTTTCAGTAATTCAATCTGGTCTAAAATGCAAAAGCTGGCCTATTAGGTTGTACGGTTATATAGCCTACCCTTCATTAGGACTGAAATAGCTCCACTGGCTTCCCAAACACTCCTGAGCACAATTCAAGGTGGCTGGTCTCAGTATTTAAACTCTAACACAGCTTGAAAGCAGGTTGTTTCAAGGACCTCTCACACCCGATGAACCTAGCCCTGCACTGAGGTTCCCCTGAGTCATTTCACCTGCTGAGATATGGGCTTTCACTATTGCGGCACCTCACTGGTGGAATGCTTTATTTGTTTGGTGCCTCCACATTTGTCCTTTTGCTTTGGGAATCTTTTTTTTTAATCCAGATCTGATCATTCTGACCACTTGACATATTGTGTTGCTTTGAAATCCTGGATGCTTGAGTTCTACAAGGGTTTACTGAATGGCTATCTCCTCCTGGAATGTCTAGTTTCTGAATTATTTTTTAAAAAATGTATTTTTGCATTTATGCTTTTGAAACCCAACTCAGAAATGTTTGGGGAAAGACAGGTTATAATTTTATTAAATAAACAATCAAATGATTGTATGCTTGATTAAACAAGTAAAAAACACAATAGCAAACTCCATATTCACTGATACAGCTTTTGTTTGTGTTTTAAAAGTAGTTTTCTGGTTGTTACGATCTGGACTTAGTAAACAGATAGAAAGAAAAAGCTGTATAGACAGAAGGAAAAATCTTGGCTTAATCCAGAGTTAACAATATGGGTACTAAAAGAAAGGAACCTTGGTTTGCTCTATCTACTGCAGTAATGGGGTAGTTCCAAAAAGATGGTTCACTCAGGTCTATAGCTGTGTGACCATCTGCCTTATCTTTTGTCACCAACTGGTCCCCTGCAGGGTCTTTTAAGCACCTTTATTTGCTCTTTTGAATAATCTTCACAGACTGTACAGTTACATTTGATCCACTTCTCAAAGGATTTCTTATTTTAAACATCTATCATCAGAAGATCCTTTCCTTCCAGGCCTGCTTGCATCTACAGGATAGCTCAACACCAAAGCTAAATTTATAGATGTTTATTCATTTAATGAACACTTCATCAAATGATGGTTTGATGGTGAAAGCTGCTACCACAAATAAAGCTTTAGTGTTTCCTGAGATCACCTTAAACAAAATACTTTTCAAATGGTTGCTCACATAGCTATCAAATAATAAGTAAAAGGTTGTGTATACAGGCAAAAGCTTATTAGACAACTGTGACCAATATTACACAGGTGTTGTTATTCTTTATATGCACATATTTCCCTCCCTGGCTCACTGTGGTTATCTGATTGTACTTGGCTTGCATATTTCTGTAGTGCTTCCAGCTACATATGGGCAGCAATGATTCTGTCTCTGGTTAAATAATAAAAATAAATTTCTGAATAAATATAATGAATACTTTAATATACTTTTAAGATGAACACTCACCTAGGGATATAGCCTTAAAAAAAGGAAAACAAAACCCACAACAATACAGTGCTCCTCCAACATTTCATTTCTTTTAGAGTTTTCTCTTAAGAATGACATTCACTGCACTAGCAATTTTGTTATCTGGTCTACCCCATGTTACTGCTCTTAGGCTGAAAACGTAACCCATATCTACTCACTAAGATTTTTGTTCTCTCCCATTAAATCTGTATTACATCAAGCTATTAAGGCAAGACTGGGATTAATGTATTTGGGAAGCATTCCTACAGCTCTTTATGCATCAAACGATGTATATGCAGGGGTGAATCAGCTCTTATTTTCTCATAAGAGCCTCTTTCAGCTGTCCTTCCAGAACTGCTCCCTGAAATCTGGTTGTGGCTTTCTCGAACATACAGCAAGAATGGATAAAGAGACATACCAATTTCTTCAGCTGTCTGATATTCAAGACTATGTAGCAGAAGTAGGGCCAGCACTGGTTACGTCTCCCTTCTAGCAGAGGTGACTGATGGCTCTGTTATTTCAGGGAGATAAATCCATGTTAGCATTTACATGGACTAACAAGGAGTTTTACAGGAGCTATCCATGGTACCAAAACCTATTCTCAAAATAGGTTCAGCACTGTGGATAGTGTCTGTGTAATACTTCTGTAGAACCAGCATGGATTCACTGCCCTGAAATTACAAAGCCACCAGATGCCTAAATTTTGCCTAAACACCAAACAAATTTTGGTGTTCTCTGATCAGCATGAATCTGGTTGACAGACAATGCCTGTTGTTGTTGATGTTGTTGTTGTTTTAAAACAATTTTAAAATGCAGTTTAAAATAATAAAAAGCAGTCTTTAAAACAATACAGTTAAAACAATAAAAACAGCATTCTCCTAGAAGCCCTTCCTAGTACTATAAAGGGTAGGAAGTTGCAAGCAGGGGCAGAAAGAGATTCTCAGGCTGCTGTGAAGGGTGAGGTGGTATATTCCACAGAACCTCAGACCTGTAAAGAACAAACAGTGAACACTGGCTTATTGAGTGAATGTGAAGGGGTTAGCCCTTCTCTTCTGAATTCTGTAAATACATCAGTCTTTTCCAATTAGATGCTCTCTTGACATGGCCTACAATTTCCATCATCCCTAGAAAACATGGCAATTGAAGATGATGAGGCTTTTAGTTCAATGCATCTAAAAGGTACCAGGTTGGGGGAATATGCATACATTCACTGGACATGAAATAGATGATTCCATGTCTGCTTGTCTTCCCAGCCCCCACACTGCAAAATGAGTGAGATTCCAGTGTCTCCTTGTTGCTACTGAAGGCTGCTGCACAAAACCTAGCAGGCAGGATAATAAAATGCATCAAAATAGACTCCCTTAGGGAAAGGTTATTAATCACAGATAAAGTGTCCAATCCTGACTGAGTGCTTCAGAAGTGTTCTAATCAGAGATAAAGCTGATAAGGCACTCTCTGAGAGAAGCAAGCAAGAGCTAAAAACACAACAAGCCCTTTTGGTTACAGAAGAATCTGTATCGGCCAACCACTATCCTGTAGATTGGGAAGGGGGAAATTTTAGCCCTCTGTATGTTTTGGATTACAGTTCCCACACTCTCTTACCAGTGGCCATGTTGGCTGGGGCTTCAGGCAACAGAAACCTAAAACATCCAGAAGACCAACATTTCACCATACAGGGACACAAGGCAAGTTTAAAAGGTACGTGCCCACATCCATTCCGAAGAAATTTGCATGCCCAAAACAAAAGACAGTCTTATACCCTGGACCCACTCCCTGCCATTCCCAGCAAGTTAGGCAGCATGGAGGGCTACTTTTTACCCCTTATACTGTAACTTTTGAACTGCATGTTTGGAGGGAGAAGAAAGAAGTCATCTACCCCTTCTTATCCCTTCCTGTCACTTCTCCCCCTGGAACATTCTTATTTGCAGGTGTGTAATTAAAATGCAGCAGCAGAATTACCTGCAGTATGAAATGACAGACTTTTTTTGCTTACTCATTAGCAGATCTTGCTGGCATGAGATGGAGGAAAGGAGGGTGGGAATGAAGATGTACCTCTTCAAATGCCAGCCTGAAGCCCTTCCTGAAGTCAAAATGCTTAACTTGTGTATGCAATTCACTTCCATATGATGTGGGGATGGCCACTAGCTTAAATGGCCCTGAAAGTATATTATAGACAAATTCATGCAAGACCTATCAGTTGACAGGAGACCAGAAGACTGAGACAGACAGACACACACACACATACACCTATCAACACCTATTAACTAACATTGTGATATGGCAGCCTTCCTCTACCTGGATCTCTCTAAATGTACTAGACTGCAATGCCCACAATCTCCAGACACCATGGTAGTCTGACACAACTGGAGAGTTCTAGCTTGGAAAAGCTTCTGCATTGAACTTTCAGGATAAAAGACAGTATGCTACTGTCTACCGTTTATTGGGTACCAATAGTGAGGAAGGAGTCTTGCCTTTATCCTGAGGTGGACAATTTGTTTGGACTGTGGGGCTGCACTGGTTCTTTTGCTTCTGGCTGTTACCGTTTCTGGCCATGGTGGCCACTGAAGGCACTACAGAAGTTGCCACCACTGCCACAGTTACTGCCAAGTGTTGGTGGCAACTGCAGTAGCTCTGTGTGTAAAAGTGCGGCAGAACACTCTTTACAGATCCTTACAATTTGCCACCTTGCTAAAATGGCAGAATATGCAAAGGAGTTCTGCCTCATCTCCCATAGCATTTTGGAGTTGGAAGAGACCTTAGAGTTATGAACTCCATCCCCTCAGTGGTGCAGGAAATCCACAGTTAAAGCATTGATGACATATTGCAATATAGACGCTGCTTGAAAATTTTTCATGAAGGAGTCCCACCACTCTATGAGGCAGTCTATTCCACTGTCAAACATCAACAGTGAGGAAATACTTCCTAACATTTATTTAAAATCTCCTCCCCTGTAATTTGAACCGACTGGTTTGGCTCTTGCTCTCTGGAGCAGCAGAAAACTAGTTTACCCAACAAATTTACTTCAAAAAACAATATGCATCTGAGTATGCAGGCGCTGGTAATACATGTACACACAAATGTGTTATGTGCGTGTATATTTTTGTAACTTACATACATATGCTGCCCTCTGTATGTCTGTGAATGGAAATATTATGGAGGCATAGTAACTTCAAAAATGTTTTAGAACTATTTAAAAGACTGATTTAAAAAAAAAAAGCCCAGGGAATGAGAGGTATGCTGTTTTAATTAGTCTAATTTTTGTCATGCACTGAAAAAGCATCTGGGATCCAGGACTTTCCAGGACTCATCATACCATGTACAGGTAACTGGTGTTTTGATGTGTTTGAAGCACAATGTATAAATAAAAGATTGTGGATAAGAAGTGGGAAAATTGTTGTTATTTGCTGTCAGGTTGACTTGCCCGATGGCAACCTTATGAAAGAGAGACCTCCAAGATCCCCTGTTACCAGCTGCCTTGCTCAGTCTTTGCAAACTCACGGCCGTGGCTTCCTTGATTGAGTCTATCCACCTGTAGTACAGTCTCTCTTTTTTCCTACTGCCTTCCACTTTGCCAAGCATCATAATCTTTTCCAATAAGCCACGTCATTTCACGATATGTCCAAAATAAGATAGCCACACAGTTTGATTATCTTCACATCTAGTGTGAGTTCAGTCTTGATTTGCTCTAAGATCTGTTCACTTGTCTTTTTAGCAGTCTATGGTATCCACAGAACAGTTCTCCAGCATCACATTTCAAATGAGTTGATTTTCCTTCTGTCAGTTTCTTCACTGTCTACCTTTTAAATCATACAAAGAAATCAGAAATACCATGGTGCAAAGTATTCTGAATTTGGCATTTAATGATATGAAAAATCTATGAAAAGTCAATAACCCAATGGCAAATATTGGTCTACCATGAGGCTTTTGATGGCTGTTATAACAAACAGTTGTAGGGTGTAAACAAGTATTGTAGAAATGCAATTGTGGCACATGTACTTCGCTATCCACTTGGATCAGGCTTTTTCTTGTTTAACCAGGAGCTGGATTTGAGCAGTGTTCCTTAGCTAGCACCTTTGCCATTCATAGAGCAAGTTCTTCCTTTCTGGAAGCAGTGCTGTCCACATTACTGATTAAGTGGTCCTTGTGTATGTAGCAAAGCCTCCTTTCTCTTTCCCTCCCCAAACCGGAGCAGATGCAACAGGTTTATTAAAAAAAAAAAAGAGGGGGAGATTTATTTTTAAAAGTGCCATGAAAACTGTTAATCAGATAGCTCTATGCAGGTGCTTGACAAAAGATAAAAACAAGTACATCAACCTGCCAGAAGAACAGAGAAGGATGAGCAGCTTTCATTCTGATGCCATGTATATATATCATGATGTACAAGAATTTGCCTCCCAGAAAATAAAAAACAAAAGCACACACGTCTTTATTTCCCAGAGCTTACAAAAGCTGCTTTTAAAAATGTAACTTCCCCAATCTCCCAGCAACTGCAGTTGTACTTTTAGTCTAAAAAAACAGCTTTTCCTAGGTCTTCAATTTCTACATAATACCCCTACCCCTACCTAGGTTCAGTATGAGCTGTCTTCTTCATCAAATGTTTTGGAATGGCATACACCTATGACAGTGCTAGATGTGCCTCTCCTGTAGTTTTCCTTCTGGCAGATCCATGTCTGTTTGAAAAGCCCCCATGATCTCTTCATTCATTTCTCCTCCATCTCCCAGTGATGGAGGAAGTTGTGGGTGGGTGTGGGTGGGACAATAATGCAGCTGTGCTGGAAAGATGCCATCATCTCCATTCCCCTGTTTCCTCCCCTCACACATTAGACATCAGAACCATTTAATCAAGCTCAAATCTATCTGTCACTAAAAAAATGACCCTTATGGTTGCTGCTAAATATAGGGTAGGGCCCCTGCCCTCTCAACTACATCCTGAGAGGTTTTATTAAATCAGAGATGATATATGGGCAATCTAAACTTCCCTGAAGGCAAAGTCTTCCCCCTTCTTACCTACAAAAAGAATATGCATCGTAGTGAAAAAAGAGCATCTCTATTATGTGCATGGCTTAGTAAACACAATCCTGTCCTGTCGGTCAAAGTTTGGCTTGGATTGCGTTTAAACAAAGGTGGTGCATTCTGTCCTCTTTTGTTAAGCCAGTGCTTGCTCCATTGCAGCAGACACCCTTCTTATCGTTGGGCATATCTCTCTACCACAGGCTTAAAGCAGGCTTAAGGATAATATGCACTCATTACAGAAGCCTTCTTAAACCCAGCATGTTCCACGTGTGCTAGACTCCAACTCCTATTAAACTTAATATCATGCCATGCTGATTACGGGTGATGGAGTTTTTTTGTCAAACGTACCTGGGTGGCAATAGATTAGGGAAGGTTACTCTAGGGAACCCCAGAGCCACCTTGAGTCCTGGAAAGGTGGGATGTAAGTAAATTAAACCCCCAAACAAGTGGGAGCTATATAATTCTGTGAAGGAAGTAATTGTGACATTTCTTTCAGAGTATTCTCCTGTTCCTCAGCATCCTCCCCTTACTATTCATTCCTTCTCATTACTTGTTCTCTATTCTTATTCTTATTAGCTATTAATGTCAGTAACAGAGACATTTGCTGATTTTATTTTTGCATACAGGAATAAATAATTTCAAGTTTTCCCCCTTCAGGGTGAGATTAAAGAGTTTTAAAGCAGTGTTCAATTATTTTTCACATTTTGCGACTTCTTGTGAAAAATCTGTTTACTCACAAACCTATTTTTTGAACAAAAACAGAAACATTTTTTTCACAAATGATTTTCTTTTTGCAAAATAGAAGTCCTGCAGTGCCTATATGTCTCTGTGTAAGTATGTGTGTGTGTATCTTGTGGCTGTTGACTGCTTTCTTAACAGAGATTCTCAAACGCAGGCTTTCTCACCAAGAGTCAGAAAATGTGCAAATCTGTAAGTTTGCTTTACAACCCTGGTAGGAAGGCCTTTAGATTTAAAACTGCATCAAAACAACAGCGTTTGTAACATTGATGTGTCTTTTGTATAACCCAACAACGGGCAGTGATCCAAGTAGCAGGACTGCCTCATCCCACCAATAAGAGACAAGGTTCCTCCCCATGAAAAAATGCAGGTTGCTGTTATATAATTGCTTCTTTGGTTTAACTGAACTAAGAAAAACTATCATTTCCTAACTAATTTTACTAACAGCAGCTTGTTAACATGATATTATCTTATCTAGAGCTCATCTGGATAATATCATGTTAACAAGCTGCTGTTAGTAAAATGTTCAATGGTAGGGCTGGCGTCTTCTCAGCACATATCACTGACAGATAGTCATGTGGGCTAAGCACCTCATGCCAGTCTTGTCACTGTTATCTGTAGCTAGGCAGAGACCAAGAGCACAGATAGAAGCTAAGCTTCCTGGGTCTGCATATGTGTGGATTATATGGATTGAGAATCTCCGAAGAAATGCTCCCAATCCTTGTAATTAGAACAACTTGCCCTAAGGCAGCAGCACATTCAAAAGAAAAGCAGACAACCAGCCAGAAAAGGTGGTGAAAGAATTATCCACTTCTGATGGATGCCAAACAGGAAGAGTGCTTGTGGCTTAATAAAAGAAAAAGAAAAAGATCTCCATATATAATAGCTGGTGGGGTGAAGGACGGGATCACGAAGGTTACAACTGAGGGTCAGTTGCATTTCTCACTCTTCCATGTTGTCTTTAGGCTGACTGCTCAGTAAAGCAGATGTGCCCCAGTATGAAAATTATAAGCAACTCTTGCTTGTTCTCTAAGAATCAAACTGAATATGGGGTTCATAGCCACATGTTTATGCACAGATCTACTCTGTTCAAATAAAAAGTGGTGGTGGCAACAGCAGATAATGAAGCTGACAACAAAAGCACTGTATCTTGGTCCTATCATACTAAGTCAGTTGCTTCTGACACTTTTAAACTAGCCCAGCACTGAAGTAGCGAGCCAGTAGTAGTGAGCCAGGCTGGGCAGAAAAATACTTGAAGCAATCAATGGTCACCGTGGAAGGCAGAAGCTCATTTGTCCTACTTGCATGCTCCTTCTTGTTTCTTTTCTTTTCTTTAAAGAAAGGAAATCTTTCTCCCCTTTTTTTAATTGAACAGGGAAGGGAGATGCCTAAATAGACATGTTGGGGAAGAAACAGAGGTCACTGGCAGAGCACATGCTTTGCATGTGTGCAAGTTCAGTGCCTGGCATTTCCAATCGGAACTGGGTAAGCATGTGATGTTTTAGATACCAGAGAGCAACTGCTAGCCACAGCAGACAACAATACTGGGTATAGCTAAACAGTGTAACCCAGACTTGAAAAAGTTCACTTTTAACCTCCCAGAATTCCCCAATCGTCCTTGCACTGACCATGCCAGTGAGGGATTTTGGGAGTTACAGTCTCCAAAAGTAACTTTCTTAAGCTCTAGTATATGATAGATTCTTCACACTGTACTCTGTATCCTTCATACATCCAGTCTGGGCCTAAGAATGCATTTATTGTGTCTAGTTTGCACTCCTGAGCCCCAGCTGCACTCCAGACAATGCAAGAGCTTGCACATATACCTAAACATTTTAATGGCACAATTCAGAAAGGTTTAGTTCATATTTAGTCCCAGATGACTTGACGGTGCCTTTTAAAGAAGAATACGTTGATGGAGAGTTCAGAAAATCAGGAATAAAAAAAAATGCCCCACTGCTACTACTCCTTCAGCAGCTAAGCCTTTCAAAGCCCAAATTATCTTCCTGGTATAGGAACAGTTGTTCATTCATTATAAGGAGGTAAAGCCCCATCAAGATATGTTCTTTGTGTTGTCTGGATTGCACACAGTGTGAGCCACCCATTCTTGTGTGTTGGGACACGTGAGAGATGTAGACAAGAGGTATTTTGAAAGAGGGAAGCCAGGGAGACGAGAATCTTTGGCACTTAGTTATACCAGAGCTGGGCTTGAGCTCTCTAAAGCAATTGCAATATGTGCACCAGGAGACATCATTTCTGGCATAATATGTTAAATGTCTAGCAGACTTGAGATGCAGCTAAGGGCAAGGTAGAGGTTATTATCACAGATTTACCATGGACTCCCAGGCACTATGGGTCTGGTTCCTTTATTTCAGGAAATGCAGCCACAGCAAGAACAATAATAGTTTGGAACCATTTTGCTGGCTGGAGGGAAAAGTATATATTCCCAAGAAAGATAGATGTATGTTATTATATTGCTAAAGGGGAAGGGAAAGTGATGCACTATTCTTTTCACTGACCAATGGAAAAGGATTAAATCTTAAAGACAGGAAAGAAATTCCTTTCAAGTATCTTGCAAAGGGACACATGTGCAAGAATTACATTGAACCTTGGCACTACGTTTCATGGTGGTGGGACTGTTTGCTCTCATAAGTTGAGAGGCAATATTGATGATAGAATTGCTACTGATACCGCCTCCTAAGCCAGACAGGCTTTTGCTGAAGAATCAGACTAAATGAGGCAAACAGCTATTAGACAGCAGCAGAAGCAGCAGATGACACTTCAGCTAACTCTTGTTAGTATTGCATAGAAAACAACAATAGTAAACCACAATGTCTTTTACTTCAAAAACCCCAAATGATAAGAAAATCCAAAATGAAGCAAAGGATAGTGCTGGAAGATGAGATTCTTAAGTCAGAAAGCACTTAACCAGCTACTGGGGAAGAGCAGAGGAAAGGTATGAGTAGCACTGTGTCTAATTATGCAGCTGGACTCAAGCTGAAAGAATGTTCATCTACTGACTTGCTCAGAGGTGAAAGAACAGCTGAAGTTGTACAATGCATATAATAGGAACACGAGAAGCATGAATCAAGGGAAGCTAGAAATCTAGAAAGCTAGAAATCAAAAAACTGAAATGGAACACATAAATACAACAATACTGTATTTAGGAATAGGAATGGGATATTTTCAGTCAGGTAATGTTTTACACTAGAAATGACATTATAAGAACAAATGAGGTGACATTAATAGTAAGGTGAGATGTAGCAAAAGCAGTCGGGATACAATGTGATGTCTGACGAAATAACATTAATAAGACTTTATGGAAAACCTATCAATATAATCATTGCTCTGGCCTCAAAGAGACGGAAGAGGAGCCTGACACAGCTCCATTGTGCTTTTGCTGCAGTGACTGGTAAGGAGCCTGCCCTCCAGATTCCAGCTGACGTTGATCTATCCTCTGAAGGAGTGACGAGGAGCCAAACACAGCTCCACTGTTCCCTGGTCAAAACAGCTGGTGAGAGGCCTTTCCTCCAGATTCCAAATGCCTCGCCTCTGGCCTCAGAAGGAAAGAAGAGCTACTAGCGTCTGCCTGTCTTAATCTCTTCCTCCACTGCCATCCCCTTTCCTTTGGGTGTTTTGTCTGATTTAGACTATAAATCTAATGGCAAGAAACTGTCAAATTGATGACTTGTAAGTTGCTCTTTTTTGGGCTGAAGTGTGTGGTATAAGTACTCTAAACAAATAATTATTAATAAGTATCCCAATTTAGTCTCATCACTAAGGAGAAAAATAAAAAACCTAAAATATTCTCCAAGGGCATCCAGAAGGAAACGGATCACACACCAAAACAGGACAAGTTAATAATGATAGGTGATTATAATACCAGAATAGGAAACAGAGCAGAACCAAGCATGGTTGGAGAATTTGGCCTGGAATCAAGAAATGAAGCAGGAGAGAAACTTATCAAATTCTGTGAGGACAGTACTTTATTTACTGCAAGTACATTTGTCAAGCGCCTGAACAGATGGCAGTGTACATTGACATCACTGGATGGAAAAGACAGAAATCAAATGAGAATTAGAAACAGAAAACAGAGGAATTCCATTCTCTCTGCAGAAACAAGACCAGAAGCCAACTGTGGCATAAACCACAAACTGTTAATTTCAAAAATTAAATTAATGCTTAAGAAGTATGTTAAATGAATCATAGTGTTAGAATACAACCTGAAGAACATTCCTGTAGAATTGGAAGAGCATGTCAAGAACAGATTTGCACAGCAAACCCTAACTGACATGGAACCAGAAGAACTCTGGACCAAAATGAGGGACATTACCAAGGTAGAATGCAAAAAAAGACACTATCTATAGCCAAAGGAAAAGTCTTATTGGGTGACAGATGGAACATTCAAATGGTTAAGGATACAGGAGAAACAAAAATAAAAGAAGACAGAAACAGGGCTAGATTGTGATTGCAACTTTTCAGTGACTTCTGCATAGGACAAAGAGAACTATTAAAATAATTCATGCCAAAATAATGGTAGAAGACAACAACAACAACAGCAGCAGCAGCAGCAGAAAAGAGACTTCTTCCACAGATTGAAGAAATTAAAGGAAAATTCAGATTAAGAGTTGAGACATTATTTCAACTCTCAGGGTATCAGGACAAAACAAAAAGATGACAGTAATGGTGCACTGAAGAACAATATAAAAGAGATGAAAGGATGACAGATTACTTCATGAAAGAAATTTTGATGAAGAACCCACAATTTTAGTAAATAAAGTGGAAGAGGTTCTCAAAGTACTTGGAAGAAATAAATTACAAGGAGCAGATGGAATACCAGTGGAGCTGTTTCAAACTATAGGGATGGAATCCATTCAGATTCTAACAAAAATGTGTACAAAATATGGAAAACTAAAAGAACTGAAAATAAAAGGTGACAGAAACAGAAGCAGAGTCCTGAATGCAACTGTTCAGTGACATATATGTAGGGACAAAGAGAATATTCATCAACGTAAAGAAACAGAAGATGACAATATAAAAGGTGGAACAAGAGGCCTCTTTCATGGGATCTGAGAAATTAAAGGGAAATTCAAACTGAAAATAATATGATGAACAAGGGAACATATTATGCAATTAGGACAAAATAAAATGTCAGTGGAAGTAGAAAAGAAGTATATAGCAGAACTATATAAAAGGGGGAAATGATGATAGATTCATTCAAGGAAAAGCCATTTGAAAGTTAACCCATAGTTTTAGGAATCAAAATGGGAAAGGCTGTCAAAGGACATAGGATAAATAAATCCCAGGAACAGATGGTATACTGATAGAACTGTCAAGTTTTAAAGAGGGAATCTGTTCAAATTTGAACAAACATCTATCAACAAAGATGGAAAACAAAACAATGGTCCATAGACTGGAAATGTTCAACATCCATACCAATCCCCAAGAAAGGGGACACCATGCACTGTAGTAACCACTGAAATATTGCACTGCAAAGTGATGTTCAAAATTTTACAAGAAAGACTTGTATCATATGTGGAGTGAGAAATGTCAGATGTCCAAGCTGGGCTTAAAAGAGGAAAAGCGATCATACTGCAAACATAAGTTGGATAATGGGATGCACCAAGGAATTTCTCAAGAAAAGCAACCTGTGTATTATTGATTATAGCAAAGCATGGATTGTGTAGATCATGGTAAATCATAGAGGACACGAAAAAAAATCTGTCCTTATGCATAGCCTATACTCTGGACAAGAGGCCACTGTCAAAACACAATGTGGAAAAACAGAGTGGTTTCCCACTGGCAAGGAGGTCAGCAATACTGCATTTTATCTGCCTTTATCAGCCTACTTGTTTAATTGATACACAGAACATGTCATATGGGTAGTTGGGTTACACTTGGGAGGAAGGAAATGTGATGACACCATATTACTGGCAGAAAATAGCAAACATTTTGATAACTAGTGATAAAAGTAAAGGAAGAAATTGCAAAGACAGGGTTACAGCTTATTATTTAGAAAACAAGAATAATGATGTTACTGCCCTGGCTGGCCCAAGCTTTGGGGATATAAAAGATATCTATTGATATCACTAATTTGGCTTCACATATCCCTTCCACGTGCTTGCGAGGCCCCCGGACAAGCACGCATACAGGCTAGGCCGATAATCGCCATAATATTCCTAGACAATACAGGGAGGCCAGAAACAGCCGAGTCGCCGCTTTAGGAGACCTCAAGGCAAGTACCTTAATTAGGTATGCATGCAGCTTTCAAAAGATCCTCTGACCCGTGCTGGCAGCTTGATGATTGGACTATACAACGCTCAAGTACTCCGCGTTTGCATACCGGCTATACTATTGATAATTTGGCTCTAACTCAGTCATTCATATTCTGACCTTTCGGAGGCTTTGTCTCCAGCTCCAAATCTATTGTTTTCCCAAAGTCCGACCTAGCCTGCGGTCACAATTCTCCTTATAAAAACCCCTGATTTTGAGCGCTTCTTTGGATCACTCTCGAGTTCCAGACCGCCTTGCTGCTGCATCGCTTGGCGAGCTTCCCCTCAGCTCCACGTGCTGAGATACATTGAACCCCAGCTTCGCTCTCCATTTTCTTCCGGACTTCAGGACAGGTTTCGTATCACCCGAATCAACTATCCCTCTGAAAATCCCGCTATCTTACTCACACCTTTATTTTCCTTAGTTATCTGTGTGCTTGTGTTGCTTACATCATGTGCCTGTATTTAATAAAGATTATTCATTATTTTCAAACCGGTCTGCTTCTTGACTTGGCCTGACCCTGTAAACACTGGGTTACAAGATCCTGCTAAGTTACCCTGCCTCTCGTAACGCTAAAGCAGTGCTCAGAGCTAATCTTCCCCACCTATTGTTGAGCGCATTTTGGTGTCCCTCCCGGGACCCCCAGAAAACAGGGTAACAGAGTGGTGGAGCAACGCGGGCAACCCCGGTACTCCTAATTTGAGAAGGAGTCGCGAACCTCCTCAAATCAGGCTGGTACTGACTTAGACAATGGCCAGTCAGGTTGCAAGAGATTCAGTCAGGCAGGAACACGTGTGTGAGAGAGAATTCTGTGTGTGTGAGCTCTAGGAGCTACTCTATCGGGGTTGGAATCTATTCCCCTTTCTTGCTGGGTTTGTGTATGTCAGCCGCCCTGGCGTGGTCACTAGCTCCCGGCGGTGAACCATTGTCCGATAGCAAGGGGTGTGCACAAGCTGACCTGGGAATCACATCCCTAACTTGGGATCTATCGTGGGCTGGAATCCAAAGTCTTAGGGTGTTAGCACCATAGGAACAGTCTACACCCATCCAACACCATAGCAGTAAGGCACAAATAGCACTTAAGAAAAGAGACCCTCCTCTTTTCTCTCCCCACCCAGAGTTGAGAACGCAGGTGCGTCCCGCTCCTTGTTGTAGTAGCTGTGTAGAGAACACGGTCCCGCTGTGTAATTTCAGGTGCGTCCCGATTGGCTAGCTGACTAGGTGCGGGTGGTGATTCCTGACCTAGCCTAGGGTTTAGAGGTTTGGCCCGTGGTAGAGGAAGGTACCCCTCACCCAGAAAACCAGTTAAGGACGGTTCGGTTTTGGTTCCTTGCCCTTTTTCCCCGCTGCTTGGCCAGGCGGCGCTGTAAGTTCCACTGGGTTCGTGTCCCCCCTTCAGGCAGGCGGAGTACTCCTGAGGGTTCCCTGGGTCTAGGTGACCTCCCTGTCCCTGAACCGTTTCCTCGTCCTTTGGTCCCCAACGCTGTTGAGGTGGAAAACCGGGCTTAGGTGTACCAAAGTGACTTTGTTTGGGCAGGCTGGAGATAGGTTCCCATCCCTCTTTCCTAGAGTAGTTCCACTGTGTTCGTTTCCCTTCAGTTCCCCCAGGGGTCTAGGTGATCCTTCCCATCACTCCAGGTCCTGGTCCCGCTCTTGTGTTAGAGAATTTGGTAGGATAGTTGTAGTCTGTGTAGAATGGCTGAGAATAGTGAGGTCACCATCAAGGACCTCATGTTGGAGGAAGAGGTCCGAGGAAAATTAGAGAGATGGGTATTGAGCAAGGGGAAATGCCCCTGGAAGGACTCCATCTTCCAGATGGCCGATCCATTTGCCACACTCCGTGAAGCGTACACCCTGGCACGGAAATCAAAGAACCCATTCGGGCTGTCTAAGGATGCTTTGGCCGCTTGGGGACTTTGGCTCACGGCCAGAGACGCTAGTAGTGCCCTTGTAGAGACCCGAGGGAAGCTAGCTGAAACCGAGAAGGAAAATGCCTGGCTTCATGCCCAGATCGAGGCACTGCGCGCAGACAAAGTAATGTTCGCGTCCGTAGCACAGGCCTCCGCCCAGAAGCTTAGCAACATCACCTTAGTGGCGCAAACTTGGGAAGAGAAAGCCCATGCCTTAGAGGCTGAGCTGGATCATGCCCGGTCTGCAGCCAAATTCATGGTGGGGCAAGTGAGAGAACAGCAGGAGGCTGTTAGTCATGCAGCTTGCCAGAAGCAGATCGCTGCGCTGGAGAGCCAGCTCCAAACGCGCAAAGCCTTAATTTCGGCTGTGTGCCCAGAGCTGCTCCCCACGTTTGCAGAGGACTTTTCTGGGGAGACGCTGCCGGAGGATGCTCAGGCAACCGTTCCCAACAACCCCGACTGGAGTGACCCTAAGGTCCCAGTCAACCCAGTAGAGACACGGTCCATGACTAGATGGACCACCCCCATTGGCGAAGGCAATGTAGATAGGCCAGAGACACAGGAAATGCAGGTCACCGAAACTAGGGTCCTGTGGCGAGCCACGGAGGCCAAAGCTATTGCGGACCAACTGGGTCCTCTAAACCGGTCCACCGGGATCATGTGGCTGAACGCGGTGATACACTCTCACCCGACCGCCAATGGCCAGGACCTGACCCAGTTGGCTCGGCTTTGTATGTCCCCTTCCGAGCTCCCGACTCTTGAATCAGCCTTGGCGGCTTGAGGCTTGGTTAGGCTCGAGGCCCACGACTGCATGAGGGAGGTAGTAAGGATTTTGTGGCCCAGACACAGTGCGAATGTGCTCTACGTCATAGAACAGCAGGGTCCTCGAGAGAACCCTGAGGCTTATGTGGCACGGAAGCAGCTCCTCGCCATTCTGGCCAAGAAGGTCCCCTTGACGCCCCATGGATATGACTTCAACCATCTCGAGTTTAAGACGCTTCTTTATGGAGATCTTAACCACGAGACTAAGATGGCTCTTGGTTTGGTGGATCCACCCACCAACAACTGGGACAAGTTTGGGAATAACCTCCGGTGGGTCACTGACCTGTTCCGTGAGGCAGGTTCTCTCAAACCTCCCACCAAGCCAAACCGAAGGGACCCTGGGAATTGGGAACCCATAGCCGAGGTAACTTACTCAAACTATGGGCCCCATTCCCAGCACAGGAAAACAGCTCCGAATTCCATTCCGTGAGGGAATTGGACCTCGCGCCCGCCACCCAGACAGGACAACAGGCAGTGGCAGGGATGGGATTTCCGCAGCCAGCCCAGCAAGGCAGGAACTCCCCCACAGCAGCCCACTGCCCCCAAACAGCCTTGTGACTCAGGCTCCCCCAGGGAGACGTCTGGCGGGTATGATCCCACGGCCCAGACGTATTCCTCGGACAGAGTGAGAATCTGGGGCATGTTCAGACAGCTCGGACTGGACATGAGCCAGTTCGATGGGAGACTCACATCCGAGCTCCTGGATGCGCTAGACAGGCATCTACCACTGGGAAATAGCCAGCTGTGAATGTGGTGACCAACGGTCCCCCTCCAGCTGGATATTATCCTGACTTAGAGCTGTCAGGATAGGGTTGCCCTCGGTCCCGGGATCTCCCCCAGAGGATTGTGGCTCAGCTGAAGCCCAACAGATGGGGTAGATCTAGGGTGAAGGCAGGCACTAGGACCGATAGGGGAAAGACCCCTGCCACCCCTCCTGCAGACTCCAGAGCAGCACCAAAGGTGCTGCTCCCTAACCTGAGAAGACAGGGTGAGCCCATCCCTGATGCTATCCACTTGACCAGATATGGCAGGGGGGAACCCAATCTAAGTCCTTTGGAGGACACAAGCGCTCAGTGCGCAATAAAACAAGGCAGATTGCACCTCCTCCTGACTCAGCCCCGAGTGCGAATCCAGCCACCTCCAAGACCATAGTGCTTTCAGAGCACCTAGAAGGATCGCACCAGGCTAAGGTTCAGGAGGAAGCACCATTCGTTCAATTGGGAGACGAGGAAGCATCCACCAAATTTGACCAGACACAGGACATTGCCAGCATGTGTGAGAGCCAGGAAAGGGAGAACACATAGCAAGGGGAAGCCAGCCCCAAGCTTCAGAAGCTCTCCACTGTCCCTGCTCTCAGCCCCCAGCTAGAAACCAGCAGTTTCCCCCGGGATTTCCTTGAAGCCTCGGCCAGAAGAGTCCTTTCTCTCCATGCCATCTTTCAGGGGAATTTCACATGGGATTGCAGATCCAAGCAGCAAGAGGCTCCTGCCCAGCCAGAGCACGGGCTAGCACAGACACTCACCCTGGCACACACTGTGTTGACATTATGCACTCCCATTAACTGCAGTCCAGCAGGGGAGATTTTGATAACAGAGAGTTCTAAATGCCACATGGAGGCGGACATGGCTACTGCCTTCCCCTCCACACGGCTGCTTTGGTGCCAGCGTGTCTTCACACTTTGAGGCATCCAATTCATTGTGACACTGGTTATCATGAACGGGGCCAAGCTAGTTTATGGCTCCATCTTGATCACCATCATACCTGGAGAGGCAGTTTTCCAGGAGGCATATGGGTCCAAGACTTGGAGAAAGGGGTCCCAAACCAGGAGCGGGTGCTGCCACTCCTGCCGGTAATTCCGGAGACCCTGCAAAAAGAATGGAAGGGTCAGCCGGTTGATCCTGCATCGGTGGTCACCCCCGAGCCAGAAGATCCCGGTGCCCAAAGACCCAATGTGAGCTCTATGATTTGCCAGACTTCCTTGAGTCGCAAGGAAGTGCCAGCCATTAATTTGTCAGAGATGTTTGTTTCCATCTATGAGGCGTCTGACAATGGTTAAATCGGCATTGTCTGCGCAGGACGGAGAGAAGTGGCAACCTCTCCGACTTCCCGCTCATGTATATAGTTCCTTGGGTGGATTTGTATAGTTGGGATGTGGCGTTAGTGTTGTTGTGAATTGTTTTTGAATTGAATGTCCCATTTGGTTCCAAAAGCCTATCCGAAGGCGACCATCTTTCAGGCCTCCCATCGGAGTCCAGCTTATATCTGTGGGCTAGTGATACTGCTTGCTCGGGGCCAGCATCGAACCATCGGCACTAGATGGATGAGCCCGCCCCAAGCCCTCGGTTACATCATCAAGCTTGGAGCTTCGGCTTCAGTCTGCGCGAAGGGAGGGTGCGAGTGTGCAGGTCCATGTTACATGGACCGGAGTGCCAATAGGACCTTCATAACCGGGGGTCCTCTCGTGCTACTGGGATGTTAACATGGGCCTCTCTAGGCCTGCGAGTCAATGCAGGTCCCGAACTAGCAGTCTCACTGCCCAGATCAATGGCCCCACTCTGGCCAATACCGCCTCAATCGCAGTTGCTATTTAAGTCTCCACAGATTCTTAGTCTTCTTGGTCATGATGACCCAAATGTTCGAAATCCCAGTAGGCTTTGAGCCGGCCATTTGCATTTATGGTACACATTGGATAATAATCATGTCAGTTCTTCTGTTGAAACTCTAATAGGACAATTGATCCGGAGGACTGGGAAGATCCCGAGGTCGTACCATCGCCCCCGAGTACTGTGTGTGTGTGGGGGGTGACGAAGAAAGTTGCCGCTCCATCTGATGGCCAGTGCTTGGGGATTCCTGGTTCCTCGACGACACCTGAAACCGTGAGGGAAGGTGACCACGCAGCCTCCCGATTGCAAAAACTGACTTTTTGCCAATCTTGCAGCCGTTTGCTGAACCGAGAAGCCCAATGGACTGTTCCAGGCTCCAACTCTGCAAAGCCACACCGTTCCTGAACGTGCAGCAAGCCAGCTAAGCTGCACCAACTTGGACATTGTGTTCCTACTCTGTTGCCTGGATGGACTTATGTTTTGCTCATTCGCTCCAGCTACAAGACTTTTTCTGTTGCAAGGGGGGGTGCCAAGACTTTTGCTTGCACCTCACCTCCCCTGGACTATGAACTCTCATTCCTTTAAATCCACACTGAACTGATTGCTCCTTGGATTGCCTTCATTGCCAGACCCTGCATTGGATTTATATTAACTGCATTTGCTATTTTACTGCCATTGCTCATTTTTTCGACAGTTCCCTATTGACGGGACAGTTTGACATTGCTTATTGATTAATTGTTGACTGTTGTTTAATTGCCATTTGCGTGTATGTGTTTAGGTTTAGGTTTTAGTTAGGAATGTTGTTATAAGCTAGAAACCCTTTGCTTTTCCCCAAGATTCCCTTTCCTGTGGAGTGATACGGTTACCTATCGGCAAGCCCCTATTTGGCTCTAAAATGATTTTTGATTTTTAATTGGAAAATGTCCGATATTGTCCCCAACATTGCCCATTTTCGGGGGGGGGGGAGATTGTTACTACCCTGGCTGGCCCGAGCTTTGGGGATATAAAAGATATCTATTGATATCACTAATTCGGCTTCACATATCCCTTCCACGTGCTTGCGAGGCCCCCGGACAAGCACGCATACAGGCTAGGCCGATCATCACCGTAATATTCCCAGACAATACAGGCAGGCCAGAAACAGCCGACTCGCCACTTTAGGAGACCTCAAGGCAAGTACCTTAATTAGGTATGCATGCAGCTTTCAAAAGATCCTGTGCCCCACGCTGGCAGCTTGATGATCGGACTATACAACGCTCAAGTACTCCATGTTTGCATACCGGCTATACTACTGATAATTTGGCTCTAACTCAATCATTCAAATTCTGACCTTTTGGAGGCTTTGTCTCCAGCTCCAAATCTATTGTTTCCCCAAAGTCCGACCTAGCCTGCGGTCACAATTCTCCTTATAAAAACCCCTGATTTTGAGCACTTCTTTGGATCGCTCTCGAGTTCTAGACCGCCTTGCTGCTGCATCGCTTGGTGAGCTTCCCCTCAGCTCCACGTGCTGAGATACATCGAACCCCAGCTTCGCTCTCCATTTTCTTCCGGACTTCAGGACAGGTTTCGTATCACCCGAATCAACTATCCCTCTGAAAATCCCGCTATCTTACTCACATCTTTATTTTCCTTAGTTATCTGTGTGCTTGTGTTGCTTACATCATGTGCCTGTATTTAATAAAGATTATTCATTATTTTCAAACCGGTCTGCTTCTTGACTTGGCCTGACCCCATAAACACTGGGTTACAAGATCCTGCTAAGGTACTCTGCCTCTCGTAACGCTAAAGCAGTGCTCAGAGCTAATCTTCCCCACCTATTGTTGGGCGCATTTTGGTGTCCCTCCCGGGACCCCCAGAAAACAGGGTAACAATGAGCACAGATGATTTACATAGCTTTAAAATTGGTGATGAAGATATTAGCACAGAGTAAATAGTGCTGTTTATTACTATATCCATTATTACTATATACCAGGGCTTTGTTTGGTTTTTTCCTGAAACAAATATAATGATGTTCACAGAGCATTCAGTGGCAATTCCCAAGATGAGCAGCAACATTTTACACCTACCGAGAGGCTGGGTTTTTGTTCCTTCCCAGATATATCACGGGGGGGAGGGCACTATATGGATTTATACTTGTGATTCAATGCATTCCCTTGGGCATTCCTCCTCCTCATTTGGTGGGAAGGGGAGCATAGAGACTTTGTATTAGAACAGTAAGATGTTTGGAACACTGTACCTTTAAAAGAGAAGGCATGCCCATACATGTCTCCAGAACCAATTGGGAACCAAAGACATAGAAGAAATCTGATGTCTGGCCAATTGTCTATAGTATTATGAAATCTGAATGGTATTGGCCAAATTGCCTATGCAGCTTCCTTCAGCCTTCCTCCTCTCCCTCGTAGGTTCTACAGGGACAGGAGAGGCTCCATGTGGATACAAAAGCAGAATCAAGAAGTTCCAACTGGTAATAAATGAGGCTTTCTGTTGCAAGAGCTCTCTCATCTGTTTTCCTCCCAAGTCATTAATCAAAATGTATACTGTAATCAAGAAATCATAAGAAGACTAAGCTTTGGAAAGGCAGCTATGAAGTACTGATCCTCAAGTATAAAGATATATCATTAAATCAATAGGGACAAAGAGAATATTATAGCACAGAATCATCCATGCCATAGTATTTCTAAGTTATACATACGGTTGTAAAAACTGGGCAGCAAAGAAAACTGACAAGAAGACAGTCAAATCATCTGAAATGTGCTGAAGGAGAGCATTACGGATACCATGTGCTCCTGAAAAGGCAAATAAATGCTCCCTGGAGAGTTCAACACTGAACTCTCATTAGAACTGAAATGATTAAACTGAGGCTATTGTACTCTGGAAATATCATGATACAACATGACTCACTGAAAAAGGATTCAATAAAAGAAGACATGACCCTGAGACTGCAAGACTCAAGCAGGGCTGTTGATACAGTTGCAATGAGTAGATGCTGAGTGGATGGTAAATAACCACAAATCACCTACATATGAAAAAGGACTTGACTTCTAAATCCCTGATGTCTCTCACTGAAGGCATTACATTTCCAAAGAGGATATGACTTTTGTGACCTTAATACTTGTGTAGGGTGGAATTTTGGCAGCTGGCACAGAAAAATGTCCCCAGCTATACAAGTATAAAAGACTCAAATCTTGCTTGCTTTATATTTGCACAGAATTGCTTTGTGTTGCATTTCAGATCAGGGGACCATCATTGGGTGGAAAGATGGGATATAAATCTGAATAACACATGAACATTCCCTGTTATTTAACAAGGATGGTTAAACCACGCGGCCTTACTCTATTCTTATATTTCTGTACTGGCTGAGGAAAGGGAGTAGAGGACATAGAAAGACCACTCTTCCAGGCTTAGTGAGTAGAGGAGGCCTCAAGATAAGCAAAGTACTTAGAGTTCCAAGCATAACTTTGTCAGAATCTGACCAAGAAATATATGAGGTAAACACCCATATATTTTTTTGGCTTTTGAAAAATTACATTTCCCTGTTAAATATGGGTCACACTTTGAAACTGGAGTCACAAGTGAAATGGGAGATTCTTAGAGCTATGTATCAAAATCAAGATTCTATGTTTTGTGTGGCAACTGAAGTCACAATTATTTCCAGACTCCCAGCATTCTTTTTTTTATTATTATTTACAACCAGTGGCGGGTGATATCTGGGAACAACAGCTAAGTGAGCAGGAATTCTCTCTAGCAATGAGTGCCCATTGACTGACTCATGCCATTGAACCGGAAGACAGAATAGCCACTGAGTTGTATTGCCTTGCTTGATGAAAGGTAGCCTCTGAGATATCAAAGAACTGCTTCTTATCTTGGAGGATCATGGCTGGGAGAACAGAAGCTGGGGTGGTTTTGCCCCAAATATATTGATATTAAAGATTTACAGACAGTATTAAGTGTGTCTGAAAGCCAAACTGTATTCTAGAGTGTGGGCTCAGGTATTGTACTTTTATATCACAAAGCATAAAAACACGAGAGTTTCAGCTGCCAAACTGACCTGCAAGATCCTATAGAATTCTTCCAGAATTCTATTTTGTCTGTTGATTATAGCACAGAATATTCCACTTAGTGCAGAACTCAGTGACAATCTCTCACAAGTGTCCAGTTTCAATTTCTGATGCCTGGTAAGTGATACGACTGCAGCATCCACTGACAGCAAAAGAAGCTCCCAGTAGAAATTCTACTGGGAGTGCTACTCTCTTAAATCAGTAAAACTGAAGAGCCATTAACCTTTCATCAGTCTTGGGGCTTTGCTAAGGGCAAAAGGCAGTTTGAGCTACTACAACAGAGTTTTAAAAAAATTAAAAGCCAAGGGACTGTTTTCTTGATTTAAGAGGGCACAATCAGAGCAGGAAAATGAACAATCTGCAAACCACAAAGCTGGCTGAAGGTAAATCGCTTATTTCTAGGAAGCAATGTGTCCATTATTGCATGATTAAACTGGAGTGGGCAAAGTATGGCCCTCTAGATTTTGTTGAATTACAATTTCTGTTAGCCCTACCCAGCATGACTAGTGATGAAGAATGCAATAACAACAGCTGGAGGAGTGTACTTTGACCCTGTTCTAAAGGGAAGACAGGAAGCAATTGCCTATTTTAGGAAGTATAGGCATAATGAAGCTCTACAGTCTTCACTGTTGTTTAAACAGTCCTCCCCACAATGTTTTTTTAGATTCAAACTCAATTTATACTGATATGGTGATGCTACTATGCTTGAGAAATTTATATTTTTACAAGGGAGACATTTCTATATTCAATTTGATTTTTGAAACTATCCTAAGAAATCCTCAGTCATATAACAGCCTACGAGATAGTTACTCAATCATCTTCTTAAAAATCCTCACAGATTCCTGTATGCTCATAGATCTCAATCTAACAGACCATCCAGTCTTCTGCCAGCCAACTAAAAGATAATTCCATTGAACCACCAAGGTATCTCTTCAGTCTGCCACAGTAATAGGCAGAGCTGGCAAAACTACAGAGAATCAAGTGTTCAGCTGAACAGATGTCAAAAAACCTCAAATTCATCTTGAAATCTAACTCTGTCGCTACTGTCCTCTGGAACTTTATACATGACAATTGATTAGTTCAGACATCATATCAAGCAAAAGTTTGTCTTGCTGAACATCTTGGCAAACAGTAGTTTGGAGCTGCCTGTTCATTTTAATTTTCTGTCTGTTCAGCATCCCAGTTTCTAAATGCAGCTGTTTCTAGATAGCGAGAAATTATGGTTATAAAAATAATACCAGAGCATACTTTGGAAACCAACATCAAGCTATGGTGTCTGACTCTGGGCGTTCTGGACAACCACACAAAACCATGTATAGTTTGACATTATGGCTGAACTAAGACAGTATTTAGGTACTATCCTAAGTACCTGCAGCAATCTGTATATCCGGAGAACATTTTTTCTCATGATTTTTTTTTTGTTTAAGCAGTGAGTAATGACACAAACCAAAATTATGACTGTGATGCAAAAACACAGTGCCAGTTGGTATCTCTTGCATGCACCTTCCTCCTCCTCATTTTCCTGCACTTGGTGATTTATGTCTGCAAGAATATGTTTCATCTTGTTCTAGCAATAATGTTTTTATTGGCTCATTTCTAATACCAAAGTCTGATTTGGAGAGGAAGAAATGGAGATTTCTATAGGTCCTTTCTATCTGCTGGTTCATCCTCAAAAGCGCCTGCCCCACATTCATGTTACAAAGACAACATGCTTATAAAATCGGCCCAACAAAACAAGGATATTTACTAAGATACTGAAATGAGAGGGTGACAAACCAAGAATGTGTACAGAAGAACTAAAGGCTGAAGGGCATGAACTAAATTGGTTTCCATGGAGACAACTCAGAGAAAGATTTAGAATGGACCGAAAACTATACGGATTTGAGAGAAAAGAGAATGAATTAGACGTACTGATGAAAGATAACCAAAAGAAAAGAATTTCTAAATTTTATAAATTATTGCTGAAAAGAGAAATGGAATCAGAAGTAGTCAAAGATGCAATGGTTAGATGGGCACAGAATTTGGGACATCCAATTGAATTAGAAACTTGGGAAAGAGTGTGGAAAACAGATATAAAATTTACACCAAATTTAAATTTAAGAGAAAACTTTTGTAAAATGTTTTACAGATGGTACATGACCCCAGAAAGATTACAAAAAATAACAAAAAATGGGAATTCAAATTGTTGGAAGTGTGATGAAAAAGATGGGGTCTTTTTTTCCATATGTGGGGGACATGTAAGATAGCAAAAAAAATTTGGAAGGGGGTACATGACGAAATCCAAAGAATTTGTAAGCTGAATTTTGAAATGAAACCGGTGCTTTATTTGTTAAATATGCTAGGGCAACAAAGGGAAATAAGAAGTCATCAGAAGATATTATTATATCTAATAACTGTGGCAAGGTTGACATATGCGCAGCACTGGAAAGAAAAGAAATATATTGATATAGAAGAATAGAAGTTATAAGTTCTGGATATGACACAGATGGAAAAGTTAGCATTTTCTTTGAAGAATAAACCAGAACTTTGAGAAAGACTGGAAAAAAGTATTGGATTGGGTAAGGATATAAATGTATAAGAAATCAAAGAAGAAATAATGTAACTGTTCTTCTCTCTGTAAGATGGAAATTATGTTTGTAATGGAATGGAAATAAGCAATTTCAACTGGAAGATCTAAGCATGGAAGTGTGAGGGGGGGGATGTTTATTTTCGAGACAAACTTTCAACAAAAATTATATATAAAAAAACCAAAAAACAAAGACAACATGGCTTAGTTTTGACATTAAGCATATCAAGCATGTTCACCAGCTATAGGTAGTGCTTTAAGTTCTATTTTTAAGAAAGAAAGCCACGTCATGTTTTGAGAAAGATAAAATGCATGAGAAGTTGGTAGCAATCCATTTGCCAAATAGAGTACCCAAAATCCTTTTACACTGTGGAAATTGTAACACAATTCCTTACATGTCTACTCAATGGTATGTGACATTAACTCAAATGGGACTTATTCCCAGGTAAAGACTTTAAGGGTTGTAGTGGTAACACTTATTTCTACTTCCCAGAGATAATCCCTGACCATCATAGCAAGAAGTGCCCATTTTGCCAATGAACTAATTGTCTCCATCATATTTCCTCTGATTAACCAGTCTATGATGTTTTCATTTACTCCCTGCTTTAAGATTTTTCAGAATTGTTGAAAAGGTATTTAGACTAGTTCTCTCTGCAAGTGAGTCTTCAATTTGATCCAATTATTAGAAAGGGCTTAATTTGCTTATTTTCCTATTTTCTCACCAACTATCTTCACTTTTCATCATGTCTCTTAATGGAAGCCACGGAAGCCATTATTTTAAATTGTAAATGATCTTGATTTTCTTGCTTTAAAAAGAAAACAGTTAAATGGAATGTGTCATTTTTTAAAAAATGTAAAAGAAGGAATCCATCTAATGAATGATTATCTATTTGGCTAGAGTGCAAAAAGTAACAATAGCTGGGCCCAAATCCCACCAGAGAAAGCTAAATCAATGTGAGAGCTAGTTCTCGCATAATTTGTACAAAACCCTATGTATATGGGAGGGAAGCAGTCATTAGTTGTCATTTTCAGTGCAGGCTTAGTGATATTATACTACCAAACAGCACAATACTGGTAGGTGCATTACGGGAAACAATGGTAAATTACTGGTTGCATGGGTCTTTGTATGCATGGCAAAGTAGGGGAATTTCTGCAGAACATATGAATATGTGAACTCAGTCAGTAGTAAGGTTGTGAAAGAAGCAGGCTCATATAGCAAGAAACAGAAAATGAACCATATCCATGGATACAAGCTAACACCGAGGGCTAGGTAAATGTCTGAATGGGATTGCTTTCAAAATAGGCAGCACTAGAAATAAACTAATTTGCCTTAATGGATATGCAAGGTAGCCTCTATTGGTTTATGCTGAAATTCAGCTATGAAAAAATAAGAGTTGCAAAATTCTATATAACAAAAATCTTCAGTTAACTCATTTAATTTCCAATTTGTAACAGGTAAGAAAAATGACCTTAGAACATCAGAAGAGCTGAGCTGGTTTAGATAAAACTAAATGCTTATCTGGTTCAGTATTCTCTTCCAACAGTGGCTAACACACACTGCCTATAACAAGCCAACCAGAAGAACATGAGTACACCGGCAGCCTCCTACTCATGTTCTCCAGCAACTGGGGTTGAGAAGTACACTGTTTTCTGATAATGAAGGTAGTCTTTCTTTCTCAAGATTTCAAGTACAGTCAATCCATTGGACTCAACTGACTATATCTAATACAGATGTTCTTGCACACCTTCAATTCATTTCCAACTTATGGTGACTCTAAGGCAACCCTATCATGGGGTTTCCTGAGGCTGAGAGTGTGTGATGTATCCTGTGTCACCTAGTAGGTTTCCACTGCCAAGCGGGAAAGTGAACACTAGTCTCCAGGGTCACAGTCCAACACTCAACCCATTATACCATGCTGGCTGTCTATCTACTAAAGTACAGGAAAATTATCAACCCTCACCTCTCTTTTGGCAGATCAGGTGCAATACATAAAGGGGTGCAATGGTTACTGAGGTCCCAGAAAAGGTTAGAAGGGCTCAGTTGTGAGGAATGGTGAATTAAGCAGCAGACACTTGCAACCTGCCTCAAGGCCCTGCCTCTCAGAATTTCTTTAAGCAAGGACAGAAAAGAAAGGAAGAGATCGCAGTTGGTGTGATGGTAGGTGACACTTCCTTTTGAAAATGAAACCATCCATCCTCAAAGAAGTAGTCCTGCCAGTCTGTGTTGCAGAAGAAGTGAAAATGGTATGGGGGAGAAAAATGGAATCTAGCAGTCCCTTTAGGACTTAAGTGATTTATATTTTATCACGAGCATTTGTGGATATCAGTCTACTTCCTCAGATGCAATGACTGAGAAAGTGGATTGACATCTACAAAAGTTCATGCTAAAATATAAATCAGTTAGTCTTACAGGGGCTGTAGATTCCTTCCCCCCCTTCCTTTTTCCTTTTCATTCATCCTCATGTGTGTACGTATGCCTTGAAGTAGCCTATTGCTTATGGCAACCCCACAAATTTCAAAGGGTTTTCTTAGGCAAGAAATCCTCAGAGGTAGTTTTGCCAGTTCCTTCCTCTAAAATATAGCCTCCAGCACCTGGTATTCATTAGCAGTCTCCTATCCAGGCACTAACCAGGGCTGATCCTACTTAGCTTCCAAGATCAGGTGCCTTCAGGGTATTTATACCTCAAAGCTATAATTTCCCTTTCTCAGCATCTTTTCTTCCCTTCAGAACGGTGAGCACAGTGAAGATTTCAAGGTGGGGGGCATTATTCAAGGCTCATATTGTAGGGCTCTTATATGTTCAGGTTGACCAGATTAAATCCTAGTTGTAAGTATTCTACCCAGTACCTGTTAGGCCATTGGCTAGCCTGGATTCTAAGATTTAATTTTTTTTAAAAAATGACAACATAACGATAATCCAAGATTATGGGCCATCTACAGAGGCAGAAGAAGGAGAAACTGAAAGACAGTATGTTGGAGTTCAGGGGGAAATTGCTCACACACTCAAACAGGATATGTTGGTAGTCACAGATGACTAGAATGCAAAAGCAGAAAACAGAACAGAATCAAAGGTTGTAAGAGGATTTGGCTTAGGATCAAAAAACGATGCGGAAGAGCAACTGACTGAATTTTGTGAGGCCAACAGTTTGTTCACTGCAAACACATTCTTCAGGCAACCAAAAAAAAAACAACCCTGTATACATGGACATCTCCTGATGGCCAACATAGTAATCAAATAAACTACATAATTGGAAGCAGAAAATGGAGAAGCTCCAAAGCTCCATTCTTTCTGCAAAAACAAGACCAGGAACAAATGTAGCACCAACTATGAGCTGCTAATATCAAAAATTAGAGTAAAACTAAAAAAGATCACTAAATCAAAAATCATGCCAAAATGTGACTTATGGAGACCCAAAGGCAACCCTACCATGGAGTTTTCTGGGGCTGAGAGTGTGTGACACACCCAAGGTCACCCAGTGGGTTTCCATAGCCAAACAGGGAATCAAACCCTGGTCTCTAGGGTCATAGTCCAGTGCTCAAACCAGTACACCACACTGCCTATAATTATAGCAAAGTGTTGATTGTGTAGCTCATGAAAAAGCATGGATTGCTCTCAAGGAAATGGGTGTACCACAACATATTTTTATTATCCTACTGTGTAGCCAATATCCTTGGGCCCTGCACCTTCTCTTTGGCAAAATCATGATTAAAATGTGTGGATAAGAACCAACACAGAGCACTCAAAAACCAAATGTCAAAGGATAAGTCACATGCTTCGTTCTCTCCATGTGAATGGTTTTTCTTTGTCAAGCAGAAACTTTCTGTTTGGGTTACTCCCATATTTTGCCTGGTTGAGATTTTGACCATGTACTCTTCCTACTTCTGGTACAAATGTTCTGGTTAATACCAGTCAAGTATATTGAGGCAGATTAATCATTTGAAAAAAGGATAGATCAGTAGATTGCAATTGTTAAATTGACTCTGAACATCTGACCCCCAATCTGTGTTTTATTTCTTCTCTTCTCTCATTTTTCTATTTTGAATGGCAAGACAGAGATTCCTTTTAATGCATTTGGGTATTATGTAATACACCACTTTCGTGTGTGCTCATTTCAAAATAAATAATTTTTGCAGATTCTCTTTATTTTGTTAATTGCTCAAGCTAAAATAATCTTATGTTATTGTATTACTTTATTCATCCCCCACTTTTTCCCCTACGGTGGGACTCAATATTTCAAGCAGTTTGAATGCTTTAAGAATGTGGCTCAGTTTTATTTTGTTTCCTACAGGTGTACTACAGCTCTTTACATTTATAAGATAACCTTTTGCATCTCTAAACATGAATTTTAACACATTTAAAGACAGCCTGTCAGCAACCCAGAGATATATTTGTTGCAAAAATCTCCTTTCTAAAGAAGCTTAGCTTTCAGCATATGTGCCCACAGAAGCATGTTACTTTCTCTATGGATAAAAAGGCCAATTTGTTTATCTGCCCCACATTAGTGGGACAAGGGTCCAGAAATTTTCTACTGGGAATGAAAAGTCATGTGCAGGAGAAGAGCATGTGCAGTAGTCCAAGCTTCTGTTCACAGGGTAGCTGGCAAGATGCCTATGGGAAGCCCAAAAGTAGGACATGAATGTAACTGACTCCCCCCTTGTATTCCCCAGCAACTGATTAACTGAGACATATTGCCTTTGGAACTGGAGGGAATGTATTTCTATCATGACTAGTAGCTGCTGATAGCCCTATTACAAGCAAAGGCTGTGCTTCTAGCAGGTTAATAGCAAACCATTCAATATTCTATAGAGTTTTTACACACTCTCTAATTATATTCTTTGAGTCATATTAAAAAAATTTGTTGCTCTCATGTTCATCAAATCACATGAAAATGCAGATGACACCATACTACTAGGGTCTTTCCACACTACACTGTTATAGTGCTATTATTGCACTTTCAACATCCTGTGGAATTCTGGGGTTTATGGTTTACCGAGGCCAAAGAGCTCTCTGGCTAAGAATTCTAAAGGCCCCTCCCTAAACTGCAGATCCCAGGACTCCATAGGATGTTGAACGTGGAATAATAGCACTATAACAGTATAGTGCACAAAGGCCCCTAGTCTTCATCATGCCAAGGCCCAGAAGCAGATGAAAGGCTCTTCCTTCCATTCAAATTGCCACTGCTCTGGCCACAGTGGGAGAGAAGTATGTGCTGGACTTAATCCCCCTCCCCACCATCTCCTTTTCCTTTGGTCATGTCTTCATTAAACTGTAAGCCTAAGAGCAGTGAACTAGGGCCATTTCTGCACTACAGTGTTATACTGCTCTTATTCCACTTCCAACATCCTGTAGAATTCTGGGGTTTGTAGTTTACCGATACCAAAGAGCTCTCTAGCTGAGAATTCTAAATGCCCCTCCCTAAACTATAATCCTCAGGATTCCACAGAATTTTGAAAGTGGAATAACAGCACTATGGCCATTTCTGCACTACACTGTTATAGTGCTATTATTCCACTTTCAGCATTCTATGAATTTCTGGGGCTTGCAGTTTAGGGAAGGGCCTTTAGAATTTTCAGCCAGACAGCTCTTTGGCCTCAGTAAACTACAAACCCCAGAATTCCACAGGAGGTTGAAAGTAGAATAATAGCACTATGACAGTGTAGTGCAGAAATGGCCTATAACACTGTAGTATGGAAATGGCCTACGTTTTCTGGTTAGTCTTTTAGCTGTAACGCACAATGCACAGTGATGGTGCCAAACAAACAAGCAACATCAATCCTCTATACTAGAATTCTCCCGGTGTTAATGATGCTAAGTACATTACAGATCTTCTCTTTAAGATTAGCACCCAGTGAAGGCAGCAAAGAAGTGATTCTTTGCTGCCTCTATTATATCAGCTCAATCTTGTCCAGTAAAGCTGTTCTGGGTGGTTAAAGGGCTACTGCATCCTAGAACTGAGGCTGCTGCGAAGGAGCCCTCAGAAGAGGTCTGTGATGAAATTGCTAAATACTTTGCAGAGAAAATCATTCAAATCCATTCTGACTTGGATTCCGCATTGAAGACAGAGTCTAGAGAAGTAAGTAAGGCGCATATTTGTCCAGTTTTGATGGATTAGTTTCAGTTTTTTTCAACATGATGATGTGGACAAGTTACATGGAGAGATGATGACAACCTCTTATCTGTTGGATCCATGTCCATCCTGGCAAATTAAAGCTGCCTGAGAAGAAATGGCCAGATGGGTAGTGGAGAGCTTATGTTCCAACCTCTCTAAAAGAAGCAATTGTAAGTAAGATCAAGAAAACTTCATGAGAGCTCCTCAGACAACTATCAGTCAGTCTCTAATTTTTAAACTATGATCAACATGGTGTAGTCGTTTGAGCTTTGGACTACAACCTTGGAGAACAGGGTTCAATTCCCTAGTCAGCCATGGAAACCCATTGGATAGACTTTGAGTGTGTCTCACACTCTCAGTCCCACAAAACCTCATAATACCCAAATGCTTTAGGGTAGTCGTAAGTCAGAAATGACTTGAAGGCACACAACAATAACAACTTAGAAGAAGTGGTGGCAACACAACTCTGACCTTTCTTGGATGAAATGGATTACCCGGATCCATTCCAATCTGGTTTAAGACCTAGTTATAGGACAAAAATAGCTTTGTTTACCTTGGAACAAGCAGCTGGACAAGGGGCGTGAGTCCCTATTGGTCGTCCTGGATCTTTCAGTGGTATTTAATACCAACAATCATGGTATCCTTCTGGGTTGTTTAGATGATATGGTAGTACTGCTTTACAGTGGTTCCAATCTTTCATGGCCCTTCTTGGCATATGAAACAGGATTTTCTGTGCAGAAAATAATATTTTAGTACAGAAATACTAATTCCTGTACAGAAAATGCTGCTTTCAGCATAGAAAATACTGCTTTCTATGTTAATCAACTATGTTCTGATTTTATGCAGAACAAACTCCTAATTACATTTTCTGCTCAAAAAACAAGATTTTCTGTGCAAGAATTAATATTTCTGGATTAAAATATTATTTTCTATGCATAAGATACTGTTTTCTGCACAAAATAACTACTTGCAAATTTTGCACACAATAAGCCCTTAACTGCGAAGATTGTTGTCAGTCCATGATTATTCTTGTCAGGATTTCTCAACACCCAAAAGACAGAGGAGGCTGTTGTGACCTCGTGAAGTTAGGTTGCTAGGTACATGTAACAGGTCTTTCTCTGTAGCAAAAGTGGATCTTCCATCTCTTTTGAGCTTCTGGCGGGCAGTTCAAACAGTGTTGTTCTGCATAGCCTTCAATGTTAAAAACTGTTCTGCTTAACTTTAAAAAAAATATTTTGGGATTGTTTTTAAACATTTTTAAAGAGTATTTCAATGTATTTTAAAAAATATTTTTGTATTGTTGTAATTGCTTATATTTATTCATTACCTTGGAAGCCCTTGTGGGCTGGGAAGCAGTATAAAAATATTGGAGGGAAACAGAAAATGTGTTGGACAATGGGCTTGAGGAAGAAGGATCCTTCCTTCTAAAGCTCTTGAAGCTTCAGTAATGGGGAATGAGAAGGATCCTATTCCCCACTTCTGAAAAAGCCTCCAGCTTTACAAATAGGAAGTAAGAAGGAGCCTATTCTTCACTTCTGAAGCTGCAGATGGCAAAATCACAAAAATAGAGGGTTCTCTACTTAAACTGTTAAAACTGACTTTATTTGATTCTGTCCAGAAATTCTGGAATATAGGTTGGGGCATAAAGTTGGCTCCCAGACCTGAGACTTGATTTGAAAGCATCTTGCAAGGACTTGAGACTCAACTTGAGACTTGAAGTTAGAGACTTGAGACTTGACTTGAGACTTGGTGTAAAAAAATACATCACTGTCTCTTCCTCTGATATTGGTAGAGATAAGTAATGGATTCCAAGATGGTGCCAAACAATAATGGGGCAAACAGGCTTCTTGGAACAGTTTTCTGACTGTAACATTGATTGCCTGTAGAGCCTTTATTGTAGACTAATTGGCTGCTGCAAGAAACTTCCATGCAATAGACATACCTGTCCTATCTCCTCAACCTAGTTTTCAAAAAATCTTTTAAAGCATCTTTTTAAAGGATACTATCTGTTGGATACTTCCAGAACATGGAGAGCCAACCTCCACTTAAAAAGTATAGGAAGAGCCAAGATGCATTTTGAACAAGTATGATTGAACCTATGATTCTCAGGTATTAATAAAAACGTCTCTACCTGGACCAAAAATACTGTCCTAAAACATAAAAAAGGAAAAGGTGGAGGTGGAGGTGGTACCTAACTATGTAATAGTTCTGTGCATTCAAATACACATTAGCCCATGAGGCTTTCTAAAAAGCATGCTTTTATTGCTGCCACCTTTATTTTGAAGGAAAACATGTGTCTAAGGCCATTTCCACACTAGCCTGTTATAGTGCTATTATTCCACTTTCAGGATCCTATAGAATCCTGGGGTTTGCAGCTTAGGGAGGGGCCTCAACACTCTAGTGTGGAAATGGCCTAAGGTTCTGATCCAACACCACATTCTAGATTGAAAGCTCATACCATTTTCCCATTGAACTCTGGTTGCTATTTCCTGCAAAGCTTTTGTTTGCAATCAACAGCACTTTCTAGGGCATGTAGCAGCCAGAGAGGGAAATCTTTAGTTAGAAACTGCTGCAGGACTCTGATCTAGATCAGGAGTGGTCAGTAGAGCAGGGCCCTGCATGGCTGCTTTTCCTTATTAAGCATGCTCTGCTAAAAGCATGACTAATGTAATGTGTATTTCGACCTCATTTCTGCTTAGCAAAGAGTGGTATTTCAGGCAACCTTTTTATTATAAAATCAAAAGCAGGACAACAGTAATAAGATATATAAATCAAAATGCTAAGAACACAAACTGCTGTATATGTATATATAATATGCCAATATATACAAAAGAGATGAAGTTTAATATTATTATAAGTATCGATCTGCTCAAATCAACTGAGCAAGAACACTATATATACATACAAGACATATAGGGATACAGTCAGCCCTCCACATTTGCAGATTTGATTATTCATGGATTATTTGTTGTCAGCCCTGCTGCCTGCCTGTGCCATTTTTAACAGGGACAGCAAGCTGCGTGAGTCTGAGAAACTGTGAATGAGGTTTGTAAGTCCCTCTTAAAAATGGTGTTGGGCAGCAGTGGGGGCAGCAGTAAGACTCACCAGCCACCCATTTCTGCCTTGTGAAGGAACCCTGATGCCTCAAAGGAATCCACAGTGGGTTGATTATATTTGTGTGTGTGTGTGTGTGTGTGTGTGTGTGTGTGTTAAATATGATTTGGAAGGGCCTAGAGTTATTCATGTTTTTTTTTTAATTTCATGAGTGTCCTGTTCCCGCAACCCTAGCAAATGTGGAGGGATTACTGTATATAACAAAAGGTGTTGACAAACACAGCATACATTACAGACCAGATGGTCTGTAAAAAACAAGTACTCAAAAATATATGATATTGTGAAACTGAACCACAAATGGTAGAGACAGATTAATAATCTATGAGCAGAAGGATGTAGATACAGAGTAGGGATCCAGGGAACCCTGCTTCAGGCAGAACGTTCTTCAGGTACATGGCTTACTAAATCTCCTCTCAATCCAGATAGCTATCTTGTTAGCTCTAACAACCATGCAAGTATGTTATCTTTCTCGAACTGGTCCCCACAGAGGTTGCCTGGAAGTCAGCAGGACTGCACCACTCATTCTGTAGCATTTAAAATGTTGTCAGTGCCTTTTGCTATTATACTTGCTATTATACATGAACTTAAATGTGTTGTGTTTTGACTATGTTGGTTTGGGCACATAATAATTATCTGTAATATATATGTCTGTGCTATGGGTGTGTGTATTTGTATATTATAAATGTATATACAATAGCCCTTTTAATGTCATGGGCAGGTGTAGTTCTTTTATTTATGTTTTTAAGCATATTTTAATGCTGTTTTTAACTTGTTTTAAAGGCTGCTTTTAACCTGTGTTTTAAAATTTAGTTTGTATTTTATGGGATTCTAGTAAGGATTTTAGCTAAATTATCTAAAATTTTATTTGATCCGTACACTCCTTTTCTTATCATCACATAAGGAAATTACAGATTATGCAGAAAGTCAATCCACAGCATGCGCTTAACAACTTTCATACAGAAAATGAGAGGAGAGAAAGCAAGATTTGGGAAGATTTGCATTTCTATGCATACCTGCCATTTAAAAAGCAATATATGAATGGCCTACAGTGTTAGGTTATAGAAGCTATTGTCAGGGATTCCAGGCAGGGAACCCTGGGAAAATGATCAGCACACTGCAAAGATGTTGCATCATGCTCCAGCTGTGGGTAATTGCAAGATTGCATCAGAAACTGGGGTCATGTGCAGATGGTAGAGGGAGGTGTGCAAACCTCTACCTGATTGGTTGTAAATGTGTATATAAGAAAGCAATCCCCAGTATGTATTTGTCTGTTGACCAAACCGGTGTCTGGCGCAAGCCTTTGTCCGTCTGTTCCATGTTGTGTACATATCGGAACATTGCTAAAAGTGCCTCCTGTTTGGAAGAAACTCTTCAGTGTGTGGGTATCCTTACTGGGAAACAAGGCTGCTGCTGTTGGCTCACTGCCTTCTGGTTTTTCTGCTGCATCTCTGTGGGGCTGAAACTCCTATCATCCCCCAACAGCTATCCCCACAACAGCAGGATATCCAACTATCATAATTTTGGACATCTCATATTGGTGCTTGGTGGTGACAGGTTTACCCTTTTCTCAAGAAGGGAACTTAAAAGAAAAATCAAAATTAAATACATGCACACACATGCTAAAATGTGCCAGGAATGATTTTTTTTAATTATCTTTGTTGTTTGAAGCTAATCTTTTGTGTCTTTTTGCAACAGAGAAATCTTTTGTATCTTTTTGTAAAAGATCAGATTTTGTAACAGATTTTGTAAAATCATACTTGCACTGCTGCCTTTCACCACAGTTTAGTGACTAAAGCCTCCCTTTTCCTGCCTTTCTACTCCCTTCCAGGGTACATACTAGAGAACTAAATTCTGCTGAAATGGTGCAAACTATTATATTTCATAGAATTTTGAGGACAAAATTGCACTGGATTTTATTTTACCTGTCTGTTTAGCAGAGTGGGACCACTCTGCAGTACAAGTGGGAAACAAGTTATATTGCCCAAACAATTAAACAAGGGCCATGCATATGAACCAGTGAATCATGGTTATCAGGCAAGATTATTAGGACTCTAGAGGTAAGTGCAATCATTGTATCCATGTTCCAGGTGACTGCTTCCATGATGGAAGTGCACATAAGACCTGAGGCTGAAGCTTACTCCAAAATACTTTAGTCTTTAATATCAAAATTCCATAGATGCAGGTGAGAGAACACTGAGGCTTCACTGGACCCCATTCATAGTCTGCAGCATTTGGAAAAATGCCAAAGATGGTAAGTATCTTTTCATATTTCTCATTGCAAAACCTATCTATGCATACGAAATTTTGCCTCACTGCTTTGATGATCTAAAGGTTTCACTAAATAGAGGGAATCTAGAATGATAAAAGTTCAGAGATTGTTTTCAATCTTGTTCTCCAAATGTACACCATGTTCTACAGAGAAATGAGGTCATCTATCAAGTCCTAGCCTAGGGGAACTTACAATCATGTCAGAGATGACATATCTCAGACATTTGGATATCTCAAGACAAAAATAAAAGATGAAATGACATACAGATGATACAGAACATTGAGTCTGTCACTTTATTCAAATACTAATGGAAGAATGGATTTAGAGTCTTTGTGATACAAGGAGGTCTTGAGGCTGCCACTTGTGTCAATAAAATCCTACTGACTTCAACTCCAATTTGCAGATCTCTCATTTAGTCTTGTTTGTTTTATAAAGTTTTATAACACTGGGTCAGAAAGGAAAGATAGTTTGCCATAGCAAGGGAACTGTAAAGGTTGCTGAGAAAATGCAAGGCAGTATAATGCAAGGCTATGTTAAGGAGCAAATAATTTGTTTTTGAAGCAGAAGAGAACCAGAAAAAAAATGGTTACTGGGTAGAATGCAGCCAAACCTGCAGGCAAAGTCAGATGATGTTATGTTCAAAATAGGGTTTGTGATGTCTCTTAAGGAGGACAATGAAGCATTTGAGACAATCATGCTTTCTGTAAGTCGATGGAAATTTTTATAAAGGAGGGAAGTGTAATAGGCTTCTGTGATTTTGCTGAAGTTAGTAAAGGTTACCAAATCAGGCAAGAGGATTCTACATCTAGCCAAATTTCAGGGATAAATACAGGTCAGCTCACCTAAACCTATAATGGAAGCTGTACATTACTGCTGTTTTGACTCCTTGCTAAAATAACAACAACAACAACAACAATGGTGGTGCTAGTATCTTGCACCAGTCCCATCATGTACAGGTTCATGCCATTTAATATGTCACTTATAAGGCCTGCACTTATTTGTTGCTGGGTTGGCAGATGGGTTATATCCAAATTATTTCAAGTAATTTGTGTTCATTGTACAAATCAGATCTGCAAGAAGTTAACAAGAATGGATAGGATAGCTTCGATCTCAGATTAGATATTCAGGAACTTAACTTGGGTCCTTCCTTTAGACCAGGGTTTGCTAACTGGGGCTCTGTGGGTGTGTGTGTAACAGAGTGCAATTCCCATCATCACGAACAACGACGAGAGAGTATGCCTTGAAGTCTACACACACAGTTGCCCTGTCCACCCCTTAACTAGACCTCCTCTCTTCTAGAGCTGCATCTTTCTGCTTTCTGCCTTCACTCACAGGCTTCAGTTCCCACAGTTGTCCTACAGGAGTAAGGTACAGGTCATGTGTTCAGTTTGATCATATGGCTCTTCACCCTCCCCAGAAAAACAGTCCACTCCACTAGGAGAAAGGAGAGAGGAAGAGGCCAAGGTGCATGACTTAGATGGAGGAGGACAGACACATCTGAAAGGAAGAATTTAGCACATAGATGCTCCTGGCTCATTTTTCCTTCCAGATGTGCCTCTTCTTTTCTCACAGTGTCACTGAATGGTTTGAAGCATTGCAGGCACACATAGTACTGGTCTGGCAAGGGCAAAAGTCAAAAGGACTAGCTGCATTTGACAGAAGGTCCAGAGGGATATCCAATGAGTGAGGAGAGGGGTGGGTGGCATCCCTTTCCTCCCTATTTGACACTACCGATTAAGCAAACACATAAGAGTCATGCAATGCCTCTCTCAGACAAATAAATAAATAAATAAATAAATAAAGGAGCAGCGCGATTCCTCCTTAAAAGAGAATGGTGCACAGTAAAAGCCCGAAAGGTCAGTATCACTGCAGAAAATGCTCATCATCACCACCACCACCACCATGCCTAGAAAGCACCCAGTGGGATCAACCAGTTCACCTCTTTGCCCCAAAGGCAGAATATCTTTTAGCAACATGATCAATCAATGCGGGGAGGGGGGCCATCTGCCACTTCAGCCAAGAGCTCTTCACACATCCATCTGTCCTTCCTAGTGACCCGCAGACCAGGTGCCAGTTGCACACACCTGAAACTCAAGCCCAGTCTGGGCTTTCGTCAGAGTGGTGCACCTCCTCCCTCTATACAATGCGAGATATGCCAAATCAGGAGTGATGCCAACAGGAAAGGGACCACAAATAAATAAAAAATCAAACGGTGGTGGTGGGGAGATAGGGGGAACGTACAGGAAAATACAATGATAGGCTCCAGCCAAAGTCCAGCCATTCACTGCCTCTCTGAGCCCCCATCACCTCGATCACAAATGTGGAGAGTGGCCAACGAAAGGCTCCCAGGTGTGCCTGTGCACTCGCCTCCGCATCTCCCGCGGCAACCAGGAATAAGAGGACTTCTGCCCCAGATGCCACCATTCTGCACTTAAATGCAGCAGGATCAGGAGAAAGGGGGAGGCAAAAGGGGAGCCGCAAGCCCTTTTCGGTTTTTGTATCTACGTATCTTTGCCCAGAGGGAGGGCGGGGAAAGCCGGCTTACCTGCGCAGCTCAGGCTGGCGCTTAAGAGCGGGCGGCGCAGCAGGACCGTCCCCAAAGGCACCGAGACCCCTTGAAGGCGGGCGCGAGGGGCCGGACTGCCGGAGGCGGAGAGGGGCGGGCGAGTGGGGCGGGCGGCGCGCAAGGGGCGGCGGCGACTGACTTAGTCCTCCCCCGTTCCACCTGAATCGCGCGCCAAGCCGGCGACCGGTGCCGTTTCCTTCCCCTGGCGAAGCTGCGACTGAACCAGCAGCTTCGCGACGACTGCGGGCAAATCGCTCCCGCTCCCCGCCCCCCTTTCTCCTCCTCCTCCTCCTCCGACCGGCCGGCCGCCCACCTCCTTCTGCCGGTTTCTATGGCAACTGGGTAATGCTCAGCGCATCCTGCCCGCGAGCACCTCCCTCCCACCTCCCGCCGCACTCCGGCTCCTCGCACCTCCCCTATGCAACCCCCTCCCCCGTGCGCTTTCTCGCTCTCTCTTCCCGCCAACCTGGCGTCGCGCGCCCAGCTGGCGCCCCCGAGTCCTGTCCGGTCTGGGAAGGGCGCTCGCGCTTGCTCAGGCAGAATGTGCCCGCGCGCCGGGGGAAACGAGGGAGGAGAGGCGGAGACGGCGGCGCGCTCTCAGCCCGCCCCAGCTTTCCCTCCCGCTCTGGCGACACGCGCGTGCGCGCGTGACTGTGTCAGCAAGCGTGGGACACGTGTGTTGCTCTCCCTCACCCTCCCGCCCGCCCGAGTGACATGTAAGGACACGGGCGCGCTTAGGAGGGAGTGCATGTGTGCCCGTCTCCACACAAGACAAGCGCAACGTCTTGGAGAAAGAGAAGACGTTTTGGCGCCCCATGTGTTCCCACCGCGGGAAAGATGGCCGTGTCCCCCAGGGGGATGCGGGGCCCGAGGGCGTCCTCCCTGCAGTACATTATGATGGCACGAGGCGGTCAGGCAGGCATGCTGCTGCTTCCCTACCGACGATGACCCCAACGACATGGCCGGTCTAAAGAACTCTGGATGGGTTCGGCTGCGTGACCTACATACCTTCCCAGAAAATAAATGTGACCAGAGAGAGAAAGAAAAAGACAGCATTGGTTTGAGAGTTTGATCATGGGGGACCAGAGTTCAAATCCTTGCTCGGCCATGGAAACCCACGGGGTGACCTTGGGCAAGTCATAGTCTCATACTGAGAGGAAGGCAGTGGAATAAATCTTGCCAAGAGAACCCGATGAGAGGGTGGCCATAAGTCGGAATCAACTTGAAGGCAAATAAATTTTATATCTATATCTATAGTATCATAGGGTTTTCCTAGGTAAGGAATACTCAGAGATGGTTCTGCCAATTTCTTCCTTGGAAAAATAGCCTACAGCACCTGGTTTCCCACTCAAGTACTAACCGGAGCTGATCCTGTTTAGCTTTCAAGATCATAGGGGATCTGGTGCCTTAAGAGTATTTAGGCAGTTATCCCCCATGATATAGCCCCACAGTACAAACAGAGATAGGGTACAGTGGATATACATGCAGCAGAACACAAAACACCTTTGGGGAAAGAATTTTCTTATTACTAAGAACTGAATGTCCTTAATAATTAAAGCATATTCTACTTCCAGGAGAATTCCTGCACATTCCAACCCCCATGAGCAAGATCCAATGTGACATTTCTATTGGCTTGTAAGAAAATGCCAATGCTTAGTGCCCACTACAGCATCCTATCTGTTGACCCTGCTTCTAAGCTCCTTTTGGAGCTGTTCTTGCTCAGATCAAGCTTTCTTTTATTTCCCTTAAGCTATTTGTAAGACATTTTTGCAGGAATCGAGGCCAGAGTAGAATGTATACTTGTCAAGGGACCTGGAGGTCAGATCACAATGGAACTGGGAGCCAGTCACCAGAAAGGGCCATGTCCCCCTTCTGGAAAAAAATTCTATACAATGCCTCTTAAAATGCTCCTTAAAGCAAGATATGATCAAGCGTCTTCTAGCTAGATCCACTGCAGCCTCATTGCAGCAACAATAATGTCAATTCATTTACATTTATATATGCTAATCAATTCAACAAACAGCAACTCTTGTTTGGGGGTGGGGGCAGAATCAGGCATGTGTAAGAGGATGTGCTGTCCCTAGAGGACCTGAATGGATGAAACGAGCAGTGGAATGGATGGTAATGGTCTAGAAAATGTTTTGCCTTCAGATGGTAAAATGACAGCAACCAGGAATCAAAGACTGGATAGTACAGCCGTGTGATTTGTGTGAGACTTTCTGACTTGAAAAACATTAATTTTAAAGTTGGTTCTAATCAGGTTTATCCACAAATGAAAAAAGCCCATCTAAAGACTTTATAAGGTGGTGTTTCACTGTTAAAAAGCAGAAGGCTGTTATTCAAAGGGTTAAAGATGAGAATTTACAGAAATTTCTGACAAAAAGAATCTCCAAGGACTCCTGGCAGCAGGAGATATTTCAAAATCCTGCCTAGGCAGTGAGAAAGGGATTTTTTAAAAATCAAGCAGTTACAGGAGACAAACAGTTGTGTAACATTTCTCCTAAGTTTATTTTGCTCCTTCTACTTGATTTATATAGAGTTGAGATATAGTGCTTTAACCTGTAAGATTCAGACTTAGGCCAGTGATGCTGTTGGCTCTTAGGTGCACAACATCCACTGTGAGTTTTAGCCTAAACTTTAAAGGACCTATCCAAGATGTTGAATGTATTTTGGAGATAAAGTTCAGCACCCTGGATAGCTCTTTCTAAAATGCAGCCTGAAGACAGAGCATACTCACCATCCTATTTGTGTGGGAACTATAGTTTTCCCTCCACATTTGTAGGTTCAACCTTTGTGAATTTGATTATTCGCGAGGCACATGCTTGCCTCTCTGCTCCATTCTTCTCCTCCCATTCACTTGCATTCCTCATCCCAGGCTTGTGAGGTTTGTATTTAAAATAGACTTTTTTTCCTTTTGGGTGAGCAAAGCCCTGCCCCCCAACTGCTGGAGGCATGTCGTCTCTAGCATGTGAATGCACATTCTGGTGTGAAATGGCTGCTGATTGGTCAAGTGCTCTCTTTGCTCCTCCCCCTCCCCTCTGGGGGGAATCTCCATTCTCAAGATGGTGACCAGAAATAGCTGGAACACCAGAAGTCAGCACTCCGCTCTTCTCCTTCTGAGGGGAAAGTACCAGCAAGCCTTTTACCTTAACTTTTGTTTTCCCCAGGAGCAACAGGGCCAGAGGCAATGGAATGGAAGGGGAGGCTCTGGAGAGGAATAAGAGGGAAATCATGGTGAGGGAGTTATTTGTGTATTTTCCACTTTTATGAGGGTTCTGTGCCTTGAACCCTCACAAATGTGAAGGGTCCAGTGTACTAGTTGCCACTGGTTAAGGTTAAAATGTAGAATATCCCTGTTTATTAAGTGGATTATACTTCATATTTCCCTCTCCTAATGGTATCATACAGGAAATCTAAATTCTGTGCTGAACTTAGATGTAATATCCTTCTGGAGCTTCACAGTATTTTGCAATTACTTTGTAGATACCTGTTCCTGTTTACTGTATTTGTTTCCCACCCTGTCACAAGAGTTCAGTATATCCTTGCTCTCCTTCCCTTTTCTCAGCAGTGCAGTACAGCACAGTAGGCCTCTGACAGATAATAATTTATCTATCCACAGGCCTTCCAGTAAGCATATAGGGGTAAGTAAAGATTTGAACCTGAATTTTCCAAACCAAACATACTATCTGCTATGTAGGTCCTAACTGCTGAGACACTGTCATTTTATCCATAGAGTGGCCAAAACAGCCAAGCAGAATAACACAAGAGAATTTTTTTTTAAAAAAAGGTGAAGAGCTTTGCAGGGCCCAATGTATGTTTGTAACATTATATAAAATAAAGATGCTCTGTTTGTCCAGGTTCCCAAGGACAGAACTGTAACAAAGGAAAGTGCTAAAGTAAAGGTGACCAACTTGTCAACTTCTAATTATTTTGGATTGCAGCTTCCATCACCCTTTAACCTTGGCTATGGTGACTAAACTAATAGAAGGACCACAAATTGCCCACTCAGTAGGCTGGTTTGTACAGCCATAGAGGTCACATTTTGAATGTTAGACATTGTGATTTGTCATGTGAATACTCTAAGTCACTTATTCAGAAGGTGGGGTGTGGGTGTGGAATTGCACTGTGGGTGCTGTGACCCACAACCTAACCCATAATGGAGATATTTGTAATGCCACTCACAGTCTTAAGAAATGACAGATCTTGATGGGCTGCCACCTGAATAGCAATATGGTTGTGCCAATGAATTGCTCAAGAGTAAGCAAGCTTGTTGTAGAAAAGCAATGCTCCCAGAAATTTAAAATCTCAGGCCTTGTGCCATAATTACAGGATCTTCTTGCCTATTCTCTCCTACACCGCAAACACACACATTGTAAAGGCTCTGCAAATGGGAAGAGCAGCCTATAATTCCACTGCTAGGGGCCATAGGGATTCTTTTCTGAATACTGGAATGATAACAGAGTTATAAAAAAAAAAATTTCTTTAATGCTTTAACAAATTCTCTTTCCTGTGATTAACTAAGCAGAGATGAGAGGAAATCTAAAAGCACTAACAGACCTGAGCAATAGATTTTGTCCTTAGAAGCAGTTGCAATAACAATGCAGCTTGCCTAAGGAGGGTTGCTCTGTTGTTCAGAAGGACTAAGATCAAGTTGCTTTGTGAGAAGGCAAACTAGCTCCCTTGTGACTCTCTCCTTGTCTCAGGCACAGTCTCATCTTTCTTCTAAAGAGCACGTTTGACTTCATAATGACACACAGTGGGGCATTCTGTCTTCAGCACCCTTCATCTTCTTTCCTAGATACCCCATTTCAGCAGGTGAGGAAATATAGACACAGATAGATAGTAATTCACTCCTACACAGGAAACAGAAGAGAGAAATGGCTTTACCCACAATTTCATGTCCCTGTTTTCCATTCCCTCTGTACCTTGGTAAACTAAAACACCTTATGTTACTTCTCATTTCATTTCTGATGTTCCCCCTTCTCTCTTTGTCTTGTGTCATTTTTCCCCTTTTCCTCAAAAATCTTTCTGAAAGTCTCAAAGACAGGTTATCTCATTGGATTTCCCACTTTGAGACACAGTTTTCACCCATTCTGCTTCCAGCAGCAACTAAGGCTAGTCAAGAAGTAAGAAGTGATCTCATAAAAAGGAATATTACAGAATGTTCTATCTCTCAGGGAATGGAGAAGGTGGGAAAGGCATCCTTGGGTACTGTAGAGAATTGAACAACACCGGCATTGGTATAACTGTTGTGTGTGCACAAGCTAGGCTAGATCCCTTGTGTCAGTTTAATTTACAGATGAATTAATCCGTATGAGAGAAAAAGAAAGAGCCATGTTTCTCCACGCTCAAAGGTCATAAATAACGAGTGGGGTGTGTAGTTGTTGTTGCTATTGCTATCTGATTTGATGGGCTTCAGATCTGGATAATTTCTACTTCTCTAAAATCAATGTAAAACCAGCACCTTTAGGGCAAATCTGACAGAGTTTGATATTACCATCTGGGTAAATGCAACATCTTTAAACTGCTGGCTTCCTTAAGTGTCCCATTCTTTGGGTGCCCTACAGAAGTGATAATGAAACCAGTCATCCCTGTTAACAATCTTTATTAGGAGATAACACTGCAAATCTGCCAGCATGTGGCTACATGCTCATTCACACTCAAAACTCAGGTCCAAATGCTGTTGTGTGTGAAAGAGTGTTTAAAAATAGTTGTGCTATACTTGGAAGCTGCTCTTCTCCCATCATCATAAACAATGCTATAATTGTAATGTTTCCATCAATTTCTCTTGGTGTACAAGGCTTATGAGTCTCCTGCTAATCAGTAGAAGGCTTGGGTGACCTATTAAAAGACATGGGAAGAGAGAAATGAAAGATTCTTGAAGTGCCATCTTATGCATGTCTACTTGAAAATTTGTCCCACTGAATTTAGTGAGATTTGTTCTCAAATAAGTGTCTTTTAGACTGAGTACTATACAGTGAAATGCAATCTCTAGCAACTTCGCTTAAAATGGCTATATTTCAAGAAGGACACTGAAACTCTCTAGCACAGAGTTTTGAATACATCACCAAACTAAAAATCCCAGAATTCCACAGGATGGAGCCATGACTGTCAATGTGATATAATTGTGTAGTATAGATACCCACCAATGACCCTACCTTTCCACAGTGGTGGGACTGCATGTTCCTGTGAGGCAAGAGGTTCTGCTGATGGCAGCAGTGCTGCTGGTAGGTCTCCCATGTCAGACAGGCTTTTGCTGAGGATTCAGACTAAATGTGCCAAACAGCTGCTGGGCAGTAGTAGTAATGGGGAGTGGCACTGGTGGAGGATCTCTCAGAGACAACCACAGTGACGCCATAGCTAACATTTGTTAGTACGGCACAGAAGGAGGCATGGAAACCCCCTTTTGAATGACTGCTACCATGAAAACCCAATGGTGAGACAATCCAAAATGAAACAAGAGAAGATGAAACTCCCAGGTCAGATGCCAGGAGATGAAATGCTGAGGCTGGATAACATTCAATGAGCTACTGTGGTACAGCAGAGAACAACTACAAGTAGCCTTGTGGCTAATGATGCAACTGGATGTTTAGCTGTTGACGTTGACATGCTGTTGACATGCTCAAAGGTGAAAGGAAAGTGTGAAGCTGCACAACACCTATTATAGGAATGTTGAGCATGAGAAACATGCATCAGAGGGAACTAGACATAGTGCAACAAGAAATAGAACATATAAATGTTGCAATACACAGAGTGGCATTAACAGAAAGGAGAGATGTAGCAAAAATGTCAAAGGATAGAATGGAAAGTCTGACCAAATAATAGCAATAAGACCAGGGAAAACCCATCAATGTAACTACAATCCAAGTTTATATTCCAGCCACAGGGGCAGAAGAAGTAGAAACTGAAAGATTCTGTGCTAGAGTCCAGGAGTAAACTGATCACACACCAAAACAGGATTTGTTGTATGCAAAAGTAGAAACAGACCAGGACCAAAGATCATAGGAAAATTTGGCCTAGAAACAAGAAATGAAGCAGAAGAGTGACTGGTTCAGGAAAGGGAGAACTAGAGATCATATTGTAAACATACCTTGGATAATGGAGCACACCAAAGAATTTCAGAAGAAATCAGTCTGTCCTTTAAAGAAATAGTTGTGCCATTTAATTGTCCTGATGTGTAACATTTACTGAGGACAAAAGGCTACTAGCAGGACAGAATATAAAGAAACAGAATGGTTTCCAGTTGGCAAGGAGGTTAAGCAAGATTGCATTTTATCACCCTAACTGTTTAACTTGTATGCTGAACATATTGTATGTAAAGTGGGATCAGACTTGGAGGAAGGAAGCATGAAAACTGGAAGAAGGAACTTCAACAATTTAAGATATGCAGGTGACACTATAGTACTAGCAGAAAATAGTAAAGGCTTGGAACGGTTACTGAAGAAAGTCAAGGCAGAAACTGCAAAGGCAGGTTTACATTTGAGCATTAAGAAAAGAAAAATAATGACCACAGATGATTTATATAACTTTAAATAGACAATGAGGATATTAAAATAGCTCAAGATCTTGCTTACCTTGGTTCGATTAATCAGAATGGAAACTGCAGTCAAGAAATCAAGTCAAGAAGAAATCAATCAAGAAGGACTTAGAAGGGCAGCTATGAAGGAATGAGACAATATCCTGAAGTGTCAAAATACACCAATGAATACTAAAATTAGGACTGGCATGCCATTGTATTTCCAGTTTCTCTGTATGATTGTGAAAGCTGGACATTGAAGAAAGCTGATAGGAAGAAAATCAACTCCTTTGAAATGTGGTGCTGGAGAAGAGTTCTAGGTATACTATGGACTGCTAAAAAGACAAATCAGTGGGTCCTAAAGCAAATGTTATGCCCTGCTTCCAGAGCATGGACTCTGACTCAGAGTCTGAAACAGAAGGCATGCCAGCGCTTGCTGTACAGAGAGAAGTTACAGTGCTGGAAACAGAACAGGGGACAGTGCCAGCTCCAACAGAGAGTCCTGCCTTTTCAGATATAGAGGAACACTTACCTTGACCCAGCGTCACAGTGCACAGGCAGCAAAGAGAGAGCCAGCATTGCTCTCTCAGGATTTATAACCGGCAACAATCAATCAAGTCTCAGCTGCGCTAGGTTTGGGACCTGGTGTCCTTCCCCTCCAAGAGTTGTCAGAGCTTATCTGACCTGCTACCTTGCTGGATGCCTTGACAAATGCTCGGATTGGCCTTGGACACTCCCTTGCCATGAAAGTCTGCTGGACTTTGTTTATGTTGGACTTTATGACTCCTTGCTTACTGCCTGGAGGTAAGTAACAAACTGGGAGATATTCAGTTTGTTTTGTTTGACTTATCAGTTGTGCCAGGACTGAGATAGGACAACAAATCAAGCCTGAACTCTCCCTAGGAGCCAAAATGACTAAACTGAGACTGTCATGTTTTGGTCATATCATAAGAAGACCTGACTCACTAGAAAAGACGATGATGCTTGGAAAAGTAGAAGGCACCAGGAAAAAGGAAGACTGCACTGCAGATGGGTAGATCCAGTCAAAGATGCTGTGGCCCTGAGTCTGCAAGATCAGAGCAGGGCTGTTCATGATAGGATGACTTGGAGGTCTCTCATTCATAGGGTCACTATAAGTCAAAGCTGACTTGTTGGAAGTCAACAACAACAACAGATAAACTTGAACAAATGAGATGTGACATCTACCATACACTTCTTTAATTGTCTACTTAAAACAAATTTTATTGGATTCAGCAAGACATAATTCTGGATAAATGTGTATTGGATTGTGGCCTGAGTGATTTTTCCCCAATTTTTTTAAAAAGTCAAAAGCAGCCTTAGGAGGCTCTGAGGCTGAACTGGAGCATGGTCAGATGGCTAACCTTTTACCTTATGACCATTTCATTTCCTCACATAATCAAGAAGCTGCTCAAGATCAAGCTGTTTCTTAATTCATCCTGGAAAGCAGATTGCAGGGGTGATTCTGATTGGAAGAATAGTTAAGGGGAAAGTTAACAGCCTCTTTCACCTGCTGTTCTGTGCTCTGTCTCAACTTTCAATGCTGTTTTCAGATGTTGTTTTTCTGTACCTTTAAGCTGAGTCCAGCTTATGGCAAACCTGTCATAGGGTTTTCTTGGCAAGATTTAGTCAGAGGATGTTTGCCTTTGCCATCCTCTGAGGCTGAGAGAATACAACTTGCTGAAGGTCATGCAGTGGTTTTCTACAGCTGCGCAAGGGTTTGAATCCTGATCTCTCAGAACCCTGGTCCAAAACTCAAACTACAGTACTATACTGTCTTATCTCAGTCCCAGCAGCACAGCTGATAATTCAAGCAAAACAAACCGAATAGCTCCCAGCTCATTACTTACTTTTATTCAGTAAGCACAAGGTCAAAAATGAAGTCCAAATGAATTCAAAGGCAACTGAGTTCAGAGTCAGGGTAATCCAGAGTCAGGCACAGAGTTCAGCAAGCAGAAAGTCAGATAGTCTCTGACAACTCCTCGAAGGGAAGGGGGGCAGCTTTATAAGTCAGCAGCCTAACGCAGCTGTTGCCTGATTAATTATTACCGGTTATAAATTCTCTGGGATCAACATAGGTTTTCTCTTTGATGTCTACACTCAGCAAAGATGGGTACTGCTAAGTTATCTTTTGTGTCTGAAGGGGCAGGACTGTTTGCTAGAGCTGGCATCACCCCCATTCTGTTTGTGGCACTGTAACCTCTTCCTGTACAGCAGGTCCTGGCATGCTCCCTGTTTCAGCCTCTGGCATGTCCCCTGTTTTGGACTCTGAGTTAGAGTCCATGTTCTGGAAGCAGGGCATGACACACACAGTCTACAGTCAGCTCTCCATATCCACAGATTCTATATGTATGGATTCAAAAAACCACAGCTTGAAAATATTGAAAAAAAAATCCAAAAAGCAAAATTTGAATTTGCCATTTAATATAAGGGATGGGATTTTACTACACCATTGTATATAATGGGACTTGAGCATTCATGAATTTTGATATCCGTGAAGGGTCCTGGAACCAAACCCTAGCAAATATCAAGGGCCCATTGTATCTGTTTTAGTTACTGTATTATTTTTTTTGAAGTTTGGGGAGAAATGCACACATGATTGGATGATATGTTTTGTTTTGGGGACTATGGCTTCTTTGCACTGTCATGGTGCTCATATGCAAACTAAATTAGGACAGAATGGGATATTGCACAATGGGATAGGTCACAGTGCTGACCTAAAACCAACAGCATGAGAATTATACAACAGGCTGGCACAGAAACTGGTGCAACTGTGGTACCGCCCTCTGTACAGAAGTTAAAGTAGTGTTAATTTCTTTGTATATTTTTCATTAATATTCCACATTTCCTTTCAGGTGCTGTAGTATATGTGGGCCTTCCTCACTTTATTATCACAACAAACTTGTGAGGTAAGCCATGCCAAGAAAGAGTGGTTGGCCCAAGTTTGCTATATGAGTTTTGTACCCTAAATAAAGCCTTGAACCTAGAACTTGCAAGTACCAGTCCAAGTTTCTAACCAGTGCACCATATCGGTTCCACTGGTCATTTATTGCCGCTAGTCATTTTATTTTATTTATTATTTCATTTTATTATTAAAGAGAAACCAGTTGCTACACATGCCACCCTTCTCAGACCAACACTTTAAAAGTTTTACTTCACTATTCTGCCACATTTAGCTATTTCCTCTTTTGGTGCCACCTGAAACAACTTGTTTGGCATACCTGACCCTGATATTGTCATAATGGGACACTCCCATGACACACCATTCCTGCTTTCCAAAGTAAACTGTGAACCCTCTTTATGCTTTGTGCATGTAGAAGCTGTTGGAAACTCTTGACTGTTGCTTGTACGTTTCCTGTAGTTCCTTCAGTGAGGGATGCACTCAGCAAGCTGCTAGTCCCAGAAACCCTTTCTCACTTCCCAGGAGAATGAAGACTCTCCGGGCTATTTGTGTCCTTAATTAGAAGCAAAGAATAATTGGACCCTCTGCAGTTGCTTGCTCAGAAAGGAAATCATTGTGAAAGGCCATGGCATTGTGCAGGTGCCACCAGAAGGCCAGCTTAGCTCCACAAAAAAACAATCTATCTTTTGTTTGTTAATTTCCAGCCCTTCAGGCATCCTCCGGAACTCTATCCAGGGGAAGGGGCATGGTCTCTGACATGAAGGGCTCCATTTTCTGGCAAGCTGCTTGAAGCTTTGTGGAAGATGCTGTGTTATGAGGCCGGGAAAAGGGAATTGATGCTTTCCCAAGGTCTCAGCTCTGTTGTTCATTCAGATAGGGTTCAGTTCTGGAGGTCTGTGGTATGTACAGTTATTTATGCTACTTGAGTGAAAACTCTGCCAGGCAGGCATGCTTGCATTTTATATCCACTTGGCATGAGAAAAAGGGAGAGGGAGTCCAGAGCCTAGGCAATGACAAGTTGTGGCTCTGTTCCCCAACTCTTGCCTCATTTTAGAATTAATTTATTTAATCTACAAATGCATTTTTTTCTGATGTCACAATGAGAAAATTTTTGTTCACACAGCATATCTGGTTTTGAAAACTGTTTTTTTAAATAGATTTTAATATATTTTTTATTTTGTAAAATATGTGTTATTGTGGATCGGTTTGGAAGCCCTGGTGGATAGATACTTTTGAGAAATAAATTTAATAAATAAGTATATCTTGATATTAAAAATAATGATAGTATTCTCCCATAAACATTATAGCATCTCTACAGACTTCTGATATTACATGTGATGATTTATAATAAGGTTAGTACTTGTAGTTCTTGCAGGGCTTTAGTATTTTATGTCCAATATTACAACTCTTAAACAGAATGTGGAGGGAAGGATAATTGGCTTCTAAAACATGAAAACATGCACCATTTAAGTATCTACCAGCTAGAGTTACACTCCAGAAATATGATGAAGCTGGCTGAAATTTGCAAAAGCTTATCTTAAATAAAACTTGTTAGTCTGTAAAGTGCCACAAGATTCCTTTTTTGGTTTTGTGACAACACGCTATCACAGTTATTGCACTGCCTCCACCTCAAGATTTTAGATGTGTGAATATACTGACAGATACATATCATTTGGCATTAGGATGAAAAGATCTAAATGAGGACATTATTCTTGTATTTTATAGTGTAGGGGAAAAATTTCTTAGAGTACCTTTCGGCTAGTCCTCTTTGTCATGTGGAGGTAGAGAACTGCACCCATTTGAATTCACTTTCCTATATATATGCCAGATCCTTCCTTTTACACCACTTTGAGGTCCCAAATACTCTGAAGGCACCAGATTCCATCTGATTTAAGTAGGCTTAGGCCTGGTTAGTAATTGGACATAAGGCCACCAAGGAATACCATGTGTTGTAGGTCATATTTCAGAGGACGATAATTGCAAACTATCTCTGAGTATTACTTGGCTAAGAAAACCCTGAGAAATTCATGGAGTCACCATACGCTGACAGGCAACTTGAAGGTACATACATGCTCACTTGAGTTTCTTCAGGCAACAAAGTGATTGAAGTGATTTGGGGGCCAGCTATCACTGTTCCATTGGGCAGCAGAACAAAACCATACTTATAGTAGGTTGGAGTCAGTTATTTTTGCAGATGTAGTTTCATTGTTTTTCAATCTGAGCACATCTGTCTCTCTTAACAAATATTCCTCCCTTGCCATCTGCCCCTGTGTGTAGTAAATCAATAGCTTCCCATAACACACAGCAAGCTGCAAGTGCCAGCAGTTCAGAATCCTTTTACGAGTAAATCCATCCTGGCTCTCTGAGCAATTTCATCAGTACTTGCAGCCTATTAATCACCATTTCATACTGAAGAAACAAGGCCAAAGGGAAAGTTGCTGAAGAGAATCTGACCACAGCTTGGTCAGTGGTGCCAGATGCTTGTCAAGTGAAGAGAGGCTATCTGAGTAAAAAAGAAGGCATTTTCATGACAGAATATCATCTTCACTCTTAGCTTCTGATGCCAGTGGAGCTGATGATCCACAAACCTACTGTGTCATTGTGCAGGTTATCTTTGTTCTGGAAGTCTTTCTCTCAAGGTTGTTTATACCTTTTCAAGTTATGAGCTATGCTAAAAGGCAGGAGAAGGTAACCTGTGACCCTTCGGCTATTGTTAGATTGCAGCTCTCAGTGTTTTTCCTGGCTGGTGCTAATGCAGGTTGGAGCCTACCAAAATTTGAATGGCCACAGGTTCACTATCCTTGCTTTAGAACATTTCTGCACGACACTCTTATAGTGCAAAGATTCCACTTTCAACCTCCTATGGAATCCTGGGATTTGCAGTTCCGGGAGGGGCCGGCTGGCCCCTCCCGAAACTGCAAACCCCAGGATTCCATAGGAAGTTGAAAGTGGAATCATCACACTATAAGAGTGTCATGCGGAAGTGGCCTCAGTCTAGGTGTTTTGAGTTTTAAGATGCTTAACCTTCTAGATTTTCCTGCCAGTATTGGTATGTATTACTCATCTATTTTCTTAGCTTTCAAATCAGTATTGAGTTCTATAGTATGGTTTGGAAAGGGAGAGAACACTGGCTCAAGAAGGTTTATCCCTGGTAATTGTGCTATAAGGCACTAGGACTGGCCACACCATGGGGTAGAATAAGATGACTGCCCTGTTCCAAGCAGCTAATTTGGGGTGCTATGAAGAGTTTAGCAAATTATTAGTACTGGGTTTTTGTTCCCACAGAGCTTAGAATTTCTTCTACCTCAGGTGTCAAAATAACATGACACACTTGAGCTACTATGCCTCTTCAATGGTGTGTGTGTGGGGAGAATGATGCCATTCTTTGTTCTGCCTCAATCAGTATTGTTTTGTACCACTTCTGTACCACTTTATCCTGCATCAGGGATGGGAACTGAGCAGACCACAGCTTACACACTGCCTTGGGGACATGCCGTGTGGCCCTCGTACCCCTCAAATTCTTAATGACTTCCAACACCTCCCAAAAATGTTCATCTGGAAAAAAAACCCCAAATATTGAGACCTAAAATAATTTTGGGGCGTACATGAGTGTAAACAACTTTGAATTCTGAAGCTCCACAACAGCTGCATCACAGTGACTCACCAAAACAAGAGCATTTCATCTTGCAAGGATCAATTGTGCCTGTCAGGTGCTTGTTTTTGTATCCCTTAGGCAGGCAGCAAGAACAGGAGGCAAATTAAATAAATTAACTCTCTCTCACACACAGAGGCTGCCATGCATGTCTGATGGGCTATCTTCATCTTGGTGGGTAAAAGTTATGTAAACCAAATGATGGTGTGGCCTGGCTTGAGTATTGGGCTTTTCCAGATAAGGCAAGTGCTTGAAGAGGTGACACTAACCAGCAAAATTCAAGGACCTATTTCATGAAGACTCAAGCTGCTTTAGACCAGTCTGGAAGAGCCCAATGTCCCAGGCAAGAAACCTGTGCTATTGCTAATCTCTGAGTTTCCTTGGCTGTAGATGGTCACATGGTCTCCCTGCAGAGCCCATTTCTGTAGGCACACAAGAAAGGAGTGGTGGTGCATCACAGTGTTTTATAGTCTCTGTTGTTCTTCTATTATTAACTGTGTTAAGGGAGAGAATGAAGAAGAAGGACAAGAGTCCCCTGGCATCAGTCTTCTGTCAGAGATTTTGGGAGAGCTACTGTAGAAATGTTTGAATTAGCATTTCCACTGAGGGCACAAAAGCAGTCAAAAAGAAGAGCGAAGAGCTGCAGTGTGGGCAGACAAGCTTTTCCTTAATCCAGTTATCAAAGGACTTGCAGCTAAAATTTGCAAGGGAAGTGTGACGGCAGCAGATACTAAGCAAAATGCAGAAGAAATATATAAATGACTTGGAGAAGGCCAGCCATTTTTTATGACATTATATAAGAAACATCGTGCTTTTTAACAAGAAATGCCTAAAATCTCCAGGAGGAACTGTTTAAGTATATAGAAGCAGATGAAGCATTAATACAGAGCAGTAAACCAAATATTTGGTAAAAGGTGGCATGCTCATTGGAAGAAATGTGGGGTATTAATAATGACTAATAAATATAAACAGATCCAGATTTAGGGAAATTCAGGGGACTTTGTGGTGAAGTCACTCTGATGGGGACAGGAACCAATTTTGGTTCTCAAAAATGATCACTCCATCATCCTCTCTGTTATGCACAGTACACTAGAGCGTCTAGTCTTTGACTGAGGTCCAAATACAGTCTAACAAACAGATGACACATGTCATCCTTTTTTTTTAAGCTGAATAGATGCTGATTTTGAATTTTCACAACTTTTCTTTGCAACAGACAGTGGTGGCTCTCATGTTAGGATGGCTACTTCTCTCCAGGTTTTACTTTGATCTTTGAATGAGGTATCCAAGGTGCTGAACCTATTTGGGGGACAGAGACCACTATCTTGGACTGCTCCTTTAAAGTTCAGATTAAACTCCAAAGCAGCTTCTACTTCCTACTCACATGGAAGCCACCAGCTCTGCAACAGCCTTTCAGCAGTTTGAGTGTGACGTACCTGCTCAGTCCCCCCATTCCAGGCTAAAAACACCCAGTTCTTTCATATTGTATGTAAGATCAGTTGAAGACACCCTCCTTCTCCTCACATGTCCTCTTGAGAAAAACAATGAGACTTCTGATTTTCTATACTCCTCATGTAGAGCAGGTCTATGCCAATGGTAGTAACAGGAAGGGAGAGTGTTCTGAAAGGTGCAGACCCAGTATTCATATGGGTATTCATACTGCAAAATTATAGTGCTATGAATCCACTTTAACTGCTATGATTCCATCCTATGGAATCCTGGGATTGCTAATGTAGGGAAGGGCATTTAGAATTCTCAGCAGACTGCTCCAGTGCCTCACCAGACTACAAACCACAGGATTCCATGGGATGGAAACATGGCAGTTATAACTCTATAATAGTCTAGTGCGAATAGGCCCTCAGTTCTCCATGTTGCCAACAGGATGGAGGTACAACCCCATCCTATGAGGGAAGATGTTATCAATATATGGAAAATCAAATTGATGCTGCTAAAATTCCTGCCAAGACTCTTTTAATCACCTGAAGCTCTATGCAGAAGAGGACAAGTGAGGGCATAATGCTAAGCAGGGACCATGGCCATTTCCACACTAGACTTTTCTAGTGCTGTTATTCCATGTTCAACATCCTGTGGAATCCTGGGATTTGCAGTTTAGGGAGGGGCCTCAAAGGCCCCTCCTAAACTGCAAACCCCAGGATTCCATAGGATGTTGAACGTGGAATAATAGTACTAGAACAGTCCAGTGCGGAAATGGCCCATGCTGGCATCCAGGGATCCATCTCATATGAATTATCCCTTCCTGCCTCAGTGAATCCTTGTAGCTTAAATTATCTGTGTTGTAACTAACATCAGAAATGGTTGTTAATGGTCTAGGTATCTTATAAAGTAAGGGAGGCAAAATGGGGCTTGTGGGCCATTTCTGAGCCTCCCAAGCACTCCAATCTCCCAAAAATGGCTCAATTTAAAAAATGTCTAAAATTCCCCCATGCTCCCATGTGGCTGGTGCAGTCCTCCAAAGTCCTGCAGGGGCTACTACCTAGCACTTGCTCATCTGTGTGTTAAAGGCCGGTGTTAAAGATAAGGTGAAATGGAGTGTATAACAATATTTCTTGTTGTCATTTTTCATCAAATCAACTTTGACTTACGGCAATCCTATGAATGACAGAGGTCCAAGATCTAAGGTCCTCAACTGCCCTGTTAAGGTATTGTAAACTCAGGGCCATGAATTTCATCCATCTGTAATGTGGGCTTTCTTTTTTCCTACTTCCTTCCAATTTACCAAACATTTTCTTTCACAGGGAGTTACATTGCCTCGTGATATGCCAAAATACAACAGTCTCAGTTTAAGTCTTGCTTCTAGTAAAGGCTTAATTTGCTCTAAGACTCAGTCTTATTTTTTTTTAGTAGTCCATAATATCTGTACTATTCTTCTCCAGCACCAAATGAGTTGATTTTCTTCCTATCAGATGTCTGCTTTGCAAGATGCCTGGGCATTGCCCGGCATCCAGACCTTGCCACCGCCTCCCCTGCTGCCCTGGGACTACTTCTTCACTGGACATCAGGTAACTGAATTTTTAAAAATATTTTTTCACTTTTCACTTCATGCAGGGTTAAATTTGTGAATGCTGAGCTCATGAATATGGCGAGCTCACTGTATGTTCTACATACAAATTAAACAGATAAGGTGATAAAATGCAGCCTTATTTGACCCCTTTGCCAACGGGAAATCATTCTGTTTCTCCGTATTGTGTCCTGACAATGGCTTCTTGTCAAGAGTAAAATTACATATCAGGACAATCAGATGTTGTGGCATTTCTATTTCTTTCAGACCAGATCATAATTTCTAATGATGTATACAATCAAAGGCTTTGCAGTAATCCATGAAGAACAGACTGATGTTTTTTAAAAAAATTATTTGGTGTATGCTGTTATCCAACATATGATTGCAATATGATTTCTTGTTCTTCTTCCTTTTTGAACCCAGCTTGGACATCAGGTGTTTCTCTCTCTGTATATAGTAAAAGCCTTTCTTGTAAAACCTTCAGCATCAGTTCAATTGCACAGGAGATCAGTGAATAGTTCAATGGCTATTACAATGCATGGTGGTCCCTTTCTCGGCAATTGGAATGTATATTGAACATTTCCAATTTGTGGGCCTTTGTTTTGTTTTCCATCTCAGTTAGATTTTTGTTAGAATTTGAATGGTTTCCCTCTCTACTGCTTGAAACAGTACTACTGGTATGCCATCTATTCCTGGGAGTTATTTGTCCCAAGCACTTTGAGTGCCTTTTTTACTGGACTTTTTAAAATTGTGAATTCATCTTCAAGTGGTTCTTCCTTGAACTAATCTATTATGATTTCCTCTCTTTTATACAGTTCCTTAATGTACTGCTTCTTTTGACTTTCTGTTTTGTCCTGATATAACATGTTCCCCAGCTGGTCATAAAACATCCTTATTCTTGGTTTAAATTTCCCTTTAATTTTTTGATCCAATGGAAGAGAGTTCTCGTTCCACCTTTTGTGCCATTTTCTTCTATTTCTTTGCATTGATTAATATGACATTTCTTTTTGCCCCTATTCACAAGTTGCTGGATAGTTGCATTTGGGATTCTGATCCTATTTCTATCATCTTTTACTTTTGCTTCTCTTAACCATTCTTAATCATCTGAAGGGTTTAATCATCTTTTAGCATTTGAAGAGCCTCATCTGTCATCTGACGAGGCTTGACTTTCAGCAACAATATCTTATTTCACCAACGATATCCTTGTTTTCTTGACAAGATTTATTCAGAGGAGGTTTGCCATTACCTTTTTCTAGGGCAGAGAAGATGTGACATGTCCAAGGTAAGTAAGTATATCTGTGTTTTCTAGATTTGGTTATGCTCTTGACTTCACTCTGGTTTTATTCTGTAGCTGTTTTTAAAAGCTTTTTAAATGCAATTTTTAAATGATGGTTTTGGTTCTGTTTTATGAAAACACAGAGTGTTTCAGCTACTGGGTATTACCGAAATGTGAAAAATAAGCAGATTTTCACAGGTTTGCAAACACAACCCATTAACACAAATATAAATACTTAATAGATCTTGCTGCTATTTCTCGCAAAATTTGGACCCTTATGGGAGAAGTGTTTCCTTTCTTACATTTGGCTGTTCAGGAGTACATTGAGCCACTTGAGATAAATACATTTTAGATATCTGTTTGTGTGTAAGAATTAAATCAAACTGACAATTGGGAATTGCTATGCATGACTGAAGAATTAAAGCCATCACAAACCTGTTTGGAGAAAAAGAAACTAAAGCTTTCAATTGCAGCAAGACCAGTTTGCATGTCTGTGCCTTTTGCAGCTTTAAAAAAAGAAAAAGACCTCAGGGTTTCCCTTAAGCTTTTGCTGCACATAACCAGCCCAGGTAAAACGCTGCAGCATGGCTGGTGTGGAAGAAGTTAATTGCCCTCTAGACAATGGTGCTAACGGTTTCTTGACAGTTTTTCTCCCAACATCCAATGTGGATGGATGTTAATAGACATGGCAAGGAGAACCTTGGAGTGTGTTTTCAATTTATTATACAGTAATAGGTGACAGGCTAAGAGACAGCTCAAGGATATTAAATAGGAAGGAAAAATGCCCCCAGGGTGGGGCTATGATAGAGGCTGCCGCTGCCTGGAGGAAAACATTAATCAACAATGGAGCGTGCCCTACTGGAACCTTGGCCAAATAAGGATATTTGGGAGATACAGAGTCAAAGAAGTCTAGACAACAGATGCTTGTAGATGTGAGAGAGGGGACTGATGTAATGTTAAACTCCAATTAGGGATATCTGTTAGCACCAGTGCCTGATGGGAATGTAAAGCGACCATGATTGTTAATCTTCCTTGCTCCAGAGGCAACACTGAGAGTAATGCCTGCTGATCTTTTCTGAACAGTTCTGATTAGAAATGGGTCAGAAACAATTGCACCCGCTGCCTAAAACAGCTTGAGTCCATTAACACTACACAATTATAGTGCTATGATGTCACTTTAACAGCCATAGGTGCAGCCTATGAATCCTTAGGTTAGTAGTTTGATGAGGCACTAAAGATATCTAGCTGAGAATTCCAAATAGTCCTCCTTAAAATGCTAATCCAGTGATTCCATGGGATGTAGACATGGCTGTTAAAGCCAAATCATAGCACTATAACTGTGTAATGCTTAAACACAGGCAGTTTGAAGATCACAACATGGAGATCATATTGTTTATTCCTAGTTCCAGCTGTTAGTCCCAACTAGAGTTGATGACCCATTGAATAAATGTGAGCTTAGCACATTTATATAAATCCTATTCAACTAGTTTAACCTGGTTGGGACTAACAGCTGGATATAGGCCAAGATAATTAAGTCATTCTCTCTAACCAAGTTCTGTTTTATCTCCTGGAGTTGGGTATTATGTCGGAATTACACTGACCTTTCTAGATTTGGGACAATCCAGATACTAAGACAAGAGGCAGCAACTACTAGTACAGGAATCTTTATCTGTAGTGCCAAAAAGTTCCCTTGCAACCTCCCTTTCAATAAAAGAATCAGCCACAATGCTGAGCAGAGGCCACACTGGGTCCAGAGCCAATAAAAGTTTTTGGTGTGTAAGCCTACATTCAATTGTTAATTCAAAGCAGAGACAATGAATCAATTGCTGAATGGTCAGTTAACACTTACACAAATCCTACTGATTCAGTGGGCCTGCTTCAACTGAGAGCAGCAATTACATTTAAGCTTAAAGCTATAACCTTTTACAAGCTGTCCTGGGAGTAAGTCCCACGGAACTCACTGAGGCTCACCTTTGAGGAGAGATGGACGGAATTGTGCTGAGAGTGACGTGACGATTCAAGGAGATATACAGCTGGCCACACATAGCCATGCTAAGGAGATTAACAGTTTCAGAGGTTGCCCAGCAAGAGCTAGGTGAAGGGAAAAGAAATCAGGGTGTCACTGATTAAAACATTTGCCCTGCCTAGAAAGGTGTTTTCCTCCAGCTGGAGGAAAACACCTTTAAATCTTGGGTTTTAGCCCAAGCTTTAATGGAACTATCCTAGGGGATTAACCTCTTTGGAGGCTGGAGTTCAGCACCTTGGAAAGCTCCATTAATATTTAAACTAAAACTGGGAATGGAGTACTCCAATTCACATGGAATGTTGCTATCTCTTGATATCCAAAGAACAGCAACAGATTAGGAGATGAATAGAGCAGATCTGAAAATGAGAAATTTAATCTGTACGTGGCTGCTGCAGTTCAAGTTTTTGTTGTTCTGCGTCTTCAAGTCATTTCCAACTTATGGCAAAATCCTAAGATGAATCTTTCACAGGATTTTCTTGGCAAGATTTGTTCAGGGCATATTTGCTTTTGCTTTCCTCTGGGGCTGAGAGAATGTGATTTGCCTAAGATCACCCAGTGGGCTTCCATGGCTGAGGGGGGATTTGAACCCTGGTCTCTAGAGCTATAATCCAGCACCCAAACCACTACAGCATGATGGCTCTTAGTTCAAGTTTACATGTAATAAAATCATAAGCAAATGTTAAAAGCATCATACATACTTTGAAAATGTACCAAAAGGCCACATTTGGACCTAACTTACTGATGCAGAATACAGAATGTTTAAAAAAATGTGGGAACTCACACATGTTAAAACATGTTGCTGTTTTAACCAATAACAGAGGCCTATTAACGTTGAGGCCTATAAGATATGCCTGTTCACATGGTAGTCTTGAAAGTAAATGAACACCTTTACAATGGTTCAATTACTCTTTAAAACAGTTGAGGTTTTGCTGTGTTCTTTTCTTACAGAATTTAAACACATTTGAACTGCAATTTCTCTATGTCTTTTCAAATTATTGACATTCTAGAGGAAAATATTTTCATTGCAATGGAGACAGAACTTAGAATATTATTTTAGAAAGTAATTTATGACTTGTTAGCCATTATGTTTTGAAAAGTAACTACTGTTGCTCATTATTTAACTTGCCCTATGAGCATGTTACCTGTAAGTTGCATTTAAAATTACTTCTGAAAAATACACTTAAACATACAAAAAAGGCCCAAACCTGGTTCCACGATCAAATAAAAGGTGCAGGTGACTGGTTTTGCTCCCAAAATAATGATATTACCAGTTGCTATATTATTTTGCACAAAATCCTTACAATATTTCCTCTTTGTTACCCCCCCCCCAAATTAATATATTACATGTAATGTTTCATTACTTCCATGCTTTCAACAAAGCAAAGACTGAAAAAAAATAGTAGTAGTTTGTACACGGTACTACACAATATGCCTGAGAGGACTATGCTACTGCAAATGAGGGCAGAAGGGAGACCCCTTTTCAAGCTAACCATTACTCTCTTTAATCTGTTCCCTGTCCTCTATGTTGTGGCCTTAGAAACAGCTGGCACGGTAAAACCGTATAAAGCTTAGAACGAAGAAGACCCAGATAGAGTCTATAAAGCTTATGGGTCAGTGCTTTTCAGCTACGGAATAGCTGATCTTAGGATGGTGCTATTATTTCTATCTCTATTCCAGGACAGAGACAACAAATTATAGGTTCATCAAAGACAGCACAGTAAAGACAGTGTAGCATCTGGGGGTTACATTGAGGGAACATCAACGTCATAATTAAATCAGATTTCTGTATGGGCTGTGGGGGGAAACCATTTTAATTATAATATGCCATCAATGTACTGCTGTCCACGTTACAGCCTGTGCACAAAATATAAAACAGTTTCACCTGTAACAACTTTATATATGAACTCAGGTGGAGACTACCCAGTACCTCACATATACAACACATCTATCAACTTCATTCTCAGCCTGCAAGCTTTTATCTAAATGATGCCTCTGTCCATTTTGATAACATCTAATGAATCCTTTTCATTTTAATGCTCATGCTAGCAAGAGGAACATATTGAAAATGAAGTGGTGAAATAAGAGCCATCTCAGGTAATTTGAGCCACTGAAGGTGGAAACAACATAAAACTGAAACTGTGCTGAGTAAAACAAAGTAAGAATGTTACACAGAGTGATGCTGCCCTTCTAAAGAGTGCTCAGGGGTGCCTGTCTCTTCCCCAATATAAGCAGCATGACTTACACAGCAATGCAAAAGAGGACTTTATGGTGTGTTATGAGTCTCAGCAGTCACCTGATGCCTGCTTGTCCCATAGGAACATTACAGGCCAAACACCCACGCCTTAAGATCAGCACAGCGGATTGACCGGTAGTTTACAAAAACCACACAGACACATCCCTACTGAGGCTGGTGGCATCCCAAGAAATGTAGCGTGATGCTATGGACTACCTGGCTGATGGAACAGCCTGTAGAAATGTGAATATAAGCTTCTGAGGAGAGGACTCAGGATGGTCTTAAGGCATAAAGGAAATTGCCCACAACATACCTTTCTGGAGTGGTTGTAGAGACCATCGGATCCTGGCCAGAAAAGCTGCGTCCCGGCTGGATATCACCGTGGCCTGCCTGGCTCACGTTTGGTTTGGATGCCAGTTGCTTGGCAAGGAACTGTACTGGATTCTTCTCTTTCTTTCTCAGCCTGTGCGCTTTGGAAGGAAGGTCAGAGCAGATGGGGGGGGGGGGTAAAGATCAGCCCAGAGATTAGAGAGGCATTTTTAGCCAGCCAATCGCTAGCCAGGCTCTGAGTAATGACTCGCTGACAGCACAAGGTGAACACATTACTGCAGAGAAAGCAGAACATAAGCTGGGGGCTGTTTGTGTTCTCCTTTTTCTGGGATACCCCACTCCACCCCCACAAGTCTGATTTCTTTTCTCTCACACACGTGCCATTGTTTCCTTCCCCATCCTCCCTCCCTCCTTCCTTCTCTTTTTGCATGTTGGCTTTAGTAGGTCCTTCTCTTTTCCTCCCCCTGCCTTCTATCTTATGCTATTTTTTTTCTTTTCTCCTCATCCCTTTCCTCATTCTATCATCAATGTCTTCTTGGAGCCATGACACTCTTACAGCCACATGGACCAGATAGTAATGCCTTCTGTTATCATGTGGTTAACTTAAAGAAACAAAAAACATGCTTGGAAGCCCACTCTGGATTAAGACCACAGCAGGAACAAAGGATTAAAACTCATTTTCTTCCACGCCTTGTTCCCAGCGTAACATTCCGCCTGTCATAATGGCAATTAAAAAAATTAGCCACATAAGTGCTAAGGATATGACTACTGATACAAGTACTAATACATATAGTTCGGCTTGTGGAATCTAGACAACTTTTTTTGCTTTCTTACCTAGAACTAGAAAACATTCTCTGAAAAGGGATAGATAGCAGAAGAAGATTGGTTTGGTATGTGTTCTGACACAGACTCTCATATTAACATTATGGGTGAGCCACTTCACCTTTGAGTGTCTGTACTTGCCTTCCTTTCAAATATCACCAGGGCCAGTCCTACTTTTAAGCAAATTGAAGCAGTCACCTCAGACTGATTTGGAAAATTATAACAGGACTGAAAACTGTTAATTACTTGCTTCGTGATTATTGTATTGTTACTGCCAGGTAGAGAAGCTTTCCTGACTCATAGATCAGAATAACTTGGTTGCCTTTGGCTATTTTGCACCATTTGAGCTTACTCTCCAATTGTCCAGATTTGGTAGGGACAGTCCCAATGACTGTCCCTACCTCTGCTGTCCCACTTTTTCAGCAGCTTTTACAATATTCTAGTTTCTCTCTCCTCCTCCTCCTCCTCAGCGTCCCTTTGTTCTCACCTTACTTCAATTGCTGAAAACTGGGTTAAATGCAAAATCAACTTGGTGGAGAGTGGGAAGAGAGGAAGGGGCAGAATTTTGCCCTCTCCTTCTAGACTCAGGCAAAAGCAAATTGCTGCAGCCTCTACTGTCTTGTGCATTCTCATTCATTAACAAATTTTGCCACTTTGACCACAGTCTGATGTTGCTTGGCCACCTGCGTCCTGGTTTTCATTCATGAAAAGTTGGCAGGTACATTTGGGTGAACAGGAGGCACCATGTACTGTTTTCCCTGAGGCACCAAAATGTCTTGGGTTGACCCTGAAAGATGCTGTAAATATGTTCTGAAGATGTAAAGATGCCATGGATAAATGGCTGGACATTTTATGAATAATGCAGGGCACAGGAAGCCATCCTTGGGCTGTGCTTCTGATCTGAGTGACAGCATACATGCAGACAGGTTCCATGGTAAACAATCTTACAGTGATGAACAAAAGAAACTGGCTTCCATTGACGAAAACCTACTCTGAGAGAATCAGGCCACGAGTGTGCCCTCTTGTGGTAATTTTCAATAACCTGTACAGGAAACACTCTTCTTGACAAAAGCCAAAGTGGAATACTACTATAAAGCTTTTTATTATCACTAACAAAACAAAAACTCATCACAAAACAGTGCTGCTTTATGATTAGCTACGGGCCTGAATAAAAGCAGTACAATACTACTGCTGTACACTGCATGGAATCTACACCCACCCCCTGCCACAGTCAACAGGGCTCCCTTCATTTTTCTTTATGTCTTGGCACAGTCAACCAAGAATAATCTCAAACTCCTGCTTTGACTGGGCAACATTTTTCTCCTATGCATGCTGCTATAAATTGGAAGCAACTGCACAGCAGTCAAAGGAATTCTTGAATTTGTTATTTAAGAAACAACAATACCTAACCTGGCAATCAAGGAAAGACAATTTCCTAATTCCAGGACAAATTGCTATCAATCTCAGAAGTAGGTATGCTTTCCAACTTACAGTCAGCTCCAAAGACCTCTCTTTCTTCAGGCCTTGCATCTAGAGCGTGACTCTGTGTTGCTTGGTATGTAATGTGTATGCCTCAGAAAAAAGAGCATAGTTATTTGAGCTGGGACAGCACTGACCACCTCTTGGGAAAGCTCTTTCTCTGCCTACTCAGGCAAATCTGACTGCTTCCCTCTCTCTTGTATTATTCATTCTTCTTTACACAGTCCCTAGCTGGAGAGATAGAACTGGCCTCTCCAGGATGCAATGTGATATCTTGACACAGCTACAGAGTTGTGATGAGAAAGCTCACTGATGTAGAGGCGTTCCTTCTCTCTTTCCGCTCAGATCTTCAGAACAAGAGAGACAGTAATATATTTTTCCCTGGTTCATTTCAAGAGAGCTATCCACATGGATGTGTTATACACCTGTGTAGCAGGTACATAATAGGCCAACGCCAAATGGAGGTGGTTACCTCACATAGAAGATCTTGGTCGCAATGAAAGGACAGCAATTATTTTTAATTGTTGTTCTCATTTTACTGCCAGGAATTGGGTCAGGTGCTTGTAGGATTTTCTTCATCACAGGCCAAAATACCTTGCCAAGCCTTACTGTGTACCTTGACTTTGTTTTGTGGATGTGAGTTTTGCCTACCTAAGACACCCAAATGGCTTGTGTCAAGCCTGGACATATGACTCAGATTTGATTCAGATATATTTAAAGTATATAACAAACAGGATATTATAGTGATGTTGGAAAAGGAAGTTGGGTCTTGCTTGTTTTGGCAAATTGCTTCAGAAACACTGCAGCACAGTGGTTCTTAACTTTTTCTATACCAGGGACCTTCTGTAATAATTGTAATTATACAATTAGTTGCTAGAGACCCTCAAGACTTAACTCAAGATTTAAATATTTAAATTTAGATTTAAATATTCAAATATTTATTTAAGTATTTATTTATTTATGGCTTCTGGAGACTAGGATTCAAATCCCTGCTCAGACATTGGGTGACCTTGGGCAATTCACATTCTCTCAGCCTCAGAGAAAGGCAAAGGAAAACTTCCTCTGAACAAATCTTGCAAAAAACCTGCCAACTCTGTGATAAGTTCACTTTAGGGTTGCTATAAGACAGAAGTGACTTGAAGGCACATAACAAAACAGTGTCACTGACAAGGGGAAGTTCTTTCTAGCCATTGTATCTCTCCCCTTTGAAAACTGACTTAAGGAGGCCCTAAGGCGAAGCCATCCTGGAGACTTCCTTAGCAAGATTTGTTGCCTTTGCCTTTCTCTGAGGCTGAGAGATTTGCCTGAGGTCATCCAGTGGGTTTCCATGGCCGATTGGGGATTCATTTCCTGGGCTCCAGAGCCATAGTTTGGGCATACACACTCCTGCCTCCATATCCCTCAGCATTCACACCTGTTGCTGCTGCATCCCTGACAAAAGGGACACAATGGTAGATATGTGTACAACACAAACTGCTCCCATGTTTACAAACAAGGGAGTGGTTTCGGCACTCACACACACCCCCACTTCCACATTTCTGTTGCTGCCACTGCTGTCGGTATCCAGCAGCAGAGCTCTGCAGACCTTGTGTTAAGAACCACTGCTATAGCACAAAATGTTACGTGCATTTGTTACTTCTCACTCATGTTTTCTTAACATTTGCCAGTTGAAAACAGGCACACTTGTATTAAACCAAACAGTAGAAGGTGACAAGGTACAACCAAGAAAATAGCATGAGCCAGCTGTTAACATGAAGTCCAAAGGCTCATATTGCATGAAAGCCGGGGTGGATGGATAACATGCAACCCACAAGGCTACTTACGCAGCCTTCACCCTTTCCAAAAGCAAACTGCAAAAACGAAGTAACACAGTGGCAAACACAAATTCTTCTTTAAAACAGACAAGAATGTTCATTTTTCATTTTCAAGGGGTATAATTTTCCATGGAATTTTGGTGGCACCCCACAAAAAGAAACGTTTCAAATAAGCATTTCCAATTTGCCACTGGATTTGGGCAGCATGGCACATTCACCCCAGAAAAACGGTGGCAGGTGAAGTTCATGACCTCTCCAAGACTAGCCCCTGCAGCCATTCGACAAACCAAGACTGTTGTGCAGTTGAGTTTCTTCAGGAATTATCAGTCAGATGTAAGAACAAAAGAAAGAGAGATTGAAAAGGCCAAATGTAGTTCAGCCCTCTCAGAGGTAACTGGGGCTGCATGCTATCTATTCTATGAACGCTTTGGAGTAAGCTAGACTGAGCATATGGAGGACCTTTCTAAGCAGACACTGTACTTACAAGAGTTCATAGTCAAGGCTAAGTGAATGGAAGAAGTAATCCAGCCAACCCCAGCTGTGCTCTCAGGCTATATGATAGATGTTATGATGGTATGACTGAAGATTCCGGATCATAACAGGAGGCAGTCTGCCTTACCCTCATTGACTTTAGGAAATGCTCAAACTCTTATTTAAGAGTGGTTCCATTGAGCCAAATGTAGGTTTACTTCCTGGAGCAGGCAAAGAGAAAGAACTTTTTCTTTTTTAAAAAAATAATTTTTATTGGTTTTATATATTACTTCAAATATCATATATTAAATATACATATATATGAAGTATAAGTTATCACTAGTCTTTAAGTATGCAATGTCTCTACATTCATTTAGTCGATTGTATTATAATCAAGCTTGTTAAAGTTAACTCATAAAATAAAGAACTCTTCTATTTACCTTATTATTATTCAGTCATACATACTTTGTGTTAAACTTACATTACTTTGACCAACCTATATTCCATTATATATTTTGTATATCTTAATGTATTTTAATATAAAATTAATTAATTCTTCAAACATTCTAAGTCTAAGATCTAATCTCTTGATATCTTCCCTTTGACTTCTACCACACTTGAACACTGTACTCAATCTTAAATTGTATACAAATATATGTACATAAATACTTGTATTACTTATGCTTACGTTGTCACCTTCCTCTTACTTCCTTTATTCATATATAACATGGTTAATATAAAATGTAATATAAACTTTAACGTATCTTATATATTTTATAGATCTGATATTATTATTAATAATTCCCCACCCCATTTTTTCCTAGTTTTAATTTGATTTTTCCCTATCAACAGTTTCCTTCCAGATATTTAACAATTATTTCAGTCTTAACTCAAAAATAATCTCAGGATTATAATTTCTTCTTCCTTCTTCAAAAAATTTAGTAAAGGTTCCCAGTCTCTTTGAAATAGATGAAGAGAAAGAACTTTTTTTCTCAAAAAGTAAAAGTTTGCTTTTTGCTTTGCAGTGATGGTGTGATGAACACAGAAGCAAAGTTAATTAGCAGAAATTGTTAACAGTAACAATGACAGAGCCATGGTGATCCTATGAATGAGAGACCCCTCAACTCACCCTATTGTCAACAGCCCTAATGTCAGGTACTGGATAATCCACACTCCACAAAACTCACTCTGAGGTAGACAGCAATTTATTTTTATGGATAAGCATGAGCAGCGCAGCACACTTCCACAGAAGTTGCCGAAACTGAAGGGTAGCTATAGCATACATTGTTTACAGGTTATCAGTACAAGTTTAGGCATGCAAAGCATTCATTGATCAAAACCATAAATCTTTTTGTGTGTCTATCTCCCTCTTTTCCTTCCCTGGCTGGTACTTTCCACAAACACACATGTCCTTGACCAAGGTGACTCCCCTGCATATTTTCTTTACCCCTGTCTCCACATCAATCTGTTCTCGTACCATCCTAGCACCATCAGTCTTAACTTTTATTTTCCAGCCTGTTCCTGCCTCAGCCGCATAGCTTGGAGTGTGGGTAGGGAGGACAGGGGTGGGTGGAGAGGCACAGGTGTGGCCACATTGCTCAGGGGGCATGGCCACCCTTGCGTGGGGGTGTGGCCACGACGCACTGGGCGACCCCCAAAAATTACAGCTCAGGGCACAGCACCCTCATTGCCCCTTTGTCTGTATATCAGTGTCTTGCCCTTCCCTCACATGAAACACAGTAACAGCAAGCAGCCTTTTGATTACAAGGGAGCAGCAATTAGCAGTACTTAAACCTGCATACATGGTAGCAGGTAACAAAGAATACACATTCAACAGGTTAGTATTTTCCATGACAGGGAAGCTTAGCAACCTGACATCTGCTCAGATCTTGCAGACTTAGGGATGTGGCTTGCTCCGTTTTTCATATGTTGTTGTTGTTGTTGCTGCGTGCCTTCAAAAGTCATTTTGGATTTATGGCGACCCTAAGGTGAACTTATCATGGGGTTTTCTGGAGCTGAGAGTGTGGGAAATGCCCAAGGTCACCCAGTGGGTTTCCATGGCTGAGCAGAGAATTGAACCTTGATCTTTAGGATCATAGTCCAACTCTCAAACGACTACACCATGCTGGCTCTCATCTTCCGTATGACATTCCTTCAGTATTTAAAAATAGCTATTATATCACCTCTTAATCTTCTCCTCTTCAGGCAAAACACACCCAGCTCTCTAAGCCATTCCTTATAGGATGTAAGAGGTGTGGGCTTACTCTGAGTACTGAGCAGCAGATGGTGAGATTTCACAACTTGGTCTCTAACAGATGCACAAGCAGCAGAAAATTAACAAGGATGGGTGTTTTGCAAGGGCATCTGTATTGGTATGGGACAGAGGTGGGTAGAAATCAACTACCATGTGCAAATTAGAATGAGGAACATTTTCACAGTTTGGAAAAGCTGGTACAGATACTGAAATACAGTAACAGGAAGGACTCTTAGTACTGTACATTGTTGACAATGCAATTTTAATTTTTGCTTTTGATGTTACTAGCTGAGTTGACTTGGATTTTGCATTTTGATGTTACTACCTGTTTTGACATGGTTTTTGTTTTTACATTTAAATGTGACTAGCTGTGTATATGCTTACATCTTGAATATTTAACTACAGTTACCTGCAGTTTATTTTGATTTATGGTTTATCTGTAGCATCATTTGCTAGTTGAAGTCCTCTTTCTTACACTTCTGTGAACAACATTCTGTAGGTGTTCAGGAGAATTCCAATAATTCCTCCTTGGGATCAAATTACACAATGTGTTTACCACAGCACTTGGAAAAGTTACTTTTGGAGTAAGATTCACAGAATCCCAACGGCGGATTGTAGTCTGAAAAACAATGGTTCCAAGCTCTGGTATTTCCACTTTTTTAAAAAAAGTTGTGTAAACTGACCACTTTGCTTTCGAACAAAAAGCAGCTTTGAGTCCTAATCTGAAGTGTTTACCTGATGTGGATCAGTTCCCTTCCTCTGTTTATTGCCGAAAACTGTCCCTGCCTCACTGATGGTTGCCTAAAATGTGCTGTTGTCTCAGTAAACCCGGAATTTTACTCCTTTGGATTTGATAACACTAGTGAGGAGTAAAAAAAGAGTACCTCTATCTGCTTGACCTTAATCCGTTCAGCTATTCTGTCTGGCAAAACTGGCCATAATAAATATACAGCAAACTAGTGATCTTCTCTGTGCTGGTCTATGGTATGGAAAAGCATCTCCTGTTGCAAAGAAAAGAGGACTCTTCACTGAATGTTTACAAACTGAAAGACAAATGCACAGTTTTCTTGACTAACCCTTCTTGAATGCTTATACTAAATGATTCCAGTATGACAACCCCACAAAGAATCCATTTTTTTTTTTTCAGGGTGACAGAGCAGTCGGCATGGCGGTTTGATCGTTGAACTGTGACTCCTGGAGTCGACGGTTCGAGGCCCGGCTCGGCCATGGAAATCCACTGGGTGACCTTGGGTAAGTCACACCCTCTCAGCCTCAGAGAAAGGGATACATCCTCTGAACATATTCTGCCACCTTAGGGTCGCCAGTGACGCACACGACAACATAGTGGAAAGGACAAAAAGAGAGAAGGGGCGCGGAAGATTACGGGGAAAGTCTTTCACTTGATCGCTCTTCCAGGTTTTTCCTTTTTAAACGCCCCCCCGCAAAAAAAAAAAGGCCAGCACAGCCGGCTGTAACGAGGACGCCAACTCGGAGTAGCTTCAACTGCATTCAATCAGGCGCTCTTTAAACACAGCTCTACGCTTCACGGCCTACAGCCGAAGACAGACAGCAAACTTTCAGGCATTGTGATAGGCGCGCCCGTTCAGCTTTAGGGTCCTTCCAAAGCAGGAAGAGATCGCACTGCGCATGCTTCGGCCTTTCCCCCGTTAGAGTCCGCCGCTGCCGCCACGGTAAGGCCCGGCTCTGGCCCTTCTATCTCTCCTGTATCGGTCCGATCCTGCCGGTGGCGGGTCCGGCTCCCATCCCGGTCGTGCCTGGGCACTCTTTTCTCCTGTTCTGCGGGGCTCGTTTTGGGCGGAGGGGGAAAGGATGCGGGAATCGGGACACTTCGACAACCGGTTGGAAGGCGGCAATTCGTTAAGCCAGAGGCCGCGGATTCTGGGAATTTAAAAGTAGAATTAGATGTGGGTTTCGGTGCCCGGGCAAAGCTGGCATGTATTTGGTGGGTTCTTCCGGGAGGCAGCGTGGTTGGTACATGATAGGCTTGTCTGGCACTGAAGTAAGGCGGCCCTGTTCGTATTTTGGGAAGAGACAGAGTGAATGGCGGGCAAAGTTGTTTAAATGAAGGCGAAATGAGACTGATGGTGACGAGGGGTATTCAGCTGATGAAACATAGATCTTCATCCTGAAACCGTGTCCTTATTGTGCGTGTGCTGGATTGGAAGCAAGTCCCATGGCGTTTAATGGGGCTTACTCCCGAACAAGTGTAGGTAGAGCCTGCTTTGTCATGTTGCGGGATGTTTGGCTGTAGTTTAACAAAAGCTGTATTTTATATGGAACTTTTATGCTTTAAGCTAGTTCCAGAGGGAGGTGCTTTTGTTCAGTGCCCCAGGGTTGCAGCTTCGGTTTATAACATTTCCACTTAAATGAATGAGGTGGGACCTAATGAGAATAAGCTGTTTAAGAAATCCATCCAGTCACGGAGCATCTTGTATGTGGCAGCTTATTACCACGGAGATTGTTTATGGTTTTTTTTAGAGCATAATTATTCAGGATTTAAGTGTGACTGTATATGTACTGATTGCCTTTATGCTGCTTAGCTTCCTGATAGAGCAAGAAGCTATTATATTAGGTTAGCCCATGTAGTTCATCTTGACAAAACTTGGAGTATATGTTCCTTTGAATTAGGGAAGTGGTTGCTGTTGACAACTTAATCTGTCTTTCCTGCAGATGTTGATGCCTAAAAAAAATCGTATTGCCATCTATGAACTCCTTTTTAAGGAGGGAGTGATGGTAGCCAAAAAGGATGTTCACATGCCTAAGCACCCTGAACTGGCAGATAAAAATGTGCCCAACCTCCATGTCATGAAAGCAATGCAGGTAAAGCAGTGGTCTTGAATTGATACGATATACACTGAATGGGAGTGGGTTGCACCAGTGTTTGGAGAGGGTCACCATTTTCTTTTTGTTTATCTTAGTAGAAAGAAGCTGGGGTGGGCAAGGGGAGAGAATTATCAGAAGCAAAATAGGATATGGCATCTACCTTTCTAGTAGATATGTAGTAGAAATTATTTCAGGAGAGGCAACTTTTCTTCTCCATTCATAAATAATACCTGATTAAATTCTGCCCTCTGCATAGCTGTTTTAAAGATATAGAAACCCTTTTGTTTGCCCTGTGTCTATTATTTGCATGGATGGGTAATTTACAGCCCCCCCTAGATGTTGTTGGATTGCAACTTCACAGCATAGCTAATGGTGAGATGGTAGGAACTGCAGTCCAGCTACATCTGAAGGATTGAGAGATGAAATGATAGAAAAATGAAATAATTTTAAGTTGGATCCCATTATATATGTTGGGATTACGGTGGGATTCTTTTTCAGAAGCATTCAATATAGTGAAGTAATTTTAGGCCCTGAATAGGTTGATCAGCATGAGGGCAGCTACTTGCCCCTTTGCCAGGATCCGTCTAAACTCTGTAATGTTCCTACGTAATCTACAGTTGTGGTTTTGAAACAGACCATAACCTGCCTTCTTCTCTCCCTGTCTGTTCAGGATAGAAGCTTACCTTCATTAAAGTAGATTGCAACTCCTGAGATTTCTTTTAAGTGACTGTCTTGATTTTGTGTATATGTGGATTAACTAGTGTATGTTTCTAGTCCCTGAAATCTCGTGGCTATGTGAAGGAGCAATTTGCTTGGAGACATTTCTACTGGTATTTGACCAACGAAGGCATACAATACCTGCGGGATTATCTCCATTTGCCACCTGAAATTGTGCCTGCCACCTTGCGCCGCAGCCGCCCTGAGACTGGCAGACCTCGGCCCAAAGGTAAGCTTTGGCTGGGAGAAATAGCAATTTACTTTGGTGTTCATCTACAAATGAAATCATACAGCTTGTCTGGTTTTGCTCCAGAGTGTCTCTTCTTGCCAAAAGAAGAATTAAGTGCCAAGAATGCACTCAAATTTTAATTTTTTTATATCAGCAGTTACATTTCTATACTGCTTATCAGCACAAAGCACTCCCTAAGCAGTTTACAATGTGTTTAGCTAATCGCCCCCAACTTGCTGGGTTTAAAACATTTATATATTTTTCCTCAAAAGTGCTTAAAGCAGCTAACAGATAAAACCAGAAATGAACAGTGTAAAATATTAGCTAAGATTAGCATGGTGCTATAGTGTAATCTAATTAACAAAAAATAGGTGGCCTTGTATGAAACTCCGAAACGGATGGGGAACCTGTGAATATCATGATGTTGAACTAAAACTTGCATTACCTGCGACCATTGGCTGTGCTTGTTGATGCTGATGGAAGCTTGTGTCCATAATTACCTGGAAGGTTGGTTTCCTGATTCTGCTGAGAACACAAACATATTAAATACTATCTACAGCTAAGTGATGGCAGGTCTCCAGAGTAGTAGCAGTGTCCAATGAAAAGGCTATCACTGTGTTGAATTTCTGCCTTTATAAAATATTAGGCCCTTGGTTTTTGGAATAAGCCTGTGTTCAGATCTAACTTCCATCAACTGATATTTTTCCTTCAGCCGTGTTGAGCAAATAAATTAATGGTATTTCTGCAAGATGCAGAAGTTTTCATGGACATGACATTTTTTAGATTCAGGACAGCTACCTTACTTTGAGCCTAAATGAAAAGGAGTATATTATTAAGGAATTTTAAAAGAAAATTGGAGAAAAATCTTTAATCCTTTAAAATACTTACCTATCTTACCCAGAATCATTAATTCTGAAATGTCCCTTTGGTCTCATAAATAGACGTAAGTGTCTAGATGCTAATCAGATTGTTAACATTTTTAGGGAAATCAGGTTGCATATACTTAGAACAGGATCATAGATTGCTTGAATTATGAATTATTAGTCCTACATAAATATATTCACAGTGATGTTTACATGTGCTTGGTATACTCAAGTCACCTATCAAATGAATAGTTGTACAAGCAAACTTTGATTAAGTGATTCTTAAATATTTAGTGATTACTAATTAAATTGTTTATTAAATATTTAATAAATTTGAGTTAGTAATTATATTTTGATTAAGCTATAAATTGTAATTATTAAATGATTTCTTAACTATAGAATGTAGATCAGCATTTTTGTGGCATTGCATCAAATGTTCTGTACTAAATCTGACTCGAGGACTACTCAGCTGGTCCAACTATGGGACATGCTTTCTTCAAAATAAACCATTTCTGATAAGTTGACATCCGGTTTGCTTTCAAACTTGCGAGCAAGACAGGTTCTCAGGGTACAGCTGTCACACAGAAGATGGCACAAATTGAGTATGGTGGCTGCTTCGTGTGACAAGTATTTTTGTCAATGTCAGGTTGCCTTGCAAAGGTCTCCACTGTGTAGTTTGTGCCTGCTGCTGATAGGATGCAAGGTGAGGATGGTGATTGTTGCTCAGGTCCCATACAATTCTTTGATGGATGGATTTTTCCTTACGTTTTATGAGGAACTTTACCTATTGGCTTCCTGCTACATCCTCTATCCTCAGTTGATGTGTTAAAACGGTTGGTTAGATTGCCAGTGATGAGTTGCTCAAAGACACCTAGTGGATCCTGGTAGTCTGAAGCATAAGCTTATTTTATTTGAAAGAGGAATTCTTTATTATATATCTCTTTTTAAGAAAAACTTTGAGGTAGGTGAGAATCTACATGATTTTGACTGCTAGCTTTCAGTTGACCTCTTTAAAATGAGTAATGCTTCTCAAGCCGAGAGTGTTTTCCTGGAATCATAGAACTGGAAGAGACCACAAGGGTCATCAAGTCCAACCCCCTGCCATGCAGGAATGCACAGTAAAAGCATTCCTGAAAGAAGGCCATCCAGCCTCTGTTTAAAAACCTCCAAAGAAGGAGACTCCACCACACTCCGAGGCAGCATATTCCACCGCTGAACTGCTCTTACCATCAGGAAGTTCTTCCTAATGTTTAAAAAGAATATTTTCCTGGAGCCATTGTTCTGTGTCCTAATCTCTGAAGCAGCGGAAAACAAGCTTTGTATATTTGAAGTCATTAACCTTGTAATAATAGCACACTAATAAGCAATGTGGTTTTATAGAAATTGTGGATTTCTCTAGGACTGTCTAGATGTGCATTACTAATTTTATTTACCTTTATTTACATTCTTGAGAATACTTACATTCCTTAGTATGTTTCTGGTAATTATACTTAACAGTTGTCTTTCATTTAAGTCATAGGAAGTCAGCAGTTCTCTGTTGATAAGAGATGATATGCTCCATTGTAATCATGGCACATTATTTTTTTTATCTAGAATTGGAAGTGTAGCTTTTATAGGGCTGTGCCACACTGAGGGAGAGTTTAGAGGAATAAGAGCCTGGATGGACAAATTCAAAGCAACAGAAAATGTGTACTGTGTAAGAAAAAAACATAGTTTAGCTCACATTCTAATGTGTTAGACTGGACTGTGGTGTGATGCCGGTATTTCTATGATTGGACAAGAACTGTTGTGATGTTGGCTTGGATGAAGCAGTTGGCACTATGAAGAAATTTGGTTTGGGTCAAAGTACCCCTTTTAAAAAAAGTTGTTGATGTTGAAGCATACTTTACCAGCTTGGCACTGTAGTGGGAACTTCCTGGATTAATTTGAGCTGTTTGGACCATTTCAGGCTTGGAGGGTGAGCGTCCTGCTCGTCTCACACGAGGAGAAGCTGACAGAGACACCTACAGACGCAGCGCTGCTCCATGTAAGTGTTAACTGTAAGATCAAAAGAAGGGGTTAGCCAAGTTTCCACTGTTTTCTCTTGTACTATTGCACCTTAATGTTATTGATTACAACTCTCAGTATTGAAGATTGGCCCTGGTAAGGTATTTTTTAAAGTACAGAGCAACCCAGAGGAGCTCCAGATCCAACCTTCAGTTTTTGAGGTGGGAGGAGGTAGGCATCATCTCTGTAGTTGTGTTGTGCTTCAAGTTCAGAAATGCAATTTGTTAAATGAGATCATTTATAGGTAGATCCCTGGCAGTAATATTGCATCATTATGTCTCTGAAGATAATAGAAATGTCCATATAGATTTTTTTTTCTTAAGTAACATTGAGTGCTTTTCCTTCACAGCTGGTGCTGACAAGAAGGCAGAAGCTGGTGCTGGGGCAGCTACTGAATTTCAGTTTGTGAGTGTCATGTAGCACATGTGGTTTAAACAAGAATATCTGCAAGTATATCTGGAGAAGATGTCACACTTTATAGATATTATTCGTACTGTAGGAGCAACTAGAAGCATTCCAGGAGCAACTAGAAGCATTTACACTGCCTAGTAATAACTTACTAGTATAAGGTCTATAGTAGAAAGTGATGATGACAGGACAATATAGACTTCAGAAAAGCTGTAGTTTGGCAGTTTGTCATGCATAATGACCATTGGTCCCAAATGCACATTCCTTTTACAATAAAAGATATACCTGGCTAGAGTACTTAGATGGGAATTGCCAATGCAGGTGAAGGAGCACAGTCATATAATTATGCAATAAGTACAGAAAGTTTTCTTGGATGCAGAGCTCTCTCTTGCGACATAAGGCAACTAAAATACAAGGCCCCTAGGTAGCTGTTGTTCATTTTGTTTGTAAAAGAAATTGAATTAAAAGAAATTGGATTAATAGCTAAAAAATAGTTAGGAAAAGAAACTTTAAATTTTCCAGCAGCATAGATCAGAGTTTTTTTAATACCTGAAGTGCTTTTTACCTTAGAATCTTGCCATATGCTTCCAACATGGTCGGAATAAACACTGTAAAGGCTGTTTCCTGATTTCTAGGTTTTTTAACAAGTCAGCCCCCTTGCACAGTATATGCTGTTGTTTTTCAGCCAGTCATTTTGAAGTGTACTTCTGTAAAGCTACACAGTGCATTTGCTTGGGCAGTTTGTTTTACAAATTTTAATAGCTCATTGATCAGAAAGAGGTGCACCCTGATTAAAAAGTGTACTTATAAATGTTGAAGCTACAGATTTTCTTCCTAGAACAGAGTATTATTCATATAGCAAAAATTTGGTTGAGTTGTGCCCTGTCTGCCCACCAGTATTATGATCTCCAGTCTTAGAAAATGTAAAGTTGTGTGCATGCTTTTACTTCTATATTATTTGAGTCATAAATGAACTACTTAGTGTAGTTGTCATTGTGGAGGCACTAACACATGTATTCTGTTTTTGTTTGTTTTTTTTCATTTGCAGAGAGGTGGATTCGGGCGTGGACGTGGACAGCCACCTCAATAGAACTCTGTTGCTGTTTGGTTGCATCTTGTGTATAATAAATAGGTGAAAAATTTCACTGTTTGTATCTTTGAATCATTTAATGTACCATTCTGAAGTTGCAAAGCATCTTAACTGCTGACTTCAATTTCTTGCTTTCAAATGTAGGCAATACATCCCAGAAAATAGGAGGGAAATGGCTTCATAAGGAATCTTGAAACACCCTGCATGGTGTGGTGGTTTGAGAGTTGGACTAAAACTCTGGGAGACCAAGGTTTGAATCCCCATTCCCAGAAACCCAGTGGGTAACCTTGGACAAGTTGCACCCCCCTTTAAACTAAGCTGATGTTAGGGTTGCCATAAGTCAGAAACAACTTGAAGAAACAAAGCAACAACAAGCGAATCTCACCTGTGCATTTGAAAGATGTCAGATAGTAAAGATTGCAGAAAAAGCTCCTGACTGGATCGGTGTTGGGAATGACTCTCTCCTATCCCATAATCATTCTTCCCTGTTCCTACTGATCTCTAACGCTAACCTCCATATCGTATTCTGAAAAATAATGTGAACCTGGCTTCTGGAAGTAGAGTAAGCTGTACAAAAGGGATGTGGGGAAAGAATTATATGCAATTTTGGGTTTCCTTGGTTCATAATTTTAGAGGTTGGTGAACCACTAGGATAAGAACTAATCAGCTGGGTTTGCCTGTCCTACAAAAATTAAAAACTTCAGCCAACACTCATGGTCTTATTAAAGCTTGTATATAAAAAATGCAATGAAACTTCATGGAACATCCTCCCAAGTATGTGTTTATGGCATTGCAGTTTTGCTTGATAATTGAAAAAAACTGGTTTTAATTAACATTGATAATTTGTTGTTGATAGCAAAGATTTAATTAACTTCATAGAGCTAAAATTGTGCTTTCGGACATCAGTAGTAATCTTAGATTTATAACTTGTCAAGTCCCATCCTTTAATCTTTACAAAAACTGCACATCATAGGCCAGAATTTCCGTTCTGTTTCCAAGGGAACTAAAACTGAATGTGAGATAAAATGCATGCTGTTAACAAAGTCCTTACTGCTAGCTGATATGCATTTAGGCTGTCAGTGGTTGGAGTTTGGGATAAAATCCATTCAAGAACAAGGTGTATAATGGCCACGTGGTGCTTCATCTGAAGAAGTGGGTTTATATCCACAAAAAAGCTCATGCTAAAATGAAAACCAGTTATTTATATATGCTACCATTTCTCCTCACCCTTCCCCTTTTTAAGACACTGAAGAATCCTTGATGAAATTGGCAGTACAGTTTAGATGCAATACATAGTTTGGCCACTAGATGTTGCAGAATGTGAAAGAATGATATAACACCTTGGTTAATGTGCATGGCTGGTTGCAGTATTTCAAAAATGTAGATATATGGGCTTGTATTATTAATATGCATTTTATAGTAAGTTATAATTTTGCTTTTCCTTCTTGAAAGTAACTTCCTTAGACAGTCTGCATCTAGTGTTCTTATACTACTCAGCCTACCACATTTTTTGCATGCTTTTAAAATTATTTTTAGAATTCAACAGGAACAAGGAAATCCATCTCTGTCACCCAGTTCCCCACAATAAACAATATAGCTGTAACCATACATCAGATACAGTTGTGTCTCTTCAATGTTAGATCACTGATGTATCTATATGTCCATCCATATATAATATCTTTTCTGTAATATCTCCTGGGCCAAACATCTGGATGATTTGTTGGAGGTCTATCTTTAGCAGTCAGTTTTTGAAAATACATTAAAAAAATGGGTGTGAGGTTGCTATAAAATAGTCCTCTCATTTCTCCTTTCATCATATGAAAATGGCTGGTTAATTTTTCTGCAAGTGCAACAACCATATTCTGTTAGGATATCTTTAAAATGAAAGGCCTTGGGCATTTTCCCAAGTTACGGCAGTCTCAGCTCTTGTAGTTCCTACAAGGATTTCAACAGTTCCTTATAATACAAGCCCTCATTTTCTCAATAAATAATGGTGAATGGAATGGATCTTGAGAGAGACTTTCTCTGCTAATTGATATGGAGGCAAGTATTGCTTTTGTTGTGTGTGTAATTGTGATACGTTACAAATAATCACTGTTATACAAGCATGTCTTTGGAAGTTTAGAGGCATTCTTGGTATTAAATAGGTAAAGATTATGTTTTTAGCCTATGTGGTTGTGAATCGTGTGGGCAGCAGTCAGTGTTATGGGACAGAAGCATACTGCATGTGCATTGATTGAGTACTGGGTACAGAATTCAGCATGCCGAATTTTTATAGGATTCACTTCTAAGAGGAAAACTATAGCAAGTTTCTAAGTCTGTCAAAGCCTGGTTACAGGCTTCCTATACTTACCTGACTGGTTAGGGACTGGAGCGCTGTCAGAAAACAGAATTGGTTGAAAAGTGGAACCCATGTATTCTAGGGAGCCTGAAGTATTGACAGAGGCTCACTTGGGACCAACTATGCATATACTCCTTGCAAACTCTACTAGCTTAGTGCCTTTTTCTTTCCTCTCCTTGCTTTGCAAGCAATGCGCAGTGCGAGCAATTCAAAGCAAGCCTCCATATGCAAGCAGTGATGAAAGAGCGAAAACCTCATTGAATTGATGGAATTTGTCCTTACTTTGGAAGTGTCAAAAGAATGAGTTGTCAGGTAACAGGGTGTCAAAAGGTGGAGCTTCCTGTATAATTTTGAGTGGGTAGAGAGCAGGATTTGCCCCTCTGTTTAAATGCAGTTTTTAAATATTTGGAGGTGCAGAAAACATAGAAATGTGCACAATATGGAGAGGTTAGCTGCTTGTGACCCATCATCCACAGCTGCAGGTTATGTGTGAATTAACTTTTCTGTAATTGGTAACTAATGCTGTTCCTATTCATCTTTTCTAACATAGCTACTGAATTGCCATTCAGAACAACTGTAAAGGATAGCAAGAAGTGCAAATGTATCAACTGTCAGATACTATTTTATGTTGATTCTTTGCTGCATTCTGTATGCATTTCTGTTGATTAGGCCTGTAACTTAGCTGGAATAGATATAAATTTAGCTGCAAAATGCTTGTCAGACTTCTTAAATTTGGAAATATGTTCTTAGCTTAAATTAGGCAAACTGGTATGTTTTATAGCACTAGCTAGTCAGATGGATATCTTGAGTGCATTTCTTTTTCTTTGTTCTTGCAGCAATGATAGTCTTGTGCTTACTAAGACCGAAAAAAAGGGGGGTCAAAATAATCTGCAGTTGTGATTTTTTGTGTGCTTGTGGAATGTGTCTGTTAAATCAATACTAACAAAGCGGAATATGCTAGTGATGACTGACCTTGAAGTACAGGGGTGAGAAAGGACCAGATCAACACTTGCATCTGAAAGGGGATTCTTTTGATGCCAAGTAGGCACCTTACAAATACAAAACATACTTTTGGATATGAATGGTGATTTTTCAATTTTCTTACATGCAACTAGTCTCCAGGGGTTCCTGGACGAAATGGATTATCTAGATCCATTTCAGTCTGGTTTCAGACCTGGTTATACAACAGAAAGACAGCATTGGTCACCACAATGGATGACTTATGCAGGGAACTGGACAGGCAGAGTATGTCCCTGTTGGTTCTGCTGGACTCTTCAGATTTTGACACCATCAACCATGATATCCTTCGGGCCACCTTGCTGGGATGGAACTTGGAGACACTCTGTCCTTTCGTGGAGGGGTGAACCCAGAAAGTGGTACTTGGAGACTCTGTTCGACCCCCCCCCAGCTTTTGGCCTCTGGTGTCCCCTCAGGGATCTGTTTTGTCTCCTGTAGTATTTAATATATACATGGAACAGCTGGAAGAGGTTGTCCAGAGCTTTGGGTTGTGGTGCCATCAATATGTGGATGACACCCAGTTCTATTACTCCTTTCCACTTCAAACCAAGGAGGCTGTCTTAATTCTAAACCAGTGTCTGTCATCAGTAATGGACTGGATGAAGGAAAACAAATTGAAACTTAAAGCAGACAAGATAGAGGTGCTCCTGGTCAGTCAAAAAACATATCAGGGAATTGGGTTACATTCCTACTGAAGATGCGAGTTCATAATTTGTGGGTACTCCTGAATTCAGCCTTGAACCTTGAAAGCCTAGATGTCTGTGGTGGCCAGAAGTGCTTTTGCCCATTTAAAGCTTTGTCTGCCAACTGCACCTGTTTTGAGATGCCAAATCTGGCCATGGTAGTACATAATCCCATTTAAAATACAGTAATGTGCTCTACATGGGGTTGCCTTTGGAGAATGTTCAGAAACTAGCTAGTAGAAAGAGCTGCAGCCAGAAGGTTAACTGGGACAGGTTACAAGGACCATGCCACTTCCCTGTTACAACAGTTCCACTGGCTACCAGTTTGTTTCTGAAAACAATTACAGCTCACGTCCAAGGTATCTGGCAGACCGTCTCCTCCTGCATGAGTATGGCTGGATCCTGAGATCATCAGGAGAGGCCCTTCTCTCAGCCCCACCACTGTCATGGTTGGTGGAGAGATGTGATAGAGCCTTCTTGGTGGCTACTCCTAGAACTCCCTTCTGAGGGAAGCCAGAATGACCCCAACATTGTCTTTCCATCAGCAGGCAAAACAAATAGACAGACAGACAGACAGAGCTGTATTGTTTTAATTTCAATTGTTATTAATAGTTTTAATCTTTTTAATTGTACTTTATTTAGTATAATTCTGGGTTGTTTTAATACTGTGATTAGCTTAATTCCATTTTAATGTGCTTTTTTGTATGTTTTTAGTTGTTTTATTATTTTTATATTGTATGCTGCCCTGAATCCCACTTTTGGGAGAAAAGCAAGATACAAATAAATGTAATAATAAAAATAATTTGAATAGCTGCCTGTGATTGCCTTTGAAAGTGCCATTTTGCTGACCCATTAAGGAAATTATCTTCTATATCCTAATTTCATGTTGGACAAATTAAGCTTGGCTATCATATTTTGTGCATGTAGTGGTTGGCAGTCAAGTATAGTTGTTACACTATGAAAGAGGAACTACCAAAAGGAGTGAGAGGAAGCTGGCCCCTTAGCCTTGAGGACTGTTGCTTCAGGAAATGTGTGAGGCCACTTGCCCCAAAATTAAATCCAGGAACAAAATAGGAGGAGAGGGAGCAAAAGAAAAGTACAGTGCAGTTTTCATTAAGAGGAAAGTGACATTGGCCTGTCAGAAGTAGCCCTTCAGCTATGCCACCAAAAGGATGGGTGTTTACCATGTGTGGTGAATAATGTGTAACATGATTTCCAGAAAGGTGTGTGCCTCAAGAGTTTGAAAAAAGTGATAAATCATCAGCAATCAATTTTAATCTCTCCTCCCCAATACATTACTGGTGCCTAAAATCTGATATAAGTGATAGACGATCAGGTGTCACATTTTAACCCCATCCCTTCCCAAATTCATCACTGATGACTAAAATCTGACATAAATGTTTAGTTGCATCTGTAGGTCTATATGTAAAATATGTTCTGGTGACATCACACATTGTGTCAAGTTTTGACTGAAGATTTCAGATGCCTACTGCAAAATGCAATTTCTGCTCTTTCTGTAACTCATCAGTAACATCAGTAAACATTTTTGTTCTGCAAGTCAATGTGTACAGAAAGACCCATTTAGAGCAGTGCTACTCAAAGTGGAGGTCCATGGACTGGTGTCAGTCTACAAGTTATCAGTTCCCATTACCTGGTGAACTTCTGGGAAAGAAAGAAACGGTTGTAGCCAGCAGGAATAAGTGTGGTACTTGTCCTGGGCATGTTAACCTCACTTCAGATGGCTTGAGACAGACCGGTCTAGTGTCTTTAAAGAATGTGGCTGATGGTACTAGATGGATGGTGCTTCTTCTGAAGGGACAGGATGCTTCAAATACATTAAACTGACAAGATGGAGAAATTTCCTGTTGATTTTGGTTTTATTTGAAAATGCTTGTTGAATCATACTCCAAGAGCCCACACCGAGCATCTTCTATTTACTATTCAAAATACATACTGCAGATACCAAAATATTCAAATATCTTCATGGCTGACCTGGAACAATGCTACCTTAGCATATACATGCAAAAACTTCTCCTCTACCTATGATTTCTTGATGATATCCTTTCAAAGACACATGGAAAGCAATCACTTGAGAAGCTCTACCATGATTTCAACAACTTTCGGCCTACCATCAACCTGAGCCTGGAACAATCCACACAACAAATTCACTTTCTTGACACCACTGTGCAATTGCATCGTGAACTTCTAAGCATCATGCTCTAGCAACAATCCACTGATTGCTACACATGCTTAATATGCCTCCAATTTCCACCAAGAATACACTACCAAATCTATGGTTTACAGTCAGATCCTCCGATACAACTCCATCTGTTCTGACCTACAAGACAGAGACTCAAAACACTGAAATTTGCAATAGGCATTTCTTAAACTACAATATCCATCTAAGGGGGTAAAGAAACAAATTGGCAAGGCAAGATTAATATCCAGGAACAATGTACTACAAGACAGGGCAAAACACAAAATAATAGAACACCCTTAGTGGTTCCCTACAGTCCCCAGCTAAGACCACTCAAATGCATCATCAACAACCAATTCTGGAGAATAACATGGCTCTCTTATAAACTCTGGGAGGAAGGCCTTTATTGGCTGACAAGCAGCCTCCAGATCTTAACTACTCACTTACAACAGGATACATAACATGGATGGTATACAGGGCCAAGACTACCATAAATCCAGATTCAACTGTGTCCCCACATCTATTCTGGGAGCAGTAAAACAGGGGCCAATAACTTCACCCACAACATTGAGGGTGCATTTATTTGCCCTTCCTCCAATGTGATACATGCCATCCTATGCCAGCAATGCCCCTCTATTCTCTACATTGGACAAACAGGACAGTCTTTACACAAGATAATTAATGAACACAAATCTGACATTAGACATGGAATGCCCAAAAACCAGTTGCTCAACATTTCAACCTTCCTGGACATACAGTAAGTGACTTACAGGCTGCAGTCCTTGAACAAGGAAATTACAAAAGAAGACTAGAAAGAGAAACTGTTGCATTGAATTATATCCACAAATTCCAATCCACTAGCAGAGGTATAAACAAGGAGGATGGCTTTTTGGCACACTATATATGTATACTAACAAGAGTCCTTGCTATTGCACATATAACAAAAAGAATCTTTTTAGAGTTTTGAACCCAAGGAAGCTGACTTTTGGTGAGCAGATTTATTGCTTTCGCACATCAACACTGGCCACTATAAAGATATGAAAGATTTATATAATCTCACCCAGTCCTTTAAAATTTAGGGCATGGGCTTTGAGTCTTTCTGGATCCTATTGCATTTTATCCCACTCCCACAATTGTATAAATGTGCTTTAGACCTGAGGCCTTAATGCCACTTGGTACTGCATCTGAAAAAGTGGGTTTATATCCACAAAAATTCATGCAAAAATAAAACCAGTTAGTCTGAATGGTGCTGCCACATTTCTTTTTTTTCCCTTCCCCCTCTCTTCCTCCTTTTTAGATGAATCAATGAATGCAGGAAACACCTTGCTCAGCAGTTTGAACTGTACTTCTTTAATCTAGAATTGCTCATCATAATTACCTTGCAATCATTATATCAGAGTAAATACACTAGGCAGGTACACTGGGTGGTTCTAGTGAAGTAAAGGCTGATATTTGAAAGGTAATGAGAGTATTGCTGCAGTTGATGTCACAGTGCTTTCAGCTGGTTAAAACATTTATATATTGATAATGAACTATTTATTTTAGGAAATAAGGTATATCAGCTTTACTGTGACAAGTCCTTTCCAAACGTTTTAGACTGCAAATTGCTAGCAGATCAAATGGTCAGGAAAGCTAGGTGTGTGTGCGCGCCTTCAAGTCACCTGTCGACTTATGATGACCCTATGAATTGCATAGGGTTTTCTCAAGCAAGGAATACTCAGAGGTGGTTTTGCCAGTTCTTTCCTCTGAAATATAGCCTACAGCACCTGGTGTTTGTTGGCAGTCTCCCATCCAAGTATTAACCAGGACTGACCCTGCTTAGCTTTCAAGATCAGAAAGGATCTGGTGCCTTATACCTTAAAAGCACCAGATCCCTTCTGATCTTAGCTAGGAAATGAAGTCAAAAGATTATGGAAATCACCACCTTGGGAAAGGCAATGACAGAAGCTGCAAATGCCGCCCAACTTGGCACTGTTCAAGAAGTACTCAAATTTTCAGAAATTAGTTGTGTATGGTAGAGAAAATGTGACTTCTTAGAAGGATAATTCAAACAAACTGTATTTGCATTTTTTAAATTTCATATTCTGATGGGATAAGTGAGTTCAGTGGGGGTTTATAGTACATTGTTGGTGGTGTATGCCTTCAAGTCACTTTAAGAGTTATGGGAGTTTCTGAGGCTGAGAGTCTGTGACATACCCAAGGTCACCCAGTGGGTTTCCATAGCCAAGAGGGGAATTTGAACCCCAGTTGCCAGGGTTGTAGTCTAATGTTCAAACCACTACACCATGCTGGCTCTAGTATAGTACGTACCAGAGATATATTGTGTGAATTGCATATCTTAGCATAAGTGTCAATTTAACAACTGACTTCACCTATTTCTAGATGTTCCAACAGCCAGCATGGTATAAAGGTTTGAGTGTTGGGCTAGGACACCGGGGGTCCAGGGTTCGAATCCCCGCTCAGTCATGAAAACTCATTTGGTTATTTGGGGCAAGTCACACTCTCTCAGCCTCAGAAGAAGGCAAAAACAGCCACTTTGAACAAATCTTGCCAAGAAAAACCCTGTGATAGATTCACCTTAGGTCACCATAAGTCAGAAATAACTTTCAGGCACCCAACAACAATAACTGACCAGGGGCTATAGGCTGTTTTCAGAGGTAAACAATGAAAAACCACCTCAGAATATATCTTTCCAGGAAAACCCTCTGATAGGGTTTTCATAAGCCAGAGTCAACTTGTAGGCGCATAGCAGCAGCATTACAAAAACAATGAAGATTTATATGGCACTTTAAATATTAACACATTTATGGCATAGATGTGTTTCACCATGAAATGTGCCGAACATTTTCTCCCACATTCTTTTTATTTCAGACTTATAAGGCATTTGTGAGCATTTGGCCTATGTAAATACTAGCAGCTACTGCTGTTCTCATTGAATCATACTGGTCTTATGCTCCGTTCATTTGGGCTTTGCAAAACAATGTACAACTAACTCTTATATTTAGTGTCCTTTCCATCTAATGTTTACAGCTAATTTCCTCTTCCATCTCTGCCTATCTGTCTCTTTGTTGGCTGAAGCTATCACTTCAAGCATCAAAGTGAGTTGTAGCAGTCAAAGCTTAAGTCTATTGTGTTTCAATACTATAGACACTTATCTGGAATTAAGTACCACCAATTTATATCAAGGCAAACTTTGCTTGTACTTTTGTATTAGTCTTTATGGACACCGCAAAACTTGCTTTTGTAGCACCAGGTAGATTTACACATCAGTTCCTATGTAATGGACTAGTGGTCATTTTGAATCACTGGTACTTTTTCACGTTGTAGTCAGCTAAATTTACAGTGCTTTGCATAAGTATTCACAGACATACGCACACACACACTCCTTTGACTTGTACATCTGGATCCTGCAGTTTTTGCTCATTTGAGCAAAGTTGCTCTAGCTCTGTCAGGTTGGTCTGGAACTATTGGTGAGCAACCCCTTTAAAATCTTATAATAGATTTCCAAACAGATCAAGGTCTGGGCTTTCACTGGGCCATTTTAAGACACGCAATTTTGTGTTTTTAAACTACTCCGAAGTTATTTTTGCTATGGGTTCAGGATCCTTGTCTTACTTGAAGCTGTACTTCCACCTCAGTCTGAGTTCCATTGCAGTCTGAAACACTCATTTTACCTTCAGTACTGACTAGTTTCTCAGTCAACGCTGAGGAAAAACATCCCTCCCCATGCTTTACCATGGGGATTGTGTTCACAGAGCAATAAGCACTGTTGTGATTGTGCGACACATAATATGTCATGTGGCAAGGGCTAAATGCTCAGTTTTCCTCCAGTCAGACCAAATGTTTGTTTGTGACCACACCTTTTTACAAAGTCCAAACAGGTTTTGATATGGATTTGTTTTCGGCATTGGGTTTTTTCTTGCCACTCTTTTATAATGTCCAGCTTTTGTGGAATGCCCAGGGAATAACTGTCAGCGGTCATAGAAAGTTTCCTTCATCTGAGCCATAGATATCCTTAGCTCCTTCAGGGTTACCATTCATCTCTTGGATGTTTCTCTGACAAATATCTTCCTTACCCAGTTACTGAGTTTTCGTGGGCAGCCTTCTCTAGACAAAGTCATTGAACCATATTCTTTTCATTTTGTAGTAATGGATTTAACAGTGTTCTCAAGGATTGTTTGTGGTGTTTTGTTTTTTTTAAACAAATCAGATCTGATTGGTGCTTCTGCACAGTTTTATCCTGGTCTTGTTTTGATAGCTTTTTGGTCATCATGCTGCTGTTTATGCAGTTGGCCCTCCACATCTACAGGGGTTGGGGCACAGGAGCCACACAAAAGTGGGAAGTTCACAAATATCTATAAGACTGCCTAACCATCTTTAATACTCAAAATAGTACCTATAATCATACCCTTCAGCATGTGCAGAATGCCAGCACCTTTGCCTTATCTACTGGAAAGAAACAAAAGTAATGCAGGCTCTCTTTAGATACCGCTTGAGAGTAGCGGGGAAGAGGTTTGCAGAATAACAGCCTAAGTTCCAGAAGGCCAGCTTGAGCCCCGGCACTTGTCTTTCTCACAGAAAACCTGTACAGGATATGGAAAGAAGCCATTCTTGCTTTTCCTGACCTCACTTCATGCTGGCCTCATCCCATGCCGTGTCTCCCTCTGTCGCTCACATGAAAAAGCCCAGTCTTTCTACTTCCTCTCATCATCAGCGCCGGCTGTCAGGCAAGGAGGCTGGTTGTGCTTCTTCGCATCCTCAGGCCATTCCTGTCGGGGCTGAAGCACCATCCTCAAATCCTCCTTTTCCCTACCCTTAATTCTTCTTTCTCTGTCCCATAGAGCATCATGGAGGAGCTTCAACAGTGAGCCAGCTTGGTACTTGTTCAGGAGCTGGGGGACAGTGCCCCACTCCTCTTGTCACTGTCATCCCTAGGCAGGATGTATGTTGAGGGGGTGAAAGGGAAAAAATTGGGATTGGAAGAGAATAAGAAAGGGCTGTGGGCTTGTGTCTGGGCTCTCTTGGAAAAGGAGTTAGGGAATTAAAAATAAAGTCTTTCAGAAAATCAGAAAAGGCTTCCTTTTCTGCTGTGTAGGGTGGCCGTAGCAGCAAATAATCTGTGAATAATCAAATCCACGAATGGTAAATTCATGAATGTGGAGAGCTGATTGTTTACAGTATACCCTTCAACAAATGCTGTGGCATTGCAGAAACAGATGTCTTTAATCTGAGATCACATGGCCATGGAATTGCTCACAGATAAATTCCATTCAACCACTTATGTGACTTCTGGATGCAATGGGTTGCACCAGAGCTTATTTAGCTTTGTTACAGCAAAGAGGATGAATACATATGCAATCAGCAAGAGCCAGTTGGTTTTGAGTTACTTTATTTTTGTGTCACAATAAAAGTATTTTGCATTTTCACAGTGTTGAGTCTCTTGCGTACCTCAAGTGGTAATAATGCAAACTGAATCCATTTCGGTTTCAGATGTTAACACATCAAAATGTGAAAAACCTGAATGGGTGAATACATCTGCAAAGCAGTATAATTCTGAGTGTAAAAGCTCCCACTCCTTTCAATTGCAGAGTATGTGTTTCTCTGGATACATTCTAAAAGTAGACATCTATTACTTTAGTGATTGTTTTGTAACTGGTATTTTTGGTGGCTACCATTTTGATTGATAGACTATTTTTCTTTTTTAAGAATCATTTGACAGGTTCCACACAAGAGGGTCAACAGCAGCTTAGAAACAGGTCATACTGAATTCTTCACACAGCACTAGGTTTTTTAGGGAATGAGGAGCTTCTGTTTCCTGCTCTTCCCAGGCCAGGCACACGCCCAGCTTCAAGCTTCTGTTCCTTGATTGTGAAAAAGGAGCAGGTTTGATGGGGGCTTGTGAGCAGGCCTTCCATTTCAGGTTAACAGCCTGCATGCAGGGAATATATCGTGGTGGAATGGGACACTGTGCCTACAGTAAATTGGAAGGTTAATTTGTTTACTTGGAAGAAAGCAAACGGTAAAAAAAATTGTTCAAGTGGAGGAATGACCTTATATAATGAGGTACAGAATCAAAAAAGGACAGTAAGTCCATTTTGTAAACTTCCACAGTCCTCAAACAAATGCATTGCAATCAGATGGAATATGTACAGGCTATAGCTATAACCAGGATCATGCAGGTAGCATTGCCACCATCCTCTCCCCACCCCACAGGAACTTTATGTGTTTTATATTTTATTTAATAAATTAATAAAAACATAGTACAAGTTTATATAGGTCAACTCACAAGTAAGTTCTACAGAGTAAAATGGAGCTTGTTCCCAAGTAAAAGCGTATATAATTGCAGCCTAATAAAATTAAGCAGCAATAGCTTAACAAATGGTTCATACTGGTGCATTTGTATGTGTTATCTGAAAGAGCAGGAGCAGATTTACTGCTTAGTGAACAATTGGGTATTAGACTGCCTGAATGATTTTCCTTTTATCTCCACAAAGAGAGAGGCTTAACTTGCTTATATGAAATATATTTTAAAGGTGTAGTTGGATTGCCTTGTAGCACACTGTTCACCCTAAAGTGAACCTATCACAGGATTTTCTGGGTTGAGAGTGTGTGACATGCCCAAGGTCATCCAGTGGCTTACCATGTCTGAGTGGGGAATCAAACCCTGGTCACCACGATCATAGCCCAACACTCAAACCACTGCCCCACAACAACCTTCCAGCCATGTAGAAATGTAGACTTTAGTTCCATCACAATATACCCAAAATTTTTAGTTAACTTTAAAAGAAAAGGCAACTGTGAAATAGAAGGTCTAAACTGAGGAAACAGATGCTGTGTTAGACACTTGAAGACTACTTACTTACAGTGTGGTGTCATTGTGTTTACAATGAGGACATTCTTATTTTGTAACTTGTGTCAGTATAGTCAGCCCTCCCCATTTGTGGGTTTGACTTTCATGGATTTGATTATTTGCAAGTTTCTTCAACCCCAGCCTCCCCACCTCAGGCACTTCTTTTCTGGGGGAACCCTCCCTCTTGGTGGCTCTGATCAAGCCACACAGCCCTTTAAAACCCAACTCTGGTCTTTCTCCACCAGCCATTACCTGGCCAGCTAAGGACAGCTCACAGTCTGATTTCTCAGCACTATAAACCTTCTCTTGACATCCCACACACCCACGAAAAAAGATTGGTGAGAGAGAGGAAGTATAGGGCCACCATGCTTACTCTCTCCCTTCTCTGACCTGGTTTGGACTCTGGGAGCTCAGCCTCCCCACCATGCCCCACCACACTTCCCACAGCCACACACACACCGTTTGATATTTGCAATTTTTCCACTTTTGTGGGGGTCTGGCACCCCTAACCCTAGTAAATATGGAGGGCCAACTGTATTTGATAAATACCTTACATACATAATGGTAAATGCATTCATATTTTTTTTCACATTTAAATAAAATGAGATTCAATGCTGCAAGATGCAAAGACTGTAAATCTCTGCTTATTTAACAATGGCATCTAGAGCAGTGATTCCTAAACCTTGGTCATCCAAATGTTTTGCATTTCAGCTCCCAGAATTCCTGATTGTTGGGCAAAGATGTCTGGGATGTCTGGGAGCTGAAGTCAAAAACATCTGAAGGACCAAAGTTTGGGAACTACTGGTCTAGGGCATGCATATTGTTAGATGTTACATTTATGTTTTTTCCTCCTGGTCAATTGCTTATATAGCAACATTATCTCGTTGCCTGCAATGGGGATTTTCCAGCCAGAGTGTTCTTTATCAGAACTACTATGCAAAGGAACTCCTTAAAAGTTACCATTTCATTATTGTTAACATTTTTGACAGTACATCAAGCTACTCCACATTAAATAGCTTGAAAGCCCCTACTCAATAGTGGAACAGAAAACTTATTTGTTTTCCTAATCAGATCTTTTCATTTCATGGCTTCCAGTAACTCTTGCTTTAGTATCTTTGCAAGGTAGGATATGGTTTGCTTGTGATCCTGCTGGTTGAAGTACCTTGTTATGCTTTATAGTTCAGGTAGAAATTTTAAAAGCCGCCTTGTGGTGTCTATACCCTTCAGCATAAGCAACATTCCTTCACTTGCAACAAATTGGATCTGAGTGGTGCAATATACAGTAAATATACCACTGTGTTCAAAGGGACATACTGTCAGAGAAGTGTGCATACCCTGCATTATATGTCTACTGTTGTGACTTTTTTTTATACTATTTACAGCACAATCTTATTCTTGTCTATTCAGAAATATGCACCACTGGTAGGACTGTCAAAGTGAAAACTGGAGACAGTTCCTGTACCTTTAATGGTTGTGTAGAAGAGGAAGTTTCAGCAGGTGCTGTTTGTTACCTGGTTCATGACAACCAACACTTGTTGAAATCCACTCTTCTGCACAACTATTAAAGGTACAGGAACTATCTCCAGTTTTCACTGTGGGAACGCTGACTACTGAGTGCACTGGGATTTACTCCAAGCAAGGACTGTAGCCTTAAAGATGCAAACATCCCATAAACTAGTCAGATTATTCGAAAGTAGTCTTTTCTTCACCTCTTTGTGAGCTTAGCCTCAACTGAAAGTGATTTCTGGCACTCAGCCTCCTACATCCAACAAGGTTCATCCCACCTGAACAAAGTCTGGATTGCTCTTATTCAATTTTACACAGTATAATAAAAACTTGCCCAGCTGAAAGAGAAAAAAAATATTAATTTTATTCTACACTAGTTAAAAATCAATGTAATGGCATGGGTAAGAAGGTTGAAGTTGTTTCTGGCAAAGTGGGTTTTCTATCGGACATTCTCCAGTGGTATCCTGTAAGTGTTAACTGAGAAGAAACTTGGGCCATTTCCGCACTAGCCTGCTATAGTGCTATTATTCCACTTGCAACATCTTACGGAATCCTGGGGTTTGCAGTTTAAGGAGGGGTCTTTGAGGTCCCTCCCTAGACTGCATACCCCAGGATTCTATAGGACACTGAAAGTGGAACAATAGCACTATAACAGTCTAGTGCGGAAATGGCCTTGATGTCACCTGCCCGAATCCCAACCCGTCCTGTCTCTGCCATTTACCTGGCAGGCACTCTGGATTCGTCAGTGTACTGCAAGACGCGCAGCGAGGAAGTCCTTCTGTGGCGGCATGTTGACAGGCGACGACTGTACACACCGAACTTACTTTTCCCTCACAGAGGACGAGTCCCCTGTATCCGTGACAGCCGCATGCCCCACAGAGAATAACTGCCTAACCTAATATGCGTTTTAGGGAAAAGCGGGCGAGGCACCACACTGTGACCAAATACTGTAGCTTCGGCTGCTCTTCCTCGCGAGAAAAGCTAATAACAACTCGCCGGGGGGGGGCGAAGTCGTCGTTCACTGTCGATGTTGCTCGGCGTGACGTCCCGACGCGACTTTCCCGTCTCTCCCGCAACCCCGCGGAGGAGCCTCCCTCTTCTCAGCCTATCTGAAGCCGTCTTTAGGCCCGCCTCCCCGTCTTCGTTTCAAGCCGAAGCCTGCCAGCCGACTTTTCTTTCGCTACGCTTTTGGCGTGCTGATGATCCTCACAAGATGGGCATTGTTTCTTTCAAGGTACGCCGTTTACGCAGCGCCCCTCGCCGGCCCGCAGCCATGTGCAAAACGTTACGCTAGCCATCTGGTCCAGCGTGGTTTTCGCATACGGACGTAGCGTACGGGTACGACGACAGAGGAGCGGGTAACGCGCGCTCGCCGCCCATCCTGCGATGCTGTTTTATTTCGCGTGCCCGGACGCAAGCCTCGCGCTGGAAGACGCTCTGTAACGGGTGTCCGGAGTGGAAAGGGGCGAGTGATTCCTAACCCTGGTTTACGCTGCTTGCGCAGCAGTCGTTGGAGGAGAAGCACGAGCCGACGCCATTCTCCGTCCGCTGCCTCTACGCTGTTGGCGTAGCATGCCCCAAGATGGCGTCGCGGTCGTCGTCGTTGGCGGCGGTGGCCGGAGCGCTGGCAGAAGCTGCGGTATCGACGTGGGAAGAGCTGAGGGGGGGAATGAGGCGGCGGGTGGCGGGCAGCAGCGTTAGTAGCGAGTAGCCTCTGTACTGAGGGTCTTCCCTCTTTCTCGGCCGGTGTGTGAGAGACAGAGACTCTCTGGGATAGCGGGTACCCCGCCCCACTCAGGCAGGGAGACCCCGACCTTCCCCGGCGCGGAGCCGACACCCTTTCTTCGGCCCAGACCGCCGCAGCCTCCCTGGTGGGTCTGCCCACCGCTTCCCCAAGCGGAGGATGATGAAGCTTAAGTCCAATCAGACTCGCACCTACGACGGGGACGGCTACAAGAAACGGGCGGCTTGCCTCTGCTTCCGCAACGAGAGCGAGGAAGAGGTTTGTGAGAGACCGATGGAAGAGGACTGAGGCGGGGGTGGGGGACTGAAGGAAAGGGTGAGCCGGCAGCGAAGAGGACGATAGCGAGCTTTAGGGCAGGGAAGAAGAAGAAGGAGGAGGGCGGGGGGGAAGAGGCAAGGAATGCCGGAGTGGGGATAGTAATGGGACACTCGACAGGCGGGAGAGGAGGTGTGGCAAACCGTGAAGGGGAGAGAGATGGCGGGGAAGGGGGGGCTGAGTGGTGCTCGGAGAGGGACAGAGGGTGGGGAGAGGGGTGGGCCTTCTGAAGGTGGCTACTGGGAAGATTCGCAGGGTGGAGGCGAAGCGGTTTGAACCGCGGGCCCCCTTCGGCGCCTGCCTCCCAGCTATTAGTTTCCCCTACGAAGCGCTTAGGGATGCCGTAGTGCATCGGAAGAGCGTGACGGAGGAGCTTCCTTACTGGTTAATAGTATAAGGAGAGGAGTCTGTTTCTAGGCGAGAGATGATTTATAACGCCGCGCGCTAATTCGGCCTCTTCCTGTCTAAGTAATTTCCCTTTAGAGGTGACAACACCTTTTGAGGAAGAGAGCGTGTGCTTTCTTCAAAGCACTGTGCATACGCGCGCTCTTTCTCTTTTTCTCTCTTGGAGTTATGGAATGTATGCAGTGTAGGTCCCATCAGTCTCCTAGTTAATATGTACATAAAAGATAGATGTTGATTTTAGGGGGTCCTTTTCAAAGGCACTCTCCTCTTCCACATGTGGCAGAGATGAAGTTTTTGGAAGTGCCACGCTTCTTGACATTTTCGGAAATACCAGGAATGCTTGAGCTGGGCATTCTTTTACTAATAGGTGATTGGATTAGATGGCCCTTGAGGCTCCTTCCAGCTGTTTGATTCTGTGCTTCAAGTACCCAAGGGAAGTAAAGGATAGGTGGGCCAGTAACTTACTCTTAGGAATGAAAAGGAAGTGATTCACCAGGGCTTTATAATCTTATCTCCATTTTATAGAAATGGGAAGTGTGCAGTGGAATTCCGTGTATAATCTCTCTGCAATAAATCCAACAATGTTCTGTTGGAGTTCATGCCCAAATAAATTTGGGTGGGTGTATGCATGTAAAGGATTGCAGCCTGAAGGGGAGCATTGCAAATAAGGTAGTAGTAACCAAAATCATGGTTGAAAAGAGCAAAGAGAACTGTTTATTTTATTTATTGTGATTGCTAAAACATAAGCAGTAACGGTTCATTACATAGAATGCTATCCAAGAAGTAAATAGACTGTTTAGATTACAAAGTTATCTGAGAGTAGTATAGAAAATAAAATTGCCAACAGCACACCTCAGTTTTTAGAGTTGCATAAATGCCTCAGTTCAATGTAGGATCAGTTTATTCGAAAAGAGTAATTAAGAAAATAAGAGAGCTCAACATAGTGATGGGAAAGAACCCCTCTTCTGCAAAATAAAGAAAGCATGCCAAATGAAAGATTTAAAACAAAGAAGGCTGACATGAACTGGTGTGGCATGGTATGGTATTGGACTTGGCAGTGGTCTACTTCTGCTGTGCTTAGCTGAGCACATCATGTGACATGGCAGAAAGAAATTTGATTTTGGGTTTATTGAAAAAACTGGGATAAAGGGGACTAATTATTTGCCAAAAATTGCCAGTAGAGCAGCTTGAGAGGAAAGTCGTTTTGATTTAGACTGGGTTATTTTGACAAGTTATATATATGAAAACTGAAATAAATAGATGTATGGATTTAAATAGTTCTTTCTCACTGTAGAATTTATTCAGAATACTGTATGTCAAATTAGATGGTATGGCTTATGAAGAATGTGACTCTAATGAGATCTTGTTTCATTGAAATATTATATAATGTTAGCGTATTTAAAACACTTTTGAACACTGTATCTCGTTAATCCTTACAATAAATATCTAAAGTAGGTCAAGTTTTGTTATCCCCATACTGCAGCTTGGAAGCTGAGGCTAAGAAAGAGCAGCTTACCTTTGGCTACATAATGACTTCATAGCTGAGCTGAGATTAGAATTAAAAACTTCCCGGGAGTCCTGAGTAAATAATGCTGTGTAGTCACTTTCTTAGCTATTACATTGCACCATTTACTTTGAGTTCCCAAGTAAATGTCTGTCATATTGGGTGCATCAATACAGACATTCCAGTAGACTCAGGCCAGACCCCAGGTAATCTGAAGCAGGTCAGACTGGGGAGTTAAAGGTATATAATGCCAGATGAATCTTTACTAGCTTCCCCAGTCACCTCATCTTGCTAGACTGAAGTTTGCGGTACACCTGCTGGCTATCTGCAGGATGGAACTGCAGAACAGCAGAGACCAAGGACTGTTGTTTCTTTCTCTGCCTGCAAACTGTCATGGTGGTATAGGAGGTAAGGTTACTGGAGCTTACGGCTAGATGCTTTCAGTGGGTTATAGAATGAAGTACATTGTTGTTATTTATGACTTGCCTTTCCCCCAGCCCTGAGAGTCAAGACAACTTACAAAGGTTGAAACGCAGATAAAAGTTTATATCATAGAAAAGTAAAAATATGATTAAACTGTTACTAAGATTAAAAACAATTTAGAAGTGTAACTATTAAAAGAGTAATTTTAAATGTAATTTTTTTAAAAAACTTTTCTGTAAAAGAATGGAAACAGTGCTTCCAAATACCATCCCAGTAAGGTAGCCCAGAAGAATATCATAGTTGATGATATTAAGAGCAGCTGGCAGGACCAAGAGGACCAACAGCAACACTTTCCCCGTTTCCAGTTCCTGGTGTAGTTCATCAATCAAGGCAACCAAAGTGTCTTTGGCTGATAACCAAGCCTGAAACCAGATTGAAATAATTTCAGTAATTTGTTTCATCCAAGATAATTTGTCTCATCGCTGGAGCTAGGAGGCCCACCACACACGTTAAAATCACAAAACAGCTAGCAATAAATTCATACATCATATCACCATATCACAGTTTAGGGCAGGGTGGAGAAAGCACATTAAGCAGAGAACCCTGCTTCTGCAGGTCCTCCATGTCTCCCAAGTCCTCAGAACTGCAAACTTTTGTTTTTTAAAAAAATTCACTGGTAAATCACTGCTCTTGGAAAAGGTACTATTCGTGTGTTAATTAATTCTGCTTTACTGGAGAATCTCTTACAAAAACTACTGTGCAGAAAAAAAAGGCCATATAAGTCAGCATTTGTATAACAAACGTAACTAATAGTAGACTTCACACACTTATACCAGGAAATCTGGATTACAATAGAATGGCTTGGATATGTTTAGTCTCACAAATGAGGTAAAAGTGCATTGGTCTGTGTATTTCCTTTTATGTCTTTTTCTTCCGCAAAAATTGTGGCTTTGGCAGGGAGATTCCATTTTGTTTAAACCAGAGTTCCCTGGTTTTATTCCTGAACCTTGAAGTAATACTAGTTTGCTAAAAAGGATATTAAACTGTGATGCCCATACCAAAGCTTTTATGTGAGGAAAATGAAGTGTGTTCTCAGACCAGTGCTTGTTTCCAGCTTTCAAAGCCATAGTAGTCTTAACTAGTGCATGGTGGGGGGCAAAACTTTTTAAAGTTTTCATGTTGAAAATGGCCAACTAATAATACAACTGAGAGGTTAGCAGCATATTTGTGGTGATTCCCATGTCTGTTGTTGTTCTGGTGCCTTCAAGTTGTTTCTGACTTAAGGCGACCCTCGGGCTGAGAGTGTGTGATGCACCCAGGGTCACCAAGTAGCTTTCTGTGGCAGAGTGGGGAGTTGAACCCTGGTCTCTAGGGTTGTAGTTCAGTGCTCAAGCCACTACACCACAATAAAAAGATACTGCATTATCAATGAGTGTCATGGACATCTCTGTTTTTTGAAATTACAGTAAATCAAGTAATAATTTTGCATAATGCTTTCCTTATTTTTTTTTTAAGGAATGTAACAGTCTGTTGTAATAGGGCCTAAATTGGAGGTTGTTTCCTATAGAAGTGTCATTCCATTGTTAGATGCAGATCAGGGAGGAGGTGATTTAGTGTCCTTCGTACAGCTCCCTGTGCCTCCGCAGTCTGTTCTAGAGTGACAGAATTCTGTCCTGAGACTTTATGGTCAGATGAAGAACGTTAAAATTCTTGACTAGCACTTTTGTGCAGACTGTGTGGTAACTAAGTATCATGATGCTGCTAACAAAGAAGCAGAAATCCTAAGTACTCTAGCTAAGGAGTAAGCTCCATTCAGCACAGTGGTAGCTTCTTCTGAATAGAATACACATACGATTGTGCTGTAAATCTTGAGATGAGAGAAAACCTGCTGTTAAAAGACAGTTACCTAGGTACATTTTATGTATATATATGTGTATAGCACAAGGAACTATTATCTGCAGCAGCTGTTGCAGTGAGATGAGAGGGAGCTCCTGATCCTTGATCACCCCTTCCTTCTGCCTTTCCTTTCCATAGGTTTAGGACCAGCCCTACATAGCTTGGCAGGTGTGGAGAGAGGCATAGAATGGTGCATGTGGAACAGTTACACTCCATGTGCACCATGCAGGATCTCAGCTTGTAAACTGGTATTCTGTGCTCATCATACTATTCTCATTTACGAGTTGTGCTCTTTCCAGATTTTAACATTCTTAAGCACACATTAAATCATCCATGTGAATGAGTTCCAAAAGTTACTAGCAGGCTGTCATTTTTTTGGAATTTCATTTGTGGTCTTTAGCTAATACTCTGGATTGAAACCTCTGCAAAACAACATTTTGGAAATTTACAAATCTGAGAAGTTTTCTAGCCTCTCCCCTTGATCTTGGAATCACTCTGCTGTGTGTATGTGTTAAAAGCAGGAAGAATGCCTCTTTTCTTCCTTTTCAGTCGTTGCTGGAACGGCATGTTAGAAGGCTGGTTCATAATGTTTAGTAGTTTTGTTCTCTCACTCATTCTCATTATTTTCATCTTCCTGTTCTAAAAAATGCCATTCTTTGAGAATATATTATTGCTATTATACAGTGACAGAACAGAGGAATTCTGAGCTCCTTCTGAGGAATACAGCATACTGCCTCCTGAATATATAAGTAGTTTTAATCCCTACTTAAAGGCAAAACATCTCAGAATCCATAGTTGTCTTCTGAATTGCTTGTTTGTACCTGTCTCCTGACCATTTATACAACGTATTTAATTCAGATGGAAGTTGGAGTAAAATTGAGGGCAGAGGCCCTCAATTTTGAGGGGTGCGTTTGTAGTTGATCGGGCTCATCTTAAGTCCTCTTGTGGTTGATGGTGAATATAGAACACTGTTTCTGTTCATCCCCTGGAGTATCATGTTTTGGGATGTAGAGCTGGTGGTAGATTTTTATACGTGCAGAAATATTTGAGAGTACAACTGTGATCTCCAGGGTTGACATGACCCTCCTGCTGATGGAGAAGCACCTCCACCCCATTCTAACAACACTCTTCACATTAGTTTGTGTTTTTCTTTAGCTGATTTTTTTTCATCCACTATAGTAATGTGATATCTTCTAGGCTGCATTTTTTAAAAATGGAAAATAAAAAGATTTGTTGTTGTTTCAAACTTATGGTGACCCTGTCGTGGGGTTTTCTTGGCAAGATTTGTTCAGAGGGGTTGCCTTTGCCTTCATATGAGGCTGAGAGAGTCTGACTTTCCCAAGGTCACCTGGTGGTCTCCAGAGTCATAGTACTTTATATTTTTTAAAAATATGGTCTCTTATTGATATGGCCAGCAGTGCAGTAAACTATATTGATTGATTAGTCTCTTATTTGCTTTGGCTTGGCAATTTGTTACCATATTCTTTCTAAAGGAATATCTCAACTGACATTAGCAAATACAGCAATTAACGTTAGCAAATGGCAGGGAGTTGGACTCGATAACCCTTGTGGTCTCTTCCAATTCTGTAGTTCTGTGATGTACAGAAATTGTGGCTGAAGAGCTTTCAGAGGACAATGGAAATGTTTGAAATAAGTGCCTTGCTATATATTAGATAACTGGTTAAATCGTAAAGAAATTGCCATGTCTAAATTGCTGCTTTTGAATTTATATACTCTTTTTAGTTTCTTCATTTTTATTTAAGTCTTAAAGCATACTAGATAAACATTACATACTGCTGTAGATTGCTTAGTGATTCAGAAAAAAAAAATCAGATCAAATCTCATGTACACGATGGCTTCCCCTATTCTTCTATGCATTAGAGAATATCTGTGGAAAATTCTAGTATCCAAGGGAATGGGCAATCATTGTAGATATTAAGATCATGCCTTTGTTTGTTCTTTCAATAAGAAATACACTTTCAGGATTTAGAACCAAACAGCTGCTGTTTAGTTATTTTATAGGAACAGTGTTTCAAAAAGTGGTAATAGAGCTGTCACTTTTTTCTGTCAGTCTTTTAGTGATTGTGGGTAAGTAATTTTTGGAAGATTGTATTCTGTGTTGTCATTAATATGGTTAAATATCACTGATTCACTCATTGCAAGTAGTGTTCTCTGGGGAGAATAAACTGAAACCTAAAAGGATGTTGATGATGTTAATGATGTAACTTTGGAAATCTGTCATTGAGGACAAACCATAATATCACATCATAACAAACCAAGATTTGTTTGGCTTTGAGGATCATAAAATCAGCCTTTGCAAAATAGTTTACAAAATTCATTATCTAGCTACATACTTACTGTTCTGACTATGCATGTGTGTTAGGCACTTACAGCGTGTTAGCTTCAAAGAAGGAATGTAAAATAGTATCTCTTTAAAATGTAGAAAACTTCAGTTTCTGATCAGCTAGAACAGGGATGGTGATTATGAGGTCCTCTGGATCTTGAGACTTCAATTCCCAACAGTCCTAGTCAGCAAAGCCAATAGTGAGGAGTTCAGGGAGCTATGATTCAGCAATGTCTGGAAGGGCATATGTTCCCCACCCTTGACTTAGAACACTTTTTCTTTTTGTCAGGCAATTACTGAAGTCAGCTATTTCTCTCTCCCTTGATATGTATGTGTGTGTCTCAGATAGGAACACAAACAACAAAAAACTTGTTGATAATATTAAAAATTGTCAGCTCCTTAGATGTCAGCACTGTGTAGGGATGGAAAAATGCTACATAATAAGTAGCCTGCCTAAAATGTTCTGTCAGATGTACCTGTGAAAGCATGAGGGTCTTGGTGCTTTTCCAAAGAATGACATGTTCTTTTTTGGTACCACATGGTTTCTGAGAACAAAGGAACAACTGGTCCGTCTTGTTTTGTAGCAGAGGTTTTCCCTTCTTTGTTCAGATGGATGATCATGCTACAAGTTGACTGCTCCTTAAAAAAAATAAAAAAAGCAATTCTGCTGTCACCCTTCCTTATTCTGTGTGTCTATTTGTGTATCGTACTGTATAAAAGCTGCTGCTACTGAACTCCAAGGGAGGTAAGCACACTATATCATTGTCCTTGCTTTTTTCTTTTGCTGTTATTCTTGGCAGTTCTTCAGTTGCCTTCCATAGTAGCAGACATCTAAACTTGGCAGTGAATTTAAAGAAAAGGAAACAGTGGTGTGATCATGTGTAAAATATTGAACGGAAAGCTTCCTGACTAAATTGGATTCATGATTCTTTTCCACCCTGTTAGGAAATACTTTTTAGAAGTGTGTGCGTGTGTGTGTGTGTGTGCGCGCGCGCTTGTGCCTTCAAGTTGCCTGTTGACTAACTGTGATCCCATGAATTTCATAGGGTTTTTGCAGGCAAGGAATACTCAGAGGTAGTTTTGCCAGTTCCTTCCTCTGAAATATCCTGCAGATTATTACTACTTTTGAAGAGTATGGTATCCTTTCTTATTTCAGAAACTCGATTTCTGAGATACTAGCTCTCTCATTTCTCCTGTAACTATGTAGTTTAATATTGAGTTATTCTAGAGGTTCCTCTCACTCCTTCATTCTGTCTGCCATTTGATCGCTTTGCTGACAGGTCATGGGAGTGAAGTGAGTATTAGGCTCCAGTTCCTGGTTGTGTCCTCACACAGTCAGTTGAGAAATCTAATACATTGTATGTAAAGTTGAAAGTCTGTCCCTCGTTCCCAGAATATATGGAGACACTATGCCAGAAGTTTTATTCACTGGGGCATTGGAGGTTAGCCCAGCTCTTTCAGATGTGATCTATGTTATTTCAATAATAAGTTAAATGGATGTGTTAAGCGTATAGTTAACTCTCTTCAGGTGAAATCAGTGCTGTTTAATGCTTAACTGGTTAGCTCATGCTTGTTACCTTTACTGAATAACTGCTTATAATATTGTTCTCATCCTTTAATTGCTGAGTAGCCTTCTGAGAAAAATCGTATATCTCAAAAATCTTTTTTGCACCTACTGAGTTTTCTTACCTGCTATTTGACACTCTACTGAAGAGCCACTGGATGACTTTTCTTGTATATCCAGGCTTGATTGATTAGAATGTAGAGTGGTGTTAGACTGCTTGGTCTTAAAGCATTTAAGCCTATCACGTTTTAGTGTCTTATTGGCTAAGACAGGTTTGTAATAGACTTTTCATTCTTTCGTTGCCAGCAAAATGAGGGAGGCTTCTTGTGCCAGCAGGTTTCCTTAGAATCAGGAGTGCACTTTGAACAGTAGATGTCTCCCAGGTACTGCTGTCCTGTGAATAAATAATGTTGAATGGAGGCTTCCTTCAGACTTAGAATATGGAAGCTGGGCTGCTGATATGGTCAGAAGAGGCTGCAGAACAAGTGCAGTTCACAACAGGAATGAGGTCTGGATCTTCTGATGTGGGCTTTCTCTTGTTGTAGCTAACAGTTGGATTTAGGCTAGTGAAACTTAGAATGAAATGTTGTGTGCCTAGTGTGTTTCTTGTAATAGATGTGGTGTTATAGTGAATTTTGCTTCAGGCAATCATATTAAGATAGATATTAACAGAGTTTGCTAAGATCTCTGAATTTACAAAGTTCTTTGTAGTCTCTTTGCTTTGCATTCATGCGCCTGCACCTCTGCAAATCATCCCTGGAATCTCCTGGAAAGCCAAGTGTTTTGGTAGTTGGCCTGCCCTCCTCTTTGTAATGGTGCAGACCCATGAGTGTTAGGGTTGACCACTTGTTCCAGTTACAGATAAGCAACTTGTTCTTAAAGAGTTTACAAAGATCTCTAAGATCTTTGTAAAATGATTTTTAAAGTGATGAGAGTTGACCTGGATAGGCTTACCTTATTGGATGGGGTGGACAAAATCTTGAGCTTTGAGGATTGTATATGGGGTATGCTGGGGCTACACATGTGTGCACACATATTCATGCACGTGCCTCCCCCCCCAACTACAATTCTTACAAAGCTGGACATTTTCTTACCAAGCATCATATAGAGCATGTCTTTTTTTTGCTATTCATGTATATTCATACAATAAGTTCCACTGCATCAAACTTTAGGCATACAAAGTGCAGCTCAGTTCAGTTATATCTACTCAGAAATAAGCCACAGAATACAGCATGGGGTGAATGTTTAAAGCACAAGCCTCTGATTTCTAAAACGTCTCCTTTTGAGATTGGCTTCATTACCATGTACTTTATGTACCTTAAAGGTATTTAAAGAGCAGGGTGCTTATAACAGCAATGTCTTCCTGTCATTCTTTTCCTGAATTATTGGTCAGAAATAAGAAGGGAATTAGTTTCCCTACCTACTGTTGAAGACAACATTTCTACCTTCAGAGACTTCAGCTTAGATCAATGTCTCGATACTGCTAATAGTAATGTCTTTTTTTCTTTGGATCTCAGCTTACTAGCTATGTTGAGGACAAAAGTGGGTGAGGGCCATGACAGCTACACAACATACAACCGTGGGCCATGTGCAGCAATGGGTTGTGCATTTCTATTCTAGATTATGTGACTCTGATGCTGACTGGGATGGCAAGCCCAGCAAAGTATTGGATGGAGAGCCAGCGCTCCAGAAACTTCCAAATACACTTTCTCCTGGAGCGTTTGCACCGTCTGAGCTATTGTCAGTCTAGGCTAGTGAGCAAGTCAGTCTTTAAGGAAGAAAACAGTTGCAGTTGGATCAGGTGAAGCTAATTCAGTATTTCTGCCAAATGTAAAATGTGAGCAAGAGAAGTGGGAGCAGAACAGAGGGAAAATGTGATACTAACACTTCTGTTAATTGGTAACTTAAAAGAAGCTAATTGAGCTGGAAAGAAATGGTACATGACTTGTTACATAAGCAGATTAACATAAAGAACAGGAAAGTAAATAAATATGTAACCTTCCCAAGCTGCTTGATTTAGCTCTGTATGTGCAGGAAATACAAGATCCTTAGATTGGCCCAGATGTAGTTACATGTTGTAGGTATGTGTTCTTGCAGACTTTCTCTTCTATAAACCATGCCTATAATTCCAAGCAATTTGCCTTTTTGTAGTTCTTTCTCTGCATTTGCTTTACCATATATTTTTATGAACAGCTGATCGTCTTTTAGATTGCTTATAACTGCTAGATTTATTCTTTATGCCATTTTTGATCACCGTGGGATATGCATGTGGAGGTTATCTCATAATAATGAGGAACAGCACTTGGGAAGCAAATGAGCAAGAAGCTAATTGGTTTGGGAATTGCACTGGGACTGACTCTGGAGACCAGGGTTTGAATCCCTGCTCAGCCACAAAAACCCAGTGGAGATCTTGGCCGAATCACATTCTCTCAGCCTTAGAGGAAAGCAGTGGCAAACCCTTTGTGTACAAATCTTGCCAAGAAAACCCCATAGTAGGTTCATCTTAGGGCCACCATAAGTTGGAAATGACTTGAAAGTACACAACAATGTATTACTGTTAATTAGATTATAACTTTAAAATAGTCATAGATGGAAAACAGTAATTTTAGCATGAACTAGTAAAGTATCATTGAAGTAGAAATAACATGGAAATCCTTTAAAAAGCAGAGATTTAGACGGCTGTTGTTTGGGATGGCCAAATCAAAATTTGAGAAGAAGCATTTAGAAGAAGAGGTTCTTTCTCCACTGAGTAATAGTCCCTATTGGTCCACTAATATATGTCTTTTAATTTTCAGTTAGCTCATTCAAGCAACTTTTGTCAACATACTTTGTACTTATTAGAAAATTTTGTCTAGAATCTTCTTAGCAATTACAGAATTTTTGTGAGACTATGACGTACATTGGAAGGGCCTTTCCAAGACCCTCCATGGCACAGAACTGAGATCATCTCAGAGGAGAATTATCTGTTGGTTATTTGTAGTTTTCAGTGAGGAGGTGTGTCTTCATGTCCTCTGTGTTGGTTTCCCTTCACTTTGCTACTGTGGAGATAGGAGCAGCCAACAGATTTTTTCTTATGGTCTAACTGCATTGTCTTAAATGGATTCTTATAGACTGCTGAACAGGTACAGAATGGAAATGTCATTCGTTCTTTGCTGTGGTCTGGGGCGGTGGCTTTCACTCACACAGCAAGAGGAACTTTTCTGTTGAGGCCAGAACAAGATCCTCTTCTAGAATTCATGTAGGAGAACTGCAGTCTTAACCTTTTGCATTATCTTATCTTACTTTGAATTATTCATGTAGTACTAAGTTGTCCCAGATCAGTGTAGTTTTCACACTTAGGGTGGCATTCCCATTTAGCTGTGAAGTACAGCCGGAACTACAAGAGAACAATTAAAAATTCTTCAGTGCTACTCATTTACTTTGTTAATGTACTGGTCCTGAGAATAAATCTGTGTGAAGAATTAGTTCTTTTGTTTCTTTGAATGCTACTCATTTGATGTCAAGCCTTCATCATGTCACTTTGAAATGGTTGAACTCTTTTAAAGGGCTTTTTAGATTAGCAATGCTGGAGAAGTGTTTTCTGTTAATGATGGTTGAATTTACGAGTGAATGCAAAGTGACCAAGGTTTTCAAGACTCTTTTTAGAGGATTGTCTGGGAAAAAGAAAGAACCAATCAGTTATTTCATAGTGGTAACAGAGAAATATGTCTAAGCTGTGAATCTTATTGAAATTTTACATTTTATGTAGCATGTAAGGACTTGAAATCCTGTATTGAAAACGTAGAATTAAGCTGCACATTGTCATATAATAATATAACAGAAGTCAGCCTGTTATAGGAGCATCCTACTATGAAATTTGGTCTTGTTCTGGGATTCCCCCCCCCCCTCATTTTTACAATACTTTAGTCACTGGAAAGAAGATAATCGTTTGCAGTAACAAGCAGGAAAGGGTCTCACTTTTTAAACCTTTTTGATAATGAAATTATTTTTATGAGACGTCAACTAATGTGTCAAGCATTTTGGCTTGCTACGGAAAAACTTGTGATTTTGCCACTAATTTTTCACTAAAATTTATGTAAAACCCGTCTTGGTTATTTGACAAGGAAGCCATCTTGGAGAACGGGGCAAAATAATAGATATTAGAGAAAATAATAAGTATAGTCAGTGACCCTCTTGTATGTTCTGCCACCATTAGAGTCTAGGTTAATGGGAGCAAAGGCTGGGGGTTTCTTTGTGGCTACATCCTGCCTATGGAACTCTTTTCCAGTTGTAGACCTACCATTCCTTATTTGGCTCAGAGAGACTTTCCAAAGGCTTCATATAGAAATATTTCATTTAATATATTTTAAGACTCAGAAACATGGAAAACAAAATTATACATTATTGTTAAGAAATGCAATACAGTGATTTAAATTATTTAAAATGGTGCTTTTTTTGTTGGCTGTTCTCAATTTGATACAGGTGTATCTCAGATAATGAAGTACATTTGTTCCTGGATGTTACTTGTTTAGCAGAAAATTTGGTACCAGACAGAGAAGTAGTGTGGAAGGAATAGGGAGAAGTTCTTGGACACAAAAAGAAGAATAGTTCAACATGTTTCAGCAAAGTATTTTTTTTTAAAAAAATCTAAAACTAACAATATGTACATGTGAAAGAAAACAACCAGATTAGATAAGCCTTGCATGAGTAAACAAAAACATTTTGAACTTTCTAGATACCTCTTGAAAGCTCCTTCAAAAATTTAAAAAACAATGGGGGAGGGGCTGGGTATGCATAAAGATATTGCAAATGGAGGTGCTTTGTCAGAGGCTTTAATAGAGGTAGGCTTGTATTAAGAATGTTATGTTTGCAGTTTAGTTTCAAGTTGCATTTAGTGCCTGTTATAGGCCAGAAGGTGATTCAGAAATAATATGAGAAATACTTGCAGATGCTGCTTCACATATTGCAAATCAATAAATAGAAATATTTTATCTGTCCATTGTTTTGTTCTTCAGCTCAGGCTTGAAAATAATTGATTTCTCAGTGATAGTTTCAGGTGGTTGGTACTAGGGATTTTCCAAGCCTGTTTGAGCTCCATATAATCCATACCTTCTGAAGATTTAGTTCAGAGTAGTCTGTGTTGTAATAGTTTGTTTTCAAACCATGTTTCCTCTTTAGGCAGTTCTTTTTATTGAGTAGCTGGAGACTTGAAAAGAAAACTGCGACAAAGTGCTTTTCCCCCCTGGATTTGCCTTTCTTCTTCTTTGCTAAAAGTAGGTGGACCTGTTATAAAATGGAGGAAGAACAAACTTACATTTACATGACATAGTGTCTGCCCTATACAGACTGGACTGGATCTAAACAAAGTTAGTTGAACATACTTCCAATTGGAATCAGTGGTACCTAGGTTTCAGGAGGGTGACCAAAATGGTGAGAGGCCTGGAAGACATGCCCTATGAGGATAGACTTAGAGAGCTGGGTATGTTTAGTCTGCAGAAGAGAAGGTTAAGAGGGGACATGATAGCCATGTTTAAATATTTGAAGGGATGCCATGTAGAGGAAGGAGAGGGCTTGTTTTCTGCTGCTCCAGAGACCAGGACAAGGAGCAATTGATTCAAGCTGCAGGAAAGGAGATTCCACCTGAACCTCAGGAAGAACTTCCTGACAGTCAGGGCTCTGCGGCAGTGGAATATGCTGCCTCGGAGTGTGGTGGAGTCTCCTTCTTTGCAGGTTTTTACGCAGAGGCTAGATGGCCATCTGTCGGGAGTGCTTTGAGGGTGTTCCTGCGTAGCAGGGGGTTGGACTGGATGGCCCGTGTGGTCTCTTCCAACTCTACATTTCTATGATTCTATGATTCAGTATTGTCTAGATCCAATCCTATATGTTGTAGCAAAGAGTAGCTAGTGATATGGCCCCTTCTTACCTGAACAGTATTCCGATTTTCAACTGGGCTATATTTTGGTAAGTAGAAATTCAGTGCCAATGGTTCAGAGGGTTTTAAGGTGTAGAGCTCTGCTCTGCATTGCTTAAAGATAGTTCTTTTTTCTTTTTATAGTTCATTTTCAAGTGTTATAAAACCGACAAGTAACATATTATAATTACACAAAGATTCTCATTTAAACTTCTCTTTATTTTGGAAAAGTGAGTATCCAGTGTTCAAAATAGTTGTATGTGAGCACGGATAAAACTTACATATTTGTATGCTAAAGAAGATTGTGAAATTGGAGGATAGGTTTCCAGTGTGCATGTGCAAAGGCATCTGATGGGACCCTTTCCTCTGCTGGTGTCTCACATGTTTCCTTCCTACTCACTTTCATTCGAAACATACCACTTCAGTTTCTAGTTCTAGTTTTCAGACAGTGTTCTGAATGAAAAGGCCTCTATCCTTTCAGCTTTCTGTTCAGAGATAATTTTCTTCAGAGGTAAATGATGCTTTATTTTGTTGATGCTGAAGTAACTATTGATAGGAGAAGGCATACCAGCTGACTGGACGGGAGGGCTCATTTGCAGAACCAACAAGACAATGGAGGGTACAGATCACAACCTTGTCAGTAAGATGTCCCTCTCCCCCGCAACACACTCTTTTGCTTTCTCTCTTCCTAGAGAATAAATGTTACTGATATCCTGAAGAATAAATGATATTGAAATTCTGCTTCTGAAATAATTAGAGGCAACTGGAGAGAGAACATGAACTATAGTAAGGAATAATAAACAACTTTAGGGTCTAGTGTCTTGTGCTCCTGTTGCATAAAAGCCTGTTTGGACGATATATGAAATTATGGCTTAGAATTAAGTAAGTTTTGAGGTACATTTCCTGTAATGTACCCCTGATGAAGAGTATGGAAGATTTTGTTTCTACCTTTTTTAAAAAAACACAACTTAGTGTTATATTCATACGTGCATCTACCCATACTTCTTGAGGAGTAAGAATAGTGAGGCAATTCTCTTGGAATCTCTTGGCAAAGTCAGGTTTGCTGCCATCTTTTACCATTAAAGCTTTTTTGTTGGAGGCTTTGCTAGCTGATATATGTGTGTTCTTAGTCAGAACTTAGTAATAAAAGAGAGTATGAGTAAATTTGATTTCAAGAATAATTTCAGTCAGGACCTCTGAAAGAGGTGGTATTTCTCAGTTCTTTGGTATCATGTGTCAAAATTAAAAACAGCTAGGCTTGTTATTCCTGCTTAGAATGATTCCTGTCAAGCTTGAGTCCTTTTCAAGATTGTCTGGCCTTTCCAGAGCTTGTTTTCCTCTATTTGGCAAATGTAATAGTGACCCATATTCTGGGACCAAGCTTCTGCTTCCCTCTCCATAAACGCAGACAAATTGTCAATTATCAGCAAGTTTATGTTCTGAAATTGTGCAAATCGTATAATTAATGCGTATATAATCACTTAGTGTGTTCTTATTGGGTAGGTATTGTTAGTGAGCAGTAGCCGTCATCCAGATAGATGGATTGTCCCAGGAGGTGGTATGGAACCGGAAGAGGAGCCCAGTGTGGCTGCCGTGCGGGAAGTTTGTGAAGAGGTAAGTTTTCAAAATCTTTTGTTGTTAGTTTTAATGCTGTGTACTGTACTAATTTCTATCATTGTTCCTTTATTTTCTTCAAACTGTGTAACTTAGAAAAATGTTTCTTTTTTTCTAAATTTAAAATGGCTTTTTGTTTAAATTATTCATACTGTTTTAATATTAAATTTATTAGTTTCAATACGAACACAATCTAATTCAGAAATAAGAACTGAAATAAAACTATAACACAATACTAAAACACTAAAGTAAAATACTAATCACTAAAACACTAAACATTAACTTGCTGAACACAAAAGGGCTCAGACCCTCCAAGTCAAACTGGAATGAACAAGAAAAAATGAAAAAAAATTCTACCATTACAAATGCACTAGAATTACCAATAAGCATAGCCACAGATTATTGCATCATTAGAATTCTTGTTGCACATAAAGTACATAAATGGTCTTTCAAAAAAAGAAATCTTCATTATACTAACATTACATGGTGACATTACAAAATTCACCTTGAAAATTTTTTGGATTAACCTGTAAATCTTAGAGAAATGACTTTTCACCCTCATACAAGTCCATCACAGTTGAAAAAGGATTTTTTTGTTATCTGGACATCCCCAGCATTGATTTGAAACATTCTTAAACATTTTGACAGTTTATTTGGACTTAGATACCATCTATACATATTTGCATGCACATTTTCTTTTAAATTACTACACAAGGTAAAATTTATATCTTTACAACATATTTTCCCCTTATATCCATTTGAACCTTATGTGCAAAATTTTGGCCCACCTTATGAAAAAGGTTCTTACAGGTTCACCTTCTCTCTAGTTTCAACAGGTATTTGTACACTTTTTAAATTCCGTGGTCATCATCTTTACATAACTCTAAATAAAACTCATTTTCTTCAACCTGGCGAAATCTTTCTTATCTTGATTAAATCTGCCCTTAAGTTGCATGTAAGCAAGCCAATTGAGATCTTTGGCTTCATTAAGAAGCATCTCACTGGATTTAAACTCCCAGCTTTCTTGTTTAAAATACAAAAGGTCATCATAAAACAACCATCTCTAATTTTTAACCCATTCTTTCTTTAAAAAGGGGGAGGCTTCATGCAGTGGGGTGGCTAATATCTTAGAAAAAAAATTCTGCTTGTACTTATACTAAACTCATAAAAGAGCCTTTCCAATACAGTCATTTTTAAAGTTAGCATGAGCCTCAACTTTATTATACTGAAATTAATTATGCTAACTAAATCTTAAATCATGATCTTCAGTTTCCAAGAGTTTCATCTCTAAGCATTATCCATTCGTTCAACCATATAAAACACCAGGCTTCATAATACGGTTTAATATTAGGCATTCGTAAACCATCCCTTTACTTAGCATCAAACAAAGTTTAAAATTTTATTCTGGGTTTCCTTGCCTGCCAAGCAAATCCAGGAATTGCTTTCTGCCATTGTACAAAGGGTATTCCATTTCTTATGATGGGGATTGTCTGGCCAAGTCTTTTAATTCTACTTCCAATTTGTTTTTATTAGTGCAGCTCTTCACAGAAGGGATAAATTTAAGTTTCCCTGTTTTTCTAAATCTCTTCATTTCTTTCCAGACTTTTTCATAAATTATCTTGAGCAATAAACTTATTCTTTGTAATTGTGACTCCCGGATATTTAATCCCTTCTTTTTCTACTTTCAAATTGGACAGAGCAGTTAATTCATTTTCCTCTTCCAAGGTCTTGCTTTTAGTCAACAGTTTTGTTTTATCACATTTCATTTTAAACCCAGAGCATGCCCCAAAGTCTTAATTTTTTCCTCAAAGAAGAATCTACATTGAACCCAGAGGATTTTGTATTACTATCACAAGATCATCCACATAAACTCTTTGCTTACACTGTTCTTTTTTTAACCTTCTCTCCCCAAGTTGTATTATAGCTCTCAGTAAAGTCTCCAATAACAAGATAAACAGCAAAGGTGAGAGGGAACAACCTTGTCTAGTTCTCTTTTGTATCTTAATTGATGTTGTTGCATTGCCATTTATGAAAATCCGGGCTTTTTGAATGGACTCTATTGTCTTTTTTGCCTGAATGAAATTTTCACCAAAGTCAGTTCTCTCTAGTACTTGAAATAAATGATTCCAAGAAATAGAAAGCCACTTCTGGGGTTTATTTGCAAATTCCAAGGTCTTTTGTTTGAGATGTTGTACTTTGGTGTTCATTTCTTGGACTGTAAACAGTGAAAACTGTAGTTGAACTACTTTAATCTATTGTTGGATCTCTTTATCAAAATTTTTCTTCAGCTTTCCCTCCAGATTTTGAATTGTGTCCATCAGTTTACTCTCTCTCTCTCTCTCTTCCCCCCCCTTTTTTCATTCTGAAGTCATATTTTATAAAGTGTCCTCTACTACAAGCTTTGCTTGCATCTCAGACTACCGTGAGATCTGTGTTTTTATTCGACTTCATCTCAGAAATTTCCCCCCGTTCCTCTTTAAAAGTAGATACTTGTTAAATCCCCATCTTAACTGTGTTTGCTCTGTTTTCAGAGACATTGTGATGGGATTAGAATCTGATTTTTTTTCCCCCAAAATGTCCATCCTCTACTAAATTGACCATATTCTTAGAAATTGAAAGCATATCTGTTGAAGAGAAAGAGTCATGAAAATTTGAAAAAAATTGTTTCTGTAATTTGACTTCAAATATCTCACATTCCTTCTATTAAACCAAACAACTTATATTTTTATCAGTTGTTTTATAAGTTTTATAAGTATAGTTTTTAAAAGTTCTGGGTAATCTGACCTGGTCTTCTTTAACTCCTTTACTGGGACACTTATCTTTATTAGGAGCAACAACTCCATTCCAATCACACATGCAAATCAAATTTTGTAAGTCCAGTTCTGATGCCCTTCTTAATAAACTTACATAAAACGTTGATTTCTCATTATTTGGGCCATAAATGCCAGTTAAATGCACGATCTTGCCATTCTGATTAATTTGCACAGTTGGCCATCTATCTTCTATATATTAAGTTGTAGTGTTTGGTTTATATAAAAAATTACTCCATTTCTTTTATTCCCATTTGCAGACACAAATTGTAGGCCTATATGTCTATATTTGTCTCTTGATAGGAAATAATATTTGGGATTTTTTAGAAAGTGCCAAATTTATTTTCTTTTTTGGGGGGAATTAATCCATTTATATTCCCTGAGATTATTTTCAAATTCATTTTGATTATTTTATTAGCATATCTTTTTGTATTGTTATTCTTAGGTCTTCTTAACAGCTCTCAGTTTTTTTGGATATCTGCTTCTGCAGCCTCCCTCTTCAGCTTTTTGAACAGATCACTCACTTTCTCTAGAGAGCTTATTGTACATTTATTGCCTCCATAAGTAGTTATCAAGCTCTCTGGGACTTTCCAGCAAAAAGCTGTCTTTTTTTTCTGAGCATCTCCACCAAAAACTTGTATTTTCTAAGGTTTTTCAACATATTCTCTGGAATTCTTTAATCATCATCATCATTTATTGCACTCTACAGATCCAACAAAAAAGAACTCAGGCACAAGACCGAGAGGGGACAGAACATCCATAAGGAAAAATCAAAACAGTAAAACAATTACGGTTGACTTTTATCAGATACACAATGAGCTCTAATCCTGGATGCCTTTGTAAGAAATTTAGCAACAGCCAGGGTCCCTTTTGGGGACTTGTCTTCCAACAGGAACCTGATATAAAATTGATCTGAACTTCCAGGAAATTTGCTCAATAGTGGAATAATTATATACTGACAGGCCTGCTTATAGTAGCTACAGGACAAAAGAGCATGCTTTATTGACTCAACTTCCATATTATAGCAAGGGCACTGTCTTTCCTAGATATGGGACACCAGCAAATCTGTCTTGAAGTAATTCAGTAGAAAGAATGTTACATCTGGCTTGAGACAAAAAAATGTGGTACTTAGTCACTGACAGATTCTTTATATAGTCAGCTAATTGAAAAGGCCCAAGGTAATGAACGTTCATTGCACTAAGAGAGCAAGAGCACAGATTGCAAAAATTTAAACATAATTATTTCATTCTGATTTAAAATGTGCTCTCAATATTTCATCTCTGATGTTTTTCTGTGTGAAGCAAATTATCACATCTCTTGGAAGTTTTTTCTTCCATGCATATGCAGAGTTTTGCCTATATATTGCTTTAATCTCTTTACCAGGCTGTTAAGGAGCGCTGGTTATAAAATCTGCCATAGCTTTCAAAATTGCCTGTTTTAAATCAGTCACCTCCATTGGTGCAGGTCTTAGTCTAATTTGTGTCTGCTTTGATTTTAAATCATTCTTCATAATTTTGTCTTGGGCCTTTTCCATATTCTGCCATATTCTTTTCAAGGTCTCCTGTTTATGTGCAGTGACTGTGAAATTCTGGACTTAACGCCATGATCTCTTTAAACTGTTCATCTGTAGATTTCCTTAAAATGGCATATTTGTTCTGAAATATCCAATCTTAACAAGTCCAGTTTCTGTTCAGACTTCTGTTCTGAGCTCTGTTCTCAGCCCACATTGCTCTCTGACAAGTGCATCTCTTCATGCAAGATCTTGGCCAGTGTTCTCTAGGTGAAATTACAAAGAGTTTCATAGGAAAGAAGCTTATACTTTTTGTTGAGGTTAGGAGTGGTAATTTTGAAACAAAAAAGTGTGCATACCTTCAGAATGGACTGTTTGGATCTTTGCACTGATGTATTAAAAAATTAGGAACAGCTGTTATTTGTTCATGGAAGCATTGTCACTTATTAGTAACTCAAGACATGGATGTGGCTGGAATACTGGAAACTTTTGGTCTAATAAGGACGGTACATGGAGAAACTGACGTATACCTCAGTTGGAGCACTCTCCGTTCTACTCCATATATGTAAAATTTAAGTTTCCATTCCTGATTAGCAACAAACAATAAATACCTTGTGTAGCAGTCAGGTGCACACTCACAAATTGGTATGTTTAACAGGACAAGGTATCAATCTAGAATCAGATCATTCTGTGTCGAGCAGGAGTCAAGATTTAATACTTCTTCTGTGTGACCTGAGTTGGCAGTAAATAAGAGGGAATGCAGTTTGTTTTCAGAATATTAATTATGACACCATGGTCATAATACAGCTTTTCTCTCAGCCTAGCAAGGAAAGATAGTGAATTGCTAGGATGGGAACAGTGTTGGTAAGGTTTAGGAGAAGGCTAGTAGGGTTGCAGGCCAAATGTCCTATCTTATCCCGGGCAGCAAGCCAAAGCTTGCTGCTGCACAGCTGATAACTAAGTAGCAAGCAAAGAAACAGAACAGCTCAAGTCAGTCACTTACTTTACTCAGTAAGCAAAAAGCCAAAGTCATAGACAGGGTCCCACAGAATCCGAAGATAGAGCAAAATAGTCCAGTGTCAACACAATCCAAGAAATATGGCAGGAAGGTCCAGTAAGCTCTGATAACTCTGGGAGGCGAAGGGCTGTGTTTATATAGGTCAGCAGCTTAAGGCAGCTGCTGCTTAACTAATTGTCACCTTCTATAAATCCTTTGAGACCAGTGCAAGTTCTCTCTTTGCTGTCTATGCTCAGCAGAGGTAGGTATAGGTAAGTTGTTTTCTTTTTCTGAAGGAGCAGGACTCTGTGTGGAAATTTCTTTCTGGAGTGAGATACTTCAGTCTAATTGGGGGAGACTAGTTTGAATAAAACTGTCTTAAGCAAAGCAGGAATGTACATGCCTGACATCACCTGTGGAGAATTCTGGGAAGGAACACACTGAAAGCTCTGTTTCCATACTTATGTGGAACCACTGGGTACATTTCTTCCAATTATCTTATGGACTGGACAAGTTCACAGAAGGAATGGCACATTCTCAGATAAGTCTGATTTCACACTGTTGTAGACTTTTTGCTGTAGCAACAATCCATTGAACATAACCCAGTAGTTACGTTACTGAGTAAGAAACAATTTAAAAAGATGCATCTGATTAGAATACACATAGACATATGAGGAATATGTTTGTTTATGTTTAATAGCTTTTTGTTCAGTGTTTACTGTATTCTGTATAGAGATTTATCACTTAAAAAAATACAACCCACCAGTGGGGCAAATTCACTAGTGGGTTTTCAGTGCTTTTAAGGGAGAAACCTCTGAACCATGCAGTGTAGTTCACTAGCAAGTCCTTTTGCACAGGATAAAATTAATTGGTGCTAATACAATTTGCACATCTTGTATTCTTTTTAACAAGGCTTGTTGAGGATAATTTTCTCAACAGATTGAATTCCATGTGAGTTGTTATATGTATACTCTGTCTGGAGATTTTAAAAATAAAAGAACTTGGGTAAGCACTCTATTTAATATGAGCATAAAAAGAAGATAATAACTTTGATCTTTTGGTTCTGTTTTACTTTTATTCAATACGATCTTAATTTATAAAATTCATTTCTGTTTTAAAATTAAGGTATCAAGTGGTAGAAATTCTTAACATGTTCATTTATGGACATGCTGAGTTAATGTCAGTCCGGTTACTCACATTATTTCACATGAATGGACACTTGCAGTAGTCTCTCTCCCCTTTATTTATAAACCTATTAGCCAAGAGGCCAAACTACGTATGACATGTGAGATCTGTATTTGGATCTTAGTGTCTTTCTGTTTAAAGCTTAAAAGCAGCCAGCAAGTGTTTAGAGCAGAGACACTGAATTCGTGGCTTTTTAAGCTTTTCCTCTACATCTTAAATTTGATAGTCCGCCCTTCAGAAGCTATTAGTCCCCTGGCTTACAGAAGCTGCCTGGGGAGTACTATTTCAATTATAAAATGTTGCTATTCCAGATCAAGTTCTTACTCCATCTCTCTCCCCCATCTATATTGTTCTTAGGCTTTGAAAAAGGTGTTGTGAGGATTTGAACATACATATATCATATGTAGCGTGGCCTGTATTGAAATCAATAGTTGAGTTGTAAGTAAGAATTTCATGTGTCTTTTTCTTTCTCTGAACTTTTCTCAGGCTGGAGTGAAAGGGACTTTAGGAAGATTAGTAGGAATTTTTGAGGTAAGTAGAAACTGACAGAGATGAAAAACACTTTTATCATTGTGATGTTATATATATTACAGAATTAAGTCTGAACACTTTTAAAGTAAGGACAAGAGAATGTGACCCCCCAGAAGTTGTTCAAATATAAGTTCCATCTGACATAGTGGACAATGTAACTTTGGCAGGGCATTTATTTCAGGAAACAAATTTTTAAGAAGGCTTCACTCAGTGATAAACCTTAATGTGTTTTCTTTTTGCAGGAATTGGGGATCTTGCACCTTAACGTTGCTTTTTCTCCTTTCAGAATCAAGACAGGAAACACAGAACATATGTTTACGTACTCATTGTCACAGAAGTATTAGAAGATTGGGAGGACTCTGTGAATATTGGTAAGAGATACACCTCATTTGTATTATTCATTCTCTATAGGAAAATAATAGCTGAATCCTCTTCTCTGTTTTAGATTTAAATTTATACCTGTGATTTTTTAAAAATTAAAACGAGTACCAGACTGAGAGGTTGTATTCATTCTATTGCTCTAAGAGAAGAGCAACCTTTTGTCAGTGGACTGCAACCTCAGCATCTTTGGTTGACTTGAAAAATTGTTAGATTCCTGAGAAGTTTTATCTTTCATAAATAAATTAAACAAAATGTTTGTCTTTCACAGTTATTACACACAGTTACCTACATTGGCATCTTTGATGTTCCTGTCAAAATGATATACAAAGTAATTTCACATATTTAGAATATATTATTATTTGTAGCCTTAACAAGTCATTGTATATTTTTGTGCTTCTGAATCTATTCCTTCTTGCTGTCCTAGGGACAACTGAATGCTTTTGCTGATATTGCCACATAGCTTGCATGAAATAAATGTTCACTTTTCCTTCATGCTCTTTTGTTTGGCAGTAGAATTCTCAATTTCATATTGTAGACTTTTTAAAAGACTCCTTTCTTTTAAGAGAAATAATTCTTACAAATGTATTCATGTTCTCCAAAGCATGAAAATTATAAAGATTCCTGACTTTTTGCACACCATGTAAGCAGTAAAAACCTTGTATAGCAATCTTTCATTTTAAGCTCACTTCCAGGTTAGACTCTTTGCAGCCTTAATTTCATACCCTCAGTCTTCTCTGTATTATTGTAATATGATTATTATAATCAGATTTATCATCAAAGTATAGACCCTCATCGAGCTCATTACCAATTCTAGAATTTCCACTGCTTCATATGGCTTTAGAGGAAGCAGAAATGCTATTTGATAATATCTCGCAAAGTATCACAGAGGACCTCTGCCAGTGATTTATGTAGGTATTAACAAAAAAAAGGACAAGATAGAACCATGTAGAACTCCGTATCATAAATGTCATGGGACAATCCAGCAGACTCGCAGCATTGACTTCTGGAGTCAGCCTTTCAAGAAGTAGTGGAACTGCTGGAACACCATGGCTATAATTCATAATTCAGAGAGCTTATCCATAATTATACTATGGTCTTAAAGCAAGATTGGGCCCTCTGATTGATGTTGGATTACAACTATCATGATCCTTGGTCATTGTCATCATAGCTAGCGGTGAGGAATGGTGGGAGTTGCAGAATAACAAAATCTGGAGACCATGCTATCCACCCAGATCTGTGATATGGAAAGTCTAGGCCTGAAACTGAGCTGAAATGTCTAAATAAGTTGTTTCATTCAAGAATGCATTGAACTGTCTAATGCAGGGTTTCTTAATCAGGGGTCCTTGGATTCCTCGGGTTCTGTGAGAGGTCACTAGAGGTTGTGCAAGAAATCATGATTGAAGAAAATAATTTTTTTTTGAAAAGTAGATAATTTTTATGCAGAGGTTCTCTGAAACCTTACTTCAAAAGAATTTCCAGGGTAAAAAGGTTGAGAAAGGCTTTCATAATTTCTCATTTGCTTATGTACTTTGCTCTAAGAGGGATCTATGATACCAGTTAATAGTTGTTAAGATCTTCAGGATCCAGGGGAGGGGCTTTTTATGATTAGTGTTGTAATTGGTTCTTTCAGGCTTATTTAAATCACCTCCTCCCAGAAGGAGGTGTTTTTAACTCCCTGGAACCTCTCCTCCCCATAATCCCTTTTTTGCCTGTTTTTATTTGCAGTCACTAGATGATATGTTGTGTTACATAATCACTAAAGTCCACATCTGGAAGCCACACATTATCCAATAAAGGTATTAAATGGTTTCTGGACTCATTCACTAATTGAACCTTAGAATTCATGGAGTCTAAATAACTGGATGCAAGTGATTCCATCCTCATGAGAACATCTCACAGTATGCTTTGGAGAATTCAGGTCCCATCCCTATAGCGATTAATCTTGAAGAGGCTCCAGATTAAAGGAAAAGTGGCTATCCAAGAACACAGTGATGGTGAAGAAGTATAGTTTCATCACTGCTACAGGCTATGCAGGACAGCATGCGCTTGTATTTGGTTGTGTCAGATTAACTTTTCCATCATTTCTATTCTTTTATTTATTTAAGGTATTTCGATATCACCTCCCAGACCACAAGGGCTTCTGAGACAACAAACAAGAAACAATTAAAACAATACAAAGATAAAAACATTTTAAAACACACTAAACTCCTCTTTAAAAACTTCTAAAAGCAGTCTAAAAACAATCTCAGAACCTAGGTTTCAAACAATTAAAACAACGGTTTCAAAGATTGAGTGCCATATGGAACAGTACTGTTTTGGTTGCCCACCAGAAGCTTAAAAGAGGTGGGACCGGCCTGACTTCCTTGGGTAGGGAGCTGTACAGTTGAGGCCCTGAGAAAGCCCAGTTACATTTACCGACCAACCTAACTTCACAAGGTGCTAGGTCTCCTCTGGAGATCTTCCCACCTCTCTGGTAAATGGGGGAGGGGGTGCAGCATGGATTAGGGGAGTTGGGGACAAATGTCAACTGGCCAAACTATTTCTGTATTTTTCAGAATAAGAAGGAACAGCGTGGAATGATAAAAACAAAAATCGTGACAGATAATAATGACTGGGTCAAATACACAAGTGAAATATTTGCACCCAGCCTCTAATATTTGCTTCTTTAATTCCGGTCTCGGTTGTCTGTGGCCTCTTCTTTATAACTTCCTCTCCAAGTTGAGATTTTCAGTCTCCACAGTACTCTAATTCCGTAGCATTCTTTGGCTTCTCAGAGGAAGCTGTATCTAAGTATGGGCAATGAGTGTGGAGTCATGAAGAAGGCACCACTGATGATGGACAAAGTTGGTGAAATGGTGAGCAGGCTGTAGAGACTGAGGCCAGCAACAAGGAACTGGATCAAATATTAGTATGGATGTCCTTAAAGAGGGTAATAACTTTTCTGTTAGAAAATAATTCTTGGTAATCAGAAAAAGGAAGCAAAGATTGGACTCCTATTGTGTCATACAACATGAGCCTTTGAATGAGAAGTTCCCCCCTGAAATTTAACCACTGTATCCCTATGTCTGGTACTTAAGTATGCTTAAGTATTACAGGTAAGGTGAAATGAAGGAAATTGGAAACAGGAAGACTGAGAAAAGGTAAGGAGAGTGGAGGTGCTAGCCCAAGATACCTTGCGATTTGTCCAGGTGTTAGGGAGTGAGGGCTCTCTTTGTCAGGATGCATCCAGAAGAAACCAGAGGAATAGGAGCTTTACCAGGCGGGGACTGCTCAGTGAGGGATGTGGAGTTATGTATACAAAAGCAGGAATTCTAAGGGTTTGTGAAGGTGAAACTACTTTGCTGAAACTACTCTCTTAAAATCATACTGTATTTAGGGTGTTTACTAGAACTGGCTGCAGTTCCAGGCCTCCCTAAGTCTTTGTTACAAAAAACTGAAACACATCACTGCTGTAAGATAAGCTTTATCGGGGTAAATAATGCAGTGGGTGCTTTGCAGCAGAGGAAGCATTATCGCCTTCTTGCCAGTGGCCTTCAGCATCCTTTTGAAGCAAGTGATAGAACTGGACCACTAAATGAATTGTACTCAGACCATTCTAGAGCCAACACTCTTAATCATAGCAGTGGGAAAATGGCTCTCTTGGGCTACAGGCATACCTACACCCCTGCCCAGGAGAGGCAGCTGGATCATTTCCCATCCTGATAGGTATGAGAGCAAAATAATCAAGTTGGTACAAGGGGAATTCTGTTCTTTGGACTGTTCTGGGCTGCTAGTCTACTCCTAGCCTTGAAATGCCAGGCTAAATTGAAACTTTAGTAGGGCCTACTAAACACAAACTAACCCTTTCCATGCCACTGGATGGCTGTTAACATTTGGCCCTGATACTGACAAGGACTCTAGAACCTATCTGTCTGAGCTCCAAAGCTAGTAATAGTCTTAGAATGATAAGAATTAACAATGACAACAGCTAAACCCTAGAAGGGAAGATTCCAGGTGGGGCAAAGAGGAAGATAATGCTATGTGCTTTTCAGAATAAAGGTTGCTTCCATTTTAGACCTAAGTGGAAGTTCACAACAGGCTCAGGCCAGTTATATTCTGAATGGCGGAGTGTTATGATGTTGTTTAAATATTAGTGCTATGGACTAATTTTATCCGTACCAGCAGAGTGAAAGTTGCTGAACCTTTTTCTGTGACAGTAGAAGATGCCAATGAGACCTGGAAATATGTCATGGCTCTATTTGTTAGCCTTTATCAGCTATTTTGGAGATCTGAGAGACAAGATGATGATTTATGTGAAAACAAATTGGGGCAACAAAGAAACTGTAATAATAATAATAAAATTTATTTGTATCCCGCCTCTCCAGATGGATCGAGGCGGCGAACAACAATAATGCATTAATTACATTAAAAACATTAAAAACATACCCAATCCTCCCCACCCACCAACCCAGCTAAAACCAACCCCCTAAAACCCACAACAATTTACAATTATTTAACTATTGAAAGAACAACAAGACAATTGGTGGGAGGCGGTGGAAGTACTAGTCTTGGAAGGCCTGTCGGAAGAGATCAGTCTTGACTGCTTTTTTAAAGCAGTCAAGACTGATAATATGCCGGGTCTCCTCCGGCAGGCCATTCCATAACTTGGGAGCGATAGAAGAGAAGGTCCTCTGGGTAACGGCAGCCAACCTAGTTCTGACTGGCTGCAGTAAATTCCTCCCAGAGGACCTTAGTGTGCGGGGCGGATTATATGGGAGAAGGCGATCCCGCAGGTAGGCTGGCCCCAAGCCATAAAGGGCTTTAAAGGTAATAACCAACACCTTGTACTGTGCCTGGAAACTAATAGGCAGCCAATGTAAAGACTTCAGAATTGGTGTTATGTGGTCAGTTTTAGGTCTACCAGTGACCAACCTGGCTGCCATATTCTGAACTAATTGAAGTTTCCGGACTAAGCACATGGGTAGCCCTATGTAGAGCGCATTGCAGAAGTCAAGCCGTGAAGTTACCAGCACATGCATCACTGTTTTTAGGTGTTCCAGCTCCAGAAAGGGGCGCAGCTGGCGTATCAGCCGAAGCTGATAACAGACACTCCTGGCCGCCGCGTCTATTTGAGCTGTCATCTGAAGTGGCGAGTCCAGGAGCACCCCCAAGCTGCGGACACAGTCTTTCAGGGGAAGTGTGACCCTGTCTAGAACTGGTTGACAAACCTCCATACCTGGGCTAGGGCCCTTAATAGCGAGCATCTCCTTCTTATCTGGATTCAGCTTCAGTCTGTTTTTCCTCATCCAGTCCATTACTGCTTCAAGACATTCGTTCAGAGGCGAGATGCAACCCTTAGTTGATGCTATTATCCGAGGCATGGAGAGATATATCTGGGTGTCATCAGCATACTGATAGCACCTTGCTCCGTGCCTCCTGATGATCTCTCCCAGCGGTTTCATGTAGATGTTAAATAGCATTGGGGACAGGACCACGCCCTGAGGGACGCCAGATTTAAGCTCCTTTTTCGAGCAGCAGCTGTCCCCAAGCATCACCATCTGGTATCTACCTGAGAGATAGGACCGGAACCACTTAAGTGCAGTACCCCCGATCCCCAGCCCCCTCAGGCGTTCCAGAAGGATACCATGGTCTATGGTATCGAAAGCCGCTGAGAGGTCCAAGAGTACCAGCAGGGTCACACTTCCCCTGTCGTCCTAGGCGAAGATCATCCACTAAGGTGACCATGGCAGTCTCAACTCCATATCCTGCCCTGAAGCCAGTTTGAAATGGGTCTAGATAATCTGTTTCATCCAAGACAGCTTGGAGCTGAAGACCAACAGCCCTCTCGATCACCTTGCTTAAAAATGGGAGATGGGAGACTGGTCTATAATTATTCATATCCAGGGGGTCTAGGGAGGGCTTTTTTTAGAACCGGCCGTATAATCGCTTCTTTTAAACAAGCTGGAAAATTGCCCTCCCTGAGGGATGCATTAATAATGTATCTTAAATGGGTCTTAATTGCAACTCCTCCCTGGACGACCAGCCATGAAGGGCAAGGGATCAAGAGGGCAAGTCGTCTTTCTTATATTTCCAAGGAGCTTGTCTGCGTCCTCGGTACTCACTGACTGAAACTGATCCAGTATAATCCTATTCACGGAGTCGCTGGACACTCCATTTGTAACCTCTGCTGTAACACCGGCATCCAAGTCAGCTCTTATCTGAGAGATTTTATCTGTGAAATGATTATTCAAAGCATCACAGCAAGCTACACTAGGTTCTAACAGTGGGTTCAGGGGAGTGGGTATCTGAGTCAGATCCCTTACCACCCTGAACAGCTCTGCTGGATGAGAAGTCGCAGACGCAGTACGTGCAGAGAGGAAAGTCTTCTTCACTGCATCTATTGCCACTCCATAGGAATGAAGGAATTCTCTATAGCGTGTCCTGTCAGATAAGAGTCCAGATTTCCGCCAGTTGCGCTCTAGTCGTTGTCCAACCTGTATGCGTATGCTCTTGGCTCAGCATTGCTTTTTGGTAGAGATAATCCATTTCCAAGTTTCCTTTTTACTCATAGAATCGTAGAGTTGGAAGAGACCACAGGGGCCATCCAATCCAACTCCCTGCCATGCAGGAACCCTCATCAAAGTAGCCCCAACAGATGGACATCCAGCCTCTGCTTAAAAACCTCCGAAGGGGAGAATCAACCACACTCCGAGGCAGCATATTCCACTGCCTGACAGCTCTGACCGTCAGGAAGTTCTTCCTGAGGTTCAAGTGGAGTCTCCTTTCCTGCAGCTTGAATCCATTGCTCCTTGTCCTAGTCTCTGGAGCGGTAGAGAACAAGCCTGCTCCCTCAACATGATATCCCTTCAAATATTTAAACATGGCTGTCATGTCCCCTCTTAACCTTCTCTTCTGCAGACTAAACATACCCAGCTCCCTAAGGCGTTGTTCATAGGGCATGGCTTCCAGACCCTTCACGATTTTGGTCGCCCTCCTCTGGACACGTTCCAGCTTGTCAACATCCTTCTTGAATTGGGGTGCCCAGAACTGGACACAATATTCCAAATGAGGCCTAACCAATGCAGAATAGAGTGGTACCATTACCTCCCTCGACCTAGACACTATACTCCTATTGATACAACCAAGAATCACGTTGGCTTTCTTGGCTGCTGCGTCACACTGCTGACTCATGTTCAGCTTGTGATCTACCAAGACTCCTAGATTCTTTTCACACATACTGCTATGCAGCCACACGTCCCCCATCCTATACTTGTGACTTTCATTTTTTCTGCCCAAGTGCAGGACTCTACATTTCTCCCTGTTGAAATTCATTTTGTTAGCTTTGGCCCAGCTCTCCAATCTGTCAAGGTCGTATTGAAATTTGATCCTGTCCTCTGGCATATTAGCAACCCCTCCCAGTTTGGTATCATCTGCAAATTTGATCAGCATGCCCTCTACTCCATCATCCAAGTTGTTGATGAAGATGTTGAATAGCACTGGGCCCAGGACAGAACCCTGTGGCACCCCACTAGTCACTTCTCTCCAGGATGAAAAGCAGCCATTGGTGATCACCCTTTGGGTTTGGTCGGTCAACCAATTACAAATCCAACTAACAGTAGTCCTGTCCAGCCCACATTTTACTAGCTTCTTTGCAAGAATGTCATGTGGAACTTTGTCAAAGGCCTTACTGAGGTCAAGATATGCTACATCTAAAGCATTCCCTTCGTCTGTCAAGCTTCTAACCCTATCATAAAAAAAGATAAGATAGTCTGGCATGACTTATTTCTGAGAAATCCATGTTGGCTTTTAGTAATTACAGCATTGCTTTCTAAATAATTACAAACTGACTGTTTAATGATTTGCTCTAGGATCTTTCCTGGAATTGATGTCAGGTTTACCGGGCGATAATTATTAGGGTCCTCTTTTTTCCCCTTCTTGAAGGTGGGGATGACTTATGCCCTCCTCCAGTCTGCTGGGACTGCTCCTGTTCTCCAAGAGTTCTGAAAGATTATTGCAAGTGGACTCCTTTAATATTTAGTTATGTACTACTAGGGCAGTTTACAAAATGTAATGAATATTTTTAAAAATCCTAGTAAAACTACAACAAATTGGAAAAAAAAGGAACAAAAGATATGCATAAATAGGCAGCTGCTCCAACATGCTTTGTGACTTTTTAAATGTTTGTCCATACAAACAAATAGGTTTTAATATGGCAATGAAAATAATGTTGGCATTTGTCATACCACCATGGGAAAGGTGTGCCAAATCAAGGGGCCAAAACAAAAGGGCCTCATAAGCCAGCCATCTCCAATTTTTAGCTGATTCTTTCCTGAAAAAAAAAAAGCTTCCTATGGCGAGGTGGCTAATATTATCTCAGGAAAAGTCTCTGGTTGTATTTATACCACACTCATAGAAGAGTCTTTCTCATGTAATGATTTTTAAAATCAACATAGACTTTAACTTTATCATACCAGAGATAGCCATGCACCCAAATCATAAATTATGACCTTCAAGTTCCAGGAGTCTTTCATCTTTAAGCATTATCCATTCATTCAAACATCTCTGCTGTACAAATCTGGAAATTTATTTCTGCCATTGTCCAAAGGAGATCTTAGAATGGGGATTGTCTGAAAGTAAAATAAATCTTGGCAAACATTTGCTTGTATTACTACAATTCTCACCCAGAAGGAAAAATTTAATTTTCCCCATTTTCTGAGTCTGTCTTAATTTCTTTCAGACTTTTTCACAGACTTTTATTTTGAATCAGTAGACTGTTATTCTTTGCAATTGTAACTCCCAGATAAATTTAATCCACGTAATTAAATTTAATACACCCCTACGCTATCCAGTATATTTATTGCTTGACATGGTGTGCAAGTAAAGGTAGGAACCTTAACTTAAAAATTTTCACACTTTTTGGAGAATGATTTTTTTTTAAAAAACTTAGTTCATATTTTATGTGTGTTTGAAAACAATGCAATAGTTGTTATTTTCCCTTTTCATCCCATTCTTGTTTATTGATTTCATCTTTGTGTCTTCAGTAGTCTTAATTATTTTTCCATAGAGAAAAATGCATTCTGTAGATAATAATATCATTGAAATTGTTCATTCTCAGTTACAAACTAAGTTGCTTAAACATATCTCTTCTGCTGTGTATTTTATGGTAGTCTTCACAGGCAAAACAATAATATATGTTTTTTCATTAATTATTTGTTTCTCTACCACTGACTTTCTGTTAGAATGTTGACTGGTTGTATACTGTTTGTCCAAGGGTCTTCCTTATAAAGTGGTTATTTCATGTTGTCTTGCTCTCCTTTAAAATTAATAGACATGACAGTAGATAGTTGAAATCTGGAGAGAACTTAGTGCAGCAAAGAACTATTAAGTATTAGGCTTAAGTATTAGGCTTCCAGATCCCTGCTGTTTTATAATAAAGACTAGTTTAGTTTGGCCTCAACTCTGGCCTCTGTCTGTTTTTAATCCTATGCTGGTTTTTTGCGTCTGCCTGTTTTGAAGCACAGGCGTTCTGCGGGTCATGTTGGCGTACAATGTGTCCCCTGGAATCCCCCAACAAGAACTTGCTTTTGTAATGCGTTACCTGTATTCTGGAAAACTGAATAATTCTGGTTCTGTTTTTTAGGAGGAGGACTTTCAATTGGGGTATCATTATATGGCAGCTGTCACTGATTTAGCGTTTGATGTTTTAACAGCGTATGACAATTGTGAAAAGAATAGTTTGTCAGTGGAAATTCTCTATGCAGGGGATTTTAAGTTTTTTAATTATTTCCTTGTTTTGCTGATTTCTTCCTTTCTGTTTACCTGCAGGAAGAAAAAGGGAATGGTTTAAGATAGATGATGCCATAAAAGTTCTGCAGTATCACAAACCTGTGCAGGCCTCGTATTTTGAAACCTTGAGGCAAGGCTATTTGGCTAACAACGGCACTCCTGTTGTGACCACATCATTCTCAAAAGAGAGTGCACTGTCTGACATCAGATGACTGAAGATATCCATATAAGAGAAATAGATGTGGAAAAGTAGACTGAAACCTGGATTTCCCTTCCTCCCCCTCTTCTTGCCGCTTTCACATGCATCCTCTGTCAAACAAGACGTGCAGCAGCCTTTGGCAGAGCAATGTTTGAGTGTTGCATTCTAGTGCAAAGTGGGGTTTTCTTGCTTTTACTTGGATATGTATTTTGTAAACCACATCTTGTGCATGAAGTGTTCCTTCCCTGTTAACATTTTTGATAACTTGAAAAGCAAGGCTGCTAGCTTCACCTCTGCCTTGTTTTCTGAAATGTTCCTCTGTGTGTTGTTCCAGCCATAGCCAGATGTTTATCTTCACAGTTAAAGAAGGCTACAAATGTGAGATCAGATCTTTTAAGTCTTAGATTTTGTACAGTATGCTGCTGTTGAGATCTGTGTGATGGCCACTTTCTCAGCGCATGTGTGTAAACTTTTTTTAGATGGAGAAACCTAACACTTCGATTTTGCAGGATTCATTTTAAAATTTAAGCTCCTTCTATAAAGAAGAGCCTCATAATCTTCTTTGCCTTGTTTTTTAAATTTCTTTTTGGTGACAGTGCTAGTGGCTGGGCCAGTTTGACTCCCTGTACCCTACTCCTTGCTCCAAATTTAGAACTGTGACACTTGGAGGAGGCCAAGCAACAATCACAAGACATCCTGGTGCTTCATTCTTCCTACAGTTTCAACCAGTATGCCATCTCCTAACAATGGACGGAAGCACAAGGAATTGGTTACCCTTCACTAATGGTATATGGCCTCAGAAACTAGTTGAATTCCAACTTCTGTATATAGGAATCAGGGATTCAAAATGAGCTTAAAAACAGATGAACTGGGGCATCAAGCACCAATGCTTTCTGCTGGTGTGGAATTCTTTCTCTTCCTGCTGTATACTGCTGATATCTCTTCTTGTCCACATGCCTTACACCATACTGAACTGGATATTATAATTTGTGCTAAAGCATTGGATTTTCCTTTGAATGTCACTGCACTGAGAAGCAGTTACACTGTGTTGCTGAAAGTCCCAGGGGAAAACATCAGGTGTCTAGTCTCCTTTTTCTGTAGCATTGCAGCATTTGTAAAAGTACCACAGCAGAGCATGCTCAGAATGGTAATTGTTATTCTTCAGTGGCAAAGGTACAACTGGCTCCCAAGCAGAAATGCTGTTGTGGAGAACCGTATCATTTAATAGGATAGTTAACCTGATGCATTGGCACATGTCACACTTTTTTTTTCTATTGATGTATGTTTCATGCTGTCTTGATTTGCCAACAGTATTGTCTAGTTGGGAGACTGTGGAGAGGGCTATGGGAGGGGGTGGGCCTGGGGAAGATTTGGGGAGGGGCATTAGTTAATCCCTGGCTTGGGACAGGAATTAGTTGCTATATTTGGTGACTACTTCTTTGTCAGTGTATAGCCAAGATGTGAAATTAAATCTGCAGTACTCTTATCAACTAATCATTTTCTCTTCCCATTAAATAACTAAGTGCATAAAATACTCTAAAATGGTCATGCAGCCTGAAGAAGTAAATTTGTATACTTTCTATTTTGGAAAGTTGCTGTAAAATTTGAGGGTTTTTTTTTTTTTGTGATTCTCTGCTTTCAGTGAGTGGGATAGCATTCTATATTATGGGATTACTAATGCCACAAGGAAAGGCTGAGAATTATTATTCAAGAAGTAGCTTTAACTTGAACATCTACAACAAATCTGGAAGTATGCTATACCACTTCATTGCCCTTTGTCTTAACAATCTACAATAAAAAATTAACTGCAAAGGGCTTGGTTAATGTCTTGAAGTAACATTAATTTTCTTACTAAAGCATATGTGGCACTTTCCAGTATAGCAGACTGTTGCCTTCAGTAAGGGTTTGGGGTCTCACTGAGTAGGAGGACGTGGAAGCTTGTTTGAAGGAGAACTGAAACTCCTGAAAGGGTGACTGCAGTTTTAATGTCTACAACACGAACAGTTTTTAAGATTCTAAGATGTTTTTATAGGGCTGTTAAATGGACTGCTTAGGATAGAATATTGTTACTGATTTGCTAACAGCTTTTCTTTTTTGTTTGGGTCAGGAAAAATAAATTGTGCCAAGAAAGTAGTTTAATGTGGGATGAACTGATGCTATTTATGCAACTGTATTGAGTGGCTGTTTGTCTTCTAAACTGGAAAAGGAAGATGAAGCTCCTGGGATACAAAGGCTGGATTCTTCAGTAGTGTAATTTAACCCAGTCCTTGTTTCTGTTTACTAAGCCCCGTTTTTCACCTGCTTCTGATGCACTATAGAGTTCACAGCTTTCCCAGTATCTCAGGGTGTTCTATAATAAATGAGTCAGTAAACTACTTAGTAATATAAATGAAAATGTCAACACACCAATTTACTTTTTCAGAGCATGTCTAAATACACTGGAATTGGCATGACAGATTGTATATCTAACATAGTGCAAGTAATAGGGTGTTTACAGTTTAAATATAATCTATGGACTTTCAGTTTAGAGTTCATATGTCTTAAACCTTCAGTAAATTTCGTTTCAGCTGGGATCTGCCACAAAATATAATTTTGAGGGTCTTTACATGCAAAACTCATTTATGTACTGTAATCAAGGACTGTTGGCAAAGGCAGTAAAATATGCTTGATAGTTATTTTTTTTCATATAATCAAGGCAGGGCATCCAAATCCTGCGAAGTACAAATATGTCCCTAAACTCTTCTTTGCATCCCATAGAACATGGAAATCCCAGCTTTCATATTTATGTGTAAATTTCTAGTCCTTGACAGTTGGAAAGTAGAGGTTGAACGTTTGATTGGGAAAATGTGCTGAACTTGAGTTCATGATTTAGACAAATGCTGGTATAGCATAAGCAGTGTTGCAGGTTTGTTAGTATATATTTACAATAATATGTAAATGTAATACATTCAGAGTTGGTGCTAGAGCTTATCCCTCCTTTAGATGAAGTCTTTTGTTTAGATGGATCTCATTATCAGCCCTACATAAATCAGGGTTGACAATGCTGCCTAAAATTGTGTTTGGCAGTGAGTTTGCACACAACTGCTGGGTAATCTTGGTGAAACTTATTAAACACACAGCTGTGGACTAAAGGCAGTAATTTGTCCCAAGCAGAGAATACTTTTTGAATGAACAGGAATTGTTAAGTAAAGCTAACACTAGTTGGGACTAATGACTCAGTTTAGCACCCTGTGAGTGATAGTATACAGCCTCTGCAACATTTTCCAGTATGGAGAGAAATGTGTTTTCTTTGCTTGGAGGACAAAACTAGTACCAGGTTCTCTGCAGTTATATCTGCCAACTTGTGTAAAATGCAGTTGTGGTTTTTTAATCCCTTCTGTGTTTCGGTGTCATAGATTTAGAAAATGTGTAGAGTTAATAGACTGTGCTGGAATATTTAGATGTATCTGTTAATCTTGGGTTTAACTTTAAATTAACTCCTATTGGATCTTTGGAAAGCAGAAATCATCTTTGTAAGAAGAACTTAGACTGAAGATGCCTTCATGATATTAGATGCAGCGTAGCTCTTACCTTCCCAGAAACATTCTATTTGTTAGTAACATATTCTTGTAATCATGTCCCTGTGTCACCTGCTTCTCTTGCCCTCAGCTCATTCTGTTAAAAACCAGCCAATTAAAAAAAAGAGTGCCATCCTATCCTTCTAATAATTATATTAGAACTTGCAAGTCTCTCCTCCACCTCCATGGATTTCTTCCTTCTCTACACAGCAATCTCTCAAAAGCACATGATTCAGTTTCATGTCTGCTGGCACCGGCAAGCTGTTGGGGTGGAAAGTGAAGGAGCCTCTCCCACTTTTAGGCTTCTGATGTGCTGCATAGCCACCAATTGTCCTGGGTCATGTTTCCACAATGCATGTTAAATGTGAAAGGAACACCTGCCTCTCTTCATCATGTTGCTCAACCAACTCTAATGCCAGTGCGGTAAGAAGAATGCCAGTGGGTGAGTTAGAATAATAATAGAAATGGAATTGGGGGGGAAATTCCGATTAAAATTTGAGCCAGAGAAGATTTGGGGAAGGAGGAATCATAATACTTACCTCATAGTTAAAGTGGGTAATATGAGTCACCTGAAGCTTGTACTTCTGAGATTGGAATTAGAAACTCAGCAATATCACTGCTTGTAGCTGGGATGATATTTCAGAGTAAGAGAATTGGTAAGACTTAATTCAGGTAGGTTGCTGTCTAAATTTGATCAAGCTATTCTTGAACATGAAAATAATTTTATACTATTGAAAATTTCAGGACCATTTGTGTGATGGTGATTCTGAATTTGCCTTTTTTCTAATGTTAAAAATTCTCCTGAAGGGAGATTGTGCATATTTCTTAACACTTTGCTAATCTTGTTCATCTGATAATACAGCTATCACCAGGCATTTTGTCTTGTGCTTAGGAGGTTGCAGGGAGGACCTGGGAAAAGAGAAATGGTAGTGTTCTGGTTCTGTTTTACACTGAAGGGGTGTGTATGTATACTTTAATCTCTGTAATAAAGAAACTGTTTTTGAGTACAGCTTGGTACCTCTCATGACAACAGATTTTATTAGAGCCATCAGTACATCTTTCTCCTCCAGTATGATAATGTGCTCAATATGAATGCTAAATTTCTCCTTATAGCATGGCTGACATTTAGTCTTTTATTTTTTTTTTGTTTGGTAAGTAATGCAAGGGGATGTTGATTAAACCTTAGTGTAATTTTCAGTCTTTCACATAAGCAAATTGTTTCCCTGATTTACTATACTCTTAAAACATTAGGGACACCTCTTAAACTCTCTCATCAAAATATTTTTTCATAATAGAATTCTGGGGGAATTTTGTTGAGAGTCTAGTGCAGTGGTTTCCATTTCTTGAATCTCCAGATTGTTCTGGACTCCAGGAATCTCTGATTACTGGCCAGGCTGACTGGAGTTTCGGGGACTGGAGATCCAACATTACCTAGGATTCCAAATTTGGGAACTAGTGCTGTAGTGTGTTTGGCCAGTTTGGTAGATAGAAGCTGCCAGTACTACCTTAGGTTCGTTAACTTCATGAGTCACATTATTGATCAGCTATGGTAACTATCAGTTTGTTTGTTTCTGTTGAAAAGGAGAGGTAGGATGGTTCACATTATTCTTTACGTGTCTGAATTTGTATGGATCCATTGAAGAATATGATGTCAGAATTCATCTGTCTCAGCTGTACTGTTTCATACTGCCTCATGTCTAAGGTGAAGAGTATGATGAATTTAAGGATAACTCTGCTAAATGTCACCTGAGTGCCCTCCTCTCACATGGAAAGAAGTAATCTTTGGTATTCTCTCCACAAAACTGTCATCTTTATGGAGCAGTATGAAAATGTGTGTGCTTCAAGGTACCTGGACAGTCTGAAAGTGTTTATAATGTTTTAACTTGCGCTTGCTGTTTAAAAACACACTTCGTATGTGGGATAGTTTCTGGAATAAGTAAAGATTGCTTCCTGTGCAGTTCTTTTAAGCATTTGCCTCACCTCCAGATGTTATATTTTAATGTGCTCCCTGATGAATGAAACTCTGAAAATGGGCTTGAGTATGGCAGAGTGTTGCTATTTTGAGACATGAGTTCAATAACATATATGTCAAATGGCAACTATGGGAATTGGCCCCAGGATGAACTCTTGTTGCTCCTTAGTATTGCTGTTCTCAGCAAGATAGCCAGGTTAGGAGACCATTAGGATCTGGACCATACTGTGTGTGAATAGGAGGGAAATTATTTCCTAATGATTTCTTGTTACTTGTGCTTGTCCAAATTAGATGGTTTAAATTAAAAGAAAGAAATGAACATTACTTTTACTAGAGATAAGAAAGGTGAAAGTATTTTCTGTACTGTTTTTGTGCCACCAATGATGCAGTGCTGTATGGTTCTCAGTTTAAGACAGGAATGCCTTCCATCAGTTTCTAATCTTCTGGAAGGGATTCTAATCTTGGTTCCAGTTGTATGTACATTGCCGGGCTGAGGTAGTTCACAACCATGGGCAAGGCTTATGTAACTTCGTAATTCGACATGGACATTGGTTTGGTGTAATGCAACTTCATATTATGTTCTCATTGCAGTTTCCACACAGAAGATAGAATTAACAATATAGCCATCCATGACATTTCTTCAGGCTAATATAACATTGCTAAATAAGCTGTACCTTGCCCACTTCTCCTAATTATGTTGTACAGTTTGAATATTTGTAATATAAAAAACAACATGGTGTAACACTGGAAGGAATGTAGCTTGCTACCATGTGTTGCAGTAGTATGTGACAACACGTACCTTTGTCTGTACATCCCTTCACCAATTTCATGTAAAAGGAATACACAGCTCTACAGATGTATCCAGTGGAACACATTGCAAGTCATTTTGTAAGTCAACTAGTAGTATTTTACTCTGGCTATTGTCCAGATGGTACTTGTCTGTTTGTCCTGGCACTTTGGCACATTTTATTGACCACTGTTAGGTTTGATTATAGTACTGAAGGCTTCCTACATAGAATCTTGCTACTGCTGTAAACGACACAATTGCCTTTCATGAGGTTTTCAGCCTAGAGACGGGAGGACAACTGTGGGAGGTCTTGTGGCCCAATTCTCTGCCCTGGGACCCTTCCGTGGTTGCATTGGCTGCCAAAAATAACAGAAAATGGAAAGAAAGAAACAAAGAAAGAAAACAACCAGAACTAGATGTGGCTTCCAGTTTTGAAAAATAGATTTTTAAAAAATGTTAAATAGTGCAGAGTGTGACTGCAACCTGTTTAAAAAATGAATTGCCACTCTTGGATGCTTCCAGGAGAGGCAATTTACCCTTTTCTTATTTGGCCAAAAGAAGGGCGGGCTGGAGGTATTTGGAGAATTCAGAAAAATCTGGGGTGTGTGTATGTGGACTGCATTTGCCCTAAGGCTCCACTTTTCCCACCACTGCAGTAATTGTTAAGTTTGATGGCTGCTATCCGTGAAGGGAGCATTTTGTTATTAAAAAATAGTGAAATCTGAGCTTCACTTGGTGTAGAGTTAGTCTCATAGATAAACTTCCCTTCAGGAGTTTCTTATCTGTCTGCACAGAGCAATTTGTTTGATGTCACAGACAGTGCGTAGTGAAAACACAATACTGGAGCTATTTTGGGTATCTGTAAAGAAGAGGATATCAAGAAAAATACCAAATGAATTTCACTGTTATGGACCTTACTAAAGCAGCTGGTATTTGTCACTTTTTAAAAAACTCCATAGTCTCTAAAAGACTATGCCCGTCATTAGAGCCCAGCACAGATGGCATCTGAAATTTTTAATAAAATCTTTCCCTCCCTCTTTTCTCTCTCTCTTTTTCTTATTTAAAAGTAAATCCTTTGGTGTATGCAATGATAATAGCAGTAACTGAGCAAAGGTTTTTATTTTGAATGAAGTAGTTAAACCAATTATTTTTGAATAAAAATGCCATTGGTGTTTAGAGGGTAGGATGGTAAGGGCTTTCCTACAGCGTGAGTCAACATGTTCCAATTGCACTTTTGCCTTTCTATGACCCATAAGCATAGCAGACAGAACTGCACAGTTCCACTATCAAATTTACAAAAAAATGCATTATTGTTCCCTCTCAAAGAAAAAAAAAAGTGGCTAGCTAGGAGTTTGTGTACTGGAGTTATCTGGGACCTAAATATTAGAAATTTTCTTAAAATTACAAAATGGCATGTGCCTGGGATAGAAAGGGAACCATCGCTCAACACTAAATTCGTCACAAACCGTATCAATAAGATGTTCGAAATACTTGTGCTTTCAACAGTAAGAATGCACTTTCTAGGCAATGAATTCAGTGTTCATAATTACAAAATAATGCAACTTCTAAACTGGGAATTGCATCACCCCTTTCAGAAAGAGAAGTTTGAGAAAGGCATGACTGTGGATACAATCAAAGCATAAAAAGCACACACAATCAGTTGTACGGAGAAGATGGCATGGTTTAAAGCCATACTGAAAGTTAATAGCTGTTTCAAGCTATTAAATTCTGTTAAAGTTGTATGCTTCATATACAGCTTGTACTGTATCCATTCAATCAAGGGAAGGAAATCTTTGGATAGAATATGGCAGGCAGATGATCAGATGACCCTTAGGAAGCCACACATGCCTGTGGTGTAGTGGGAGATTTCCCAGTATGCCCTTTTTTTTCACAGTTGGAAAACCAGTGATTGAAGATAGCAAGGTTGCTCTTTTATGTGTCTCACTTGTCTAAATTGGGTAGGCAGGTGGTATGCGAGGAGTTCCAATGGCATTTCTGATCAGAGGTAAGAGGTTCCCATAGTGTGGCATGTGTTACTCCAAAAGGCTCTGCTGGTCTTTGGAGGAACACCTGTAAACATACTCAAGAGTCCTTATCTCCATGAAGAAAAAGACTGTTTCTCTACATGAAGAAGCTGGAAATGGCCATGAGGAGAAGATGGAGCATAATGTCAGAGGAAGGGTTTGTGGCATAGAGCTCTGTCCTTCATGTCTACTGGTGTGCTGGAAGAGTTCTGGGAGTACACATTGGCCTCCTGGACTGCAGTAGTTTTCTGCTTATTAAACCAAACATGTTTTAATGGGCAACACATCTGTCAGATAATTATCAAATTAGGTCATGTTTGTTTGATGTAGTAGATACTGTGGTGTGGATCTGTAAAATTTGAAACATTCCCCTATCTAAATGCTCCGTACAATTAAAAACCTAGCCTTTGGGGACCAGAGGTTTTATCCCAGTCTTGTTCTGTGCAGTGCTTGGTTTCCACTGTAGCAAGATTTTACCATAGAAAATCACTGAAATAGGCTTGCCTCTGCATTGTGAAATCATCTAGTCCATTCCACATTTGACTACAACATTGTTCTCCTTGTGTAAATTTGGTCTAAAATTACAGCTGTATACATTTCTACTCAGATATAATCCCTTATGAGTTAGGGAATATGAGATTACAGTCCTTTGCTATATAACAGGTCTCATCTGTTCCCTTTCAGGAACATCCCTATGAAAGAGAAATTCTGAGATAATTAAGAAATTTTAATAAAAAGACTTGTTTATACAGAAAAAGCACTGTTTCTGTAATAAATCCATTTCTCCCAGTTAATTCTGAAAGACCTTTGTTAGCTGAGAGAAAAAAAATGTGTATGTGTGTGTATTAGAGACTATCTTGAAATGTTCCCATGAATAAATATGATTTTCAGAGAATGTAAATCTGATAACATTTAAGTGCTTATGCTTCTGGTGGGTTTGACTTTATGTAAGCCACCCACATAGTCATCTGGCTTTTGGTACTAATCTGCTTTTTTCATTGAAGCTGGTGCAGAAATACACAGCACTAAGTTAGATGCACTGGGTTTTCCCTCCCCTGTTATTTGGTAGTGCCCTTTACTGTGAATTTCATTATCTTCCTGCTAGCATCAGAGGTCCCATGTAAAGTCTGTAGTTAATGGAACTTACTAAAGACTGTGAAACTTGTATTCTGATCAGAAAAATAGGGACTTTACTACTGAATCTGGACCAAAGCATTGTATGTGTGTTATGTTAAGTCTTCAGATTGCATATTAAAGCTGCTATCTCTATTGAGCCTTAATGCAAAAACAACACCAGCAAAATGCTAAACACCTGGGCAGAGTTCTGCTGAAATCTCTGTCCAGGTGCCAAATGATAGTAAAGGTCTCTTAGTTAAGCTGCATAGGCATGTCTTCATCCAACTTGGTCTGACAACTGAAATACTTGAATATATTATCATTCCTTATATAACCAAGACCAATATGTCTGGATGATTGAAAACCCATCCTGCTAAATAAGAGGCTCATGCTGGTGTATGACCCTGCCTGAAATGATATAGTAGAATAGTGTTGAAAGGCAAGGGATTGCAAGGTGATTGCACAGTGCCCTTTTTTACTGGCTATTTTTGCAGCCAGCAGATTAAATTTGAAATGCTGAAAATACGTTTTCAAAATCAGATTCTCTAGCAACTGATAGCACTGAAAGAACAGCCTGCAAAATGTTTGTGCGTATGTTTCATAAGGAAAAGTCTGAATGAGATCCATTGTATTTGAGAACCAGACTTTTGTTCAAGCCTGTCTTTTAACATCTTGAATACACCTGTGTGTATTTAGTGTTGTATTTTTGGCTCTGCTCATTTTATATAAACATACTTGTCTTTAAATCCATGGTCAACAGTCTTTTCACAGGGTGTTAAGTCTTTTTTTCCCCTGTAGTTTCAACAATGGTTTTGTTTTTCTTTTAAAAACTTTGCCTATGCTGGGCCAAGTAACCAATTGGTGTGAATCACTGTAGTGCAGTGAAGGTCAGCAGAACAATGATTATTTCTCTCTGCCAGGGAGCTGTGCCCTGGTGTCTGCGCTATGCTCTCTTCTTCAAAATCCCTTAGATGTTCAGAATTGTGAGCTAAAAGGAAGATCATTGCTTTTTTAAAAAAATTAGTGCTCTTCAAATTGACATGTGTAGGTTATAATTTAATGCTGCCAACCAATAAACATACCCATATTTAACGTACAGTTTTGTTTACTTTGTAGCCTCTTTTTATTTCTAAAGCCTCTGCCCGAATGTGTGGAATTATACATGTTCGCAGGATAACAAATAAGATCCCACATGAAGTCAGGGGAGTGGGGTAACAGATTTGTGAATCTGGTCAACATGGAAATGTATGAGTATATGAGTGTTTGCCTGACTTTGCAATAAGTCTAATCACTAACCAGCATATTTCCTAGATTTTTTTCTCTCCAGCTAGCTCTTCTTTTAGAGGCATAAGGCAGAGTTTTATAAATTTGTTCTATTATGCTACAGATCAGGGGTAAAGACAGATATGGAAATTTGAAAGACTGAAGACTACTGATGTAACATTGATCTTGATTATGTAGGTTGATCTATACCAAAGTCATGGCCTTTTTCTTAATGTCTTAAATTGATTTTCACCAGCAGTTTCAACTGTTTACCAGCGGTTTCAATTGACAAAGCTTCCAAGCTGCCTCACCTTTAGTTCTTGTCGACTGAACCTCAATCTCAATATTTTGCACTATCTTAAGACCTCTTCCTAAGTAACATTATGGCTGTAAATCTTATGCTCATTGGATGGGAAATAGGAATAACCCTCACTGAATTCAGTGGGACTTGATTTTCAAGAAAAATGTTCATAGGATTGGGAGCTGTTTAGTGATACATGTGTGTATTGCATGTTATGTACCATACGTAACCACATACCGTAATATGTTTGAGCTATCTGCCTCTGTTCCCTGTTTTATATACATGACAGGGGTCTGTGGTTGTGCATGACTCCAAGATGTGTATGCACATATGTTCATTATTATTTATTTGTGTGTTTATTATAATATTATTTTGATTTATACCCTGCCCTTCCTCATAAGATTTTGTTGCATAACAATCTACATAAAAATAGACAATTAAAATAAAAAATTGCAAATAACATAAAATAATACCTTACAAATGTCTGTTAAAAATAATGCGAGCAAGCAGCAGCAGTAGAAGACAAGCGCTTGTTTGTTCCTCAAAAGGTTGTGCAAACAAATCTATATTTGATGGATATCTGAAAGACAAAAAGAGTGGGGGACAACCAAGATAGAAGGGAATTCCATAAATAGGATGCTATCACTGTGTGTGTGTGTGTGTGTGTGAGAGAGAGAGAGAGAGAGAGAGAGAGAGAAGAGAGAGAGAGAGCGCGCAAGAGAGTGTGCTGTGCATTTCAAACATGAGTGTGTCTGCTGTTTAAGGTGTCTGCTTGAAAAGCTAGTCTCCATATGCAAAAAAGAAATAAGCAATTACATACTAGTAATCTTTACCACTGAGAGTGTAAAGTTTTCTTGCTTATAGCACAAGCACTGTTGAAAGAACATTCCCTCCTGCTGTCACGCATTCTGGTGGTGTGTGATTAGATAAAAATAATGATGCTTCTAAAGACCTGCCTGGCTCACACGATCACTTTGCATGTGATGTAGAATTAACATGCTATATTAATGTTAGGATCATAGTGCCTTCCCTGGGGAATGTATCAGTTCCAGTATTGGAACTCTCATGACTGGTTTTCAAGTAGTGGAAATAGAAGTGCCTGGTAAATACCAATGCACCTAACTGAAGGAACATGTTAGATGATACTGCAGAGTCCTGATACATCAGGGTTAGCTTTGAACTGCAAGAGACCCACAAGCAGTTCCATTTTTAGCTGTCAAGGCTATGGGTGATACTCAGTCTCCCATTTATTACTTCTCTGTGATAATTTAGAAGAGGAAAGCAAATCAGTTTTTTAAACAATATTTGTGGGTGTATGGAGGGAAGCTGGGAAGAAACCCAAAGTGGAGAAAAGATCTCCAAAATTTTAAAATGCTTTTAGTGACGTTGCTCCTCTTAGGAAAGAGCACTGAGGATCTCTGTAGGAAGCTTTATTCCTTTTAGGTAAATGCAGGTATTTTCAGTGCCACCAGAGGGCAGACACCTAGTTTTCTAAGGAACATTAATAGAAAACAAATAAAAACCTTTATTTTTATCTGCCTCAGTGGGTTAAAAGTAGGAACTGAAACTGCAGGTATACCTCAGTTATTGAAGTAGATATGTTCCTGGCATGAACATTTGATATCTGAGGCAGAAATAACATGGAAATAATAGGTTCTTGGACCACAAAAAACAACAAAAAAAATAATAGTTCCAAGATGTTCCTGGAAATTTTTTATCCAAAACAAAAGATGTATATCTGAAATGAACAAAGAGGTAAGTTAAGCCTTGCATGAATAAGCAGAAATATTGTGAACCTTCTAGAGACCATCTGGAAGCCTCTTCCAAAATGCATCTAGGGATGATTCCCCCTTTCTTATGGTTTCCGCTTTGCTAGCAAAATTTACAGATCTGTGCTTTTTTAATATGCCAGTGAGGCAGGCTTATGTGTTGTCCCCTTCTGTCTCTGTTTCTCTGTGTCACTGTTCACACGTGCTCAGTAAAGGATTCTAGAGGCAGCCACTGTCCATCTTGCCTGCTTTAGGGAGACAGACAGCTACAGTAGGATCAGCTTTTCATATTTTCCAGGTCAAGCTTTATGGCATTGTTCAGTGCAGACACACCCTTGCAACCTTTCACCAAAAGTCTGTGTTTCTCCAACCCTCCTTCACCTCCTAGTACTGATGCTGCTGAAAGACTTCCAAATAGATATGAGGATGAAGAAAAAAGTGGGGGCTGGGTGGAGATAAAAAGATTTTGTAAAAAGGAGAATGTTTGTCAGGGGCTTTCTTAAGTTAGGTATGTGTCTATACAGGTGTACCACATAATTGTGATGAAAACATTGTTTCACCATCACTTCAGACTTTAGGTACTCTGTGGCAGTTCATCTAAGACTAAAAGGGCAAAATATCAACATTATAATTTCAAAAGATGGAGTTGCAGAGGTAGTATTTGATTTGCTTGCAGTAGACATGAGATTCTGTTCTTGTACTCTTGCTGTTGCACTTTACTGTGCACTTCTAGGCTGGTCCACTCAAATCTTTTTGGTTTAATGAGGTATATGTATAGGTTTATAGTCTTAGCCGTGTAAGACTGCAGATTTCCCCAAATGTTTTTAGTTAAACGAAAAGAGCTTCAGGAAGTTAACCACTGAAAGGGGAGGGAAAAGCAAGGAGCTGGTGTCACTCCAAAGAGCCCCCCTGAAGGCCAGGCAGGAGAGGAGGAGAGGTTAACAACCGACCAGAACAGAGTGAGTAAGTGCAGGAGGCAGCATTCCTCAAGATGGCAGAATAGAGCCCAGTGGCCGTGGGGTTAGGGTTAACGGCTAACACCGTGGATAGCCAAGTGCTTTCCACCCCCACCCTCCCTCCACCGGTATCTTGGCTCCACATGTTCACTCCATCCTTGAAGACGGGTTGTTTTCTTAGGCTTCAAAGAAGGCTGAAAAGAAAATGACAAGCCCCCCGCAGGGCGCCATTGCCACAGTGTGCAGAAACTAGAGTATGGTAAATGTGAGCTGTGAAGCAGAGCTAAATGTGAGGTAGGTCAAGAAAGAACCGACCTCACAGGCTACTACATAAGCCTTTTATTGTACCAATTTAGAGAAAGAAAGGCAGTTTGTGTTTGTTGTCCTGTACCTCCAAGTTGTTTCCAATTTATAGCTACCCTATCATGTTCGTATTTTTTGGCAAAATTTGTTTGTGGAGTTGCCTTTGCCTCCCTCCAAGACTGAGAGGGTATGAATTGCCAAGATCACCCAGTGGGTTTCCATGGCTAAGCAGAGGTTCGGACCTGAGTATCCAGAAGTCTTAGTCTAACGCTCAAACAGTTTATTTTGCCTGGATGCACCGGAGCTGTCTGTTCCTGGTACTGCAAATGGGAGTGAAGGTTGGTCTTGGATTGAGAGCTTCCCTCCCAGGATATATAAATGGGAAGAGGATTTTAAAAATAGTCTCCAGACTACTTAGGCCATTTCTGCGCTAGGCTGTTATAGTGCTATTATTCCACTATAAAACATCCTATGGAATCCTGGGGTTTGCAGTTTAGGGAGGGGCCTGGCCAGGGGCTTTGGGATTTGAGATTTGGGAATTTGGAATTTTGTTGATGGCTTTGGCATCACCTCCAGAGCCCCTTTCCTTCTGGGGTAATCTGAGCTATGCAGAGCATTGGTGAATGTGGTGGTGGGCCAAGAATGTCCCCCCCCCCCCATAAACCCAAAAAAGATGTTTATAAACCACATGGCAGAGGCACTGGTCTGTTATCCCCATGTTGAACATGGGTAGGCTGGAGTGACACAGGATTACAGGTGGGTAGCACAGACCAAGGTCTCTCCGCACTTATCCAGGTCTCTGGAATTCACTCCTGCATTTTACCTTGCTAGATCCTCTCAGACACAGTGGTGTAAGCAACATCTAGTGCAAGGGTGGAAGTTGCACCTTTACCTTCTTACCCCCATCTCTCCACCCCTACATGCACAGCCTTTTGGCACCTTCCTCGCGTTGGCAACAGGGACACATACCCTACTCGCCCCATTGTAGATATGCCTCTGCTTAGACAAGATCATAAACTTGCTGGCCTTAAATGTTCTTCCATCCGGATTGAAAAAGCTGAAACTGAGACTTGCCAGGTCTCGACTGCCCATGCGCCCTCATCTAAAATACATTTGCTAAGACATACAAGGGGGAGAATGACAAATAATGGGAATGTAAGGTTGAAAGGGGAACATTTTTTCATTGCTGGTGGCAGTGTAAAAAAGGAAAAATAAATGGAAAAAACATTTGTTTGGAAATTACAGAAATTTTAAAGATAAACTTCCCCATTGGACTGGAATGCTACTTATTGAACATGGTTGAATTGATAGAAGACTGTGTTGGAAAACAAAACAAATTTTGTTGTTATTGTATATGATAACTAAAGCAAGAGTGTTATATGCTAGAGACTGGAAAATAGAGGGAGTGCCAGTAGTTTATGGTTGGTTATTGGAGATTTATGATTTAATGCAAATAGATCAATTGTCTATATTATTAGAGGATAAATCTTTGAATAGGTTCAGAAAAGACTGGGAGTGTATGAGCAACTATCTAGAAAGTAGATGGAGACCATCATCAGTTATTGTGCTGAAAGACTAAATTTGCTGGCATGAGCATAGAGGTTTCTGTGGCTCCTATAAACAAAATATCATTTAAACGTAAGATTATTGCTGAGATTAGGAAATTTGCAATTTTGGACATCTGGTTAGCTGGATATTCTGATGGTAGAATGTATGTAAGAATGTATGTTTGTATAAATATTGATTTGGAACTTTCTGCATTATAATAAATTATAATAAATTAAAAAATACACTCATATGCACACACAGGATATGGAAGTGGAAAACCATTTCTTTTTCTGCCCCAAGACTTGGCAGAAATATGCCATTTGGACACATTTGTCAGAAAGCAATCCACCAAGTATTGTATTTCCAGACCATTTGATGTCACTTAATGCGTTAATATGCAAGTAAGTCCAGCAGTTGCTAATGGAGCATGTACAGGTGCTTTGCATGCTACTCCACCCTGACAAATTCGTTGACTTCCAGCAGATCACAGAGGCAGCTCTGAAATACCTTCAGATGGTGGGTAGAGACTCGGGATTTATATTTGAAGTATACTTTTCTTTTCTTTTTGAAAAAAAACATGTTTAGGCAGAAGCCTCTTTCACAGAATTCTCCACATTTATTCATGTTGGAATCATAAGTTAGTCTGTAGGCAGAAAGCTGTCATTTGACATTTCTCAATTTACATCCCATTTCAGATTTTGAGCAAAGCAGTGAAATAGATTTGGGTTGTAGAGTCATTAGCTAAATTGAGTTGCAGTGATGACCTTTGTTTATATAAAATTACTGAAGCTAATCCTCATAAAAACATCAAAATGGTAATTAAATGTAGGTGACTGCTATTACATAGCTATGCTGGGTTTTTTTCCCTAATGCCAAGATGTCCATTGCTTTCTGCTAGAGTTGCAACTGAGATGGGAATTCTACCAGTATTTAAGAAAAACATTTTAGGATATCTAGAGCTCTCTCATATGGTGGTGCTGGTATTTTCTAGTTTATTTGCTTATCTCTTCCAGCTCCTAATCCCTTCTTTCCATACTTGTAGTTTGGAGCAGGTGGCATCAGTTTAAAACAATGCAATAAAAAAAAGTGAAAAGATACCTCTGGCCCTTTAAATCATATGAAAGCTAACACATTTTACTTTTGCTATTAAAGAGCCAGCCTGCTTGCTCACAGCTAACTGGTGTGGTGGTCCTGCTCCGCCATCTACTTTTCGCTTCCAACCTCTGTGGTAAGTGTAGGGGGTGTTGTTTGTTTTACATTTCTAAGCAGAATAAGAGAACACGCTGAAATATGACAAAACAGTGGCAGTTGGTGAGGCAGAGTCTGACTCACTCAAGCCAAGGAATCACTCAAATAATTCCAAAGTGGATCCCATAAAAGTGTCAATTCAGTATTTCTGCCAGTCAAAAATTAATTCAGGTCACACATACCACAATCCTGCCTGCCAGAGATTAATATCCAGCCTCAAGTTCCTTCTTCATCAAGCTACATGAATCAACAAACAAAGCAGAGCAGCCCTAAGCAAATGGTAGTAAGCTTAAGAGAACCAGGGACTGAAATTTAATAAGAGGCACGCCAGTCCCCCATTCGGCCAACCCAACATTAATTCAGAATGCTCATCTCACCAGCCAAAATTCAGGATGCCCAGACCACATCCATTCATCCAGAATTTAATGCGGGGTACTTAATTCATCAGACAACCAGCCAGAAATTTACTTCAGGCAGCCAATTTTGTTGTCCAGCCAAACCTTAGCTTGCCCAGATCCTACTGCTGCTATGCAAGAATGAAGCAGGGTACCCAGTCTACCTAGTCACAAACTAGCCTGCAGTCCCCTAGTCTGCTGTTCAAATCCAAACAGCTGGCAAGAGACTTTTTTTAAAAAAAAAATCCTCAAGGATTGGCTAAAGGTGGCTAACATTCACTACCCATTTCTTTCCTTCATTTGCAGGAGGAAGATATGGCTTCCAGGCAGTTCTGCAAGCTCCGTCACTTTCCCTGTGTGTCCCTATTGCTTCCACTTCTGAAGGAGGAAGCTGAGTATGAGCAAATGTTCCACTTCTTTGCACTCACCTGAATGGGAAGGGAAACTAGTCAGGACTGCTTGTAATAAGGAAAGAACTAGCCTGTTTCTCCACTGCAGTGCTGTTGCCCTTAATTGGATTGTAAGAGCTTACAGTTCCTTTAATGTTCTGAATGGTGCTGAAACACAAGCAGGGTAGAGCCCTACTTCCTCTAAAAGACAGACCTGACTTGCCCCTGGGAGGAAATAGTAGATCTGTCCTGAACACAATAGTCGCAGAGAACAGCCTTTGGGATTCAAACAACGCCAACTGAGCATGACTCTCCAAAGCCACTGAGGTTCTTAGGAATGCAAGTTGGAGGAGGTATCAACTCCCTGTAACTTAAAAGCCAGCCTATCTCCATATTTACCGAGCCTGAATTTAATGACCTCATTAAAGAAAAAAAAACTGGACAAGCAGAATAGACCAGCTCTTTGTATTGTACAAATACATAACAAGACAATTTCCCTGCTTTCACAGAAGCAAGCAGATGCAATTAGAAAACTGAAGTCCTGATAGACAACAACATTTTTCTCTTATAGGGCCTTTTGACTAAGAAGTATGGATAGCATCTACCTGTACGGGCATAAGAGGTGCGTTTACACTTCTTCATTTGAGAAGAGCAACCATAGCTTTGTCATTTCACAACAGTGAAAAAGCGGGAATTAGCTTATGTTAACTTTGGAAATCAATATATCTTTCCATTTGTGTTTAGCTTTAAATGCTAAGGTTTCCCCTCTCTCTCTCCTACATCTTTCCACCAAAGGCTAATTGTTTTAATAATGCCAATCCTTATTAAGATTCCATAGCTAGACATTCTCTTGCAGCAGATGCTGTTCACCTCTGCAGCACCATCATGGTTGGTGAGCTCAGCTGACCCTGTCCTTCAGCTTAGGCAAGGGAATAAGTTCATTTTGTCTTAGAGGTGTAAACGGAACCTTAATCGCATTAACCAGGTTGGCAGCTGTGCCTGATACGAGACCCTGGAGTTATTTAAGGTGAATGCAGCAATATATGGCCAAGGAACTGAATGCTGTAGCCAAGGATAGCATCTGCAGTCTTGCAAATTAATCTTAGTTATTAAACTAAAGGATAAGAGATGCATGATCTCTGTTGGCTGTTAATGTTGGTGACGGGTTGTGTGGAGGGGAGAACATTGCAAGTGTTGCTTGTGATAAAATACCCCCAGCAGGCCCTGCTATGATCTTCATTACCATGGGGGTAGATTCAGAGAAAAACTGCATTTTCTTGGGCTGCTGATCTGCTCTGTCCAAATGCTGCAACACTGCAGCTTCACAATGTTCCTCCACCCACTCTTGTCAGGCTCTAATCTGTCCAGTCAGAGAACTGCAGTTCTAGCTCCTGTTTTCATACCACTGGTACAACATGGAGTTAGTGACAATGAATATTGTTTATAATTATCCTTCAGCTTGCATTTACCACCATATAAAAAATGCAACCTTGCTCATGTCAAAATAAGGCCATTGCCGCCCTACAGTGTTATAGTGCTATTATTTCACTTTCAATATTCTGTGGAATTCTGGGGTTTGTAGTTTACTGAGGCCAAAGAGCTCTCTGGCTGAGACTTCTGAATGCCCTTCCCTAAACTGCAAACCCCAGGATTCCATAGGATGCTGAAAGTGGAATAATAGCACTATAACAGTGCAGTGCGGAAATGGCTTAAGGTTAGTGGGCTGTTGGAAAAGGAGTGAGGGAATGCTGGGGGAGTTATGTACTTTTAGGTGTTCAGTGACATGGGTTCTGAAATACTATAATACAAGTCACATACATTCCCCAGGGATTCTTTAAGTGTCTGCCTAGAGCATTTGCACTGTGTTTTGATTGACTGTTGCACTACTATGATATTTGACTGTTCAGGAAGACTTATTGCTATCTAATGAGTCACAGCGTTCAAAGGAATGCCTGACTTAAATTAGTGGTAAGGTACTGAGCTAACAAATCAGAGGAGATCATGCATTCCTGTATCAAATCCTTTGTTAATCCATGACCTTGTTTGTTATGTTTTGATGTCATGAAACAGCATGAAACCTAACCTCAGGTGCTTTTGGTTGGTGGCAGCCCTTCTGTCGTTATCTCACTATCTTACATATGCCAGTCCATGACCAATGTCATGTCATTTCCATGTCATAACCAGGTAATCACCAAACACACTGATCATCAGAGATATGTCTGCTCTTACTTTTTATTCTTATGACCCTGGATTACATGTCTGAAAAGAATCTGGGGTTGAAGATTTGGATCTGCTGCAAACTGAAGACACCACAGAATGTTTAGAATAAGTTGGTAAGATACAGTAGAAGCTGGAGTGGGTTGATGTTAGAAATAGGAAGGTCTAATAATACTTTAGAAAGTTTTTTCCCCCTCAATTTTCTCTCCCCTTCCCCAGCCTTTATAGAAATTGGAAAAAAATGAAAAATGGATTTTGGGTTATTTCCTTTTAGAATGAAGAATAAAATATGATGATGATGTGTTCATTAATTTGTTGTTGTTGTTGTATGCTTTCAAGTTGTTTCCAGCTTATGGTGACCCTAAGTGAATCTACCATGCAGGCTGAGAGTGTGTGAAAGGCCCAGAATCACCTGGTGAGTTTCCATGGCCGAAAAGAGAACTGAACCCTGGTCTCCAAGCTCATAGTCCAATGTTCAAACTACTACATCGCTCTCATTTGTATATTTACTTCTCCAAAATCATTTCTAAAAGATTTATAACAGGGAGATCTTTACGCAAGACAACGTGTGTGCATCTGCCTTCAAGTTGCTTGTTAGGTTATGATGACACCATGAATTTCATAGGGTTTAGTTTCTGATTATTGCTGTTCCTAGTCCTGGTTTCTTCTAATGTTTTTTTAAAAATTGGAATGAGTGCTTTGTTTGCTTGACAATAGAGAGAACTAGAAGAGACAAAATAGTTATCCCTGTTTTACTAGTATCAAAAATTTCTTCTTTTTTTATTGTTTTGCCTGCTCCTGATTAACTAGCAAAGTCAAAAAGACTCCTTACAGTTCAGTACCTTGTAGTTTCATTTGTGATAAAAAAAAATTACAAATTTTAAGAAGGAAATTCAGTTTGTAATTATTATCTGAATAAACTAAACTTTTCATATACCAAACATAATAGTTTTATGCCAAACAGAATTATACATAATACATTTTATATTCTTAAAGTAGCCAAGTAACTTTCAAACTGGAAACAGTTCTAATATCACATTTTTTAAAAAAATCGGAAAATTTTTCCCTCCTCCAGGAAAAAGAATATTTTTCCACATGGCTTCAAAATTTCCAGAAATTTTATATTTCTTAATTGCTACATGATAGAGTGAAAACAACAATGGTCTGCCTTCCTCATCTCTTTTGTAGAGGAACTGAAGATTTTTTTGCCTTAAGTTTGTGAATCTCTCCCTAGCTAAAAATTCCTCATATTTTTCCATTTTGATCACTTGAGCTCATGTGGTTGTATGCAACAGTATTGTTTAGTAAGTAGATCAACATCAACATGCTGTGGAAGCATCTTTTAAACTTTGGAAACATATATTACAGGAAAATAAACATGTGGCTTTACAATTCTTTTACATATTTATTAAGTAAAACAACTTATGCAGTTCAACAATACTTGTGGAGGTTCATCATGGCACATTTCCAATCTAGGCACATTCTCTTTCATAGATACTACATATTGTGTAGTCTATGCACATTACATGCAATGGCTTTAATTCAGCATAGCTATAATCCTTGTTTCAGAGAGTATTTCTAACAGCATCTGTGAACTGGTATTTCAGTCAGAGTATTGTAAATTCAAAGTGTGTTCATCCATTCCATAGATTTCAGCAAATGCTGAATATGGTATATTCAGCTCTGTTACCCAGAGACCCATAAACTGCTGTAGTCTGACAACTTTTTAGCTGTTACAGACATTTGTACAGTATACAGTCGGCCCTCCATATCCACAGATTCTGTATCCACAGATTCAACCAATCACAGCTTGAAAATATTACAAAATAAATAAATAAATCCCAAAAATCAAAATTTGATTTTGCCATTTTATATAAGGAATGTCATTTTACTTTACCATTATACATAATGGGACTTGAGTATCCATAAATTTTGGTATCCACTGGGGGTCCTGGAACCAAACCTAGTGGATACCAAGGGCCCTGCGGTATATCTGGCTCTTATTTACTGAGATCATTCCTCCTCCAAAAAGCCTGGTTTGAGAGGTCCACAATGTTTAATTTGGCTTCCTGCTCAGGTTTTCTGTCTCCTCTGCATAGTTTCTCTTGCCTTCTCTGTATGGTGTTTCCTCCCAGCACTCATGTTTGGGACTTTTATTCAAGGAACCAAGACTGAAGGTTATTCGCCCAGCTTCTCTTGGAAGAACTTGGCCTTTCCATCTGTCTTATTTTATTTTGGCTGTGCTGAAAGAAAATTCAAGCCCACCTGTTCAATATTTTGCCTTTTTGCATAGACAAATAACTTTAGCTTTCAATTTCTAATGAACAGGGAACCAAATGCAACATTATTTTTATACTTTGCAAGTCATAACAGATTTTTGATGACAAGATCATGCAGTAGACACTGGAGAAACTTTCACAACTGCTGCCCAATTGATGAGTAAGTGACTAATCCTGTCAAACTCAAGGTGTATACTGTGACTTTTGCCATTTAAAATTTGAATGTTTTAGTTTTAAAATACCATAGATAGTTGGAATGATGATGGTGGTATGAAAAAGCTGCAAAACTGCCCCTCCTTTGTTCATGTGGGTTGCTCTCACATTCCTGTGGACAACAACACTTTCTCCTCCTTTCACCTGGCAACATGCTACACTTGGATCTTGCTTGATTTTATTTTTTCTTAGGCAGGTGATACTAAGTACACACCTCTGCTGTTGAAGCAAGAAAGGTTCTAAACCCTGCTCTGGAAGGTTCTTTTCTGATACAGTTCCAGTTTAGGTAACCTGCTTACTTTGTCAGTCTCAGTTGGTCCCACCCCTATCTGCATTTGCTACAGAAAAAGTCATGTTGGATTTGACTCCTCCATCCTGGCCAAACCCAGATGCCAAAGCTTCAAGAATGGCAGTGGATTTGATACAGATCTGTTCCTTGACTTCATTAAAGTGCACTCACCAATTGAAGTCACCAAAGCAAGATACACAAAATATGTTGCCTTCCACCAAGAATTCACCTACTTGAAACTGAGAAGGCCATTATATATTTCCATTCCTGCTTTGCAGCATTTTTGTCAATTGGCAATCAATGGAGACAACTAGCAAGTGACAGCCTTTCCCTTTCCTGTGAGATTCAAGAATTACTTTCTCCAGTATTTCTATAAATTTATATAACATGTTTTTGCTTGACAAGATTCGATGCTTTTCTGGTCATTCATCTTGCTCTCTTAAGTCCATCTTAGGATCAAAGTACAGAAAACAAGGGCTTCAGATTCGAGTTGGGGTTAATTTCACCCTGTCCCCATCCAGCAGACATTTGTTATAGGTTTCTGATTCTTCCACAATAGGATGAGATCCCTTTTATTCAGCTTTCTTCAAGGAATACTTGGAACAGCAATTGTTTTAATGACCAAAATTTATATTCCTGGGGCATGTAGTGCAGTTCTCATGGGACTATCCATTTTTCATTTAGGTGGTGAACTGCCCCAAAGTATGCCTACCACCCCAGAATAAGCCTCTGAGTGTAAATATTGTGTAACATGGGGGGGGGGGGTTAGAAACATGTTCTCCCAACTGCATACATGAGGTGGCAGAGAAATTAATTTACATTATGTTTTAAAGCTTATTTGAAGAGAGGATGTAGGCAGTTCTAACTGATTCTGACATTTAAGGGAGAAGCAAGTGCCTGAAGAGTGTCCTCCTCAAACTCTTCTCAGTATGAGGCAGTCATCAACGTTATCAACAAAGAGAAAGAAAGAATAACACCATATGGCTGAAACAGAAGCAAAGTAGTTACCATGGTAGTAGAAGCACATATCACTCTAGGGAGGGAAGAATATTTTGTGATCATAGCAGTAGAAACAAGTCAGCTCAATGGGAGAAATAGTGCATAGACATACAAGCATTAGGCATGTGTTTCAATACACTTTTCCAAGTCTATGGAAACTTAGTTCATTAAACATGGCTTTTTGCTGTCCTCCTTTTCGTCAGTAGGGTAACCTTAATTTTACTACTGACAACTGATGTTGGAAGAAGTAAAATACATTGTTGTTATTAGAGACTGAAATATAAGGCTATATAGATGAAGATGTCCTTTAAGAGTTGACCATCTTTTGGGAGTGCTTTGATGTGTGTTCAAGCGTGGCGGGGGTTGGACTGGATGGTCCCTGTGGTCTCTTCCAACTCTATGATTCTATAGCTGTCTTGCAACTCTTAATGTGGTTACCCTATTCTTAGGAATGAACTTGTGGATTAAAACTGCACTGGATATCTCATCCCTTTCTTCCCTCATTCTCCTGGCCAGAATTTGGAAACTCTGCTTTTTTAGACTACTGGGCCCATTGACTGGGGAATTACGGGAGTTAAAGTCCATTTTTCCCCACTGAAGCTCTGTTCATGGCCCCAGTTTCTGTCAAAGACAGAAAATCAAGATGGGGAAAAGACAATGCTCTGATATTGTTCCCTACATTAATTACTTCTTTATCAGGTGGGCTCACACAAATGATACCAGATCATGGTGACTATCCTATATTTCAGGTTCTCATACTGACATGCTAAAATTTGCTCTATGTGCATGATGACACCGATGTGTGTGTGTTGTGTGCCTTCAAGTTGTTTCCAACTGATGGTGATCCTAAGGCAAATCTATCACAGGGGTTTCTGGCACTGAGAGTGTGTGATGTGCCCAGCATTACCCAGTGGGTTTCCATGGATGAGTGGGGAACCAGACCGTGGTATCCAGGATCATAGTCGAATGCTTATCCCACTACACCACACTGGCTTTCCATGGTGACACCTGCCTTCGCTAAGTGCCTCAATGTTCTTTTTTCAGCCTTCAGATATGTTCCATATCAAAGTATAACTGCATAGCTTTGTTTTGGATGAAGTGAAAGGCCTACAGGAGTCTGTAGAGAGATTATTTATGGCAGCAAAATGGTGGGAAAAAACCCTATTTGATGCTACTGTAATGAAGGAATGGATATAAATAAAACAAATCTTGTAAAAATAGTTCCTCTGAAAAAAATAACATGGCCGTCAATCAAAAAAATTCCAGTTATGTCTTCTCATCAATCTTTGCCTTCCTGAATTCAGTTACTGATAATGTAATGCATGTAATGTCAACAGCTATAACTTATTTTTCTTCCACCATGAAACACACACACACACACACGAAACTAAAATACTGATTGCTAAAATTATTTGTGAGAAAATGGGAAACTTCATCCAGTGTTACTTCTGATTTGGTTTTCTTTTCCCCAGTGCGTGGGTGATTACACCGCCCTACATGTTATATTATGATAGATCTGTCAGCAGAATGCTAGGCTGACAACTGTAGCCAAACAGCAGCTCCTGAACCCCAGATGGTAATCTATCTCAAACATGCTGGAGGAAAGTGAACAAATTGAAACTTAACCCAAACAAGACAGAGGTGCTTCTGGTTAGTTGGAAGGCGGATCAGGAATAGGGATTACACTCTCCCTAAAATCTCAAGTTTGCAGCTTGGGTGTATTCCTGGACTCAGATCTGAGCCTGGATGTCCAGCTTTCAGCAGTAGCCAAGAGTCTGTTTGCATAGTTGAAACTAGTGCACCGGCTGTGCCCATTCCTTGAAAAGTGAGATCTGGTTATGGTGACAATGCCATCTCATTTTGCCTACTGTAACACTCTGTATGTCGGGCTGCATTTGAAATGGTTAGGACATTTCAGTGTGTCCAAAAATACTGTGGCCAGGCTGTTGACCAGGGCTGGTTCATGGGTCATGTGACTTCCCTGTTGGAAACAGCTCCATTGGCTACTGGTCTGTTTCTGGGCACAGTTCAAAGTGCTGCTTTTGACCTTTAAAGATGTACATGGCTTGGGCACAGACTACCTGTGCAAGTGTGACCTTAAGATCTGCAGGGGAGGGCTTTCTGTTAGTTCCACTGCCTTTGCAGTTGTAACTGGTGAGGACTTGGGAAAGAGCTTTTCCTGTAGCTGCTCCCAGGCTGTGGAACTCCCTTCCACAGGAGGACTGTTTGGCCCTCTCCCTGGTCTCTTTCCACCAGAAGGTGAAGATATTTTTATTCAAGCAGGCCTTTGAATTTTAATTTTGGAGTCGTAGTGTGTGAGTAAAGTGGTGTTCTGTATTTTTTAATCTTTTATTGAAATTATATTTAAATATGTTTCAAATTCTTTATAAGTATATCATGTTTCAATATTATTGTTATTTAATTCTTTTTTAACTTCTGTAATTGGTCTTTTTAAAATCATTGTTAAGCTGTCCTGAATCGCATCTGGGAAGGAAGGTGGGATATAAATACAATAAATGAATGAATGAATAATACTGATCTTATGAAATGTACTCAGTGGCAGCCATGTTGCCCATGCAGCAAATTACAACACAATCCAAAATCTACAAAACAGTGATGCCTTTTTTGGGCGAACTAAAAGGCACAAAATTCATCCAGTAAGCTTTCAGAGCTTCACTGGCTTCTTCATCAGGCAAAGATGTTAAAAATCATACAGGATAGGAAAAGTGATGATGTTGGAGTCACAGATTTAAAATCTGTCTCAGATGTTACTTCTGTTGTCAGTTGAGATGGTCTGGAGAGATCTCAGTGCAGATAGAGGACACTCCATGCATATTGATCATATGTACTCTATTTCCCAAACAAGAATGTAGCTTCACATCAGCCTTTCTCAACATTTCAACCTGGAGGAAATCTTGAAATAACTTTCAGCTCTCGCAGAACCCTTCCATTAAAATTATTATATCTGTAGCTCAAGCCCCCCCTCTTTTTTAAAAAGATTGCAAATATCTCATGGAACTCCTTCCCAATAGTTACAATTACAGCATATCTCTGTAGATTGTTTAGACTTCTAATTTCACACTTGTCACCTATTCTGTTACTTTCCAGCATCTATAGAACTGTGGGGGACCATAAGTTTTTAAAAGGGCTGCACAGCCTGATTGGAGCCGCCAAGCGGGAAGGTTCCCCAAGAAAAGAAGTGCCTGAGGTGGTGGTGGGGGACGGGTTGAAGAAACTTGCAAATAATCAAATCTGTGAAAGTCAACCCTGCAAATGTGGAGGGCCGACTGTAATTAAAAGCCTGCATTTTTTTAAAAGCCAAAACTGGCTTCTCATGGGTGCATCCCTGTAAAAAGGGCAGAAGCAAGAGGAGCATGGTGAGATGCGCCCTAAGCATTACAGAATCTGTTCATCATACTCTTACCTCTCAAAAAATTCTTTTGGTCACGCGCCTCTTGTATGCACAGTGGGTTGCGTTGGCAAACCATTCTCTTATTATACTCTCAGCAACCATAACTTCACAGTGATAATACTGATGTAAGCTCTGGATGTGATTATGGTACAAATTAATGTTAACTGAGATATAAAATGGATACTTGAAGCATCACCGCAGAGCAAGATGGCTTTAGGCTTGCTGGGGCCCCCATTTTGACATGTACTCCAAGGTTCATTAACCAGAATTAAGTGTGTGTACACACACGCGCGCGCGCGCGCGCGCACACGCACAGCAGACGAACATTTAAGATGTACTCTGCTCAGGAATTTGTTTCCAGTACCAGAGATCTGCTCATTGTTCTATCGTCTTCAGATCAATTCTAGTCCTCCCCCATTCCAAAAGCACTTTTCGTCTTTAGCATCCAAATGCAGAAAAAGAATCCGTTTAGGACCCACTACCGTTCAACAACTCTGAGCCCGAATATCTTCCTTATCCAATGAAAATCACCCAGAGATTTATCAGTAGGTAAGCCTGACCTGCAGTTTGCTCGCCCCCTTGCGTGAAATGTATAAATGACACGATTAAGACTCGGTGCCAAACCTTCAAGCGGTAGTACAGAAAGGACCCGACGGTACGGGCACGGGAAAGTCACGCCACGAAAGGTGCGCTCCAGTACTTGGGTATCCCGGCGAATCTGAAAGAGGCCATTTCTCAGCGCTTGTGTCGGCCAGCCATTACCTCCTCCGCCGCATTGCGCTGCGTGCGCGTCTCAGCCTCCCTCCCCTTCCCTGGAAAGCGCCCCGGGAAGGTTGTGAAAACTGGTTGTCGAAAGATTGTCACTTCCCCGCTGCCCCTGAGATGCTTTCCGCCTCTTTGCTTTCGGCGGCGTGGGCATCAAGAAGAAGCGGATGACACCTTCACCGTGCGCAAAACGGGCAGGGGAACAGCCAGAGCTGTTTGGAAAGCCTGTGGCCATTTCCGCACTAGACTGTTATAGCACTATATTTCACTGTCAACATCCTACGGAATCCTGGGGTTTGCAGTTTAGGGAGGGGCATTTAGACTTCTCAGCTTGGGCCTCGGTAAACTACAAACCCCAGAATTCCACAGAATGTTGAAAGTAGAATAATGGCACTGGAACAGCCTAGTGTGGAAATGGTCTATGAGTCTCTTGCAGCATTAAAAGGAGGAAGGGAAGGGAAGGGAGAAAGAAAATTGCTGCAGCACCTTTCAGACTAACTGGTTTTTATTTTAGCTTTAGCTATATTTTAGCATTTTTGTTTTAGTTTTCGTGGACATAAATCCACTTCTTCACTCCTTACTGCATCAGAAGGTATGGGTTTATATCCATGAAAGCTCATGCTAAAATAAAGCCTAGTAAGTCTTTAAGGTGCTACCACATTCCTTTTCTTCTGTCCCTCTCTTCCTCTTTTTTTTATAATTCTATCAGATCAAGATGATGAAAATTATTAATGAAGAAGAATACACTGAAGTTTGTATTTTGCCCAAATCTACTGGGAAGGGCAAGATTCTGCCCCTTCTCTCCTCCTCTGCCAGTTAAATGAGTGCAAACTATTTTAGCGCTTTGAACTCAGTTTGCAGCAGCTGACCTAAACCAACCATGAAGTGGGAGGAGGAGAGAAACTGCGACCTTTTAAAAGCTGTTCAAAATGTGGGATGCCAAAGGAGTAATTGGGACTGGCCCTACCAAATCAGGGCAGTTGGAGAGTACATAGCCATGTTGCTGGCTCCCATGATTTCTCTGCCCTTTCCAGTTACAGCAGTTTGATCCCACTACAGCTAGTCCGGTTCCATTTTATGGAATTCTGGGATTGCTCCCGTGCAAGGACGGAATCTGTGTGTCTCGCCGGACTATAGCTCCCAGCACTCCTCACCACTGACTATGGTGTCTAGGAAAGCTAGGAGTTCCTTTCCAACTTTCTGAAGAAGGCACGCTTCCTACCCCAGACTTCAGTGCCCCCCCCAACTGCAAATGCCAGGATCCCACACAACTGAGACGTCAAAGTGATACGAAACGGCAGGGTACATACACCCTTGGACTGGAGGGGAAGGAGGAAGAAGCAGGAAAAAAAGGGACAAGTAATAAGCAACATTAAATAGGTAATAAAAATGGGGGACGAAGGAAGGGCGGACACCAAGCGGAAGCCGGCGCCGCTCTGCTTCAGCAACACAGCTCAGACTCACCACCGAGTTTTACAGGGGAGGAGGAGGAGGAGACTGCCCTCTAGCGTTCCCCGTTTCCACCGGCGAGCCTGGCTCCGCCCCCTCCAGTCGCGGATTGGCCGCGGCTCTCCCTCTCTGATGTGCGCTGTCAGTCACGCGCCTCCCGGTCCTTCCTGGTGGCGACCGTGAGGGGCGTGAGCGGCGGGCTGCAGGTGAGGAGAGGACGGGTTTGGCCCGGGGGTGGGCTCGCTTGGCGCCGCCGAAGCGGGGAGGTGAGGGCGGCGGCGGCGGCGGCATAGGAGCCCGCGTTAACGGGAAAGCAGATGGAGAGGCGGCTGAGGGTGGGAGGGAGAGGCGGCTGGGACCGGGGAGCGCTGAAAGCCAGGCACGAGTGCCTCCCTGCATCCCTTTTTTCCTCCCTTAGGCTCGTGGGGGGCCCAGACCTGTCGCGAGGAGGATGAATGAAGGCACGTCGAGGGAGTGATTTGGCCGCCGGGGGGGCTGCGGGAGTCGTCGCCGAGGAGGGAGAGGCTGCGGGCTCCTGCTCTTTGGGGTAGGTGGGCGAGCGGGTTTGAAAGGCTCAGCTCAGCCGGCTGGGCAAGAAGACTCGGTCCGCCCTGCCTTCTGGCCCGAGTGAACTGTCTTACGATCCTTCTCTGTGTCTGGCACGTTATAGGCACCACTGTTATTACTCTCTGCGTTGTTTGCTCGGAGGAAAACCCTAATAAATAAAGCCGAGCGTTGTTCCGAGTGAAGATTCTGCGGAAAACTGGAGCCCGGTGCTGTCACTGTTTTGAGAGCCGTCTCTGGTTGGTTCAGGTGGAGGTTACTCTTGTAGGAGATTGCAGCCCTGCTAGGGCGAAATCCTGTGGTTAGATGCTAACTAGAGGAGCCCCATTAATTTCAATCTGTAGTGGGTCTGGTCTAGTTAAAATTGCTTTTAGCCTGTTCAGTTTTTGCAAGCCTGAGAGCGAGGCGGGAAGAAGGCTGGCTGCAGGTTTGAAAATGCATGGGACTACCTAGTTGAACTGAGTTGCCAGTAACTGGCATATCAATGTTGATTTAAAATGCTTCCCTCTAGTCCTGCAAGAATCTAAGAATCCTTTCCCATTGCACAATTACAGTGCTTTGATTCTACTTTAACTGGCATGGTTCCATTCAGTGGAACTCTGGGGTTTGTAGTTTGATGAGGCACTGAAGCTGTGTGTCTGACAATTCTAAGTACCTCAAGAAACTGCAAACACCAGGATACCATAAGATGGAATCATGGTAGTTAAAGCGTAATCAAAGTGCTCTAATTGTGCAGTGTAAAAGCGTTCAAGGCTAAACAAAGGGCCTCTGTTCTAAAATTGCAGGAGAGGCCCTCATTATGAGAAGTTTAGTTCTTTATGGCACCAGGCCCTTACTGCTCATCTGGTATATAACTGCAAAATAAGAGTGAATCAGTTATCCCTTTCTGTGCTTACAGGTTTGGGCTTTTTAGTCATGGTTATTTTCCCCTTTTCTTATTACCTGTTTTGAGAGTGATTCCATGATGACAATGCTGGCTAGTGGGATTCAGGGATTTCTAGTTAAAAAAAATTGCTGGGTGTATTTCAGGGTGTATTTTTACTTTATGGTTGTTGGAGAGGGTATTGAGTTGCAGGGATGCTAACTTTGGACTCTGTTTCTGAGCACTATATTCTTCAGCAAGACTTCCTTTATGGTTATAGTGACAACTGTGAGATAAAAGGGATGTAAGATTCCAAAGCAAATGGAGCCAGTGCTAGTTTGGAACATACTGATGGTGTTTCATGGGGATTCCTCCCCACTGCTTCTGTGATTTGGTAGAGAGGATCCTAGCTCAGAGCTGCACTCAGCCAGCAACTCCCATGTCTGTTACAACAATCAGAAGAAAACAGGACACCCTCCATGTATATAGCAGCCTTCCTCAAATTGGTGTCTCACAGATGCTTCCGTCATCTCCATTGTGCAGGTATCCACCCACAGACACACTGAAAGGTAATTTGATTTCCAACAGAAAATGCTGTAGCTGGCTGATGTCTTCAGTCAGAGATGGGGTTCCAGAAGCTCTTAAAAGTTGTTAGCGTGGCTAATAGTGAGTTGGGAGTAGTGGTTCAGCTGCATCTGCAGGGCCAAAGGATTCCCAAAAGCTGTCCTAGCTTGACCTACAGACATAGCCATGCTAGTTTGGATCAGTATGCAAAGGGATTTTGTAGTACCTTTGACACTTACTGAGAGGATGAAGTTTGTAGCATAAGCTTTCATAGACTCAGTCAGAGTCTATGCAACCTCCGATGAGGTAGAGCCAGTCTATGAAAGTTTATGCTGTAAATTTGTTTCTGTCAGTCTCAAAGGTGCTATGAGATCTCTTTGCATGCTAGTGTGACTTCTTGATTCCTTCTACAGAAAGAGTAGCTTCCCAGATACATACTCTTCAAGGCACCCTGTAACGCCTTGATACGTGCAGAGGGGCAGGTTTTTGTGGCTTACTAAGATTTATGCTTATCTGCGAGATTTCACTGGGATAATAGCAATTCACCCTCTCTGAATATTCTTCCCAATGCTGCATAATCTCCTGATATAACAATGATAGGTAGTAGTGATGTTATGCAATTTTCTAATGAATTTGTACTGGGAGAATTTAGCTGCAGGTCCTTTCTGAAGACATAGGGATAGGTAAAGAAAGCTGGGATTGGCAAAATGGATTTGCTTGGATGGATCCTCCAAGATTGTTTCACCAGGCTTATTGTATCTTGTTTCTTACACTGATACAAAATTAGTCTGTAGACATGTTCAGAACTTTAGAAGAAGTTAGTTCTTGGGTGACAACTTCCACAGTCCCGTTGTTGAAATGGTTGTTCCGGCTAGGGGTTCTGTGAGCTGGAATCCAGGAAAAAGTACCTATTTCATTTCCATTTAGGATAAAGGCCTCTGAAGAAATCAGTTATGTATCTAAGTATCTGAAGAGAGTTCTCCTTTAATATCCCTATGGCAAGAATATATTCTATTTGTATAGAAAAGATGCTGTGAAGGAGTACTGCACTTTTTAGAAACATGGGGAAGACAGTAATCTCCCTTTTACTAAGTCAGACCATTGGTCCAGAGGATAGCCTGTCCCAACTCGCAATGGCTGTCCACAGTTTTAGGTGGGATTTTCATATCGCTAACTGGAGATTCCAGGTTCATATTGCCTGCATGCAAAACATGTACAGTACTACTGAACTCAGCCCTGCCTGTGCAAGTCAGGGGGAACAAACATTGTATGTAGTTGAAGCTGAATATATTGGGGGTCCTCATTTCCTGGCCCAGTTTTTCCAAAAAGTGAGGCAAGAAAGCTGGGGGGGGGAGGGAAGAAATGCTGGGGTTTGGTAAAAGCGTCATTGAGACAGGAGCTGTTGCTTTGTAACAGGATAGGGAGATTGAGATGTGAGATGTTCCTGCTCCACTGTCCCACAGTTTTCCCTCCTTTGGGGAAAAAATCTAGGTCAGTTGTCCCTGACAGGAGCCTCCAAGTGTAATGGACTGCAACTTCCATAATCCCCTGCCAGCATGACCATCTACATCCAGGCTAAGTGGACTTCTGTTCTGCCTTCTAGATGACCTCATGCTTATTGCCCAAGACTCTTAGTATTATCATCTTTACTCCATTCTCATTCTCTTTCTTCCTTCCCTTTCTCTTTCTTTTCTCAATGTCCCTTCCTCCCTCTCTCGTTCTCAGACTGTTTTTTTCAGAACGAAGCAGCCTGGTGCAGAACTGCATCAGTTAATAGGAGAGCAGTAAAGAACCTCTTTCCTTGCCTATTAACATTTTATCTTGGCTTCAGTCAGCTGTGGATCATGCCTCAAGGCTAAATACCACTTTAAAGGGTTTCATTCACCAGGATGAGGAGGACATGTGACTGACTTATGACTTAATGAACCTCCTTATCATGCACAGCTGTTGTGGGAAGGAGGGAGGTTGTGAAGGAGAATGGATTGTGGCAGCTTGGGTAATGTGTTTTAGTCTTAGAACAGTTTGTTTCTGTGATTTTTACTTTTTTTTAGGTGGACTTCCCAATGAAGACAGAAGCCCCAGTCACCCTTGAGCACCATTGTCCTATGCCATGAGTAACACCACCATGCCCACCTCTGCTGGGCCAGCCAACGACTCTTTGGTGGAATATGTTTTGGTGCCGTTTTTCCTCATCACCATTGTTGGTGTCATCATAGCTGTGGTGAGTGGCTTGAATTAATATCAGAAAAGGTCAACATCCAGAACATAATTCAGTAGTAGAATATGCAGAACTATTTTTTTCTTTACAAGAACAAACTATTCCAGAAGCAGTTCCTCAAAAAACAGCCTTCTGATATTTTTCTTCATATGTTAGTTGTTGTTGCGTGCCTTCGGATCATTTCCAACTTATGGCAACCCTAAGGTGAATGTATCAGGGCCTTTCTTGGCAAGACTTGTGTAGAGGGGATTTCCTTTGTTGCCTTCTGAGGCTTAGAGAGTGTGACTTGTCCAAGGTCACCTAGTGGGTTTCCATGACTGAAGAGGAATTCAAACGTTGGTCTCCAGAGTCATAGTCAAGCGCTTAAACAAACTACACCATGCTGGCTCTGTATAAATTAGTGAGTCCCAGTTAAGGTGGAATGAACAACTTGTGGCCTTGCAGATGTTAGAATGAACCTCCCATAATTCTGGGTAACACAGATAGGAGGTACAGTCCATCAACATCTGGAGGGCCACAAATTGCCCACCCAGAAGCAAGGTGGAGAACAAATTCTTGTTGTCTTAGTATTTGTTGCTTGTCTTTATTTCTTGCCAGAAACATTTCCAGATTGATCTCAGAAATAAATGAGCCCTGGATTGATTAACCTGACATCTGGGACAGAGTGTATGGGTAGCTTGGTGTGTTGCTACTTCTGCTTTGCTTGTGTTGTGGTGAAAGACACCATTGTCTACTTGTAGGAGTGTAATAAAGAAAGCTGGAAAAATAGACAGTTTATTTATTAGTTATGCATATAGCTCTCCTTTCCTCAAATGAGCACTAGGAAGTATACCTCCCTGCTCACTTTATCTTTTCAGCAACCCTGTAAGGTAGGTGAGGCTGAGAGAGAATGATCTGGTGAAGGATCCTTAGTAAGTTTCATGTCTCAGTGAAGATTAAGGCCTGGGTCTTCCTCATTTCAGTCTAACTACTGCACAACTCTGGCTTGGTTGTCTACTGTGATTGGATTATTTTTGCCTTGTTTTTCCTTCTTTCACTTTTGCAAGATGAAAAATACCCCTTCTTTTAAAATCATTTCCCCCATCTAACTTCTTGTTGAGTCATGGAGATTCTTTCAGACAATCTCTTTTCCCTGTTGTGGAATACAGGTAGTTCTTATTTGCATTCAGCTTGGCCATTAATTGAATCTGTGAGAGGGCTGTATATTAAGCCAGCTCTGAAAAGGTCATGTACTTGTTTATCTGGAGATGTGCAATTGGATGCTGGTATTAAAGATCTCCTGCCAAGGAGAGCCATTGTACCTGGCTGTAGCTACCTAACTGACACAATTGCTCTTCAGGTTTAAGGTGTGTTTTCAAGGTTGGCTTTCCCTTTTCAAAGTACATAAATTCAGTGAGTAGGAATGGCACTGGGCCTCTGTTTTTGTTTACTTTAAAGCAGGAAGCTGAATATGGAACTGGTCTTCATAATTTGCAAGGTATACTATATTTTGTACTTGGGCACCGGTGTCAAAGAATACTGAGAATGCTGAGCTTATCATTTTAAGAATATTTCACAGGGAATTTAAAGTATTTCTTGTTCTAAATGCTGCTGTAGCTGGCCACAGAAAAACTCACCATATTAGCACATTAAATCTGAGCCTTGTGACTGTCATTACTCTTAAAGAGCCCATGAACTTTGGAATTAAATCTAGTAGTTTTGTGTCAGGCTTCTACCATTATTATTTAAAATGGATGTTGGAATGGGATGGGATAATCTTCAGGAAAAGGCAGATGTGGATAAAGTATGCTGTGTGGGCTGCATGTAATCCCAAGATTCTTTGAGTCCCCTTAGCACCCCCATTTTTTACTAAAAAAACTTAATTTTTTTCAGTAAGAAGTGCCCAACAACTTCCTAAGGCTATGATGAGGGGCTATTTTAGTTTTTTTTTTTTAAACTTCAGATGTGAGAAGGATCAGTTCTCCAAGGTTGTCTATTCCTTGGCAAAGAGATTATGTTATTGTCAAGGATCTCCTTCTCTGTATCTTTGCTGTCATCTGACACCCAAGAGCCAGTGTTTCTAATGAGCTGAGTGCTCCCCATAATGCCTCTTGTGCTGATATCTTGTGACATTCCCATTGCCAGAAATGAGTCTTGCAAACAGGCAGACGTAGGAGATGCTTTTCTTACTGTTGTCATTTTTTGTGCTGCTTCTCCTTTTCTTTTTTGTCCCATGCTTCATTCCCTATAAAAAATAATCCACAGGCCATGTTTATGCCGCTCTCATCATTGTTTTCACTCCTTTCCTTTCCCACTGCAGATGATGTACATCCAGAAGAAGATGAGGTAAGAGACTGCACTGGGAAAGTAATTGGATCTTGGGAAGTTTGGATCATGAGGTTCTACAGAACTGAACTTATTTCATCCTTGGAAAAGACTTTGTTTTTTATTTAGCATGAAAACAGAGAAGACTTTATGTGCTGCTGTCGGCAGTATGCTCGGGTGGCTTTATATAAAGAGCAGTGGTAGGTCAGTTTGTGAGATAATTTGAAGCAGAATAATGCTAATTATTCTGGAGGAGTGCCTTCTCTGCTCCTGAACTACTTTGAAAAATGGGAACAGAAATGGCTTTCAATGAGTAGAAGTGCTTTGCTAGCAAATTGATCTATGCATCCATATTTTGTATTGGAAGAACAACAAATTTCAGCTTAGTGTCTAGATCTTCAGATGCACACAAAAAGAAGCTTGATTTAATTCCTCAAATGTATTTGTTCTATTAAGGTTTTTGCCGAGTAAGAGTAAATCTAGAACTGTCTGGTGTATAGGTATTCCTCTGGTCACCTATGTTGTGTGAGAATAAATGTGGCTGAATGGAAGAATCAACTACAACTTCCCCTCTTTGTTTTTAGGCTACAAATGATTAATAATTGTTAATCAGTGGGCTATAATACTAATAAATACATTGTAGTAATATATATACACACACATACTGTTGGCCCTCCATGTTCACTAGAGTTAGGGGAACAGGACCCTCACAGAAGTGGAAAAATCATAAATATCAAAATGTCTGTGTTTGTCTGTGGGAGGGAACTGAGGCATGGTGGAGAGAACAGGCACCCAGAGTCCTAATCAGGTCAGGGATCAAAGGAGAGGGAAGGGGAGTCACCATGGTGGCCCTATACTTTGTCTCACCCCTCTCTTTCCTTGGCTGTGTGTGGGGCATTGGCAGAAGGTTTGTGCGGGATGAAGATTAGGCTGTGAGCCATTCTTAGCTGGCCGGGTAGCAGCTGATGGAGGAGAAGGACTAGAGGTGGGTTTTTAAAAGGCTGCATGGCCTGATTAGAGCCACCGAGAGGGAAGGTTCCCCCAGAAAAGAGCCACTTGTGCGGGGTGCTGGGGGTTGAGGAAACTTGCAAATAATCCATGAAAGTCAACCCAACAAATGTGGAGGGCAGACACTGTGTGTGTGTGTGTGTGCGCGTGGGAGGGAGGGAGGGAGGGGCTGTGCCTGGCAGCTCTTGAGTGCTTGGGAGGAAGTGGGGAGAAGGGAGCCACTCTGACAGCTTAAGGATGGTAGCAGAGGTTTAAATTCTATGTTTGCTGTATCTAAGGCTTTGTTTGGGGGACTGAGTTTTGGCTGCTAGTAAAAATAGGCATTAAGTTAAAAGTCTGCATATTTAGTTTGGAAACTCAGTTGAGATATGACAGTGGCAGACTCCTAACACTAAGGTTTAGCAAACTTGCATCTGAAGAAGTGGATTGTAGTCTGTGAAAGTTCGTGGTGAAATAAATCTGTTACTCTGAAAGTTGCCTCCAAACCTTTTTTAAAAAACTGAAAGCTAGCATCACTGATTACCTAACAAATGTGATACTGTGATAAAGGACAGGAATTAATAAATCATAAGTTTTCAGGCAGACCAATGGCTACTATGAGCAGACTGGCACTTAATCCTGTGGGGCCAGTAATTGCAGAAAAAAAGAATGGCAGGAAGAATGTTGGTTCTGAAAGAGTTTCCTTATAAAACCTGTCCCTAGTAGGAAGTGGATTGTATGAATACTTTTTAGGGATAGTAGAGATAGGTCTAAAATAGACTAGGCTGCCATATTGGAGCAGACAGTGGTCCTGATATTATTATGTTAGTTCACAATAATTCAAAGGTTAACATTTTTACTGTACATGAGCGCACACAAATTTGCAGTCTCTCTTTGCATGTATGTGTAAACACTTGTGAGTGTTCAGCAGCATGAGCAAAGTGTGCCCCCAGGGTGTTTTTTGAGATTTTTTTTTTGTTCCAACAATCTGAGATCTTTTTTATTGCTCCAAAATGACCTCCACGGTCTGTGGAGTTCATTTCTGTCATGTTTGGTGCCCTCCGATCTTCCCACAGGTCTAAACAAATCTTTGTATCATTTTTCAAAATTTTTCCTCCCCCAAATGCTCTCTAGGGACCCAGAAGGGTCCCAAAACATGGTGAATGCTACTATGTCCCCTAGAAGGAATTTTGAGGCAAAATTTATTTTTTTTGCAGAAGTAGGTACAGTGGGGGTGCAGCCCTACACGGTCTCCTGGGATGCTAATTCTGTCCCCTACCCTTCCAGTTGCCCACCCCTGGTCTACAGGTAGATGTTTGTAAATGTAAGTGTTGCAGGCTTAAGCTTTAAAGTGAACAAAGTGATTTGCTCCACTTGAAAAGCTTGAGAAATGCAGAGCCATCTCAGATTTGTTGTTGTCTTCCATACTACTTGATGGAATCTTGCGAACAGTACACCCCAATAGTGGGTCTAGCAGCGTACCTGATGAAGAGCTTATCTGGTAGTTAATTGTGACTGAAACTATAAATTATCATAAGATGAAAAATACGGCCATACAAGCTGAAGTCCTTGGATGTGCTGCGGGTATTCCAGTTCTTTCCTATTTCATGGAAGAAGCTGGGAGAAAAAAATGTTTTACTATATTTTTTATGAAAAATACATAACTTTTAGAATATATAAAATATAACAGAATTTGTAGAGCCATGCTGGGAAACTTCCTGGCTGCTATTTCACACCAGGAGAAATGATATTGCATAAGGAGGGGCAGGATGTCTCCCTACACAGTGTCATTAAAAGTGTGTGTGTGTGTGTGTGTGTATGTATACGCACGCGCACACACACACATACACTATAATACTATCTTTAAAGGTGATGAATTTGGAAGTATTTGTATACAGAAAATATCTGGGGCCACACCACTATATGGGCTCAAATCAACTATGGTTGAGCCATTTTCATTGTAACGGGATTAGAAATAATGGCTTTGATATGCCCATGTAAGCCATTGATATCCCTAAAGCTTCTATATACACCAGTGGTGGTGGGGTAGGCTGAAGAGAAGTGGAAAAATGGGCAATTGCCTCTTCTGCAGACCTTGCGGAGCAACAGTTTTGCCCATCCCATCTCCCCCTGAACAACCAAAAAAGCTGCTGGAAATCAGGATCTTTCAACCAAAAGTAACTTCCACCTCTGATTTCATTCTAGCCAAAAATGGTATGGTGTGACCCACTGCAGGCATGCCATGGTTGCTCACAGTTGCTTTATAGGTGCATTTTCCAACTGTACGAGAGCAAGCCTAGGTTGTATTTTGACAGGGGCTGTATATTAAATGATAACCCATCTGGCAATTTATCTCTCAGGTACGACCGACTGCGTCATCACTTGCTACCAATGTATAGCTATGATCCTGCAGAAGAGCTGCATGAAGCTGAACAGGAGCTCCTAGTAGAGCCAGAGGACACGAAGGTAAGCATAATTCTACAAATAAAAGCAAAGCTGTACTTCAGTATAAAAGACATTTTAGGGTGCATGTGTTTTACCTTGTGGTTTTATGACTGTGCTGTGGGCAGTTGTTAAGTGAAAAAAAAAAGATTATGGATCTAAGCATGAAACTTTCAAACAATCCTTTTATTTGGTTTGTTTACATCAGCACAGAGCTTGGAAAAGTTACTTTTTTGGGCTATAACTTCCAGAATCCCACTCCTAGCTTTGCTTTGGTAGTTCTGTAGATCAAGCCACTTTATGCTTGTGATATGTAGTCTAGGCAGTATGAATTGCCTCAAACCCACACTGAGTTGTTGGCATTTTTATTCCTGCAGGCAAAAGAGAGCGAAATAATAAGAGTGGCAATTAACATGAATTCCATTTTACAGTTTAGTGCTGTTATTTGCTGGGTATAGAATTCCAGGTTTGAGTGAACAGTCCTCTGGGCCACAGGTACACTCCTGTTGTAGTCCCTCAAAGCTGAGTCAGCTGGGAGCTGCATGGTGGTTATCTTAACATCCCTCCCTTGCCACCTGCATGAAATCAGGGTAAGGCGTGCTTATGAGGGTCACAGGTTGTACACTCATATGGTAGAATAGTGATGGAGAACTTCTTTCAGCCCATGATCTGATTTCTGTTTCAGAGAAGGTCTCATGGGCTGCATTCCAGTCAGGGATGAGGCCATGGGCAAGCAGGCTGGACCAAAAATGCCAGCATATTTTTGATTTACAGCTCTTAACTGCTAGCATGAAAACTTTAGGAGAGGCATCTCAGCCATTATCAGCCACCATAGTCATTATTTATGCTGATTTTGTTAATTGAGAGTTTGAACTCCAAAACGTGGAGCCCTTGTTTGGCTCTTTTGATAGTTATGCAATATAGGCAGTGATCTACTAAGAGAAGCATGAAAATACTTTAGGTTTACTGAAGCTGGAAAAATTCTTAGGCGGTCAGCTGTATGGATATCTAGAAATTTGATTATGGGCTTTAGGTATTTGAAATACTCATACCACTCGATAAAGCATTGGTGCTTAGATATTTAACAAGTGGCATCCTTTTAGTCAGCTATGATCTCATAAGCTAGAAATATGACCTCGTAACTGTTTCCTGTTCACATTTAGGATCATGGTGCCATTGACATGATATTTAGTGGCACAGAAACCCACCTTAAAATTCCGCCAGCTGCACTGAGGGACAGATTTCTGTGGCACTAGGCAGTGGAATATTGAGATTATGTGTTGATCTTCTTCCTCAATGATTGGTGGCTCATTGAGGAGTTGCAACAGGAGCCTGCAGGGGCCCAGCATCTGCGTTGTGCAGTGGCAGGAGAGGGAACTCGATGCATCATCTTTCAGCTCCTCGGTCACCAGCTTCACAGAACTCCTTCCACTGGTGCAGTTGTCTGGATTTTGAGGTGGATTAGGGCAGATCAGGAGACAACATTGCGGCTACGTATCTGATGCAGAATCTTGGCCAAAGTGTTCTATTTCATAAGTTGTTGGGTTTTTTTTGCTATCAAAATGTGTGTGTGTGTGTGTGTGTGTTTCTGTGTATTTGCACTTCCCCACCCCATGTATATGCACATGTATTGGCTTGGATAGCTGATGCTGTTTTGGAATATAGATGTAATATGGGCAGCTACAAGACATCTGACAACTTCCCACTGAAGTTGTACCAATAATCATCACAAAGTAATAGTAAGAATTCTATTTCCATTTGCCTGGTTACTGTACTTTCTAACAGAAGTCATATTGTGTTGAGTCCCAGTTATATACAGCAGTTCACAGTATAGACATTCAGCTGATATTTTGTGGAGAATTAAATCTCCTAGTGTGCTATATTACTTTAGCAAATGCTGATTGTCTCTGTCTTAATAGCAACTCAGGAGTGTCCAGGACATTTCAAATCAGATTATTGTACTCAAAACAGTAGGAAAGAACAAATAATCTGTCTTAAACAGAAAACTTTATTATGCCCAGTCACAAACGTAGACTGTTCTTAATTGTGGAAACTGCCGACTCTCTGAGCTGAGACTAGTGCTGAGGAAGGTATGATTGTTATAGTAAATGGTGGAAGCAGTGAGGCTTTTTTCTTTTGGGTGCTGTTTCTGGACTGTGGCACTCCCTTCCAAGGGAGGCTAAGCTGGCCACCTCCCTTTTGCTGGTAGGCAAAGGCCTTTTTATTCAAATGGATATTTGGCAATTTACTAGCTGCTGAGAGAAGGTCTTGCAGTGAGCCACCTGGAGTCACACTTTTGGGAGAAAGGTATGGGTGTGAAGATCGATTTTTAAAGAAATTATTTATTGCATGTTACAGGTGATGAGAGCCTGGGGAGGATACCAGCCCTACCGTGGTTCATTTATGGATGTGAAAGCTTGATGACGCTCAGACTGACAATGTGTGTAGATGGATGACCTCATCTACCTGGCATGCGTGCCAACTGGAAGCACTCAAACCCCATTAACTTTGAACCTGCTGTCTTTCTTTAAACGTCAATACTGTTCTTTTTCTTTTCTCTTGCCTCCCAGCAAATGAAGGTGAGTTGGCTTAGGCTATAATGCTAACACAGGTCCTCTTGAGTACCTGGCGCTGAAGGTCTGTATATCTGGATCTAGAAAAGCCTCTTACTTGGTACAATACCATTCCTTATGGGCGTTGGGGAGATGCGGGAGCCTCTGAACCTTCAGGTGAAAGAGCTCTTGTCCTGTCAGCTACCATCCACAAATGGCTCAGCTTTCTAAAAACCCCAGTTGACCTCCATTTCTTTTGTGAATAAGCAGCATCAGAGCTGCAGCTGCTATGGCATTCCAGTGCATTTGCTAGCTGCCTCTTGTCCTAACATACCTATGCATATAAATGGGTCTGTCACTTAGCTGTTGGGTTGCTGTGATGTCTCCTTTGATGGATGCAGAGAAAGTGAATAAAACAATGAAGCTGTGTAGGAAGAAAATTGGGTATGTGTGGCTGTAATGTAGCATCGTTTACTTTGAAATATGTGTAATGAGTACATGATGATCTGTGTGGGTATTGTTGTTTGAATTGCTATGTGCTGGGAGGATGCAGTTTTTCTGGGAGAGTCATGCAAGGCGCATCTGGCAAAGGGGGCCTTAATGTATCGTTGAAGAATTGTTCCATCAATGAAGTTTTGAGTTCATCAGGCTGTTTCTTTCTATGATGAGGGTTTTGTATTTGAGAGTGCATGTATTTTGTAAATAAATACCATCCTGAACAGGAGTATCTCTGGCAAAACTTCAGTGTAATACATATCTTTTGTGAGTATACAGGATTACCATTGCTCCTGTTATGGCAGACAGAACAACTGTCGATGCAGAGGAAGAACGCTGGCCTTGTTGAAGTGGAAAACCTCAGACTGCTATTGCTGTTGGCCATAACCCATCAGCAGGACTAGAGAGCTTGCGTAAAACATGTATTAGGAGTACTTATTTTCTCTTTGTGGGTCTTCTTGTCCCAACAAAGTGTTTCATTTTGCTAGGCTGCTTTTTTTGTAGCCCTGCAGTGCTTTCATCTGATATGTAATGATGCATGTTAGTTTCTGGATGATTTCATAGTCAAGAAAAACACAGTTTGCATGTAGAAATAAAATTGCTTTAATTTGCATACAACAAATAGAAGGGTAGGGCACTTCCCATAATTTATTTTTCCTGCACTTGTCTCCATTTCATTCCTGAGTATGCACAGGATTAACTCACTTCTGTTAAGTCAAGGTAGCGTAAGAAATATGTGGGTAGTCATAACATAACAGGGGGAATCTTATCTCACTGCTCTCCCTTATAAGGACCTTGCTGTTCTGCTATTTGTACTGTTTAATTGTAACTTATTGTCCAAGTCAGAGGTGGGAATTGTGCAGCCCTACACGTGCTGCTAGATTACAGCTCCTGCTAGCTCTTGCCAGCATAGCTAATAGTAAGGAATGCTTGGAGTTTCAATTTATGAACATCTGGAGAACCATACAATCCCCAACTTGGGTCTAAACTCAGGGTGGCCTGCAAGCACCCTTCTGATATTGGACTCTAATTCCATCAGTCCTGGCCAGCATAGCCACTCCTGAAGGATCATAGGAGTTGCAGTGTGAGATCACAGTTGCCTGTCTTCTGCTCTAAGCAAGCCCAGAGCTATACAGTACAACTCTCAAACATACTGCTTTGGTCATGCAAACTGGCACATAGCTAGCTCAAGGACAGGTTGCTTACCTGTAATTCTTGCTTGAGTGATCATCTGTGAAGTCACAAGTAGGGTCAGTCTGTGCCTCCACATCATCTTTGCTTCTAGAGCTAAGCAGTCTTTTGGTGGAAGCCCTGTCCCCTCTTCAGTGTGCATGCTCTATATCAATTTCTTAAGCTATCTGACACGAGTAACCAGCAATTTTCTCCCAATGTTTTGAGGACTGGTATTGTTTTGTGACTATTGGCTGCAATTGTTTATTTCCTGGAAACTCTCCAGGGACCAGCAGCTGATGCTTGTGAACTGGCACATGTCTGTTGATGTTGAGCAGTCTTCTTAAGCTATCTGATGTGGGGGACTGGGAGGGTTTTTGCCCCAGTATGCCAGGGAACTGTACTATATTTGTAACCGTTTACTACAACTGTTTCTTGCTTTCCTTGAAACTTAGCACATACCAGCACTTTTGAGTAGTGCTCGCATAGTGTCTGCCAGTTGAGGAGGGGGTGAAGCTCACACCATATTGCCTAGCTCTAAGTTTCCAAAGATGATGCTGTGAGGACAGAGGCTGACCCCACTTGTGTGAGTAACAGAAACCATGAAGTTTAATTCTTGCAGTAAAGGAGACTATCATTTCATAGGTTCCTGTTAAGTATTTTGTTATATTTCTGATGGGAGGCGAGTACAGTAAAACATTGTGTTCTTCATGGGTGAAGCGCACTGCTCTTATCTATTACAAGGAAAATAGGCTATATTTACTAGGGGAAAGATTCTGAAACAACTGCGTAATTCCTGAATGTTTGCTTGCAAGCAAGAAACTGGAAGTAAATAATTTGCCCAGACATCAGTGCACTCACTATTCTGCAGTAAACCTCTTTAATGGCAGAGTGCATGAGTAAGCTGTGACTCTCCAGATGTTGGGCTTCAGCTTGCATCAATCTGAGTTAATAGAAGTTGTAGTTTAGAAATAGTTGGAGGACCAGAGGCTCAACCTCTGTATTTACGTTAGGCTTTTCACAATTTATAATTAAGGTTTCCCTTGTGAAAGAACACAAGCACTATAAAGGCTCAACATACATAATTTGCTCTTATAAAAACAGCAGTCAGTTTCCCTTACCTGGAAAAATCTATTCCACAGGAAAGAGAGCAGCTTTTTTTCCCAGCAGCATGAGGGATAGCACAAGTGACTGCAGGGTGGTGAATATCCTCCTCTTCTGCATAGGCTCTTTACTGATTGGGCCCACAGTGAGAAGAACATTTGTGTTCAAAGAATCGTCCACCTGGATCCAACGCATTGAAACAGCAATGGGAAACATATCCTCCTGCTATTTAGGCCTGCCGCTCCCATTAGTGTTGCCTGAAATGGCCAATGATGAGAGTACATTGGGGTGCAGTCCACCATCTGGATGATCACATTGCCTATCCGTACATTAAAACTACTAAAACAAAGTATCAGATTTCCAGTGGGCTGCTGTTCATCCTTTCTCATAGGGTAGAAACAAAAATGTAACCCCTTCAGCCTATGACCAGCAGCTATGCAACGGAGAAAATGTGACACCAACCAGAAGAAATCCTTCACTACAGGAGATATAGCTGCAAAGCAGTAATTATCTGTACAGGCCACACACACCCAATATGTCTGCAAGTCCAGACTGATCCATACTTATTCAGTAATCATATTGATCTCATCTTTGCTTTAGTCTTAATCATATTGATCTCATCTTTGCTTTAGTCTTAAAATATACACGCTGAATGTATTACATTTGATTATATGGATGGGGAAAGTTTGTTTTAAAAAGTTTCTCCCTGTAAATAAATAAATAAATAGTGGAGACTCCATATAAACATAGTCAGATTTTTACATGAGATGCCTAACAATTTTTAAGAAAGCCAGCAGGAGGAAAACCTGTGATCTGGATCTAGTAAGCTGAGAGCCTTTGCTGTTAATGCCAGCTAAACACTTGACTGGCAGTTGAACTCAGTATGTTCAGGAAGAGCTTCTGATTCTTGAACTGGGATTACAGCAGGCATTAGAAATGTGTGGCTCCCTAGATGCTGGATGGACTACAACTCCCATCAGTGCTAGCCAAGCAGCCAGTGGTAAAGGGTCATGGCAGTTAGATAAATGGGAATATCTATCCCATATTGACAGTTCAGAATTTTTAGTGAATCTCAGTCAAATGTGCTCTTACTTGCTGGGCTACTACAGAGCAGTACTATTAAGTGTCCTTGCCATAACATTGTCCTCTATACAATTACTTTGTACAGACTGAGTCTTCCCATGACCTGCATTTTCTCTCCCTAAAAAATTGCTTCAGAGCACTTTTTTTTCTACATGGGTGATGTTTTTTCCCCCCAAATTGAGTGTTCCTAGCAGAAAGGCAGCTAGAAAGAAAAGTTTTCCAGGGGGCGGGGGGGATGAATAAAGTATCCTGTGCTTGCAGAGAGATTTAGTGGCATACTTGTTTGGGGCATGAACTGGATGCTTAGATCTTATTTACTCTCTGATATACGTGGTAAAACAAAATCTTGCCTATTCTATGTATGAGTGCTCACTGATGATAGCTGAGGAGACCTAGTGGCAACCACAGTCTCAGGTGCTCCTTGAAGAAAAGGCAGAAGGGAGGTCTTGAAACATGAATTAAGTGTTTTATTCAAGTAAAGTAACCTGCAAGTAGGAAATCAAGAAATCTTTAGCAATGAATAATAAAATAACGGATTCACACAACAGCCTACAAACCACCTACCCTCACAATTTTTTTCACCCATCTCTTCTTGCATAGTTGTTTTGTAGGCAATTTCAGTACAAAATTCACAACTGCTTTCAGACCCATGGTTCAGTGAGCAATGAAGATCAAGCAGGATAGTGAAAGGACCATCCAGCTCTTTTAACAGTTTAAGAGGCAGGAATAAAGACTGTGCCTTTCTTGCGGCTTCCCTGATAGATCAACTGCAATTAAAAGGACATAACTTGTTAATGGCAAGCCATAAAGTTAGTATCCCCTTCAGCTTTATGCTGACCATATAGTTCAACCACCACATTAATCCCCATCCTCTAAGTTGAAGAAGAGATTTGTTCAGGCGTTGTGCAAATTTTGCTCTCCTGGTTTTGAAAGATGCCAGTTTTAGCATGAGGGCACTGTTGCATTTTGTGAAAGAATTTAGGCAAAATAATCAGAGCCATTTTAATTTGTTTTTTTGCAAATGGAGGATCCTCTCTCTAGCAATTATAAAACAGTCTGAGAAGAAGGTTCTCTTAATCTTCTGCTGCTTTAAAGAGAAGTTATTAGTGGACAGAAAACTTCTAGATAGGATGATGTTGAATTTGAGGCTATACCCAGTCCACAGCTTCTCTTGGCAGTTGTAGTACTAAACAAGAAACTGTTTAATGTACTAATACCACTCATGGTGATCATGCTAGACTCCCATGTTGAATTAGAACTGATCAACATAGGAACTGACCCATCTGCCAACATGATTTCTAGTTTTCAGGTATTATTGATCAAGACAACACTTGCCAAGCCCTCTGTCTGGAAGCACTCTTTAAAATGTGGCCATAACTAAAAACTAACCAATTCAGTCTCAACTAGTTTGTCACTCTTTAAAAAAGAAAATAAAGGTGGTATGAATTGGGGCTTAAAAGAATTTTCATCTTCATTTTCAGAAGTAATTTGATTACCATGTATCAGTATCTGTGAGTACCACAGTAGGAACTCCACATTTTATATATGCCAATAGCCAACTCTTGGAAATGCCAATCTTCACAGAATCTCCCTCTCCCCAGTCACTCATCAGTCTGACAAATAGAAGCTTTTATCCCTTTTTAATAGCACAATAGTTCTAAAAGTCAACTCAAACTAAGTTATCTATAGTGTAAAACGTCAGTTCCAGAGAAAGAAACCAGACAGAACCTGTTGGAATAATAAAAACTTGGTAACCAGTACAGCAGCAGCAACAAACAGCAGCAACTCATGTTTTAAGAGAATGAAACTTAAATTATCCAGAGGTAGTTGTAGATGAGGGAAAAAGAAAAACCTTGAAAGACAACATGTTTTGAAAAGACAACTGTAGCTAAAACACTTTGTGCTATTCCCAATGCAGAAAAATCACCAAACCCACAAAGAGAGACAGTGGGGGGTGGGGTGGAAATGCCATCCTGCTTTCTGTGGTCTTGGAAAGGTCTGATCTAATTTCAAAGAAGACCCAGTAGTCTTTTCTGTGCAGAATGACTGAGCACCATGGGAAAGAACTTTTAGTTGTAGGTTCCCACCTGAAAATCTCTCCTACCTGGGCACTGGCAGTTGGGGTTACAATGGGAGGAACTTTTGTGTGGTCAGTGGGGGAAAAAAAGCACTCCCATAGCAACACTGGCTTCAGGGCAGCTGTTTGCATCTGCAGTGCATGCTGTCAGCAGGAATGCACAAGCCTACTGTATAGAGCCCTGTGGTTCTTGAACCATAGGAAATGGAGTGTAAAAAGCAAGGTAACATCCTTTGAAACCAGGATCCAGCCAAATGGCTTACAGTAGGCACATTTTACTATCTTCCTCCTTTTCAGTGCTGTGGCTTTTTCCATTATACTTATTTTCCAGAAAAAGAGAGGCTCCCAATTATCCTCTATGGCATAACTGTCTGCCAGTGCCAAATATCCTTTTGGAGGGTGGTACAGTCTCTCTAAAGTAGAGGTATGGGTTGGTAAGGGAGGGAAAAACCAGGCTGTCCACTCTTTCCAACATGAATAAGTGGTTACTATAAAGATTTATATACCCCTTTCTCTACAAGGAGCGTACCAAAGACAGACCAAAAAAAAAAACATAATATAGAACTACATGAAGTGGTAGGCTAAAATTTTAACCCTGTCAAATGAGAAGGGGAAACAAAATGCTTGGTTCTCCCATTAAACATTACACATCAAAAGTGATGGCTGATTTGTTTTACACTGTACTCCAGTGTTGCTGTTTAGACTGCGAGAACATTGGGCAGGTGTAGGTCAGGAAAGGGGTGAGGATTCTTTGTTCCTTCCTCAGTCCCAGAACTTGACAAGAAATAGGAAAACTGAACTGCGAGGTAGAATCAGTTGGTTCTTTTCATTGCTCCTCTTCTGAGGATTCCTGGGAAATGTTAACCTCTTCTTCATCCTTTTCCTGCATAGGGAGAGTAAATGTATGATTGGGAAGATGTCAGATGGGGTTATACTGTCTTTGGTTTAAGACAAATTCACCCTGCAAAGTATCATCACTAGAGCAGCAACAAAGAAAGAAGTAATGCAGTTCAAGGCTATCTGACAGCTGATTGCTTGGATACCATTATGCCTACTCCTTGCCACAGATGTGTAACTGGGTACATCCCACATTCTCAGATATATATTAATAGACACAAAATTACTGCTTTTACTTGACAGAAAAGTCTACTGTGATATTAATTAGTAAGTTCCAGGACCAACCAGGGCTGTGGAGTTGAAGAAATGTACCAACTCCACCTATGAATTCAAAATAAAACTTAAACACTGAATGCCTAGTTTGTTGCATATATTCTTTCGAAGGAACTTAGGAAAGTTTTTTTTGTTCAGAAATTTTGATCAAGTAAGTATATTTTTATGTTCTATCAATCTAAGTAGCTTCATGATTCACAAGGTGGTGATGAAATTCCTTGTGCTACTATTTTACTACAGTTATTAACAATACATTTATTAATTGTCATTAGTATACATTTGTCATTTATAAAAGAGTCGGGTAATAGACATATAGAGGAGTCAGAGTTGAAGGCTTGGCGTACTGACTCCACAGCTCTGGGGCCAACCTATTACACTCTAGCTCAAATAACATCCTGAGACCATACTAAAAAGAGAAAACCTAAATTAACATAGCTCGTGTTCTTTTTCCTCCACCAAGCCTTTTAATTGGAGTCATTACAAATATTCAGTTGACTACCCACTTTACTATTCTGATCCCTTCTTCTTTCAAGGGAGATAATCAGGAGCACTGTATTTCCAAATCCATCCTGCAGCTTCCTCCTTGAAAGCCCCTGCAGTAAGAGCTACAGTTTCAACACATTGATAGATGGGCAGAAACTGACAGATCCCCATTATGCTCGACAGTGGAGTCTGGTTTTGGCAAAAAGCAGAAGCAAGTCTTGTCCCTCAGCAAAGCAGCCATGCAAGACAAACATTTATAAACGCAATCTGATCAGGAAGCAATGTTGGAATAGAGAATGGTACCACAAGTTTTTGTTGTCATTATGGTGTAGAACAGTGCTACTCAAGGTATGTGTGTCTATGGACCACAAGTTGCTTGTCCATTGAGAGTTTCCAGGAAAGAAAGAAACAGCTGTAGCCAGAAGGCACAAATATGGTCCTGGTCCCTGGCATATTGGGGAAAAGAAAATACCTGCTAGCTTCTCTCATCAGGTAGCATGGAAAACACTGCTGTAGAATATTTGTTAACGTAGACACACAGATTTGTGAGTCAAATTAAATTGTAAAAACATTTCAAGACTATTTAAGTCAGCCTTCTTCAATCTGGTACTCTACAGATGTATGGGCTACAACTCCCATTACCTTCATCCAGCATGGACACCAACCATGTTGGCTGAGAATGTTGGAAATTGTAATCTAGTGAGTGTGGAGGACCTAGGCTGGAGAAGGCTGGTGTAAACTGTGTTCTGTTCCAACATCTGATGGGCATAAATAGCTTCAAATATAGTATGTTTTCCATGTTTTGGTTGTCATACATTCAAGATTCCACAAGAGGGACACCAGCATTAAGACACTCATCTGATCCAAAATCCAGGCTCTTTTTCCCTCTGTCCACTGTTTCCATCACTTCACCCTTCACAAAAAGCAGAAACTCTTACCGCCCACACCTTCCCAATCCTAAAAAGCAATTGTTTGTGTACGGGGTTGGTGGGGACACAACTTCTTCAAGGAGGTCTCTCCTGCCTGCTCCCTTTAAAGAAAAACAAATGCTGTCAGAATGAGATGAGTCAGGGCTGAGTGTGTGTGTGAGTCAGCAACCTTCACTTCCTTGTGTTTCATTCATAAAAATATACATTTAAGCCACTGTGGAATGTGCCTGCCAAGTCTGTACAGCACGTTCCAGGGCAAGAGACTTGATTTAGCAAAGGAAGGAAATGACTGATGCTATTTAACCTCTCTCTGCTCAATGAAGGGAAACTGCAACTAAATCAAGCTACTAGCCTAACACAACTCGCAAAATGTTTAGCAAGCTCCTGTGAAGATGACTGGAACAGCTACATGCAATTATTGGGCACTTGTAGTTGAAATGGAAATTTAGTTCAAACCATGTTCACAGTTGTAGTTACTGGAAGTAACTGCATACTCTTAGCAATTTACTACATTAATGCAAACTTCTATTAATAAGAGCTCTGCCAAACTATCTTGTCACCAATGAATGTATTCCTTGCTCTACAGTGTGTGTGGCCCATGAGCTACACGCAGCCTTCAGGAACTTTGGTGAGCCCTATGTTTACCCCACACACCCCAATTTTTGAGGAGAGGTGAAAAATCACCTCACAAAATTTTCTCTCCACTTAACTGCTACTTCAACGGCAGCAGTTTGCCATCTAACAAACTCCCTCGTAACCCTCAAATCCTGGAAATAAAACCTGGAAGCCTTCCCTGAGTTGTGGTCTGCTTTCCAACCTTGGAAACTGACCTACTGGGGGATGCTGTGACCTACAGTGAGTCTGCTAGTATGAAAATCAGCCTCTGTGCCTGCTGTAGTTACTCATCACTGCTTTATTAGTTCTTCACTTACAGCCTTGGAGAGATCACCAAGGCTAATTCTGTTATTCCTAAGCAGGGCCCAAAAATGTGAGCTCATCTGTACCCTTTCAGCCATTTCAGTCAAGTGTCAACTTTGGAGAGAAAGGATGTCCAGACAGCCAGTGATCACAAATAGGCTACTAGGCAAACTAAAACACCCTGCAGCATAAATAAAAGAAGAAAGTTGCAAGTGTGACAGTACAGTAGTAGCAGAAGAATCCAAGACTTCCTTCTTTTATCCAAATCTTGTTTTGAGATATTAAAAGGCCAAGTACATTTTCTTGTTTGTATTGTTCTATGTCAGTATTGCAGGCAGGAAACAAACAGCACAGAACAACAAAGAAAAATCTGCGCTGCAAATCTGGTTCCATGTTTTGGAAGGCTGCCGCTGCCTATTAGGAGTCTTTCCAGTCAGCCGCTTCTGGCAGGATTGCCCTACATTCAGTTCATACTTTGGTGGCTTGGTACAGATTTGTACTGTGGTGCTATCAGCCACTTCTAAAGCTCTGGGTTGATGGAGAAAGCAGCAAGTTTTGTGCTCACTCAAAACCAGTCACCCAACCAAGACACACCTCTCATTGAGTATTTTAAACTTGCTCTTAAGGACAGAGAGGACTATGAGAAAAACACTGCAGTCTATCCTTATCCCCTACAGGAGCGCTCCCGTTCAGCGGTCCACACCAAGACGAGAACTTCAGTTATTCAGGACTCTTTCAGAGCATGTCTGGAAGTGGAAAAGGGGAGAGGGAACAATCTCTCTCTTCCGTAAGATGGTCTCTACCACACTACTGCTGGAAGACCCATGCTTAGGGTCATATGCCAACCCAAATGTGACCATTCTACAGTTATATAGCAATGGGACTATACTGGAATATGAGAAAGGGGAAAACTATCCTCTCCACCCCATCCCGATTTCTTTCCTCTGCATATTATAAAGAAAGGGACAATGGTACCCATCTTGATCCCCCACCTACATCTGGATTTCTTCCTTCAGTAGACTTACTGTAAGCCATTAGAGCTTAGCTTGGACAAGAGGCTTGCTTGTGACACAGTGTCTATAAAGATATCCTTTAGCACTTAACACCACTCTCAGTTCCCCCACCCAACCTTTTCCTCAAATTAGTCTGCCTCACTTTTGCCTCAGCAACAGAAGAACCCAACAGGAAGTCTACGTCTGCAGGGTTCAACAAACAAGAATACCGTGGGCCAGGGCACTGCCAAGGAAGCTACTGGCTGCTGCTTCTTCACCCAGGTTGGTATGCCTTAAGGAAGGCTATTCTCTGTTTCTTCCGTCCTGCCCTGCATTTCTCAGGTGGAGACTCACATGGGGAAGCAGCAGCACCAGGAAGGGTAAAGCATAAAGAACCTTTTTTTTCTTCTGCAGCTGGGGGATTTGGGGAAAGAAGAAAGATGGATTGGACAGGCCAAACAAGCCCATACAGGTCTATGAACATTAAATCCCGCTGAGTTCACTTTGTTCTCCTGTCACCATGCATAAGGTTGCAGGAAAAAAAATAGGGAGAAAGAAGAGGACAGAAATTGGCAAGTGAGTGTAAGAATGGGAAAGAGATGTTCCTGACAATAGTGGGATCATCTCTTAACATGTATTGGAATGTATTTGGGGCCCAGGCCCATCATCTTTTGCTTTGTATTCAGTTTCTTGAGCAAATTATTTCTCTGCTGTGATTAGCCATGTCTCTGTGGCAGCCATTTTGTGATGGTGCTCACAACTGCATATCAAATTTCTGTAGAGGCCGACAGGCCCCACTTTTCAGTAGCAGGGCCTTGAGAAGTTATTTTTTCAACACCCTCCAAAATGCCTCTAGTGTTTTTCATAGTCACTGAGTCTACCCAAACTCTGGTGACCAACTTCTTGCTCCTTTAGGCTGCCTTATTTTTGATCTTTGGAAGCAGAAGTGAGCCCTCCTCAAAAATCAAGGGAGAAATCTTGTTGACTTGTGAATTGCTGTGATTGGGCACCAGTGTGCCTTCTCCTAGCTGAGAAGAAACAGCAAAGACAGGAATTACTATCTTTGCATTGCAATGTGACCGCAAGCGTTCATGTTCAGACAATGAAATTTACTCTGCATCTCCTTACTTTAGGCCAGACATGGAGAGTTGGTGGCCAACAGATATTGATAATGTACTACTCTCATTATATCTGATCAATAGGCATGCTGTTGAGAACTGGAGAAGAATAGTATCTAGAAGAAAACAGGTATCTACCTCTGCATAAGCTCAACTGCTATTAGGATCCTGTAAGTTTACAGATCCATGTGAAGCCATTCTGAAGTTTTATTTTTAAGTCTTAACTTACTATACATGTGCATGCATCAGCACAGTAAAGAAATCTCTTGAACATACATAAACCACCTCCTTTTTCTAGTTGGCTCTGTTTCATATCTGAACTCCTAAGGGGCTTGCAACCCTGGTTTGTTCTAGGGCAGAAATATGCAACCCTCCAGACGTTTTTAGACTGCATTTCCCATAATATCTCACAGCTGGGTCCACTGATTAAGTCTGATTCAGGTTATGTAGGCTCGAAACATATGAACAGCCATAGTTGCCCATTCCTGCTCCACAGTATGATGTTGTACGCACTGGTCGTCATACCTGGTTTTGAGCCCCCAACACCTGGTAGCTATGACATGCCACTGAACAACCTCTGCAGTGCCTTGGAGAGCTCTTGCTTATTCTTGAGTGTCTCTCTGAGGCACAGTGAAAAATTAAAAATGCAGCATCCAAAAGGGAGCATACAGGGGACCATCATTTAGATTTCCCATAATGCCCTAGTATTACATTATTTTGACATTAAAAATGATGGTTTGTAGCTGCCTGCTGCTACTTCCCACTCCCCTGAGGGAGGCATTGTATTAGACCAATGGGAGACATTTTGCCAAGAACCCCTAAAACCTGGAATTTCATGCCGCATGCTAGATTAAAAAGTGATGGAGTATTGGTTAATCTAATTTTTTTTAAAAAATAATTTTATTCTAGTATATCCTAAGTGTATAGGACAATGTGAACAGAATCTTCTTACAGGGTATATTAAATGTTGGCATCAGTCCTACATCAATCACTCTGTCAGCCTGATCTACCTCAGAGGGCTAGTGTGAGGATAAAGTAAGAAGGAGCATAACCTTAAGGTAACTGAGTAGACAGCAGGCTATAATTTGAATTAATTAACTAGAGGCTGCATGGAAAGAACGTACATAAAGCGTAGCCATCACTAAATGAAAGAAGAGTTTGCATTCTCAATAAAGACTGTCCAGTAAAGACTGGCAGATAGGGATGTGAGAAATTGGCCCTGGTTAGTACAGTGTGCTCTAATTGGAAAAAGCCAGTTCTGTTGATGAATTTTTGAATGCAGATCAGAACACCTTAGTGGGCTGTGAAATGCTGTGGCTGCTGTAAATAATCAAGGCCAGATGAAACTGGCTGAAACTCACTGAGCAGGAATGCTAGAATGCCACAGTGGTAACACCAAATCTGAGCCAGCTAATAGAGAACAAACCACTTCCTGTTACTCACTTCAAGGCAATAAAAAAAGAACACTAGGAATAATTGTAAACTGTAAAACTGCACAGGGAAGATGCCAACATGATAGTTTTGTCTTCAAACCAAATATACCACAAAGGAAAACCCAAGCAATCTTCAAAGAAAGAAATACCTGTAGCAGGCAGCAGATACCCCTCTGGGCTTCCAAGTACAGACACAGGAAGCTCTCCTGCACTGCACAAATAGCTTCCAAAAAAACACCTTTTAACTGCTGTTTTCCAGCATGGTTCTGGACTCCAGAGCTCTAACACAGTTGCGGAACACACTATCTGTTACTATAGAGGCCCACCCAATACCACACATATAGTGCCATGGGTCCTATCCCCATCATAGCATGTTTAAAATGGCATGTTAAAGCAGAAGTTAAGGATTTTTCTTTTATTTTAAGTTACAGGTCCATGCAGGAGGATTCCATGTTCTCTGAGATGAAGGGCACCATACATTTCCCATAGGACATAATACCAATTAGTTCACTTTCAACATTGCTTCTTTCTACCATCTTTGGGCATGCACCATCTCATTCCCAGATACAGATATGTGGGTAGCAGGATGTCTGGCCTGCAGCAGCTGGACTAAGCCATATATATATTAATGTTTGCTTCATAGAAGATTTTACTGTCAGTGTTACTATGATGGGTCTCTGCCAGATTCTCAAACTTTTAACTGAGTTTATATAAAGTTTTGCTTAGTAAGTAACAGCATCACTCAGAACTACTTCTGTTGAAGTAGAAACATATGAAAGGGAACAGAATCCATTAGCTCTTTCAAGCACAGGGTCTGAAATAACTGTGCACCATGTTTCAGAACCAGCTTAGCAAATGCCCCAGCAAAATGTGAAGAATGAGAGGTAACCCTTTGTTTACAAAATTCCAGGTTTGTGAAAAAGAGCCACAGAATGTGCTCAATCTTGCAGAAAAGATTCATATGATGTTAATTCAATGCATCTACTCTTCTTGATCCAAGGACAATTTTTCCTGTCTCTGAAAACCACTATTCACAAACAGGTTGAAATACAAAGAAGCCTTAGGTAACCAAAGCACCAAGCATCTGTTTCACACAGTGTGCATTTGTGTTAAAATACCCAGAAGACTGTTACTAGTCTTTTAAGAACAAAAACTTACTGGTTTTTTGGGTCGCCCTCGAGGTTTCCTCCCAGGTGTTGTTACAGCAGCTTTCTGGACAGATAGAGAAAACTGTTTAAGCCAAGACAACTTACCGAGCCTTCACTATCCACCCCAAACCCACAGCCATTTGAGACATATCTGCATTTGGGATTTTTGCTTTTTGACTAAAAGATGGTCATATATTTGGACGGTTCTGAAAACAAACACAATAGGACAGCTGCAGCAAAACAATACTGAGAGCAAGAAATGGTGGCTTCCAAGCTCCATGGGGATCCCGGATGAGACTGTTTATTGAGATCCATTTCCATCTTGCCCTGTTACGGGACAGAAAATGGCTTGGCTGCTTTGTTGGACTGTCCTTGTTGGTTTTGTGGCTTTTGATACCATCATCTATGGGATCCTTCCTGGCCACCTCACTGTAATAGCACTTGGGAGTACAGTTTTATAGTGGATCCATTCCTTTCTTCAAGGTCAAGCTTAGAAGGTGGTGCTGGGAGATACCTGTTCAACCACTGGCTTGCAGGGTCCCACACTGGCTTGCAGGGTGTTCTGTTTTGTCTCCCATGCCACCTGGCCACATGAAACTGCAGGCTTAAGTTACCTAGAGTTTTGGGGTATAGTGCTGACAGTATACTGATGACATCTAACTCTTATCTTCACGCTTCAATCCAATGACGGGGTTTCAGTTTAAACCAATCCCTCTCAGCAATAAGATAGACTGGATCAGGCCAAATAAACTGAAGCTCAATCCAGACAAGACAGAGAGGTTCCGGATGGGTCACAAGATAGATCAAGGAACAGCGATTCAACCTTTACTGGATGGAGTTATACTACCTATGAAGACAAAAGTTTTCATTTTGGGTGTACTCCATGACTGAGCCCTGAACACAGATGCTCGGGTTTTGGCAATGGCCAGGAGTGCATTTGCACAATTAAAGTTCGTGTGCCAACTGCACCTAGTCCTAGCACCATCTGTTTTTCCTGTGGTGACACATGCCTTCCTTGCATCTCATTTAGATTACTGTAATGTACTTTGAAAAGTGTTCAGAACCTTCAGTGGGTCTAAAGAGCTGCAGACAGATTGTTAACTAGGGCTGGCTGCAGGAAGCACATTATTTCCTTGTTGTTGCCACAGTTTTACTGGCTGCCAGTCTGTTTCTAAGCACAATCCAAAGTGCTGGTTATGACCTATAAAGCCCAGGTCCAGGCTACATGAAGGCTATCTTCCTATAGAATCTGCATGAGTGCTAAGAACTTCAGGAGGAGAACTGCCCTCAGTCCCACCAATATGACAGGCATATTTAGTGGGACCACAAGTGAGCGTGTTTCGCAAGACTCCTCCCAGACTCTGGAACTCCTTTCTTAGAGAAGCTAGGCTGACTCCCTTTTTATTGTCCTTCCATCAGCAGATGATGATCTTTTTATTTCAGTAGGATTTTGGAAACTGATTGTTTTAAAAATAAAATGATTTTTTTTAGTGTGCTATACTTCTATTCTTTGCTTTTAATTCTAATGAGACTTTCAACCTATTTTGATCTTAACTTTTTGTATGTTTTTAGTTGAATTATTTATCTGAATTGTTTCTATTTTCTAAGCTGCCAAGAGTTCAGGGTGGAATGGAATGGAAATGGTAACAAGTGCCACTCTTTTTGGAGAAAACTGTTGTGCTAGATCAACTTTCCATTATTTGAGTGACTCACATAGGTGCTGACTACAACTCTAATAATCCCCAACCAGTATTCCCACTGAAGATGATAAGGCTGTAATCCACTTGGATTGGATTAGTAGTAGTCCTGGAGTAGTCACCAGATCAGGAAAAAAAAAATTAAATTCTGGTATCAATGGGAAGTCCTGCAAAGGTTCCTTTTCTCAGTTCAATGACTTCATTTTTAATGCTCATAAAAGCAAGTTTCAGGAGCTCCCACCTCCCTAGTCCAAACTGCTTAGATTTTTCTATAAACCAAATACAGCCTCAGGAGCTCCGGCCTCTCTTCTCCAATCTAATTAATTCCAATTTTGTACAGATCATGATTTGCCATCACAGTCTAACTATCAAATAAAGATTTGTGTTAAACAGGGAGAGAACTAACAACTACAAAAGAAAGTGTGAAACCTTGAATATTGATAATTTAATGCAAACCCATGTGGTGATTGAGAACCATCTTCTTATGAAAGAACTAGGTAAAAAGTAATTGTTATTTATGGTATGTGGACATCTATTTGCAACCAGAACTAGTGCAAGAATACACCCTAACATTACTTCACAGGTCACACAATTTTCCTTCAGTATGAAACTCATTGGGTCGCCATCAGCTGACAGGTGACTTGAAGGCACATACACATTCTTCTACTGAGCTGGGTTTTTTTTGTTTTTGTTTTAATATTGCAAGCATCCAGCCATCAGAGTAAAGGAAGGAAACAATGAAACTGAAATAGGCTAATTTTGATGGTGACGTAAACTTCGGTCAAATTTAGGGGTACATGACTATGAAATCTTAAGCTTCTCTCCCTCTCTCTCTCTATACACATATAGTTAATCTTCACACTTGCCAAGAAAAACAAGACACAAGCCTCCTCAGATGTATTAAAAAAGAGATATTGCCAACATGTCAAATCTCATGAATTCTAAATTCCAATCTGAGGATATGACTCGTGTGCTTTGAACACATGGGGTTGGCATCAGTGTCTTGTTCAACTAGCCTTTCCTCTTGCCTTTGGGGCCAATGCCACAGGTCCCTCCCTTGTCATCCTCTCCATCATAGCCATTTCCAGAGGAAGCCATCTGGGCTCCAGCCCTGTGACTCAGAAGAATATGCAGGATATGAGTCGCATCTTTTCAAAACAGGTTTGAAAACAAACACATACATGCACACCCCATTTCTTGGAACTTCCGTACAAGCACCCGCCCCCGGCATGGTGGTGTACACTGTGCACCAGGAAGAGGCCAATAAAGAGTTTGGTCCATACAGTCATGGACTGCCCTTCTTATAACTGGTATCCTGCCTGGTCCCAGCTTTCAGTTATCGCATGCCAGACCATTCCTCTTGTTCAAGCAGCCATGTCCTGTTTTTCTGCTTTAACTTCATTAGGACCAACTGTGGCTGTGCAGTTCACAGCCGAGGGTGCTTAAGAGTGTCAGGCACATCAAACACCTCAAATCTCAAACACTTCCAAAAGCAGGTGAGAAGCTAGCAGAATTAGTACAAGAAAGATTGCCTCTTAAAGATCTCATGGGCACATCATTTTGAAACAACTCCCTCCAATTAAAAAAAAAAGTTGTAGGGCAAGCTTTCTGGTCAGACGCTTAAAACAAGACTGCAAGGACAGACTGGAACTTTATGTGAGACAATGCCTGGGGCATATTCAAGAAGGATATTGACAAGCTGGAATGCATCCAGAGGAAGATGAACAAGGAGGTAAAAGGTCTGGAAAACCAAGTTCTATGAAAAACAGTTTAGCTTGGAGAAGAGGTCTGAGAGGTGATATGATAGCTATCTTTAAATATCTGAAGGCATGTCATGTAGAAGATGCAGCGAGCACATTTTCTGCTGCTCCACAGACAGGGGCATGAACCAATGGATTCAAGTGACAAGAGATTCCACCTAAACATTAAGAAGAACTCTGACAAAAAGAGCTGTTCAACAGTGGAATAATATCCTCAGAAAGTGATGGACTTCCTTTAAATAAAGTTGGATAGCCATCTCTTGGGAATGAAGAAGAACTTATTTATTGCTTAGTACAGAGACCATTGCACATTATCTCTTGGGAGTGTTTTAACTGTGTAATTGTGCATGGCAAGAGGTTGGATTAGGTGGCCCTTGCAATCCTTCCAAACTCTATGAGTCTAAGTTTTCTCAGCTCTCTATAGCCACTGCTTTCCCTTTCCCCAAAGGTCCAAGAAACAATCTCTGAGTGGTCTGTGGAAAAGGCTGACTCTGCTTGCTCCTTCTGCAGAAACGTACATATCCTTACAAAGAACAGCAGTCAACCATCAGAACAACAGCTCCAAATGCTTTTGTGCTAAAAATGCAGTGCAGCTGAGAATATAGTTATTCACCACTGAAATGCAGATATCATATGCAATGTCCTTGGCAATGTGCATGTATCTAATCTTTTTTTTCTGAGTTGCAGAAAAGGCTCTGTATTAAATCACTCTAGGGTCTCTAACTTCTGCTTGAATATTGAGCCAACAAACTATGGAAGAGGCTCCTTCACAAAGTCCAAAGGGTGGAAGGGAAGAAGGCAGCACAATAGCTGCAGGGCCAGATGCATGGGAAGCAGAAGCAATTGTCTCCAAAATTTGCTGGATGCTCCTCACCTTTGCATTTCATAATTTGAACAGATGGCAACAGGCTAGGGCTAAGTCAGGGTGTCCACTGAAATAGCTTATGCGGCATGGCTGTGAATTCAGAACTATGCATTTGCTGTTCTAAAGCAGTTGTGACACTTTATAGACCTTTTCTTGGTATCTACCCGGCATGTGGTGGGGCAGGAAAAGGGGATATAAAAACTGTAGCCTTTATAAACTGGTCCAGATTTTTTTATTTCATAGAGACAGCTGCAAAGTCATGAACTGTGGGGATCATTTACTGCCTTTCTCTCTTCCCAACCATCAGCCAGTTTTACCTACATGGCAACTGAAAGCTTCACTCTCCACCAGAATGGAGACCAGTATAACACAAGGGGTGCTGTAAAGGATAACTAGCTGAAAACTGAGGGGAACAGGAACTCTTAGTTGTCTGGTGGTGCCAAAGTTGTCTGGTGGAGGGAAAAGCTATTCACACTATTCTATTCCCCTAGTAATTTCCCTTCTTCTTCCTACATGACCAAGTGGGGCATATTCCTTTCTATTCCTTGCAGAGATACAAAGTCCAACTGTCAAAACGCATACTCGCAAAAAGCAAATGTTACCAGCTGTCCAGCTAACTCAGATCTTTGGCACACAAAATAGCTTAGACTGAATGTCTGTGAGACTTCTATATTCCTCCTCCTTTTCTTGGAGGCTCAAGCTCCCCTGACTAAAAAGACTCTCTCTCTCTCTCTTTTGAAATAGTGTTTCAAAAAGTTATTTTAAGGCTCAGCAAATGTTTGGGTCTTTGGCCCACATATTTCCTAAGACAGCAGGGACTACTGGATGGACATGGACATTTGTATAGGAAGTGTATTTAGCTCCCTTTGTGACAACCAATTCCGCCATTCAGATGCTTTCACAGCCTCAGGTAAAGTGAAAGCCAATTTAGGGCTGGCGGGGGGATTGCTAGGTGAAACAGGCAATTGAAGTGAAAGAGTAACTTCTGATTTTGCCTGCAAGGTGTTCTCAAGACACAGTGTTAATCTGATGTGGATAAAACAGCCATGAAGGACCCCAAATATCCACTGAAAAATCTGGGTTTACTCCTGAAGTTGAATTTCAGTATAAAGATGCAAAGGCTGTCATCCTGTTTAATGGTGTATACAAGATAAGTCCACCTTATGACTGCATGTTTTTCTTTGCTTGTTGCAGAAACTGAGTCTCTTCCACTCTTTGCAATGAACAAAGCCATCTGGATCCAGAGTTTTGTTGTGATACTCCCAGAATGGCCATTTCATGGCCGATGGAGAGTGCTGGGGATTGGAAAAGCACCTGGCTATGCACCAAAGCTAGAGGCAGATCAGTGATATCATCCACCAACACCCGAGGCACTGCCATTGGTCTGTGTCTGCTTATTGAGTGTAGCCAAATACTTCTCCAATCCTCCCTCCGTCCACTGCTCAATCAGCTAAGGAACAGCAGTTCAGAGGGGGCATTGCAACAAAACTTGAGTTGTGGGAGTGGGGAAGCCATAGTGGAGTTCTGCCTCTGGAATTCTTACGCTATATTGGGCAATGTAGGATTTTGATGAAAATGTCTCAAGAAAAAAAGAAAACAGACCAAGACTGTGGGCAGCCATGTTGGTCTATTTCAGAGGTGGGGATCCAAACTAGAAACAGTGTCACAGTTGTTCTGTTACATCACATTTCACCACTTTGCTGTTAGTTGATTCTAATACCAGTATTAGGAAACTTCCAATTAAATACAAGGTAAGAAGAATTCTTTGACTCTTCCTTCCTGGAAAAGAGATTTTTGCCCAGGAAGCACTCTAGGGGCTGCCCTACAGTCATTTACACATGGTGCATATCAAGGGAAGTACTAGTACATGTGGCTGAAGATGATTTCAAATATATTGCAAAGCCTGCAGAATACCTACCCTTCCCTTTGAAGTGGCCTTGTTTTTGCTCCCCTTTGGTCTGCCACGGGGTCTCTTGGGTGGTGGTGCTTCACTGGGTTCTTGCTAAAAAGAATAAGCATCGTAGTCAGCAACAGCGCAAGAATGAAGAGAAAAGCAGCATCCTCCCAGACTAGGACAGAGCAAGTTCAGCTTCTCTTGCTCCCCAGTTAGAACCCCTGGTAACCCCATTAAATGACATAAAACCTGGTTCTTTTTATTCATGGGCCTTTTCACATTATACAATTATAGCCCTATAATTGCACTTTAATCCTGGGGTTTGCAGTTTGGTGAGGCTCTAGAGTTCTCTGGCTGAGAACGCTAAATGCTATTCTTTAAACTGCAGATTCCGTAAGTTTTGCCATGGCAGTTAAGGTGGAATCATAGCACTATAATTATATAATGTGAAAGGGTCTCTGCATACCAATGTCTGTTTAGGCAACACATATTGGGAATGGGATGGGAAACACATATTGCTGGACTGCCACTCCCATCATTCCTCTCCACTGGCTATTCTGGGTATGGAAGATAGAGTCCAATACCTAGAGGGCCATTAGTTCACCAACATTTCTGTAATATTTGAAGCACAGCATCATAAAAACGTATCACTCATATCATATCTTGAATGATGCAGACTGCATAATTTTCCTACACAGAGTCTGCCCACAGTCACAAAGGAAACAGCCCTAGTTTGTAAGAAAAATGAACTCAAGTTCCTAGCTCTCCTCAGAAAAGTTTAACTCCATCCTAGTGCAAGGTCAAAAGCAAGGATCTACTCTTAAGATAACAAACTGAAGTGATCAGAGGATGATTTCAGAGTTTCATTTGAAAAAAACAAAAAGTACTGCTCAAATTTCTGGTAGAACTTTTTTTGAATGTGGAAGTGACACAACATGAAAGAGAAAGAAGCTTCACTTTCATACAAGTTTAGAAATATTAAGAACTAGCCCTGTTAAAATGCAATGCTTTTTTTTTTGAGGGAGCAGAAAGCCAAGTTTATTTCTTTGGAAGCTCTACCACCTTACACAAAAGCACAACCTAGAAACTTAATACCTGGAGAATAATAAATATTTTGTAACTTACATATTTCTGCCAAGTTAAGTATCACACAATGACTGTTTCTAATTCTCTGTCACATTCTGTTTATAGCTTCAGCTAATAGCTAATCAGTAATCTAACACCAGCAGCCCTGTCCCATCCTTCACCAGAGCAATTGTCTCACTCTACCAGCTCAGGCAGATGGAAGAACAGGAGGGTGGCAGCTGTTGTGTCAGACCAAATAAAAAAAAATGGCAGAGGTCAGCTTTGAGCTTACAGCTTCATGTAGGACTCAAGTAGGACTTCATGTGGGACTCAACAGTAATTCTACTAACAAAGGTCAGAAGTAAGGACTGCAAGATTTCGATGAAAGGAACCACAGCCACGGATCCAGAAGTGATTAGTTCAATATGAAGTGTTATCAACATCAAGTCAGAACTATACTTAAGTCCATGACAGGTAATCAGTACAACTGAAGCATATTTTGCGTGCCTAAGGGCCAGCCTAATAATGGCCTACGGCAGCACTGAACAAATAACAGTAGATTATATAAACTGAGACAGTGCACATTGGAACTTATTTTATATGTTTAACAAATCAACTGAAAGACGTCTTTCCAACATATTACATATAGAAAAGAGGTGATCTGTATTTTTTCTTCCTTATGGAACTCTGTATCAACACAGACACACACAGGGTATGTCAGTAACAGACCTGGAGGAATTAGAGAAGATTTTAATTTCACAAAAAGCTAGCCAGTTTACCAAAGGGATAGGCAATGACCTAGGACATGGTGGCTAATTTTTGTCCCTGCACTTCCTTGGTGGGCTGCAGTGGTACGTTCCTACCATACAAGTAGTAATGTCATGTCATTTCCAGTTTCATTTTGTCTGGTTTGCAGCTCTTTGTGAGGAATAAAAGGCAAAGTGCTACATTTTCAGTGGTGGAACAGGTGTGTCTGTGAGGCTCTAGTTTGGGAGCTGCATGCAGTCCATGAACAGGACTTTCTCCACCCCTGACTCCCTACTAGAAGTAACATACTAAAAGTTATTAGGGTAGTTTTCCCCAGCAGCTTCAAGCAGCACTCAAGCTGAAGCAGCACTGAAGCCCATAACCAACAACCAAAACCACCACTGCAAACGGGAAGTCAAGCGTTCAAAGACAACAATGCATTCAAAGCGCGGAATGGTGACTCCAAAATGCTTGTGAAAGGGCAATTTCTTCAGCAATCAAGCTCATATTACATAAGCCAACGTGACTCACAGCCTTAAAGGGCACCAAAGCTGGTGCCATCTTGAAAAAAACAACTCCATTGCCCCTAGGATCAGAGTAACCACTTTAGAGGAAAACTAACCTCCAGGGTGCAAGGTATCAATTGTGCATAGGTCAAATATCCTTTTGATCCCAAGATTTCTTCTGAATACATCTGATGATAAATACTGTGATGCCTGCAAGTACTATAAGGCTCCCAGAGATTCAGAACCCATTTTAGTATTACTCTATGGAATTCATCATGTGGGATGTGGAATAAAGTCAGCATACTGTGATTATTGCCAACAAGAGGCAAAAAATGTCTTTCTTCTCAGAGGACTTGCTTTCATTAACCATGTAAACCTACTGACCTATTGATCCTGAAGCATCATTTGGTATCAATAATAACTTTGCTTGCACCATGGTAGTGCTCTCCTAAGTTCCCATTTTGCCATGTCACAGTTATTTCTAGCAACAGCTAACAAAAGGCGTTATGTGCTTTCCTGATTGCAACAGTTTCCCTTTTAGTAGCACTAAAGGAACTGGTCTACAAACCTGAGGCTGCTTCCTGGGCCGCCCTCGTCCTCTCTTCTCTGAGACATCCTTGTCTTGTTTGGCAGCTAGGGGTTGGCTAGATTTTGCACTAGATTCACTCATCTTCTTTATCTGAAAGAACAGAATAAAAACAAAATTAAGGTAAAGTACAGGGCCTAAATGAGAGCCAGCATCCTGCAGCGGTTTGCACATTGAACTATGGCCTTGGAGATTAGGGCTCAATTCCCTGCTTAGCCATGGAAACCCAATGGGTGACCTTGGGTGTGTCACACACACTCAGCCCCAGGAAACCCCTTGATAGATTTGTCTTAGGGTTGCCACAAATCAGAAACAGTCTGAAGAGATGCAACAACAGTAGGATCTAAATACTCTAAAGGCAACAGATCCTATCTAAGCAGGGTCAAACCTGTTTAGTATTTGGATGGGAGGTTGCCATGCTGTGGGCTATATTTCAGAGGACAGAACCGGTAAAACCACCTTTGAGTATTCCTTGCCTAAGAAAACTGGCCAATCTGTTCTCCAGATACTGGTTTGAGGACTGCAAGTAGATTTTGCCATACAAAACATCCACTTCATGATTCTCAGGCTGTATATACACTCAGAGATGGATAACCCACAACATGTCTGATGTAAGAAGAAAAGAACTCACTGGTTGTGCCCTTTCAGAGGATGTCCTGGTCACACACGCACACACATGGGGTGTGTGTCTGATTCTAAGACTCCCTTAAAGTTTTTCTCCCAGACAATGTTGCCCTTAGCAGTAAAAAGGCTGTATGAGCCTGCCCTGTAGTACCCAGAATATGTAGTTCATTGAAGTACAACATGCACAATAACATGGGTATCATGAATATTCATCACTAGATGCATTGGTTGTACTACACTGTCAAGCAACCAAGCGTGACAACATAACACTTCCAATTTATATTAAAGGTTAGACGTTCTCTGTGCTAAGAATATAGCTCCTAGAAGGTACGATCAGGCTTACTGTATTTGCTGGCATATAAGACTCATTCCCCCCCAAAAAATACTGTTTGAAAATGAGGTGCATCTTATACACTGGTGTGTCTTACATATCAGCACATAGTATTTGCCAGTGTATAAATGGGGTGTGTCTTATACACTCGTGCATCTTATATGATGGCAAATACGGTACTTCATATTAATCTTGGAGCCAAGAGACTATGATTTGCCTCTTAAAGGAAATGTTACTTTTAGGGGTTGCTACTTAAATGATTAGGTATGAATAATCCAGTGATCAATAATTGAATCTTTAAACTGATGTATGAGCAAACTCAAGGTAAAATAGTACAGTATGCTTTGTCTTTGAATTAGTGCCTGGAACAATACTGTGTGCATCATAGGAGAAGCACCCTACTAACATAGCACTCATCATTCTTTTGAGAAGTACTTGTATTAGAAGTCTCTTCGTTGGTTTTAATGTCTAATTACCTTTTAAATTTATTATTAGCATATTGTTTAACTAAACATTTCAGGCCTGTTTATTTTACCATGGCATTGCTGGGTCACAAAAAAGGAAAGGAAAGAAAATGACATGCCAAAGTTTTGTTACTCAGAGATCCTGTCTGCAGTTGTACAAGAACCATGAAGGATGCTTTTGTGCCTGAGACATCATGCAAGAGACTCTTACCCCACAACTTCTGCATTGCCATTAATAAGACATTGCCAGTCACACAACTGGCATTCTACAGTGCTAGAGATTCACATCAACGAATCCATACCACACTTTGTACCTATACAGATGGCCAACCTACCTCTGGGACACTTGTGCATTGACAAAATCCAGCCCAGCAGCAATTAAAAATTGACTATTCAACAAGTTCTGATGCATGGGGAAAGAACTGTTAACACAGGAAGGTGAGGGGAAGAGGCTGCCCCTGTCCACACACTTAGTCCATACATGGAGCTGATGAGAGACGAGAGCTATAGGAAGCTAGTAGTTCCACAAGAATTTTAAACACAAAAAGGAACATAGAACACGGGACATTTGAATTCCAAATAAATGCGGAAAACATATTTCAGAAAGTGTAAGGTCTCTAATAAGGAAAAATAAAATAAAGTTGATTCTTTAAAAGTTACTAAACCTGGTCAAAGGAAATGTCAGGTGCACTACACTACTCAGAGTTGCTATTTGAGTTAGCCTAGGCTCCTTTTCCTCTTCCAGGCTGGAAGCCATACTTCCACTGTCCCATTTTCACCATGGCAACAGCACCTCGCTCTGGGTGGGGCAGGAGTCATTCTGCCTAGAAGAAATAAGGAGATGGTGTTCTCCTGACATTACCTGGGTTATTTTTCCCCCCTGCTAAAGGTTAATAGCTTCGGTAAGGGGGATTTTGAATACTGCAGGGTTTTCTGGTGGGTTAAATTCTACTCCCCCCAGCCCTGCTTCTCTGATTGGAATCCTTGCTTTAGAATGAAAATAAAAACATAAGATTACTGAATTATGTATTGTTTGGTCCCTATGCACCAACCCTCCATTAACCATCACAGTAGATTACTTTCTCTTGATCTTGATACCTGCTATTTTTGCCAGCTGCCAGTATCAGACAGAGAGCAATAACAGGGCCACAAAAAGCTTGACTACCTGCAGAGCTGTTGCCTTAGTGACCGCTGGGACCAGAAGGAGTCATGGTGCAGCAACTCCCACATGACAAATGCTTCAATCTGGCATGCCAACTGAAGGCTACCACTCTGCCTCTAGTTCTAGAAGAAAAGCAATACTGACCCTGCATTGTTGACCGACCAATCAATCTCGTGTGTTTCTGAGGCAGCTTGAAGATAGCAGTGAGATCATCACAGATTTCCTCTACAGGTCAAAAGAAAAGTCTTCAGCATTTGTATTTATCTTCAGCAGAGGTATGCTCACTTAGATGCAAGGATCCTGACAGATCCATTATTTCCTTACTGCTTGGAAGGAGATGCAGCCTCTATCCTTCTGACAGAAAAGCATCTGTCAAATGATTGGAAAACCAAACCAATATATTAAGCTGCCTTATACTGAGTCAGACCATTTGGTCCAGCTAGCCTAGTAGTGTGACTTTTGACCGGACAGTGGTTCTCCACAGTTTCAGTCAGGATTCTTTCCTTGCTCTATCTGGAGAGCCCTAGTATTCCTAGGTGGTCTGTCATCTAAGTACTAACTAAGCCCAAACTTGCTTAACTTCTGAAATCAAGGAGATTGGTTTATACCACCATTACCATTCTGAACACACCTAAAGATGAGTTAGGTCTCTGTATATATAATCCCAAAGGGTCACAGATCTTTAATGCTTCCAGATGAGCTTCTTAGAGCCCTCTATGTATGAAGATTTGAAGTATCTAGTTTATACAATTAGGAACTTTGAGAACTTTCAGAAAACTGGTAGAAGCTTTACTGAAATGTCTAAACTTACCAACAAGTACTCAATGGAAGGGAAAGCCAGTGTGGTGTAGTGATCTGAGCGTTGGACTACAATCCCAAAGATCAGGGTTCAATTTCCCCACTTGGTCATGGAAACCCACTGGGTGATCTTGAGTGTATCACATATACTCAGTCCCCAGAAAACTCTGTGATAGGTTCACCTTATGGTTGCCATAAGTTGGAACTGACTTGAAGGCACACAACAACAACGAAGTCAATGTAAGACCATGGTAGCTTTCACATTTGGATCCTTTTCCTTAATTGCACAGCATGTAGTTAAAACATTCTGATTTCCTTAGGCTCAAGAAGTTATCTAAATTATTTGTCCTTATAGCTTATAAACTAAAAAAGTTAACATGTCAGTAACCAAATGTTACACTGCAGAAGAAAAGCCTTATTTCACAGGACAGCCAACAGATTTCAGAACTTATAACCCACAGCCTGCAGGATGTAGATGTTTCTAGGAACAGTGTTTAAAAATATACCCTATACAGACACACCAACTTTGAACACAGAGGCCTCCTAGTCTTTTTACAAATATGTAAATTGACTCATGGTCAGATATGGAAGTGACTCATGAATTTAAAACATCCTCAAGCTTTTTTAAAAAGAAACCACAGATTCCTATAAACACTCATGAAAAATTTAAATATTTAAAAGGTACTTTAGGGCTGCAGTCCTAAACATAAATTACTACTACTGAGCTCATTACTGACTTCAGAATAAGGCTGTTTAGCATTGTCCTGCAAGTCCTGTCTTTCAGAAACCCTCACATGGGGAAAAAAAGGTTTTGATGTTAAGACTTTCCCTGTAGATATATATTATCAATGAATCTGCAATTAAAATGCCTTCTAAAATCAGATTCTATAAGTATCAGTATATGCTTGAGGAAGATAGCACAGCTTTTCTGTTTTGAAAGGCAGGGAGTTGCATGGAGTGGGCTTTGGAAAGTGCAGAACACTGTTGCCCTCACAAAATAGGATTTCCCAGACAGTAGGGAAACTCTTTTGTGGACTGAGATGAGTAAAAGATGGTGTCTTCCTGCCCAACACTCAGCCCTTACCATTCAGCAGTTCCCAAACATTCCTCTTCAACTTTAAGATCCTCCTTCTAAATTCAGAAGAAACTACAATAAAACTGGAGTATGGAAGTATAGTGACTCTACATTTATTTCAAACTGTACTGGGGGGAAACCAGCGTAGAATTCAAAGACACAGGACTTCCGGTCGCATGGTGCGCGCGAGTGGTCGCATGAAGTGAGCTCCGCAACTTCGTGCTATCTCCCGCTGGAATCCAGCCACTTTTTTCATCTGATAAGTGGCTAGACACCCCCCCCGGTAAAGGGGGTGCGGAAGATTGCTCAAAGGGGGCTCCGTAACTGGCGCCGAGCTCCTTCTGACAAGAGGGAGCGGGAGGTTTCAGGGGGGCCGCAGGGCTACGATGGATCCAGCAGGGACGCCGTGTTTGCGGCACAAGCGCCGCCGCCGCCTTTTTAAAAAAGAAGACACGATTTGAGACTGTAAGCATCTGATCTAGTTTTTATTTCATTGATACTGCAACAATTTGGAACTCGCAGCGGTGAACAGGAGTGGCAATACGTAGTGACCCAGCAGACTGTGAGTATGTAATGGTGGAAATTTTTTTTTTAGAAGACTACAACTTCTTAAGATAGACTGTATATTAAGAATGTAATGGATTTCACTAGCGGTTTTGATTAAAAGAGCATAAGCGGAGAGCTACAGAGACGGGATTGAAGTTTGTGCATTTTTTGCCTTTGCTTGGTACAAAGAGACTGGACTGGATTGAGAATATGGTTACCCTAAACTTAAGCTTTTGCCTTTCTGTTTTTGCCCTCCGTTTTGATTGAACTGACTTGGAATTTTGCAATCTTGGTACATCATTGATCTGTGTTTGTTTGGGACCTTACATCTGTGTTTTCGGGAGCATAGGATTTAAGACGTGGCTGCCGAACTCTTGTGGATTATAGTACCTTTTTTGGTGACGACATGGGACATCGGTATTCCCTTTTCGATTTTTTTCTTCTTCTTTTGGTCTATTGAACAACACTGAACATTGAACTTGGAACAATGAACATGGAATATTGAAATTCGGGACTGTGACATTTGGATTGTGGTTTTTTAAAAAAATCAGGGACTTTGCAACTGCGTTGTTTCCTTTATTATCTGTCTGTTTGGCTTTTGAGAACAATTCGAGGATTTAAAAATATTCATAAGAGAGTGTTCTTTGAGGCTGTACTGGAAGGACAGGAAGGACAGAGACACTTTTGCCCCCACGCAGCGGAGCAGTTCAGATTCCTGTTATCAACATTGGAGGAGAAGGAGGAGAAGTTCTCACAGTCAAGGTCTGGGAACAATTCCAGAAGAGAGAGGAGACTCAGCACCCGCTGGGAGGGGGAAGTGAAAGAATTGGGCTTAGGCACAGCCCACTGATTATATTGAATGAACTCACTGTATGATTTTATTGAATAAATTTGATGAATGAATTGAATACAATATACTAGATTTTAAAATAAGTGGTCTTGTCTATTTAGCTATATATAATCCTATAGAATAAATCTATATATTTATATCTATATCTATATCTCTATACAAATTCTACATATATAAATTGATACATAAGATACTTGCACAATCTACATATATACAGCTATCTTGATTTCCATTTCATTGATATAGTGACTGGGTAGCAGTGTTAATTTCAATTTAAAGTGATTAATTCAAGCTAGGGATATATGTGATTGATGTGATTGATTTATACATGCAATGAATTGGATCTAATGTGAAGGAATTATAGATATAACAATTTGAATTTTATTAGAATTTGAAAACTACAAGGTTGTAAATAGTAAGCTTTTTGTCTGCTAACTGTAAAAAATATAGGTATAAGGAATTGATTTTTACATTGAATATTGATTAAGGTAACAAAAAGCAAAAAAGCAATTTGCATTAGGTACTAAAAAAAAAAATCAAAATCAAAAATGGACCAAAGGACAAGAAGAGGAGTGGCGGCAGCTGCAACAACAACAACTTCCCAGGCAACCAGACGGACATCAGTGGATACACCCCAGAAACCTCAAGATTTCATGTTACAGATGATGGAAGAGTTTAAAAGCATGAAAGATGATATAAGAAGTGATATAAAAGAAACAAGGAAAGAGATGAGAGCTGACATGAAACAAGAAATAAACAAACTTGGGAAGAAATTGGAAAATATAACAAAGGATGTGACAAAGCTAAAGACAGAAACAAAGGAGATAAAACAACAAGTTAAACAAGTCGAAAAGGAAATGACTGAGATGAAGGGGAAGCAACAAGAAGATGAACTTCAAATTACTCAGCAGGAGTTACGATATCGGGAAAGATGTCTTCGATTTAGAGGTGTTCCAGAGGCTTCAGCAGAGAATCTGTACAAAAAAATTGTACCGGCTTTGGCAGAATTCATTGACATTGAAGAAGAAAAGATGGAGACATATATTGACAGAATGTTCAGAGTTTCCTCCAGAGCAGCGAGAGAGAGGAAATTACCAAGAGACATTATTATAACGTTCACGAGGACTATGGTTAGAGACAAAATACTACAGCGAAGCTACAATGGACTACTGAAGATTGAAGATAAAGATGTCAGAATTTTCAAAGATATACTTTATCAAATCCTAAAGAAAAGACAAGAATATAAACCGTTGGCCAACCTTCTGCAAAAGTGTCGGATTAATTATCGATGAGAAAAGGTTGAAGGCTTGTCCTTTACTTATAAACAGCAGAGATACAGGATTAACTCAGTATACAAAGCAAAAGAAATGATGGATAGATTGAAGAAAGACTTACAAAAGGACACCTCTGAAGGAGAGAAAGATCATGAACAGCTACCTCCAGAGGAGGAAAGAGAACAACAAGGAGAAGAAGACGACGGAGAACAAGAGGAGGTAATAGAAGTAGTGCAAGGAACTGTGGAACCAGAAGAAGGGGAGGTAGATGGAGACATATTGAAGGAATAAGCTAAACTTCAGTAATAAAATATTAATATAACACATAAAATGGCTTTGAAGATTTATTCTTGGAACATTAAGGGGTTTAAGTCTGAATACAAAAGAAGACAATTTTTTCACCATCTAGAGAAACAGAATATAGATATAATATGTCTGCAAGAAGTTCGAATTAGAACTCAAGATTTGAGATATGTCAGGAATTTGAAACTAGGCAGCTGTTTTGCAGCTACGATTGAAAAAAAGAAGAGGGGAGTTTTGATATATGTAAACTCAAAATTTGGTGCAAAGCAAATCTTTCAGGATAGCAATGGTCGTTATATAGGAGTTGAAGTTACTTTGAAACAGGATAAAATATTAATAGTTGGAATATATGCACCAAACGGAGCTAAAGGTGAATTCTTCCCTACAATACAGGAAGAGGTTTTGAAATATCTTAATGAAACAGGAAATTCTAACATTATTGTTTTGGGGGATTTTAATGGAGTAATCAGTCCCCAAGTTGATAGGACAATGCAAAAGTTAACTCCCCGAAACAACGGCAAACTTCCTAAGAGCTTCTTTAATATGATGGACAATTTAAACTTATATGACACTTGGAGATACAAGAACGGGCAACTGGATGGACATACATATTATTCGGATAGACATAGGTCAATGTCAAGAATAGATATGATGTTAGTATCCAAACAACTTTTGATGAAAACTACAGATATGGACATTCTTCCCAATTTATGCTCTGATCATAATCTGTTACAATTAAAGATAAGGATTAAAGACAGAGAAAGAACATGGAGACTGAATGATGAGATTTGGAATAAGGAGAAGTACACAGCGAAAGCAAAAACAGAGATAATTAACTATTTTAATGAGAACTTGATGTTGGAGCTGTTGATGAAAACCATTTGGGACGCAAGTAAAGCAGTGACGCGTGGTAACTTTATCAGATGGACTGCAGAGATTAAAAAACAAAAGAGAAACATTGAGCAGCGAATTTTGGAAAAGATGAAAGAAATTGAACAACAGATGAGACAAAATCCATCGGATAAACAGATTAGATTACAGATGAAGGTGAAGCAATCTGAATTAAATCAACTTAATTTGGAAGAAATAGAGCAACAGATAAAGAGAACGAAATACAATTTCTTTGAACAAGCTAATAAACCTTCAAAACTTTTGGCAGGTTTGCTGCGTAAAAGAAAGTCCAGAAATATCATAACCGAGATTAGAACAGGAGAAGAAAGAATTACAAAACAAGAGGGAATAAAACAAGCTTTCTATAATTACTACATGAAGCTGATGAGTAAGATCTCAAAGGGGAAAAAAATACAAGAAGTGGAAGAATATCTGGAGAAAATGAATAAAATGAGATTTAATGAAGACCAAAGATCAATCTTGAACAAATCTATTACTATGATGGAAGTAGTTGAGGCTATTAGGAATTTGAAGAACGATAAAGCTCCAGGACCTGACGGTTTCACTGCAAGATATTATAAAATTATGGAACATGAGATTTCAATACCTTTGCAAAGCACTATAACTGAAATAATAAAGGAAGGAATACGAGATAGCTAGCTAGATAGCTAACATTGTGCTGATCCCGAAAGAAGGAAGAGATTTGAGCGATGTAAAGAATTATAGACCAATATCACTTTTGAATACAGACTACAAGATCTTTGCTTCAATTCTAGCAGCGAGGCTCAAAAAAGTGCTGTTAGAGGTAATTGATGAGGACCAGAATGGCTTTCTACCAAAAAGATCTTTGAGAAATAACATTAGAACGGTCTTAAATGTAATCGAATACTATGAAAAGCATAATGAATGGAAAATGGCCATGATATTTGTAGATGCAGAGAAAGCTTTTGACATGATCAGCTGGCCATTCATGAAGACGGCGGTTAAACAGATGCAGGTAGGAGAAAAATTTGTTGCATGGATTGAAGCAATTTACAGCCAACAACAAGCTCGACTGGTCATAAACGGTGAAAGAACACAAATGATAGAACTGCACAGAGGTACGAGACAAGGGTGTCCCCTGTCTCCTCTGCTGTTTATCATGACAATGGAAATACTTAACAATGCTATAAGAGAAGATAAAGAAATAAGAGGAGTCCAAATTAAGAAATATCATTACAAGTTAAAAGCTTTCGCTGACAATCTGGTCTTCTTACTGGATGACCCAGGGAAATGTATTGAAAAATTGATTACTACAGTTCAAGAATATGGAGAATTCTCTTGTTTTAAAGTTAATAAGGGAAAAACAGTCTTCTTAACCAAAAATATGACTGAAAGAGAAGAGACGGAATTAGTACAAAAAACAGGATTTAGTCAAGGACAAAAGGTAAAATATCTAGGTATTTGGATAGCCAAAAGAAACAATGAGTTATTTCAAAATAATTATGAAAAAAAATGGAAAGAAATAACAAAAGACTTGGAAAGTTGGACCTCCATGCGTTTGTCAATGATGGGGAGGATAGCTGCAATAAAGATGAATGTTTTGCCAAAAATGAACTTTTTGTTCCAAAATCTTCCTATAATAACGAACATGAAACCTTTTATACAATGGAAGAGAGAACTAACTAAGTTTATATGGCAAGGGAAAAACCCTAGGATAAAATGGAATACTATGACAGATTTAAAAAGTAGAGGAGGAATGGGACTACCAGACTTTTAAACATACTATAAGGCCGCGGCTTTTACGTGGATAAAAGACTGGGTAGACCTACAAGACACGAGAATGTTGGCACTGGAGGGAGCAGACCTGAGGATGGGGTGGCATGCCTATATGTTTTATGATAAAGCAAAAATAGATAAAGACTTCACATATCACTTTATCAGAAAATCGCTTCTGAAAATTTGGGAGGATTATAAAACTAAAAACATACGGCAGCTCCCCACCTGGGTCTCACCGCAAGAAACTTTTTTTGGCAGATGGACGGATACAGATAAATGGTTGCGATATGACGATATAATTGAGAGATCAACGTCCAACAACTTTAAGATTAAAACAAGAGAAAAACTAGAACAAGAGAGAATAACATTAAGTTGGTTTCCTTACAGACAGTTAGCAGAAAGGTTTCAGATGGATATAAAAACATATGGAATTGAACTTAAAGAGAAAACTGGAGTAATTAAATGGCTGTTCGAAAATCCGCCTCATTTACTTGCCCAAATATATCAAGAAATACTACATCAGGAGAGGCAAGAAGAAACAGTAAAGGTAACAATGATTTCATGGGCACAAAATATTGGACATTCAATACAATTAGAGTCTTGGGAGCAGAGCTGGAAAAAAACACAGAAATTTACAGGAGCACAGAATTTGAAAGAGAACTATTACAAGCTACTTCATAGATGGTACATGACACCAGATAAATTGAAAAAGATTTATAATACAGGTACTGGACAATGTTGGAAATGTCAGAAAGAGGTCGGTACGATATATCATATGTGGCGGACATGTCCTAAAGCTAAGAAATATTGGACTGAAATACATAACAAAATATGTGCATTAATGAAAGTACAGTTTGCTAAGTTACCAGAACTGTATTTGTTAAATATGACTGATGTATTAGAAGGTACTGGTATAAAGAAGTACTGGAGAATATTACTGTACATGATAACAACAGCTCGTATTGAATATGCAAAGATGTGGAAAACTCAGCAAATACCCACATTAGAACAATGGTGGGGTACACTGATTGAAAACAAAAATGCTGATATGGTCTCTCGGAGATTAAAAGGGGAATCAGACGAAGAGATACAAAAAGAATGGCAAAGTGTAATGGGTAATTGCTGGGTACCATCAGATAGAAATCTGTGATTCATGATTTAAGATAAATTATGAGGGGGCTACAGGATATATATCATGAAGTGGGAATATGAAGATGGAAATGCAAGAATCAACAAGTAATAATAGCACTAAAATGTAGTACAATATTTTAAGCATGTTAAGAAATATTGATAATGAAATCTAGATCAGTGTGGAAGATCAGAAATATTTCAAATAAGTTGACAGTTATAATTGTTTGTTTTATATCTGAATTTGAATAAAATGATTATAAAAAAAAAAGAATTCAAAGACACAGTCATGTTAACCTGGATCAGTACACAAAAGGATATTGCGGCATCTTTGAGATTGAAAGAAAGAAGTTTGTAGCATAAGCTTTAATAGACTGGGTCTATTTCATGCATGGAATAAACTCCATGCATCTGATGAAGTAGACTCTATGAAAGCTTATTCTATAAACTGCTTGGTCTCAAAGGCATTACAATATCCCTTTGCAATATCCCTTAGATTAGCAAAAACTATGGGACCATGAAACATGCACAGAAGCAGTACAGTGAAGAAGACTGAGATACGACCAACTGCGATGTGTTGTGGGCTTATTTGTAATACATGCCACTCTTCTTCAACGTAGCATTCTCTAGTTGTGTTGGTCTACAACTTCTGTCCCTAGCCAGCATGACTAAGGCTGCATACAAAATAAGCCTAAAACCATATAATGTAATATCATATAAAAACAGAAATAGTATAAGCTGAACTAATCACTAGTTTTAAAAGCAATTAAAAAAAGCATGTCTAAAACAGCCAAAATACAAAGAAACAAAGAAAAGTAAAACCCTACAGAAGCTACATTTTAAAGCCAGAAGCAAATATTCTAGGTTTTACATCTTAAAATCTGCTGAAAATGACTTGCAGGCAAGGTACATAGAGGGAGGCTGATTAATTGTGAGTGGGAGAACACTCAAACTGTAGCACCACCTGAATGAAGGTCCTGTCCCCTATGCTTCCTCACTTAAATCTCCCAGAATGTTCAGCCTGTTTGCACAACTGCCAACAATTTAGATGACAGATCAACAGCCAATATTTTCTTTTTTAAAGGATTGCTTAATTTGTATATATGTCCTGTATGTTTGTCATTGAGACTGAGATATGATTCCATTACTGAATGATATTACCAATTATAAACAAGCTGGTACAAAGGATGATAAACACAGAACTCAAGAACAACTACCTAGTAATGACAGGTTTGACACAGCCATCCAGCCAAGCTGTAAATGTTTATAACATCTGAGTCGATAAATTACAAATATGTGATCCTCCTCTAGCAATCTAAGAAACAGAATGTTCAAAAGGCAGCAGGGTGATCTAACTAATGTAGAATTTAAGCCCTATAGATCATAGATTATGGAACTTTGGTAGTATAGCTGAGCCTCCCTTATCTAAAAATGTGAAATCCAAAAACCTTCAAAGTCTGAAACTTTTTGCTGCCAGTTGTCTACTTCCACTTTTGAGGTACGCCTGCAGTGCTTATGCTCACTTGTCTCTCAGATCTTCAGTCTCTCTCTTTTTGCCACCAGCTACCTGCTTTTACCTTCAAGGTGGCAGCTGTAGCATTCCTGCTTATTTGTCTCTCAGATCCTCAGTTTCTCTCTTTTGTTGCCAGTCGCCCACTTTTGCCTTCAAGGCAGTGGCTACAGTACTCCTGTTCATTTTTTGGTGTGTGACAGCCACCACCTCAAAAATGGAAGATCTGTGAAATGGTGAATGGTGGGAGGTGTGGATTCATGTAGAACACTACACTCAGATTCCACCATTTCACTGATCCTCAGTTTCTCTCCAGCCTTACATCTCATACACAACACAAGTAGTGAATGAATGAGACATGAAGGTATTCCAAAAAGGTACGAGTATTTTTTTTCTAAAAAATCTGAAATGCAGAACCCTTCTGATTAGAAACACTTTGGATCGGGGAGCCTCAATCTCTTTAAGACCTTGACCAGCTTAAGTGCCTATGAGATACACTAGATCAACTGACTTTTTACAAGTATATCTAACAGACAGTAACTTTATATTTGTATCTTGGGAGAACATGTTGCTCCCAAATGTTTTACCAAAAATACCTAAGAATGCCAGCCTAAATGCTCAGAAACCACCAGATGCTATTTAATCTTGGAAGCTAAGCAGGGTTAGTCCTGGTTAATATTTAGACAGGGGATGGTCAAGGAACACCAGGTGCTGTAGGCTATTATTATTTATAATATTTATTTATAATCTGCCTTTTTCCCAGTTTGGGACTCAAAATGATTTACAATAGTAAAAATAAACATACTTAAAAATTCACAGCACCAAAACAAAAGTTAAAAAGCAATTAACCCATCATAAAATTAAAACCAACTAAAAATATAATTATTTGTTGTTGTTTACCTTCAAGTCACTTCTGACTTATGGCAGGTCTAAGGCAAATCTACCATGGGGTTTTCTTGGTAAGATTTGTTCAGAGGGGGTTTGCCTTTGCCTTCCTCTGGGGCAGAGCGAATGTGACCTCCCCAGAGTTACACAGTGGGTTTCCATGGCCAAGTGTGGATTCAAACCCTGGTTTCAAATCATAGTCGAATGCTCAAACCACTGCACCATGCTGGCTCTCCTACTAAATTATTAAACAACAACAAATAAAAGGACAGCACATTATACAAGACTTTTCCCTCCTAAAAATCAATTCTCAAAGGCCTGTCAGAATAAAAAGGGTGTTTACCTGTTTGCAGAATGATAGTAAGGAGGGCACCTGTGGGTTGGGGGTAGAATTCCAGAGCCTGGGATCAGCCAGTGAGAGGGAGATCTCTTGAGTTCCCACCAAATGTACTTGTGAGGGTGGCAAGCAGAGAGAAGGGGATCCCAAGATCTCAAAACATAGGCACGTTTGTAAGGGAGAATATGGTCCTTCAAGGCTACATTTCAGAAGAAGGCAATGGCAAAACACTTCTTAGTATTCCTTGCCTAAGAAAGCCCTATGACCTGAAGATGCACACAAACACAACTAAGAGATTTGAGACCACATGGAAATAATTTACTTATCAAACCTTTGTCTCTTACACGGAATCCTCTTGTACTAATTTTTTTTTTAATGAATATGACCCTCTCAAAGAACAGTGAAGGCGCTACTGCTAAGTCATATCTTATCCATATATCTCAGCATTACTGGAGGTTAGAGAGCTACCTCAGGGCTCTAAATTAGTGCATCTCAACTAATCTGATGTGGGGAACCAACATTATTTCCTCTACAGCACCAGGGAGCAGTACCATTTTCATGCCCTTTGGCTATAGTTGTTTCTTCCTTTTCAGGAAGTACGCCAGGGATGTCCAGGTCCACAGACCACCACTTTGGCTAGCACTACTTTAAATCCTGTACTGTCAATCTATGGACTATATGTAGTCCTCACAGATCCCCCATGCAGCCTGGGCAGGCGCCCAACTGCCTCTGCCACTGAAGGTGCATACAGGGAATCATTCCTGCACCTCCCTCTCCTCCTGTAGATTATATACCTTTCACACCATCACACAACTGTTTGGCCTACTGAGGAGAATGTGATTTCTTCCTTATTTTGAAAGGGCCTTCTAAAGCCAAGAGGTTGTACTCTGCCAACCTGCTTTCAAAGAGATCTGAGCATATGCTGAGGGGAGATTTAAGGATAAAGCTATTAGTCATGATGTCTACATTTTACCTCTAATATCAGAGGCAGAATGCTTCCCAGCAGCAGTTGCTGGGGAGACAGGGTTACATACTCGTGCCGCCTGTGTGCTTCCCACAGACTTCTGCTTGGCTGCTGTGGGGACCCAATGCTAGGCCTTTGGTCTGATCCAGCAAGGAAGGATCCAGTTGAGGAAATGTGCATGTGTATGAATTTATGTCTGGATGTGGGCAAAAGTTATGTGTGTTTAAGGGAGGTGGAAGGCTGCACACACGTGTGTGCACAGCTTCCAGCCCATCAGAGCATAACACTCTCTTGGGCATAGAAAGGTTGCCCACTCCTGCTCCAAAGGAAGTTAAATGACAGCAGCTGCCACCTGCCATGCTGAGGAACAACAGCCCTCTTGTTGTTCTTTCCAACACAGAAACCTGTCGATGCCTCTCCCAGATTCCCACGCCCCCTGGATGTGCTAACCGTCCACTTGCACCATAACTCCTCTGCTTCTCTCTGATTAATAACAAAATAAATTTTGAAAGACAAATGGTTGCTCAAGTTGAGAGCTCTTCAAACCCAAGATGGCTGGCCTGGTTCCAAACAGCACTGTGTCCCTATGGCACCTCCCCAGGAGATGGATTGTTTTCTTACAAGATGCTGGGGGAAAAACACACAAAAACACAAAACCAAGAACTTGGAGAGCCTGTTTGACGGAGGAAAGAAGGGCTGGCGGTGGGGGGAGACCCATTAACAGAGGCATGAGGGAGGGGGGGGATGAGAGGTTCTTTGAAGGCCCAGAAGATGGGCTATTTAGCAGCAGCCAATTCTTACTTCAAGTGAGCATAATAAAAGGAAGTGATAAGGCAAAGGGGCCACACAGGAAGACTAGTAACCCATGACTTTTGAAGAGCAGAATTTAGCTTCAGGAGTCCTTTTATTTCAGGGATGGGAATGTGGTCCCTTTTCAAGAGGGCGCAGAAAACAAATGACTCCTTGAAACTTTGCTGTAAGGTTTCTAGAACTGGGGTGTCTTCCTGTGCGTCACAGCAGGACAGTTACCTCTCCGCCATCCCTTCCCGCCACCCACCTCCATCTGCTTGCCGGCCACAGAAGCTGAAGACAACTAAAAACACAAAGGGGGAGGGGAAGTCGGAGCCAACAGCCAGAAAAGCCCCCTCCCCATGCACTCACTGCCATGGGAGGGGGATTTTCTCCCAGCTCCTTCGCCCCTCCCCCGGGAGTTCAGCGCCACTTGAACTCCGACGAACTCGCCGAGCGCCAGAATGCGTGCCCGCCTTTAAGGTCTGGACGCGTTTTTTAATTTTCAAGTTCCCCCCACTATTGTTTAAAACGAGCACGCCAGCCGGCTAAACAAATGCAGTGCCCCCGCGACCTCCTTAAATAAGACCCTGGAATTAAAGCGGGGAGGGACGCGAGACGGGTGCTACCCCTCTCTGAAGTCACCCACACGCGCATTTTGTGGGCAGAAGAAACGTGGAAATCCCAACAATAGCAAAGCCGTCGCTCCAGAACGCATGCCAGAAATGGTACGTAGGTTTGAAAAAAAAGAGGGGCAGGAAAAAAAATTGTATGTTTATCCTCCAGACCGAAGGGCTCTTCCAACCTACCCGCCTTTCAATACCGTCCGTACAAAATCATGGTCCCGATTACTATACCGATTTAAAGGGAAACGAAGGCGCTGGGAATCTTCCCCTTTAAAAGAGCGGAAGGGGGTGTTTCTACTCAGCTCGACGCACTACCTGCTATTTGCACACACACATATACAAATTTCCAGATCTGCATGTCTATTGGAAGAAATTTATTGCAAAAAAATTAATAAGTGGAGGAAAAGTCGTGTCGCGCGATTTGAAAATGAAACAGCCCCGGCGCGCTCGGCTGTGCAAAGAGCTGGAGGACAGCAGCAAGGGGAGGCGAAGGGTGGGGAGGGAGCAGGGGGGAGCAAAGGCAACCTGAATGACCAGCCGCCCCACACCGGCGACAGGGGAGGTTCTCGGGCACGAGCAAGTTGCAAGAGCCGAGCGGGAGCCGATCGCAGCCCTTTCGGCAAAAGCAAAGCCGGCCCTAACCTCCGCTCTTCCAGGGCAAAGCGGGAGGAGAAGGGGCGGTCAAATGAGGGAGGGATTCCAGCCATCGGAGCCGAGACCTGCTGCAGAAATACGGCCATCAAACCCCCCCTCCCCAGCGGGGAAAACCGGATCAAGTGCCCCCGGAATTTAACACTAAGGGAGAAGTGCCTGGCAGAATCAAGCCCCCCTCTCTTCCGACTGTACCGATTACAAGGCCACTTTGCCTCCCCCAACCACTGAGCTTTGCCAAGAATCCCCCGTCCTTTCTCTCCCACACCCCCTCCTCCACTTACAAGGCACGATGAGAATAAAAGGCAGGAGGTTGCATTATTCCGCATGCCTTGCTTGCTTCCTACTGCAAATTCCGGGCACAAACAGAATCCTCTCTCGATCTCATTTTTTTTGCAAACTGAAAATGACTTTGCAAAACGGTATTTCATAATATCTCCCCCCAAAAAAACGCTCCCAGAAATTAAAGCAAACTTTCGTGGCTTCCTCCCCCGCTCCCCCTTTAGAAACCAGAAACTTACAATTGCTCTTATTCGCCAGTCTGTGTATGGGTGGGTTTTTTTTTTTTCCCTGATGTGTTGTGCTGAAAAATGAAATAAACCCCCTGGCTGGCTGGCTGGCTGGCTGGCTGGCTGATGGTTGCAAACGCAGATCTGAAGCAGAAGGCAGAGAGACTCGCAGTAGGAGAAAAAAAAAAAAAGAGGGAGCGGGAGCGAACAGACAGGCCCCCCTCTTATTTATATAAATTTTAAAAAATGTTCCAAGAGGAAGGAAGCTGGATCAAAATCATTTGCAGAATAAAAAAAAAAAGTAAGGAGCGCGCGCGGGGGGGGGGAATTCCCCTAAGTCTTACTGGAGAGAGTCCAGCAGCTAAAAATAGCAAAATCACACACCAAATTAAATAAGGGCAGGCTGGCTGCCTGGCTAAGGGGAGCTTAGCCTTTCCAATGGGAGCGAGAGAGAGAGGGTAAAGGGGAGGGGGCGGAGCCAGCCGGGGCCTGCATCATCACCTGTGGGTGGAGGGAATGTAAAGAAAGCAGCCAGGGTGATTTAAAAGGGCTGCCGAGGCGGGAGCAGAGCGCCTGGAAGGGAAGGTGGCGGCAGCAGCAGCAGAAGCGGTTGCGGCGTGGCCGGCAAAGAACAAAAGCGGGGGAAACAACGGCAGGAGTGCCACCAACAGCTGCCGCTTTCCCTCCCTTCGTAAACCCGGCGAGGAGATGGAAAGAAATAGTTCGCCCAAACTTTTTAAAGCGGGGGGGGGGGAGCGTGTTGTTTGTTTCTTTAAACTGGGAGATGGGTGTGTGGCGACGACTTTGCGTGAACTGGAAAAGTGGGTCGCTAAAGTAGGCGCCAGTTTATTTTGCTTTAGCCGATATACATATATAATAATAATCCTGTCTGTGTTGGTGTCCTCCATGTCTCTGCTCTGGCCTGCTTTCTCCATGCGACAACCCTGTGAGGAAGATGAGGATGAGAGAGTGTGACTGGCCCCAGGGTCTAGCAGTGAGTTTCATTGGGAGGGTGAGGCTTGAATCTAGATTTTCCAAGTTCCTGTCCAGCACTCTAATGGCACCACATTGGCTCTAGTTCATAGTACAGTACTGTGCATGGCTTGAGGCAAGGTGTATGATTTAGGCTAAACCAGAGCTTCAGCTGAACTGTCTCTTAATTTCCATTTGTACCTATCAAGTATTTTTGGCATGAGGCAAGTGATTAATTCTCAGGGTCTTGCACTGAAACAAAAATGCTGTGCTAGGGTACTTTGAGGGGATAGTCCCCCAGAGGTGCGAATGTGCCATTTGGGGTGATCAAAAGTAATTGTGCAGTGAAAACTCCCTAGTTACTTAGGTGTAAGTTTGGTCAAGAGCTGTTGTATACGAAGGTGCACAATTAAGGGACTTGTGTTCTTTAGAGTGCTGATATACGGTTGTTTTGAATAAAGAACTTGGAATAATGAAAAGAGACCTAACTAATACCCAACTTCCTGTTCCATGGGTAAAAGGATACTGGACCATGTGATTCTATTTAAGTTTGTTATGAAGAAAACAACACAGTTCTGATATCTAACAACTGTGCAAACAAGTCTTAGATGTAAATGATGGGTGGTGAAATTAATTCACTCTCTTTGTATGATTGCTTACCTAAGTGTGGGCTGCAATATACATGCAATGAAATTGACAGATATCATCTGAGTTTGAGAAATGAGAATGCTTACTTATAATCCTGCTGTTATATAACTCAGTTATGTTCTGCTGAACTAAGTATATGCTTGGTTTTCTGACTCAAGGTAAAAGTGCTTGAACATATCGAATAGTTTTTTTCCCAAAATTTCTTTTACTGACGCCCAAACTGCACACAATGGTTCACGCAGGGTGTTCTTCAACAAATGGGGGGCAAAAATTAACTGAAGATTCAACAACTGGTGTCTTCCTCCTCATATCGAATGAATTAAAGAAAATATAGTTCCCGATTTTTCTCTTTAAAACTGCTGTTGAACAGAGCCAGTGTGGTATAGTGTTTTAAGCACTGGACTATGACTCTAGAGAACAGGGTTCAGATTACAGCTCACCCATGGAAATCAGCTAGGTCACCTTGAGCAAGTTAGACTCTCTCAGAACAAGGCAAAGGGAGATCGTTCTCTGAACAAATCTTTCAGAGAAAACTTCTAGATTGGCTCACCTTAGTGTCACCATAAGTTGAATATGACTTGAAGATACCCAACCAACAACAATACTGCTTGAAAATAATCCTTGGCATTTAGAAGTGGTTAAATTGCCTAGTTCAGGCTCTATATAATTTTAGTAACTGTTGGAGAGTAATTCTGTATCTGTGTAACAAACATGGAGTCTAGAGCCAATATTCTTTACTTAAAAATAGGCATATTCCACATTAACTTTTTATTTTTTGAAAAAGAAAGTTATTTTATGCCTGACTTTGATGGATTTGAGTAATTGTTCTCATATCTGCTTCCCAAAATTCCTTGGACTCTAGTTAAATGGGTAACAGTTTTTTGAGGAGTGAGGGAGAATCCGCTCTTTCTGATCTCCTTCCCCTTTCCTACTCTCCTGTTGGCCTTTCTGCCCTTTCCTTTGCTTCTGAGCTCCCTATTTGGAAGTGGGCTCACACAGAAAAGAGATTTTTTTTTAAAAAAAATCAGGTGCTCTAGTACTAGACTAACAGCACTGAAAAGAGTAAGAGAAAAGAAATAAATGTGTTTTAGCAAATAGAAAAGCAGCCCACATCATTGCACAAATAATTGCACACATAGATTTTTGAATTCAAAATGTATTGGGGAAGCAAAAATTGCTGCATTCACATAGGGAGTAAAATATTGCAATAACCGACTGGAACCACTGGAAAGTGCATCAGGACAAGAGAAATGTTGTTTGGATCTTGGCAATAAAAGTATAAGCACAGCAGCAAAAAACTGCCATGTCTTGACAGTTTTGGTCCGTCTGAAAGAGCCCTAAGCTTCGCTTGAGTTCTGTGGGACTATCTCATACGCCAGTTGTATAGGCTTGCGGCCATTAGATGCTTAATGAAGTCAGAAAAAATAATAAAGCAAAAGTTTGCTTGCTTCATTGAGGAAAAGAATAAAACATTTAGATCAGTGTTATATCTTGATTTTCTTACAAATGCAAGACAACAAGTGTACATTGTGAACTTTAAGGAACAACTGCTCACTCCTTTTCTTTTTCTGGGGCTAGCCCTACCATTAGTCAGTAGTTCTTTTTCCATTCTGTTCAGCCCTCCTTAGTCTAACCATGCTTCTACTGGGTCTTCCTGGGAGAAATGTGTAGATTAATGTTTTCTAAGCCATCTGATGTGGGCAACCAGCATACCCCCCACTCCAGGGACTGGTACTGTTTTTTGCCCATGAGCTACAACTGTTTCTTTCCTGGAAACTTTTCCGGGGACGAGCAGTTGATGATGATTCATAGACTGACATGAGTCCATGGACCACCACTGTGGATAGCACTGATCTAAATGATTGAACTGATTGGCATATCACAGCAAAGGAATGCAGATTGGAGTCAGTCTGACCTCTCAATCATACATTTTGTTAAGCAATAAGAAACTGGCTGGGGTTGTGTAAAATGTCCTCCTCCTTGAAAGAAGAGACTTGAGGAGACACATTCTAGAAATGTACAGATTTTGCTTTGCTGAAGGGTTGTGCTTAATTATACATTTACCTCTTCCAGTTGCAGAACTGTGACCCAAGTTTACTTGGACATAATTTTCATTGAATTCAGCGACAAATTAATTTTGAATAAATATGATTAGGATTGGGGTGCAAGGTTGTAGTTGTAAGCATATGTGTAATGTTTTCATATCCATGTGTATGTGAAAGTAGTTCCAAAGATTCAAAAGTAGGGACAATATGCAGCAGTTGGCTTAATTCAGTGGAACCAATGTGATTGCTTCTGAGTAAACAGGGTTAGGATTAAGCTATGATGTTTATTTAGCAAGTCTACACATCTGTGCTCAGAAATAAGCCTCATTTCTTTTAATCCAGCTTTCTTCCAAGGCATTTTAAATGAAATTCCTGCTGGATGTCCATCATCTCATTCAAGTGGTTCATGAGGGGAAGCTTCTGTGCCATATACTGTCCTGACATTGACTGAGAAAAAAGTGATTTTAGAACACAGGGAGTAAATCTAGAGATGCAAATACCTTTACATATGTAAGCTAGCTTTGGGGTTACAGCTTCCTCTCTGAATCTCTTCTTGGTTTATTGATGAAATTTTATGTGCCCATTTGTTTCCACTGGGTGTCTAGAAAGTGGCACTGAGTTTCTATTTGACCACACAGTTCTAACTTTAAAAATGCCCTGGTACTTCACTGCATGATTCATGGTATGGAAATACCAAACAACTTAGACCTTTTTTAATGGAGTATGTGTCATAAGATAACACCTTTACTTTGGGGGTGATCCCACTTCTTTTCACCCCATTTTATAGCAGCCTGGTTGTAATGGCATCAATTGTTTTCGTAGAAGGTTTTTAATGTATTATTTAGTCTCTTTTAATGTGATTTTAATAGCTGGGGGTTAAGAGTAGTCATATCCATGTGACCAGCTATTTCTCCATGGAAAACCAACCCATGCTGTGCAGAATGGTTGTTGTAAACAAATCTGTGTTTTTCCACCTGTGTTACTATAGCATCAGAAATCCTTAACAAGGAGTTGAATTTTTGTAGAGCTAAAGCTGTGATTCATGCATTACTTAACTGAGCAATTGGATCTAACCATTTATGTTGGCCAAGAGCCTCACCCTGTACTCTCATGCATCTGTGACAGCTCAAGAATGGTGCTGCTGTGGTCCCCAGTATCTGATAAGCTGAGCAGGAAAAGTTGCTTTTTGGACATCCGTTCCTGGTTTTCCCCAGCCAGCGGACCACTATCGATGCTTACTGGCTGGGAGATCCTGAGAAATGTAATCCAGAAAAGGAACTTTTCTGAGTTTTATTGATAAGTAAGACAGTGCTGCCTAGTTTGTTCCCTGCTACATCCCTCAGGCTGTTCTGGATCCCTCACTGTTTTTTGCCTTCTTTTTCCAAGTACTGAGTGATATGTCCATTTCCTGCCAATTTAGATAAATAGGTAGCCTGTGAGAATGAGCGTATTATGTTCTGCTTTGTTTCTCCTGTCCCTAGTTCTGAGGCATATGATGGAGCTGAATTTTTTTCCAACCTATTTCAACCAGCTTGCTATGCTTAATATCTGTCAGCTATTTAGATTCTCCCAGGGCCAATCCACATATTACATTGTGGTAGGGAACCTGTGACCCTTCAGATATTTGTTACTGCCCTGGCTAGTCCGAGCTTTGGGGATATTAAAAGATATCCCTTGATGTCACAATTTGGCTGCATTTCTCTGTTCCTCTCCACGTGCTTGCGAGGCCACCGGACAAGCACGTAAACAAGCTCGGCCATTAATAGCCGTAATATTCAAACCACAATACAGGCAGGCCAGAAATAGCTGACTCACTGCTTTAGGAGACCTCCAGGCAAGTACTCTAAGTATGCACGCCACTTACAAAAGAGCCTCTGCCCCGCGATGGCAGCTTGATGGGTAAACTATGCAATACCCAAGTACTCTGCGTCTGCATACTGGCTACTCTATTGAGAATCGCTACGATAACTCAATCATTCAGATTCTGACCTTTCGGAGGCTTTGTCTCCAACTCCAAATCTATTGTGTTCCCCCAAGTACAGCATAGCCGGCAGTCACAATTCTCCTTATAAAAACCCTTGATTCCGAGACCTTCCTCGGATCGCTCCCGAGTTTCATCCCGCCTTGCTGCCGCTTTGCTTGGCGAGCCTCCCCTCAGCTCCACGTGCTGAGCTACATCGCACCCCAGCTTCGCTCTCTATTTTTCCTGGGCTTCAGGACAGGTGAAGTATCACCCAAACCAGCAATCCCTCTAAAAATCCCTCTATACCACTCCAACCTTTATTTTCTTCAGTTATCTTGTATGACTGTGTCGCATACACTGTTTTGCTTGTATTTAATAAACATCATTTATTATTTCAACTTCGGTGTTCTCCTTGACTCGACCCGATCCCGTAGACATAGGGTTCAAGATCTCGCTAAGTTACCCTGCCTCTCGTAACGCTAAGCAGTACTCTGAGCTAATTTTCCCCTCCCGGGACGCCCAGTTCACAGGGTAACATATTGTAGGGCTCAAGTTCCCATCACCCTTTGCCAGCCTGGTCAGTGGTCAAAGATAATGGGAATTCATCAGGTTTCTAGGTATCTGGAGGGCCACAAGTTCTCCATTCTTGTATTACATGTTTGATTTCTAATCTTTGCCTAGCAGATTGTAGTGTAGGAATGAATAAATGTGTTTTATTCACTTGCACTGCACTGGACAAACAGAATTGACTAAGCGTGCAGTTGTAAAGCTGGCTTTGCTGTGACATTCTGTGTGAAATCTAAGCTGTCAACAGATAACACTAGTGGGAGACTGAATGTTTACTATCACTACTGGGCAACATGAAATTGTCCAGATATGTTGGACTGCAGTTCTCATGTGTGTTAGCCAATGGTGAGAGCTGACGAGGGTTGCGTATGAACAGTACCTGAAAGGCTATTATGTTTACCACCTGTAACATACTGTATATATGCTGTTGCTGAGTTCACAGAGGAGGAGGAGGCATCAGAAGAAAGGCTCCAGAACATAAAAATAAATTGATGGAAGAATATGGTGGTGGAGGATGCAGATAAGGATATCAAAGTACCTTTGGGGTAAAGAGCAACTGAGAATAAAATACTATGAAATGCTAAATCCTCACCACCAATCGCTGCTGTTACTCACCTCAGTGTGGGAAAAACTTGTATTGGCTCCACCAAGAAAAGAATCTCTCCTCAATGCTCCTAGTAGCCTGTGGTGCCAACAGGAGCATCAAGGAGAGATTTTGTTGTTGTTGTTGTTGTTGTTGTTGAAATCACTGCAGGGTTGTATAGGGAAGTTAAACATAGCCCTGCAGCGCAGTTCTGATGAAAATGCCTCTTCCCTGCACTTAATATAAAACGTTCCTTTAAAAAAACTAATGTGGTTTCTACAACTATTTCAAAATACTTATGATAAAGTTTGGTGGAAAATTAAACGAGATCTTGAACAATAGTCTAAGTTAAAACTTTCATTGTTGGGAAGAATATCAGCAATTAAAATGAATATTTTAGCCAAAATATTTCTCTTTCCGGCTATTCCTATATTAGTGAATGGCTTGCACTTCAAACAATGGCAGAGGGACGCTTCACAGAATCACAGAATCACAGAAATGTAGAGTTGGAAGAGACCACACGGGCCATCCAGTCCAACCCCCTGTCATGCAGGAACACCCTCAAAGCACTCCCGACAGATGGCCATCCAGCCTCTGCTTAAAAACCTCCAAAGAAGGAGATTCCACCACACTCCGAGGCAGCTGATTCCACTGCCGGACAGCCCTGACCGTCAGGAAGTTCTTCCTGAGGTTCAGGTGGAATCTCCTTTCCCGCAGCTTGAATCCATTGCTCCTTGTTCTGGTCTCTGGAGCAGCAGAAAACAAGCCCTCTCCTTCCTCTACATGGCACCCCTTCAAATATTTAAACATAGCTACCATGTCCCCTCTTAACCTTCTCTTCTGCAGACTGAACATACCCAGCTCTCTAAGTCTGTCCTCATAGGGCATGGCTTCCAGGCCCTTCACCATTTTGGTTGCCCTCCTCTGGACCTGCTCCAGCTTGCCCATGTCCTTCTTGAATTGGGGTGCCCAGAACTGGACACAGTATTCAAGATGAGGTCTAACCAAAGCAGAGTAGAGTGGTACCAGTACCTCCCTCGATCTAGACACCATACTCCTATTGATGCAGCCGAGAATTGCATTGGCTTTCTTGGCTGCCGCATCACATTGCTGACTCATGTTCAGCTTGTGGTCTATTAAGACTCCTAGATCCCTTTCACACGTACTGCCATCCAGCCACGTGTCCCCCATCCTATATTTCTGCATTCCATTTTTTCTACCTAAGTGTAGGACCTTACACTTCTCTCTGTTGAATTTCATTTTGTTAGCTTTGGCCCAGCTCTCCAATCTATCCAGGTCATTTTGAATTCTGATCCTGTCCTCTGGTGTATTAGCAACCCCTCCTAATTTGGTGTCATCTGCAAATTTGATGAGCATGCCCTCTATTCCTTCATCCAAGTCGTTGATGAAAATATTGAAGAGCACTGGGCCCAGGACAGAACCCTGTGGCACCCCGCTAGTCACTTTTCTCCAGGATGAAAAGCAGCCATTGGTGAGCACCCTTTGGGAACGGTCAGTCAACCAGTTACAGATCCACCTGACAGTAGCCCTGTCCAGCCCGCATTGTATTAGCTTCTTTGCAAATTCAAAAATTATATGTCAGGAGAAAAAAATGAGAGTGAAAATAAAGACTTTACAAGATTCAAAAGAAAGAGGGGGGCTGGCTCTTCTAGACTTAAAAATATATTTTTACTCGGTAGTAAGTTTGGTTGAAAGACTGGATGACATTACAAAAATAGAAGCTTTTAACTTTGGAATGATTTGATTTAAGATTTAGTTGGCACGTTTTTTATGGTATGATAAAATAAAAGTGAACGTAAACTTTAATAACTATTTTGTAAGATGTGCTGTATTGAGAGTATGGTTAAAATATAAAAATAGAATTTGTCCTAAGGTTCCTTTATGTCTTTTACCACATGAAGCTCTTTTTACAAGAGAAATAAGTTCTATTGGCAACTGGATAACTTATGCTGATTTAATTAAAGTTTCTGGGACACAAGAAACTTTATATGAAGTCTCATGAGTTTAAGGTGGAAGGGAGAAATGTAAGTTGGTTTGCCTATAGACAACTATCTGAGAGATTCAAAATGGACACGAAGTTATATGGCATCGATACAGAGAAAACAGACTTTAAAAATCAACTATGTAGTAATGATAAACAGTTAACTGTTAAAATGTTAAAATTTGAATTAGAAGAGGAATAAGTAAAAAATTACATGATTAAATGGGCACAAAATATTCAGATAGATCAGTGGGAGAAACTTTGGAAGAAAGATTTGAAATTTACTTTGATTTAAAAAATAATCTCTATAGAATGATGTATAGATGGTATTTTTCCCTGGAAAATATCTCATTGGTGTACAAGGGTTCCTCAAGTAGATGTTGGAAATGTAATCAGGCTACAGGATCTTTTTTTCATATGTGGTGGACTTGTGAGAAAGGTAAGAAATATTGGTAGATGATACATCAGGTGATAGAAAAGATTTTAAAAATCAAAATACATTTTATTCCAGAACTGTTTTTGTTAAGAATGATGGATGATAAAATCACTAATGACTATGTGAAAGTTATTCAATACATGATGGCAGCAGCGAGAATCCTGGCTAAGTACTGAAAGAATAATACAACACTGTCTCAAGAAGAGTGGGTTTTGAAACTTTTAGATATGGCAGAAATGGATAAATTGACAACACTAATAAGAGATAAACCCATTAATGAATTTAGGAAACATTGAGAGAGGGTTATGTTATTTTTGTTACGTACTGATGGCAGACAAGCAATACTTGGATTTGATTGAAAACTGAATTTATAACACTTTTAATCAAACTTTTCCTTTTTGTTTACTTTTTTGTTTTACTTATGGTATATATTAGAAAATATAACTATACTACTGATTCTAACTGTCTGAGTAAATATAATAAGAAAAGGATGGTAAATCTGAGGCAGTAAAACCTTCGGAACTTAACCATGATCCAGGGAGTGGGAAGTCTGCAACAGAGTATTTGATGTTTGGATATTTGGCTTTTATAAGAATGTGTAGGTTTCTCCCCTCTTTATGTTTGTGTTCTGTTAATGTTTGACTGCTTAGTAAGGTATTGTTTTTTCCTTTCTTCACTGTTTTAGTCTATATGATATCTGTTTTTCTTTTTTGTGATTTTAATAAAAATTATTAATAAAAACTGGTGTGGTTTCTAAGACTACATTGCGTGTTGCGCCTAAGTTAGTCCTAAGGATTTATTTTACATAACTATTCTTTATAGTACTACAATGAACCCAGCTTTGAAAAAGAGTCAGTAACTCTGTTTTTACTAATTTTATGTCAGTACTGTAGAAAGCCAAATAAAAGAGAATGATCCCAGTTTGCCTCAGTTTTTTTAAAAAAGAAATAAAAGTAAACTTTGCAGGGGTAAAAAAGGAAACTATATTTTGACAGATACTTGCTGCTGAGCTGAAATTATCAATAAACATCTACTAATAGAACTGATAGAGAGCCAACATAGTGTGATGGTTTGAGCATTGGAACATGACCCTGGAGACCAGGAGTTGATTCTTTGCTTGGCCATGGAAACTCACTGAGTGAACCTGGATGAGTCACACACTGTCAGCCCCAGAAAACACCATGATGGGTTCACTTTAGGGTTGCCATAAATTAGAAAAAATTTGGAGGCATACATTGACAACAACAACCTTCCATTTTTACTAACTTTATGTCAAATGATATAGGTGTTAACAGAAAATATATTTTGGCAGATACTTTGTACTGATTTGAAATGATCAATAAACTTGGACTAATAGAACTGTTTCCCATCATTGTAACAATTGACACATAGCCACTTCTTGTATCTTGAAGTCACAGGTTTTTGCTCATGTTGTTTTCATACCAACAGTCTTCTCTACAGATTTTTTTTCCTTCTAAGCACAGAGACACTCCAAAGGAATAATTCTTCCATCTTCTTCACCAAGTAAAGGAAGGTAAACATTTGAAAACATAAGCATATAACCAAAGAATAAAATGTGAAAAGTGTTGAGAAATTAGACTCAATGGCATGAAAAGTTTTTATGAACCTCAAAGTTCATGCTGAGAATAATATATTGGTAATTTTTAAGACTTATGTTAGAGATTTTAAGTTCACTTATTGTCTTATTTTCAGCAATGTATTTTATTAGGATAGTATACAGGCAGAACGTGCCATTAAGGATAGCAAATTTTGTATGTATGTAGTTGACACCAAAATATGCTAATATTATAAAGTGCAACTAAATATCTGAACCTGCAGCTACTACTTAATAATGGAGAATGTGTTCTTGGTTACATTCCTAAAAATGTGATGTTTTCTATCTGGGAGTTACTCAGTGTCCTGACAGGAAATTGAATCCTGGGCTCAGCTTTCAATCCAAACACATTCTTCTCCTTGCTGCAACATGAAGAGGACTTTTCTGTAAACTGCAATTCCGTCATTATTTAGAACACTGGGCAGTTGGCACTCCACTAGTTTGCCAGGCAGATCTCTCTCAAAGTTTATTTGTGTGAGACACTGTTCTTACCACTCATTAAAACTATGTGCTGCTTTGTGCTATAGAAATGGCCACGTGCTTATTCGTTAACTGCTGTGCTTTCCTTTCAGGTGTGGCTTATCTGTGTTGGTATACTGATTTGACACTCTAGGTCATTTTACAGCACACAATTATAGCTCTGTTATTTCACTTTAACTGCCACAGCTGCATCTTAGAGTATCCTGGAGTCTGCAGTTTGGTGAGGTACTGGAGACCTCTGGCTGAAATTCTATGTGCCTTTCCCAAGACTGTCAGTCTTAAGATTCCATAGGATGGAACCTTGGCAGTTAATGTGAAATCACAGTGCTATAATTCTGTAGTGTGAATGGACCCCCTGAATCAGAGGTAGAAGATGTCAACAGGTTTGAGATATGTCCTATATATAATGCTGACAAGGGGGACTCCTAATGTTTCCCTGCGGTGTTACTGATAACGACATCCTGTAAGCAATGCAAAACTGTTGGGCTTTTCTGAGGTACTGTCAAGACCTTAATTGGCATAGCAAAGAATAATTGTTTCTGCTGCTCATGGCTAACAATGGAGTGGCATTCTGATATCTGTTAAAGCCCTTCAGAGCTAGATAAAATAAAACGGTGATTCAGACCAACAGGTGCTATGGCAAAGGGTTCGTAATGTATCTGTATGAGATAGGCGGTGTCAAGTGGGAGTGAGAAGTGAGATGGTAACGAGGTGAAGATGCTGGCCAGAAGGCGCGCACAGGCTCTTGCCAAGTGCCTCCATTGGCAAGAGAGCAGGATGTTGGCCTTGGGGATATAAACAAATAAACAGTAGCCTGCTTTTCAGCAGAACTTCAGCGTAGATACTAAGAAGTCAAACCGAAAAGAAGTAAAACTTGCATCTCTTTTGCAAAGTATGCAAATACTGTTTTAATCTCTGTTATGCAAATTATTAAAACAACATGAAGCAGCACACGGCCAAGAGAAAGGGAGAGGCTTGACCAAACTTATTGCTTCACTTACTACTATGGAAACCCACTGTGCTGTGAATCTGAAATGACATAAAACAGCATTTCATGACCATTTTGAACATTGCCTCTGATTAAGTGATGTGGAAACTGTTGCCTTTCTTTACCTGCATGGCTCCTGTGCTTCTAACAGCTGCAGTATAGGCAGACATTCAGCATGGTAGGTAACCTGCTAGGTAACCTGCTAAATGTCTGCCAATGTGAAGCTGTTAAGGCACAGATCTTCTATCAGGAAAAGAGAGAGATCTTAACAATCTTGATTTGTGCAGCATGCAAGGTTGGCACAACGATGATGGAATGTGGTCTTTTCTGCATTATGAAGCTCAGAGGTGGCTCTTTAGGGTTTGGCATAGCAACGTACAGAGATTATTATTCATAAGGGACAGTTCATCTTTGATGTGCTTTAAGTCAGCAACAGGGAAGTTAGACAAGGGTTAATGTGCTTTGTTAACCATCAATAAGCTAAAAGTCTGATTCCATTGTATTTACATTAGAAAGAGGAAAATTGACTATAATATTAAATTGACATTTAAGTTAAAACATGAAATAAACCATTAAGGAATGAAACTGAGAAATGTCTTCCAGGATTTTACTCCTTTCCCCAACTTTGTCTTAATGTTGAGCTTTGGAGAGAAGGAAACAGCTGCCAAAAGTTTTTAAAAAACCATTTCCTAGCCACCCCAGTAAAATCTCTTTTCTTGCTTTCCATTTCTCCATCCTTTTTAATCTCACCATTTATCTTTTCTATGGCTCACTGATTCCAGTGTGGATCCCAGCAAAAGTCTCAGGGACAAAGGCTTTAACATTCAGTTTTGGGGAACAAATGAGGCACTTCTATTTGTTGTCTGATAGATAAAATAGGTGGGCAACCTGCATCTAAAGAAAGCCACCACCAGCTTCCAAGCTGCCCTTACTCATTGTTGGTTTAAAATATTTTAATCTTGGAATTAACTAATCTGTCAAACCCCAATCATGCACAAAAAGTAACAGATTTCTATAACCATATGCATATACAATGTTTTGACTCTTGTGACTTTAAACATTGTCATTCCCCAGCCTGAAGGGGCATATAAAAACAGAGAAGCCATTTTCTCAAAATCCAACAAAATCAGGCTTTAGATAAAGACCCAGGTGTGAAATTTGTTGGCTCTTTAACTCAGTCTTTCATTTAACTATTTAATAACATAATCAGTAACTTATTTGATAGAATAAAGTTAATGCTACAATTCTGTCTATAGTTAAAAATGATTAAATTGCCTCTATATATTAGAAAATTTGTAACTTGTTTGGTTTTAATTAGTTCTAGTCACCTCTTTCCGCAGGATTTCTAGATAAACTGATGTGAGCGTCTGATTTTAGATGATTATTAAATGATTAAATAGATTATTGGTTTAATTGATTATTTCATGCTTTGTAACTTTTTTTATTGGTTTCAATCTTTTAATGTGCTGTATCTTGACAAAGTCATATTTGCTGTCTTCTAGTGGCATGGGGGTATCCCTAACATCTTGAAGACAATGACAGCAGACCACAAACTCAGTAGGTTAGGCTTCTACTACAGCCCTGGCAGCAAACTCTAAGTACACCATTTGAGGATCAGCCTAGTTAAGTACAGAGAGGCTGGTCATCCACAGGTTGGCCATTAGATGGTGAAATGGTCCAAGCAGCAATCCCAGTAGCTCTTTAGAAAACCTGACCATCAGCACAATGCCCTGTTCTCTGCAAGTGCGGCTGAAGTTGGATGTGGAATGGAATTGCCCTGCGCTGAGTTTGCTAGTTTTTGTTGTACCTTTGTACATTGTAATGAAACACAATTGCCTTCATACATATTTTTTCCAGATGCATAACACCTCACATTCAGCAACTTCAAAAGACAGAGGTTTTGTGACCTTGGTGCCAAGAATTGCATTCAATTCATGTGACACTTAGAGCCAGCCCTTCCTGGCTCAGGCAGCAGATACTGGTGACCTAGTGGTGTTGTCCTTTCAGCTGTTTTGCTCACCCTCAACTGTGTCAGGTGCAGAAAAAGATATTCCCCATTGCCATTGAAGAAGGAAGATTGAACCAGCAGATGAGCTGGCTTCTGTATGGGAGAGGGTGTCATCTTGTCCTTTGCCTCAGGCTACAAAAATGTCTTGCTGGGCCAGCCTCCATCAAACTGCTAGGAAATTCAATGGTCAACAGTGATGCATTACATTTGTAAGAAGTTTTTTTTTTTAAAGGAGATGACTAGTTGGGCCTGCTTTTCATTGTTGAGGGAATGAGGAAATTGCACAAGAAAAACATTTCCAAAAATGAAAACTGAGAGTGGGCCACACCCCAAAACAGCAGCTTGTTTATCTCTTTTATTTCTGGCCTAGTCCCTCATGCACAAACATGCTAGGAAAATCCCTAATCTCAGGTGCAGATCCTACTGAGATCTGTTACTGGCACAAAGGTGCTTGTTTACTCGGGAGCTATGCGTTGCTACTTAACACCTGTGCACTCTCCAACAGGAATTTCCCCTGGGAAAGGGGTGGGGGGAGATGTTTCTAAACGTGTTGTTGGGAAAAGCACTGCTTAATGCAGATCAATGGGTGCTGCCTTCCTTTCCCTCTTCCATGTCCTGACACGTATTTGGAAGAATGCGTCTCATCACAGATGTCCTCCTTTAGCATGGCAAGAGCTCTGTCATCTTCTAGCCCAGTGGTTCTTTACCTGGGGTCTGCAAAGCTCTACTGCTGGACACCAATAGCAGTGGCAGCAACAGGGACATGGCAGAGTGTGTGCGTGTGTGTGCGTGCGTGCGCGTGCGTGCATGCATGCACAGGTATGGTGGCAGGCATGTACTCACCCACAAACTATGATTCTAGAGACCAGAGTTTGAATCCCCACTTGGCCACAGAAACCCACTGGGTGACCTCAGGCAAGTCACATTCTCTCAGCCTCAGACAAAGACAGCAAATCTTGCCAAGAAAAGCCCCATGATGATAGGTTTGCTATAGGGTCACCATAAATCAGTTTTCAAAGGGGAGAGCCATCATGGCTAGAAAGAACCTCCCCCTGTGAGTGGCACTTTGTTGTTGTGTGTCTTCAAGTAACTTCAGGTTTATGACAACTCTAAGGTGAATCTATCATGTTTGTGTTTTCTGCAAGATTTGTTCAGAGGGGGTTTGTCTTTGCCCTCCTCTGAGGCTGAGAGAATATGACTTCCCCAGTTTTACCCAGTGTCTGAGCAGGGATTTGAATCCTAGTCTCCAGAAGCCTTTAATAAATAAATATTTGAATATTTAAATCTAAATTTAAATATCTAAATCTTGAATTAAGTCTTGGCAGTCCCTGGCAACAAATTATATTTACAGGGGGTCTCTGGTAAAGAAAAGGTTAAGGACTACAGTTCTAACCTGATAGAAAAACTCTAGTCAGACATTTTGGATACTTTTTAGAAAGAGAGAATGTATAATTTCAGAATTCTGCGGAATGGGACATCTGAAGCTGAATCCTAGTTCAAATGTTTAGCTCAAGACCTACTTAATAACATTCAAGAATAATCTGGTGTCAGATTCCTTATCTAGTAATATTGTAAATCTTATTCCCCACTGTAATCCATTTATTTACCACTCCATAGAGCCTCACCTTTGCAACTATGAAGCACAACAATCGGACTTGCTTGTGCAGAATTTCTGTTTGCGCCATATTGAATGAAGAAATCTTTGTAGCCAAAGGAGCTCCATGGAGACACTACAATACATACAAGGAGAAGGGAGTTCCAAAATCTCACTCGTTTCATCTTTGCTTCACCATCTTAATTTTTTTGTTGATATTTTTTCATGATTGTGCCCTGTATTTCAAAATTCTGTATAATAATAGTGATAAAAAGCTCCAGTGATGGAGCACAGCTGCACTGGGAGAAGTGGGGGGAAAAACCTTACTTGTGGTGTTGGATGATTGGCCAAAGCCAACCCGTGGAAGAATTCCTTTAACCTGGCAATATTTTTGTGGGTGGCAGAGAGTCATAAAATACTGCATAATTTTACATCAGTGACTTTCACACTTTTAAAAAGGAGATCAGCAGTGAGACATTGTGTTTTAAAAGCCTGCCATTGTTTATTTCTTCATCTGAGACAAAGGTAGCAAGCACTCTGGCATGGTGAAAATGCCAAAACTGTGCTATGAATAATGGTTGAGAAACAAGAGGTTTGAGAGTTGTAGCTCCTCCTATTCCAGAGCTGAACTGATTTGAAAAGCTGCATCTACTAAAATTCTTGCATTTATACACACACTGAAGGTACAATACTCATCATGAAGGGTTGTCCACACCTAAATTAAGAAATCAGAGACTGTGCCTTCCTTATGCTGTACTATATTCAAACCTAGTTAGCCATGCAAGATTTGCTACTCACTCTTCTATGGCTGAAAGTGTGTACAGTCCTTCCTCCACATTCACAGGTTTGAGCTTTTTGAATGTGATGTTCGTGAATTGTGTGTGTGTGCAGCTTCCCCCCTTCTCCTCCTCTCATTCCATTGCATTCCATTCCATTTTTTGGGCACAGAGAAGGAAAGCAAGCACTCCTGGCAAAAGGCAAGGCAATGGTTGAGAGAAAGGCATGCATATACCTTCATTTTCTTGCCTCCAGTGCTCTCCCCCCCATTCCCTTGCCTTTTGCCCAGATGTGGAGAAAGAAGGCTTGTGTACCAGGGCAAAAGGCAAGGGAATAGGAGGGCTGAGGCCCGGAAGGGAATGAGAGGGGCCACAGAGGGGAATTATTTGAGGTTTTCCCACTTTCACGGGAATTCTGCTCCCCAAACCCTTGCGAAATCGGAGGGGGTACTGTATATCAATGTCTATAATTTGAAACCATATCTTAAATAACCTTAGGGTTAGACATACTCTGTTGATTCTAGAGTTTATTTTATTTCATAAATTTGTGTGTTGCCTTTCAGTAAATGTTCACACAACAGCAGCATTAGCAGCAACAACAACAACATAAAAGCAATAAACCTTAATAACAAGAGCAATCAGGAAAGCAGCAGGTCTAGCCACAGCATTAAAACATGCTAATTTTTAAAACTCGCCCATAGCTAGGGACAATCCTATTATGTTTTTCCAGCTGCACAGTCCTGTACATCTTGATTCAGAGGTAAGTCCCATTCCTTTTATTGGGCCTTACCCCAAATTACTGTAGGTGATGGCTTAAAGATCCTCACACACTTGACAAGTTTGGCTTTCAGCTCCAGTTAACCCCATTCTGGATGGTCAATGACAAAAGAATATGGAAGCTGTAGGCCGACACAACTGGAGATGCCAAAGGTTTCCAATAGATAGTGTATATAATTGCTGCCACTGGACTAGTACTTTAAAAACAAGCTTCATCAAACACAAACTAATTGTAATAGGTTGTTAGCTATTGTGGCTACCTTTATACTCTTTTGACAGTAGCTTTTTATCTGTATCTGTATAGTCATTTGAACAATGCTGATATTATGAATAGCTGTTCATCTGCATTCTTTGAACTTGTGCAATTTCCACAGTGTATTTTCATTTGTGTATCTATCTTCAGTTTAAAAAGATGTTAACATAAGTACTAGATAAGTTTCTCTGCAGAGGGAATTCAATAAGCAGTTGGAAATGGGCCAGGAGCCTGCTCAAGGGAGATGTGATCTCAACAACCAATCCCATTTAGTAGCATAGCCAGCTTTCATTGTTTAACAAACTGTAGTTCTGAGTAGCCAATGCATTACAGTAGTCTTAACCTGGTTTTTACCAGAGCATAAATAATATTAGCCAGCTGGCATACCAGTCTCAACTGGCTGGAATGTCACACTTTTGGCTCACTAGTTACACACAAACATCTTGAGATTCACATGTAAAAAAGGTTCAGTGGGTGTTTGTATTCAGATTGTTCACAGGGAACATACCTGAAGGAGCTATTTCTGGTAACACCATTACCAATGCTGTATTACCAAATATTGATCATATAGGTGCAATATAATATAATGTAATGCCGTGTAGAACACACTGTCAGAGTTGTTGCTTTCCTTCTTACCTAATTCTGCCTATGCTGAGGGTTTTTTTTTTTTTTTTTTATCCTTCAAACAATGTTGTAGTTGGAAGCTGCTGGTACTCCTTAACTCCTGGTGTTTTTGTGGATTCCTCATCAAAATATGCAAAATGTTACTGATGTGCTTTCAGCTTGGCCTGCATCATATTATTCTTGGTAAAAAAGGGCTTTATTTAATTGTTGAGTTTTGTTGGTACAGGTCCTACCCAACCCTGGGAACACAATAAATTACCTTGATTAGGTTCTGTTTCTGTTTCCATGGGTCTCCTTGCCTTGTGCTCCATTCTTTTGAAAGCTCTTCAGTGTTGTTTTTTTGGAAGGAGAGTATTATCTAGGAGCCCTAGAATGCCTGACTGGATTGTGTCAGGTACGTACTTGTTGGCAGCAGCATAAAATCCGGGCTTTGTGATACAAAAACATCACATTGATGGAAAGTGGCTTTGAGGGGATACCAGACATTGGAGTTCACACTTTTGTTCTTGAAACAGTGCCATCAGCTACAAAGCCTTCTTTCTAGCTAGCTTGTTATATCTACTTGATGTTTGGCCCTTTCAGATCCCATATACAAAAACACCAAACACATTCAGGATCATATGTATGTAAGCAAGACAAGAGCAGGGCCCTGAACAGTTACTTTTTTGGACCACAACTCCTAGAATCTCCCAGCTAGCAGCTGTGCAGCAGCATGGAAAGTTAAATTCCAAATAGCAACCCTTTTTTTTTTTTTTTGCACTAAAACTCTTCATGGCTGTTGGCTAGGGGAACTATAGTCTGCAAAAGTAACTTTTCAAAGCTCTAGGCAGGAGTTCAGAGGTCATTCCTGCCTTACAGCATTAGCAGACAGATGAGCTTCACTAGGATGATCCAGAAAGCCCACAAAAAGGTGTAGATGGAAGCTTACAGAGAAGAAATGGTGTTACTGAGTAACTGGAATAATGATTCTCAGTCAGAGATGGGAAGGGTCATTAACAGGAGCTCAGACTGCAGGGAATCTTATCTGCCAACCTCTTCAATCAAAGTGTTTTATTACAGCAAGTATCTCTGCCACAAAACAGTAGGAGCAATGCGTGGTAGCAGATCACCGATCATCTCAGATATTACAGCTGTCATTAGAGATTTTCTCCAAATAACTGCTTTGTTAAGAGAACACAGATTCAGGATATGCAGTCTCTCTCAGACACTGCATCTTATAACATGTAGGAAAGGAACATTGGAAAATAGTTCTGTTCTTGAGAAAAGGATAAGAAATGTAATCCTACATCTGTCTGACTTCTTTCATATGTCTGTGCCACCTGTTGCTTATTGATGGAGAGAAGCAGGGAGAATGTGGATGGCTAACTACTCAGAGCTGACTTCAGAACACAGCCTCCTTCTGCAGCTGCTAGTACCTCAGTAGGGGACACCAATCCCGATGCCTGCTTTAGACTGAGCCCACTCACTTGCCCATTCCCTCCATCTTAGAGAAGAGTGACTATATTAGAACACTGGGGGAAATTTACCCACTGCAGATCCTAGCAGTGACACTGCTATTCACCACCAGTAAACCCAGTTGGCAGAGGTGGAGGAGAGCTTCAGTGGCATTTTGTTGGGGGGCTTTCTCGAGTCTAAAGCCAGGCACGAATCACAGGTATGCTCAGCAAATCCATTTCAATGCCCAACAAATCCAAATGGAAAAATTCCTGATGGCTTCTAAAGTCATGAGAACAAAGAGCGTATGTTGAGATAATTTTTTAAGTAGGCATTGTGTACCGAGATGATAAGCTGTTATCTTTTGTCATCTCCACGGATTTATATGCTCATGTTAAAGTAAATCTATGGAATAAAACTGTGAGGCAGTCCTTTTTATTGAAGAAACAGTCCAATTGAGGGATCTATACATTAAATCATTTGAGAGAGCCAGATCAAGATTTTTGCAATTTGCAGCATTGCAGTCTGCCTACAACTTACCCTATAGTACAGCAGGGCACTTTCTAGAATTGCAGCACCCTTAGGTGTCCATGTGAACATGGCTTATCAGCCACTCTTGTTGGATTGGAAGCACAATCAATATCCTCAGAGAAAGTGAAACCAACAAGTATAATTTACAAATATGTATTGGAAAGAAGTAAATGTGAAGTCAATGAAGTTAGAACTGAGTGAAATAAAGAGCTCAGTTGTCCTATGTGAAGCAACTAATGGAAACCCGCTCTAGCATTAATAGCAAAATCATTTTAGATTTAAACTATGTTTTGTTTAACAAAAATGGATGTTTCAGGTATATTAGATGCCATTGCTTTTTAAAGAAAGAAACTGGGCAGTTCAGCTAAATTTTAGCAGTGTAATACAGACAATATTCAGTGGTTACTCATTTCTGGATGGATGTATAGCAACATATTAATTTTGTATTAGAAAAATCTTTGATATAGTTGTTGACACACACACACACACACACACACACACACACTTTTAAACTATATTGCTGCAACTTGGATTCAACTGATTGATGGTCATGGTGGTTGGTGCCTGTGTGTTCTTACTGGAGCTAAAAGATTCATACTCTGAGGCTGGGAGACAAAAATTCACCATCCATCATTCAGTGGTCAGATGATCTTACTGCTTTAGCCACACACAAATGTGTATTCTATGCACATCAACTCTAAGTAAACATTTTGGGGATGTATAGTCACTTCATTTTAATGTACATGGCTAGCCCATATTCATACTCCATGTATTTCTTCCTCTTTCTTCTCTCTTCTTTTCTTCTCCACTACTCTTTCTTTGCATCTGTATTTTAAAAACTGTACATCCATGGTAAGCTATCTAGGGAGACAAAATATAATTCTGAGCTGTTGCTTATGTGGAAGATCCATATGCAGTCTGTAAAAACTAAGAGATTCTTACATTTCAGGATTGCTCTGATTTCAATTTTTTTTCTTCATTAAAATATGAATCCAAAATTTCTTCAGTTGTATACTTTTTACTCACAGCTTTCGGATACAACAAATCCCTTGGCCAGTACTGCCACTGGCCATGCTGGTGGATGGTTTTAGTATAGTGCAAAAATGTCATTTCTGATCTTTGCTCCCCACCACCACTTGTGGGAAATAGGTTCCTGTTTTATTACACAGTGCCTTTACTGCAGTATCTGGATGGTTTAGCATCTAAGGCTTATGAGTGCATTCTATTTTTTTTCTTTTGCCTAAATTGACTTGAATATTTTATACCAGAGTGCATGCTGATATGATAATAATTCATACCAATTTAAATGATGTAGTCAGAAGTATGATTGTCTCTCCATATTCCCTAGAGTTAGGGGCACAGGACCCCCACAAAAGTGGAAAAATCGCAAATATCAAAATGTGTGGGAAGGGGACCAAGGCATGGTGGGAAGGGAAGGCATCCAGAGTCCAAACCAGGTTAGAGAAAGGAGGTAGATCAGCATGGTGGCCCTATACTTCCTCTCTTGCCCATTTCCTTTGTTGGATATGGGGGGGAGCATTGGGAGAAGGTTTATAGTGCTGAGAAATTGGACTGTGTGCAATCCTTAGTTGGCCAGACAGTGGCTGGTGGAGGAGGAGGAAGACTGAAGGTAAGTTTTTAAAAGTCTGTGCAGCCTGATCAGAGCTGCTGAGAGGAAAGTTTCCCCTGGAAAAGAAGTGTCTGAGGAGGGGAACAGCGGTTGAAGAAATTCACAAATAATCAGATCTATGAAAATAATCACAGATAATCAAATCTGTGAAAATAATCAAACCTGCAAATGTGAAGGGCTGACCATACACAGATGCCTGTCTTTTGCTCGAAAGTTTGCATGTCCTGTACTTTGCAGTCTAGTAAACATTTTTTAAAAAGTTCTTCCCTTTGTAATCAATATGAAAGCCATAATATAGAAAAAAAATTGAGTCATTTGTCTCACATCTTTGATCTGTTCCATTCCTTGTTTTTTCAGTTGATCAATTATCTGACAACAATTTAAAGTTAGGTGGGATGATTTAGGAGGAACTGGAAAGAGGTGTGGAAGGATAGGTACTTCTGTGCAGATCTGGAAAATACATTGGAAGAATTATGTTATACAGTTCTGATTTCTCATTTCTGAAGAAAATAATACAGCTGCTAATTCAAATTTCAGCTTGTTCTTTAAGTAGCAGTCCATTTCACATTATGTACTCTTTCCATTAAAAAAAAAAGTTGGATTCGTACAGATGTGTTTCTGGTTGCTTGACATCATGGCTTTGGTAGCTTTAATACTACATGAAAAGAGAACTGTTCTTCTGCCCATGGTTCTGCTCAAAAGAAATGAAGATGGTGTGGGCTTCTGAGTTGTCCTTGTATGTTCTTTTATATATTTAAGCTTTGTATCATACACACACACACACACACACACACACACGTGTGTGTGTGTGCGCGCGCGCGTGTGTGTGCACGTATTCATGAATATATATGAATGAATGAAGATGGTGTGGCTGAATTAATGGTCTAAATTATGAGGACAGATGCTATGATTTTTTAAAAAGAAAAATACTAGGATGATGCAATAGTTTGGTAGAAATACTCGAGTTTGTCTAAATGTGACTGATATGTGGAGTCATGTGAAAGCAGTGCAGATTTTGGAATGGCCAAAAGAATTTTTTTTGATTAGGATCCTCAGTGGCAGAGTAATGATGCTTAATTCAAATCTGCATTTTAGCTGCTAGCATATAGAACAATATAAAATACCTTTTCTTTCCAGGAAGACTCTTTTCAGTAATATCCAAGAGTTGTTCTTGGCTCTGCTACATACGGTGCAGATAACTTTGATTTTTGGTAAATGGAAGAAGAGTGGCTTGGACTCTTGTTAAGGTTTGCGCAAACAAACAATGCAACATAGGGAGCTCTGGTGGTGCAGTGGTTAAATGCTGGTACTGCAGCCACAATGTTGTGAGTTTGATCCTGCAGGGCTCCAGGTTGACTCAGCCTTCCATCCTTCTGCAGATAGGTAAAATGAGTACCCAGCTTGTTGGGGGCAATTAGCTAACACACTGTAAACTGCTTAGACAGAACTTGCTGATAAGCAGTATGGAAATACACATGCTATTGCTATAATAACATGCCTTAAGGGAGAGTACAAATTTTAGTTCATTATTCAAAGTCCACAGTCAGAGTCAATTCACACCACACTTTCTATAAGTATGTAGTTCTGAGCAGATATGCTGGCATGTTGAGAAATTGTGTGCACTGAATTATCACTAATATAATAAGTGGTATTGTACAATAGTTAGAGCTTGAGAGCAGATTGAGGAATATCCAGTTTCAGTTCTCCATTCAGTCAAGAAGCTAACTGGAATGATTTTGGGTCAGTCACTACCTATCGCTCTTACTTACCTCTTAGGACTGTTGTGAGGATCAAGCGGGTAGAATAGGGGAGAACAGTGTATGTAGTCCTGAACCCTTTGGAGGGAGGGCAAGACATATGTGCAAGAAAGAACCCTGATTCATCATAGATACTCAGGAAAAAAGGACAGTGGGACTGCTTGAATAATTGGCCCCTTGTTTTCAATGTTAGGAAACAAGAATAATGTGAAGCAAGTAAAAGAAGCTTGAAGGAGCTGTGTGAGTAAGGCAAAAGGCAATTAGGCAGGTTATTAGAATCATAGAATCAGAATGGGAAGAGACCACAGGGGCCATCCAGTCCAACCTCCTGCCATGCAGGAATCCACATTAAAGTACTTCCAACAAATGGCCATCCAGCCTCTGGTTAAAACCTCCAAAGAAAGAGACTCCACCACACTCCAAGGCAGCATATTCCAGTTAGCACCACTTGCTTATAGCCTAAAGCTCTAGTGTGAGAATCCTTGACACCAGCCATGTTGCCTGAAAGTAGTATTTGAAAGTACGTTCTTTTTTGAAATCAACATTTCTCTCCCATTTGCTATACACTTAAAGAAAGGAGAAGAGATCCCTGGCTTAGTGGCCAAAGTAGCAAGTAATCTTCAGAACTGCTGGAGCACTGCCTTCCCTTGAGATGACATTGTGGCTTGTGCTGCTGCTGCTACAGGTAGGTATGCATGCATGTATGAAATACCTTACCTTTGTCCTGATAGGGAATCCAAGGCAGTTCACAATAATGGAAGTATGTGTCCTGTGCTGCCAGACAGCAAATGTTTACTTCTCTCTAATTAGAGTCTTTTATCAGCAGCTGCAAGCTAAGTTTATAACAATTTGTTAGTTAGTTACCAGTTGTTATTTGCAGTCTGAGTTTGTAGTAAATTCAGAGAGACAGTCTAGTAGCAAAGTCCATACACAGAGCAAGGGTCAAAGTTTCCAGGAACACAAACAAGGGATCCAAACATGAGGCATGCTGCTTCCACTGAGAATATCAGTTGTCTACAACAGCTTCTTCCCATCAGTTTCCCTGTTTATATAGGCTAACAGCCTCCCCCAGCTGTTTGCCTAATTGGTGTGTCCTTACTATATAAACGCTCTGAGTCTCCTAGGCTCTCCCTTTTTCACTTACTCTAGCTGCCAAAAATATTGTCTCTTTTATGTTTCTGTGTTGCAACTGTTGGGAAGGGTCCTGTCTGAGTCTTGGGATGGGGCATGACAGTATGGCACATTGATGGAAAGGAAGACATAAAAGGAGACCTGTCTTGTTTAGTCCCTTGCTCAGGGGCAAGCCCATCTCTTCACCGCCTCTGACCAGTTTGTGCAATCTGTGCCATACTTGTGTTGCACAGCTAAAGATCAAGCAGAATCCAGAAAGCAGCTTATAGAGCAAATGATGTGATTCATGCAGAAGTGTCAAACCGCCAGGCATAACCTAAGACTTATTACTGCCTGAAGTAAAGCAGCAAATAGTTCATCCACCCATCCACCCACTCAAGGTGCTCAAAACTCAAAGCCAGCCAAGTCCTTTGGGCACTGGAGGTGGAAATCTCACAATATCTCTCCCTTACCCCACCTTTTCTCCCTGGCAGTGAAAATAACAACAAAGTAAATATTACTTTGGGATATTGTGGCCATGGTAGTCCACACTCTGAGAACATCCTGATTTGACTAATATGGCGCATGTAGGTCTTTCTTTGAAGATGGCCTGGAATCTATAGTTCAAAATGTGTGTGGGGATGGGTGGGTTTGCTGTGCTAGGAGTTGGGGCCATTTTTTGTACTTTCCAACTGTCCCAGTTCGGCAAGGCACACCAGTTAATCCACTGTCATCTCACTTTTTCAGCTGCCTTCAAAATATCCCAGTTTCTCTCTCCTCTACTTTCATTCTTTGTCCTCAGTTTACTTCTATTGCTGCAAACTAAGCTCAAAGTACAAAAATAGTTTGCATTCAATTAACTCACAAGGGCTGGGGAAGGGAAAGAAGAGTGGAATCTTGCCCTTCCCAGTAGATTCAGGCAAAAGCAAACTGTTGCAACATCTCCTTGTTTGTATGTTCTTCCCCATTAATACTTTTTGGCATAGTGACCACACTCAGAGGTTGCTTTCCCAACTCCTAAGTAAAGATGCAGACTGTGGCCAGGAACCTTAGGCTGAGCTACTCAGATTGCTTGTCCATCTGCAGTAAGACCACCTGCTTTTCGACTTTCTTGCCTGCGCCTTTGGGGGTTTGTGCTTTGCTAATCTCAGAATCAGTAGCCCTGAAAGAAACCCTCAAAGTTGTGAATGACAGCCTGCATACAACCTATGCTGCAGTTGTATGAACCTTCAAGGCAAATAGGGGTTTTTGGGTTTTTTTGGCAATATTTATTCAGAGGAGGTTTGCCATTGTCTTCCTCTAGAATGAGAAAATATGACTTGCCCAAAGTTACCTAGATGGTTTCAATGGTTGAATGGGGATTTGAATCCTGATCTCCCAAAGTCCTAGTCCAACACTCAAACCACTGCCTTGTGCTGTTTTTCCCTGGGCCATTTTCGCGGCCGGGCCCTTCCCAAAACTGCAAACCTCAGGATTCCAGAGGATGTTGAAAGCGGAATAATAGCGCTACAACAGTCCAGTACGAAAATGGCCCTGGTGTTGTATACATGAATTGGCAGCTTCTTTCCTCTGATAATTGCCCAAGATTTTTGCATATTTTGTCATCTTTCTTCCTTTTCCTCTACATCACTCACCACTTTTGTACTCAGTGATCCACCACAAAAGTCTTCTTCGATTTGATTTTTACTTTTTAGTCTAGATGGCCACTGAAATTACTCTGTGTGATATGATTTTGTATACTTTGAGTGATACAGCTCCTATTGTGCAAAAAGTATTGTGCAGCTGTTCTGTCTTTTGCCCTTAACTGTAGTGGGATCGAAAAGACACAGAAGGGCTGCAAATGGAATATGACGATTTTTGGATTTCTCTTAAACTTTCATGAAGGAGACAGTACAATGGCAAAGTAAAAGGCTAGTCTAGAAGCACTCTCTATTATTTTGTAGGCTTTAGATACCCTCCCAAGAACTGAATGGATCACCTGAATATTGTAGAACACAGTTACAGTAATATTTAGAGAGGTCTTCATTTATTGAGCTTTGATGGATTTCAGCCTAACATGTCTTATCCTAGAAAAGTATTTGTTTGTTACTGAAGTATCAAAACAAAACACTGTAGATCTTTGACTGCAACCAATCTCTTCCTTTGCTTTATTTATTATAGTTTTAGCAAGGAACATTAAAAAACCCCCCACATAATCTACATAGGACAGTAGATCAATACAAAATGGAAGGCAAAAGGTTATCCAGCACAATAAAATGACTATAAGAATAATTTAGAAAGAAAGCAGGAGAGATAGAGATTAATGTCAGGACTTAAAGGTGCCATGGGACTCTTTGCTGTTTTTGCTGCAACAGAGTAATATGGCTACCACTTTGCAAATTACCTCCTGAGTTATTAGCTACCAAACAGATGGATCAATAATTGTCATAAGTGTTTTTATACAGAGGAAAACTGAAAGAGGTATTAATCAGCCTTATAAAACAAAAATCAGGATTTAAAATGTCAGTACATTTATTATAAAATTTAAATTCGAAATAAAGTACTATTTTTATTTCTACATTTTTTTCTTGTACACATAAAAGCTACAGTGCGACCCCTATATCTGCGGATTCATAACCCACGGATTCAGTTATCTGTGGTTGAAAACAGCCGCAGGCCCAGAGCCCGATTGCCATGGCGTCTGGTGGGAAAACAATGGGCAGCGCGAGATCATGTTTCTTTTCCTGCCACAAGACATCGTTGGGTATACCTGCAGCAAATGCAAGCTGGTTGCCCTCTTGGAGGAGAGGGTTCAACAGCTGGAGGCACATGTTTCGAATCTTCGCATTATTAGGGAGGGAGAGGAGTTCTTAGATAAGGCTGAGAGGACCTTTTTGAAGATGGAGTGCATGGAGGAGCTAGCGGACAAGGAAGTCAGTTCACGAAACGGGGAGATGGATGCTTAGAGGAATGTGACACGCAGGAGTAGAAAGGCAAGGTGCCAAACAGAGACTCACAAGCTACAGAATCGCTTCCAAGTTCTTGACCTTATTAATGATGAAGTGGAACACCAAGAAGAAGTAATGGAATGTCACCAAGAGGAAATCCAACGTCAGCAGCAGGAACCCCAACACCAGCAGAAAGAAATCCAACAGCAGCAGCACCAACGGTCTCACCATGAACAGAAAGTTCAGGTGGCCATGACAGAATCTGCTCCTTGAGTAACCCCAGACAAGCCTCAGAGGAGATGAGTTGTAGTGGTTGGGGACTCCTTGCTGAGAGGAACAGAACTGACCATTTACAACCCGGACAGGATCAATCGTGAGGTGTGCTGTCTCCCTGGGGCCAAAATCAATGACATAACGGAGAGGCTAACAAGACTGGTCAAGCCCATTGACCGTAACTCCCTCCTTTTGGTTCACTTTGGAACCAACAACACTGTGAGGCGCAGCTTTCACTGCATCACAAAGGATTATGAGCTTATGGGTAGGAAGCTGAAGGACCTTCGTGCGCAGATTGTCATTTTGTCTCTCCTCTCTGTGGAAGGACATGGCCCACGAAGGGAAAGAAGAATAGTGGAGATCAACAACTGGCTCCGAAGATGGTGCTGCCGGGAGCGATTCGAGTTTGTGGATCACAGCCACCATTACCACAAAGATGGTCTTCTGGCAAGAGATGGCCTGCACCTCACAACAGTTGGCCAGAACATTTTTGCTAACAGTCTCGCAAAACGGATCAGGAGGTCTTTAAACTGAGTTTGACTGGGGACGGAGACAGTATTATTCTGGGCAAGGATTCAGTGAGTGCTGTGAAAAATAGCCCAAATGATATAGATAGGGCAGGCCAAATAGAACTAGAGACCAACAGGGAGAGGGAAAGTAACTTTAGTACAGGACTTCCAGGAAAGGCACATGGTCTCAAGTGTCTCTATACTAATGCACAGAGCATGAGAAATAAGCAAGATGAACTCCAACTCTTAGTACAACAAAATAAATATGATTTAGTAGGCATCACAGAAACCTGGTGGGATGAATCTCATGATTGGAATGTAGGAATAAGGGGGTATAACCTATTTCGCAGAAATAGACCAAACAAGAAAGGAGGAGAAGTAAACCTTATATGTCAAGGATGTTTTCACCTGTGAAGAGATCCATGACTTAAATCTGGGAAGCCAAGTCGAGAGTATCTGAGTAAGAATTAAAGGAGCGAGAAGCAGTAGGGATGTGATTGTGGGGGTTGGCTACAGGCCTCTGGGCCAGCTTGAGGACTTGGATGAGGTCTTCCTGGAGCAGATGACCACACATTCAAAAAGGAGAGATGCAGTGTTAATGGGAGATTTCAATTATCCTGATATTTGTTGGCAGTCAAACTCTGCCAAGACTGCAAGGTCCAACAGGTTCCTTGTTTGCCTTGCAGACAATTTCATGGTCCAGGAGAGGCAACAAGGGGATCGGCTATTTCAGATCTGATCCTGACCAACAGAGATGACCTTGTTGATGAGGTGGAAGTGGTGGGATCCTTAAGGGGGAGTGACCATGCTCTTTTGGAGTTTGTCATTTAGTGGGAAGCAGAAGCCAAGTGTAGCCAGACACGCATCCTAAACTTTAAGAAAGCTGATTTCTGTAAACTTAGGGAGTTACTTGCTGAAATCCCATGGTCGAGCATACTAAAAGAGAAAGGAGTTCATGATGGATGAGAGTTTCTCAAAAGTGAGATACTGAAGGCACAACTGAAAACTGTGCCAATAAAGAAGAAAAATGGCAGGTGTCTAAAGAAACTGGAATGGTTGACTAAAGAACTCTCAGCTGAGCTAAGTGTTAAAAGAAATATGTACAGGAAATGGAAGAATGGTGAAACCACCAAAGAGAAATTCAAGCAAATAGCCAGGATATGTAGGGAGAAGGTCAGAAAAGCTGAAGCGCAGAATGAACTCAGGATTGCCAGAGACATTAAAAACAATAAAAAGGGCTCTTTTAGATATGTCCTCAGCAAAAGGAAAAACAAGGAAATGATAGGGTCACTGCATGGAGAAGATGGCCAATTAATAACGGGGGGAAGAGAGAAGGAAGAACTACTCAACACCTTCATTGCCTCAGTTTTCTCCCAAAAGGATAGAAGTACTCAACCTGGGGGGTGGGGAGCAGGTGAGGAAGGGGGGGAAATGCAGCACAGAATAAGTAGAGAAGTAGTACAGGAATATCTGGCTAAACTAGATGAATTCAAATCCCCAGGGCCAGATGAATTACATCCAAGGATATTAAAAGAACTGCCAGAAGTCATTTCTGAACCACTTGCAATAATCTTTCAGAACTCTTGGAGAACAGGAAAGTCCCAGCAGACTGGAGGAGGGCAAGTGTCATCCCCATCTTCAAGAAGGGCAAAAAAGGGGACCCAAATAATTATCGCCCAGTCAGCCTGACATCAATTCCAGGAAATATCCTAGAGCAGATCATTAAACAGTCAGTTTGTAATTACTTAGAAAGCAATGCCGTAATCACTAAAAGTCAACATGGATTTCTCAGAAATAAGTCATGACAGACTAATCTTATCTCTTTCTATGACAGGGTTACAAGCTTGATAGATGAAGGCAATGCTGTAGACGTAGCATATCTTGACTTCAGTAAGGCCTTTGACAAAGTTCCCCATGACATTCTTGCAAAGAAGCTAGTAAAATGCGATCTGGACAGGGCCACTGTTAGGTGGATTTGTAATTGGTTGACCAACTTAACCGAAAGGGTTCTCACCAATGGCTGCTTTTCATCCTGGAGAGAAGTGACTAGTGGGGTGCCACAGGGTTCTGTCCTGGGCCCAGTGCTATTCAACATCTTCATCAGTGACTTGGATGATGGAGTAGAGGGCATGATGATCAAATTTGCAGATGACACCAAATTGGGAGGGGTTGCTAATGCCCCAGAGGGCAGGATCAAATTTCAAAATGAGATTGACAGATTGGAGAGTTGGGCCAAAGCTAACAAAATTAACTTCAAGAGAGACAAATGTATGGTCCTACACTTAGGCAGAAAAAATGGAATGCACAAATATAGGACGGGGGATGCATGGCGGGATATCCGTGTGTGTGAAAGGGATCTAGGAGTCTTGGTAGATCACAAGCTGAACATGAGTCAGCAGTGTGATGCGGCAGCCAAGAAAGCCAATGCGATTCTTGGTTGCATCAATAGGAGTATGGTGTCTAGATCGAGGGAGGTAATGGTACCACTGTATTCTGCATTGGTTAGGCCTCATTTGGAATACTGCGTCCAGTTCTAGGCACCTCAATTCAAGAAAGATATCGACAAGCTGGAATGTGTCCAGAGGCGGGTGACCAAAATGGGGAAGGGTCTGGAAGCCATGCCCAATGAGGAACAGATTAGGGAGCTGGGGATGTTTAGTCTGCAGAAGAGAAGGTTAAGAGGGGACATGATAGCTATGTTTAAATATTTGGAGGGATGTCATGTCGAGGAGGGAGCGGGCTTGTTTTCTGCTGCTCCAGAGTCTAGGACAAGGAGCAATGGATTCAAGCTACAGGAAAGGAGATTCCATCTGAACCTCAGGAAGAACTTCCTGATGGTCAAAGCTGTCTGCGGTGGAATATGCTGCCTCAGAGTGTGGTGGAATCTCCTTCTTTGGAGGTTTTTAAGCAGGGGCTGGATGGCCATCTGCTAGGAATGCTTTGATGTGTGTTCCTGCATGGCAGGGGTTGGACTGGATGGCCCCTGGGGTCTCTTCCAACTCTATGATTCTATGATCGTACTGCCCACTGTTTTCCTGCCTTCAGATGCAAGCCCAGGGCCCAATCGCCATAGTGTCTGCAGGCCCAGGGCCCGATCGCTGCGGTGGCTGCAGGCCCAGGGGTTGATTGCTGCAGCGGCTGCAGGCCCAGGGTCCAATTGCTGCGGCGGCTGCAGGCCCGGGACCCGATCGCTGTGGCGCCCACAGGCCCTCAATCCAATTGCCGTGGTGCCTGCAGGGCCTTGGCCCGATTGCCATGGTGCCCGGCGGGAAAACAGCGGGCAGCACAGATTCGTGCTGCCCGCTGTTATCCTGCCTCCAGCCGCAGGCCCAGGACCCACCGCGATCAGGTCCTGGGTGTTCGGTACTATCCGCGGTTTCCGTATCCACGGGGTGGTCTGGAAGCAATCCCCTGCAGATACGGGGGTTGTACTGTATATAGAAAAATATCTTTGTAGAACCTTCTGGAGCTGACCACATGGTCATAACTCTTTGCTTGAGTTCTGGAATGAGTAGCCAGGTTATATAAGCAGAGTTTGTTTATGTTTATATCAGGGAGAAGAATATAAAGAACCCTATCTCCATTGCCTGTCTATATATACTTTGTATGGCCCGTGGCTCATAATAAGAGAGAAGTAAAAAAAGAAAAGAGGATCAAAATCTTTTGATGGAAAAAATGGATTTAAAATTTCACAAAGGTGAAATATCTGGTGTGACTTTTGAAAATCAAAATTCTAAGTTGTTTCAGAACAACTATGTTAAATCATGGAATGAGATTACGCAAGATTTACCAAAATGGTCTAAACTGAAACTTTATTAGGCAGGATATTGATTACAAATTACAAAGATGAACATTTTAGATTAGATGTTGTTTTTCTTCCAAACAGTACTTATTGTGAGTAGTGAGGTACCATTTAAACAATGGCGCAAAAACATTTTCAAATTTATTTGGCAGGGGAACAAACTGACAGTAAGATTCAAGACTTTACAAGATGCAAAAGGCCGTAACTGCACAACATATAGTGCTATTATTCCACTTTCAACATCCTGTGGAATTCCGGGGTTTGTAGTTTGCTGAGGCCAAAGAGCTCTCTGGCTGAGAATTCTAAAAGTCCCTCCCTAAACTGCAAACTCGAGGATTCCATAGGATGTTGAAAGTGGGATAATAGTAATATAACAGTGTAGTGTGGAAATGGCCAAAGAGATGGGCTTGGGCCTCCCTAACTGAAATGTATTTTCATGCTTACTGTTTAGTATGGCTAAAAGACTGGATTACTTTGGAAAGGGAGAGGCTTCTTCATTTGGAGGGTTTTGATTTAAGATTTGATATTTGTTGTAAAGAAAGAAGGGACTTTTTCATGTGCTGTAGACATGTGAAAAAGCAAAGACATTTTGGGTTTTGATACATTGATCGATAGAAGACATCTTGAAGATAAAAACTGAACTGAAATCTGAGTTCTTCTTTTTGGGACTGATAGATGAACAGATAAGAAGTTTGGAAGACTCATGTAGTATATGGTAATTACTGCCAGATTACTCTGTGCTTAGAGATGAAAAGATTCAACTATTCTGTGTCGAGAAGACTGGATGATGAAATTGTTTGATCTAGCAGAAATGAACAAATTAATTTTTTTTGCTCAAAGAAGGATCATTGAGTAGATTTAATAAAGATTGAGATATGTGGATTGCTTATTTGAGACTTCACTGGGGAAGAATTTCAGTTTTGAGTCTTAAATTTAATAGCTTGTACTTATGATGGCGGAAGTATTTCTGCAATTTTATAATTTGGAGGAGGCATACATTCTAGTATATCTTATAACTGTCAGCTGTGGGGGCTAGAAGTCATATATATACCCTTTTCAGCCCCTTTTTTCCGTTAGATTAGTTTTGACTTTTGTGTTTTAAAACAGGTTATTCGTTGTCGAGCTGGGTGTGTTATTGTGGTTTGAGTGCTGAACTATGACCCTGGAAACCAGGTTTTCATTCCCCACTTGGCTGTGGAGACCTGCTGGGTGACCTTGGGTGTGTCACACATTCTCAGCCCCCACAAAAGCACAGAAAACTCCATGATAGGTTTGTCTCAGGATTGTCATAAAGTTGGAAATGACTTGGAGGCACACAACAACAGCAGTTCTTTGTTAGAGCTGTTTTGCTATTGTTATTTGTCCTAGTGTTATATATTCCCTTATGTGCTATTTTATGTATCTAAAATTGGTGTGTTTTAATAGAAATATTTACAAAAAAAAGGGAGAGAGAGAGATTGAGAGAGAAGTCTATGAAAGGCTGTGATCAGAGCTGGGTCTGTTGTTAGGCAAAGTGAGGCGGTCATCTCAGGAGGCAGATGCTGGACACTGGAGGAGAGAACCAGGTTTTAGACAGTCTGTGCCCCTTAAACAAGCCTGCTGTCTTCTGGTGTGGTGAACAATGTTGTCCTATGGTCAGCACTGAAGAAAGATTCAGCTGCTAGTTCAGCTGACATTTATTAATAGAATGCGATGGGGTGGAGAGGCTGTCTTGTTCACAGTAGCAAAATGTCTTGTTCACACTACACAGTTATAGTGCTTGATACTACCTGAATGATCATGGTTGCATCCTATCCTGAGATTTGCCATTTTGTGAGCTATTTAGACTTCTAGGCAGACAGCTCAAGCGAACGCTCAAAGTACAAATCCTATGATTCTGTAGGATTCAGTAATGGCGGTTAAAGCAGTATCAAAGTACTATAAACTGTGTGTGGTATGACAGACCCTGGTGTGAATGTGTATGTGTGCACGCGTGCATGTATGCGCGTGTATATGCATATATACATGTCAGACAGTGCCTGAAGTACAGTAATCCCTCCACATTTGCTGGTTTAGGGGCACGGGACCCCCATGAAAGTGAAAAAATGGTGGATAACTCTAGGCCCTCCCAAACCATATTTAACACACACAAAAAAGTATGATCACCATATCCAGCTCACCATGGATTCCTTTGAGGCATCAGGGTTCCTTCACAGGGCAGAAGTGGCTGGCTGGTGGGGCTTACTGCTTACTTCACTGCTGCCCCATATGGTTTTTAATAGGGACTTACTAGCCTTATTCGCAGTTTCTCAGTCTCACGAGGCTTGCAGTCCCTATTAAAAATGGCACAAGGAGGCAGCAGAGGTGACAGCAGATAATCCGTGAATAATCAAATCTGCGAAAGTGAAACCCGTAAATGTGGAGGGCTGACTATATATAATAAGGGGAAAAAACCTTGGACTGTAGGATTATAGTAGAACCTGTATGCCTGCCCACCCTCCTTCATAAGAGCTGCTCCCATGAAACAGTCTGATTATTAATGGCAATGGGCAATAGGCCTAAGAGAGGGAAGAAAGTCTTACATTAAAAAAATCTTTGAAGGGTCCCTCTTCTGCTAGTTTTCCATGCACACAAATATAAAGCTTTCTGTCAGTGACAGTGCTCCAGCTGTTCAAGCTCTCAAAGTTGGCTGTTTCTTCTTGAGAGTTTGGACATCATCAGTGGCACAAGTTCACTATGGCAAAGGGAAATAATGCAGGGATAGCAGAGAGCTTGTCGCTGCTCCAAGAGAACCGTTTCCAGTGCCAACATTCCTGGACAACTTTCCCTTTTACTCAGCTCCGGTTTGAAAAGTACCCAGTGTGGAAGGGACTTCCCTCTCGTGACTCAGATGTTGGTCATACGCAGCAGTGACTCAGCAGTGTTGACACAAAGCCAGATGTTCTCACGGGATCTGGAGCAGGAGGAGAAGGAAAGGCAAAATCAAGGGCAAGCAGGATGGGTTGGGGAGGAAGAGGCCTGAGGGAGGGAAAGCCAGGAGAGGAACAGAAAGAGATTGCATAGCAAGAAAGAGGACTGCAGCACCATTTACACTTTCACATTGCTTATTGCTGACACTGTTTTACACAAGGAGCTGCCTTTTACCAGTACCACAGCACACAGTTGTAGTGCTATGATTCTACTTTTAACTGTCACTGCCGTGTCTTATGGAATCCTGGGATTGGCAGCTTTGTTGATATTTACCGACAAGTTGACTTCAGTTTCTGACTACTCTGCGAATGAAGGACCTTGAAGACACCAAATTTCATCTGATCTTGGACACTAAGTAGGGTCAGCTGTGGTTAGTTCTTGGATGGGAGACCACCAACAAATACCAGGTGCTGTGAGCTATATTTCTGAGGAAGGAACTGGTAAAACCACCTCTGAGTATTCCTTGCCTAAGAAAACCCTGTGACATTCATGGGATTGCCCTAAGTTGAAAGGCAACTTGAGGGCACATACACACCCACATGAACAAGAGATCTCCAAGGCTCATCAACTGCCCTGCTTAGGGCCACTTCCGCACTAGGCTGTTATAGCGCTATGATTCCACTTTCAACCTCCTATGGAATCCTGGGGTTTGCAGTTTAGAAACTGCAAACCCCAGGATTCCATAGGAGGTTGAAAATGGAATCATAGCACTATAACAGCCTACTGTGGAAGTGGCCTAGGTCTTGCAACCTCAGGGACATGGCTTCCTTGGTTGAATCAATCCATTTATAATGTGCCTTCCTCTTTTCCTACTGCCTTCTCCTTTACTATTATCATCTTTTTCAGTGCGTTCCTTCAGGCAGAGAGCTCCAGTGTCTCACTAAACTGCAAATTCCAGCATTCCATGGGATGCTGCAATGGCAGTTAAAGCAGAACTCATGTAATTGTGTAGTTTGAAAGAACGCCAGGACAGGCTGTCCATCTAGCAGAACGTTGTCTGCTCTTGCTGGCTCTTGGCTCATAAGCAGAGGTTCGTACATTGCATAATGTTTGCTTGCTTTATCTGGAGGAGGTGGCAGGGATTGAACCTGGGATCTTCTGCACTGAAATCAGGTGTTCTTCTGCTGAGAAGTGTTTGCACCCTTATGCTTTTCTCCACATAAGTCTAGGAAGTCTTCCCTCAGTTCTAGCTGTTCCAGTGCACTGGATGCAGTTTTAGACCACCTCTTTCATTGTTATCTAGGCCCATCTCACCAGGAGAACCTCCTCTCATCCCTTCCTCAGCCTTTGTTCGTACATGGAGCCTCAGCCACCTCTTTAGCCAGTTCCAGAGGGAAGATAGTTGACAGTTTCCTAGTGACACTGGACGTGCTTCTTAAGGTGCTAACTGGCACAGCTTAGTGCCCCAGGCAATTGCTTTGTCCAGTGATAGGAATGGCTCAGCTTTGGTTGGTCCTCATGAATTCTGTAGTTTGCATGGGGCCATTGTGAAAGCCCTCCTATTTTCTGAATTTCTCTCACTGGAACAAATACTTGAAAAATTGCCCATAGTCTTACATTTCACATTGGGAGAAAAGGGCCCCTTGGTGTCAATGGAACCTTTTCTTCTAATATTAATAAGTAAATTTGGAAAAGCAACTTATGTCTGGATGGCAGCAGGAGAGGTAAAGGGCTCAACTCCCAATGCTACAACCTCCAGTGTTATCACTCCTCCCATCCCACTGCATTTTCCATTTTGAAAACTTTTATTTTCACTGCAAAAATATATGTACTATAATCTGTACCTTGAGTCTTGGAAAGGGATACCCATCAGAACTTGGGGAAGGGGCAGCTGAGAGTGAGTGAGTGAAAGAAAAGAAATGGTAGTTTCCAATGTGGAAGTGTCAGTGACAGAAGTCTGTGGAGTTGTTTAGTCTATGAGAGCATATATGAGAGCTAGAAGTAAGAAGGGAATGTGGACACAGAGACAGCTCCTCTCCTGCCCATGAAATTCCCATGTTGAGGGAGAAAGTCTGAAGTTTCTATTTATGTTCACTTGACTGTGAGTAGAAGTCTCTGTGCAATTGGGAATCCTGAATCCTAGTAATGCAGAAGTTTCTATTCAAATTCAAATGAATGTAAATAGATCTCTTGAGTTCAGACCATCTCTGCTCAGTGAGCAAAGATTGAGGCTTAGGGAGACAAAAGAACACTGGATGCAGGGCTTCCCTCCCCCTGAGTGCCCTATTGGTGCCAACATTGGGATCATTTCAGCATCAAGTCAAAACCTGGCTTTCTATTAAAGCATTTGGAACTGATTTTATCCACGTGTCTTAAAACTGTATTATTTAAAATTAACCAGTTTTAAATTATGTGGTTCTAATTGATAAACTTTTTAATATATTTTCAATCTTTAAAAACTCTTGATATTATTTGGTGTTTTAAATTGATTTTATTGTAAGTCCCCTTGAGATCTTTAGATAGAGGGTGGGATGTAAATATTTTAATAAATAAATAAAATAACTAAAATAAATAAATAGTGATCATACCAATGTCCCTTATCCACTTTCAGCCTTCACTTGAGCAAGTTAAGTTGCCTATGTAATCGACTTGCACTACCACTTTGAACAATTCCTGAATTTCAAGGTGAATCTTGCTGATTTGCATTGGTCTAAATGGTATAGTGGTTTGACCACTGAACTACAACTCTGGGAACTGGGGCTCAATTCCCTGCTTGGCCGCAGAAACCCACTCGGTGACCTTGCGTGTGTCGCACATTCTCAGCCTCAGAAAACTCCATGATCAGTTCACGTTAGGGTTGCCATAAGCTGAAATGACTTGACAGCACATAACAACAACATAAGCAGGTCAGATGAGCCCAATTCAGATCTGGTCCAAAGCAATTTGGACCAACTTGAGTGGGTGGTAGTGTGGAGAGATAGCCAGCGTGTCTCCAAGTACACCATATCAGGAAAATGCCACGTGGGATGGTGAGGGGAAGGAAGAGCAGATGGACTTAGCTTCCATTCTGGGGCAAGGATCTCCCCAGTGCAGAGGCTGAGGAAGAGAAGATGCTGTGAGGCAAATGAGCTGTAGACACTCAGTTCTTGCCTGCAGTTTTGTGATCTCTTTCTAGTTTAGTTATCAGCAGCAGGTCTGTTTGATGGTGTATTCCTGAAGGGCAGGGGGTTTGGACTTGATGACCTTTGTGGTCTCTTCCCGCTCTATGACTGTCTGCCTTCCCACTCAGTGCCCACCCTGCTGTTTTTCAGTGTAATACTATTGCTTCTGGTCTTTAGCTGTGCTCTTCAAGGTAGCTGAACCTTGGATATGTTCTTAGGGGCTCTAGGATGATGCTTCTGGCTGTAGATGGCTGTGCCCACCTGGAAAAGATGCCTTACTTTATAAAATTTCTTCTTAATGTTCTTGTCTCTGTATTATGTGTACGGGAAAGCTACACAGACAGTAGGTCTCTTACTGCACAAGCAACAGACACACATCACGAAAACTGCAGTGCAGAAACTAGTATCAACTGCCAGGACTGAACACTTAGCTGACTGTTCATACTTTAAAACTATATTTGATTTTAAAGACAGGTAATTTAGAGATGCCTAGCATTAAAGAGCCTTGAACTACTTGTCTGCAGCTTAGTTGGGTTGAAGGGGCCGCCTTTCCACACATGGTCTACTTGTGTAAAAATTGAGAAATTTCAACTGTTTTGCTATCCCAGTACAGGTCAGTAAGACCTCTGAATCTCAATTTAGATTTGGGATCCAAATGGGGTCAAATTGGATCTAAAAAAAAAGAAAAAATGGGGGACAATCCAAATAGTTGAATTTCATCCCAAACCAAATTTATAGCCTTACCACATAGGACTGGAGACGGATTGGACTGTGAGCTGTTTGAAATCCCTCTGAAAGTGCAGGACCTCTCTCTGGATTGCTAATGTGCAGGAGGAAGTTTGTTGCTTTGTATAATTTGCTTTGAGCCACACTAACTGGAGGATTCTGGGAACCATATTCCCAAACAAGTGAATTTTCAAGATTCTGGTTCTGCTTGTGAATCTGTAAATAAAGCAAAATATTACAGAGGCTACATGTCCCACTGCCATCTGATGGAAAAAGGGAACATACCTTCCATGGTGCTGTCTCATGGAACTGGTTGTTTAACAGTGTACATTTTTATTCTATCCCAGTTGGAAGCCATGGGAAAGAAAGTAGTCTTAGAAGCAGTATGACTATTAAGCTGTGCTTCTCGGAGGAAAGTGCCATCTCTTCTAAGGCACTTGTTACCCTGTGAACTGGGGGTCCCGGGAGGGACGCCAAAATGTGCTCAACTAAAGCTGGGGAAAATTAGCTCAGAGCACTGCTTAGCGTTACGAGAGGCAGGGTAACTTAGCGAGATCTTGAACCCTATGTCTATGGGGTCGGGTCGAGTCAAGGAGAACACAGAAGTTGAAATAATAAATGATGTTTATTAAATACAAGCAAAACAGTGTATGCGATACACTCATACAAGATAACTGAAGAAAATAAAGGTTGGAGTGGTATAGAGGGATTTTTAGAGGAATTGCTGGTTTGGGTGATACTTCACCTGTCCTGAAGCCCAGGAAAATAGAGAGCGAAGCTGGGGTGCGATGTAGCTCAGCACGTGGAGCTGAGGGGAGGCTCGCCAAGCAAAGCGGCAGCAAGGCGGGATGAAACTCGGGAGCGTTCCGAGGAACGTCTCGGAATCAAGGGTTTTTATAAGGAGAATTGTGACTGCAGGCTATGCCGTACTTGGGGGAAAACAATAGATTTGGAGTTGGAGACAAAGCCTCCGAAAGAATCTGAATGATTGAGTTATCGTAGCGATTCTCAATAGAGTAGCCAGTATGCAGATGCAGAGTACTTGGGTATTGCATAGTTTACCCATCAAGCTGCCATCGCCGGGCAGAGGCTTTTTTGTAAGTAGCGTGCATACCTAATTAGAATACTTGCCTGGAGGTCTCCTAAAGCAGTGAGTCAGCTATCTCTGGCCTGCCTGTATTGTAGTTTGAATATTACGGCTATTAACGGCCCAGCTTGTTTACGTGCTTGTCCGGTGGCCTTGCAAGCACGTGGAGAGGAATAGAGAAGTGAAGCTGAATTATGATATCAAAAGGATATCTTTTAATATCCCCAAAGCTCGGACTAGCCAGGGCAGTAACACACTGCTTAAATTTCTTCCAAGCTGAACACAGAGATAAAAATGAAATGGGTCTAAAGAACATTTTCTTTATTATAGCTCCAACCCCCCCTTCAAGATTTATAGTTGGGCCTCCAGGACCTCAGATCAAAGGGAGCTTGTTGTGGTATCGGGGAGAGTAAGTGTCATATGTGTGTTTTGTATTATTCACTATCAAAACCTCTTATGAATTCTAAGCACGTCAATTTTTTAAAGGGCTTGTTGTCCTTAAAAGGAAATGGTCTCAGAAGCAAAGAACCAGCTACTCCCTTCCTCCACATACATGTGATTCAACTCTGCCCGGAAGTGCTGGCATAAGAGTTTTGTGGAGGTATGGGGGGGGGGGGAGAGAAAATGTTTCCCTCCCCTGGTTTATTTAAAAACTATTTGGCGATAGGGCAAACCTAAACCGATTTGTGAAGTTACAACCTATGGTGTATCTGCACTCCATGCAGTTATTTCAGTTTCATACCACTTTTATTATCAGGGCTAAATCCCCATTTGCAGTTTGGTGAGGTGCTTAGGATTCTTGTCTAGAGATCTCTAGTACCTGTCGATGGAGAATTCCTCACTAGACTACAAATCCCAGGGTTTTGTAGGATAGAACCATAATAGTTAAGGTGGTATGAAACTGATATAACTGTGTAGTGCAGATACATGATGAAAAATATTCTTGTTTTGTGCGGTTCAAATGGTAGGTGGTGCATTCACAGGAAGGGTTATGAAGTGAGAGAGCAATTCTATTTCCTGCTGAAGTGGAGTGAAGCATAAGGAGCAGGGAATGCTGTTCCATTGTAAGAGAAAAGCTCCATTAGTGGGTCAGCGTGTCTTCTGAGGCCCCTGGTATGACTGTGGAAAGTCCTGAGGGAGGGTTTGAAAGGAGGCATCCTGTGGATGGACTTGGGTCCCAAATCCCTTTGCTTCTAAAAGCGTGCACGTGGACTGGACCTTGCAGCTTCACTACCTGGAGCTGGCATAGGCCCTTTCTTCCTTCTGTTGGTTTCAACGGGAAGAAAAATACCAAGTACACATTGGTGGAAAAATATATACAGCCATCATTTCCTCCTCTTGCCTTGGTTAGAATGAACCTCTTCCTTCCTCATGGTACTCCTCTACTACATATAGGGTTCCTTTGCCCACTGAAAGTTGAGATAATTTTTCTGCTTTTGAAATGTACTTAAATTCTGATAAGCTATTTGAAAACTGTATGGTGGGAGAATCAATAGATATGAAACTACCTAAAGATAATAAGCATCTTTTAATTAAAGCTTTCTAAGGTTAGTATTTTGGGTCCCCCCCCCCCACTAACCTTAAACCTGTTTGTTTGGCTTGATTTTTAATTGATTTTATTGTAGTTTTATGTCTGTTATATGTTATTGGTATATATTGTTGTCATGCTTTCATAGTTGTAAACCACTTAAATTTTTACATTGACACAAAGGCAGTAAATATAATCTGGAATAAATAAATAACTAAAGTTGGTTACGTTTGTGTCAGATAAAATAGCTTTAGTGACACCATTTTAAATATTTGTTAAGAAAAGCCCGGAAGCATAGTCAGGCTAAAAGCACAATGAGATCATTTCAGAAAGAAAATCTGGTTTGTTTGTTTGGGCAACAGAAAAAAAACCTATGCGGTATAATTTTCTTTGAGTCCCTTGAATATGGTTGGAAAAATGAATAGAAAGTCCTGCTGGAATGTATCCTATTAATTTGAAGGCAGCTGTATTGATTTTACAGTGGCCAGAGCTCATGATCCTTGCTTGAAATAGAGCTATGCTGATTTTCTAATTAAGAATATAACTCCACGACTTGAAAACCCTGTGAAATTCATGGGGGTCACCATAAGCTGACAGACAACTTGAGGGCACATACACATCCATACTGGAAATCCATGGAATCATGTAGTTGAGTGCTTTTTTAAAAGAAGCCCTTTTCTCTGTAGATTTTTTTTTTCAAAAGAAGCCCTTTTCTCTGTAGATTTTTTTTTCTTAAGAAGCCCTTTTCTGGAGATTTTTCTGTTTCTCATTCACTCATTCAACCTCACTGATTCACTTGCTTTCTATCTCATTCAGATATTTTTATACACCACAGACATTCACACAAATACCCCATATTCCAAAATTCTCTCAGACATTGACCCTCTGCATGGCAGATGCAAGCTGCAGATGTTCTTGAGAGGAAAGCAGACTGGCAAGAGATCTCTGGACGGTGTTGCAGATTCTTCTTCTTCTCTCCTGGGTGCTCTCTTAAAAGCCAACTTGCTTTGGATTAGATTGGAGGATCAGGGACAGTGCATGAAGGAACAGAATTTCTAGCACAAAGGCAGTGACACTTGGGCATGAACACAACATGTGTGAAGGCATCAGAAGGGGATGGAGACTACAGAGTGTTCTGTGGCTGTGGGATTAGGAGGGATTTTGCAATTCTGCAAAAAGTCACCCAACTCTGTTCTACGCTAAACTGGGTAAGTAGTTAAACCATGCCTGGGTAGGGGTGTAACTGAAGCAAAGCTATATATTGGCAAACAAGAGGTTTACATGTATAATAAAGTAGATGTATTCCATTATCAGCAGAACATGTCAAGATGTTTCAGGACATGGCTTAGAAGCCTTTGTATATGGTTGACTGAACTTGGAATACCTAAGAGCTTACATTTCTTAAATGTCTAAGCAAACTTTTTCTTTAGCATGGCTCTACCATACTTAGGTTTTTCTGACCTCTCTTCATTCCTCCTTTTGACTCTTCCTGTGTGGCTTGCAGGCTGCTGTTTTGCAGCCCCACTCACCACTGCCATGAGCTGCTACCCAAACTGGGCACTGAAATCCTGGAGCAGAGCATCTGTTGGCTCTGGAAACCCAGAAGAATGCTTTGCTCTGCAACCCCACACGCTCTATACTGTAGGAAAGGACAAACTGGTGCCTTCTTGAAGAACTGAGAGCCATATTGCAGTAACAGTGCATTCCATGATGGTGCTTCTCCATGCTCTGGAGCACTCCACACATCCTTATGGCTTCCTTACACCCCTGGTGTAAAAGGAAAGGGTAGAAACAAGTGATGACTTGTGGCCAAATCAGAGAAGAATTTACAGTTTGGTCTCCTGTAACTCTTCCCCAGATGGTTGCAATTTCCTCTAGAAGGATTAATATATTACCAGTCACTCTGTTTTTGTTTTCATATTTGGGATCACCACTGGAAATCTTCCCCTTTCTGGAAAATATAGGTTGCTTGCCATTTGCAACCCAGAAGAAAGAATTGTACAGAGGAAGTGTTGGCTCAGATGGGGGGACTATGAGAGAAGAATGGAGATTCATGGTTTAGTCCACTGCCTTCCATCCCAACCTCAAAGTCAGTGGCCATTTCCACACTGGACTGTTATAGTGCGATGATTCCACTTTCAACATCCTATGGAATCCTGGGGTTTGCAGTTTAGGGAGGGGCCAGCCTCTAGAGTGATGATAAGTAGTTTAAATGGACTGTAAACAGAAGATGTGTCACAATGGCCAAATGAAGCATCTCCAAGAATGAGTGCGGTGGGCACTTCAGTTTTATGTGTGCAAAAGCACTCTGAGCCACTGTAGAAAGCCAGGCCTCCAAGTTTAAGGCTATGCCCACCACTATTCTCAGGCTGAAAATCTGTGTCTTTTATGGGAGTGTAACCCCACCCAGCACAAGCTATATCCCTGTTCCTTGATTTGCCTTTTGACTGACCAGAACCATCTCTCTTTTGTCTGAGCTTCAGTTGGTTTGCCCTCATCCAGTCCATTGTTGGTGCTAGGATTCAACTGGGTCTTTTTTTTTTGGGGGCGGGGGGGACAAAATGTCTCCAAATGCCAAATGTGTGCGGGGCAAGTTTTCCCTCCCTTCTCTGAGTTAGTTTAGGTCCAGAAGAGGCATTTTTTAAAAACAAGAAGTAAACTGGAAATGACTCTGAAACTTTAAAACAGGAAGTGAACTGGGAGTGATTTTTTTGCGGGGGTTTGTGTACAGCAGTGAGTATAGCTCTCTGAAGTCTCCAGAAGGGAGCAATGTTCCCATACGGACTAACAGCTTGCCTCAATCCCATGCTAATCACTGTTGTTGTGTGTCATTTCCAGTTTATGGTGACCCTAATGCAAACTTATGACAGTTTTCTGGGGCTGAGAGTATGTGACATACCCAAGGTCACCTAGTGGATTTCCATGACTGAGCAGGGAACTGAACCCTGGTATCCAGGGTCATAGTCCAATGCTCAAACCACTATACTATGCTGGCTCTCCCCGACACTAATTCTGCTTAGAGAACTTGGTTACAAATTGAGAGCCTTAATTTTACCACTCTATTCTGCTTTGCTCAGACCTCAACTGTAATACCGTGTCCATTTCTGAGCCCAATAGTTCAGGAACGATATTGACAAGCTGGAATGTGTCCAGAGGAGGGGGAGCAAAATGGTGGAAGGCCTGGAAACCATGCTCTATGAAGAGCAGCTTAGGTTGCTGGGTAGGCTTAGCCTGGAGAAAAGAAGTTTAAGAAGTGACATGATAGCTATATTTAAATATTTGAAGAGATGTCATATGGAGGATGGAACAAGCCTGTTTTGTGCTTTTCCAGAGACTAAGGCCATTTCTACACGGGGTTTTTAAAACGGCGCAGAGTGTCCTCCAGGGAGGACGTCTGCACCTGGGAGCGGACCGAGTCGGACCTACTTAACGTAGATCCGCACCCCAGCCCGCTCTGGAACGACCCCAAGTGGTCGTCCAGTGTGCTTTTGAAAGACCGCTAAAAACTGGTCTTTCAAAAGCATGGAGCGCGCCAGTGCGAGCCTGCTCCCTTATGCAGATTCGCTCGTAGGCAGAGCCTACAATCTGCCGGGGGCGGGCTTTAGGCTGGTGGGCTTCAGAAGCCGCCATTTTCGTCCCCGGAGCAGTGCGGTGTGGCGGTGGAAGCCCTAAAGTCCAGTGACTAGCGTCACAGGGCGATTCCCTCGCCCTGTGCGGAAATGGCCTAGGACATGGAACAATAGCTTCAGACTTCAGGGAAAGAGATTCCATCTAAACATTAAGAAGAACTTCCAATAGTAGGAGCAGTTTGCCAATGGAATATGCTGCCTTGGAGTGCTGGTGGAGTCTCCTTCTTTGGAGGTTTTTAAGCAGAGTCTGGATGGTCATCTGCCACGAGTGCTTTGATTCTGTATTCCTGCATGGCAGAGGGATGGATTCAATGGCCTTTATGGTCTCCTCTAGCTCTATGATTCTATGATTCTAATATCCTGCTTTTGCAGGTAGTTTTCAAAATAGCATTTTTCATAACCCTTTTTTATTTTTTTGGCCAGGAAAGAAGGTCATTTTGCCCAATATCACTGTTTCAAAGAATTCAGATGCTTTATCTCCACACACACCTTTGCCCTGTATAACATGTATTACTCCTTCATAAACAAATACAAGCTTTCGTAACCCAGCTTGGCAGGACATCAAAGCCTAGAGAAAAACAAAAGAAAAGCAGAACAGAAAAGTACACTTGCTTCAGTGTTTATTCTTTTATTTCCAGCATCCTCCGCACCTTACCACTGAGGTTCAATGTATGGGTTTTGAGCTGAGTGGGCTTCAGTGGCAAGTCAGGATTCTAGTTTAAAGGTCAAGGGCTAAGGTTGGAAAAATGACCCTTCCAAATACCACTCTCTGAATCACTTAGTCTGCATGTCCAGTAGCCAAAATGACTGGGGGATTCTGAGACTAGTAGTTTGAAAGTGACATTTCCAAGTTCTTGCTTGGTTTCTCTGCTAAGGTGAACAATGTGATATGAGACAGAAAGTTACCCTTCAACAAGAGCCTACCTCACTGAGGAAAAAACTCTAGCTTGCAGGGTCTCTAGGGTGCTGTTTTGACAGGCAGCCCATATTCTTGGATTCTTTTGGGTAACACAAATATGGGGGTAGGCTATATGAGCAGTGCTGGGGTGAGCAAATCAGAACCACCTAGGACATCTGCTGTAATATAGTTTATTGGGACTTGAAATTCTGGTTTAAGGTACAGGAAGCCCCCACATTTCGACACCCCGTTATCTGATGACTTGTCCTTTTGAGGCTTCCAAATTAAGGATAAGTTTTATTAATTTGATGGGGATTCTGATCTTTAATCATTTCTTCCTGCCTACAGAAGCTCGCTTGGGACTACTTGTGTATATGCACTGCTTGCAAAGTGAGCTGAGAGGGGGAAAAAGGTGACAAGTCAGTTGAGAGACTTTGCAAGCAGCATGTGGTCAGTTGGTCTCAAGTGAGCCTCTGTAAATCCTTCATGCTTTCTATAACAGAGTTAGATGGGTTCTATTTTTCAACCAATTCCATTTTCTGAGAGTGCTCCAGTCCCTAACCTATCAGATAAGTGGGGAAGCCCGTATTTACACATTATTACTTTAGTATCTTTTTTGGATTAGAAAATGCATGGGTCTTAGTTTTGTAGGTTTTAAAGCAACATTGACCGCACCATTCCGTTACTGTTGCGTTATATAGGGGGAAAAAAAGGCCATTAGCTGAATACAGAGAGACAGCTATAGAACTGGAAGCATCTTCATTTTAAGAAGTCTTCTAACATCTAGGAGCCACAGACTATGATGTCTGAATAGTCTTCTTGTTTGTGGCAATAGGCTTAACTGTGTTCTTGAAGAAGTGGCCTCTTCTTTTTCCTTTTTCTCCATCAAGAGTGTTTGTCATGAATGTCTTGGGTCACTTGCAGATTTTTCTGTCTACTGGCACAGTTAGAGGCTCTGATTTCACTTCCAAGAAAACCTGGAAGTGTGGCTTCATCTGTATAATAGCAGTCTTCATGACAAGATTGTAGGGGTTTGCTGCCATCTTGTGTGCAAATGGAGAGTAGCACCTGCTAGATGGTATGTGCCTTCAAGTCATGTGTGCCTTATGGTGACCCTTTGGCAAAGTATCATAGGGTTTTCTTGCAAGATTTGTTCAGAGGTGGTTTGCCATTGCCTTCCTCTGAGGCTGAGAGGGTGTGACTTGCTTAAGGTCACTCTCTGGGTTTCCATGGCGGAGCACGGATTTGAATCCTGGTCTGCAATGCTCAAACCACTACACCAAACTGGATCTTACAAATGATTACATGGGATTATATTAAACCACACTGGCACCTTGAATGAAGGTATTTTTAAGGGAATTATTGCTGGGTGTCCTTCCTCCCATTCAAAATATGTATGAGTGGAAGCTTCTCTGGTAAGTACAAACCTGACGTGAAGATTGTGTTGAAAGTGATTGTTTTTTAAAAAACGAAAATAGAAGGCAGTCTATACAAAGCTGCAAATACATTTACACACATCAGCATCCTAGGAATTTTTATTCTCCTGCCCATTACCAGAAGCTACCTGAATTAGAAGGAAAAATCCTTAAAGCTCTTATCAAAACTTAGAAAAATTGGTTTAAAAACCCAACTGATCTGGGATTGTAAAAGATATATATTTAGAGATTATTTGTAGTCTAGTCGGATTTCTGCATGAGGCTGTTATAGCGCTATGATTCCCCTTCAACATCCTATGGAATCCTGGGGTTTGCAGTTTCGGGAGGGGCCAGGCGGCCCCTCCCGAAACTGCAAACCCCAGAATTCCACAGGATGTTGAAAGGGGAATCATAGTGCTACAACAGCCTCGTGCGGAAATGGTCTTAGTATGCAGTAACTTGCAGAAGGCTTTGAAGTGGGTGGGAATCAGGTTGTTCACTGATTAAATTGTAACCATTAATTTGTCTCCACTAGGGTCCAAAAGCCAGGACTTCATTTGAACACACAACTATTGCTATAAAAATTCCTTGCCTTGAACAAAGATTGGAACATTTTTTTAAACTACAGCTCTTCAAACTCCTTGCGGGTTGCTGATTATGCCTTGGGATTTTGGGAAATGTAGTCCAGAAAATAGAGAACCAATGTGGTATAGTGGTTTGAGCACCCTGGAGACCAGGGTTCAGTTCCCCACTCAGCCATGGAAATCCACTGGGTGATCTTGGGGTCGTCATACACTCTCAGCCCCAGAAAAGCCCGTGATAGGTTCACCTTAGGGTCACCCTAAGACAGAAATGACTTGAAGGCACACAACAACAACAACAACAACAGTCCACAAATGATTTTCAAAACTCTGATCTTGCATTATTCCCAGTGTGGGTCTATTTCTTACATACAGCCTCCATTTCATTTGAATCGTGGAATTGGCCTGGCTTACTGACTGGGAGTCAGAATTCATTGTAGTAAGGACAAATGTTTGCCTGCTTTTAGAGTCTGAAATTTAGAGATACAAACTTGAAACAAAACCGGTGGGGTATTATAATGAAAGGCTGTGGCTATAATGGCTATTTTCCTGCCTGAGATAAAAGGCAAGATAGTGTCTTACCCCATTATACCTGCAGAAGGTTCTACATGGGCAGCTGACTTCATTACTTGTGAGAAGTCAGCATCTGCCATCTCACCTGAAGTCAATAGGTTGGCATAGAGGGCATAGGATGGGCTGTGCAGAATGCCCAGCTCTGTTCTCCAAGAGAAGGAAACTGCTAGGAGGCTGGCACAACTGCTCTTCCACATTGCCTCATCACTGCTCTGCAGTTTGAGGTGACTTCATCTCTTTGCTTGATGGTCAGGCAGGCATCGGGTAGTGTAACGCCAGCAAGAACACAGTTGGGATGCAGTGCTTGGCTATTGCCAGCAAGTAGCTGACCTGCATGTGAGGACGTGTGTAGAGCACTCTGCTTCCTGCTGCTAGGGGCCCAGAATGTTAGAGCAATATAGTTCAGACAAGACACATTCCTGCAGCAGAGAGAGTGAAACATGATGCTGCATTTTTGCTGTTCCATGCCACTGTCACCAAAAGCATCTGTCTAATATAAAGCGTACTTGCAGGCAAAGGGGAGGTGAATAAAACTAGCGGTGCAACGGCCCCTCCCGAAACTGCAAAGCCCAGGATTCCATAGGATGTTGAAAGTTGGATAATAGCGCTATAACAGTCGAGTGCGGAAATGGCCTCTGTCATCAGGTTTTCTTGGCAAGATTTATTTAGAGGATGACCGTGCTGTTACCCTGTGTACTGGGGGTCCCAGGAGGGACACCAAAATGTGCTCAACTAAAGGTGGGGAAAATTAGCTCAGAGCACTGCTTAGCGTTACGAGAGGCAGGGTAGCATAGCGAGATCTTGAACCCTATGTCTACGGGGTCGGGTCGAGTCAAGGAGCACACAGAAGTTGAAACAATAAACGATGTTTTATTAAACACAAGCAAAACAGTGTATGCGACACATTCACACAAGATAACTAAAGAAATAAAGGTTGGAGTGGTATAAAGGGATTTTTAGAGGAGTTGCTGGTTTGGGTGATACTTCACCTGTCCTGAAGCCCAGGAAAAATAGAGAGCGAGGCTGGGGTGCGATGTAGCTCAGCACGTGGAGCTGAGGGGAGGCTCGCCAAGCAAAGCGGCAGCAAGACGGGATGAAACGAGGGAGCGTTCCGAGGAAGGTCTCGGAATAAAGGGTTTTTATAAGGAGAATGTGAGTGCAGGCTATGCCGTACTTGGGGGAAAACAATAGATTTGGAGTTGGAGACAAAGCCTCCAAAAGGTCAGAATCTGAATGATTGAATTATCGCAGAGGTTTTCAATAGAGTAGCCAGTATGCAAACGCAGAGTACTTGGGTATTGTATAGTTCACCCATGAAGCTGCCATCGTGGGCAGAGGCTCTTTTGTAAGTGGCGTGCATACTTAATTAGAATACTTGGCTGGAGGTCTCCTAAAGCAGCGAGTCAGCTGTTTTCTGGCCTGCCTGTATTGTAGTTTGAATATTATGGCGATTAACGGCCGAGCTTGGTGGCGTGCTTGTCCGGTGGCCTCGCAAGCACGTGGAGAGGAATAGAGAAGTGAAGCCAAATTATGATATCAAAAGGATGTCTTTTAATATCCCCAAAGCTCGGACTAGCCAGGGCAGTAACAGTGCCTTGACTCTTCCAAGGATATCCAGTGGGTTTTCATAACTGAATGAGGTCTCAACTGAACCCTGGTCTCAAACAGACCTATTCCAACACTTAAACCGCATAAGCTCCCCACAACCACAAACTGTTAGTTTGTAGAAAATTATTAAGCTTCGGAGATACTCTAAAACAATATTTTACAGGCAGTCTGACAAAATGGGTGCAAGCCTGACCTTATTTCCCAACTCTAGGTCAGTGATGAAGATTAATGAAATAGCCAAATTAGATTTTACTTTTAATAGCATGATTAACAACCATGTCTGGGTTTCTAAAAAAACTAAAAACTAAAAATTAAATACCAGGTGCACAGTTCTCTGTTTTCATCAGCACCATAGTATATAGAGAAAGAAGTTTTAATTATGCCCTCACAATATACTGCAATCCTGATAAAAATATACACCTCTACCTAGTGGGATTTCACTTTTTACTGAGTCATTGTTGCTAATCATAGCATGAAAGTCATGCCTAGTTTGTCCTTGCAATCGATCAGTTTTAGGGGAAGAGGAAAAATGTGGCTTCAAAGACAAGACAGGCAGCAGATGAAGAGTGACAGAGAAGCTGGACAACAGAAGCACACCTGTGGAGGGAGAGGCAAATGAATGATACGGGGCAGGGTGGCAGCTGGATCAGAGATAAAGGTTTGCCTGCAGTGTTTCACAGACAAGAACAATGCCACTCTTCAGTATGGACAAGAAAGGAAGAAACAAGAGAGGGAGAGAAAAAGGCAGAGGAAGAAAGAAATTAAACAATGGCAGGAGAGTGCCTCTTGCTAGGAAGCAGCACTGGGATCTCTCTTCTTCTTCTAAAGAAGAAGGATGCATCTGGGAATGTGCAGGGTGTGTTTTATCTCAAAATGGTAATGAACAACTGCAGGCTGACTCCAGTGGCACCAACAATGCTGGACTATGGATAGGGTTCTGATCCAGGGCCCTTGGTCAATTTCAGTGGGAAGTACGTCCCCAAATGTGATAGTGGTTCTAGTACTTTTGTTGGCTGTGGAGGCCCCCAAACACACCTTTTGATTGGTTCACCTTGTTGCTCCTTTCACACTTGGGGAAGTACTTAAAATTAGAATCTAGTGCAGTTATACATTCTTTCATTGTGTGCACCAGCAAGCCACAGTCTGGGACTCTTTCACACTATACCGTTCAAGAACAATGGTTCTACTTTCACTGTCACCTAAGGTTGTCAGAGTGAAAACTAGAGTGGATTCTTGTACCTTGAATGGTTGTTTAGAAGTGGGAATTTCAGCAGGTGTTGCTTATAACGCAACCAGGTAACAGGAAACACCTGAAATTCCCTCTTCTATGAAGCTGTTAAGGGTACAGGAGCTGTATCCAGTTATCACTCTGACAATCCCACATGGCAACATCCCATCCTATGAAATTCTGGAGTGTGTAGTTTGGTGACACACTAGAGCTCTCTGGTTGAGAATTCTAGAAATGCCTTCCTCAACTGCAGATTACAGGATTTTGCAGGTTAAAGCGGCAGTTAAAGTAGAATCATAGTGTCGTAATTGTGTAGTGTGATGGGCCCCTGATCAGCTAGTGGAGAGGGGAAGAGGAGGTGGTAATAGTGAGGCAAGGAGGGAGGGAAGGAAGGAGGCGAAGCAACTGGTCTCTCTCCTTAAACATGGAGAGACCTCTGTCTTTACTATTCCCCATATGCTTAACAATATAAAGCAGAGCTAAGAATGTGGTTCATTATGTCTTAATGCCTGGTAATGATATCTTTTAAGGATAGGAAATAGAGAAGTGGTAGGGAGTGGGAAGTCAATTTAAAGGTTAGGCAAAGGTTAAGGAATGCTGGGATGGGGGTGTTTTCTGTGTGGGATGAAGGTTACTGTGCATAGTAAGCACCTAAAATTTTCTTAAAAAATAAGGCAGCTACTACCTACAGGCATACAACCCAATAGGCACAATACAAAAGAAATATGAAATGGGGAAGGTAAAGGAAAAGGAAAAGTAGTACTAGAGCAGCTGCAATGGTACTCTTTCCTGGGATTGGAAAGCATATCAAGCATTTCTGGTTTGTGGGCCATTGTTTTGTTTTCCACATTTGTTGACAGATTTTAGTTGAAACTTAAGTGGATTCTGCCTCTGTAGCTTGAAACAGCTGTATTAGTATGCCCTCTGTTGCTGTGACTTTTTTTTCTGCCAAGTGCTCTGAGTGCAGCTTTCATTTCACTTCCTAAAATTGTGGGTTCATCTTCAAATGGGCCTTCCTTGAAGGAATTGCCATCCTTTCCTCTCTTTTACATAGTTCTTCAGTGTATTGTTTCCATTGTCCTTTTATTTCTTCTTGATCATGTAGTGTTTTCTCCTGCTGGTCATATAGCATCCCTACCCTTGGTTTAAATTTCCCTTTGTTTCTTTAATCTTGTGGACGAGGTCCTTTGTTCTTCCTTTTTTGTTGTCATCTTGTATTTCTCTGCATCGATTGTGACAATAGTTCTCTTTCTCCCTGTGCACAGATTGCTGAACAGCTGTGTTCATGATTCTGACCCTATTTCTGTCCATGTTTACTTTTGCTTCTTGTCTGTCCTTAGTTGCTTGAAGAATTTCATCTGTCATTCAAGATGGCTGTTCTTTGTTTTTGCCTGCTGATGGCATCTTTTCACATTCTTCCCTCACAATGTCTCTGGTTTTGGTCCAGAGTTCTTCTGACTTCTGGTCAATTAGGTTTAAGTAGTACAAATCTATTTTTTAAATTATCTTTAAATTCTGTAGAGATGTTCTTCAGGTTATATTTGGACATGAAGATTGATTTAATGTTCTTCTTTAGCTTTACTCTAGTATTTGATTTTGGAAGTTCACAGTCTGTCTCACAATCTGCTCCTGGTCTTGTTTTTGCAGAGAGAATGGAGCGTCTCTGTCTTCTACTTCAAATTGTGTAGTCTATTTGATTTCTATATCAGGTGATGTCAATGTATATAATTGTTTCTTTGGTTGCTTGAAAAATATGTTTGCAATGAACAAACTGTTGGCCTCACAAAATTCAATATCACTCTCCTGTTCCATTTCTTGATACTAGGCCAAATTCTCCAGTAGTCTTTTGTTCTGCTGCATTTTCTACTTTTGCGTTCACATCAGCTATGATTGCCAACATCTCCTGGTTTGGAGTGTGATCAATTACCTCCTGGACTCTAGCACAGAATCTTTCAATTTCTTCCTCTTCTGCCTCTGTAATTGGAGCATAAACTTGGATTATGGTCATGGTTTCCCCTAAAGTCACAACGATATGATTTGGTTAGATTTCGCACTGTATTCCCTAACTGTTTTTGCTACATCTTTCCTCACAATTAATTTCACTGCATTTCTTCTTAGGTTTTCATTAGCTGAGTAAAACAGAGAGTAATTTTCTGATTGAAAATGTCACATTACTGTCTATTTTAGCTCCCTCATTCCAAGTATTGCAAAATTTATGTTTTCCCTTCCTTCCTTCCTTCCTTCCTTCCTTCCTTCCTTCCTTCCTTCCTTCCTTCCTTCCTTCCTTCCTCTTCACAATGTCTAACTTCACCTGCTTCATGCTTCTCACATTCCATGTTCTTGTTATATATGCTATGCAACTTTGGACTTTCCTTTCCCCTCTGAGCATGTCAATAGCTCAATGTCCTTTTGGCTTGAGTCCAGTTGGGTAACTATTCACAGCACTACTCATACTTGTCCTCTGCTCTTGCCCAGTAGCTTGCTGAATGCTTTCTGATCTTAAGCTGAACATGGACAAAACAGAGATCTTGGTGTTTCAGCCTGACCACCCAGCAGTCCCTCTTTCATGTCTACCACTGGATTTACAGGGTTGCACTGTGACTCCCGTCTCAGTTGCCAGGAACCTTGGAGTCCTGCCGGATGACCGCCTATCTCTATGTCCTTTTATCGGCACTACAGCAAAGGTGTGCAACTTCCATCTTTTGAACATCCGCAGGATCCGGAGGTTCCTGACTGTTGAGACTGTCCATCTGCTTGTCTAGGCCTTGGTTATCTCACACCTGGATTATTGTAACAGCTTATTGGCAGGTTTGCCTTCTTGCTCCCTTCTTCCTCTGGTTTTAATTCAGAACAATGCTGTCTGGGTTGTTTTAAATCTGCCAAAATATTCACCTGTTTCTTTTCCCCATAGATCCCTTCACTAGCTACCAGTTCGGGCCAGGGCCTGTTTCAAACTTTTGGTCCTTGTATTTAAAGCTTTGCATTTTAACCTCCATTAGTACCTTGTAGTTCAGCTTGTTTGGAATGCTCCATCTAGGAATTTGAGATTTGCAGGCAAAGGATTATTGTCTGTTCCACCAAGGTGTACAGCTCTGTCAAGGCTGTGAGCCTTTGAAGATCTGGCTCCGCATTTGTGGAACGGTCTTCCTTTGGACCTCTGGCTGGAGGAGGATCTTATCCATTTTCGCAAACGGTTGAAGACCTTCCTCTTTGGCTCTCCACTTTAAGTCACTGAGATGTGTTTAAGGAGCTGAGATGCGTAGTGACTGGTGGGGTGTTGGGGATTTCATGCCATGTATTCTTGTGGTTTTTTGTTTTAATGTCTTTGTCCCTGAGTGTATATGTGTAAAGGGTATTATAAATAAACGTTGTTGTTATTATTTGGGAGTCTTATTTTCTGGCACTATCTTCTGTTTCATTTTGAATTGCTTCATCATGGGGTTTTCATGGTAAAAGACATTGAAAAGTGGTTTACTGGTGCCTTCTTCTCACTACTAATAAGCATTAGTTATGATGCTACTGCTGTTGTCTCTGAGAGATCCTCTCCCAGTGTCACCCCCTCACAACTGCTGCTGCCCAGAAGCTGTTTGGAACATTTAGTTTGGCTTCTTAGCAAAAGCCTAGCTGACACAGGAAACCCTACCAGCATCAGTGCTACCATCGCATAGCCTCTTGCCTCACAGGCGTACACAGTTCTACCACCATGGAAAAGTAGTGCCATAGTAGGCAGAATAATTTACCCAGACATAAACACTGGGATTTCAAGTTTCTGAGGAAAGGGTAGAGGGCTTGGGTCAGTAGGAAAAAAATGTTTTGGTACCTTTGAGTCCAGCCCTTGGTTCTAAAAATCCCAAAGCAAGTCCTATCTCTAGGAGTTTTAAATGTCATTCTGACACTGTGCTTGTTTCTAAAATAGAACAGTGACAAAAAAGGGAAAGAAAAACAAATTAAGGGGAAAGGGTGAGGAAATAAAATTATGGGCCTGAAAGAATGAAAGATTTTTATAAGCTGTACAAACAACCAGATAGTGTTGCAAAGACTAGATCGGGATGATTAAGATGGATTGGCTACACTCTAGGAATGTAGGTTGAAAGAAAACTATGCCATGTTTTAGATGCATCACTAGAAGGTGGAAGGACTCTGCGATGGCCTTCCTTGACTGAGATACATAGATAACATGGCAAATGGTTTTTAAATGACTTGTACATTTACAAACTGAAAAACAACATGTCCAGAAAGTGAAGAACTGAGATAAATTCTTAGTGTGACAGCAAAGAGTATGCATGTTCTATAAGATGTTCTTTATGCATGGAAACTCTTACAATCTATCAAGTCAAGAAGTATGGAATAGCAACTAGTTGTGACAGTGGAAGAGCTGTGTTTTTAAAATCTGCTGTATTGTTACCACAGTGTCTAGCCCCCATTGTGAACATAGCAACTTCAGAGTGTGGGGTGAGATTTTTATTCCATCTCATTAAGGAAAATGATATGGGGCTAAATATCCTTTTCCCAGTATCATGCCCCCTTCTTAACCATGCCATTAAATTTTGAAAAAACTATGGCAGAGCTGTTTACTAGGAGTAAGATACCTGTACTACTGCTCATAAGATTTGTTAGAAGGTTTACTCAACACACCACAACAGAGAGTGGTTGTGTTCATGGGCAAACTTGCTTCACAGATAAAGCAGAGAATTACTAACTCCTCCCGTCGTAGAATTGAAACAGACCTTAATGTCCAGCTCCCTAATGACATTGGAAATCTGTTCTGACAGGACTGTTGACAGTTCACCCACTGTTTATGTTAGCAACCTTTACAAACCTATGCAGGTATATCTCAATTAATAATGTAGAAGTGTTCCTAGGCATGATGCCTTTAACAGAAAATTTGATACCAGAGGCAGAAATAACGTAGAAAGCTAGAGATAGGATCTTACATTACAAAAAAGAAGAGCAGACCTACATGTTTCACCCAACTTTCATGCACATGTGAAATGAAAAACCCAGGTCAGGCAAGCCTAGGTATAAGCAAAATAAATAAATAAACAAATAAACAAGCAAAATAAAACTGAACAGTATATAGGCAATTTGAAAATGTCTTCCAAATGCATCCAAGGAGGATTTTTTTTTCTTCCATCAGCCTCCTTTTTTTTTTTTAAAGGATTTTCATTTTGGGGGCCAAGCTTACAGATCTATGCCTTTCTAACATGGCAGGGGTAGCTGGTGAAAGCAGACTAATCTGCTCCCCAACTTTCTTTCCATTTTGCTGTTTGCACATGCTCAGTAAGGGATTCTAGGGACAGTTGCTGTTTGCCTAGCCTGTTGTAGGAAGGCATACACAGCTACAGTATGTTAGAGTAGGATCCATTCATTCCCTATTCAGGCTTGATTGCATTATTTACCGCAGACATAATTGTGCAGTCTGGCAGAATTGTGAAGTTCCTCCAGCCCTCCTTTGCCATCCTTCCAATGCTGATGCTGCTAATAATGCCTTCCAGCTAAGCAGAGGACAAGGAAGAAAGCGAGGCTGGGCTGGTGTAGAAAGACTTTTTGAGAAGGATCTTATTTGTCAGAGGCTTTGTTAACTGAGGTATGCCTATACACATTAATTGCTAGTTTACATATTACTTTATAGAGTTTAAGTACAGCATGTGGGTCTTTAGGTGGGGAAGTGGTTATTGTTCAGCTTCTGCCTTGCCAATTCGATTACTCTGCTTGAGAGATCTCGTACTATCACTCACATTTCCCAACAGACTGAAATATAAATAAAGGACTTTTGTAGCACTTCAAAGGCTAACAATTTATTATTGCAGAAGTTTTTGTAGACTGAAGGCTGCTTCATCAGATTCTGTGGTCCACAAAATGATATAATACATTTATCAGCTTCCCTCACTGTCGCGACATTCCAGTCAGTACGGTGATGTTTATTTATTCCTGGAAATATCTTGAATGCTGTGGACAGGCTAAAGTATTATGTATATTGACTTCATTTGCATGCCATTTTTGTAGACAAGTTACTTAGGCTGCTATCCTATTCACTCTGTCTGTGTACGTATCTTCAAGTCACCTGCAGACTTATGGAAACTCAATGAATTTTATACGGTGTTCTCGGGCAAGGAATACTCGGAGGTAGTTTTCCATTGCCGTCCTCTGAAACCTGATAAATCCCAAGGATTTTATTTCTGAGTAAATTGTAGAAAAGGCATGCCCAGGATTGCATTGTTAATACCTCATTAACCTTTCTGAAATGGTTCTTCTTGCACTTCAGAGCACCTCATATTGCCACCCCAAAGGGTCTTTGAAGAATTCAGGAAGCCCTCATTTCTTGTCGAGTAGGATGGAATTAAGTGTTGGTCTATGCCATGCTTAAGCTGTTGCTGTACTTCCATGCTTTGAAGTTAATGGGATCAGTTTACCAAGAAGCTCTTTATCCAGGGTTACTTTGAAGTAAGTACTTTAATCTTTGAATTCATATTTGTTAAACCAAGAAGTCTGTAGTACTACTAGCAGTAATAATTACTTTCATTTATAACTAGGGACAAAGCTCCTGTATCTTTAAAAATAGGGCAGAAAAAGGAATTTCAGAAGATGCTGCATGTTATGCTAGCAGTGCTTGCAAAATTCCTTCTTCAACACAGCCATTAAGGATGCAGAAGCTCTGTCTTTTATTTCACCTGGCAACCCTATTTAGTCCAATAAGCTCAAGGTGGTATGTATGGTTCTCAGTCTACTTTCTCCTCACAATAACCCCGTGAGGTAGATTAGGTTCACAGAATGAGAGAGAGAGGTCACCTGCTCTATTTAATCACTCAGTAAGGATGATGTTGATCCTTATTTATACCCCATCTTTTCTCCCAGAACTGAGATCTGAACCTGAATCTCTCCAATCCTATTCTAATACTCTAACCTCTACACCACACTGGCTCACTTGTTGCCATCGATGTACATTGATGGAAGAAAACATAGAGCTTAAATTTGTCGATATATTGCTTCAAGTTATTTCTGACATTGTAATCTTAAGGTGGTCCTTATCATAGAATTTTCTCCACAGTATTTTGGAAGGAGATTCCAGGCCAAGAGACAGGTTGAGCCATTTGTGTGAGCATGAGACTTGTACATGGTTGAGGATGGAAAAATTATTTGAGTTAAAGTTAGAGACAGGAGTTATAGTGGGAATCCAGAGAAGAAAGATAGCACGGGCATTGACTGTAGGGAGCTTTGAGACCAAGGACAGTTCTTTTGTTGTAGGTGTTTCAGGCTGAAGCAGTTTGTTCAGGATCACTTTGTGGTGAAGGATACACTGAGCTCTTAATCTGTGGTCTCCAGATTATTCCAGTGATGGGGCTGTTTTTCTCTTTAAAGACTCCTGAAAATCAGCCCTTGCATCCTTTTTGGAATGACCCTGTCTTTGAATTCTCTGGCACCAAGGTTGGTTTCCCAAGTTATAGAAACCATCCCTTAGGTTATATCGGTTATATCTGGACTCTAGACATGCTACTCAGTGTCCACTTGCACCATCATGTCACCCAGATTCCAAGCTTTCGTTAAAAGAAGGTAAGTGTCTAGCCTTTGTAGGATCCAAGAAATGAGGCAAAATGTGGAGGCGCCCTTCTGTGAAATTGTTCTGTGAGAAATAAGTGTGCCTCTGTGCTTTAGGCAAGAGGAAAGGGAAAGTGACTAGCACAAGCAGCACACTGTGATGTTGTGGAGTGAGGCAAGGGAGGAAATAGAGGTAAGGGGAGAATGAGTGATAAGAGTGGCAGAGTGCAAGGAAAAAGGAAGAGGCACATTCTGAGGGCATGAGACGAATCAAGAGAGGGAATAGGAGGGACAGGACAGTGAGCACTGTGAGCAGGGGAGTGGAAGAAGCAAGGAAGGGGCACACTGCAAAGGTGTGAAGTGAGGACAGGTAAGAAAGGAAGTAGGTAGGAGGGGAGAGTAGTGGTGCAAGCATCAGAGTGCAAGCACTGTGAACAGTGGCATGCAAGCAGCAAGGAAGAGCCACATTGCAAGGACATGAGGTGAGATGGGGGAGAGAGCAGGAAGGAAGGTGAGGGAGTGGTGTGAGCAGCAGTGTAAAAGAAGCAAGGGGACTTTAAGGCAGGCTTGCTGAGAAGTAGTGATGGCCCAAGATCATAATAATAAATTATATGACTAAGCAGAGATTTGGAACTTGCTGTTCCATGTCCAGTACTATAAACATTACTCTGTACTGGGTCTCTCAGATTGGTTATATCTGTATAAAACAGTGTGAAGTTTGAAATATAATGGAAGAAAGACTTCTGCAATTAAGATGCTTAATTTGCATAATTAGAATGCAAACCAGAGCAATTTGTATGATTAGAACATTTTGCATAATATGCAAGTTGGGTACCTAGATTTGAGGAAGGGAATATGGCAACCTGAGTATGTACAGGGTGCAAGCAACATGTAATGTAATTATTACTGTATTTGCAGAATTATATATGTATTGACATATTGTCCTCTGTTTTTTGTTCTATAGCTCTTGTAGTCCAGTTCCACATAGCTGCAGGTAACACCAATGGTCTACAGCTGTGCTCTGGGTGGAGCCTTGAAATCTGGTTGTGGTGCTCGGGAAACTCTCAGTTCCTAGTCACAGAACAATGTTTTTGTGTTAACTAGCTCGCTGGTCACTTCTGGTTCTGGCTTGTGTTTAGACATGGGGCTGCCTTCATACTTTGCTTCTCCTGTTGACCTCTGTTTGGACCTTAAAACTGCCTTCAGACTTGAAGTCCAGTTGTGATTCCCCTCACCACTTGCTTATTTGTAGCTGCCTGATGCAGGATACAGGATGAAGTTGTGTCATTCGAACACAATTATGAGCCTTGCAGCAAAACTGAAAGCTTCCTCTAGAAGGAGCTGTGGTTCTTTGCAAAGTAAATGTTCTGCACTGAGTGAAGGACACTACCTGGTTTTGTCCAGATGTCTGGAAGGACAAAAGGTGAAGATGAGAGGAACACATAGTGGTGATTGGCCTTGAGGTTTGGCTTGTGATATTTGCAGCTCCATTTCAAGAGGAACTGGTTCCATCCAAGGATGCTCGGATTGACAGGTTTAAGGCAACCCCTCCCTTTTTAAAACAAAACCAAACAAACCAAAAGTAAAAATAGATACTAGTAGTCCGGTAGAGACCAACAGATCTATTGGGGCATATGTCTGACTTCAAGAGCTCTCAGTCATAGGGTCACCATAGGCTGAAGTCAACTTAACGGGCAATTAACAACTGGAGTTCACTTTTAATGAAATACACTTTCCCAAACAAATGAAATGCTGCCAGTTTTCTTTGATCCTCTGGAAGTTGTCTCCTTTTAAAACCCTGTTTTCTGTTTAACATTTAATCTAAAACTTGCATTTAAAATTTTTAATTACAGGGCAACATTTGTAGTAGACAGGTAGAATATAAATTTAATATATGTACATTTAAGAGAAGGAAATGCCATTGATCAGAATGTAAAAGTTCTGATTGAAAGTGGTAAACTTTCTTCAGTGTTCGACAGAATTTGTTGGTGATGAAGCAACACATTAACAAGTGTCCTCATGGTTTAAGTGTGCAAATTTATGCATATTCTGAGATGTAAGGGAATTTTTAACTTTGGCAATTGATGGTCTCAGCACATTTATCCTTGCTCACTCATATCAGTCCTTTTTCTCAGGGAAATTCAGTGTAACACAGAAGAATCAATGAAGGGTAGGGTGCATAGGCTCTAGCCAAGTGCTTATAGGGACTGCAAGGGTTATCTAGTCCAACTGGCGGCCCTGCAGGAATGCACAGCCTAAATGCCAAAAAGATAGCTGTTCAACCTTTGTTTAAAGACCACCAAAGCAAGGAGAGACCATCACTCTCTGAGGCAGTCTATTCCATTCTCAGACAGCTTTTACAAGTCAAGAAGTACTTCCTAAGGATTCTTGTAATTTGAATCCATTGATTTGAGTTCAGGAGACCTTTCACACTATACAACTGTGATTTCCTTTAACTGCCATTTGTGGTATTATTGCTGCTGCTGCTGCTGCTGCTGCTGCTGCTGCTGCTGCTACTACTATTACTACTACTACTACTACTACTACTATTATTATTATTATTATTATTATTATTATTATTATTTCTAACCTGATTTTTCTCAGTTTGGGACTCATTGTGGTTTACAACAAATTAGAAAACATCCTGTTAAAAAAACAAGATACAGAAGTTAAAATGAGGTTAAAGAATCAAAAAATTAAAACCAAAGTGAAACACACATCATTCTATGGTTGTATCCTATGGAATCTTGGGGGCTGTGGTTCAGGAGGTACAAAAGCTATCAGCTTAAGAATTCTAAATACTCCTCCCTAGCACTTCCTCCACATTTTCCAACATTATTCAACAAGGTGCAGGGTGCCTGGGAGAGTGCAACAATGTTCAGTGGGATGAGAGCACCATTTGGGTCCCTTGATGTCACATTGTCATTAAATGGGACATGATTCTTCTCTTCAAGGGATAGTCATTCACATTGATGACGATATCTGCTGTGTGAATTTTTGTAGAAAGTTGTCCTATACAGATGAGTAAAGATAGAGTTGATCTTAATCGCTTATTATTTGGAAAACAGTCTTAGTCTTCACATGGCTGCACACTGGAAAGACGACTTTTCAGATGATTTGGGATCACAAATCCCATCAGCCCTCATTTGGTTAATCTGATTAGGACTGATGGGAGCTGTAGTCAGACAATATCTGGAGGGTGGCATGTCAGTCACCCACAGCAAACAGGCAGGTGTCTCTATCTTGTAGAGTTTATAGTTTCAATGTCAGGCATCTGGTGATAGAAGGAAGGGGAAAAAGTTTTCCTGTAAATGGGTACAACCAAATCTCTGGCCTTGGACTTCTCATGCCTTCACAGTGGGCACTTGTTTGGCAGACTCACCAAAAGACAGAGAATGAGATTAGGATCTATTGAACTGTATATTCAGTATAAATTTTAATAAAAAGTAAATGAACTGTGATGTCAGAGCTTTCTTATTATGATTGCTTGAGGTTTTAAAAAGTTAATAGCCGCTCTCTCTCTTTCTCTCTCTCTGTATGTGCTTTCAAATCACCTGTTGACTTACGGTGATCCTGTGAATTTCATAGTGTTTTCTTAGGCAAGGAAAACTCAGAGGTGGTTTTGCCAGTTCCTTCCTCTGAAATTAAGGCTACACCACCTTGTTTTTCTTGGTATTCTCCCTTCCAAAAGAACCAGAGTTGACTCTGCAACTGTAGAGACTCCCAAATTCAGAGACAACCATGGTGCGGGGATAGAGGAGTCAATCCTTATTCATAGCAGCATTATTCTAATTTCTGTCTCCTCACACCCTGCAACTTCTGTTTGCAGGTTATTGGTACCTGTACAATATACATGTATTCATATAACATCTGCAGGTTATCTCCCACCTACGGCAAAGAAAGGGAGGTTTTTAATCAGGAAAAAATTATGGCAAAAACGACTAACCTTTTCTAAGTCAGTGCCAGCTGCCCAAACCAAGCAACCTTTCCTTCTGGCACTTTTTAAAAAATTCAGGAGGAACCTAATTTGTAAAGTATTGTGCAGAAACACAAAGAGAAGAGTTTGTTTTAAAATGTTCTTTCAAGGTTAGACAGGGCATCTGTGGATGAAATCAGCTGATAGTCAACCTGGCATCACTCATGTCCTGCCAGGATATAGCCTGCCAGGCTTCATAAATCTTAGTCTAGAGTAGAAGAGAGGAAGATGTAATGTGTCTGACCCTGACTGATTAGCCATTCTTGACTCATTTGTCAGACTCCTTTATGGGACCCCCTTCGTGGCTTCCTTGCTTCAAGCAAAATGAGTAGCAAAGTGGCAACATCATATAGGTAGAATTTTAAAACAGACTAACTGCCAGGAATCGGTACATAGCAAGATCTATTACCAAACATTTTGCTGTTTGAGGTAAAGAACATGATGGCAGTGATGCAGACTTGTGTCGATTGACTTGGACTCAAGTCAGGTTGTTTCAGTGACTCGACTTGGCCTCAGCTTGGCAGTAAATGACACAGTGACTTGACTCGTGACTTGTATATTTTTAGTGAATGACTTGCTACCCTTGGTTCAATAACATAACACATCCATCCAGACACTTTATGGCTTTGAACAATGCTTCCATCTCTTTTTGCCTACTGGTCACATCATGATGTGTCTCAAGCCCAAAGCATGGGTGCATTTCTGGGAGGGGAACAGCAAGTGCGTTAGGCAATGGGCTGGAAGTGGAGTTGAGGTCTGATCAACAGCCTGTCCCTGCTGCATATTGGAGGAGCTTTGAAAAACTTTTCCTGATAGCAGAAAGCAAGATTTGCCCTCAGAAGGCAGGGTACCTTTCTCAGAGGGGAATAGCAAATGTGTTAGGCAACGGGCTTGAGGAGGAAGGATCCTTCCTTCTAAAACTTTTGAAGCTTCAGTAATGGAGAATAAGAAGGGTCCTATTCTCCACTTCCAAAAAAGCCCCCAGCTTGGGAAATGGGAAGTAAGAAGGATCCCTATTCCCCACTTCCAAAGCCGCAGACTCTTTTATGCATATTGGCACAAAAGCCTCCAGCTTCAGGAATGGGGAAGAAAAAGGATCTTATTCTCTATTTCTGAAGCTGCAGACCCTTGTAAGGCCATTGAACCCAACCCATACACCCCACCACCTCCTCTTTTTTCTGTTTAAGTTGGCTCCCACACTTGAGACTTGACTTGAAAGCATCTCGCAAGGATGTGAGACCTGACTTGAGACTTGAAGGTACAGACTTGAAACCTGACATGAGACTTGGAATAAAAGACTTAAATACATTACTGCATGATGGCATCCTTCTTTGCATGTCAGAAGCTGACTGGGCTGGCAGTAAATGCAACTGACAAGGGATAAATTCCTCTACCACAACTGAGGCCAGTAATGGGGATACTAGAAAGATCATGGCATGCACAGCTCTGTCCTCTGAAAAGGAGAAAGGACAAGGGGCGGAGGGGGAACAGCTAGGAGCTACCACAGCTGGCACCCAGCCTTTGCTGCCTGAGGTGGCTGCCTCACAGTGCCTTATGGTAGGGCCGGACCTGTCTGTCATCATAAAAAGGAAAAAAAAAAATCTTTGCTAAAATCTTTCGCCTTATGCACAGTATGTGAGGAACCTGTTTTATGGAGATCAGGAGAAGAAATTATTGTAGTGGCCACCAAATAAAAAGAACATTCATCGCTATAAAAAAGACAGAAAGGGGATTTGCATAAAATTATGCATACTAATTTATACATGCAGATCCAAAATTAGAAATTGTTTTTAAAATTCAAACGGAGTAACGGTACATGTCAATTGTCTGTGACTAGTGACTGGCATACCTGCTGAGTCTGCTGTTTAGGTGGGTGGGTAAATCCAAAGTCACTGACTTCCCTTTTTATGATTCATTATCTTTAGAGCAGACTTGGCCTGGACAGCACTTCCAGCTGAGGAAAGCTTTAAAAAGAGGACTGTCCTCTAGAGCTCTTCAAACACTTAGAGACAAATGGATACCGTAGGTGAGACCTTTGCTGCATATTCCTTTCCATTGTCACTATATTTCTTGGCATTATTTTATGCAGTGTTGGCTACAGAAAGTATGTTTTAGCACCTCCCACATTAAACCACTCTCCATGGGGCAGCAGTATTGCCATAGTTTAAACATGATCTAGGGAGTGATTTACTGCAGGGCATATGCAAAGCACCTGAAACAAGACCCTTGCAGTAATAATTCCCTCCATAAATCTAGCTACAGCTGCTTGTGCTAATGGACTGCTGTGTGTCTCTCTGTGTGTGCCTGTGTGTGTGTGTGAAAGATTAGAACCCTACGTTCAAGGCTGTGAGTCATCAGTCAAACTATAGAGCGTGTTGGCATGCTAAATGAAAGGACATGAATCAGTGACACCTTGGTGCCTCTGCACTGTGCAGGATAGTTCTGTCACCAATCCCATAGGGTTCTAGTGTCTCAGTCATTCCTAGTTCTTGTCAGTCTGATCAGCAGCTGCCACCCTTTTCTTTTGCATCTGCTTCGCTGTCAAGCATTCTTTAATGGTATGCTTAAGCTTCCCACCTCCCCAAGATGCAGATGCTGTCCCAGGTTCTATTCAGACCAAGATATTTCTGGCCCCTATTGAGTCTTTTTCAAACCAATGGTTTCCAGATGTTGCAAAGGGTTCTATAAACTTCTGTTGCCGTGTCCAGCTAGCTGTTGAGAGGCAAATCCTATAAATACTCTCAAAGCCTGGAAAATTTACCTTTTTGGAATACAACTCTCTGAATCCCTCAGCTGGCATGACTACAGTCTATGTTGGTTAGGGGATTCTGGGAGTTGTAGTCCAAAATTATATTTTCATACTTTACGTTATTTCCCTGCATTGTACTGCAAATCTTATAGTACTTTATAATGCAAATCAGTGTTTCTTAAAGTAAACACTGTCAATCACCTTACTGAGGTTTCTTCATGATTGTCCAAGTTCTTAGCAGGATATATCTTGTCAATTTCTAACCATGTTGGTTGCCTGAGCCATCCTCCAACTGAATGCTGAATTGAGGTTAGGTTGGCTTTTCGTACATCATTTTAATTGCAGCCTTTTTGTTGGCTTATTGGTATTTCTGCAAATGCCACAAATCCATCTGAGCCCATGGAGTGTGCAGGGAGATTGGTAAATGGTGAGAGGGTATCTCCTAATGTTCATTTCATGGTCTGCTTCACACATGGTGTATGCTGGTATCTGCATTGTGCCCTGGAAAGCAGGTTCAGGTTTCTCAGTGGGAAGAGTACTGATGGTGGTCAGACATCTCTGAAGAAAAGTTGGGCTTTCCAGTCTTCTAGAGCTTGAAAAGCTACTTTTAAGAAAGAAAGAATGTATGTAATGGCATGTTGAATTCATCAACACCTGATCAGTGGTGGAATGATACTCTGGAAACCAGGTTTCTGAATGTCATGGCTTTCATTCATTCTTAAGAATAGCTTTCCAAGTTGTGCCATTTTCCCCTCTGTTGCAGAACCACAAGAAAGTGTTGGGTATTTTCCACAGATTGTCAGAGAGTCATAGAATCATAGAGTTGGAAGAGACCACAGGGGCCATTCAGTCCAACCACCTGCCTTGCAGGAACACACAGCCTCAGCTTAAAAACCTCCAAAGAAGGAGACTTTACCACACTCCGAGGCAACATAGTCCACTGCTGAAGAGCTCTGACTGTCAGGCAGTTCTTCCTGATGTTTAGGTGGAATCTCTTTTCCTATAGTTTGAATCCATTGCTCCCTGTCCTACTCTCTGGAGCAGTGGAAAACAAGCCCACTCCCTCCTCTACATGACATCCCTTCAAATATTTAAATATGGCTATCATGTCCCCTCTTAACTTTCTCTTCTGCAGACTAAACATACCCAGCTCCCTAAGCCATTCCTCATAGGGCATGGGTTCCAGACCCTTCACCATTTTGGTTGCCCTCCTCTGGACATGCTCCAGCTTGGCAATATCCTTCTTGAATTGGGGTGCCCAGAACTGGACACAGAGAAGCCCAAGAAGCCTAGCCAGTGAATTGTGTCTGAATCCTAGAGCAGTGGTTCTCATACTCTGGTCCTCCACATATTTGGGACTTCAGTTCCCAGAATTCCTGCTCTTGGCCATTCTGGCTAGGGCTCTGGGGAGCTGAATTCAAAAACTTTGGGAGGACAAAGAATTTGAGAACCACTGTGCTATAGCATCACCCTATCCCCAGTATCTTCTGCACTGAGCATGGCAGTGCTGGCAGACACGTTGATGTGAGATGGATTTCCTCAGGGAAAAAAAGTTTGCAAATCACCTTTTAAGTAAATTTGGCTGTTCCCATTACATAGTTGATGTAATTAAGGTGGTAGAGGTGGGTGGTTGGGTAAGCGTACGAGAGGAATAGATTGATTTGTGTCTTTGATTGCTCACCTGCTAAGTACACACACTTCTTAAATTGAACTAATTATGTGGGGATTACAAAGTCACGTTCAAGCCACTGCAGAATGAGTCGTGCATTCTCCCTGGAAGAGGTAGGTGTGTGTATTCAAAAGACTTCCTCCAGTTTTGCTGTGTCTATGGGTGGCAGGACTTATGAGAACAAAATCAAGAGAGATTTGCCTGCTTCATAGAATCCAAGAGCTGCACCTCTTCACTAGTTGATGGAATCTCTCCAAAACCAAATCTAAGGAATGCTACCTTTTAAAGACTACACCTCACAGAATCTCCTCATCAGCATAACCACTGGCCTTGCTACCTAAGAAATTCTGGGAGTTGTAGCCCCAAAATTAATTCTACCAAGTTCTGGATCTACATGCATTCTCTTTCATCACATAGTCTGTCCAACTGTCAACTCCAACTGTCAGTTTTTGCCAATGGTGGTTGGAGGTTCCCATGTTAATACGGTGGTGAATTTGCTCCAGGTTTTAGTCCCACATTAAAAAAGTTATCCAAAGTGCTGAATCCATTTTGGATATAGGATTCAGCATCTTGGATAGCATCTTTAAATTTTAGAGTAAAACCTGGATTTACTACCCTGCTGACATAGAAATTATCAGCACTCACTGCATAGAATATTGGCTGCTTCTAAGCTTGAGCAGGGGCCTTGGAGCTTGTGCAAATATATGACATCGGGTACTCAGTAGGATGTGTGTGAACACTTCATTTCTCCCCTTCTGCATATTCCTTTTATGATGTTTTATTTTTATCCCAAATTTTCTACTTTAAAAGTCCTCAAGACAAACAATAAAAGTACAATAAATTGCAATGAAATTAATCAAATGAGGCACCATATTAAATAATTCAGTTCCTATTAAAATAATAGCAGTTATGTGGCCACAGAAAACTTGGTGGAACAAGAAAGTTTTGCTGATAATCTGAACTGGGACTGGGAAACCTTCATCTCTTAGGATGGAAATGTCCTGTGGGAATTACCTATCTACCCACAACCAGATATTATCTCCAACTGAGATTTCAGGGATGAAACCTGAGGCAAAGGATATCATAGGAGCAAGGCCTTTTGATGTTTAGAGTCGGGACAGGCAAGAGTTGAGAAGTGGACCAGGACTACAGGTTCACTGATTGTGGAAACAGGCATGGGTAGTCTGGGTAAATGGATGATGATGGTGATGGTGATGGTGACGACGACGACGACGATGATTCCATTATATCCTACTTTTTCCCCAGTCAGCTTACAAGAATTAAACATAGTTAAAGTTAGCAGCATACAAAAGTTAAAAAGCAATTAAGCCATTATAAAATTAAAACCAGTTAAAGCAAATTAAATAACAATAACAACAAATTGTGCATTATACACGGTTTGTTTCCTCTGAAAATCAATTCTCAAAGGCTTGCTAGAATAGAAAGTTTTTTACCTGCTTATGGAGAGATAATAAGGAACATGCTAGTCTAGCCACTTTGGGAAGGGAGTTACCTGGGTGCGACCACTGGGAAGGCCCTTTCCCATGTTCCCATCAAATGTATCTGTGAGTGTGGTGAGACAGAGGACAGCATCTCCACAGAATATCTCAGAACACAGGCAGATTCATATAGGTGAGTACAGCCTTTCATATAACCTGAACCTTGTAGAAGTTTATAGGTAATCACCAGCATACTGCCTGGAAATGGATGCGCAACCAGTGGAGCTTTTGCGACAAGGGAGTTGTATGCTCCCTGTAGCCAACCCCAGTTAAAATTTGGCTACAGCTCTTTAAACCAGCTGAAGTTTTGAAACATTCTTCAGTGGAAGCCCCGCAGAGAGCACATTATAGTAATTCAAATGGTATACAACTAAAGCATGTGTCACCTTGGCTAGGTCTGCTGTCTCAAGGAATAGGTACAGTTGGCACACAAGCCTGAACTATGCAAATGTCCTTCTGACCATCACTGAGACCTGAGCTTCCAGGCTCTGGAGGGGATCCAAGAGGCAGTGATGTAGACTTAAGTTGATAGACTTGGACTCAAGTCGGACTTAAGTTGCTTCAGTGACCTGACTCAGACTCGACTCGGCAATAAATGATGCATTGACTCGACTCGATTCAACTTGAGACTTGTATATTTTTAGTAACTGACTTGCTGCCCTTGGTTCAGTAAAATAACACATTCATCCAGAAACCTTACAACTGTGAACAACACTTCCACCTCTTTTTGCCTACTGGTCACATGGTGACCTGTCTCAGGCCCAAAGTGTGGGTGCATTTCTTGGAGAGGAACAGCAAATGTGTAGTTAGGCAATAGGCTTGAGGCAGGCTTGAGGTCTGCTCAGCAGCCTGTCCCTGCTGCATATCGGAGGAGCCTTCTAAAACTTTTCTTAAGAGCTGAAAACAAGACTTGCCTCCAGAGTGCAGGGTACATTTCTCAGATGGGAACAGCAAATGTGTTAGGCAACAGGCTTGAGGAGGAAGGATCCTTCCCTCTAAAGCTTTTGAAGCTTCAGTAATGGGGAGTAAGAAGGATCCTGATCCCCAATTCCGAGGCTGCAAAGTCTTTTATGTCCATTGGCACAAAATCCTCCAGCTTCAAGAAGGGGGAGTAAGAAGGATCCTGTTCTCCACTTCCAAAGCTGAAGATGGCAAAATTGCAAATGTGGAGGGCCAATTCTGCTTAAATTATTAAAACTGACTTCACTGGACTCTGTCCAGAAGTTCTGGAATTTTGGTTGGAGTATAAAGTTGGCTTCCAGACTTGAGGGTTGACTTGAAACTATCTTCAAGGACTTGAGACTTGGAGGTAGAGACTTGAGACTTGACTTGGCACTTGGAGTAAAAGACTTAAATACATCACTGCCAAGAGGACACTCAAACTGCAGACCTGCATCTTTAGGAGGAGTGTAACCCCACCAAGCACAGGCTGAAACCCCTGTTCCCTGCTCTGTCTTTCAACTGGCCAGGAACACCTGTGTCTTGACAATTTGAATAAATCTGGCCAAGCAGGCAATATGGCAACCCACAGCCACTGGAGGGGAGAGGGGGCAGAGCATTGTTTTTTTATTTTTTTGAATATACCCTGGCCCTTAGTTATTGTTTGGACTTGTGGAAGTTTCACTGCCAGCTCCTGGTGAGGTTTTATTCTCCCCAGGCCCTGTGCCATTGCAGCTAGAGCTTATGCAATGAGACGGCTTATGGCTGGGCTTATGCAATGAAAAGTAAAGCTGCCATTCTGCTCCCTGCCTTGCTCCAAATGGCATGATGGGCCCAAGTGCATAATCTATTTTCTTTTCCCATTTATCTCCCTTTGCTCCTACTTTTTCAGAGCACTGATATTATATAAGCAAAACATACTTCAAATATCATTTATCTCCCTGTACTCCTGTTGTTGTTGTTCTTTCAAGACCACAGATATTACACTAGCAGAACACGTATTCAAACACCTTTGCGCTGAGCCAGAGAACTCTGGAACAAACTGGGAATTAGTAGAGAGGATTACTCAGACTGAAAAGGCTCTCTCTCTCTCTCTCTCTCTCTCTCTCTCCATATGTATTTAGTGCCACTTTCCCTGAGACTTGTGCCTTCACCCTCAACACCACAGCAGTTCCTTAAGACTTTGGCTGGTGCTCTGAGATTGGTAACCCTACATATTCCTGAACAGGCAGGATGGGACTGAACTGGGCTTTGTATGCCTGGTGCAGAAATGGACAGACGGATAAGGATTTAATCAATTCCTGGCCACTTTTCTTTGACTCTGCTCTGTACCCTTAACCCCAAGCACACAAGGTCCCAAAGAAATTCGCCCTTTTATGCTAAAGAGAGTTTGTTTTTGTTATATGTCTTTGCGTTGACTCCAATTTATGATGACTCTGTCTTATGGGGCTTGGGCAGTTGGGGTTCAGGGCACAGAGTGGAGACAGGGAAAAGTGGGCAAGATTTACTCAGGGGAGATTTGCCATTGCCTGGCTGAGAGAGTGACTTGCCCAAGGTCAACCAGTGGGTTTCCATGGGTAAAGAGGAGATTCAAATCCTAAGCTATTTCTGCACTAGACTGTTATAGTGCTATTATTCCACTTTCAACATCCTATAGAATCCTAGGGTTTGCGGTTTAGGGAGGGGCCTTTGAGTCCCCTCCCGAAACCGCAAACCCCAGGATTCCATAGATGTTGAAAGTGGAAATAGCGCTATAACAGTCTAGTGTGGAAATGGCCCTGATCTCCCAGAGTTTTAATCCAATGGTCAAATCACAACTCCATTTTGACTTTGGCTGTAAATATTCTGAATGGGCAGGGCTTGGCTTGTGTTTTTATGGGATGAAGTCTTACAATACAGGGGCTTCTGCTGACATGACTTTCTAACAGAAAAGAAGTTCATGACAGTGCAGGCATCTGAATAAGTATTACTCTGGTTGATCAGTTCAAAGCAGGAAAAGAGGGACACGCATGTATGGGTGTTCCGTAAGGTGCTTCGATGACACTCTACTCTATATTGCTAAATGATCTTGCATCGTAGT